>OX451740.1:490269242-491690219 GCA_948472305.1 Vicia faba
TTTTTAAACTTTTGGATCAAAATTTAGAATATGAAAAATAGGGACCAATTTGCAATTTTTAAAAATTTCAAAGGATCGATTTTTTAATTTTTGAAAATTATTTAGGGACTTATTTGCATTTTTAAAAAAAATTTAGAGGTAAATTTGTAATTATCATAAAATATGAGGACCATTTTGCAAATTTTGAAAAATTAATAATAAACAATTCATCATTCAAGTTATAGAGCAATCTCAAATTCTTTACTTTTTTGTGTCATTTGAAATTCCTTAAATTTGACTTGAATAAAATGTTTCATAAATTTACATCATTTTAACTATTCTCCATATTTTTTATCCAAACAATGGATTTTGATCAAATTATTTTAAATTCCCTCAAAAAATTACTTTTCCTTATTAAAATGCTTCATCCAAACACATTGTTAGAGATCAGATATGCATTCCCGAATGCACTCTTTCTCTATTTTACTTAATTTTAGTTTGGAAATGCATTTTCGAAATTATATGTCATATACTTCGGAGATGTATATCTGAAAATATCTGAGATACTTCAAATGATATCTTCAACAGATCTTACAATCTTCGCATCCACTTCAATCAGACCCTTTCTTTTATATTGGCGAAAAGTACTCCACATAACCTCTAAATCTGCATCTATATTCAATTCCAATTTTATGAACTGTATCTTCTTGTTGCTGTCAAACGAGAGAAATGCCATTTATTTAGCAACATTAATTGATTAAAATTGATTAAGTCATTTAATTAGGCTAATTAGAATTAATTACCAAGAGTAATCGATTAAAAATTAATTCAATCGAATAATCAAGTTAATTAATTTTAGTTAACATAATTAACTAACTCAACAAAATTAATTAATAAATTTTTTAAATAAAAAACAAGGTGATTAATTGAATTTTGAAAGAAAAATAAAATGAAAAAGAAGTAGATAAGGGTGTGGATTGAAATAGGGACGACAAATAGAAAAGAGATGAGCCCAAGGTGCAAGAGGCCCAAACTGAAGTCAGAGTATGACTTGAGGGGGTGCGTGTCACCTGCTAGAGGGGACATGTGGTCAGATAAAAATAAACCAGAAAATAAAATAAAAAGAAAAAACACGTGACAAATTCACTTATTCTCTCTCATTTCATATTTACTTTCTCTACCCATAATTTTTTCACATTAACATTCATGGAAAGAAAACAATCCACATTGAACTTCAACCTAAACCAAAAATGAAAAATAACAATATATTTGTCTTTTCCACTTTAACACAAATCTAAACCATAATTCCTTTGAATCAACACAAATCTTATTTATTTTTCACTTTTCTTCAAAAATCCTAAATCTCAAAGATCCAATTAAACAAAAATTATTCATGAACTCAGACAATTAGTATGGCGTTTAGGTTCAGCACAAAACAAGGATCAATGTGGTATAAAGAAAAATGAGAAAAGGAGTAAAAACTCACATAGTCGAAGCTAGTCGGACGAATCTCCCTTCTCCGATAACACATTTCTCAGTTAAGCTTAGAATTATATTTTATCTCCTTCATCCGCTCTTCTTCGATCCTCTTCTTCGTCTCCTTCTCCGACTGGAATGAATTTGTTGGGTTGTTGTTGCTCTGGTTCGGTTTACTTGCAGGTAGTATAAAGATTTATGCTCAAGCATAATTAGAGCTTCAGTGTGAAGCTCTAATGGCTTCTTGAGGAGATTTGATGTAAATGGTTTGAAGGAAGCTTTTGTATAATTATGCAGTGTTTTAGTATAGATTTCTTCCTCCCTTAGAGATTCAGTTAGGGTTGATTTTATAGGCTAGAATGGTGAAAATTCAGAGTGAAGTATGTAAGGAAAAAGAGGGAAATTGAGGGGAAAATTTCGCTATGTCTTTGATGGAAGATTGGCTTGTAATTTGTGTTAGTTTTTTTCGATCCTTGTGAACTTTTGTTGTCACCCTTGATTATAAGTTTAAACAAAATGAAGATGTAATCTGATCTTACCGGTTGATCAGAACCTGCAAGGTGGCTGAATGATGATCTTCAGACGAGCTAAAAAGTCGAGGAGGAAAGAGGGGGTTGTACATGCAAGACACTCCGACGATCAAGTAAGTGCGGGAGCAAAAAGAGATACAAGAAAAATATTAGGGTTTTAGTCATGAATATTCAATATTCGATACCTGGCTCCCACATGAGTGAGGGTTTATATACCCGACGCTTGGCCATTGGTCCCTATTTTTGGGCCTAGATATACGGGTCCGCAAAATAGGTAGCTGCCAAGGCTTGGTCAAATCGGGCAGGTGTGCCCGCAACTAGTCGTTAGTTCCGAGGAAGAGGTAGGTAACGGGAAACGGTCTGGTCGGTTCCTGGTCGTCTGGACGATTTGAGGTCCGACATACTGAGAGGCGCTCATTGATTATCGTAGGTTAGTGCTGGTCCATGAGGACAAACAATCGATGGTGCCCGAAGGATGGCGGGGGAGCCCGGGCCGTGGTCACACGGGCTGTGCCGAAGGAGGAGGTCAGACTGGGCCCACTCTAGCGGTTGGCCAATCCAGAACAGTAGCCCCCAAATTCGTTGCTTCTGGGCACAAGAGTGATCACTTTAATGCCTGCTCGTGGAACTGAGTGCTTCTTACAGGGAGCGTGAGCGTCGCCCGTTGTGCCTTTCTCGCGGGGAGATGATTGGTTTGTTGTTTGAGCTTCAAAAATTGAAGATGTAGTGTGCTAACGCAGTGGCTCAATGATGGCCTAGGGGATAGGGTGCATTGATGATGATAATACGGTTCGCTAGGCGTGTGTCTCTCACGCGCGGGCGAGTTTAGCTATAAATACGAGAGGATTAAGGCATTCTTCATTTTTCGTTCTTCTCTCGCATTGCTCGTTATTGCTCGCCTGTCGATCGCCACTGTTTCTTGAAGATTAATTGTTCGTCATTGTTCCTTTCAACTTCCTTCCTTCTTTAACTGGTAAGATTCCAGTTTTTCTCTGTTATTTAGCTGTTGTAGCTTAGATTTTCATGATTTTCCTCTTAAAAATGAATGTGGTTAGGCTTAGGATCCTATCTATTAGGGTGTTCTCAGGGAGTGTTGGTGGCAGTCAGTGGTTCTGTAGTTTAGAATTGTCGAAGACGCTGTGGATCATCCCTGGATTTTTGCAACGTGCCGTAGATGATCCTTGAGGATTTAGGTCGTTTTTGTTGACTGGAGTTTATCTTGTTGAGAATGGTGTTTGTTTGTTCAGATGCCTTAGTGAGGGTTCTGGTCGGAGACATGGTCCTCGTTTATCAGTGCCCTTTCACTTGATTAGTGGTGGAATGGTGGTTTTGGCATTGATGTTAAACTCACCTCTATTCTCTACTTTTCAGGTATTATGGCTGACAATGTCGAAGAAGATTTTTCGGACGGATAAACCGAATCTTCCCAGAGTTCTATGGACGATACTTGTAGCACGTCGAGCATCTTGGAGGTATTCGGGGATGAGTTGAACCAGTCCGATCAACAAGTAAAGGGAGATGATATGGATTGACCTCCACTGATCAGGGTGGCCTGTTGGCGCATGAGGATGACGAGGACCCACAGACCTGGGTCACGAAGGATCCTTGGGATTTATTCTCTTACTTCTTCGAGCACTGGGATGAGGTTTTTACTGAAGTGTGTGCGTACGACGACGGGAGCCGGGGGGGAGTGATCGCTTTGGATTCTCAGGAAAGATAGTCGGATCTGCTCGGAATATGATAAGCAGAGGATCCCAATGTATGACATTGTGTTCCGGGATATGGGCCTTTGACTTCCCTTCTCAAATTTCCAGGTGGCCGTTTTTAGGCATCTTTGACTGGCTCCTTCTCAGCGTCATCAGAATGGGGTCACTTTTATGCGAGCGCTCGAGATTGTCTGTGATTATTTGAAGATATGGGCCACCGTTCCTTTGTTCTTCTACTGTTTCCATCTCTAGAGGAACAATCTTGACGGTAAGTGGGATGGGTCTCCTTGAAGTAGGGCAATGGGAAGCTGCTTAAAGCTTACCTGGAATTTATTTGGCACTTCAAGGACAAGTATATTCTCGTGCATGTGTTGAGCATTTCTTGGGCAGGGCAATGCTGAACATTTCTCGGGCTACTCCAGAATAAGATGAGAATGAGGCCCCTATCTTGAATGAGTTGGGGGAACATGTGTTTAATTTGGTCTACAATTTCCCTTTTCGGTGGACGAGGAAGCATTTTGACAACAAGCTGGGTTCCTTCGTGTGGAAAGAGGGGGATCTTGGTGACGAGGACCAGTCGAGCTTCACAGTTTTGACTACTTTTGTCGCGCAGGTTCCTCGTGTCTAATGCACGGGCCAGGGAGGAAAGCCAGTCACTGATAAGAACAGGGAGACCGTGTATGAGCCCAGTCTGATATCCGTTAAAGAGCTCCTCGAGAGCGAAGACCCCGTTAAATACTTGGGTATTTAGCTTTATGTTTTGAATAATTATGTATGGTCTACATTTTTAAGTCCACATTCGCTAACTCTGATTTGTTGTTTATTCTGTAGATAGGATGAATCCTGCTCAGGAACGCATAACCGAGAACCTTGTCGCGAAGTCGAAGAAGGAATTGAAAGATGCCCATGCCGATTTATGGACTACTCCCACTTCAGGGTCGAGAAACTCGTCTTCGGGTCAAGCTACTATCACCCTCTCTCCCTCTCATGTGTCCTCGAAGGCGAAGAGACCATGCATCGAGGGAAGCGTTGATTTGACGGGGAAAAGGGGTAAGGGAAGTATGATCAGCCCCCCTGCTGGCTGTAAAGGGATTTCTTTGAGGGTGTCGCTCTACAACTCCCCCGGGTTGAGTCTCTTCACCTCGAAGGGCTGGATCGCCCGGAGAAAAGGGCAGTGTTGGCGCAGGATACTGGTGGCCTGATGAGGATACTGGAGATGGCGGTCGCCTACACCGAGGGGAGCTTTTCTCAAGAAGTAGAGTTGAAGAAGCTACGGGAAAAATTGGCCGCGGTTGAGAGGGGGCGGAGCAATGAGGAGCAAGATCAGAAGCTAGCCGACGAATATCTGGGGAAGCTATCAGAGGAGCGCAAGGTCTGGCTGCTTGAGAAGAAGGCTCTGGAGGAGATGGTAACGACTTTGTCTGCCGAGGTTGCGCCCGCTGAAGACGAGCCTGATGATACAAAGGGTTTGAAGACCCAGGCTGAGCTGGTTTCTTGTTTTCAACTGGCGATGGATGATGCTCAGGCCGCCTCTGAGGGCAGCTTCGAGAATACGCTGAAGCAGCTCCGTGTTTTGAACCATGGGGTCAAGTTTAATACCTTCGGGATGAGGGTCAATTACTATGTAGCCGCCAGAAAGATCTTGGTTCCTGACTATCTCAAGGAGCTTTCTATCCAGCCTGCTGAGGGACTCTATTAGCTATCGTCCTTTGTCGAGGAAGAGACTGAAGAGTGATGATCGGTAGCTTTTTATTTCACTCCGGCCTGTGCGTCGTAACATTGTAATCTTATTTTTCCGGGCTTTTGCCTGTTTATGTAAGTTTTGAACAAGTGTGGCCATTGTGGTCATGGTGGTCACAAATTATTCTTTTGGATGGGGGGCTAAAGGCCTCCCTTGTTGTAATATTTGTACAATAGCGACCCTGGCCGTCGTATCTTAATTTTTCAGCCATGGTGGTCGTTTGTTCCAAATATTTGACTTGTGTTTGCATGTTTATTGTTATGCTCATCTTCTTGAGACATATTTTATATTTCTAAGAGTTTATAGCGGGGATTTGCTCGTTCCATTTGTATGTTCGTCGATGTGGGGAAATTGGACAGACGACCAGGGTGAATACCGGGCATGGGCCGGAACTCAGGTCTCATTTTGAGGACCTGAGCTCGGCGGCGTGAACTTCCTGTCGTGAGCCGGGTGTGTTATCATCGTGGTACAAGGACGATGAAGCTCGGTTGAGTTATCCATGTAGGGATGAGGACACGCTCGTTAAAAGAGTGGAGTTTCACCCCTTCAAAATATTTTGGATGTTATGCTTGTACCTAGGCATGCACGTGCAGTCGAGCTTGGATGAGTCTGTCTTGTTGATGAAGCTCACCGACTACTCAATGTTTTAACTGTAATATTGTTTTAGCTTTTCAACATTCCATGATCGAGCAAGTTGTTCCCCTTGTAAATTTTCTAAGTAGTACGCCCCGGTCCCTATTTTTGCATAGACGCGATATGGGCCTTCCCAGTTTGATGTGAGCTTGCCTTTGAGAGATTCTTTGCGATTTCTCTTTAAGACAAGGCTGCCGACCTCGAACTCTCGCCATATGACTTTGGTGTCGTATCGCATGGCTATTTTTTGTTAAAGAGAAACCTCTCGTAGGGCCGCTTCTATTCGTATCTCTTCGACAAGGTCTAGTTCTTCCTGTAGGGCGATGTTGTTCATCTCCTCGTCTGGGGGAGATTTGGTTCGTATGGAGGGTTCTTCGATCTCTACGGGAATGACGACTTCAGTTCCATAAGTTAGTCGGAAAGGAGTCTCCTCGGTTGACGAGTGCGCTATTGTTAGGTACCCCTAGAGTACGATGGGTAGCTCCTCGATCCATCTTTTCTTGGTTTCATATAACCTTCATTTGAGACCCATGAGTATCACCCTGTTTGTGGACTCGGCCTGGCCGTTCGTCTGGGGATGTTCGATAGAGGAGAAGTGTTGGGTGATACCCAACTTGGCGATGAATTCCTAAAAGGTCTGATCTGTGAACTGGGTCCCGTTGTCGGTGACTATTTCTTGCGTGATGTCGAACCGAGCAAGGATGTTTCTTTTGTAGATGCGAAGGACGTTTTGGACGGTAACTTTGGCCAATGCTTCTGCCTCTATTCATTTGGTGAAGTTGTTGACAGCTACTATCAAATATTTGTTTTGATTTGTACCTACCACGAATGGACCGAGGAGGTCTAACCCCCACCAAGCGAAGAGCTAGGGAGAAGAGAGGGATCTGAGCTCGTTTGGGGGAGCCAGGTGTATGTCCCCATGCCACTGGCATTTCTCGCATTTCTTTATATGCTCTTTTGCATTGTGCTTCATGGTGGGCCAGTGATACCCCACTCACAGAGATTTTCTAGCAAGGGATCTTCCGCCCAGATGTTGGCAGTTTATCCCTTCATGGATCTCGAGCAGGATGCAATCCGCTTCACTTTGGTCGACGCATTTGAGGAGGGAGATGGAAAATCCTCTCTTGTAAAGCTTGCCTTCGACTAAGGCATAGAAAAAAGGCTCTTTGCTTGACCACCGCCGCTTCCCTTGAGTCGATAAGCAGCTATCCTCTTGTTAGTTATTTGTGTACAGGGGTCATCCAACAATCGTCGTCTCCTATGGAGAATACTCCCAAAGTCGAGGGGGGTCTCTGGGTGCTCGGTCGAGGAAGAATTTCCTGTATCATGACTTGTTCGCCCATTTCCTCTTTGTGCTCGCTAGTTTGGACATGACGTCTGCCCGGGTGTTATGTTCACCGGGAACATGTTGTATGTCCACGAATTTGAATTTCTTTTCTCTCTCTTGGAACATGGCCTAATACTCAGCGAGGTGATCATTTTTCACCTAATATTATCTCCGGACCTGGGATGCATCGAGCTAAGAGTCGATGAAGATTTTTACCTCCTCGGATCCTAAGTTTTCGGCTAGGCATAAACCTGCTAGGAATGCCTCGTATTTGGCCTGGTTGGTTGAGTTCAAGAAGGATAATTCAAGGGAGACCTCTATTAGGGTTCCTTCTTTGTTTTCCAATATAATGCATGTGTCGCTTCCTCTTGAAGTGGAGGCGCCGTCAACAACAATTGTCCATCAGTGTCGTCCGTCCTGGGGTGCAGGCGAGGTCATTTTGGATACAAAGTTGGCCAATGATTAAGCTTTGAGGGGTTTCCTTCCTTCGTACTGGATGTCGAACTCGGAGAGTTCTAATGACCATTTCAACATTCTTCCCGCCATGTCAGGCCTACTGAGCAATTGCTTTATTGGTTGATCTATTCGGACGACTATGGTATACGCCAAGATATTATGCCTGAGTCTCCTCACCGCATTGATGAGGGCTAGGATAACCTTTTCAATTTGCTGATATCTTACTTCGGGGCCCTGCAGGACCTTGCCCGTAAAGTAGATAGGCCTCTTCCCTTCTGGGGTTTCTCTGATTAGTGATGCGCTTATTGCCTCGGGGTGACGGCCATATAGAGATAGAGGATTTCATCCTTCTCTGGTAGAGAAATGACAGGTGGTTGCAATAGTGCTTGCTTCAAGTGGGTGAGAGATTTCTCGCATTCGGATGTCCATTCGAAAGCAGCTTCCTTGCGGGGGAGTTTGAAGAGGGGGAGCGCGTGTTGGGAGAATTTTGCCATGAATCGAGAGAGAGAAGTGAGCATGTCGTTCAGGATTTGAATGAACTTTTTCAAATTGGGCATTGGAAACTCAGAAAATGCTCGGAATTTTTCGGGGTTTGCATCAATCCCTCGTTTTGTGAGGTAGAATCTATGGAATTTGCCTGCCCGTACGCCAAAGGTGCATTTTATGGGTTAAATTGCATTAAACACTTTCTGGTCTGCTCAAAAACTTTATTCGGGTGGAGGGCGTGGTTGATTTCTTCCGTCGATTTGACGATCATGTCGTCCATGTGGACTTCGAGCATGTAGCCTATTTCGTTGTGGAAGACTTTGTTCATCATGCGCTGATATGTAGCGCCCACATTTTTCAGGTCGAAGGGCATTACGTTGTAGTAATAGTAGCCCGAGTCAGTCATGAAAGCGGTATATCTTTTGTCTGCTTTCGCCATTGGAATCTGGTTGTATCCAAAATATGCGTCCATAAAAGATAATAATTTGAAATCGACCGAGTTGTCGACCATTTTGTCAATATTGGGGAGAGGATAAGCATCTTTTGGGCAATCCCGATTAAGGTCGGTATAATCAATGCACATGCACCATTTTTCATTATATTTCTTTACAAGAACTACATTCGAGAGCTAGGTTGTGTATTGGGCTTCAGAAATAAAGTGTGCCTCTAGGAGGTCTTTTACAGCTAGTTCGACATTCTCCATTTTTTTAGGGGACTAATTTCTTTTGCACTTGGCGACCGCCTTGAGGGCAAGGTCTATGGTCAAGTGATGGCATGTAATCTCCGGGTCCAATCTGGGCATCTCAATTGTGCTTCAGGCGAACAAATCAACATTCTCCCTCAAGCAAGCTTTAAGTTCTCTCTTCGCCAAGTCGGGGAGGTAAGCTCTGATCTTTACTCCTATAGCGAGATCGTTCCTGAGGGGGATGATCACGAAGTCTCCGTCTGAAATGGGTCATACGGGACCTGAGAGTTCCTCATTACTTGTAGCTAGGGATGGACCTTCTCCTTCGACCATGGGCTCTTTCCCTTTCTTCCTCTGCTCTGCGCGATCCTCCTTGGAGAAGCGGTTGTTGAGGTCGACGGTGTCGACCCTTGGCAATGGCTTGGCCTCCTCGGAGATGGAGGGCAGAGCGACCCCAATGGTCGTTTGGGTTTGAGCGTTGATGGAACTCATGCCCCTAGCCGAGGCTTTAAAACATCTTCTTGCCGCCTGGACGTCCCTGTGGAGGGTAGCGACCAAACCCTCTGCAGTGTAGTATTTCATTTTGAGGTGTACGATGGATGGAACCACAATCAGTTCGGCCAGAGTGGGTCTCCCGAAGATACATTAATAGAGAGACGGGCAATTTACTACCAGAAATTGAGTCTTGATGGCTCTGGCGGTCACCCCTCTTCTGAAGGTGACTATCAGCTCGACATACCCCCAGGGTTTGGTACTGGCCCTGTTGAAGCCCTGAAGGTCTGAGCCCATGTATGGGGTCAGGTGGCTTTCGTCCAGCTGTAGGGTAGTGTATAGCTGGGTGTACATGATGTCCACCGAGCTCCCTTGATCGACCAGTATGCGTCGAACATCAAAGTTTGCCATGCGAGCTCGTACGAGCAGTGGGATAGTCGAGTTGGGGGCTCTGCCCGACAGTTCCTCCCTATAGAAAGCGAGGGGATGAGAGCCTCCTCGTAACTTATCCAATGTGGCATCCATGTCAGAGTTGGATTTGATAAGTTGCTCGAACCTTCTTTTTACAGATCCCACTATATGCTTGTTGAATACCCCGCTGGAGATGACCATCGTAGCGGGGAATGACTCCCAGGGACTGGGAGAGGAGAAGTATAATGGGACGTTCTCCATGTCTAGGAAGTAGAAATCTTTTGGTTGTGAGACACTCATGGAGACCGATATTGTGCTGATGTCAGGGGACTCCTTTCCCTCTTCGCGGGCATCCTCTTTCTTCTTGTACTACTTGATGTGCCCATCTTGGATTAGTATCTCGATCGCATCCTTGAGATGGATGAAATCATCGGTGTTGTGACCATGACTTTTGTAGAACCTACAGTACTTTCTCTTGTCGGTTTCGGGCTTGGAGGGTGTCTGGCGAGGAAAGCGTATCCCAGCCTGTTTAAACTCAGAGTTGGTGCATTCGAACATAATACGTACTCTTGAAGTGGTCAGAGGGGTGTAGTCATGGGACCGACCAGTAGGTCCGTTGTAATCTTTGGAGTCTTAAGATCTGTCTTCCCGCTATCTCTCTCCCGCCCAACAAGATGTTGAGGGCTCATCGCTTATCGAGGGTTTGGCACTCTCTCGGTGCCTTGAATCCCTGGAATTGTTGGTTGCTTCTTTCTCCTCATACTAGATGTACGCTTGAGCCTTGAGGAGGAGGGAGTCGAGCATGGATGGAGTTTTGATGCCCAAAGCCTTCGCGAAGTCGCTGTGGGCATAGAGCCCTCGTTCAATAACGTACTTCTTCATTGCATCGGTCGTTGAGACCTGTACGACTTCTTTGTTAAAGCGTTTAATATATCCACGTAGAGATTTGTCTCTGCCCTAGATAATCACTTCAAGTGAACCCTCTGATTTATGATGCCAACGGGAGGCGGTGAAGTGCCTCAAAAATATCTTTCATAGTTGTTTTAAAGAAGTGATAGATTCATGGGGCTGACTTTTGTACCAAGCCATGACACCTTTTCTCAGAGTGGTCGAGAATAACCTACATTTGATTGCGCCTTTCATGCCTCGATCATCAAGTAAGGCGTCGATGTCTTCTATATGGTTGTCTGGGTCAGCCGTACTGTCGTAGGATCCTAATGGGGTAGCTTCTCGAGCCCGACTGGGAGTCGTGCCTCCATAACTTCTCTTGATAATGGGTCTCAAGGCTCATTGTCATTGGTCTCTTCTGGCGATGATGACAGGGAGTGATGGTTTCTTCCTCGTCGGGCGTCGTCATCTCATACAGGGGAAAGGCTCCGCCCTTGTCTCCTCGGTTTGGGTGATACTAACCTGCTCAGTCATCTTTGCAGGTGCTCTTCGTCTTCTTGGAAAGCGGAGAGTCTTTATCCTTCTTGCGAGATGCTCGATCATGCTTCTTATGGAAATAAACGCCGAGCCTTTCCTTTCTTAGAGGATTCCCATATCAGGGAGGTGATATGCTGGAGGAGTTATGTCGATTGTATCTCCAAGGGGGAAACCTTGACCGTTTTCACTCCAGAGCCCCCATCCTTTTGCTCTGCTGGAGGATGAGGGAGTTGGTTTGGTTAAGGGCAGCGATCAATGATACTATGGTTGGGTCGGTGTTCTGCGGAATGAGGTCCGGTTGTAGAATCTTCGGCTGGTCTTCGACAGTGTTCTTGGGAAACTGTTCGTCCTAGAATAGATTGTTTTCGCGATCAGCGCCGCTGGAATCCAGGGACACAATATGTTCGTCACGACCTCCGAAGTTATCCTTGAGGTGAGGATGTTTTTGGCTCCCGTCAGTCTTGCATGCCGGGGAGAGCACAATCATTCCAGATAGGTGGTGATCATTGTGATCGGACATGATTGATGAATAGAGAGGATCTTTAGTCTTCAGATTCCGGGGAACAGAAAATGAGGAAGATAGTTTCCCACAAACGACACCACTGATCTTACCGGTTGATCAGAGCCTGCAAGGTGGCCAGATAATGATCTTCAGGAGGGATAGAAAGTCGAGGAGGAAAAAGGGGGATTGTACCTGCAAGGCACTCTGACGATTAAGTAAGTGCGGGAGCAAAAAGAGATACAAGCAAAGTATTAGGGTTTTAGTGATGAATAGTCAATATTCGATACCTAGTCCTCACATGATTGAGGGTTTATATAGTGCCCATGGAGCTTGGCCATTGGTCCCTATTTTTGGGCCTAGATATGCGGGTCCGTAAAAATAGGTAACTGCCAGGACTTGGTCAAATTGGGAAGGTGTTCCTGCAACTAGCCATTAGTTCCAAGGAGGAGGTAGGTTACGGGCAACACTCTGGTTGGTTCCTGGTTGTCTGGCCGACTTGAGGTCGGGTAGACTGAGAGTCGCTCGTCAATTGTCGTAGGTCAGTGCTGGTCTATAAGGACAAACGATCGATGGTGCCCGACGGAGGGCGGGGGAGCCCGGGCCATGGTCGAACGGGCTGTACCGAAGTAGGAGGTCAGACTGGGCCCACTCTAGCCGTTGGGCTAGTCCAGAACATAATCTATGTGAAATTTGTTTTTATTGTAAATGTAATTTATTTTTATTATAAATGTAATTTTGAAATGTTGATGAAATACAATTTGAAATGTTATGTGAACTTGTAATTTGAATTATTCATTTGTTATGAAATTGAAGAATTTGTGTTTTGAAATGTATGATTCGCAATGTGAAAGTTATCATCAAATGAGAAAACATGAATGTGGTTGTTGTGGTGGTCCCAACATGAAACTTGTTGGCTTGACTTGAAATGGCTTAAAAATGGCTCAAGAGATGGCTTTAAAGTCAACTTTAATTTGAAAAGTAGCTCAAGAATGGCTTGAAAATTGTCTTGAGAACATGACTTGAAATTGGCTCAAATCTAGTGACTTGAATGTGGCTTAAAAGCTTGAAAAATGTTTTTGAAAATATGACTTACAATGGCTTTTGAAAAAGAATTTTAACTTGAAAATAGTAACATTCATGATTTTAAAAAACTTGGCCAATTTAATTTTAAAATTGAATTTTGAATTTCAATTAAAATCAAATGGTTAACTATCTTGAATTAAAACAAAATTCAAATTGAATAATGATTTTTAAATAAGGCCGACCTTGACTTTTGACCACATACTTTAAATTTTAAAATCATTTTTGAATTGAAACACAAAATTCCAAGTCTAACATTATTCAAATTGATTTTGCCAAAAAAGTTGACCTTGCATTGACTTTTCCTTCCAAATGCCAAATGATCAAAATAATGTATATTTTGAATGTATGAATGAGGAAAGGGGCGAAAATGGGGCATGACAGCTGCCCATGTTTAAATATATTAACCAGAGTATATGAATAAGGTCAGTCTTCATATAATCGCGGTGGAAGATAGTTAAATATTAAGTAGCCAATTTTTGTCCCTTGATGCAGTGGGATGGCATGCTATGCTATGAATGAATTTATGGACTCTTTTTTTACCAGGGTTATGATATGAGAAACAAACTATGTAGGAATTATGGAAATGACTCGTAATGGAAATTTTATTGGGGATTGAATGAGGTAAGGTGAAAAGAATCATTGGGGAAAAATAAGGTATATTTTAGAAATCTGTCAGAATGATAAGGAATACCCAGCAATACTCGGAATAAAAGGGACTAACCTTGGAAAGATATTAGGGACATATATAAAAGCATTGGATGCAAGAGGGAACCATACTCTGAAAAAAACATCAGAAACATCCAGAAAAACATTAGATGTGGAACGAGACCGAATCTGAAGATACGTTAGAGACATCCAAAAAAGCATTGGATGGATGATAGACCATTATGAAAATACATCAGAAACTTCCAAGAAAGCATCAAATGCAACCAACTATTAAAAATATATCAGAAACAACTAGAAAAGCATTGGATGAGCAAGAAACCAATATAAACATTCATCAGATATATTCACGAAATCATTGAATGTAACAATTATGCAAAATACATCAGAAACATCTAAAAAAGTATTGGATGGAAAAGGAATCCAAACTATGGGAAAACATCAGAGACATCCAGAAAAGTATTGGATGGAAAGGAAACCCATTCTGAAAAGATATCAGAGACATTCAGAAAAGCATTGAATCTAAAAGGAGACTTAAACCCTGGAAATACGTTCGAGACATCTAAAATATAATTGGATGGAAAAGAAACTAATTCAGAGATTTTACGTTGACATCCAGAAAAGCATTGGATGGAAAGGAAACCAATTCAGAGATTTTGCGTAGACATTCAGAAAAGTATTGGATACAGAAGAAAATAAACTCGGGGATATCCAGAAAATCATTGGAAGAAAGGGATGTTATCCAAACTCATAAACATATTGAAGACATTAATAAAAGCGTTGGATGAAAGGGAAACAAACTCAAAGGCATCCATAAAAGAATTAGATAGTGGTGTTAACCAAACTCAGAGATATATTGAAGACATCCAAAAAAGCATTGGATGAATAAAATGATTCTGAGGATACATCTGAAACATCTAGAAAAAGTGTTGGATATACGGGAAAATATTCTGGAAAAACATCATAACAAACAAGACATACCCGGAAAAATAATCAGATGAATTCTGAAAAAAAAATAAAATAAAAGGACACATTTGAAAATACATCGGATATACACAAAAAGGTTCTGGAAAAACATCATAACAACAGACACATCTAAAAAACATTGGATGAACAAAAAGGGTTTTAGGAAAACATCAGAACGACAGACATATCTAGAAAAATGAAGATAGACAAAAAAGGTTATGGAAGAACATTAGAACAACAAAGACACATCCAAAAATACATCGGATGGACAAAGACAAATTGAACCTGAACGGATAAAATATTTGCTTTGGTAGATGCCAACGAAGTTGGACTTTGACCACATGGAGTTTTCCCTCCCAATTATACTTTTTATTGGCTTAAGTTTCTCATTCATCTGCATCACTCCATTAGGTCATCTGCATGCCATGCATTCATTCATTAAATAATACACCCGGGGGTTCATTGGATCAATGTACATGTGATGGTTTGATGTGACTACATCAAGCAAACTTGTTTCAATTGAAGTTCTTCTTAGTCATGAGTTAGGGTTTATTTCCCTATGCATGGTTTTGTCAAAAGAATTAGGGTTTGACCCTACAACTGTCATGGGTTCCTCTCCTCAACACTCGAGCTTGTCTATCTTATGAGGAATGACTTTCATTGTTATTGGTGGTACAAGTTATCGTACAGATTTCTTTCAAAATCTTGAACTTAGAAATGAAGATTCTTTTGTTGTTCATGGATCAAGATGCACTCTGATATTCTTGCACTTTTAATTTGGATTAGGGTTGACCAAGATTACCGTATGGTGCACCTCTGACTCGGGTTTCACTTGGAAAATTTTCATTTTCAAGCAAAAGGAGCTCACTTATTCCTTGAATCATAATTGTTGTTGCCATGAACTTCATGCAGAAGAAAGATGCGAATCCACTTGGATCTACCTCACTAGTTAGGGTTTGTACACTATTGTTCATGACATTTAATATTGTTGATTGGTTTACTTGTGGCACAAGATACAGTTGTGGGTCTCATACACTAAGTCACTTGGGATTAAGGTCTCCTTATTGCTTATGGAAAAAGATATTGTGAAATGGTGCTCTCATGATCTGATTATTATGGGTCTTTATTTCAATTTCAAACATGGTTACTTATATTGTTATTCATCATAAGAGGAGCATTTTGAAATCATCTTCAAAATGGTTTTTAACCAAGTCTTATAGAAATTCCCTTCATTCTTAACCATGAAGTGACTATCATTACATGATTAAGGGAATTGTGATTATGCTTAGCATTCACACCATTAAAATAGTATTCAAATTAAATGCAATGGAGGGAGATTCAAATTTAATTTGAAAGAGAAAAGCGAATACTTTGAATACTTGAGAAAATTGTCATTGAATTCAAAAGGTTTCAAATTACATTGTAAGAGCTATCATAAAACATCATTCAAACTCAAGATACAATTTCATCCATTACAAGATTCACATGTCATATAATTGTCATTACACATTGAAAAAGTACACAAAAATTACAAAGTTTGATCACTAATCCTCTTGACCAATTTTCCAAAGTCATCTTCACCCATTTCGTTCTTTTCATCTTCATGTACCTTTATGTGTGGCAGGCTCCATGTTTATGCCAAAGAATACCTTCAAGTGGACTTGCCGTATATCTCCACCATGTGACATGCTTGCTCGTGCTAAAATCTACAATATTTGAATCCAATTTAATAAACACATATCAATGCAATTCAATGTCCAACATTCTTTAACATCCTCATCAAAAGGAAATCCAAAACAGTCATGCACAACCCTAAAAAACATACATCACTACATGCAAAGTTATAATTCAAGCAGTCTAAATTATCAACAAGCATGCAATTCTGTTCAGCCATCAGAAATACACCTAGTTCTAATTGCAAGCCAATCCAAGAGCAGTTTTGAGATACCTCAAACAGAACCGAATGTTCAGAAGAAAAACAACATACATTCAATCCTAGAACATGCGCAAACAACTTAACATTAAGAGAAAAAATCATGCATCATACAAAACAAATCATCACTATACTACATTCAAATTCATTATGTATCATAAGCTTACAAAACATGTTACACATTCAGTCATCATCCAGTTCTTAGGCATTATTAGGAGCATTCCACAAACTAACTGATCCTATTTTCTTTCAACAAGTTCCTCTAACACTAGCATTATTACTAATTTCTATCCAAGGTAATACTTTAATCTATAACAGTAGCATCCAAAACTAACCTCCTAACACATAATATAATCCAATGCCCTAACTAAATGAGCTTCTATTAACTAACTCCAACATAGTGAGTTAACCAACTTAACTAACTGAGTTGAGTTCAACACCATCTTTGCAACCTCATCACTCATGTCCCTCGTTCACATCAAATCTCTCTACACTCACTCAATCTCTCAGCCTCGCAACAAGAAACAATAGCACAATGCACACACAAAGGAATCACATAAACGAAAAGAAGAAAATATTAGATGGATTGAATTGTGTGGATCACATTGGGCTTGAAATCTCATTACTACGTCTACACCCCCTATCTCTGGCCCAACATAACATTTTCTTACTGTACTGAAGCATTGTAAACGAAAACAACATTGTGGGCCTCTGACTTGGATCCCTATGCCAGTTTACTTGGCCATACCTCCTGCTTAGGCAATGCACCTCCTTGATTTTTATTTTTATTTTCTTTTACTTTTAATTTTGTTTTAATTTTGGCTTTTTGGATAATGGTTTTGTTTTGATTTTTCCTTGGAATATTATTTTGTATTTTGCATGAAAATGTGATAAATAGTTAGAATTTTATTTTAATCCTTTTGATTAGATTTTTGACCTATAATGTTGATTCTGGACATGCTCTCTTAGGTAATTCCATTAAACGATTAAAATTCTTTTTGATCGTTTAATGTCGAATTAAATCTTAGGTACAATCCTTTGCATGATAACTTTAGGATTAGAGCTTCCCTTTAAAACCTAACATTAGGACCATTTGTTGCATGATAACATTAGGTTAGAAATTCCCTTTTGTTACATCTTTCATTTGTATTCCTTTTCCTTTTGAAGACAACAATTTTTTTCTTAAATAAACTTAAAATACTCTAAAAATGTGAGGCGAATCATACGCCATGAGCCTTAAGAAATAGAAAAGAACGAGAGGGTGTATTCCCGAACTTGTTCTTCTTTCATTGATAGACTTTAGTACAATTCAAATCACAAATAATTTCATAAATAAAGGTGGACAGGTAGCTAAGTACCCCCTTGTATCAGAGACCATTTACTATCTAGTTCCCTAACAAAATACTTCAACAAATTCAAACTTTTTTGTCTTAGGGGTTTTCAACTTCAAAACTCTTTTCAGAAAGGGTATCTTATTTTTGTTCTACCGCAAACAGGTAACACATGAGTCTCCACACAATGAGCGACAACATCTAATTGCTGGAACGAGAACGTAACATCGTCCATTAAAAACAACCAACAAACAACCATTTTCTAGATGAAAAACAGAGCTCTGATTTCCTTATTGCACTATGAGGATACATAGACACGGGGTTTCACAATCGAGGCGAGATCGCTAATTTAAAACTTATTTTTCTCCTTTATCATGCATATCAAGTAATCCATTAGATAACACACCCTTAGAAATAAACAAACAAAGTGAATCTCATTGAGTACAATGAATGTGAGAGGTGCTAATACCTTTCCCTTGAATAATCGGCTTCTGAACCCGAATTTGGTCGTGAGACCATTTTCTTCACCTTTTAGGGTTTTCTCAGTGTTTCGCCTTCCCTTTAGGATAAATAAAGTTCGATGTAGACTCTGTATTTTTTCACGTAGCAACACAACACAACCTCAAAAAATGAAAATGAGCATGTAACACTCTTAGAACTATGCATGATATTGAATTTTGCATGATATATGAAAGATTATAACATGCCATGCAAATGCATATGACAACTAGGTTGGACTCTTTTGTGAGATAAGGTTGGAACTCTAATTCCTCAATATAGGGAGCCCTACCAACTTTTCCTTTGGAAGATATTTTGAACACACTTTTGTCATATTTGCCAATCATATTAAGTTGCTGATCCCTTTGGGAATGATTGATGAGCTCTGCTTGGGGATTGTTTTGAAGTAGACTTCCCCATATTGACTCATTCTTGAAATGAGTGTTTTACTGTGCACGTAGAGTGCTTGCCACAACATGAGTCTTGATGAAGCTTCTCTTGGTTAACTAATTCTTTGAATCTTTTGCTCTGATCGACCATTTTTTTTCTTCTGATCAACATAATCTTGAAGTAATTTGACACTGATAGGTTCGCTGGTCAAGTTTCTCAATTATTTGAACTTCCTTGATGATGAGTGATTACTTGCAAATAAAATTGTTCATTCAAAAATGGTAATTTTAATGTAATGCTCATACAATTTTTGATATCAAAATCATTATTGGAATGATATTGTACATTTGTGCAACAAATGGATCATTAGCCAAAACACAACATATTGTTTAGACATTCAAAGTGAAAGATAATGCGAATGTATGATACTAAAACAAATGATAAGCAAACCCCTTTGGAGTTAGTTTATGCAAAATTTTTGTAGTATGCTTTCAAAATAAACCTGGCTTCAATTAGGACTTTTGAGGGTTGTAACGTGGCCTAGTTCACGATTTTTGAAACAAATGATATAAGGCTCAACATTTAATTTTAACCCACCCCATTCTCCATGATGATCTCCAATCATACATTAAATTAATTCAGCCTAAGAATATAGGTTCAAAGAGACTTTTAGAATTGCAACAATGATATGGCTCAAAAATCCAAGGGGATTTTTGTGATAGCAGACACTTTAATATTTTATTTATTGTCAAGAATTTTGTGACTCTTTGATTTTGATATGATGGTTACGTCATACTATCTTTGTTGAGGTTTTTATTGACTGGTTTTATTTTTTGTTATCCCTAATTTTTGCATGCACTGCTTCTTTGAAGCTTCCAGTCCATCGAGATGCCTTATTTTTTGCATAAGTCACATTTTTAGGTTTTGACTTAGCGGAGTTTTTCTCTCCTTTTTTTTGATATGGAAGTATAGTGACCTCCAATGAGAATAACCATTATCACTTTTTGATTTTCATGACTTCTCTGAAACTTCGTGATGTGTGCGAATGAAAGCTCATGATTCAAATTTTTATTGAAAGATGTATGGAATGATTCTCTTGTATTTGAATGCACAACAAAATTAACTGATAACTACGTCACAGTGGAAGAATTGATATTAAGTTATTGATTTAACTTAACCCGCAAAAAATAATCAAGAGTCGCCATCGAACTTTATTATTTACAAAGGAATGAGAAAATATCAATAAATTCCAAAAAAAGAAAGATCTAGGTATGAGGGTTGCTTATGCAAGGGGAAGATATTAGCACCCCTCACATCTACGTTACTCTGTAGGAACATCTTGAAAATATGTATTGGGCTAAAACTATTGTTTGAAAAAAGATCGCGGAGATGATAAAAGAAGTATATTTTTATTATTTTTGGTTTGCCAAGACTTTGAGAGCCTCGTGCCTACATACCCTCCATGTGCAGTGAAGAAGTCAAAACCTCGTAGTTCTTGTAAAAAACAAAATGGTGTTTGTTTGATTGATTTTAATGAAAAGACATTTTGTTATTTTCGAGTGGAAAATTCAAAGTATCACCCACAAGTATGAGAAAATGGACATTTGCATCATCTTGATGGAAAACTTTAGCTTGGATAAAATCTACAAGCATGTCTCAAGATTCAAGTGGAAAATGATAACATCTCTCAATCATACTAGGGAAACAGGCGATTTACATCACTACAAGATGATGACTTATGTCTAATCTTTCCAAAAAGTTTGAAAATAAAAATTGCAAGAGAAAAAAATTAATTTGATGATGTTTTTGTTTTTTAGATTTTTTGAAATGATTTTGATATGCTTAAGTGTTTTAGCATTTATTGAGGAAAAAGTTTAAAAATCACTTAACAAAGTTAAGGTTTGTTCTAAAAGTGGTATTAAGTTTGAGACAAGAAGGTTTTGAAAAAGAGAGAAGACTTTAAAAATTTAAGAATGGGAGGAGATGAAGAGTCTATCCTAAAGCACAAAGTAAAGGATAAGAAATAAATGGTCTCATTGTAAGTTAATCCAATCGAAAGCCTTTGTGTGTACAAGTGAACTAACCAGAATGAAGCAAGCAATTGACATAAGTCAAACCAAGCATAACATTCCCTTCCTTTAGATTAAGAAAGCAAGCACAAAGTAGATGGATATCACAAGGTCCAGACAAAAATCACAAATCTCAAAGTTATCAAGACAAAAGCCAAGTCTCAGATGAACCAATAAAGCATCAGATAAAAATAATCAAAGCAAAGCCAAGTTTTAAAATGTTGATCAATGTTGCAGATGAATTTCCAAGGTCTCTGGTACAAACTCCAAGCATGGGAACAAGAA
Source organism: Vicia faba (assembly GCA_948472305.1). Lineage (NCBI taxonomy): Eukaryota > Viridiplantae > Streptophyta > Magnoliopsida > Fabales > Fabaceae > Vicia > Vicia faba. The sequence continues at coordinate 490,290,310 of OX451740.1, forward strand.
CCCTAGATCTAAGTCCAAAAGTCCAACTCCAAGCAAAGGATAGTAACATCAAAGTCCATGGATCAACATTTTTTATGACTTTGATCTTTATTAATGTTTTTAGTCTTTTAAAGGCGATAAAGCACAAGATTACAAAAAATAAAAGCAAAAAATAAATAAGACATGAATGTAAATGGCTTGAAATGTAAATGACTTGAAATATAAATGGAATAAAGTTAAATGACATTAATTTAAAGTGCATAAAGTAAAGTAACACAATAGTATGGAGTTAATATTAGTGTTAAAAATTAATCAATCGATCCGATACAATTCAGCGGTATGTTAAGAAATTATAATTGGGCTTATGTAGAAGTCACAACTCTGAGGCCGAGTATGTTTCATAAATGTTAGAGAAATGATACAAGAATTATTCTCGTAAACCATGTAACACAATTCAAAACCAAAACAAGAAGAAGAATGGAGATGGAGAATTGATCAAGCACATGGGAAAAGGGATTGAATCATGACTTCAACATCTCCTTCATGATACCTTGAGACAAACTTATCATTAATCCAAAGTATAAAAAATTATCAATTGATCATTTAATAATATATTTGAAATGATGAATGTTCATCAAGCACCAATCTAAAGTCCAATTTAAGAAGACGAGCTTCAATCAACCAAAATTTAACAAATCAACCAAAAGTCAGAACCACAAATCATCAAAAACAATCATATATATATATATATATATATATATATATATATATATATATATATATATATATATATATATATTGAATTATTTTCTTTATTGACTTAATAATGGAAATTAAACGGAAAATTCAAATGATACAACAAAACATCAAATAAATAGCCATAGAAATTTGAGAAGGTAAAAAAAAAACTCCAAGGATCAAGATCTCAAAAGTTGGACTAAAAAATATTTGAAAATGATTAAAAATTAACTGTTTAAATATAATTAAAATAAAATAAAGATAAAAATAGGAAAAAAATGCTAAAATTCATTTTAAATTTCTAAAAAAAACATATTTAGATGAAAATATTTTTTATGATTTATAAAAAAAATTAGAGGTAAAAATCATAAAGGAGTTATTTAAAAATAATTTTGAAACAAAATGAAATTAAAAGGATTAAAAATAGAAAAGAAAAATAAAAAAACAATGGTTTGGTTAGGTGGCGTGTTGTGATTGATTGAGATATTTGAATTTTAGACTCAAACGCACAAACTCAGTCATTTCAACCACCAGCTTTAATTTTGCAGGTTCATAAACTCTGAGAGTTGAGCTCAAACACCAAACGTGCAAGCTTCATCTTATATCATCTTTTATGTCTCTCTGCATCAAAGCAATTAATTTGCTCTAAGCATAGAAAATTTGAAGAAATACATAGAAACCCTAAGAGCTTCAAAATAAAATTAAATGATGAATCCAAAGAATAAATCAAAGGTGAGTAAGGGTTTTTTTATCAGTGGAGTAAGACAAAGAGAGTGGTAACTCATTTGAGTGGAAATGTTGCTCGTATCTACCTTTTGGAAGTGAGCTTCAGAGGTCAACAATGGTGGATTCTAGTAGAAGGTTGCAAGGCACAATAAGCTTCAACAATGCTTCACACAGCTTCAGAGGATGCCAGTGAAGGATTTTGGGCAAAGAAATAAAGTGAAAATGAGCTTGAATTGAGAAACTGACTTCTGGTTTTTAGATGTATCAGGTTGAGAATTCTGCAGAGTTTCAGAGGCTATTCAAGCTTGCAAATCAAGGCAAAATGATCCTCTATTTATAGGCAAGGGAGTGAGATCATGGTACGTGCCAATTTGAGATCCCAAACGTGTAAATCCATTCTAGAACTTTTTTGATTTTTCAACCATGTGAAGGAAGGGTGAAAAACATGACCCATACCTTGAAACAAGTAGTTTTTTACTCAATGGGATGCGTTTTGCCAAGCTAAAAGTGTTTGCACATGCGTTGGTGGTCCCAAGTTAAGTTTTGTTGAGTTTTAGTTTCTCGTCATGTGCCAAAAACCAGAGGTCAAGTCACCATGTTGGAGCTAGGGCCAAATAAAATCCTCTCATGCGTTTTGAGATGTTTCTTGATCCAAATGATCCTTTCATGTAGGATAGCACAATGCAAAAATAACCAAGTCAATAGGATGTTTGAGTTGAAAATGGCATGCTTGTGAAGTTGAGGTCGTGGAACTGATTTGCAAGTATGGCATTAAGTCAAACATGTCATGAACCTAGTTTTATGCACAAATGGCCTTTGAGCAATTTTCCAAAATTGATGGACTTAGAGGTTGAATTGGAATTTGACTCTTGAAGCAAAGATGTAGAGGACGTCAAAAGGAACATTTGGCTCAAATAAGGCCTTAAAAATATTGAGAAATGAAGAAGTTATATTCTTTGGACCAAATGACATGCCATACTTGAATTTAAGGTCAACCAACCATGTTCTAACTTGACTTTTCTTGATTGTCCTTCCATTCAAAGGCTCAATGTTGGTCATTTGAATACGAAATGAAGCAAGCTTGAATTTTGTTTGGATACCCTTGATATTTGCTTGAGAAATTGGTGAGAAAGGGCATGAAAATAAATACATGGACCCAACTTGATTCCATAAAGGTGGGAATAGGCTAGGCCAACTAATAGGGGTTTACAACCTAGCCTACATCAGCCTAGGCCATGCCATTTTTTTTAAAATAGAAAAGGCCTATGCTTTTTTATAAGCCTATTTAGTTTAAAATACTAGGCCTCAGGCCACTAAAAAAGTGTTTTAAACCTATCAGGCTTGCCTATATAAATAGATATGAATAAATTCATTATTATAATTGTATTATATTTTATACTTGGAATTAAAATACAAAAATAAAACTCGGTATTGTTGAAGAACTTATTAGATTAGGCTAAAAACACCTTATGAACTTTGTTATAATTTATTTTCATAAGTTATCCTAAATAAATAAAATCATAACACTTATGGTAATATGTAATTTTAGATAAGTCAATGCAAATAAACTTTAGTACAATTGATCTTTTAGTTTCTTAGTCTATGTAAACATTAATTAAAATGGTTATTTACATATGTTCAAATAAAATAGGCTTTTAAGTAGACTAGCAGGCCAATCATACCTTCAAAAAGGTCAGGCTTAGGCCCAAAAAAAGCCTATGATAGGTCGTAAGCTAGGCTTAGGCTTTGATACTTTTAGCAGGCCATTCTCAGGCTTGAAAAAGCCTAATTGGGTCCATCCTATTCCCACCCAAGAATCCACTTGAAAATATGGATCAAATTAGAACTCATTTTGATCAAACCATGTTGAATGATGCTTGAGATGAATGAGTCCTAAGATTATAGGTAATTCCTTAACGAATAAGCTTTGATGGACCACTTGTTGACCAATACTTGAACTTGAGAACTAAAACCCTAATTTAGGAACTTCACTTGATCCTTTGATTTAAAACCCTACCTTTCACAAAAAGGAAACAAAGCAAGATATATTTTTGCATTTTGAATAGGATTGAGTTAGTAAAGCATAAAGTGTAAAAGGCAAAAAGATTCACAAAAGGTGTTTGTCGATCTCTCTCAAAAGACAAACCCAAAGGTTAGGAGGATACCATGCTTGTGATATTGATGACATACACATGATGAAAGGTGGAACCTTAGGGGTAAAAATTAGGGTATGACACTACCCTGCCCCATGTTAAGGTTACCTATTTTTTTGTACAGAAAAAAACACAAACTTCTAGGCTCAAAGGCGTTAAATAGGGATTAACTTCCTTATTTATCTAGTGTCTTGGAATTTAAACAATGCCTTATATCGTTAGAAAAGTTTTATTTGAAAGCGTTGTACCACAAAATTTTCCCTCCATTTTCTACGGAAAAAATTTCTCTTAGAGTTTATAGCCATGCGAGGTTTTTCTTCTCAAATTCGCTAAAGGCTTTGGAATCAAAGTTTGGTTTCAATCTCAATTTGTTTTCTTCTGCATCTTAAAATTAAGAAGATTAGCTAAGCCTTACCACTTGGTATTTTCAAGAGAATTACAAGCCATCATTTGATTTATGATAAAACTTGATGAAGGGATTAGTCACCATTTTTGAATTTGATTGGATTTGAAGCTCATTGGATCACCATTTTTTAAATTCTCATTACAAAGTCCATTACTACATCTTTCCTTTGAATTTTTCATTCAAAGTTTGTTTTCTGGAATTCAAAAGGAAATTTGCTTTGGTTACAATCTTGGTGATGCGAAAATAAGAGCACGTCTTGACTTGGTGCCATAAGCAAGTTTATATTTGTCCAAAGAAAAGTTCAAGACCAAAATGACAATGGCTAACAAGAAGTTTGTTATCTCAAGATTAAAATTTCTTTTTCTCAAAATTCATTTCAAAAGAATTCAAACCATATTTTCGTACAAGCTTAACATTTATCCTCATTCAAGACTAAAGTTTCTACAAGGTTTACAAATGTACAAAGGACTCATACATCTAAAATATGAACTTTCTCTAAAAAAAACCTTGTTACAAAACATAATTCAAACTCCTAAGCTTTCTAAGTCCTAAGAATCTATTCTTCACTCCTTCAAATTCCCTCCAAGCTTTTTATGCCCAGCCACAATCTCTTTTCCCCATTTTCCACTCCTCACCAACCATACATGAAATAAAAAGAAAATATGAGTTAGTAAGAAAACTTGAAAAATAAATAAAGTTATAAATGATTTAAACTCATCACTAGGGTGGTTTTTAAGAATCAGGAAATAGAGTGTTTTTTATGTGCTAAGGCCTCAAACAATTAGTTTCTATCATGGGCCAATGCTATTGCAAATCACAAAGTGTTTTGGTTCATAATAGAGGGAAAAGTACAAACAAAATTTTAGGCCCAACAAAATTCAGCCCAACAGTATTGAAACAGAATTTAAACCAAAAAGAAAAGCCTCATACAAAAGTCAGAATTACATCATTGACTAGGAGCAGTGCTGTTGCAAATCACAAAGTGTTTTGGTTCATGTGATACGGTGGCAGAACCGATTGTTAATACTGGTTTTGCATTTGTGTTCGCAAATGTTGCGGTAAGCAAGTGTCGCCACCAACTTTTCTTTTATCCAACAAAGGAAAGGGTGAAAAGAACAGAAAAAGAACTTTCGAGAGTTTTCTGAGTAAGGGGGGTAGATTATGGAAAGGGAAGGTTTTAGCACCCTTTTCATCCGTAGTTATCTACGGGCTCTTAGATGCTAGCCCATGTTTTGAAAATTGCTTGTGCTTTGTGTGTTTTGAAAAAATCGTTTTGAAAATGCCTTAGTGTGGCGATTTTCTTCACATTAACTCTTGTATCAGTCCTCAAGAGTGTTGACAAAGCAAATGTTTTTGAAAATTGTTTTTGAAAGGTGTAAGTGTAAAAAGTTTGTTTTGAGCATAGCATCTAAGAACTATCTACTTATACTCGAAAATGTTCGTTCTTTTCCTCCTATCCTTTAGACAGTGCTATCCTACTATTAATGAGTAGGTAGCCCTATTGTTGGATGTTTGAGGGACAATCGAAGGGACGTTACAGTCATGAAGGCATCTTGGCAAGAAGTTTTAGTAACCATCCTAAAGTTCTGTGATCACTTTTAATCGAGACAACATCGAGAGGGTTATCGAGGGACTAGTGATCTTTAAACTGGAGGATAGTCACTAAATCCTCTCACGTTTCGAGAGTTGTGACTATTTTCCGAAAGCATTCGAAGTGGGATACCCTAGAGGTGTGCATGTGCAAGTGATTCAATTAAGTTCATTTATCTTTGTTATTAGCTTGGCTAGCGCTTTGTTTTCAGTCTTTCCATACAATCCTATTTACTAACAGTAATATTGTACAAAAAATATAAAGTGCGAAAAGTAAATCCTACGTCATCAATTCCCATGAGCAGTTACAATATTTAGAAAAAAATGGGAAAAGATAAACTAACTATTATAAAATCAAATGTGCGACCTATACATTCTTTCTGGAATTTAAATAACAAAAGAAAAATAGAATAAAAAAATGAGAAGTGATTGTTTAGAAAGAAAATCAAATGTCCTAAAAAGCCCAAGTATTAAGAAAAATATTTTTGGTATTTTCGTGATTTGATTTTAATATTTAAGACCTAAGTCTAAATTAATTACAAATTAACTATGAAATAAATACTAATACATGATTAAGTTAAATTAAATTCATTTATGAAAATTAAATTAATTAAGAGAAAAGAACTAAATCTATTTTTTTATGATTTTAGGATTTTATGATTTTTTTTGATAAAAAATAATTAATTGAAATGAAAAGAAAATAAATAATTAAAGCAAAAAAAAAAACAAAAGAATGGGCCATGTTGTAAAGAAAATGGGGGGATGCGCTAAGCAAAATCCCAGGCCCATTAGCAAGAGAGCCCATGCGTTGGAGAAAAGTCTTCAGAATCATGTGTATCTCTCCCATGAGGCCTATCGTGGATTTGGATTGAAAGTCCTCGTATCACAGAATCCGAAGCTCAAAAAGCTTATAGCCCTGACCATGGCATCTTGGGCATATAGTGTTCATCTGCACATGTGATCGTCCTAACATGTTCTAAATAGTCTCATAAACACATATCAATGCACAAAAATAATTTATGTGACATGAATAGACAATTTGAGATTCAAGAAATTTTACCAAAACCGGTACGATTGGATGTGAGAGTTCTAGACGTGGAAGGACTTGGTTATGAGCCTAGTTCAACTCTTGGGAGCCTCGGGGAGATGAACGGATCCTTTGTTTTGCTTGAGAGCACATGGAAGTGTGGTTAAGAATTTTGAAACTTTGAGAAATTTATGAGAATTTTGTAGAGCTTTGTAGCAATGATTTTTTTGTGTCCTTTGCTCATGCCTTTGGTCTTGTATTTATAGAGGAAGAAGAGGGCTAGCAAAGATGGTAAGAATCCACACATAATGGCTTTCTTTCAAACCAAAATCAAACACATTGAAAAAGTTCCAAAAATGCAAATTCTTGCCCATTTTGAGGTGCAATGCAACTGGCCTCCTTTGCACGAAATTTTGGAGCAAAAAATAATTCAAACCATCAGCCCATATTGCCATAACCAATATTTACTCTTTTATGCAATTTTATTTAGTTTTTATTTGATTTAATTTATATTTAAATGAATAAAAATTAAAATAAATAACAAAAAAAAAATGGATAGATTTAGAGGTCCTTGGATACATCATGAACATATTTGAACTCCAAAAAGTTAGACCCAATAACTTTAAATCACAAATTTGTCGATTGAGATTTCATGCATTTTCTTGAAAATTGCCAAACTTGTGCACTTCATAACTTGCTCAAATTTCATCTTTTGAAGATGATCTTGGACTTTTTGGAGAGCCCAAGATTTCCTATACAATATCTCTTTTTAATCATCTTTGCATTTAAAAACTTTATCTTCATGTAAATGGTCTTGACAAAAAGTGACTTTTGTTGACTTTATGAAAATGACCTGTAATGTATGAGCTTGTATCTTTCAAATGGTGCATTTCTTGGAATTGAGGACAAAAGAATAGTTGTAGGGAATGAGCTTCTCTTCAAAATTATCTTTGGTTGGGGAAAAATGGATAAAGTATGTGAAATTTATGCTTGGGGAAAGTTCAATTGGCTTTTCCTATAGAAACCCTAATTTAGCAATTCTTGACTTTTGATAGATTAGGAGAATTTCTTGAGGAATCATAATCAAACCTTGATCAAATGATGGATATCACTTCAAAATGTTGATGTTGACCAAAAATATTGAAGTTTGACTGTATATGGGCCACAATTGACTTTAGACCTAGTATAGTTAATTTTCAAACACTTGAGCAATTGATTGAGCAAACTTGTAGTGCAAGGCATGAAATTTGTCATGGACAATCTTGAAGGCATATTAGGATAATGGAAAACATTTGAGAACTTTGGAGCTCATACATCTTGATGAAAAGTGAAACCCTAATTAGAGGTTCATTGCCTAGGAAGAGAATTTGTCTAGTCAATTCTTGGTCATCCTTGAGTAATTGGGAACCTCAATGAGCATGTCTTGAGTAAAAATGGGAGGGAAAATTTTGGGTTACAACAGCTGCCCCTGTTCAATCTTCTTAAACCTAGGGATTTAGATTGGCTTGTCTGCCTTTCGTGATCTGAAGGTGGAAGATGATTGAACACTAGAGTGCCCAGAAATTTTTACTCGCATGAAGTAACACCGATGGTTGATGATGTCGGGAATGGGCTTACAGATGCCATTTGGATAAGATGACAGAGATTTGTCGGAGATGGGCTTAAAGATGCCATCCAAAGTAGATGCTGACTTCTTAAGAGGTCTTTTGTGGGGATTCCTATTCCTATTGTCTGAGGAGGAGTCCATTGGGGAATGTTGATTTCTATTGTTCTCCTGCTTGGGGAAAACTCTGTGGGGAATAGAGTCTAGGAGCTTCAGTTGTCCAAGGCTCTACTGAGGAGTTATCTCTCGACTAGAGAGATGAAAGTTAGCTGTTTTCTGGTTGAAATAAAGGCTTCACAGTAACTTGCTAGGGATACTGGAATTAACCGTTATCTATAAATGTAATAAAAAGAGCCTGTGTAGGGCTGCTTTAGGATGAGTCCGTGTTAGTCTGCATCCGGAGATATATGAGACGGAGCCTGTGTGGGGCTGCTTCAGGATGAGTCCGTGTTAGACGACATCTGGAGATCATGAGAAGAAACCCGTGTAAGATTGCTTCGTCTGGTCATTTAGATAGTTTTCCTGTCTAGTTTCAGGTGTTAATCTACAATCAGTTTTTCACAGATAGTTGTCCTTGCTTGTTACAAGTATTAATCTGGAACTTGAAAATTGTCGGTCGTTGAGATAGTTGTCCCGTCTGACTTCAGGTATTAACCTTTGACCTAAGAAAGAAAGATAGTTTTCCTGGCTTGTTACATCTATTAATCTTCAATCTCCTCATATAGATAGTTTTCCTGGCTTGTTTCAGGTGTTAATCTATAATCGGTCATCCATAGATAGTTTTCCTGGCTTATTACATGTATTAATCTGGAACTTGTTTATCGTCAGTCGTTGAGATAGTTGTCCTGGCTGGTTTTAGGTATTAACCTCTGACCCAAGAAAGAAATATAGTTTTCTGGCTTGTTACAGGTATTAATCTTCAATCTCCTCATGTAGATAGTTTTCCTGGCTTGTTATAGGTATTAATCCATAATTAGTCATCCGCAAATAGTTGTCCTGGCTTGTTACATGTATTAATCTGGAACTTGGCAATGTTGGTCACATAGATAGTTTCCCCGTCCAGTTTCAGGTATTAATCCGTGGCCTGCTGTATTTGTTGATAATGTTTGTCTGTCTGTGAGCTCGACCTAGAAAGGTAATGTCAATTTCATGCAATGTCATGATGTATGGATTGCATGATGCTCTCAAAATAAACGTGATTGTGATATATGCATTTGTGCTGCACATCCTATGATGTTTGTAAAATGGTGTATGAATGCAATGTATGAACATCTCAGTTGTTCTAATGCATTGTTGTTGAATTAGGGAAAATAAATCCCTAATTTCTGCTGGGGGTGAAGAATGTAAGTCTTCGAATATTGTTGAAGTTGAATTTCTTGGAGACGATATTCCGTTGTTAGAGAAATAAACTTTGTTGGGAAGGGAAAACTTCGTGAACTGCTTGAGTATTTTTTTGAAATTCTACTGGGGAATCTTGAGAAGCTTGGTGACTTTATTGGGGAATGTTTTTAAAATGCTGGAGCAGTAGTTGGGGATTCTAGTTCTGCTGGGGATATGAGAATACTTGACACCATTAGGATGTATGCTGAGAATATGGAAGTGACCTTGTAGTAGGATGCCCCTACCTCTGCACCTGCTGGAGAAGGCATCTGCGGGGATTTTGTGGATGAATCTATGTCGTGATTGTACTTGAAAATATGTTGAAATAAGTGTCAGAATGACATCCGTCTCTGGATCGTATCTGAATTGTATTTGGAACATGTATTGAATAAGTGTCAAAATGACATCCGTCTCTGGATTGTATCTGAACTGTACTTGAAACATATGTTGAATGAGTGTCAAAATGGCATCCGTCTCTGGATCGTATCTGAACTGTACTTGAAACATGTGTTGAATAAGTGTCAGAATGACATCCGTCTCTGGATCATATTTGAACTGTACTTAGAGGAGAATCTGGAGTAAGTATCAGGATGACATCCGTCTCTGGATCGTACCTGAACCATTTATAAAGGAGAAATCTGGAATAAGTATCAGGATAACATCCATCTCTGGATCGTACCTGAACCGTTTCTAGGAGCGAAATCTGGAATAAGTATCAGGATAATATCCGTCTTTGGATCATACCTGAACTGTTTCTAGCGGATAATATGGAGTAAGTACTAGGATGATATCCGTCTCTGGATCATACCTGAACTATTTCTAGAAGAGAATCTGAATAAGTATCAGGATAACATCCGTCTCTAGATCGTACCTGAACTGTTTCTAGAAGAGAAGTCTGGAATAAGTATTAGGATAACATTCGTCTCTTGATCATACCTGAATCGTTTCTAGCAAGGAATCTGGAATAAGTATCAGGATAACATCTGTCTCTGGATCATACCTAAACTGTTTCTAGAGGATAATCTAGAGTAAGTACCAGGATGATATTTGTCTCTGGATCGTACCTGAACTGTTTCTAGAAGAAAATGTGAATAAGTATCAGGATAACATCCGTCTCTGGATCGTACCTGAATTGTTTCTAGAAGACAAGTCTGGAATAAGTATCAGGATAACATCCGTCTCTGGATCTTACCTGAACCGTTTCTAGCAGGGAATCTGGAATAAGTAAAAGGATGACACCCCTCTATGGATCGTACCTGAACTATTTCTAGAGGATAATCTGGAGTAAGTACCAGGATGATATTCGTCTCTGGATCATACGTGAACTGTTTCTAGAAGAGAATCTGAATAAGTATCAAGATAACATCCGTCTCTAGATCGTACCTGAACTGTTTCTAGAAGATAAGTCTGGAATAAGTATCAGGATAACATCCGTCTCTGGATCGTACCTGAACCGTTTCTAGAAGAGTACTTGGTTTATTTAGAATGTTTCCATTAGGAATTCATGTTTAATTGTTTTTGAGAAGAAATCCGCTGGGGATCATTGATTTTTCTTGATTGCACGTGATTCGTTGCTGGAATTCATGTCTAATGCCCCAAGTGATTCAGATGGAGATCTGCCCCGTGGCTATTTCGCATTTTTGAAAGATTCCTTGAATCTTGACTTGACTGCCCCAGATGATGGACAATGATCATGTCGTTCCCCTTGGTTGGAAGTGTTCTTCCACTTGAGGTAAACCTTTTCATTGAGAAAGTTTTTGTTCACTAGATATTCGTCATGTGAATTTCTCTGTTGTCGAATAGATGACTATATGGAAACAACGATATTCAAATAATGCAAAGTTTATGCTTATCTTGAAGTTTTTGAAGATTCATTTTTTCAGTAAAACAAATTTTGCAAGAGGGTGATATCAACTCAGGATTTATAGCAAGTCCTATAGGAGTCAGGATACCTTTTGTAACAATATGCTTCTGAACTAACCTATGCTTCAGTTAGGACTTTTAAGGGTTGTAGTGTGGCCTGGTTCATGGTTTAAGAAACAAAGGATAAAGGCTCAAAATCTATTTGTACCCAACTCGTTCTTCATGATGTTCTTCAGTCCTATGCTCAGTTAATTGCGCGTTTAGATCCCGATTGAGTTCGACATCTTGTCCTTGATATTCTAGTGATGGTTCGAATACTGAAAGTTTATTTTGAAGAGGCAGACATTTTTTTAATCTTCTTTTTTGTTGAGGATTTGTAGGAACCTCCTTTTTTTGATTTTATTATCCCGATCTTTTTCCTGAACTATTTCTTTTGTGATTACAGTCAGCAAGATGCCCCCGTTTTTCTTAAGTCTCCTTCACAGGTTTTGACTTAATGGGCTTTTATTTTGAGAGATAATGACTGCTTATTTTGATGATTACGCGGAACCTATCACCGTCTTTTGATTTGGAAGGACGTCTTCGATGCCATTCATTGTGTACGAAGTGCAAGATTGCGACTGAATGCGCGTCTGAATTGACTGAGAAACTACCCTGCCCCAGGTTATGATTAAGGGTTTTAATTTGTGTGAAAAGAAAAACTCCCACTTCTTAGGCTCAAAGGGGTTGACTAGGGATTATCTTCCTCATAACTCCACTATTTGGGATTTGAAACAACGCTTGTACATTGTCAGCAAGGTCTGTTTAAAAGCACACTGTATGAGATTGTGGTATCATTTTCGTCATCTTCCCTCTAAAGGCTTTTAACTTTTTAATCGAGAGTCGAATATCACATAAAGGAAGCAAGAAAATAGTTTAAATAAAATGACAATGAAATCATTCAAGGCAAACATATGCGATGCATTAATGGGAAAACCAAAGTTCGACATGACAATAATTGTTTGAATAATAAATGAAATTACAAATTAAAAATAAAAAATGAACTGGACTTTCTCAATAATTTGGCCTAGGAGCAGTGAACACTTTGTGAGTCTCCGGAGGGTCGAATTCAATCTCGTTGGCGTCAATCATATCCTGAATTTTGTTCTTCAGATCCCAACAACCATTTGTATCATGTCCAGGACTATCAGAATGGTATTCACACCTTTTGTTGGGGGTGGTATCTAGGAGCATAAGTATTAGGATTTAGTATAGAAGCTTTTAACGTAATCAACTCTTCTTTCAACATGTGTTGTAACACTTGAGCTAGTGACATGTTGATTCTGGTGAATTGTCTCTTAGGAGTGACCTATTTACGCTGATTCCCCTGTTGGTGTCTTTGCATAGGCTTAGGATTAGAGACCAGTATTTCCCCCAGAAATTGATTATGGTTACCTCTAGCACGTCCCTCCTGTCCATATACAACATTGGCCTCATTCTTGCCACCGAATGGCTTCTTCTCAGCACTAGAAGATGCAGCCATCAAAATTTTACCACTCTTGATACCGGCTTCTACTCTTGAAAAATGGACCGGACAAAGTGCCCAAAAACATGTCTACCAGCTCCCTATAAGACAGAGGAGGATGGACTCTTCCTGCAAGGTCTCTCCATTTCTGGGTATAATATTTGAAGCCCTCGCTAGAACCCATAGACATGCTTTAAAGTTGAGTATGGGTTCGAGCGAGGCCAACATTGTATTGGTACTTCCTGTAGAAAGCAACATCCAGATCCTCCCAGGTACGAATATTGGTTCCTTCCAATTGATAGAACCATTCTAGTTGAGTGCCAACCAAACTTTCTTAGAAGAAATGGACCCATAACTTCCGATCAGCAGTGTGAGGCTGGATCTTTCTGACGTATGATTTTAAGTGAAGTTTGGGACAAGAGACCCCATCATATTTGGAAAATGCGGGAACCTTGAACTTTGGTGGGATAACCGCTCCAGAAACCAGCCCCAACTCTTCAAAGTCCAAGCCAGGTACCTGTTGAATCTCCATTGCATTGAGACGATCTTCCAGCTATTTGTACCTATCATCAGCAGGAGGATACTGTTCCTCAGAGTAGTCAACTTCATCCTCTTCAGACCCTGGACTGTTGTCTTCTTCCTGATTATCCCTCTCATTTGATGGATTCGCGGAATCCAGATCTCGCTTGGCTGGTCCTCTAAGTCTTCTTCCCATATTCAAGATGCCAGCCGGTTTCTTTGGCTTCTTCGTCTTCTCTTTGATGATGAGATTTTTCAGATCTTCCTGTCCTTTGGCCAAAGCCAAGAACATTTGTTGGAATTGAGCGTCCTGAGCTTGAAGAACTTTGATTGTTTGTTCAAGATCTATTTCTTCTTGCTGAAATAAACAACTAAGGGATAAGAAACCTGTCCTCGGAATACCTGTTATGCAATGACATTTATGATATGCTTATGCAATGTTTTCAAGGATCTCGCGGGGTAAACAAGAAAATGTTAGGAGTCAACTGCAACTTTGATTGAAGAACTTCGTATCGTTGAATGTCCTTCTACAAGAGTCAAGCTCACCATATCAAGTGGGTCATAGCTCCTGACTAAAGTTATCATACTTTGGTCTTTTGACAACATTGGCTAGAGGAAAATAAACCCCCTTGTCCCTTTCTAGACATCTGGCTTATCATAACTTGCATCAAAAGCCCTTGAGATCCTTGAAATGGTTAACAAAATTCTATGGTATGATGTTATGATGTGTATGCTATGCATCAAGCAAAAGCGTATAGTGACATAAGCAAGTAAATCCTGCAAGAAATCCAAGTTAATCGATATAAATAAATCCTGAAAGGAATTCACATTGTTAGATAACAAAAGCAAGCAAGTCACACAAATAGCCTTAGGTTTAGGCTTGCATGGGGTCTGTAGGTAATACCCTCTTGAATGTATAGTTGGTTTAACCTGTTCTAGAAAGTAATCGGGTTCTAAGGGATCTCAATATCAATGATTTTTCCTACAAGTTTCGTTCCAATCGACAACTCACTTGCCACCAAACAAAACTCGGGAGTCAAATCTCAATAAGTGTAGTATCGAGTATCAACCGACTTAGGACTACACCAAAGACGACTACCTCACTACTTCCTAATGGCCAACTTGTTCAATTAAAAGTTCTAAGGTCAGTTGATGCTTCATGACACCATGCAGCGGCCCTGTATTCTCCTTGACTACTCAAGGGCTACCGATACCAACCAAAGTGTCACATCAATATAGCTATCACTTCAACCGTGTCGGTATACCCGGCACAGCCCCCACGATCTATTGCTACTCACCTAAAAGGTGCCCCAGATATGGGTGTAGGACCTATAGTAACAACCCAAACAAATCCCAAAAGGTAAAGCATACAAAGCACACAAAGCAGTTTAATAATGAACTAAACTCTTAAGGTAACCCCACTTTTTAATTCCCCAGCAGAGTCGCCAGTTTTGTGATTTGGTGGCAGAACCGACTGTTAATACTGGTTTTGCATTTGTGTTCGCAAATGTTATGGTAAGCAAGAGTCTCCACCGACTTTTATTTTATCCAACAATGGAAAGGGTGAAAAGAACAGAAAAAGACCTTTCGAGAGTTTTCTGAGTATGGGGGGTAGATATGGAAAGGGAAGGTGTTAGCACCCTTCTCATCCGTAGTTATCTACGGGCTCTTAGATGCTAGCTCATGTTTTGAAAATTGCTTGTGCTTTGTGTGTTTTGAAAAAATCATTTTGAAAATGCCTTAGTGTGGCGATTTTCTTTACGTTAACTCTTGTATCAGTCCTCAAGAGTGTTGACAAAGCAAATGTTTTTGAAAATTGTTTTTGAATTGTGTAAGTGTAAAAAATTTGTTTTGAGCATAGCATCTAAGAACTATCTACTTATACTCGAAAAGGTTCGTTCTTTTCCTCCTATCCTTTAGACAGTGCTATCCTACTATTAGTGAGTAGGTAGCCCTATCGTTGGATGTTTGAGGGACAATCGAAGGGACGTTACAGTCATAAGGCATCTTGGCAAGAAGCTTTAGTAACCACCCTAAAATTCTGAGATCACTTTTAATCGAGGCAACATCGAGAGGGTCATCTAAGGACTAGTGATCTTTAAACTGGAGGATAGTCACTAACTCCTCTTATGTTTCGAGAGTTGTGAGTATTTTCCGAAGGCAACCGAAGTGGGGTACCCTAGAGGTGCGCATGTGCAAGTGATTCAATTAAGTTCATTTATCTTTGTTATTAGGTTTGCTAGCGCTTTGTTTTTAGTCTTTCCATACAATCCTATTTACTAACAGTAATGTTGTACAAAAAATATAAAGTGCGGAAAGTAAATTCTACGCTATTACATCCCATAAGCAGTTACAATATTTAAAAAAAAACGAAAAGATAAACTAACTATTAGAAAATCAAATGTGCGACCTATACATTCTTTCTAGAATTTAAATAACAAAAGAAAAATAGAAAAAAATTAGAAGAGATTGTTTAGAAAGAAAATCAAATGTCCTAAAATGCCTAAGTATTAAGAAAAATATTTTTGGTATTTTCGTGATTTGATTTTAATATTTAAGACCTAAGTCTAAATTAATTACAAATTAACTATGAAATAAATACTAAAACATGATTAAGTTAAATTAAATTTATTTATGAAAATTAAATTAATTAAAAGAAAAGAACTAAATCTATTTTTTGTGATCTTATGGTTTATGATTTTTTTTATAAAAAAGAATTAATTGAAATGAAAAGAAAATAAATAATTAAAGAAAAAAAAACAAAAGAATGGTCAATGCTGTAAAGAAAATAGGGGGATGCGCTAAGCAAAACCCCAGGCCCATTAGCAAGAGAGCCCAGGCGCTGGAGAAAAGTCTTCAGAATCATGTGTATCTCTCCTGTGAGGCCTATCATGGGTTTAGATTGAAAGTCCTCGTATCACAGAATCTGAAGCTCAAAAAGCTTATAGCCCTAACCATGGCATCTTGCGCATAGGGTGTTCATCTGCACATGCGATCGTCCTAACATGTTCTAAATGGTCTCACAAACACATATCAATGCACAAAAATAATTTATATAACATGAATAGACAGTTTGAGATTCAAGAAATTTTACCAAAACCGATACGATTGGATGTGAGAGTTTTAGACGTGGAAGGGCTTGGTTATGAGCCTAGTTCAACTCTTGGGAGCCCCGGGGAGATGAAAGGATCCTTTGTTTTGCTTGAGAGCACCTGGAAGTGTGGTTAAGAATTTTGCAAATTTGAGAAATTACTGAGAATTTTATAGAGATTTATAGCAATGATTTTTTTGTGTCCTTTTCTCATTCCTTAGTCTTGTATTTATAGAGGAAGAAGAGGGCTAGTAAAGATGGTAAGAATCCATCCATAATGGCCTTCTTTCAAACCAAAATCAAACACATTAAAAAAGTTCCAAAAATGCAAATTCTAGCCCATTTTTAGGTGCAATGCACCTGGCCTCCTTTGCACAAAATTTTGGAGCCAAAAATAATTCAAACCATCAGCCCATATTGCCATAACCAATATTTACTATTTTATGCAATTTTATTTAGTTTTTATTTGATTTAATTCATATTTAAATGAATAAAAATTCAAATAAATAATAATAAAAAAAGGCATGGATAGATTTATAGGTCCTTGGACACATCATGAACATATTTGAACTCCAAAAAGTTAGGCCCAATAACTTTAAATCACAAATTTGCTCCATTAAGATTTCATGCATTTTCTTGAAAATTGTCCAACTTGTGCACTTCATAACTTTCTCAAATTTCATCTTTTGATGATGATATTGGACTTTTTGGAAATCCCAAGATTTCCTATATACTTTCTCCTTTAATAATATTTGCATTTGAAAACGTTATCTTGATGTAAATGGTCTTGACAAAAAGTGCCTTTTGTTGACTTTTTGAAAATGACTTGTAATGTATGAGCTTGTATCTTTCAAATGATGTATTTCTTGTACTTGAGGACATAAGTTAAGTTGTAGGGAATGAGATTCTCTTCAAAATGAGCTTTGGTTGGGGAAAAATGGATAAAGTATGTGAAAGTTATGCCTGGTCAAAGTTCAATTGACTTTTCCTATAGAAACCCTAATTTAGAAATTCTTGACTTTTGATAGATTAGGAGCATTTCTTGAGGAATCATGATAAACCCTTGATCAAATGATGGATATCACTTCAAAATGTTGATGTTTACCAAAAATCTTGAGTTTGACTATATATGGGCCACAATTGACTTTTGACCTAGTATAGTTGATTTTCAAACACTTGAGCAATTGACTGAGCAAACTTGTAGTGCAAGGCATCAAATTTGTCATGGACAACTTGAAGGCATATTAGGACAATGGAAAACATTTGAGAACTTTGGAGCTCATACATCTTGATGAAAAGTGAAACCCTAATTAGAGGTTCATTGCCCAGGAGGAGAATTTGTCTGGTCAATTCTTGGTCATCCTTGAGTAATTGGGAACCTCAATGTGCATGTCTTGAGTAAAAATGGGAGGGAAAATTTTAGGGTACAACAGTTCATAATAGATAAAAAGTCCAAACCAGAAATTTGAACTCAACACCAATTTCCCACGCAACAAGAAGTATTACAAATCAAATTACAAAAGCCTCATTGTTTTACAAACATAATTAATTCAATCACAGGCCAAGTTACATGTCTACTATAAATCACAAGTTCAGTTGGTTCACAGTGAGATGAAATCAAAGAGAAAAAAAACTCATAAAATGTTCATCATAGTCAGAGTTGTCAAAATAAAAGTATCATAATCAACCTCGTTTTACTGTGTTTCAGATAAAAGTTAGAGCTACAATCATATGCCTAGCCCTTGCTACAAATCTCAAACAAATGAATAAAAAATTCGTTTGGTTCACAGTAGGCATTGATTAAAGATTAAAAAAAAGAAAATGCACTGCACAAAGCAATAAGCAACCAATCCAGTAAGCAAACAATCACTAAGCCTCATATTTGTTTGTCTCAATCAAAAAAATCAGAACTATAATATTAATATCATAGGCTAATTGTACTGCAAATCTCAAAGTAAGTGTTTGTTCACAGAAAACTCAAAAAATACAACAAACATCACAGTCAGCCAAAAAAAAGGATAACAACTTCAGTTACCAAAATACAGCAAGTACAAAACCTACAAAAAAGCATCAAAGCCGGTACGGCAGGTACATAACCCAGCAACCAACAAGCAAAGTCAACCAACAACAAAGTTGATTTATCAAAAATTAGTAAAAGTGATAAGGGAAGCTTCCAAGTACTAAAAAATCAGTATCCAACAAGCAAATTCAACAAACACAAGATAGTATAAAAAACAGAACATGGTTCACAGCAAGGAGGAGAATTTTTCAAGCAAAGAAAAATATACAGCAAAACCAAAATCCAGTCACTGTTTCATCATACCCAAAAACCCTCAAGAATCATTTTCAACAAAAGCCACAAAGATACAGGAACACAGCAGCTGAGCTAGAGTAAAGAGGTAATTTTCTTATTCTTCAAATCATTCTCAGATTCTTTTCATAAAAATATACAACTCAAGAAGATTTTTCCAAACAGAAAATATACACAAACCCTAAAGCTTCTTTTTCACAAAAATATGCCCAGTTCACAATAAACAACAACACTTGTTTTTTTCCTCCCTCAAAATCATTTTCAGTTTCTTTCACAAAAGACACCATTCATAGGAAACCAGTAGAACACAGAGAACTTTTTTCCCAGCAAAGACAAAATACAGAGATACCAAGCCAATTTCTATTCAACACCAAACAGAACAACAAAAATCTCCAAAAGTTTGTTCACAAAATACAGAGGCCAAGCCAAATAGAATAACAAAAGACCCCTATCTCACAACCCTTCAAAATATACAGAGAGACAGAAAGATCGTAACACCAACAACAATAAAACCCTAAGAATTTTTTTCATCATTTTCTTAAAACCATACCCTTCAGAAATTTAACAAAGAAGAGAGAGGAAAGAACTCAACGGGGTAAATCCGTTTCTGTCGAATCCGACCCTAGGGTTTCATTTTTCACCTTTTAGATTTAAGCGAAATTAGGCACGATATGTAAAAACCAACACAAGATTAATACTCAGCAAGATGAGACAAATCAAATAAGCAAAAAAATTCATGATCAGAAGTGTGCCGCTGCCATCACCGCCGTGAGGTGATTTCCAGCGCGACTGCTTTTTCTTCTCCAACGAAGGTGCTTCAGAGAGGACGAAGAGAGTGTTAGAGTGAACAAATAAGGGTTTATGTTCAAATGAACAACAACCCTTTTGTTTTTATTTTCTGAAAATGGGCCTGGGCCTCACCCCAAATTAAGCCAGGCTCAAACCTTCCCTTATTAGCGCACACCCCCTATTTGTTTCAAAACTATGTAGCAACAACAAAACCTATTGGGCCTTGTAACCTCATTGTCCCCAGCCCATCAATTTCCTTTTTTCATTTAACCTTCCTACTTCAAACACCTGTAACGCCCATTAATTTAGTTAATTATTTAATTAAATTATTTTTGGATTATTGGGTGAAATTGCGAGATGTTAAGATTTATTGGTAAAAGTTGTTGGATTATTATTAATTAATTAATAAGTTGATTAATAATAATTTTAATGTTGGACTTATGTTATTGGTTGAATGTAGTAAAGTGGTGGTGTAGGTTAGGCCCAATTGGATTTATTTGGACTAATAGAATAATATTATGTTATTATTAGAAATAAGAGAGGAAGAGAGATACGTGAAACTGAACCAAGAGGCCAAGAGGAGATTCAATTGGAGACCCATAGAGTTGCCTTCAAACCAAACCAGGTAAGGGTGGGGTTCTGACTCTCTAATAAGTTATATAATAGTAGGGATGTAATGATATGCATGTTAGGTTTTGGTGTAGATTGTTTGATTTAATCCGTTGAAATTGACTATAATCGATGAATTAATGCTTTGAATTGTGCGGTAATTGATGTATGTTGATAACAATGATAATTGGATGTTTGATTGTGTATTATTTCATGAAGTTTTTGTCTTTGGAATTAAAACAAATGGGTTTTCATACTGCATTTTATAGAATTCGTAAAACTGTTTTTCACAGGGTGGAATCGATTGCAGAAGAAGAGCAATCGATTACACTGCTTAAAAATTAAGAGTTTTGCTTATGTTTCAGTAAGCAATCGATTGCAGCAGAAGAGAAATCAATTGCACTTCTTAAAAATGTGAATTTTGGCCTCTGGAACAAGGTGCAATCTATTTGCATGTTAGTGCAATCGATTGCTCACTGTTTGACAGCATTTTTTTTTGAAAATGTGAAAATTTCATAACTTTTGACTCGGGTGTCCGTTTGACGCGCCATTTGGATCGTTGGAAAGCTAAAAATATTTTCTACAATGTGGTAATAATTTTGATGAAAGTAGACTAATATTTTATTGGAAGAATTCTGATGTATGCGTATGTAGTATGTGTTGTAATACAAAATGTTGCGATTGAATGTATCAATGTTGTATAAACGATGTACGAAGGATTTTGCATGATGTATTGCATGATAATGATGATGAAGATGGTCTGTATTGGCAAGAAATTTATAAGTATGAACAATCAATGTAAATTAAATTGTTACATGTCAGTGTCGCATGTATTCATTAAAGATGGCATGTATTGGCGGATTTTGTGAAGGCCTGAATTGGCAAAATGATTTGTGAAGAGGGATTATGCCTTGTGCCTCGATATGACTGGAAACTGTTTATGTTGGGAGTTTTACTCCAATGGTACCACATGCATGTGCATTGTAATTTTGTCGCAGTTGATGTTGTATCTTAATTTGTGGTGATGATATATTTGTTGTTGCTTTATTTTGTTGACTTGTTGTGACAAGTATTATCTAAAAGCCGTGAATTAGTAGTTATGTCGTGTTGATGTTTTGTTGTGATTAAAGTTTTTTGTAAGTTGTGAAGTGGTGATTTTATATGATCTGATTTAATATATTATTTATCACACGAGTTATTATATTGTCCGATATCTCACCCCTTTTGTTTGAATGTTTCCCTCTGTTGGTAACGTTCAGGTAATCAAGAAGAATAGTTGTTACCTCGTTAGTTCGAGTCAGTGTTGTCGCTCTGATATGTAGCACTTCAGGGGATGAACGCTTGATGTTTAGTTGTTGATTATTATTTCAGTTGCTGAATTTTTAAGTTGATTACATGAAATAATTGTTGTCTTGAGGTTGTTTTAGTTGAATAAAAGATGTTAAGTGAATTGAAGTTGAGTATGTGGATTCCACTACTTTTCAATAAAAAGTTGTTTGTTTAAGAAGAATAAATCAGGTTGTTATCGGTTCATCCGAGTTAAGTGTTATGTATATGTTTATATGCGATTAAATGAAGATTTATTTTAAGTTATAAATGTAGAATCCTATTTATTTTGAACTCTGATTTTAGTATTATTCGCCAGGTAGAAATGGGGTGTTACATTAGTGGTATCAGAGCAGGTCGGTCCGTCCGACCAAGTTGTCTAATGTTGTTTGTTCCTTAGTGCGCGACAAGTGTGTGAAACAATGTCGGTGCTTGCTTTCTTTTCTAATCGCTTGTATGCATGAGTTGGTTTAATTGCAAGTGAGGGATAAGCTTTGATTCTCGGATATGTTTCGGTTGTAAGATGTCCGTTCAGTATGGAGACAGTGTAAGTATTTATGAAGTTTTATTGTTTCCCGAATCCAAAGGTTCAATGGATTAAAGAATTTGTTTGTTAATCAAGTTGGAACATATTGAGGGAGGATGATCATACATTGTTGATGTTTACTTCTCGAAGGATGAGGAGCAATGTAACGGTTGTTGATATACGGGTAGAGTGTAAATCCCTTATGTTTCAGAAGGTGATTTTTAACTAACAAGGATATATTTAGAAGGTGGAATTTAGAAAGTTGTGATGTTTCAGCGCTGCTGGTGGACTGTAAAGTTATCAGTTTGAGTAGCCCTTGCGTAAGATTTCGATGTTTGAACGGTAATAGAGTGACAAGTTTATGTAGACCTTGTCGTGGGATTGTAAAAGTTGTTGAAGTTGTTGGAATATTTTGAGTCACAAGTCAGAGTCGGAAATGCGAGGAGATGAGTACGATTTCAAGAATGGTAAGTGTTGGTACTGGTACAAAGAAATTTTGTTCTGATGTTATCGTAAGGCGTGTGATAGTATGTCGCTGCATGACATCAGTGTTCGCATTTTCGGATAACTTTGGAAATTCATATGTTGTGTTCCGAGTATCGGATTAGTGTTCCGTTTGAACCTATGAGGAGATAGAAATATATTCTATCATATGAAAGTGTTTTCAAATATGGTTGATGCATTCCCATATGGAGGAACTCCGAATTCGTTTACAGAACTAGAGGCTTTTTGGGCATAAATGATTATTATCGTAGTTGTTCGAGATGAGGTCAAGCATAATATGTTGTTGGTGAATAAGTTGAGAAATGAGTTGTTCGGCATTAAAAAGGATAATCGTTCATCATTTCAAGTATGGGATGTTGCATGTGAAGGAAGTTTTGTAGAACTAAAGAAAAGATTGACGACTGCTCCGATATTGGTTTTGCCTAATCCGAGTGAGTCATTTGTAGTGTATTATGAACGCGTCTAAGATGGGACTTAGTGGTGTTTATGTTGAAGATTTGGAGACATTGTCTTTTTGGTTCTAGATTTGAAGTATTTAGAGACCATAAGAGTTTAAAGTATTTATTTGATCAGAAGAAATTGAATAGGAGACAACGAAGATGGTTGGAGTTATTGGAAGATTATGATTTTGGTTTGAATTATCATCCAAGGTAAAGCAAATGTGGTGGCTGATGCGTTAAGTCAAAAGACTTTACATACGTTGGAAATGGTGGTTAAAGAATTGGAATTAATTGAACAATTTAGAGATATGAGCTTAGTTTGCGAAGTGACACCGAAGAGTGTTATGTTGGGGATGTTGAAGATTAGCAATGATTTTCTGGATAATATCAAAGAAGCTCAGAAGCTAGATGTGAAATTGGTAGATTCGATGGTTGGACTCGATCAGTCTGAGAATGATGATTTTGAGTTAGATGTGCAGGGTATGTTGAGATTGCATAATCGAATTTGTATTCCCGATGATGCGGAGATGAAGAAAGTAATTCTTGAGTTGAAGGATACTTAACCTTCGTGTGAGGCTAAGTGAGTGTAATATGGACCGTGTAATATGTTGAGTGTTGGTGTCTCATCAATAAAATCGAATGAGAGGGAAATTGTGGAATTATTTGTAAACCTCATTGGAAATTATTGGATTATGGTGCGTTAGGTGACTTGAGTACAAGTTCTAAAGGAACATTATTATAGTTCGGTAACAATGGTTTATACTCCATTATGATTGTCAGCTATCTATTGACAAATTGAGGAACTTATCACACTTAATCTCTTGTTGATAGTAGGCGAGATCGTATTGGATTGTATAGACTTGTCTTGCTATCTTAATGGTGAGTGAAGTGGTTAATGTTATATCACGAGGTAGTTGCTCACCAGTTTGTGTGAAGTAATAGAGGAATTTCTAGGAAAGAGTTGTGACGTATTGAACAATTCGGAGTAGCGGGTTTATATGCGAGCTAACGTCGCAAAGTGAAAGATTAAGAATGTCAAGTGATCAATGGTTTTATGGTGGATGTTGAGGAAAGTATGAAACTGGAATGAAAATTATAAATTGTATAGTTGGCTGAAACTTTAATGAGGACGGTGACTTAAGATGGATTATCAGAGTTACGCAGCTGAAGCATATGTGGCACAGTTGCTATGAGTATACGACTCTACATGCTTGATTTGGTAGATTGTTGATGTAGGGATGATGTGCCAAGGTGTTGTGATATCTCGCAGATATTTGTTAATCATATAAGGGAATTATTGTGGTTGTTAGTTGATGGTGAGTTGTGTGTATATTTGTTGAGTTATATTGTTAAGTTGATATTATCATAATTTTGTTCCCGTTGTTGTGACGTTGTTGTTAGTTACCATAAATGATGGACAATACTCCATAATATGACGAAGTTGACTATGTTGGATATGTTGATGTGACTATAATGGTGATACGACAATATAAATGGAGTTATTGATATTGTGTTGATTATTGATATATATATATATATATATATATATATATATATATATATATATATATATATATATATATATATATATATATATATATATATATATATATATATATATATATATATATATATATATATATATATATATATATATATATATATATATATATATGGGAATGAAATTGGGTATGTGTTTTGGTGTTGGAAATGTTGTTAGGGTGATATTGTGATGATGTACATCCAAGTATAAGTGTGTTATAGTTGTTTCTACTTTAATTGTGGATATGTCAGATGATGGTTGAGTAGTTGAGATACTAGTAATGATCATGTCCCGAAATGTTGAATGATTAGCATGTATGAATTTGATTTAAATTGTGTTGAGTTATTGTTATGTCGAGAAAGTAGTGCTCGAAGTGTTGCCAGACGCGACTTGGAGATCAGAGAATGTGATGTGAAATTCGCATTAAGAGTGGTAGTATCGAATAGATTTTCGAGGACAAAAATATTCTAAGTGAGGGAGAGTTGTAACGCCCGTTAATTTAATTAATTATTTAATTAAATTATTTTTGGATTATTGGGTGAAATTGCGAGATGTTAAGAATTATTAGTAAAACTTATTAGATTATTATTAATTAATTAATTAGTTGATTAATAATAATTTTAATGTTGGACTTATGTTATTGGTTGGAAGTAGTAAAGTGGGGGTATAGGTTAGGCCCAATTGGATTTATTTGGACTAATAGAATAATATCATGTTATTATTAGAAATAAGAGAGGAAGAGAAGTTAGTTATCAGTAAGAAGAGGAAGATATGGTTTTTGTAGAAGAAGAGGGATACGTGAAACTGAACCAAGAGGCCAAGAGGAGATTCAATCGGAGACCAATAGAGTTGCCTTCAAACCAAACCAGGTAAGGGTGGGATTCTGACTCTCTAATAAGTGGTATAATGGTAGGGATGTAATGATATGCATGTTAGGTTTTGGTGTAGATTGTTTGATTTAATCCGTTGAAATTGACTATAATCGATGAATTGATGCTTTGAATTGTGTGGTAATTGATGTATGTTGATAACAATGAGAACTGGATGTTTGATTATGTATTATTTCATGAAGTTTGTGTCTTTGGAATTGAAACAAATGGGTTTTTGTACTGCACTTTACAAAATTCGCAAAACTATTTTTCACAGGGTGCAATCGATTGTAGAAGAAGAGCAATCGATTGCACTGTTTAAAAAATGGGATTTTTGCTTCTGTTTCTATAAGAAATCGATTGCAGCAGAAGAGCAATCAATTGCGCTGCTTAAAAACATGAATTTTGGCCTCTGGAACAAGGTGCAATCGATTTGCATGTTAGTGCAATCGATTGCTCACTGTTTGACATCATTTTTTTTTGAAAACTTAAAAATTTCATAACTTTTGACTCGGGTGTCCGTTTGACGCGCCGTTTAGATCGTTAGAAAGCTAAAAATATTTTCTACAATGTTGTTATAATTTTGATGACATTACAATAATATTTTATTGTAAGAATTCTGATGTGTGTGTCCGTTGTATGTGTTGTAATGCAAAATGTTGTGATTGAATGTATCAGTGTTGTATAAAGAATGTACGAAGGATTTTGCATGATGTATTGCATGATAATGACAATGAAGATGGCCTGTATTAGGGAGAAATTGATAAGTATGAACAATCAATGTAAATTAAAGAATTGCATGTCAGTGTCGCATGTATTCATTAAAGATGGTCTGTATTGGCGGATTTTGTGAAGGCCTGTATTAGCGGATTTTGTGAAGGCCTGTATTGGCAAAATGATTTATGAAGAGGGATTATGCCTTGTGCCTCGAGATTACTGGAAAATGTTTATTTTTGGAGTTTTACTCCAATGGTACCACATGCATGTGCATTGTAATTGAGTCATAGTTGATGTTGCATCTTAAGTTGTGGTGATGATATATTTGTTGTTGCTTTATGTTATTGACTTGTTGTGACAAGTATTATCTAAAAGCTGTGAATTAGTAGTTATGTCGTGTTAATGTTTTGTTGTGATTAAAGTTGTTTGTAAGTTGTGAAGTGGTGATTTTATATGGTCTGATTTAATATATTATTTATCACACGACTTATTATATTGTCCGATATCTCACCCCTTCTATTTGAATGTTGCCCTCTGTTGATAACGTGCATATAATCAAGAAGGATAGTTGTTACCTCGTTAGTTCGAGTCGGTGTTGTCGCTCTGATACATAGCACTCGGGGGGATGAACGCTTGTTGTTTAGTTGTTGATTATTATTTCAGTTGCTGAAGTTTTAAGTTGATTACATGAAATAATTGTTGTCTTGAGGTTGTTTTAGTTGAATAAAAGATGTTAAGTGAATTGAAGTTGAGTATGTGGATTCTGCTGCTTGTCAATAAAAAATTGTTTGATTAAGAAGAATAAATCAAGTTGTTATTGGTTCATCCGAGTTAAGTGTTATGTATCTGTTTGTATGCGATTAAATGAAGTTTGATTTTAAGTTGTAAATGTAGCATCCTATTTATGTTGAACTCTGATTTTAGTATTATTCGCCGGGTAGAAATAGGGTGTTACAACACTCCCCTATTACTCAGTATACCACGCATGCCCAAATCACATATTTTATTTATTTATTTTGCTGTGTACAAAAACTGCCAATAGGTCAGGCTCTAACCAAAAATTCTTGTTTTACTAACAAACACCCTACATATAATTTTCACACCCGAAACTTCTTTTCATATTTTTTTTTATATTTTTCTATTATTTATTTTTACTATTATTATTACTAATTTTATTACTATTTTTATTAATAAGGAAAAAAACAAAATATATTTATTATGTAGTTATCAATATATATATTTATTTTCATTACTTTCTAAACTAAAGACAATAAATATTTTCTTAAACAAATTTAGTTTTTTTTTTTACTTAGGATTATAATTAATTAATTTAGGACTTAGGACTTTTATTTAATCTTATTTATTAGTTTAATTAAATTCATAAAAATACTAAAAAAAATCTCTTTTTTTTTCTAAATTAACTTAGGTTTAATTTTTAATTAATTATTTTTTTTCTTTTAGCTAATTAGTTTAAAACCTTTTCTTTAACAGAATTCAAAACAAAAACATTTTTCTTTTTTATACGTCATATCTATTCCCTTTTCCATTTATCTCTTGCACACTATATTCATATAATTATTTGTACATTATATTCATTCCATTTCTTGTACATAATATTTATTTCAATTCTTGTTCATTCAATTCAATATGGTTGTAATAGCCAATTAGATTTAATTTCTTGCAATCCCCATTTGTATATTTATACACCCCATCCCCCAAATGATGTAACAACGTAGAACATTTATTTTCTGCAATTTATCACTTTCATATAAATGCTAGTAAATTAGGGTTTGTATGGAAAGATAAAATCACTGCCTAGAAAAGCCCAATCCAAGATAAATTCAAGCATGAAATATAAAACACTTGCACACTTTGCACCTCAGGGTTAACTCCACTTGTTGCCTCGAGAAAATGGTCATAATATGCATGTGAGATATCTTAGCAAAAACAATCAAAAATACAAGATCATAGTCCCTCGATGACGCTACGATTGTTGCCTTACAAATGATCTTAGTCCCTTAAGAGAAATGATAAGATATCTTGCAACATTGCTATTCATGACTATACGATGACCCACGCCTGTCCCTTTACATCCAAAGATAAGGCTACTTACCAATTAATGGTGAGATAGCAATATCAAATGAACAAAAGACTTTTGAGTAGGTAAAACGTTCTTAGTTGCTTGCTCACAATCCATCTTCGAAAATAAACATATTTTCAAACACACTAAACAATTTCAAAACATGAAATATTTTCAAAAGTCCAACACTTTGTATGCATTCTTATAGAGACGAGAATCATTACAAAGTTGGCATAAACGAAGGCACTTTTCAAAAATACTTTCAAAACCCACCACAAACACATTTCAAACAAAGCAATTTCAAAAATGATCTAGCAAGTAACTAAGAGCCCATAGATAACTATGGATGAAAAGGATGCTAATACCTTCCCTTTTCATAACCGACCCCCTGAACTCATGAAAACATCTCAAAGGTCTTTCCTATTCTTTTCACCCTTTCCTTATTGGATAAAAGAAAAGTCGGTGGGGACTCTTGCTATCCGCAACAGTTGCGATAAGACATAAAACATCCAAGTCAGTTCTCCCACCGTATCATAGAACTGGCGACTCTGCTAGGGACATATACTTTAAAAGTGGGGTTACCTTAGAGCTAGATCACCTTTAAGCGCTTTCCTTGTTTGACTTGATTGCTTTATGTTTTGGGTCCTTGTTTGGGTTTTTGATCCTTTACCCAGACCGGGGAACATTATTAGGTAAGTAGCAATAGATTGTGGGGACTGTGCAGGGTATACCGACATGGTTAAAGCGATGGCTACGTTAGTGTGACACATTTGTTAGTACCGGTAGCCCTTGAGTCAAGTCAAGTAGAATACAAAGCCGCTGTTTGGTGTCATGAAGCACTAACTGACCTTAGAACCTTTAATTTAACAACTTGGTCATTAAGAAGTAGTGAGATAGCCGGCTTTGGTGCAGTTCAAAGTTGGTTGATACTCGATACTACACTCATCGAGATCATACTTTCAGGTATTTCGGTCGCCAATAAAGAGGCTTGCGCAGAAACAATGCTCGATGAAGAAAGATCAATGATATTGAGATCTCCTAGAACCTGATTACTTTCTAGGATAGGTTGAGCCAACTAAATTTCAAGAGGGTACTTACCAATGAAACCTCTTACAAATCTAAACCTAAAGACTTGTTTGCTTTGTGTGTATACTTGTACATGATATCACGGCGTCATACCACGACATTTTGCACTAAACATTTCAAGTACCTAGAGATTTATTTTTGTTCTGTTTTGTAGGACATGACTTCCACTCGCAGAAATACTATCCAAGTCAACCTCGTAAGAGTTCCTCCTTAACACAAAGAATTAGCGTCAAGGGTTCTTGAGAATTCTTCGTTCACCAAGACACATGGTTGAATTCTCAATCTGTTTACCTCAAGACTTAATGAAGACATGATGATGGTTCTCTTTCAATTCTTTGACCCTTTACACCATTGTTTTACCTTTCCTGATTACCAACTTGTGCCTACTATAGAAGAATTCTCTCAACTCTTGGGAATTCCTATTCTTGTTCAATTACCCTTCAACGGTATTAAGAGAAACCCAAGACCTAAGGAGATTGCTCGGGCTCTAAATTTGCAACAATCCGATGTTGTGGCAAATTGGGTATCGAGAAGTGGTATCAAAGGGTTCCTAGCCAAGTTTTTGTTGGAGAAGGCTCAAGATTATTGTGATGCTCTGGATTTACAAGCCTGTGAAAAAGTATTGGCTTTTCTCATCTATGGGATGGTATTATTTCCCAATCTGGACCAACTTATAGATGTGAACGCAGTCAAAATTTTTCTATCTCGCAATCCGGTGCCTACTTTACTTGGGGATATCTTGCATTCTCTTCACTCTCGCACCATGAAGAGAAGAGGACTTCTTATGTGTTGCAATCCTATTTTAGCTAGGTGGTTTATTTTTCACCTACTTCGATCTGTTGTGAAAAATGAACAAGGTATGACGTGGTCTAAAAGATTAATGTCACTCACACATTCTGATATTTATTGGTTCTCTCGATCCTTGGAGGACATTATTATTATAGACCATTGTGGGGAATTTCCTAATGTCTCTCTACTTGGCATTAGGGGAGGTATTACCTACAATATTTTTTTAGCTTTACGACAATTTGGGTATGCTAGGAGGGATGGCCCTCATGATGTACTTTTCCAAGGAATTACATTTGACTATGAGAGCGATGCCCAAGGTTATCGTCAGAGATTCATACGAGCTTGGGGCATGGTTAAAAAAGTTGATAGCAAGACGTTGGGGCATAAGAACTCCATTCCTTTGGAGCCTTATCTCAAGTGGGTGCGAGCTCGCACTCAAAGCCTTATGATGCCTTATGAAGCAGCCCTACCTATTATCATGGAGCCTATCGTCTAGGGAGATGTTCCTTACACTGTTCTCTCTCCTAACATGCCGACTACTATCGAGAAGTTGCAAAGATCTTGGATTCAACTAAAAGGAGAGCGAGACACCTTCAAAACCCAGTTCTACGCAAGAAAAAAGAAGGTTTTAGAGCTTACGAGGAAACTTCATAAAGAGTGAAGTTTGAATGCCTACATTGCACCGAAGAGGATGCGTTCGGAATTTTTGTATTAGGAGTTTATTTTGTATTTATTTCTTCCATTGTAAGCCCAAGAGGCATGTTGTATTCAATTGAAGCTTATTAATACAATTAATGTCTGTTCCTTTTTGTATAAACAAATTTAAATCTTCTAAGTCCTTGAAATCATTTGCATACGCATTTTCATGCATCATGACATAAATAGGTTTTCCAAAACAGGATTCCTTATCTTTCTACTGTTTATTTCAGTAAGATGGATATCAATCGTGAAAGATTTGCAAGCACATAATTCCCAGTTCCAAGCGACCTTGCTGACCCTAACCAAGGGACAACAAGAGCTGATGACGCTGCTGGCGGCCAAAAAGAAGACTAAAAAGAAGGCCCTCATCAACATGGGAAAAAGGTTTAAAGGCCCAGTCAGTCAGGTGCAGATAG
Source organism: Vicia faba (assembly GCA_948472305.1). NCBI lineage: Eukaryota > Viridiplantae > Streptophyta > Magnoliopsida > Fabales > Fabaceae > Vicia > Vicia faba. The sequence continues at coordinate 490,321,593 of OX451740.1, forward strand.
TGGGAGAGTCATCCGAGGAAGACGAGAACCAGGTGGAAGAGGCAAAGATCACTCGTGCTGGGGGTGTGAATGATTAAGCTTCTGAGGATGAAGACTACTTTGATGAACAATACCCACCTACTGAGGATAAATACAAGAAGTTAGAGGATAGACTGAAAGCTGTTGAAATTCAAGTTGTACCTGGTTTGGATTTTGGTGATTTGGGGCTTAGTGCCTGGGGTCGTCATTCCTCGTAAGTTCAAAATACCAGTCTTTGCTAAGCATGACAAAGTTTCATGCCCAAAACTTCATCTAAGGTCCTACGTTCGCAAGATACAACCTCATACTATGGATAAGAAGCTTTGGGTCCATTTTTCCAAGAGAGTCTGGATGGGACTCAGTTAGAATGGTTCTATCGATTGGAGGGATCCCGCATTCACACATGGGAAGATCTGGCCACTGATTTTTATCATTAATATCAATATAACGCTGATTTAGCACCAATAAGAGTCCAGCTTCAAGGAATGACAATGGGTACTAATGAAGGGTTTAAAGAGTACGCACAAAAATGGAGGGATCTTGCTGGAAGAGTTCAACCACCACTAACTGATAGAGAGTTAGTGGACATGTTCATGGGAACACTAACGGGACCCTATTTCAACTTGCTAATGGGTAGTTCATCTTCCGGTTTCACCGAGTTAATTCTGACTGGTGAAAAGGTTGAGAGTGGAATCAAGAATGGAAAAATTCCCATGGAATTTGCTTCCGCATCAAGTAGTATAAAGAAAACCTTTACTGGAAAGAAAGAGGCTAATGTTGTTTATGAGTCAAGGGCTCATACCAAGAAGGATCACCGTCCATCTATTAATTCTGTTTTAATCTCCAACCCTCCATCTGCTCCAAGACAATTATCCAACCATCAACCATCTAAAGCTCCACGAAGACAGTTCACAAGGATTAACATGTCACAGTCCCAAGCTTTGAAACATCTATTGAAGGCCAACTTAGTGACATTGTATGATCCACCATCAAATCCAAACACTACATCACCGAAGTACAATCCAAATGCAAAGTGCACATATCATTCCAACAACCCTGGGCATGAAACTGATCAATGCCGGGCTCTGAAGAATAAGATTCAAGATTTGATAGACAACAAAACAATTGAATTTGATCCACCTACTACTCTAAATGTCATAACGCACAATGTCGAACCATGGAAAAGGTGTTAATGCAATTGATGATACTACTTTTATTTCCTCCATTGAGAATTTAACAACTCCATTAACTACTATGAAGGGTAATTTTCTGAGAACCGGGGTGTTCCCTGGCTGTTCTGAAGGCTGTGTCTGCTGTGATCAACAAGTAAATGGGTACAAGCGGCTAAGGGAAGGTGTGCAATGCTTGATAAATAGCCGCGAGATCCTATTTGAGAAGATTCCTACCACCAAAAGTTTGACCAACAAAGCTGAAGACCTGCCCATAATAATAATCTCCAACAAGCCTCTTAAGATCTCCTCAAAGGGTCCTATTAGGATTTCAAATGAACCAACCATTGCTCCTTTAATAATCAATATCCCTAGGCCGATTGCTTACTCCTCCAACAAAGCAGTTCCATGGAACTATGGTGCCAAAGTTTACTATCATGGAATAAAGCAAGATCCATGGATCAATGAAGACAAGATCAATGATGTTACAAATATTGCAGGTTCTAGTAAAGTAACAGGAATGGGGAGGATCTTCTCCCCTGTCATCTCAACTCTGACTACTACATCAACTCCTGTTCGCATAACTAATGATAAGTCTAGTGCCAACACTAGAGGAAAAAAAAAAGTAAGTGAGCCTGCTAAAGTAGAGGCACTTGCCAAAGATGTTGATGCTGAAGAACCCTCCACTCAAGAGATGGAGGAAATCCTGAAAATCATAAAGAAGAGTGACTTTAAAATAGTGGAGCAACTGGGCAAACCCCCTCTAAAATCTCCATGATGTCATTGTTACTCTATTCGGACGCTCATGCCCAATCTCTAATCAAGTTCTTGAAAAAATCCCACGTGCCCCAAGAAACCACAGCTGACCAGTTCGAGAACTGTGTAGCAAGTTTAACGGCTGACAATGGATTAGGGTTCTCCGACGCTGTTTTGATTCCTATGGGAAGGAACCACAACAAAGCCTTTCATGTCTCTATTGAATGCAAGGGAACCACCCTGGCACATGTTGGAATTGATACTGGCTCATATCTAAATGTGTTACCCAAAGGTGCGTTGGACCAACTAGATTGTTAAGGACTGGTATTGAAACCAAGTTATATAATTATAAGGGATTTTGATGGGTCTAGAAGGATCGTGCATGGAGAGGTGGACCTCCCCATTAAGGTGGGATCACAAATTTTCAACTCCACTTTTTATATAATAGACATACGTCCCACCTATTCTTGTTTGCTTGGGTGCCCTTGGATCCATGGGGCAGGGGCAGTAACATCCACCCATCATCAAAAGTTAAAATATCCAGTCAAAGGGAAGATCGTTACTGTTTGCAGCGAAGAAGAATTTATGGTGAGCCATCTCAATTCCTTCAAGTATGTGGAAATGGATGGTGAGTTCATAGAAACTCCGTGCCAGGATTTCAAAGTTGTTCCTCCTATGGTTGCCGCCACCAAAATCTCCTCCGACATATCAAAAGCTGACGAAGTTATTCCAAGAATGGTTTCACTTAAGGATGCTTGTTCCGTGGTCGAAGATGGAAACTGTACTATCTGGGGACAACTTCCCGACATTCTGTGTAAAGCAGACAAATTTGGGTTAGGTTTCACCATCAAATCTCAGAAAGAAGTCAGGCGCGCTCACGTGGGAAAGCTACCTCTCCGCATCGGAAATCATGAAAAGAACGCTGTGAAAGACTCTGATGATGAATGTTCTTTTGAAGAATGGATCTACCCTACTGCCGAAGGAAATCTCAACAACTGACATGCAAAGGATTTTACTCCCATCTCCTTCGTTGAGGAGTAATTACTGTTTACTGTTTTATGTCAATTTGAGAACTTTTGTTTGTAATCTTAATTCCAAACAATGACTTTTAAGCCATGTACCTTGCCCGGGGCACTTTGGTCCATTTGTTAAGGGTTTTGTTCATGTTCATTTATCATATGATCATTTAATATAAACTATTGGACCTTTTGCATTCAAATTTTGTGCTCATCGTCTTTCTTTTTCTTTATTGCATTTTTCAAATAGCCTTGTAATTTACATGCACACACACACACACACACACACACACACACACACACACACACACACTTGAAGATCCTCATCCACTCTGGATCTCATTGTCAACGACTCTACTATTTCCAGTTATGACTTTGAACATCCAATTAACCAAGCCGAATACGAAGGCGAGTAAGATTGTGTACCAGGAGAACTATCCAGAATTCTAATGTAAGAAGAGAAAGCTATTCAACCTCATGAAGAGCCAGTCAAAGTTATCAACTTAGGTACTAAGAAAGACAAGAAAGAGGTCAAGATCGGCGCCGACCTAGAAGATGGTATCAAGAGAAAATTGGTCGAGATGTTACAAGACTATGTTAAAGTGTTTGCTTGGTAATATGAAGATATGCCAGGGTTGGATACCTACATTGTGGTTCATTGTCTACCAACAAAGGAAGATTGATTTCCTGTTAAGCAAAAGGTACGTCGTATACGGCCAGACATGTTTGAAAAGATAAAGGATGAGGTAATGAATCAATTTTATGCAGGTTTTCTGGCTGTCACATCTTATCCTCAATAGGCTACGAACGTGGTCCCCGTGCCAAATAAATATGGAAAGTGTTGTACCCCAAAATTTTCCCTCCCACTTATCAAGAATTTGCTCACAAGATCTCCTTTGACTCAAGACTACATTAGGGTTGATCAGCTCAAGACACCTCTTTAAGCACTGATGACCAAAATTAGGGTTTGATATTGCACAAGGATATTTGAACTTACAATTCCCCATATGACTTTCATGGATCATTATGGACCCTCAAGATCACTCATGACAAGTTTCAAGCTTTGGATCACACTTTTGCTCAGTTAATTGAGTAGTTGACATGAAATCAGTTGTATTGGTGAAAAAGTAAACCATGGCCAATTTACAATCAAAATTCATAATTTTTGATCCACTTCAACATTTTAGACTCATATGTATCATTTGATAAAGTTTGGACCATAATTCCCCAAGAAATTTGATCAAATCTCCAAAAGGGCAAAATGGTCAAAATTAGGGTTTTGACTGGGAAAGGGTAATTTTTGATTTTTGACCTAGAAAATGATCAATTTGTTTAAGTCATGATCTCAAGATTCCAATTGCATCATTTTTACCTAATTACATGGCTTAAAACATTGCTCAAGTCCAATGGATTGACAAATGAATTTTTCAGTAAACTGATCAAAGTCAACTGTATACTGAAAAGTCAAACTTTTACTTTTTGGTCAAATTCAAATGCCAAAGACCACAATTCATTAAAACATGTCAAAATATGAAACTTATTTATCAAGAAATCAAAAATTCAAGATTTCATTTTGAAAAGTTAAAATTTCTAAACTTAGAAATTTTTCAAAGTGTTGGAAATTTCTTATTTTTTCCTAACTTTGAGCAAACTTTTCACCATGATGCAAGATGATTCAAGAGAAACTTCCAACATGAAAGTTGTAGATCTCCATGAAATATACAACTTTTATTTAGACAACTTCTTCTAAATGTTTTTGGATCTGAAGTTATAATTTTAAGAACATGTGTCATGAAACAAAACACTTAGTGAAATTTTGCCATAATTTGGTCAGGATTTTGACCCAACTTCATGGAACTTTTTCATATAGTTACAAGGTGAATCTTAAAAATAAATTCAAATATGGGTTGTAGATCACATTGCAAGCTTTCCAAAATGTCCAAGAACTCCTTGAGATCATTTTTGAGTAGGGAGAATCGAAGAGATGAAGTTAGGGTTTTATCACTTGATTTACAAGTCATTTTGTGATGAACTAATTTCAAAATTCAAACTATGCTACATAAACTATACTTTGCAGGCCTTAAACTTGTTAGGAACTCCATAATTAATGGCTTGCATAGCTGTTAGAGGTATCATTTCAAGCATTCAATGCATGAACATGCTTTATATCCATTTTTGGAAGAAAGTGTACATTGTCATTTTGATAAAGTGCTTTTTTACACAAAACTTGTTCTTGAGCCTTGCACTTGTTCTCTTATGATAACACAAGTCCTATAACTCATGAGAAATGGTTTATACACTTACAATCACTCAGCCCATGCTTGCACTACACATTGAAACATGGTTTCCCTCTTTTCTTGAAAATCAAGTAACCTAGCCAAAAGCTTGTAACTTGTACTTATGACTTGCCAATGCACTACAATCCTTTTGCTTATAGATACACAAACTATTTTCATCAAAGACACGAATGCTTAAGCCCTGAAAACACCTAGAACTCAGAATCACCAAAAACACTTCAAAACTTGTCATTTATGAGCTTTGAAGCCAATCTTCAAATTTACTCGTGCGTTTATTGGCCTTTTATTTTCAAAAGCTTCTAAACAACATACATAAACAATCCCAACACCTGCAACATCACTGTAACTCCTCCATCCTCATCCACCATTTTCAAAAACAGAGCTTTGCACTTGGACTTCTCCAGAACTCCTCATGCCCTTTCAGCTCAAGCTTCCATTAGCTTTTTGGGAACTTGAGGAAGCTAACCCAACCATTGGAACTCCTTGAAAGCTGCTCAAACTTCAAACCTGATACCCTCTTGCAACGTAAGTTTTATAACTTTGGAACTTTTCATATAGGCATCATCAATGATTTATTTGTGAATGAAACATGTAGATATCATTGCCCTAAAGCTGACCATGTCCATAGTTTCCATTAATTTTGCTTGAGCTTAGAGAATTTTGAGACTGAAATTTCTGAGATTTTTAGGGTTCAGTTTAGGGCCAATGAAATTCATGCTTATCTTTGATCTATAGTTTTAATGCTTTACATTTCTGAAACCGTGAGGAAATTTGCTACAAGTTTCATGTTTACAGTTTTCATTTTTGTTGAGAAATGAATAAGTTATAGTTGGTCTGGCTGGAGGTTGAAGATGAAGTGTAACTCTGGGCGCGTTTTGTATCATATATTTATTGTTTTGCTTATGTTAACGGATGTATAGCCACCCCAAAGGTAGAAGCGCGCGCCTGTAACCTTTGGGTCCTGGGTTCGAGCCCCAGTGGTACCCTTTTGATTTTTTCACATTTTTTGCTTTCTGACTTTGTTTTTTTTGTAGGCGTTGGGCCTTGTTGGGCTTTTTGTAGTTTTTTTTGTTGTTTTTTTACTTTCTAACCCCCTTACAGGCTATTTGCACCCTGGCCCAGATTTTATTTTCTTTTCTTATTTTTCATTTTTATTTATTTTCTAAATTATTTTTCTAAATACTAAAAAAATCATAAAAATATAAAAAATAGTAGATTTATATTTTGGCTTAGTTTATTTATTTTTCTCATAAAAATATTTTATTTAATCAATACTTTATTTATTTCACTAAATATCTTGTAAATTTAATTAAACACTAAGTTTTATTTATTTTATTTTACACCAATTTAAATATTTTATTTTAATATAAAAAAGGCCAAAAATATTTTATAATACTATAATTTATTTCCAAGACAAAAAATACCAAAAATACTTTTCTTATAAACTTAGTTTCTTATCAATTAATGAATTAGGGTTTTATTAATTTCTTTTCTTATTAAATTAGGTTTACTTTTATTATTTTAATTAATTATTTTCTTTAATTAATTAGGTTAAAACAAATTCACTTTTCCTAAAAAATCCAAAAAAAATACCCATTTTCTTCATATTTATATTCTTGCATATTTATTCATCTTGTACATTATTTATTTCAATTTTTGTACCAATTCAATATGGTTGTAATAGATTAATTAGGTTTATATTCTTGCAATCCCCATTTACAATTTGTATACCCCCTCCCTCCAAATATTGCAATAGCGTAGTAACTTTAAATTCTGCAATTTATCGCTTCATATACAAATGTAAGTAATTAGGGTTTGTATGGAAAGATTAAAATCAATACTTAGAAAACCCTAATTCAAGACAAAATCAAGAATGAAAATAATACACTTGCACATAAGCACCCCTAGGGTAAATCCACTTGGTTGCCTTTACAAAATGGCCATATTACGCATGTGAGGTATCTTAGCAAAAACAAGCAAATATAAGATCATAGTCCCTCGATGACGCTATCTAAGTTGCCTTTCAAATGATCTTAGTCCCTAAAAATAATGCTAAGATACCTTGAAACATTGCTAATCATGGTTATACGATGACCCACGCCCGTCCCGCTTACATCCAAAGATAGGGTTACTTACCAAATCAATGGTAAGATAACAATGTCAAAGGAAAAGGAAATGAACAAGAAAGACTTTTGAGTAGGTAGAAAGCTCCTAGTTACTTGCTCCATTTCAAAACAAACATCCTTGCTACTTTCAAAATAAACACCTATACTTTCAAATCATCTTACAAACTTGAAAACATTTTCAAAAGATCAAACACTTTGTATACATTCTTATGAACGAGAATCATTACAAAGTTTGCCTAAACAATGGCCTCTTTACAAAATACTTTCAAAAACCATACAAAGCCCAATTTCAAACAAAATGCAAGTGATCTAGCAAGTAACTAAGAGCCCATGGAAAACCATGGATGAAAGGGGTGCTAATACCTTCCCTTTTCATAATCTACCCCTCGAACTCAAGAAATAATCTCAAAGGTCTTTCCTGTGCTTTTTCACCTTTCCTTTTGGATAAAAGAAAAGTCGGTGGAGACTCTTGCTAACCGCAACATTTGCAATCAAACGCAAAACCTTCAAGTCAGTTCTCCCACCGTATCACAGAAAGGTTCATATGTGTATAGATTATAGGGATTTGAATAGGGTAAGCCCCAAAGATGATTTCCCTCTACCTCATATTGATGTCTTGGTTGACAACATCGCCCAACATAAAGTCTTCTCATTCATGGATGGATTTCCTGGCTACAACCAAGTTAATATGGCTCCCGAAGACATGGAAAAGCCCACCTTTGTTACACAATGAGGCACCTTTTTCTACAAAGTCATGTCATTCGGATTGAAGAATGTTGGGGTAACATATCAAAGAGCTATGGTAGCTTTATTTCATGATATCATCCATCACGAAATAGAGTTCTATGTGGATGATATGATTGCAAGGTCACAAACTGAAGAAGAACATCTCGATCACGTACACAAGCTATTCGAGAGGTTGAAGAAGTACAAGTTGAGGTTAAACCCTAATAAGTGCACATTCGGAGTAAGATCTGTAAAGCTTTTAGGTTTTTTCGTCAATGGTAAAGGCATCGAAGTTGATCCTGCAAAGGTAAAAGCCATTCAAGAAATTCCAGTTCCCCGCTCTGAAAAAGAGGTTAGAGGATTCTTGGGTCATCTTAACTACATTGCCCGCTTCATATCCCACTTAACTGTTACTTGTGAACCAATATTCAAACTCTTGAAGAAAGATGAAGTAGTCAGATGGAACAACGATTGTCAAGCCGCCTTCGATAAAATAAAGGAATATTTGCAAGAACCTCCTATCCTTATGCCTCTAGTGGAAGGAAGATCATTGATAATGTACTTGAATGTGCTAGAGAATTCCATGGGGTGTGTGTTGAGCCAACATGACGAGTCTGGCCAAAAAGAGCATGCGATATACTACCTGAGCAAAAAGTTTACCGACTGCGAAACCAGATATTCAGTGCTCGAGAAAACTTGTTGCGCTCTGTCATGGGCTGCTCGCCAGCTAAGACATTATATGCTGACTCACACAACTTTATTGATTTCTAAGTTGGACCCTATCAAGTACATCGTCGAGAAGCCCTCTCTCTCCGGATGGATAGCTAGATGGAAAATGATTCTGACTGAATACGATATTCAATATACAACACAAAATGCCATCAAAGGAAGTGTATTAGCAGATCATTTGGCCCATCAAGTTATTGATGACTATAAATCTATGAACTTTGACTTCTCGGTAGAGAATATCATTATAGTGACTGACTATGCAAAACCTAGATCGTATGAAGGACCTGAAGAAGGATCCAGATGGACTATGGATTTTGATGGAGCTTCCAATGCTCTGGGCAATGAAATTTGTGCGATGATAATTTCTCCTGAAGGTTGTCACAATCCTTTCACTGCTAGGATTTGCTTCGATTGTACGAATAACATGGCTGAGCACGAGGCGTGCATTTTGGGTTTGAAGGCTGCCATTGACTTAAGGATCAAGCATTTGGATGTATTTAGATACTCCGCTCTAGTGATTAGCCAAGTGAGAGGAGAGTGGAACACTAAGCATCCTAACCTGATTCCTTACAAGGAGCTTGTGTTAACTCTAATTCCATGCTTCAAAGAGATCATCTTTGAACATTTCCCTAGAGAAGAAAATCAGTTGGCTGACTCCTTGGCAACAATGTCTTCCATGTTCAAGGTCAAATGGGACAACGAAGCTCCTATGATTACAATTGAGAGATTTGACGAACCTGCACACTGCTATAATCTTGACACTGATGAAGAGAAACCATGGTACCATGAACTAAGGAGATATCTTGAAGCACAAGAGTACGCTGAAGGAGCTTCCATCAACGATAGGAAATTCTTGCAAAGATTTTCAGCCAAATTCTTTCTAAGCAACAGAATCATATACAAGCGCAACCATGATTCTACTATACTCTGATGTGTGGACAAGAAGGAGGTAAAGAAGATTATGGAAGACATGCACGATGGACTTTTTGGGACCCACTCTAGTAGACACACTATGGCCAAGAAAATCCTGAGGGCTGGTTACTATTGGTCCACAATGGAAACTGATTGTCATCATCAATCAAGGACTTGCCACAAGTGTCAAATATATGCTGGCAAGGTCCATGTACCTCATATTCCTCTAAATGTAATGACTGCTCCGTGGCCATTTGCAATGTGGGGGATTGACATGATTGGATAGATCAAACCTACTTCTTCCAATGGACATCACTTCATTCTTGTTTCTATTGATTACTTCACCAAATGGGTCGAAGCTTCCTCATTTGCCTCTATCACGAAGAACATTGTAGCCAGATTCATCAAGCATAATCTCATCTGCCGTTACGGTATCCCCGAAAGGATTATCACTGACAATGGAACTAATCTCAACAATGCTATGATTACGGAACTTTGTACTTAGTTCAAAATCAAACATCATAATTCTTCTCTGTATAGACCCAAAATGAATGGCGCAGTGGAAGCTGCCAATAAAAATATCCAAAAGATGGTGGTAACCTATAAAGACTGCCATTAGATGTTACCATTTACTCTCTATGGCTACCATACTTCAGCTCGAACGTCAACTGGGGCAACTCCTTTCTCTTTGGTCCATGGCATAGAAGCCGTCTTACCTATAGAAGTTCAGATTCCTTCCCTAAGGATTATGAAAGAGGTAGATTTGGGTGAAGATGAGTGGTTGTAGACTAGATTGGACCAGTTAAACTTGATTGATGAAAAGTGATTAACCGCTGTTTGTCATGGTCAGATGTATCAGAAGCGTATGATCAAGGCTTTCAACAAAAATATCAAGCCTCGAGTATATCAAGCTGGCGACTTGGTAATAAAGCACATCATCCTTCCATAAGGAGATCCTAGGGGAAAATGTACTCCCACATATGAAGGTCCATTTGTTGTCAAGAATTTTTTCTCTGGTGGTGCCATGACGCTGACTACTATGGACGAAGAAGACTTTCCGCATCCCGTGAACACAGACATAGTAAAAAATACTATGCATAAAATGACCCGCTAGGTTGACACACCTAGGCAAAAATAAGGGCATTCCAACGAACTAAAAGGTTCGGGCAAAAGATAGGGATATATGCAAAAGAATTGTACACCTGGTAAGTCGAAAACCCGAAAGGGCGACTTGGGCAAAAATGGGTATCCTGGTGGGCTGAAAACCCTAAAGGGAGGTCCAGGAAAAAGTTAAGGATTGAAAGCGTATGACTATATCCTGTAGGATCTCTACCACCAACTTTATTACCAAGGTACGAGTATAAACGATCCAAGATCAATCAAATCAACTTTTTTCAATGGCAAGGGACGTTCGAAGACATCGGGGAAATAATAGAGTTGGAACACAATGAGATCACTTCCATATGGCTATTTATTTTTGTTTCCACTTTGTATTCCTTTCTACGATTTCCTATTACTAGGATCTCCGTCTTTTTGTACAAAAACACCTATTCATAGGCAAAACATCAATACAAAAATACTTTGAAGTGTAAAACTTTTTTCTTTTTCTGTTTTGAGTGCAAAACATCTGATGATTAAAATTGAATGAACATATGCATATGGAAATGATTAAACTATTTAGAAAATGTATGCTTGCAGGAGTAGCAAACATCTCTTTAATACAGTTGAGATATTCCCACAGAGTTACTTTAATCAAAATATCCTCACAAGTTAGATTTCATGAAATCCCCAACCAGAGTTTCAATTTCCGGAAAATTCTCTCCCCAGTTGAGTTTGGTATTAAAAGAAGAATCCTTGTGGAGTTTTTTCCTAAAGAATTCATCTCCTCAGTAGATCGTCAAATATTATCTTCACCAGGGTCTATTTCCCCAACAAAACTACAAATTCCCTAGATTAAGTTTGTCTCTCAAGACTACTACAAACCAATGGACAAAACCCATCAACCTCCGATTGAGTCATTACAGCCCCCAATGGAGTCAGTTCTCCCACCGTATCACAGAACTGGCGACTCTGATGGGGAATATTCTAAAAGTTGGGTTACCTTAGGGTTAGATCACATTTACTTGATTTCTATGTTTGACTTGTTTGCTTTACATTATGGTTGTTTGTTTGGGTTTGAATCCTCTACCCGGATTTTGGATTACCTTATAGGTAAGTAGCAATACATTGTGGAAACTGTACGGGGTATACCGACATGGTCTAAACAATAGCTACGTTACTGCGACATATTTGTGGGTACCGGTAGCCCTTAAGTTAATCAAGGAGAATACGGGGCCGCTTAGTGATGTCATGAAGCACTAATGAACTTTTAGAACCTTTACTTGACCAACTTGGCCATTAGGACGTAGTGAGATGACCGACTTTGGTGCAGTCCGAAGTTGGTAGATACTTGATACTACACTCATTGAGGTTTGTTTTTTTGAGATATTTCGGTCGCCATTAAAGAGGCTTGTGCCAAGACAATGCTTAAGGAAACAAAATAGTGATATTGAGCTCCTTACAACCCGATTACTATTACTAGGACAAGTTTGAGCCAACTAAACTTCAAGAGGGTACTTACCTATGAGACTCCATGCAAGCCTAAACCTAAGGACTTTTTTTCTTTGTTTGTGTATATTTACTTGTACATAACATCATGGACATCATAACACCATAATCATTTACTAACCATTTACTAACCATTTCAAGGATCTTGGGATTTATCTTTGTTCTATTTTATAGGACATGGATTCTATTCGCAGGAAAACTATTCAAGTCAATCTTGTGAGGATCCGTCAAAAACTTAAGGAGCTAGCATCAAGGATTCCTGAAAACTCTCCATTCACCAAGAGACATGGTCGCCTACTCAACTTGATCACTTCCAACACTTATGAAGACATGACGAAGGTTCTCTTTCAGTTCTTTGATCCCTTACACCATTGCTTCACATTTCCCGATTATCAACTTGTGCCAACTTTGGAAGAATTCTCCCAACTCTTGAGGATTCCCATTCTCAATCAACTACCTTTCAACGGTATGGAAAGAGACCCAAATCCAGAAGATATTTCTCAAGCTCTACACTTGCAGTCATCAAATGTCACAACTAATTGGGAAACTAGGAGTGGTGTCAGAGGTTTCCTAGGAAATTTCTTGTTTGAGAAAGCCCGAAACTATTGGAACTCCATGGATTTGCAAGCCTTTGAGGAAATTGTGGCTCTCCTCATCTATGGGATGGTTTTGTTCCCAAATTCTGACCAACTCATAGATGTGAACGCCGTCAAGATCTTCATGTCTCGTAACCCGGTGCCTACCTTTCTAGGGGACATTCTACATTCTTTTCACACTCGCACTATGAGGAAAAGAGGTGTACTTATGTGTTGTACTCCTCTCTTGGAAAGATGGTTTATTTCGTATCTTCCCTAATCTGTATTGAAGAACGAGCAAGATTCAAGGTGGTCACAAAGGTTGATGACGCTCAAGCATTCAAATATTCATTGGTGTTCCCGATCCCTAGAGAATGTTACTATTATCGACCGTTGTGGAGAATTCCCCAATGTCCCCTTACTTGGAATTAGGGGAGGTATCACCTACAACCCCTGCTTAGCTCTAAGACAATTTGGTTACGCCCGAAGGGGTAGCCCGCATGAGATGATCATTCAAGGTTTGGTATTTGACTACAAGAGCGACGATCAAGGTCTTCGCCAGAGATTTATCTGAGCTTGGAGGATGTTGAACAAGGTAGATAACAAGACATTGGGGCATAAGAATTCCATCCCTCTTGAGCCTTACCTCAAATGGGTACGAACTCGTGCTCAGAGTCTTATGATGCCTTATCCTCCCATTCTCCTGGTAATCATTGAGCCTGTTATGGAAGGATATGTTCCATACACTATCCTACATCCTGACATGCTCACCTCTATTGAAGACTTACAAAGAGATTGGATACAACTCAAGGGGGAGCGAGATAATTTCGAAGCCCAATTCTACGCTAGCGAGAAGAAGGTTTTAGAACTCACTAAGAAACTTCATACGGAGAGGAACTTGAATGCCTACATCGCACCAAAGAGAATGCGTACCACCTTTTTATCTTAGAGTTTTTGTATTATTTTTCCCAAAAAGGCATTGATGTACTCAAGCTTTAATTTATTAATATAACATGTGTTTCCTTTTTGTCTAAAACAAATTTGAATCTTTAAAATCCTTGAAATTATTACATATGCATTTACCATTCATCATAACATAAGCAGGTTTCTTGCAACAAGTCTCCTCATCTTTCTACTGTTTATTTCAGTAAGATGGATCTCGAGCAAACGGTGAAGGACCTCCAAGCTTAGAATGCACAGTTTCAACAGTTGTTCCTAACTCTAGCCAAAGGAAAGAAGAGTTGAAGACCTTGCTGGTTGAGGAGAAGAAAAAGAAGACGAAGAAAATAACCGGAGTTCTAAACATGGGAAGGAGATTCCAAGGGTAGACAAGAAGGACCTTAGACTTTGCAACGACATCCGGTGAGAAAGACAATCAAGATGGGAAGGAAAAAGAAAAATTTGTCCAGTCAGAGTCAGAAGAGGAAGAGGAAGAAGAAGACTATTCTGAAGAACAATATCCTCCAGTCGACGACAAGTATAAGCATCTAGAAGAACGGTTAAGTGCAATGGAAATCCAAAAAGTGTCTGGATTGGACTTTGAGGAGTTGGGTCTAGTATCTGGGATTGTCATCCCTCCAAAATTAAAAGCACCGGTGTTCACCAAATATGATGGAGTTTCATGTCCCAAAATGCATCTCCGGTCCTATGTTAGGAAAATCCAGCCTCATACCGCTGACAAGGATTTATGGGTACATTTCTTCCAAGACAGTCTGTCTGGAACTCAACTTGATTTGTTTTATCAGTTAGAAGGAGCCAATGTTCATAACTGGGAAGATCTGGCTGCTGCATTTTACAAACAATACCAATACAACGCTGATCTTGCACCCACCCGTAATCAACTCCAGAGTATGGCCATGGTTTTAAGTGAAGGCTTCAAGGACTATGCAAAAAATGGAGGGACTTAGCAAGAAGAGTCCATCCTCCTCTATGTGAAAGAGAATTGGTAGACATGTTTTTGGGCACCTTGTCGGGTCCCTTCTTTAATCACTTAATTGGAAGTTCATCGGCAGGATTTACTGAATTGATATTGACCGAAGAAAGAGTAGAGGCTGGGATAAAGAATGGGAAGATTCAAAAAGGTGCATCCTCTACTGCTGTAAGGAAACCATTCATTGGAAATAAAGAAGTGGTTGTTGTATATCCTCAAATAAATCAAGATATGGCTGAACACCGTCCAATGGTGGGAGTTGTCATGATTCCTAAACCAGAGCCTGCTCAGCAAAGAAGCAACCAACCAAGAATGGAAAGATCAGTCAGACAATTCACCCGAATTAATATGACCCTATCTCAAGTATTACCAAATTTTTTAAGATCCAATCTAGTGACTTTGAAAGAAGCTCCAAAGAATCCTAACACAACCTCTCTTCACTATCATCCTAATGCCTGCTGTGCATACCATTCTGAGAGTCCTGACCATGACACTAACAACTGTTGGGCTCTAAAGAACAAAGTACAAGACCTCCTTGAAGCCAAAGAGGTTGAGTTTGACGCGCCAGAAAAGCCCAATGTCATTACTGCCCCTATGCCCAAACATGGCCATAATGCCAATGCCATTGAAGAAGATATGTTTGTTACTTCAGTTGATGAACTTATGACCCCACTCCTGACTATTGAGAAGAACTTATTGAATGCCGGTGTATTCCCAGGATGTGATGAAAGCTGTCATTTCTGTTTGTCCTCACCAACCAGCTGTCCTTTATTAAAAGCAGGCGTCCAGTGCCTAATAGATAACACGGAAATTTTGTTCGAGAAAGCTTCAATTCCATTTGTTTCTTATAATGATGTTTCCATCATGACCATTTCCAACAATTCTTCCAGGGTCTCCACCAAAAGACCCGTTAGAATTACATTAGTTCCAAAAGTAGCTCCGTTGATAATTATAATGCCTGGACCAATCCCGTATTCGTCAGACAAAACCGTACCATGGAATTATGGAGGGGATGTCTACTACCACGATATCAATCAAGAATGGCCAACCACTGAAGATTCAAGTTCTGAGAAAGTTGACTCTGATGCCAGTAATATCGCAGGGACTAGTAAGATAACCCGCAGTGGAAGGGTTTTCTCTCCTGAAATTTCTCCTTCCAAAGCTATTTCTAGACCCGTAATCATTCTTGTTGTTGTTTCTCCTCCAAAGGCTATTCCCAGTCCTACAATCATATCTGCTAATACTCATACTGATAAAACTGTTACGATCCCTGTTATCACCCCTACTAACATTCCTGCTTCCAATTCAACCGAGACTCGAGGTAAAGGTATTCTGGTTGAGCCTGTCCGGACGAAGGCACAATTAGTGGCTATCCCTGAGACCTCCCGGAAAGAGATGGAGGAAATTCTAAAGATGATAAAAAGAAGCGACTACAACATAGTCGAGCAACTGGGGCAAACTCCATCAAAAATTTCCATGATGGATTTATTATTATGTTCCGAGGCTCATGAAAAGGCCTTGGTAAAATTCCTGAAATTTGCCCATGTACCCCCAGAAACATCTGCCGATCAGTTCCAAGACTGCGTAGCCAAATTGACTACAGATAATGGCTTAGGTTTTTCAGATGATGATTTAATGCCAAGAGGGAGGAATCACAATGAGGCATTACATGTCTCAGTTGAATGCAGGGGCACGACCTTGGCTCATGTTTTGGTGGACACTAGTTCGTCTCTGAATGTGTTGCCGAAAAAGGCTCTTGATAGGCTTGACTGTGAAGGATTGACATTGAAACCAAGCAACATAGTAGTGAGGGCCTTTGACGGCTCAAAAAGGATGGTGCATAGGGAAGTGGACATCCCCATAAAAATTGAAACCCAAACATTTGATTCAACTTTTTATGTAATGGATATTCGCCCTTCATATTCCTGCTTATTAGGCCGACCATGGAATCACAATGCTGGTGCCTGTGATCGGTGGATCTGGAACTGACTGTTTAACGCTGGTTCGCGAAATGTCGCAGAAGCAAGAGTCGCCACCGTCTTTTATTTTCTCCAAATGGAAAGGACAAAAGCACAGAAAAATTCCTTATAGAGATTGCTCTCGGTTCGGGAGGTAGATTTATAGAAAGGGAAGGTGTTAGCACCCTTTCTATCCATGGTTATCCATGGGCTCTTAGATACTTGCTCATTTGTGTTTTCAAAATTGTTTGTTTGCTTTTCAGAGTGGGTTTGAAAAAAAGTTTCTTTGAAAATTTCAGTTCGACTCTTGTATCAGTCCTCAAGAGTGTTTGAAAAGTTGTTTTGAAAGCTTTTTGAAAAGTGTCGGTGTGAAAAGAAGTTTTTGATTCGTTTTGAATTAGAGCAAGTATCTATGAGTCATCTACCTACCCTAAGGAATTCGTCTGTGTAAATGTCCTTAAAGTAGTGCCATCCCACCATTGAGAGGTAGGTAGCACCACCGTTGGAGGTGTTCGGGTCAATTCGAGGGTTCGGGACATTGTGGTCACCAGAGCAATAGGAAGACACCTTAGAAGCTACCCTCATGCCATGTTCATGGACATGAGGACTTACTAAAACATCCTCTACTCGACGACCACTTTTCGAGGGGCAAGGCAACAGTGAGACGTACCCTAGGGGTGGTGTGTGATTTGTGTGTCGTTTTCAATTATGTTTATCTTGTTCATGCATTGGTGATCTACGCTTTATTTTTATTTTTGGCATTCATTCTTTCATGCAAGTTATTAATAGTTAAAAGATGCGAGAAGGTAAAAGTCCTACGCTATTACAAAGGCACGGGTCTACATCGCCAAATTAATTCAAGACCCGATTTGAAATAATATAAAATGCGGAAAATAAATACCCTAATTAATCTATTACAAGGCTTTGGAGTAATTACATGAAATTTATAAAAAAAAGAAAATAAAATAAGCGCGCGAAACGAAATTATAATCGAAAGCGAGGGCGTTGGACCCTTTTAAAGAAATTAAATTACAATTAATAAATTAATTAAGTTAAATAAAAGAAAAAGACTTATTTTTTGTTATTTTTGTATTTATGGAGTCTAATGAGAAAATTAAATTGGGACCCTAATTCTAAACTATTTTTAATTTATTAAAAAAAATGTTTAAGTTTAACCTAGTTTTAACCTAATTATTTAATGGAAAATTTATTTACAAAAAATAATTAATTATTAAATATGGTGAAAAAGGAAAAAAGAATAAAAGCTTAAAACCCTAATTTCTACCTTTTTTTAGTTTATTACAAAAAATATTAAAATTAAAAACCTAGAATTAGAACTAAATTAATTATCACATTTATTTACAAAATAAAAACGTTAGTGAATTAAATAATAAAATATATTTTTATTTTTTGTCTTTCTGATTTTTTGTTATTTTTTATGTTGTAAAATTATTTTTTTGTGAATTTATTAAAATAGTTAAAACAAAATAAAAAAAAGGAATTAAAATAAAAGAAGAAATTTAGAAAGAAATATACAAACAGGGGGGTTATCTGGCCCTTTTGGAGGTATCATTGTAACAATCAAGCCCACTTCAAACAGGCCCCATTGACTTTTCACGTTCGTATGCATATGGTTGACTGAGGGTATATGGTGTACTGTCCATCCTGGCCACTAGATGGATCTTCATGGCCACTTGGCAATCCCTTGATGAGAGCGCATGGTAGACTTCTGGGCGCGTTGATCACCTGAACATGGAAATATGAAAAACATAGAGAAATAGGGGGGACCTGGGATTCGAACTCAGGTCCCAAGGCTTGCCAACACCACTTTCCACCAACTGAGCTGTTTAGCCACTTTGATATTATAATGGAAAAGAATTAATATATAAGAAAACTGCACTAATGCTGTTAACACAAAAAAAAGCGCACTGAAACTTGAATGGTCCAACCATGCCATGCCACACAAGCGTCTTCTTCATTGCAAACCTGTAAAAAAAACAACTAAATAGCGGGGGTTTTAAACCCCCACAAATTGAAACCTGGAAAATAGCGAATAGCTCAGATGCAAATATAAATAGGGCGCGACTAGTGAGTTTGAATCGTCCAGATGCACTGAGTTCAATGGTATAGGTCTTATGGCTTAATTTTTCCATATGAACAAATCCCCAATTTCAAACTTCTGCAACCCTAACGTGCTCCCATGGTGGATTCTCATACAGGCCTTAAAAACTCGATTGAATGGCATGGTTAGCTTCAGAATGATTAAATTAGTGTAAATCCAATATTAAAAATCAAAAATATGACATGAATCATGGGACACGAATATGCTAAAAGTTTGAGAAAGTTGGACTTTGTTCTACCACTTCTTGATGCGTGGGGACTGGAAAAAGATTCAATTAGGTTCAGGGAGACCTCAGCAAGCTTTTTGGATGGATTATAGGCTTTGAATCACGTCCTATGAGTGTTTTCAGTTTTGGAATTTTTGACAATAATTGCAAAGTTTGTATGAGGTCTGAGGCGCAGCTTCCAGGTCTTTGGCATTAGGTTTAGCATTCTGTATATGTATGGGACGAATTAGGGTAGAAATTTGAGTCCATAACCCTTTGCATTGATGAATCAAATATTTGATTTCCATGGAATCTTTTTCAATCTTTTCCTCATGAAGAACATGCCAATTTGCACAAAATCTTTCCTTTTTTGATGTGCACGAGATCTTGAGTGAATAATGAGGGCATATGCTGCATAAAAGGATTCAAAAATATTTGTTTAGTATTTTTGTCATATTTTACTTAATTAAATGAATTAATGGTGATAAAAATTCAAATAAATAATAAAAAATGATGAAATAAATCCCCTTTGGGTCAAATGGTCGTGTATAGCCTTTGGATAATGATTCTTGGAAGAAAATGTGGCCCATTAGCAATTTTGAGGCATTTGAAGCAAAGTTGACTTTTCAAAATTCCCAAAAATTTCCCAACTTCCACAACGCATATCTTGCTCAATATTTAAGCTTTGATCATGTTCTTGGACATTTTGGAAAGGTATTGAAGTCCTCTAACAAATGCCTTTGGTCCCATGTCATTTTGATTTACCAATCGCAAGTTATGGTCTTTGACTTAAAGTCCCTTTTTGTTGACTTTTGAAAATGACCTATAATGTTGAGATTGATAACTTTTTGTGAGAGCATTTCTTGGACTTGAAGTGTGAAGAGGAGTTGTAGGAAATGTCATTCTCTTCAAAATGAGCTTTGGATGGAATTTTTCTGATAAACCATGTGGAAGTTATGCCTTGGTCAAGTTACAGTTGACTTTTTCAACTGTCCAAATATGGAAACTTTTGCATCTTGAGACTTTTTGAGCCATGCTTTGAGAATCATGATCAAGAATTGATCCAATGATGTTTGTGGCTTCAAAATAAGATGTTGACCGAAAATTTGAACTTTTGACTGTCAAATGACCATTTTACCCCTACAGTTGACTGCTGAGCAATCAGGGCATTTGACTGTGCAATTTTGTGTTGTAAGTCTTGAAACTTGGCATGAGGATGCTTGACCATGTTTATAGGCATGTGGGACTTGATTGGACCCTTGAAAACTTCAATTTCTTTGACAGAACCAAAACCCTAGTTTTTGACTGTTAGGAGACCCTTGAACTGTGCAACCCTTGGGGAGATTTTGAAGCATGTTCTTTGCAAATCTTGAAGAATATGGGAGGGTAAATTTTGGGGTACAACAGTGCCGTTACTTCTATGTTGCATCAAATTCTGAAATATCCAATTCAGGGGAAGATCATCATTGTTCATGGAGAAGAAGAATATATGGTCAACCATCTAAATTCCTTCAGATATGTGGAGCTAGATGGTGAATTTATTGAAACTCCATTCCAACACTTTGAAGAAGTACCATAGACTGTGGCGGTAACCAAGGCTGTGTCTCAAGTTCCCAAGATCACAAGGCCTCCACACAAGATGTCTTCTTTAAAAGATGCCAAGGCAGTGATAGAAGAAGGTGGATGCACTATTTGGGGACAGCTCCCGGATATCCCATAAAAATTTGACAAATTCGGTCTGGGTTTCACTTCAGGTGCCTAGAAAGCTGTACGCCACGCTCGTGCCGAAGGACCACCCTTGAAGATCAGTAACCACCAAGTCAGCGCAGTAGAGGATGATGAAGACAACTACAACCTGGAGGCCAGTTCTGTAATACAGTGGGAGAACTGACTTGGGTGTTTTGCGTTTGATCGCAATTGTTGCGGATAGCAAGAGTCGTCGCTGACTTTTCTTTTATCCACTAAGGAAAGGTTGAAAAGAACAGGAAAGACCTTTTGAGATTATTTCTTGATTTCGGGGGGTATGTTATGAAAAGGGAAGGTATTAGAACCCTTTTCATCCGTAGTTATCTATGGGCTCTTAGTTACTTGCTAGATCACTTGCTTTTGTTTGAAGATGTGCTTGTGGTGTTTTTTTTAAAATTATTTTGAAAAAAACATCTTTGTAATGGTTCTCGTTTCTATAAGAACGCGTACAAAGTGTTGGTTTTGAAAATAGTTCAAAGAGGTATTTGTGGAGTGTGTTTTTGAAAGTGACTTTGAAAAGGTGTCTTTGTAATGGTTCTCATTTCTATAAGAACACGTACAAAATGTTTTAACTTTTGAAAATGTTTCAAGTGAAAGTGTTGGTGTATAAAATGTTTTTGTTGTGAGCAAGGGAGCAACTAGGAGAAACCTACCTACTTAAAAGATCTTAAATGTTATTTTCCTCCTCCTTTAGATGTTGATATCTTACCATTGATTTGGTAAGAAGCCCCATCATTGGATGTGAAGGGACAAGTGTGGGACGTTTGTATAGTCATAGAAGGCAATCTATGAGACGTTTTATCAATGTCGTTTAGGGACTAGATCGCTTACCGTAGGCAACATTGAGGTTCATCGAGGGACTATGATCTTTTATTGAGGGTCTTTGCTAAAATGCCCATATTCGAGGGACATGACTATTTCTTCGAGGAAAATAGTGGAATTATCCTAGAGGTGCATATGTGAATAGTGTGTTTGATTTGCATGCATTTAGTCTTTGATTAGGGGTTGTCTACTTGTTGACTTTTATCTTGCCATACATACCCTATTTTACTAGTAATCATGCAAAAGTAACAAAATGCAGAAAGATAAAATCCTACACTATTACAACCATATTGAATAGCATGAAAATATAAAGGCAAAATAAATAAAATAAAGAGCAAAAAGGGGCTCTTTCGATTCAGGAAGAAGAACTCTTTGATTCTTCTTCTTTGGCTCTTTTCGATTCGGGCCTGGAGTCAGTGAGGTCATGACCTTCAATTTGGACTTAATCTGAGGCGTGAGATACAACCTTCAATTCTGCCTTTCTGCCTCCTTTGTCCGGGGGTTGGAATCAATGTGGGTGTGCCTTTCGACTGGGCCTGGAATCAGTGCAAGATGAAATCTTCCTTTCTACCTCCTTCGATTGGGCCTGGAGTTAGTGAGGAAGCTCGGGGCTTCGTTTCATACTCCTATCTCCTGTCTCCTTCGTTTAGGTTTTTTGAATAGAAACATGGACCAAGGGCATGCTAGCATTACCTTATGGCCAGGTTAGTTCTTAAAGCATGTTTAAATAAACAAGAAGAAAAATCAAGAAGGAGTAGCCATGAAAACAAATTGAAAGGGTGGAAACGAAAAGATGAACAATGGTATGTACATGTTTGTAACGAAAAGAAAGTTTTATTCACGTATCATGCCTGAAATGAAGATTCAAGGGTAAGATGGACTTACCTTTCTTGAGGTTGGGACGTGTGCTGGGCCTTTAAGTGGTTGCCTTGAGTGCTTCTGGATTCGAAGGGAGGAACCACGAGTTATGCCTTTGATACTGGATTCAAAAGAGAAGAACACGTGTGAGGTTCTTCCTACTGGATTCAAAGGGTAACAAGGTGTGGGGATATTTCAGATTCGAAGGGGGAAAATGTTTAGATTCTGGGTTGGTGTTTGATAAGTGTTTAAGTGTTTGAGAGTTTGATGATGTTTGAGAATTTTTTGAAGATTCGTTCCTCTGGCCAAAAAGTCCTCCTAAAACATGTTGTGGAGCCTCTTATTTATAGGCAAAGCTGGCTAAATCTTTTGGAGGGAAAACAAAATAATTTGAACAATTTGACTAAACTGCTCTTTGTAGATTTCGAGGGACAGTGCTTTGTATGCTATTTTGGTGCAAGAATGAGGCAGTGTTTTAGGACTGCTGTGCAGCAGTTTTAGCCAGTGTACCAGGCCTGACCGTGGCAGCAAGCATCTTTGAACATTTCATTCTTTTGTTTTGACCCTCCTTCGACCAGATTCCTCTTCCAACAATGTTATTTGATTTTCCTCCAACAAGTGTCCTTCGAATGGGTCACTTTTGTGCATCATTCGAAGGAGCCAAATGTGTGACCCTTGGATGAGTCACCAAAACATGCCTTAAGGCGGGCTTTATAAATCCTTCGAATGGGATGCCCCGATGTGTCCCTTGAATGGATCATGTATGCTTCTTTGAAAAAGGCCAAATGTGTCCTTCGGATGGACTAGCAAGGTATACCCTTCAACATGGACTCATATGTACGCCCTTCAAATCCACCACTATATGTCTTTTTAAGGGACCATCAACCATGTGTGCTGAAGTTTGTCAAGGATGGAAATGCAGTATACTAAAGAGAAATGTTATCCAGTCGAAGCTAGTACAAACATATCCAATGTCCTGTCGAAGCCTACATGCAGGAGGTCTAAACTTTGTGACTCCAAGCAAGCATACAAGAGGTCAATGCTCAAATAAAGACTTGCATGAAGGGAGCCACATGCCCAAACGAAAGAGACATGCAGGAGGAAAAAATGTCCAGATTTGAAAGAGGCATACAGGAGGCAAAAAAGTGCAATCGAAGGATGCCAAAAGGGAGGTTTTTGCCATGGAATCGAAGGAAGCTATACGAGGCTTTGTACCTTGTGCATGCTAGCATGGGGGAGCCTTTTGTGCGTAAGAAAGAAGTTATGGCTCAAACAAAGGCTTGTACGCAGATAGTAATCAACTTGTGAATCAAAGCCAGTATGGGGGAATATTTGTCCAGTCAACAACAGGCGTGCAAGCATCAAACATCCAATCGAAGCAGGCACATAGGTAGCCATTTGCATTATGGACCCTATGAGGCCAAAGGTGATATCGAAGGTGGCGTGCAGGATGCTCTTGCCTTTTGAATCTAAGCCAGCGTGCCAGAGGCCAACACCCAGTCGAAGGATACAGCCAAAGCCTGCATCGAAAGAGGCCAAAAGGCCAACCGAAGGAGCTGAATCGAAAAGACTTGTTTTTCTCCAATTTGTCCAAAAGATTATTTTTATCTGTTTTCCTCCTCATTTGACAGTTTTCAAATGTACTTGTGCAAGCCTGGATCTTGAGAACCCTTGTGACAAATGCCTTGGAAAATGAGAGGGAAAAGTGTAGGGTACAACAGTTAGATCAAATCTTTTATCAGCCATATCACTGCAGCGAATACAGCCGTTGTCGTGACCTATCAATTACCCAAGGAGATCTTCATAGATTATTATTTTCTTTCCTACCATGAAAGAAGTGACCTGATATTTTGAAGTTGTAGCATGGATCCATAATTCTTTAACCAGTCTTGGAAAAAATGGACCCAGTAGACGATCAAAGTACTTTGCCCATCCTTGAAATTCAACATCAGATGTTAAATCGTATCCGTTTTCCTTCATATTGACGAAGTCTACAATGAGTTCACACTGAACTTCCAGCAAATCAATGGGAGTTATGAGTGTTCTTGAGGTTTCTTTGTACCTTTCTGTTGTTGAGGAAGAAGAGCCAGGAACGCTTTCAGATCTTTGAGTAAGTTGTTGGGAGGAAGCCATTGTTCACACCGACTTTTTAGGCTTTTTGAAAGATTGAACACAAGTAAGGGAGAAAAAGGAATTGAGAGGGGAAAGGTGATAGTGAAAGTGAACAAAGTATATATAGAAAAATAGGAAACTTAATTAACAAGAAAAGGGTAAAAAATGATTATTAGCATTAATGATTCCTGAAAAGAAGGATGGTATAGAGATATGAAACAATTACCGATGTGACATGAGTCTCAATCCATCCAATCAACTTTTCAGTATCTTCAGAATTTGAACACGTGTTCAGTCTTAGAAGAAACCCTTGTGAAGAGATGACAAATGTTGATATTGTGAACTGCAAGCTTCTATCTTTGAAATGAACCGTTTGGAGACCGTTCAGATCTTCTTATATAGATTATGATATAACTTTCCTTCTTACTTCTGAAGAATTATTGATTAGATGTTCACAAAAAAACATAAAGTTCTGAGGGTTAACGTATACATAAATAAAACTATCATTTTGGGCATTATTTGATGCTGAGATGTTTCAGAATAAAGTTAAACCTATCTTCAAAAAGGGGTTTAGTGAAAGCATCAGCCCATTGTTGGTCTGTGTCTATAAATTTTAATAAAAGAATTCCTTTCTGAATATAGTCCCTAATAAAATGATGTTTTATTTCTATATGCTTAGCCCTATAATGTAAAATAGGATTTTTTGAAAGACATATAGCAGAAGTGTTGTCATAGAGTATAGGAACGTTACTATCAAATATGTTGAAGTCTTCAAGTTGACTTTTCATCCAGAGCATTTGTGTGCTGCATCAAGCTGCTGCTATATATTCAGCTTCAGTAGTTGCCAATGCAATGGTGGATTGCCTCTTGCTGGACCACGAGATTAGATTTTCTCACAAAAATTAGCAGCTTCCAAAAGTACTTTTCCTTTCTATTCTGTCTCCAGCAAAGTCAGCATCAGAGTACCCTACTGTAATACGGTGGGAGAATTGACTTGGGATCTTTTGCGTTTGATCGCAATTGTTGCGGTTAGCAAGAGACGCCACCGACTTTTCTTTTATCCAAATAAAGGAAAGGGTGAAAAGAACAGGAAATACCTTTGAGATTATTTTCTTGAGTTCGGGGGGTAGATTATGAAAAGGGAAGGTATTAGCACACTTTTCATCCATAGTTATCTATGGGCTCTTAGTTGCTTGCTAGATCACTTGCTTTGTTTGAAAATGTTCTTTGTGGTGTTTTTTTTAAAGAATTTATGAAAGACGCCTTTGTTTAGGCAAACTTTGTAATGTTCTTATTTTTAAGAATGTATACAAAGTGTTGGACTTTTGAAAATATTTCATGTTTTGAAAGTATTTGGTGTGTGTTTATTTTGAAAATGAGTAAGCAACTAAGAACGTTTCTACCTACTCAAAAGTCTTTTGTTCATTTCTCTCTTCCTTTGATAATGTTATCTTACCATTGATTGGTAAGAAGCCTTATCTTTGGATGTAAAGGGACGTGCATGAGTCAACGTATAGTCGTGATAGCAATGTTGTAAGATGTCTTAGCATTTCTCTTTGAGGGACTAAGATCGTTTGAATGTCAACATTTGTAGCGTCATCGAGGGACTATGATCTTGTATTTCAATTGTTTTGCTAAGACATCCCACATGCATAACATGACCATTTTTAGGCAACAAGTGGAAGTAACCCTAGGGGTGAATGTGTGAATAGTGTGTTTGATTTGCATGCATTTAGTCTTTGATTAGGGGTTATCTACTTGTTGATTTTATCTTTCCATACAAACCCTAATTACTAGCATTTATATGAAAGCGATAAATTGCGGAAAATAAAATTCTTACTCTATTACATCATTAGGGGAATGGGGTATACAAATTTAGAAATGGGGATTGCAAGAAATTAAATTCATAATTATGTATTACAACCATAATGAAATAATGTACAAAAAATGTAAAATAGACTTGTTTTGTTCAAGAAAAGAAATAAGTTTGCTTAAGAAAATATTTTTGATCTTTGAGTTTTAAAAGAGATAAAATAAAGTATGTGAATATAAAATATTTTTGGTGTTTTTGGTTATTAAAGGTAAAATAAGATAATAAGATAAAAGGGAGTCAGAATCAGCATGTTGCTGAAATGAGAAGGAACATAAGTTCTGACCCTGATACGCTGCAAGAAAGAAAATGTTAGTAGGAAAGTAGAAGGTCATAAGTTCTAGGTCTGGGTACAGCAAGTTCTGAGGTTGCTGGGAACAAAGGAAAGCCTAGAAGTTCTGATTGCTGAGGGAGTCTAGGTACTCTGTTACAGTTGGGAATCTAGAAGTTCTAATGTCACTGGAAAATCAGAAGTTCTGATTGTTTGAGAAAGTGAGGTGATAATGTTGTTGGGTGAGGCTATCTAGAAGTTCTGATCTAGGTATATTGTCTGATAGATAAATGAGTGAAAATGTCAACAAATGAACCTAAAAAAAAGATGCTTCTAGGGCTAGAACCCAAGACCCTTAGCACTAATTTCTTATGCGCACGCTTTCTACCACTGGGGTGGCTGTACATCCGATATTAGAAGCAAAAGCATAAACATATAACACAAAGTAAATTCTGATGATGAGCTTCATCTCTTTCTCCATGCTAATCAGAATATCTTTAACTTAGCCATTTCTCAACAGAACGGAAAACACAAACATAGCAATTGTGGCAGGTTTCCATCATTGTTTTGGAAACATAAAAAATATCAAGACTGTAAATCAGAAACAAGCATGCATCTGCTAATTCTAATTTCCTTAAGAAGTTCTGAACTGATATTCTCTCTACTTAGGAAGAAAGTACGTGAAATCTCAGAATATGTACAACATCAGAATCAGGACGTATACAATGTATTTTGCCATGCAAGTTTAACAATGCCAAAGTGATATGATGAGAGTCAGCAGAAGCTTACCTTGAAGCTGAAAAAGGTCCTGTGAACTAGGGCCTGGTTCTAACTGCTTGTAATGTTCTGATCATCTTCCTCGCATGCTCAGCAGGCTGGATCAAACTTTAACTTAGGCTATGAATGGCGGGAAAATTCTGGAACATCCAAGAAGCAAAGTACTGATTTTTTGAGGTGGAGACTGATGGAGGACGTGTTATAGTCTAAGAACAGAAGTTAAGACAACTTCTAAATGTATATCAAAATCTGTATGGATGATTTGATAAAGAAACACTTGAGGGAAATTGGAGTTTGAAAGAAAAAATAAAAAACTAGCAGGTTTTGTATTTGTGTTTGCAGTTTCGGATTCCTGGAATTTTTAGCAAGGTTTCCAAGATTTTTATTTTCAATTTTTTAGACCCCTTTACAATTGCAAATGGATTTCAATTTATAGGCTAGGATTTAGTAGTTTGGAGAGGTCAAGGGTACAATCATCATACTAGGGTGCTGGCTTGTTCTTGAAGCAAGTTAAACAAGTATGGTGGTTAGCAGCTTTTTGCCGTGCCTAAGCTAGAATTATAAGAACGGGTTAAGGAAAAGTACCCTCAAAAGAAAAAGCAAAGCATGGGCCCAATATACTCTTGTATAAAAGTTTGCTTTTTCAAGGACAATAATGTACTTTTATGCCACACGTGGGGAAATCCTTTGGATAAAAACTTAATAGTGGTTGTGAGCATTAAATGATGATGAGATTTATCAAACCAGAAATCATGCAATATGAGATCATGCATCATATCTTATTCTGGGTCAGAAGTTCAACATCAGCGTAATTTAGAACAAACATCCAACTTCTGATCTTTGAATCTCTTTACTCCAGCATGTTCTGAGGGAGTCCTTAGACTTTCCAGAAAGCTTGTAACACGCTTTGTAGACCCTCTTTGAATTACTCTTGCAAATTCTGACTGGAGCTACATGAAAATTGGCCCAGAAGTTCTAACTAAATCTTGTTTTGGAAAGGTCCAGAATTTACTGAATGTTTAAGTTTCAGGGACGTGTCTTTGAAGATGCATAACTTGAAATCTCAGCATTTCTAGAAGAAATTCTGTTCTACAATGTTTCAGGTCTCATTGAAATCTCTAACTCTTGTGTTAGAAATTCTTCCAGAATCAACTTGCATCACAGTGACGATCTGGCCAGAAGTTCTGAATTTGTCATATTTCTTAAACACTTAGAAGAATTTCTAAGCATTTAGAATTTTGAATTTTTCAACATAATCCTGACTTTTGATTTTCTTGATGAAACAAACTTCATATTATAACATGCCTAAATGAAATATGGTTCTTGAAACTTGTTTTTGGTCCAAAAGTTAAAGTTTGACTTTTTAGTGTGCAATTGACCATTTTGTCCTTTTGATGATCTGATCAAATATCTTGAGAAATTGTGATCCAAACTTGACCAGGTGACATATCTGAGTTCATGATGTTGATATGGATAAAAAATTATGAAGTTTGACTGTAAATTAACCACAGTTGACTTTTTCCCCAATACAGCTGGTTTTAGATCAACTAATCAATTGACTGAGCAAAAATGTGATCCAAGACTTGAAACTTGACATGAGCAATCTTGAGGATCCAAAATGATCCATGAAAGTAATACGGGGCATTAAAAGTACATTTGTCCTTGTGCAAACTCAAACCTTAATTTGAGTCATCAGTGCTTAAGGAAGTATCTTGAGCTGATCAAACCTTTTGTAGTCTTGAATCAATGGAGATCTTGTGAGAGATTACTTGAGAAATGAGAGGGAAAATTTTGGGGTACAACACCTACTAATTTGTATTATTTGGTTTTTCTATAACAAATACCAAGGTTAGTAGTACCTTTCAGATACTTGAAAATTCGCTTAACAGCTGTTAAGTGAGATTCTCAAGAATCTGATTGGAATCTCGCACACAGACCGACACTATAAAGAATATTAGGTCTTGAAGTTCTTAAATATAAGAGAGAACCAATAATACCTCTATATATCTTCTGTTCTACCTTCTTACATACCTCTTCCTTTTCTAGAATGCATGTGGGATGCATGGGAGTTTTGGCTGGCTTACATTCTGATAAGTCAAATTTCTTGAGAAGTTCTTTGACATACTTGCTTTGATGTATTTATGTTCCTTTTGGAGTTTGATTGATTTGGATGCCCAGAAAGAACTTGAGTTCTCCCATCAATCTCATTTCAAACTCTGTATGCATAGACTTAGCAAATTCTCTTTCCAAAGAGGCTTTAGTAGATCCAAAAATAATATCATCTACGTAAATCTGGAAAACGAGAATGTCATTTTTAAATAGTTTATAGAATAAAGTTGTGTCCACCTTCCCTATGGTAAAATCATTTTCTAACAGAAAACTACTTAGTCTTTCATACCAAGCTCTGGGAGCTTGTTTCAGACCTTATAGTGATTTCTTTAGTTTATAGACATATTCTAGATGTTTTGAATTTTCAAAACCAGGGGGTTGGTGCACATAAACTTCTTTATCAATGTAACCATTTAAAAATGAACTTTTAACATCCATCTGATAAAGAGTGATGTCATTATTTACAGCAAAAGAAATTAAAAGTCTGATAAATTCTAACTTGGCAACTAGAGCAAAGGTTTCTGTATAGTCTATCCCCTCTTGCTGACTATAACCTTGTGCCACCGGTCGTGCTTTGTTTTTGACGACTTCTCCTTGTTCATTCAGTTTGTTTCTGAATACCCATTTGGTTCCAATGATGTTAAACCCTTTTGGTTTAGGAACTAGATCCCACATATCGTTTCTGGTGAATTGGTTTAACTCTTCCTGCATTGCAAGTATCCAATCATTGTCCAGAAGGGCTTCATAAATGGAAGTTGGCTCAATTAGAGACACTAATCCCATGAGAGATTCTTCAAAGTTTCTGAATGTAGATCTTGTTCGAATTGGGTCTTCTTTCTTTCCCAGAATTTTGTTTTCCGGATGAGCTAAACTGCTTTTGGATTGTCTTTTCTAGAAAGGCTCTTCAGATGTTGCTGTAATGTTTGTGACATCTTCTTCTGGAGTTGACTGTGATTCTTTGTGAGAAACTTCTGATGCATGGTCTTCAGTACCTGTAAATTGGACTTCTATATCTGCACAAGTTTTACCATGCTTTGACTTTTGAGAGCCAAGCTTATCATCAAATCTGACACTAATGGACTCTTCTATAATTTGTATTTCTATGTTATATAGAATATAGCCTTTTGAGCATTCAGAGTATCCTAACATGAGACAATTTTGTGCTTTAGAGTTAAACTTTTTCAGATGTTCTTTAGTGTTCAGAATAAAACAAGTAAATCCAAATGGATGAAAATAAGAAATGTTGGGCTTGCTGTTCTTCCACGGTTCATATGGAGTCTTATCCAGAATAGGTCTTATGGAGATTCTATTCTAAATGTAACACGCTGTGTTAATTACTTCTACCCAGAAGTTCTTAGCAATGTTAGTCTCATTGATCATGGTTCTAGCCATTTCTTGTAATGTTCCGTTCTTTCGTTCAATTACTCCGTTTTGTTGAGGAGTTCTAGGACAAGAGAAATCATGAGAGATGCCATTCTCATTAAAAAATAGTTCAAATTTTGTTGTTTTCAAATTCTCCACCATGATCACTTCTGGCTTTAACAATTCTAAGATCTTTTTCATTTTGGACTTGGTTACAGAAGGCAGAGAACACATAATGTGACTCATCCATGTGTCTTAAAAACTTTACCCATGTCCATCTGCTATAGTCATCTACGATCACTAATCCATACTTCTTGCCACTAATGGATGCAATTTTCACTGGTCCAAATAGATCTATATGCATAAGTTCTAATGGTCTAGAGGTAGAAATAACATTTTTGGTTTTGAAAGAAGGTCTTGCAAACTTGCCTTTTTGACATGCTTCACACAGAGCATCTGAGTTGAACTTCAGGTTAGGAAGTCCTCTGACCAGATTGAGTTTAATAATCTGAGATATTCTTCTCATACTAACATGCCTCAATATTCTGTGCCAGACCCATTGCTCATCGTTAACAGACAATAGGCATTTTACATTCTGACTTTTTGGTTCAGAAAGTTTTAATTTGTAAATGTTGTTCTTTCTCTTTCCATTAAAGAGGACATATCCATCTTTCTAACTAAATTATTTAAAAGACTTTTGATTGAAGATTATATCATAACTGTTATCACTTAATTGATTTCTGGATAACAAGTTATGCATTAAACCATATACTAACAAAACATTAGTTATAGAAGGAAGTGTATTGTTACCAATAAATCTAGAGCTAATAATATTCCCTTTCTGATTGCCTCCGAAACCTACGCAGTCTCCAGATTTAAGATCCGGGCTTTGGAACATATAATTTCTTCCTGTCATGTGTCGAGAGCATCCATTGTCCAGGTACCAAGATTGGTGTTTCAATTTTGTTGTTAAAGACATCTGCAACATAGACAATTTTATCCTTAGGTACCCATGTCTTTTTGGATCCTCGTTTGTTTTAGTTACCAAAATTCTGCTTGAATTTTGGTTTAGAAGAAAAAGCATTAGTAGTATAGTTTATGTCATGTGTGTGCCCATAGGTGAAGTGAGAATATAGAGGTGTGCGTTTAATGACCATATCCTTAACTTTCTTAGGTTGAGATACTTTACCCTTGTATCCTATTCCTTTTCTGCCATTTCTGCTAACTCCATAGATCATTGAAGTCATCTTGCTTCTATTTATGCTTTTAGCAAGAAATTTTTGAAAGCTATGATCATATTCCCATATGATCTTATCAGAGTTACTAGGAACTTTTGAGACAGTTTCTTTCTGAGCCTTTTTAAATTTATTTTCTAGTTTAGAAATTGTTTCTTTAAGCTCAGAGTTTTCTGATCTTAGTTTCTTAGTTTCTTCAGAGTCAGAAACTAGATCCTTTTTCAGGTTCTAGTTTATGACTCGAAGTTTCTGATATCTTTCAAGAATTTATGACAGACTTTCTTCTAATTGAGATCTAGAAAAGTTAGAGAATACCTCTTCTGCCTCTGAGTCTGATTTTGACCCAGATGATCCCGTGTCATCTGACACATTGGCCATTAGGGCTATGTTGGCTCTTTCATCTTCTGATTCTATTTAAGCTTCAGAAGAGTCTGAGTCATCCCATGTTTCCATGAGGCTTTTCTTCTTTTCCTTAAAGAACATATTTTTAGGTTTCTCTTTTTCAAGATTTGGATAGTCGCTTTTGTAATGCCCTTGTTCATTGCATTCGTAGAAGAGAATGTCTCTGTTACTTGACTTTCTGTATCCAGAAGATGGATCAGAACGATTCTCTTTTCTTCTGGAAGTTCTAAACTTCCTCGGCATGTGCTTCTACAACTGATTGAATCTTCTAGAGAGAAGATACAATTCATATTCTTCTAATGAGGATCGACCAGAGTTTTCTTCTTTTTCCTGAAAAACTTTCGGTTCATATTTTTTGTTAGACTTAAGAGCTAAAGACTTGCCTTGCTTCTGGGGCTCATCTTCTTCTAACTCTATCTCATGAATTCTCAGGGAGATGACAAGTTCTTCGAGAGATATTTTGTTCATATTTTTGGCCAGTTTAAGAGCTGTGACCATGGGTATCCATTTCTTGGGTAAAATTCTTATGATCTTCTTTACTTGATCAGCAGTTGAGTACCCTTTATCAAGAACTTTTACCCTAGCAACCATAATTTGAAATATTGAGAACATTGTTTCAACGGTTTCATCTTCTTCCATTTTGAAGGCTTCATACTTCTGAATGAGCTTGATAGCTTCGGTTTCTTTGACTTGCGTATTGCCTTCATGCGTCATTCTTAAGGAGTCAAACTTGTATTTTGTTGACTCTCTGTTTGTGATCTTCTCATGCTCTGAATGAGATAACACTCAAGAGAATAGTTATGGCCTTGTGATGATTTCTGAATTCTCTCTTTTGATGATCTATCATTCTTTTTCTGTCAATCTTCTGTCTGCTTTCATCAACAAGATGTATGTACCCATCAGTCACCATATCCCAGAGATCAGTATCATGATCTAGAAAGAAACTTTCGATTAAGTCTTTCCAGTAATCAAAGTTTTCCCCATCAAAGATTGGAGGTTTATCGCTGATTCTATATTTCTCATCATGGTAATCATTTCTGATGTTCTGACTTGGTCCCACCATAGTGTTTTTCTTGCTTGGATCTTTTTCTGACACGGTTAAGTTCTTGTACTCATAACCAAGCGCTCTGATGCCAATTGAAGAATGGAAAAACACAAGAAGGGGGGTTTGAATTGGGGTTCTTAAAACTTAAAGTAAAAAACATGTTGGTTATCCTGGTTCGTTTGAACTCTAACTACTCCAGTTCATCCGCCAAGGTGATTTCGCCTCTCTCAACGAGGTCTTAATCCACTAATCAAACTTGATTATACAGTTACTAAGACAACCGTCAAAGTCTTCTCGAGTTTAAACCACAACCCAGTTTTCTCAAGGAATTACACAATACAATATTTGAAATATTGTACAATATGTGTTTTCTAACAAAACAGTAGCACACAAGTGATGTTTTACACAAATGAAATTTAGTACGTTGAAGGTGATTACAAAATCTAGTTCGTTGTGCACACAAAATCGTAAAAGATTTCTCCTTCAAGCTTTGTTTATACAGGCAACACATGTGGGAGCTTTTGGAATGTTGATAAATAGTAATTAAAGATATTTCCAAATATAGAGATTCGTATTCCCTTTCATTCGTTACTTTTGAATAGCCATAAGTGAATTGTAATGCTTCAGAACATGCTTTCTTTAGAAGATTAATGTTACCGTTACTTCTTTCCAGAACTGTATGAATCAAAATAACGGAGTTCCTGTTCGCAACATTTAGGCACTCAGAAGTTACACCTTTATAACTTCTTTATAAAATATGTATTGAATCAGAGTTTGAACAACAATCTAACTTATCTTTTGTGCTTCTTCCATCAGAACTTCTATGCAAAAGAAAATACTTATTTAGGGAGCATAATTGTTCTTTGATTGTTTGTAGAATCAAACTATGCTCTAACAGAAGATGTGTTTTCCAGCAATGACTCTGTGATGTCTAAGTGTTCTGAAGAAGTGGTGAATGTTATTGTGCCTTTTTTTAGTGTTCTCGCCCCTATACATATTGAGTACCATAGCAAACCAGTTGTTGCTCCAGTGGTGATTTGTTTGCCAGGTCCCGTTCCTTACGAATCAGACAAAGTCGTGTCATACAAATACAATGCTACAATCTTGGAGGATGGTGTGGAATTTCCCATCCAACCTTTATCTGATGTCAAGAATATTGCTGAAGCCAGCTGAGTGACCCGCAGTGGCCGTGTTTTCGCACATGTCATTCAAGGGAATGTTAATGCTGATAAAAAGGTTGTTGAAAGTACTGAACCTAAGAAAGCAGTGGGGGAATCTAGTGGTACTACTATGGAAAAATATGTGGACGATATATTTAAGATTATCGAGATGAGCGACTACAGGATCATAGATCAATTGTTGCAGACTCCATCAAAGATATTTATTCTAGCCTTGTTAATGAACTCTTCTACCCAGAGGGAATCTTTGATGAGAGTGTTGGATCAAGCTTTCATGGAAAGTGATATGCCTTTAGACCAATTCCGCTGTGTTGTTGGGAATATTACATACTGTAATAACTTGAGTTTCTGTGATGACGAGCTTCCTGATGAAGGAAGGAATCATAATTTACCTTCCCATATCTCCATGAATTGTAAGAACGATTCGTTGTCAAATGTGCTGATTGACAATGGATCTGCTTTAAATGTCATGCCTAGGAGCACACTTATGAAGCTGAAGTACCAGGGAACGCCCATGCGCCCAAGTGGAATAATTGTGAAAGCTTTCGATGGATCAAGGAAGTCTGTCATCGGGGAAGCATATTTTCCTATTCATATAAGCCCACACTTATTTCAGATTAGTTTATAGGTTATGGATATTGTTCCCGCTTACAACTGTTTACTGGGACGACCATGGATACACGAGGCATGAACTGTCACTTTAACTTTGCACCAAAAGCTGAAGTTTGTTCGTGAAGGAAAAATGGTTATCATAAATGGAGAATAGGCATTGTTAATATCTCATTTATCCTCTTTCAGTGTTGTGGAAGCAAATGAAGCTTCTGTTGGAACTCATTTTCAAGCTTTATCTGTTGATAGTGTAAAGGAAAATGAGGGTTCTATAGCCTCATTTAAAGATGCTCAACAAGTAGTGCATAATGGCCTTAACAAGACGTGGGGGAAGATTATTAATCCGCCTATGAATAAGAATAGAGCTGGTTTGGGATTCTCTGTGAAGAATAATAAAGGTGAGAATATGAAGCCGAAGTCTGCTTTGGGAAAATATCAAGACATCAAAGTCTTCCTCTCTCGTAATCCTATACCTACCTTGTTGGGAGACATCTTACATTGTTTCTATACCCGCACCATGAAGAAAATAGGTACTCTCTTGTGTTGCATTCCCCTACTTGCCAAGTGGTTTACTTCGGACCTACCTCGATCAATATTGAAGAATAAGCAAGGATTGACATGGTCTCAAAGGATGATGTCCCTCACCCACTCTGACATTCATTGGAGTTCTCGATCCTTGGAAGACACTTCTATCATTGACTGTTATGGGGAGTTCCATAATGTACCTATGCTTGGCATTAGGGGAGGTATCACTTACAATCCTTTTTTAGCTTTACAATGGTTTGGGTATTCCTGAAGAGATGGTCCTCATGATATGCTCATCCAAGGAGTGGTGTTCGACTACGAGAGCGACGATCAAGGCTACTGTCAGCGGTTTGTATGAGCTTGGATGATGGTAAACAAAGTGGATAGTGAGACGCCGGGACGCAATAATTCTATTCCCCTGGAACCTTACCTTAGATGGGTACGAGCTCGTGCTCAGAAGCTCGTGATGCCTTACCCCTCCATCCTACCAG
Organism: Vicia faba; assembly: GCA_948472305.1. Taxonomy (NCBI): domain Eukaryota; kingdom Viridiplantae; phylum Streptophyta; class Magnoliopsida; order Fabales; family Fabaceae; genus Vicia; species Vicia faba. Next base: position 490,358,151 of record OX451740.1, read on the forward strand.
TTATCGTGGAGCCTATTGATGAAAGAGATGTCCTGTATATTAGTCCCTCAAGAGAAATTCTAAGATATCTCACAACATTGCTATCATGACTATACACTGACCCACGCCCGTCCCTTTACATCCAAAGATAAGACTTCATACCAATCAATGGTAAGATAGAAATATCTAAAGGAGGAGGAGAAGAACAAAAGACTTTTGAGTAGGTAGAAATGTTCTTAGTTGCTTGCTCATTTTCAAAACAAACATCTCTTCAAACACACACTATAACACTTTAAAAAAAAGAAATATTTTCAAAAGTCCAAAACTTTGTATACATTCTTATAGAGACGAGAATCATTACAAAGTTAGCCTAAATGAAGGCGTTTTTCAAAAATACTTTCAAAACCCACCACAAAGCACATTTTCAAACAAAAGTAATGATCTAGCAGACAACTAAGAGGCCGTAGATAACTACGTATGAAAAGGGTGCTAATACCTTCCCTTTTCATAACCTACCCCCCGAACTCAAGAAAATAATCTCGAAAGGACTTTCCTGTTCTTTTCAGCCTTTCCTTATTGGATAAAAGAAAAGTCGGTGGCAACTCTTGCTATCCGCAACAATTGCGATCAAACGCAAAACATTCCAAGTCAATTCTCCCACCGTATTACACAACTCGAGGATGAAGGTAGAAAAAAAATAGAACAATAACAAGTTTCCCAAAATTCTGGTATTCCACCTAAAACGGGTCTCAACTTCTTCTTTAACCAAGGCATTTCACCTAGAAATGGTAATAAACTGCTGTAAGAATCGTTCAATGAGTTGTCTTTTCCATATTGAAAAGATCAACCATCCATTAGAGTACAACCTCAACAACGAACTATCTCCCATAACAAAGAAACTACCATCTATCAGAGTAAAATGAATCTCAACAACGAACTATCTCCCATAACAAAGAGACTACCATCCATCAGAGTAAAACCTCAACAATGAACTATCTCTCATAATGAAGAGACCATTATCCATCGGAGTACAGATCAAACCTCAACAATAAACTATCTCCCATAATGAAGATACCACCGTCAATTAGAGTACAGTTTAAACCTCAACAATGAACTATCTTTTATAACAAAGAGACTACCATCCATCAGATTACAGATCAAACCTCAACAACAAACTATTTCCCATAAGCAAGAGACCACCATCCATCGGAGTAAAATCTCAACAATAAACTATCTCCCATAACGAAGAGACTACCATCCATCGGAGTAAAATGATTCTCAATAATGAACTATCTCCCATAACGAAGAGACTACCATCCATCAGAGTAAATATCTTCTTTGGCATTAACAGACTTATTGGGGAAGTACATGTGGCTTAAATAAAGAGACAACCACTTGTTATTACGAAAAGGATTGCGATAACACTATTGGGGAATGAATCTTGATTTCATGGGGAAATACCAACCCACTCCTGCCGAGGGGATAAATTCTTCATGTGCAAAATAAATGCACATTCTCAATCCAGGGCTCACAACCTATAGGGATCAAAATAATATTATTGTCGGAACCAAAAGTTCAAACCTGGAACAAACCGAAGTAAAACAGCCAACCAAGACACCATACAATGAAGAATAAATTCAAATAGGGATCAAATTCCATCCAGATAATAAGCTGGGTAGGAAGGCTAAAGCAAAAAATTTCCATGAAGGATAACTCAGTGGGGAAATTGAAAGGATAACTCAGTGGAGATGATAACATAACTCTACAAAGAGGATAATATGCCAACAAAAACATCAATGAATGCAAATGATCAATGGATTTTAATTCAGCTATGCATGATGTATGTATGAATGTATGAATGTTATCATGTATATGCTGATAAAACAGACATATTGCATTGAGGATAACCAGACAAAACTAACTTGGGTAAGGACAACACTCGGCTAAATCACATCCAGGATGAAAATTGCATAAGAGAGTAAACACCAATTGAGGAAACAAAGTCCTACTTCAAGGCTTAACTTCACTAGGAAGAAACAAGGTTTTAAAAAAATCAAAGCAAAAATATAATAGTAATAAACCAATACAGTTGCAAGGATATAACACCCTCCTCTAGGCTTCACCTGGGAATATCATATAGACTTCACTAGGGAAGACAATGCCACATAATCTAGACTTCAATTGGGGATTCTGTACTGACTTCACTAGGGAAGATAAAACCACACATGCGGAGGGGAGCCCAAATACATTCTTTAATATCAAGAGTAATGGTTGCATAAAATTCTCTGGGGAAAATTTACGAAACTTCACGGGGACAACAACTTTAGAGGGAAGCGTCATCTTCGGATCATCTGGAGAAGTTAAGAAGTTAACACCACATCAAGAAGTCAAAATTATGTGGATTTTAAATAAAACTCGACACTTGGTGAGAGAAAACCCAAAAAGTTGACAGTTGTCTCAACACTTCTTAGAAAACGATACTGCTTTTGTCTGGCTACCTGGGGAGCACACAACAACAACAATGTCATAACTGGAGAGAGCAATGCTCTGCAAAAGATTCTACATCAATTCTCAATACAAAGGGATAATGACTCCAACAAATTAGAAAGGGCTTCATAACATTACAATCTCTATTTTATCACAACCCAGTTGGGGAAAGGATCAGACTCAGCTAGAGAAATGTGCATCAAAACCTAATTGGAGGAAATGGGATCACAAACCCAAAACTATATTATAACTTGGAGAAAATCTGAATCAAGACTTAACTGGGGAATAATGGGATCACAAACCCAACAGCACATCGCATATCAATTGGTATAAAATCCAACTATCCCAGAAACAATCACAAGTGGACTATGTGCATATCAACAAGATTAACCTGAGATACTTCTTAGGGAATCTTTTTAAAACTTCAGAGTTCGTCCATCCTTGGATCTTTCCGCTTTTGATGACAACTTAGACTCTTTCGCCAGTTAGTATTATCTCGGTGAACCCAGCCGAGGAGCTTCCGATTAGGTGATTGAAGAAAGCTCCCGTCAAAGTTCTCATAAATATGTCAATCAGCTCCCTGTTAGTTAAGGGTGGCTGCACCCTTCCAGCCAGGTCTCTCCATTTTTGAGCGTATTCTTTGAAGCCTTCATTGGAATGCATGGTCATACTCTACAATTACACACGAGTTGGTGCAAGATCAGTGTTGTATTGGTACTACTTGTGGAAAGCAGCGACCAAGTCCTCCCAAGTATGAATGTCAGTTCCTTCTAACTGATAGAACCACTCTAGTTGAGTGTCATCCAAACTTTCTTGGAAGAAATGGACCCATAGCTTCTGGTTAGTAGTGTGAGGCTGAATCTTGTAGACATATGACCTCAGATGCATTTTAGGACAAGAGATCCCATCATACTTGGCGAAGGTAGGGATTTTGAACTTTGGTGGGATGACCACTTCGAAAACCAAACCTAACTCTTCAAAGCCCAAGCCAAGTATCTACTGAATCTCCATAGCATTGAGGAGATCCTCCAGCTGTTTGTATTTACCATCAGCAAGAGGATATTGTTCCTCATAGAAGCCAACTTCATCTTCATCAATCCCCAGACTATTATCTTCTTTATGATTATTCCCCTCTTTTGATGGAGTTGAGAGATCTAGAGCTCTCTTGACTGGTCCTCTAAGTCTTCTTCCCAAATTCAGGATGCCTACTGACTTCTTTGACTTTTTCTTCTTGACTTTGAGAAGAAGTGTCTTCAGGTCCTCTTGCCCCTTAGCCATAGCCAAGAACATTTGTTGGAATTGGGCATTTTGTGCTTGGAGATCCTTCACCATTTGTTCCATATCCATCTTACTGAAATAAATAGTAAGAAGATAAAGAGACCTGTATGGGAGAAACCTGTCATGATATGATGCATGATATGTGGATGCATGTTTTCAAGGATCTTGCAGGGTAAACACAAGAAGTTGTTTAGAAGTTAATTACAACTTTGATTGGAGAGCTTCGTATCGATGGATGTCCTTCCACGAGAATTAAGCTCACCATGTCAAGTGGGTCATGGCCCTTGACTCGAGTCACCGTGCTTTGATCTTTGACGGTGTTTGACTAGAGGAAAATGAATCCTCTTGCCCCTTGATAAATGTCTGGTTCAACGTGACCATGCATCAAAGGCCCTCGAGATCCTTGAAATGGTTATTGAAAATGCTATGGTATGATGTCATTATGTTATGTACAAGTATGCAAAGTAAGCAAGTTATTATGTACAAATAGTCATATACACACAAAGCAGACAAGTCCTTAGGTTTAGGCTTGCGTGGAGTTTGATAGGTAAGCACCCTGTTGAAGTTTAGTCGGCTCAACCAGTACTAATAATAGTAACCGGGTTCTAAGGGATCTCAATATCACTGACCTTTCTTTTAGGCATTGTCTCAGCTCAATCAATCTTTTCTTGCAGCCAAGATATCCCAAAAGTCCAGTCTCAATGAGCGTAGCATTGAGTATCAACCAATTTTCAGCTTTCTGCCGAAACCGTCTATCTCACTATTTCCTAATGGCCAAGTTGTTCAATTAAGGTTCTAAGGTCAATTAGTGCTTCATGACGCTACTCAGAGGCCCCGTATTCTCCTCGATTTAACACAAGGGATACCGGTACCAACAAATGCGTCACACTAACATAGCCATTGCTTCAACCGTATCGGTCTATACCATACAGTTTCGGCAATCTATTGCTGCTTACCTAAAAGGTGCCCCAGATTCGGGTAGAGGATCAAAACAAACCCAAACAAGGAACCATAATGTAAAACAAGCAAGTCAAACAAGGAAAGCAAGTAAAGGTGATCTAGCCCTAAGGTAACCCCGCTTTTAAGATTTCCCCAACAGAGTCGCCAGTTATGTAATACGGTGGGAGAACTGACTTGGGTGTTTTGTGTTTGATCACAATTGTTACGGATAGCAAGAGTCGCCACCGACTTTTATTTTATGCATAAAGGAAAGGTTGAAAATAACAGGAAAGACCTTTCGAGATTATTTCTTGAGTTCGGGGTGTAGGTTATGAAAAGGGAAGGTATTAGCACCCTTTACATCCGTAGTTATCTATGGGCTCTTAGTTGCTTACTATATCACTTGCTTTTGTTTTAAGATGTGCTTGTGGTTTGTTTTTTGAAATTATTTTGAAAAAAACATCTTTGTAATGGTTCTCGTTTCTATAAGAACATGTACCAAGTGTTGGTTTTGAAAATAGTTCAAAGTGGTGTTTGTGGAGTATGTTTTTGAAAGTGATTTTAAAAAGGTGTCTTTGTAATGGTTCTCATTTTTATAAGAACGCGTACAAAGTGCTTTAAATTTTGAAAATGTTTCAAATGAAAGTATTGGTGTATAAAATGTTTTTGTTGTGAGCAAGCGAGCAACTAGGAGAAACCTAGCCACTCAAAAGGTCTTAAATATTCTTTTCCTCCTCCTTTAGATGTTGCTATCTTACCATTGATTTGGTAAGAAGCCCCATAATTGGATGTGAAGGGACGGGCGTGGGACGTTTTTATAGTCATAGAAGGCAACCTATGGGGCGTTTTAGCAATATCGTTTAGGGACTAGATCGTTTACCGTAAGCAACATTGAGGGTCATCGAGGGACTACGATCTTTTATCGAGGGTCTTTGCTAAAATGCCCATATTCGAAGGGCATGACTATTTCTCCGAGGCAACAAGTGGGATTATCCTAGAAGTGCATGTGTGAATAGTGTGTTTGATTTTCATGCATTTAGTCTTTGATTAGGGGTTGTCTACTTGTTGATTTTTATCTTGCCATACATACCGTATTTTATTAGCAATCATACAAAAGTAATAAAATGCAGAAAGATAAAATCCCACACTATTACAACCATATTAAATAGCATGAAAATATAAAGGAAAAATAAATAAAACAAAGAGGAAAAAGGGGCTCTTTCAATTTAGGTAGAAGAAATCTTCGATTCCGCTTCTTTGGCTCTTTTCGATTCAGGTCTAGAGTCAGTGAGGTCATGACCTTTGGTTTGGGCTTAATTTGAGGCGTGAGATGCAACCTTTGATTCTGCCTTTCTGCCTTCTTTGACTGGGGGTTGGAATCATTGTGGGTGTGCCTTTCGACTAGGCCTGGAATCAGTGCAAGATGCAATCTGCCTTTCTGCCTCCTTTGATTGGGCCTGGAGTCAGTGAAGAAGCCCAAGGCTTCATTTCATACTCATGTCTCCTGTCTCTTTCGTTTGGGTTTTTTGAATAGCAACATGGTCCAAGGCCATGCTAACATCACCTTATGGCCAGGTTAGTTCTTAAAGCATGTTTAAATAAATAAGAAGCAAAACCAAGAAGGAGTATCCATGAAAACAGATTGAAAGAGTGGAAACGAAAAGATGAACAATGGTATGTACATGTTTGTAACGAAAAGAAAGTTTTATTCACATATCATGCTTGAAACGAAATATTCAAGGGTAAGAGGGACTTACCTTGTTTGAGGTTGGGACGTGTGCTAGGCCTTTAAGTGGTTGCCTTGAGTGCTTCTGGATTCGAAGGGAGGAACCACGGGTTATGCCTTTGATACTGGGTTCAAAAGAGAAGTAAAAGTGGGAGGTTCTTCCTACTGGATTCGAAGGGTAACAAGGTGTGGGGACATTTTAGATTCGAATGGGGCAAATGTTTAGATTCCGGGTTGGTGTTTGATGAGTGTTTAAGTGTTTGAGAGTTTGATGATGTTTGAGAATTTTTTGAAGATTCGTTCCTCTGGCCAAAAATTCCTCCTAAAACATGTTGTGGAGCCTCTTATTTATAGGCAAAGCTGGCTGAAGCTTTTGGAGGGAAAACAAAATAGTTTGAACAATTTTAGTAAACTGCTCTTTGTAGCTTTCGAGGGACAGTGCTTTTGATGCTATTTTGGTGCAAGAATGGGGCAGTGTTTAAGTACTACTGTGCAGCAGTTTTGGCAAGTGTACTAGGCCTAAACTTGGCAGCAAGCATCTTTGAACATTTAATTCTTTCGTTTTGACCCTCCTTCGACCAGACTCCTCTTCCAACAATGTTATTTGATTTTCCTCCAACAAGTTTCCTTCAAATGGGTCACTTTTGTGCATCCTACGAAGGAGCCAAATGTGTGACCCTTGGATGGGTCACCAAAACATGCCTTAAGGTGGGCTTTATAAATCCTTCGAATGGGCCATCAAGCATGTCCTTCAAATGGGATGCCCAGACGTGTCCCTTGAATGGATCATGTATGCTTATTTGAAAAGGGCCAAATGTATCCTTCGAATGGACTAGCAAGGTATACCCTTCGACGGGGACTCATATGTATGCCCTTCAAATCGACCACTATATGTCTTTTGAATGGGCCATCAACCATGTGTGCTAAAGTTTGTCAAGGATGGAAATGCAGCATACTAAAGAGAAATGTTGTCCAGTCGAAGCTAGTACAAACATAGCCAATATCCTGTCGAAGCCTGCATGCAGGAGGTCTAAACTTTGTGACTCCAAGAAAGCACACAAGAGGTCAATGCTCAAACGAAGACTTGCATGAAGGGAGCCACATGCCCAAACGAAAAAGGCACACAGGAGGAAAAAATGTCCAGATACAAAAGAGGCATACAGGAAGCAAAAAGTGCAATCGAAGGATGCCAAAAGGGAGCTTTTTTCCTTGGAATCGAAGGAAGCTATATGAGGATTTGTACCTTGTGCATTTTAGCATGGGGGAAGCCTTTTGCATGTAAGAAAGAAGTTATGGCTCAAACGAATACGCAGCTAGTCATCAACTTGTGAATCAAAGAAAGTATGGGGGAATATTTGTCCAGTTAACAACAGGCGTGCAAGCATCAAACATCCAATGGAAGCAGGCACATAGGCAACCATTTGCATTGTGGACCCTGTGAGGCCAAAGGTGAAATCGAAGGTGGCATACTGGAAGCTCCTTATGAATCCAAGCCAGTGTGCCAGAGGCCAACGCCCGGTAGAATGCAACCAAAGCCTGCATCGAAAGAGGCCAAAAGGCCAATCGAAGGAGCTGAATCGAAATGACATGTTTTTCTCCAATTTGTCCAAAATATTATTTTTATCTGTTTTCCTCCTTTTTTGATAGGTCTTAAATGTACTTGTGAATGCCTGGATCTTGAGAACCCTTGTGTGAAATGCCTTGGAAAATGAGAGGGCAAAATTTAGGGTACAACAGCTGCCCCTGTTCAATCTTCTTAAACCTGAGGAGTTAGATTGGCAAATCTGGTATTCGTGACTTGAAGGTGGAAGATGATTGAACACTAGAGTGCCCATAAATTTTCACTTGATGATGTAATGGTTGATTGTGTAGGTTATGGGCTTACAGAAGCCATTTGGAGAGTTATCGGAGATGGGCTTATAGATGCCATCCAAAGGTGATTGGTGACAAAAATTTGACAAAGTATCAAAATAAATCTGTGGTTGATTTATACTGAAATAAGTAGATGTAGTGGGATGAGTACCAGAATAATATCCATAAATGCATTATGTCTGGACAATATTTGAAAGCTGAATCTGAACGAGTATCAGAATGGCATCCATATCTGGAGCGTATCTGAACTGTATCTGAAAGCTGTATCTGAATGAGTATCAGAATGGCATTCATATCTAAAACGTATCTGAACTGTATCTGAAAGCTGAATCTGAATGAGTATCAGAATGGCATCCGTATCTAGAGTGTACCTGAACTATATCTGAAATCTGAATTTGAATGAGTATCAGAATGGCATCTGTATCTAAAGTGTATCTGATCTGTATTTGAAAGCTGAATCTGAATGAGTATCAGAATGTCATCCGTATCTGGAGCGAATCTTAACTGTATCTGAAAGCTGAATCTAAATGAGTATCAGAATGACATCCGTATATGGAGCATATATGAGCTGTATCTGAAAGCTGAATCTGAATGAGTATCAAAATGGCATTCGTATCTGGAGCCTATCTGAACTGTATCTGAAAGCTAAATCTGAATGAGTATCAAAATGGCGTCCGTATCTGGAGCGTATTTCAACTGTATCTAAAATCTGAATCTGAATCTGAATGAGTATCAGAATGGCATCCGTATCTGGAGCGTACCTGAACTGTATCTGAAAGCTGAATCTGAATGAGTATTAGAATGGCGTCCGTATCTTGGAGTGTATCTGGATTGTATCTGAAAGCTGAATATGAATGAGTATCAGAATGGCATCCATATTTGGAGCGTATCTGAACTGTATCTGAAAGCTGAATCTGAATGAGTATCATAATGGCATCCGTATCTGGAGCGTATCTGAACTATATCTGAAAGCTGAATCTGAATGAGTATTAGAATGGCGTCCGTAACTTGGAGCAAATCTGAACTGTATATGAAAGCTGAATCTGAATGAGTATCAGAATGGAATCCATATCTGGAGTGTATCTGAACTGTATCTGAAAGCTGAATTTGAATGAGTATCAGAATGACATCCGTATCTGGAGCGTATCTAAACTGTATCTGAAAGCTGAATCTGAATGTGTAACACCCCGATTTTTTTAACCGCGAGAGTGTATTTTAAAGGTACTTTTCTATAAATAAATTAATCAAAGGTTTTCTATATACGAAAATAAGGACCCTTTTTTTTAATAAAACACTATGATAAAACTTTATATTTAAAATTTATCTTAAAAAACTCAACATATATATAATTTTTTTTGAAAGAGATATGATAAACCATAATAAAACATAAAATATACTGCATATCAACGACAAGCGTCATAAAGTATGAAGTTCAAGTAGAGGTTATAAATAAAATCCAGAAAACGACATAAATAAAGTCCCTGGGAGACACTCTCGCATGAGAGCGGACCTAGGGAGAAAACTGTTTGGACTACACATTCAGGAAATCACCGTCTAGTGTTAGACTACTCCTACCATACGTTCACTAACTATTTTTCTATAGATATTCTATAATAATTATTTTCTAAGTTTTAGGATTCCTCATAGTGCTCTATCTAGCTTTGAGCAAGACATATTGCTCCTAAAATAGATAAGAGAATAATACATAAATAAAATAAGAAAGAGGATTTCAATAATGACATGCAGGTTCTTAATAATTTTGTTCAAAGTAACAATCACAATTCTATTAAAATTTATATGCATATTTTTCTTAATAATTTTGTTCAAAGTGACAATCACAATTCTATTAAAATTTAAAGGCAAGGATTTAGTAGTTTGGAGAGGTCAAGGGCACAATCATCATACTAGGGTGCTGACTTGTTCTTGAAGCAAGTTAAACAAGTATGGTGGTTAGCAACTTTTAGTCGTTCCTAAGCTGGAATTGTAAGCACGGGTTAAGGAAAAGTACCCTCAGAAGCAAAAGCAAAGCATGGGCCCAACATACTCTTGTACAAAAGTTTTCTTTTCAAGGACAGTAATGTACTTCTATGCCACACGTGGGGAAATACTTTGGATAAAAACTCAAAACTGGTTATGAGTATTAAATGATGATGAGATTTATCAAACTAGAAATCATGCAATATGATATCATGCATCATAGCTTATTCTGGGTCAGAAGTTCAACATCCTCGTAATTTAGAACAAACATCCAACTTCTGGTCATTGAATCTCTTTGCTCCAGCATGTTCTGAGGGAGTCCTTAGACTTTCAAGAAAGCTTGTAACACGCTTTGCAGACCCTGTTTGAATTACTCTTGCAAATTCTGACTGTACCTACATGAAAATTGGCCCAGAAGTTCTAACTAAATCTTGTTTTGGAAAGGTCCAGAATTTACTGAATGTTTAAGTTTCAGGGACGTGTCTTTGAAGATGTATAACTTGAAATCTTAGCATTTCTAGAAGAATTTTTGTTCTACAATGTTTCAGATCTCATTGAAATCTCTAACTCTTGTGTTAGAAATTCTTCCAGAATCAACTTGCATCACAATGAAGATCTGGCCAGAAGTTCTGAATTTGTCATATTTCTTAAACACTTAAAATAATTTCTAAGTATTTAGAATTTTGACTTTTTCAACATAATCCTGACTTTTGATTTTCTTTATGAAACAAACTTCATATTCTAACATGCCTTAATGAAATATGATTCTTGAAACTTGTTTTTCGTCCAAAAGTCAAAGTTTGACTTTTCAGTATGCAATTGACCATTTTGCCCTTTTGATGATCTGATCAAATTTCTTGAGGAATTGTGATCCAAACTTGATCAGGTGACATATCTGAGTTCATGATGTTGATATGGATAAAAAATTATGAAGTTTGACTGTAAATTAACCACAATTGACTTTTTCCCCAATACATCTGGTTTTAGATCAACTAATCAATTAACTGAGCAAAAATGTGATCCAAGACTTGAAACTTGACATGAGAAATCTTGAGGGTCCAAAATGATCCATGAAAGTCATATGGGGCATTAAAAGTCCATTTTTCCTTGTGCAAACTCAAACCCTAATTTGAGTCATCAGTGCTTAAGGAAGTGTCTTAAGCTGATCAAACCTTGTGTAGTCTTGAATCAATGGAGATCTTGTGAGAGATTACTTGAGAAATGAGAGGGAAAATTTTGGGGTACAACACCTACTAATTTTTATTCTTTGGTTTTTCTATAACAAAGACCAAGATTATTAGTACCTTTCAGATACTTGAAAATTCACTTAACAACTGTGAAGTAAAGTTCTCTAGAATCTGATTGGAATCTCGCACACAGACAAACACAATACAGAATATCATGTCTTGAAGTTGTTAAATATAAGAGAGAACCAATCATAGCTATGTAGATCTTCTGTTCTACCTTCTTACTTACCTGTTCCTTTTCCAGAATGCATGTGGGATGCATGGGAGTTTTGGCTGGCTTACATTCTAATAAGTCAAATTTCTTCAAAAGTTCTTTGACATACTTGCTTTGATGTATTTATGTTCCTTCTGGAGTTTGATTGATTTGGATGCCCATAAAGAACTTGAGTTCTCCCATCAAGCTCATTTCAAACTCTGTCTGCATAGACTTAGCAAATTCTCTTCCCAACGAGGCTTTAGTAGATCCAAAAATAATATCATCTACGTAAATCTGGAAAACTAGAATGTCATTTTTAAATAGTTTACAGAATAAAGTTGTGTCCACCTTCCCTCTGGTAAAATCATTTTCTAACAGAAAACTACTTAGTCTTTCATACAAAGCTCTGAGATCTTGTTTCAGACCATATAGTGATTTCCTTAGTTTATAGACATATTCTGGATGTTTTGAATTTTCAAAACCAGGGGGTTGGTGCACATAAACTTCTTTATCAATGTAACCATTTAAAAATGAAATTTTATCAACAAAAGAAATTAAAAGTCTAATAGATTCTAACTTGGCAACTGGAGCAAAGGTTTTTGTATAGTCTATCCCTTCTTGCTGACTATAACCTTGTGCCACCAGTCGTGCTTTGTTTCTGACGACTTCTCCTTGTTCATTCAGTTTGTTTCTGAATACCCATTTGGTTCCAATGATGTTAAACCCTTTTGGTTTAGGAACTAGATCCCACACATCGTTTCAGGTGAATTGGTTTAATTCTTCATACATTGCAAGTATCCAATCATTGTCTAGAAGGGATTCATCAATGGAAGTTGGCTCAATTAGAGGCACTAATCCCATGAGAGATTCTTCAAAGTTTCTGAATGTAGATCATATTCGGATTGGGTCTTCTTTCTTTCCCAGAATTTTGTTTTCCGGATGAGCTAAACTACTTTTCGATTGTGTTTTATGGAAAGGCTCTTCACATGTTATTGTAATGTTTGTGACATCTTCTTCTGGAGTTGACTGTGATTCTTTGTGAAAAACTTCTGATGCAGTGTCTTCAGTACCTGTAAATTGGACTTCTCTATCTACAAAATTTTACCTTGTGTGATCGGTGGATCTGGAACTGACTGTTTAACGCTGGTTCGCGAAATGTCGCGGAAGCAAGAGTCGCCACCGTCTTTTATTTTCTCCAATTGGAAAGGACAAAAGCACAGAAAAATTCCTTAAAGAGATTGCTCTCGGTTCGGGAGGTAGGTTATAGAAAGGGAAGGTGTTAGCACCCTTTCTATCCATGGTTATCCATGGGCTCTTAGATACTTGCTCAACGTGTTTTCAAAATGTTTGCTTGCTTTTCAATGTGGGTTAAAAAAAGTTTCTTTGAAAGTTTCAGATCGACTCATGCGTCAGAGTGTTTGAAAAATTGCTTTGAAAGCTTTTGAAAAGTGTCGGTGTGAAAAGATTTTTGTTTGTTTTTGAAGAGAGCAAGTATCTACGAGAACCTACCTACCCTAAGGAATTCGTCTGTGTAAATGTCCTTTAAAGTAGTGCCATCCCACCATTGAGAGGTAGGTAGCACCACCGTTGGAGGTGTTCGGGTCAATTCGATTTTAGGGACATGGTGATCACCGGAGCAATGGGAAGACACCTTAGAAGCTACCCTCATGCCAGGTTCCCGGATCATGAGGACTTACTAAGACATCCTCTACTCGACGATCACCTTTCGAGGCAAGGCAACAGTGAGGCGTACCCTAGGGGTGGTGTGTGATTTGTGTGTCATGTTCATTTATTTTTGTCTTGTCATGTCAAAGGGATCTATGCGTTTGTTTTTATTTTAGTCATTCATTCTTGCATGCATTTATTAACAGTTATAAAGTATTTGCGGGAAAATAAATCTAAGGCTATTACAAAGGCGCGGGTCCACATCGCCAAAATTAACCGGACCCGATTTAGCGAAAAATAAATAAAGCGGAAAAATAAAGTGCGAAAAATAAAATTACAATGCTTTGGGATATTTACAAAATTATAATGCGCGAAATAAAGAAATTAGGGCGTTGGACCCCTTTTGCAAACAATTAAAATTAATAATGAATTACAAATTAAATGATTAAATGTTTTTTGGTATTTTGTGTTTTTTAGATTCAATAAGGAAAAGAAGTCAATTAAATTAAACGGCGAACCCTAATTCTAATATTTTTTAATTATTAAGAAAGAATTAAAATATGACCTAAATTAAACCTAATTCATTTATGTACAATTTAAATAGGAAAATAAATAAATAAATATTATTATTGGGGAAAAAAGGGAAATAAAAAGAATTAACAATTAAAACCTAAATTCTACATTTTTTGGATTTTTATTAAAAAAGGAATTAAAATTAAAACCTAATTACACTACATAATTTACATTCTAATTTATTTAAGAAAATAATTAAAATATAAATATGATATTTTTTGTATTTTCTGATTTTTATAATGTTTTTATATTTTGTAGGAAAAATAAATTAATTGAATTAAGACAATAAAATAAATAAAACAACAAAAATAAAAGTGAGAAGAAAAAATATAAAATGCAAACCAGGGTGGGGTGTTGCCCCAGATTAGGAGGTATAAATTTGGAAAGCCTGGCCCAATTGAATTTGAATTTGCCGACTTTCCATGATTCCATATGATGCGTTTGACTCATACCTAGGGTGTACCCCCAATCTTCTGCCTTGAATGAGAGGTCCTGGACACGTGGGCTGCCTGATGGTGAGGAAACATAGTGTACCTGGACATTAGCGAAGTATAGGATCTCCTATTGAAAAATAGCATGGAATTTTTGCCAGACCTGGGACTTGAACCCAGGTCTTGAGGGTTAACGCATTGGTAGCTTGCCAGCTGAGCTGTATGAATCAATTGTTATATTATGATAAACAAAATAATAAAAAGCAAAAACAACGCGTGGTAATTAAAACGCGCGCAATTTCAAATAGACGAGTCGTTGGCTGCCACGACCTCTTCTTCTTCACCACCTCTGTAACATAGAACACAGAGGCAACGGTTTTGAAATGTTGTTTTAGAGGTGATTCAAGAAAATAGCGAATAGAACCCTGGGCGTCATAAATTGTTCGCGAGTATGCATTCTTCTTCGTCTTGGTGCGCTGAACTCAACCATGGTATTGAGATGGCCTAATTTTACTTGTATTGGGAAACCCCCTTTTTGAGTTCCTGAAACCCTAAAGACCGTTCATGGCAGATTCACGTATATTGCTCAAAAATAAAATTAGTTAGTATGGTTAGCTTTAGAACATCATGAGAAACAAGAATTCATAAACAAAAAATGCAAAAGATGTATGATTCGTGGTATATGATTTCAAAAAAATCGCTTTGCAGTTTGAGTTCTAACCAACGATTCTTTGTGCTTTAGTTGATGTTAATGATTGAGAGATGTTCAATGAGGTCTCAGGATGCTAATAGGACAAGAATTGGGGTTTGAATCGAGCTTGAAACTGGTTTTCAGTGTTTGAGTTTTTTGTCAAAAATTTCAATATGCCAAAGGTGTGTTATGCGCAGCTTGCAGTCTAAGAGCATTAGGGTTGTGATCTCATACTTGTATGGAAGCAATTAGGTTAAAAAGATTCAATAAAATCCATGTCCATAATTGTTTTCAATCTTTGATTTGTTAAGGATCTTTTACAATCTTTTTTCATGGTTCTTGTGTCAATTAGGTTTCAATCAAGCCAAAACCTTCTATATCAGCATGTGCACGAAATCTCAAGTCCAAATCATGCATAAAAAGATTTGTTTAGGTTAAGGTTATATTTTTCATGAATTAAAATGATTTAAATGAATATAAATTGATATAAATTCAAATAAATAATTAAAAAATATGAAAATACTTCCCTTTGGGCCTAGTGGTCGTGCATAGGCTTGGCATGAAGAAACTTGGAAGAAAATTGGGCCCATTTGCATTTTTAGGCCTTTTGCATCAATGTTGACTTTCAAAAATTTCCAAAAATTTCCCAACTTCCACAAGGCATAACTTGGTCAATTTTTAAGCTTTCCACATGTTCTTGGACATTTTGGAAAGGTCTTTGAGTCCTTTAACCAATGCCTTTGGTCCCATGTCATTTTGATTTACCAATCTTAAGTTATGGCCTTTGACTTAAAGTCACTTTTTGTTGACTTTTGAAAATGACCTATAATGTTGAAATTGATAACTTTTTGTGAGAGCATTTCTTGGACTTGGAACATGAAGATGAATTGTAGGAAATGTCTTTCTCTTCAAAATGAGCTTTGGATGGAATTTTTCTGATAATCCATGTGAAAGTTATGCCCTGGTCAATTTCAGTTGACTTTTTCAGCTGTCCAAATATAGCAACTTTTGCATCTTTGATGATTTCTGAGCCAAATTTTGAGAATCATGATCAAGCATTGATCAAATGATGTTTGTGGCTTCAAAATGATATGTTGACCAAAAATTTGAACTTTTGACTGTCAAATGACCATTTTGCCCCTACAGTTGACTGTAGTGCAATCTAGGGTTTTGACTGTGCAATTTTGAGCTGAATGCCTTGAAACTTGACATGAGGATGCTTGACCATCTTTATAGGCATATGAGACTTGATTGGGCCTTTGAAAAGTTCATTTGCTTGATCAGAACTCAAACCCTAGTTTTGACTGTATAGGAGACAGTTGAGCTGCACAACCCTTGGGGAATTTTGTGACCTTGACTTTGACAATTCTTGATGAATATGGGAGGGCAAATTTTGGGGTACAACAGTTGCCCCTGTTCAATCTTCTTAGACCCGAGGATGCAGATTGGCTGACGTGCCTTTCGTAATCCGAGGGTAAAAGATGATTGAACACTAGAGTGCCCAGAAATTTGCGCTCACATAGTAGCAATGATGATGAGGGAATGGGCTTATAGATGCCATTTTAGAGGTTGCTGGATAGGATGATGGGCTTATAGATGCCATCTGGATGTTGATCGCGTAGGAGATTCCTTAGCGAGAACCTGTATACCTGCAAAACAGAAAAATGAGTACCTGACACGTCGCAGGAGCTGATTTTAGATGCTTGATATAGATATGTCCTGATTGGTTACAGGAGCTGAGTCTGGAGCTTCAAACGCTGATGAATGAACCAGGGATGGTTACTGCCTTAGCATGAATGGTAAGAGAATCCTGAATGATTTCAACCTCAACAACGCTCGTTGAGAAAATCTTGGGGAGAATTACCATCTTCGTAGTGCCAGGAAGAGAACCAAAGGACATTATAATCTCAAAGGGAGTCACCTCACTCACCGTTGGAGAGGGAACTATAGGAAATTATAATCTGAAAAGAAATATCACCTCACACGCCGTTGGAGAGGGGACCATAAGAGAATATCACCTCACGCTCATGCCGGAGAGGGAAACATCTGAAAAAGGAATTACCACCTCACACGCCGTTGGAGAGGGGACCATAAGAGAATATCACCTCACGCTCATGCCGGAGAGGGAAACATCTGAAAAAGGAATTACCACCTCACACGCCGTTGGAGAGGGGACCATAAGAGAATATCACCTCACGCTCATGCCGGAGATGGAAACATCTGAAAAAGGAATTACCACCTCACACGCCGTTGGAGAGGGGACCATAAGAGAATATCACCTCACGCTCATGCCGGAGAGGGAAACATCTGAAAAAGGAATTACCACCTCACACGCCGTTGGAGAGGGGACCATAAGAGAATATCACCTCACGCTCATGCCGGAGAGGGAAACATCTGAAGAAGGGATTACCACCTCACACGCCGTTGGAGAGGGGACCATAAGAGAATATCACCTCACGCTCATGCCGGAGAGGGAAACATCTGAAGAAGGGATTACCACCTCACACGCCGTTGGAGAGGGGACCATAAGAGAATATCACCTCACGCTCATGCCGGAGAGGGAAA
The DNA here is from genome assembly GCA_948472305.1 of Vicia faba. Lineage (NCBI taxonomy): Eukaryota > Viridiplantae > Streptophyta > Magnoliopsida > Fabales > Fabaceae > Vicia > Vicia faba. The sequence goes on from OX451740.1 coordinate 490,375,777, forward strand.
CATCTGAAGAAGGAATTACCACCTCACACGCCGTTGGAGAGGGAACCATAGGAGAATATCACCTCACGCTCATGCCGGAGAGGGAAACATCTGAAGAAGGAATTACCACCTCACACGCCGTTGGAGAGGGGACCATAAGAGAATATCACCTCACGCTCATGCCGGAGAGGGAATCATCTGAAAAAGGAATTACCACCTCACACGCCGTTGGAGAGGGGACCATAAGAGAATATCACCTCACGCTCATGCCGGAGAGGGAAACATCTGAAGAAGGAATTACCACCTCACACGCCGTTGGAGAGGGAACCATAGGAGAATATCACCTCACGCTCATGCCGGAGAGGGAAACATCTGAAGAAGGAATTACCACCTCACACGCCGTTGGAGAGGGGACCATAAGAGAATATCACCTCACGCTCATGCCGGAGAGGGAATCATCTGAAAAAGGAATTACCACCTCACACGCCGTTGGAGAGGGGACCATAAGAGAATATCACCTCACGCTCATGCCGGAGAGGGAAACATCTGAAAAAGGACTTCTGGAAGCAGCATCAGAACGTCACCATCGCTGGGTTTACATCTGAAACTATATCGAGAAGGAATTCTGGAAGCAGTATCAGAACGTCACCATCTCTGGATCATATCTGAAACTATATCTAGAATGAATTGCGGTTAGTTGATAGTAGTCATTTTTGTATTGATCTTTTTCCTGAAAAGGTAGAACATAATTGTATGCAAAATCATGATGCATGAACTGTATGTTTTCAAGATCAATGAGATTCGTGTAATATGATGCATGTGCATGCTATAATGATGTATGTGACGTTTTATGAATGTATGTTTTCGTCGTAGGAAAATAAATCCTTGACGGGTGCCGGGAAGTCGCATCCTGGGTTGATGTTGAAAATCCGCTGGGGAGGATAGCTGCAAGTATACCGGTAGGAGAAGATAGCTCCGTTGGGGAATAAACTTGGCAAATGGAGGATTCTGCGGGGAGAAAAAGATATTCTAGTGACCATGCTGGGAAGAAATACTCTTTGGAGAGATGCTTTTGCTGAATTGTTGAGGATGACTCGCTGAGGATACCTTGCTGTATTGGAAGTGTGAATGGACTTCGCTGGGGATAAGAAGGTTTTATCGACGACGCTCTTTCCGTGGCTTTTGGCTGAGGATAACCCAGTTATATCCTGTTAAGGAAATAACTCTTTAAATCAAGCCGGGCGACGCGTTCGTGCCCTGCTAGGGGATAAGCTTCCAGAATCTACTGGGGGTACACTTACTGTTTGGGGAGATAGATTCCAACTTTCCTGGGGAAGCTGGGTTGGACTCTCCTGGGGGGAGGTATTGAACTGTATTGGTTACGTTCCTCAACAGGACCTACCCTGATACTTTGGAGGATAGAACAATCAGACTGCTCAGACCAACCTTCATTGCCCCTGTTTCTATGGGGGATGCATTTGTGGGATGCTGACAGTTGTTGATGGACAAACCTTCTTCTAGTAGACAGATAGCAGGACATAGTCGTACGCTTTGATCCCTAACTTTTGCCTGGACCGCCCTTTCGGGTTTTCAGTCCACCGGGATACCCATTTTTGCCCAAGCCGCCTTTTCAGGTTTTCGACTTGCCGGGTGTACAGATTTTTTCATTTCATCCCTTCATTTTGCCCGAACCCTTTTGGTTCGCCGGGAAGCCCTTATTTTTGCCTAGGTGTGTCAACCTAGCGGGTTTTTGATGTTGCGTAGTATTTTTTCGACTATGTCCGTGCTCTTAGAATGTAGGGAGTTGCCCCTGTCAGAAGTGTTTTGTCATGCCACCAGAGAGGTGTTTGATCAGGCAAGATTTATTGTTGAAATGCCCCAGGTGACTCATGCGGAGATTTGCCCCAGGCTTTTTGGCCTTTTGAGAGATTCTCTGGATCTTGACTTAACTGCCCCAGATGGTAAACCATGATCATGCCGTGCCCCTTGATTGGAGATACTCTTGTTCATTAGATTTTTATTGTGCGAATTTTCCTGCTGTTCAAACAAAAAGTCATATGCAAACAAAGTTATGTTAAAAATGCAAAGCTTATGTCTGTCTTGAAGGTTTTTGAAGATGCATTCTTTTTCATAAAACAAGTAAATGTTTGTAAAACATGATGTCAACTCCGTATTTACCGTAGGCCTTCAGGAGTCAGGATACCTTTCGCAACAGTATGCTTTCGAATTAACCCGTGCTTCAGCTAGGACTTTTACGGGTTATAACGTGGCCTGGTTCACGGTTTAAGAAACAAAGGATAAAGGCTCAAATTTTATTTGTACCCACCCGCTCTTCGTGATGTTCTCCAAACCTAAACTCAGTTGATCGTGCGTTAGACCTTGCTTGAATCTTTGCTTTGATGTTCCAATAATGGTTCAGATGTTGATGACTTATTTTGAATAGGCAGTCCTTCTTTGTTTTGGTTGAGGGTTTGTGAGACCTCTTTCTTGATTTTGTTATCCCTTTCTTTTTTTGCCTGAACTGTTTCCTTTTTGGAATTACAGTCAGCGGGATGCCCCGGTTTCATAAGTCCCCTTTGTAGGTTTAGACTTTTTGGGCTTTTCATTTATGAATTTTGATGATGACTGCCTGTCCTTTTGATTGTTCTGAACCATCACTGTCTTTGTTCGTTTTGTAAAGATACACTTGGATCAACTGGGAGAACTACCCTGCCCCAGGTTATGATAAAGGGTTTCACTTTTCGAAAATAAAACTCCTACTTCTTTGGCTCAGATGGGTTGACGAGGGTTTATCATCCTTATAACTCCAGTGTTTAGGGATTGAAACAATGTCTGTACCTCATCAGCGGGGTCTGTTCAAAAGCATACTGTAATGATTGTGGTATTGTTTTCGTCATCCTCCCTCAAGAGGCTTAGAATTATTGATTGAGAGTTGACATCAGAAAAAATATGAAAATAATTTGCGTATAGTGAATACGAATATATTGATTCAAAAGTAGACATAAGCGATGCATTAATGAAATAACAATGTTTGATATGAATAAAATGTTTAAACAATCAAAGGAAATACAACTTGAACATTCAAATGAACAAAAGTTTCTTAGTTTGAACTAGCTATCTCAGATGGGGAATTCTCAGCGGAGGATTTTCATCTCGCCATCCGGCATGAACTCTATCACCCCTTCGTCAATCAAATCCTGGATTTTATTCTTCAAGGTCCAACAGTCATCTGTAGCATGCCCCGGGCTGTCTGAATGATAAGCGCAGTGGGTGTCGGGGTTATACCTCGAAGCTGTCCTGTTGGGATTTTTGGGAGGGTCCTTTAGAGTGATCAGATTGACCTCCAGCAAACGCTTCAGTATAAAGGATGAGGGTATATCAGTCTCCGAGAAATGTCTTCCGGGCGCATTTCGTTTACGTTGACTACCCCGTTGAGGCTGGGCTCGTGACCCTGAAGCAAGCTGAGGAGATTTTCCTTTGTCTTCCTGCCCCGCATGTGGTTGAATGATGGCTGGAGCTTCCACCTTAGCTGTTTGCCCTACTGGATTATTTTGAAGCAGCTTGGTGACGAGGACCCGGAGCTCTTCTTGTTTTTGAGCTAAGTCCTGAATGAGAGTCATTTGGCCCACCAACTGCCCCATCATTTGGATCTTCATGGTTGCCAACTCAATTTGTAGCCCTTCCAGCTGATCGTTCCTGATGCCCCCTGCATTCCCTAAGGTCAAGTTCCTGGTGAGGAGAGTCTTTATTTCTTCTTGCCCCTGGGATAGGTTCAAGAACATTTCTCGCAGTTGGGCGTTCTGAGTACGGAGATCTTGGTTGTCTGGTTGGAAGGCCATTGCTGAAATAAACAGCGAAGATGGTGAGTGACCTGCAAAAGGGATACCTGTAATGCAATGATGAGTATGACATGTATGCAATGTTTTCAAGGACCTCGCGGGGTAAACAAGAAAATTTGTTAGCATTGGAATTTATAGCTTGATTAAAGGACACCCTTGTTGTTGAGAATTCTTCTTCAAGGGTCAAAGGCTCACCATATCAAGTGGGTCATAGCCCCTGATAACCTTAGCTAGGGGATCATTCTTCAGGTGTCAAAGCTCACCATATCAAGTGGGTCATAGCCTCTGACAACCTTGGCTAGAGGAAAATAAATCCTCTTTGCCCCTTGCTGGGATAGTTGATTCACCATGACCTGCATCACAAGCCCTTGAGATCCTTGAAATGGGTTAGGATGTATGCAATGGTATGTAATGGTATGATGTCATGCTATGCATGGGGTGATGTAGGTAAACCCTGCTATGAGTCCCAATTAAGGACTATAAACCGACCCTGCAAGAAATTCAGTATCCTGTTATGAGTCCCAATTAAGGACTATAAACAACCCTGCAAGAAATTTAGTATACCCTGTTATGAGTCCCAATTAAGGACTATAAACAAGACCTGCAAGAAATTTGGTACCCTGTTATGAGTCCCGATTAAGGACCATGAACAAAACCTGCAAGAACCCTAAGTAAAACCTGTCATGAGTCCCAATCAAGGACTATAAACAGAACCTGCAAGACATCAAGGGTCAGATAACAAGCATGCAAGTAGGCAAGTACGAAGGCACACAAGTCACACAAGACAAGCCCTTAAGGTTTAAGGCCAGCATGGGGTCTGGGTAGTACCCTCTTTCAGTTTGTTGGTTCATACCTGTCCTAATCAAAAGTAACCGGGTTCTTAGAGGATCCCAATATCATTGACTACCCTCAATCGGTCATAACTCCAGCATCGCAATCTTTTCTTGCGGCCAGAACCATCACGAGAGTTTAGCCTCAATGGGCGTAGCATACTGCTACTGTTTCTATTGGCCAAGTTGGGTCATTTAAGGTTCTAAGGTCTGTTGGTGCTTAATGACTCCTTAGAAGACCCATATTCTCCCCGTTTCAACACGAGGGATATCGGTACAGACCAAGGCGCCACACCAACGTAGCCACTGCTTCACCCATGTCGGTATACGCCGGACAGGTCCCTCACAGATTATGCTACCTAAACAGGGTATCCCCAGATCCGGGTTAGGATCTATGTATCTCCGATGCAACCCACAATAGTAAAGCAGGCAAAACAATACAAGTGAAAACACAGTTATGACCTAGCCCTAAGGTACACCTCACTTTAAAGTATTCTCCCCAGCAGAGTCGCCAGTTCTGTGATCGGTGGATCTGGAACTGACTGTTTAACGCTGGTTCGCGAAATGTCGCGGAAGCAAGAGTCGCCACCGTCTTTTATTTTCTCCAATTGGAAAGGACAAAAGCACAGAAAAATTCCTTAAAGAGATTGCTCTCGGTTCGGGAGGTAGGTTATAGAAAGGGAAGGTGTTAGCACCCTTTCTATCCATGGTTATCCATGGGCTCTTAGATACTTGCTCAACGTGTTTTCAAAATGTTTGCTTGCTTTTCAATGTGGGTTAAAAAAAGTTTCTTTGAAAGTTTCAGATCGACTCATGCGTCAGAGTGTTTGAAAAATTGCTTTGAAAGCTTTTGAAAAGTGTCGGTGTGAAAAGATTTTTGTTTGTTTTTGAAGAGAGCAAGTATCTACGAGAACCTACCTACCCTAAGGAATTCGTCTGTGTAAATGTCCTTTAAAGTAGTGCCATCCCACCATTGAGAGGTAGGTAGCACCACCGTTGGAGGTGTTCGGGTCAATTCGATTTTAGGGACATGGTGATCACCGGAGCAATGGGAAGACACCTTAGAAGCTACCCTCATGCCAGGTTCCCGGATCATGAGGACTTACTAAGACATCCTCTACTCGACGATCACCTTTCGAGGCAAGGCAACAGTGAGGCGTACCCTAGGGGTGGTGTGTGATTTGTGTGTCATGTTCATTTATTTTTGTCTTGTCATGTCAAAGGGATCTATGCGTTTGTTTTTATTTTAGTCATTCATTCTTGCATGCATTTATTAACAGTTATAAAGTATTTGCGGGAAAATAAATCTAAGGCTATTACAAAGGCGCGGGTCCACATCGCCAAAATTAACCGGACCCGATTTAGCGAAAAATAAATAAAGCGGAAAAATAAAGTGCGAAAAATAAAATTACAATGCTTTGGGATATTTACAAAATTATAATGCGCGAAATAAAGAAATTAGGGCGTTGGACCCCTTTTGCAAACAATTAAAATTAATAATGAATTACAAATTAAATGATTAAATGTTTTTTGGTATTTTGTGTTTTTTAGATTCAATAAGGAAAAGAAGTCAATTAAATTAAACGGCGAACCCTAATTCTAATATTTTTTAATTATTAAGAAAGAATTAAAATATGACCTAAATTAAACCTAATTCATTTATGTACAATTTAAATAGGAAAATAAATAAATAAATATTATTATTGGGGAAAAAAGGGAAATAAAAAGAATTAACAATTAAAACCTAAATTCTACATTTTTTGGATTTTTATTAAAAAAGGAATTAAAATTAAAACCTAATTACACTACATAATTTACATTCTAATTTATTTAAGAAAATAATTAAAATATAAATATGATATTTTTTGTATTTTCTGATTTTTATAATGTTTTTATATTTTGTAGGAAAAATAAATTAATTGAATTAAGACAATAAAATAAATAAAACAACAAAAATAAAAGTGAGAAGAAAAAATATAAAATGCAAACCAGGGTGGGGTGTTGCCCCAGATTAGGAGGTATAAATTTGGAAAGCCTGGCCCAATTGAATTTGAATTTGCTGACTTTCCATGATTCCATATGATGCGTTTGACTCATACCTAGGGTGTACCCCCAATCTTCTGCCTTGAATGAGAGGTCCTGGACACGTGGGCTGCCTGATGGTGAGGAAACATAGTGTACCTGGACATTAGCGAAGTATAGGATCTCCTATTGAAAAATAGCATGGAATTTTTGCCAGACCTGGGACTTGAACCCAGGTCTTGAGGGTTAACGCATTGGTAGCTTGCCAGCTGAGCTGTATGAATCAATTGTTATATTATGATAAACAAAATAATAAAAAGCAAAAACAACGCGTGGTAATTAAAACGCGCGCAATTTCAAATAGACGAGTCGTTGGCTGCCACGACCTCTTCTTCTTCACCACCTCTGTAACATAGAACACAGAGGCAACGGTTTTGAAATGTTGTTTTAGAGGTGATTCAAGAAAATAGCGAATAGAACCCTGGGCGTCATAAATTGTTCGCGAGTATGCATTCTTCTTCGTCTTGGTGCGCTGAACTCAACCATGGTATTGAGATGGCCTAATTTTACTTGTATTGGGAAACCCCCTTTTTGAGTTCCTGAAACCCTAAAGACCGTTCATGGCAGATTCACGTATATTGCTCAAAAATAAAATTAGTTAGTATGGTTAGCTTTAGAACATCATGAGAAACAAGAATTCATAAACAAAAAATGCAAAAGATGTATGATTCGTGGTATATGATTTCAAAAAAATCGCTTTGCAGTTTGAGTTCTAACCAACGATTCTTTGTGCTTTAGTTGATGTTAATGATTGAGAGATGTTCAATGAGGTCTCAGGATGCTAATAGGACAAGAATTGGGGTTTGAATCGAGCTTGAAACTGGTTTTCAGTGTTTGAGTTTTTTGTCAAAAATTTCAATATGCCAAAGGTGTGTTATGCGCAGCTTGCAGTCTAAGAGCATTAGGGTTGTGATCTCATACTTGTATGGAAGCAATTAGGTTAAAAAGATTCAATAAAATCCATGTCCATAATTGTTTTCAATCTTTGATTTGTTAAGGATCTTTTACAATCTTTTTTCATGGTTCTTGTGTCAATTAGGTTTCAATCAAGCCAAAACCTTCTATATCAGCATGTGCACGAAATCTCAAGTCCAAATCATGCATAAAAAGATTTGTTTAGGTTAAGGTTATATTTTTCATGAATTAAAATGATTTAAATGAATATAAATTGATATAAATTCAAATAAATAATTAAAAAATATGAAAATACTTCCCTTTGGGCCTAGTGGTCGTGCATAGGCTTGGCATGAAGAAACTTGGAAGAAAATTGGGCCCATTTGCATTTTTAGGCCTTTTGCATCAATGTTGACTTTCAAAAATTTCCAAAAATTTCCCAACTTCCACAAGGCATAACTTGGTCAATTTTTAAGCTTTCCACATGTTCTTGGACATTTTGGAAAGGTCTTTGAGTCCTTTAACCAATGCCTTTGGTCCCATGTCATTTTGATTTACCAATCTTAAGTTATGGCCTTTGACTTAAAGTCACTTTTTGTTGACTTTTGAAAATGACCTATAATGTTGAAATTGATAACTTTTTGTGAGAGCATTTCTTGGACTTGGAACATGAAGATGAATTGTAGGAAATGTCTTTCTCTTCAAAATGAGCTTTGGATGTAATTTTTCTGATAATCCATGTGAAAGTTATGCCCTGGTCAATTTCAGTTGACTTTTTCAGCTGTCCAAATATAGCAACTTTTGCATCTTTGATGATTTCTGAGCCAAATTTTGAGAATCATGATCAAGCATTGATCAAATGATGTTTGTGGCTTCAAAATGATATGTTGACCAAAAATTTGAACTTTTGACTGTCAAATGACCATTTTGCCCCTACAGTTGACTGTAGTGCAATCTAGGGTTTTGACTGTGCAATTTTGAGCTGAATGCCTTGAAACTTGACATGAGGATGCTTGACCATCTTTATAGGCATATGAGACTTGATTGGGCCTTTGAAAAGTTCATTTGCTTGATCAGAACTCAAACCCTAGTTTTGACTGTATAGGAGACAGTTGAGCTGCACAACCCTTGGGGAATTTTGTGACCTTGACTTTGACAATTCTTGATGAATATGGGAGGGAAAATTTTGGGGTACAACACCTTGCTTTGAATTTTGAGAGCCAAGCTTATCATCAAATCTGACAATAGTGGACTCTTCTATAATTCGTGTTTCTAAGTTATATACTATATAGCCTTTTGAGCATTCAGAGTATCCTAACATGAGAAACATTTGTGCTTTAAAGTCAAACTTGTTAAGATGTTCTTTAGTGTTCAGAATAAAAACAAGTACATCTAAATTGATGAAAATAAGAAATGTTGGGCTTGCTGTTCTTCCATGGTTCATATGGAGTCTTATCCAAAATATGTCTTATGGAGATTCTATTCTGAATGTAACACGCCGTGTTACTTGCTTCTGCCCAGAAGTTCTTAGCAATGTTAGTCTCTTTGATCATGGTTCTAGCCATTTCTTGTAACATTCTGTTCTTTCGTTCAATAACTCCGTTTTGTTGAGGAGTTCTAGGACAAGAGAAATCATGAGAGATGCCATTCTCATTAAAAAATAGTTCAAATTTTTTGTTTTCAAATTCCCCACCATAAACACTTCTGACTTTAACAATTCTAAGATCTTTTTTATTTTGAACTTGGTTACAGAAGGCAGATAGCACATAATGTGACTCATCCTTGTGTCTTAAAAACTTTACCCATGTCCATTTGCTATAGTCATCTACAATCACTAATCCATACTTCTTGCCACTAATGGATGCAGTTTTCACTAGTCCAAATAGATCTATATGCAGAAGTTATAATGGTCTAGAGGTAGAAACAACATTTTTGGTCTTGAAAGAAGGTTTTGCAAACTTGCCTTTTTGACATGCTTCACACAGAGCATCTGAGTTGAACTTCAGGTTAGGAAATCCTCTGAGCAAATTGAGTATGTTAATCTGAGATAACAAGTTATGCATTAATCCATCTATTAACAAAACATTAGTTATAGAAGGAAGTGTACCGTTACCAATAGTTCTAGAGCTAATAATATTCCCTTTCTGATTGCCTCTGAAACCTACATAGTCTCCATATTTAAGCTCCAGGCTTTGGAACATATGCTTTCTTTCCGTCATGTGTCGAGAGCATCCAGAGTCCAGGTACCAAGATTGGTGTTTCAATTTTGCTGCTCAAGACATCTGCAACATAGACAATTTTATCCTTAGGTACCCATGTCTTTTTGGGTCCTCGTTTATTTTAGTTACCAAAATTCTGTTTGAATTTTGGTTTAGCAGAAAAAGCATTAGTAGTATACTTTATGTCATGTGTGTGACCATAGGTGAAGTGAGAATATAGAGGTGTGCGTTTAATGACCATATCCTTAACTTTCTTAGGTTGAGATACTTTACCCTTGTATCCTATTCCTTTTCTGCCATTTCTGCTAACTCCATAGATCATTGAACCCATCTTGCTTCTATTTATGCTTTTAGCAAGAAATTTTTGAAAGCTATGATCATATTCCTTTATGATCTTATTAGAGTTACTAGGAAATTTTGAGACAGTTTCTTTCTGAGCCTTTTGTAATTTATTTTCTAGTTTAGAAATTGTTTCTTTAAGCTCAGAGTTTTCTGATCTTAGTTTCTTAGTTTCTTCAGAGTCAGAAACTAGATCCTTTTTCAGGTTCTTGTTTATGACAGGAAGTTTCTGATATCTTTCAAGAATTTATGACAGAATTTATTCTAATTGAGATCTAGAAAAGTTAGAGAATACCTCTTCTGCCTCTGAGTCTGATTCTGATCCAGATGATCCCGTGTTATCTGACACATTGGCCATTAGGGCTATGTTGGCTCTTTCATCTTTTGATTCTGTTTCAGCTTCAGAAGAGTCTGAGTCATCCCATGTTTCCCTGAGGCTTTTCTTCTTTTATTTAAAGAACTTCTTTTTAGGTTTATCTTTTTCAAGATTTGGATTGTCGCTTTTGCAATGCCCTTGTTCATTGCATTCGTATCAGACAATGTCTCTGTTACTTGACTTTATGTATCCAGAAGATGGTTCAGAACGATTCTCTAATCTTTTGGAAGTTCTGAACTTCCTCGGCATGTGCTTTCACAGCTGATTGACTCTTCTAGAGAGAAGAGACAGTTCGTCTTATTCTAATGAGGATCCACCAGAGTTTTCTTCTTTTTCCTGCAAAACTTTCGGTTCATATTTTTTGTTAGATTTAAGAGCTAAAGACTTACCTTGCTTCTGAGGCTCAACTTCTTCTAACTCTATCTCATGAATTCTCAGGGAGCTGACAAGTTCTTCGAGAGAGATTTTGCTCAGATATTTGGCCAGTTTAAGAGCTGTGACCATGGGTATCCATTTCTTGGGTAAACTTCTGATGATCTTCTTTACTTGATCAACAGTTGAGTACCCTTTATCAAGAACTTTTACCCCAGCAACCAAAATTTGAAATATTGAGAACATTGTTTCAACGGTTTCATCTTCCATTTTGAAGGCTTCATACTTCTGAATGAGCGTGATAGCTTTGGTTTCTCTGACTTATGTATTGCCTTCATGCGTCATTCTTAAGGAGTCAAACATGTATTTTGATGACTCTCTGTTTGTGATCTTCTCATACTCTGTGTATGAGATAGCACTCAAGAGAATTATTATGGCCTTGTGATGATTTCTGAATTCTCTCTTTTGATGATCTGCCATTCTTTTTCTGTCAATCTTCTGTCTGCTTTCATCAATAGGATGTATGTACCCATCAGTCACCATATCCCAACGATCAGTATCATGAGCTAGAAAGAAACTTTCGATTCTGTCTTTCCAGTAATCAAAGTTTTCACCATCAAATATTGGAGGTTTACCGCTGACTCTATCTTTCTTATCATGGTAATCATTACTGATGTTCTGACTTGGTCCACCATAGTGTTTTTCTTGCTTGGATCTTTTTCTGACACGGTTAAGTGCTTGTACTCAGAGCCATGAGCTCTGATGACAATTGAAGAATGTAAAAACACAAGAAGGGGGGGTTTGAATTGGGGTTTTTAAAACATAAAGTAAAAAATATGTTGGTTATCCTGGTTCGTTTGAACTCAAACTAATCCAGTCCACCCGCCAAGGTGATTTCGCCTCTCTCAACGAGGTCTTAATCCACTAATCAAACTTGATTATAAAGTTACTAAGAAAATCGTCAAAGTCTTCTCGAGTTTAAACCACAACCCAGTTTTCTCAAGGAATTACACAATACATCATTTGAAAGAGTGTACAATATGTGTTTTCTTACAAAACAGTATCACACAAGTGATGTTTTACACAAATGAAATTTAGTACGTTGAAGATGATTACAAAATCTTGTTCGTTGTGCACACAAAATCGTAAACAATTTCTCCTTCAAGCTTTATTTATATAGGCAACGCATGTGGGAGCTTTTGGAATGTTAATAAATAGTAATTAAAGAGCTTTCCAAATATAGAGATTCTTATCCCCTTTCATTCGTTACTTTTGAATAGCCATAAGTGAATTGTAATGTTTCAGAACATGCTTGCTTTAGAAGATGAATGTTACCGTTACTTCATTCCAGAACTGTATGAATCAGAATAACGGAGTTCCTGTTCGCAGCGTTTAGGCACTCAAAAGTTACAACTTTATAACTTCTTTATAAAAGATGTATTGAATAAGAGTTTAAACAGCGATCTAACTCATCTTTTGTACTTCTTCCATCAGAACTTCTCTGCAAAACAAAATACTTATTTAGGGAGCATAATTTTTCTTTGAGTGTTTGTAGAATCAGACTATTCTCTAACAGAAGATGTGTTTTCCATCTATGACTTTGTGATGTCTAAGTATTCTGAAGAAGGGGTGAATGTTATTGTGCCTTTTTTTTGTGTTCTCGCCCCTATACAGATTGAGTACCATAGCAAACCAGTTGTTGCTCCAGTGGTGATTTATTTGTCGGGTCCTGTTCCTTACAAATCAAACAAAGTCGTGTCATATAAATACAATGCTACAGTCTTAGAGGATGGTGTGGAAGTTCCCATCCAACCTTTGTCTGATGTCAAGAATATTGCTGAAGCCAACCGAGTGACCCCAGTGGCCGTGTTTTCGCACCTGTCATTCAAGGGAATGTTAATGCTGATAAAAAGGTTGTTGAAAGTACTGAACCTAAGAAAGCAGTGGGGGAATCTAGTGGTACTACTGTGGAAAAAGATGTGGATGATATATTTAAGATTATCGAGATGAGCGACTACAGGATCGTAGATCAATTGTTGCAGACTCCATCAAAGATATCTATTCTAGCCTTGTTAATGAACTCTTCTGCCCACAAGGAATCTTTGATGAGAGTGTTTGATCAAGCTTTCATGGAAAGTGATATGCCTTTAGACCAATTCAATAGTGTTGTTGGGAATATTACATACTGTAATAACCTGAGTTTCTGTGATGACAAGATGTCTGACGAAGGAAGGAATCATAATTTACCTTTCCATATCTCCATGAACTGTAAGAACGATTCATTGTCAAATGTGCCGATTGACAATGGATCTACTTTAAATGTCATACCTAGGAGCTCACTTATGAAGCTGAAGTACCAGGGAACGCCCATGCGCCCAAGGAAGAAGATTTGCCTATTCATATAGGTCCATACTTATTTCATATTAGTTTCTAGGTTATGGATATTGTTCTCGCTTACAACTGTCTACTGGGACGACCATGGATACACGAGGTATGAACTGTCACTTTAACTTTGCACCAAAAGCTGAAGTTTGTTCGTGAAGGAAAAGTGGTTATCATAAATGGAGAACATGCATTGTTAATATCTCATTTATCCTCTTTCAGTGTTGTGGAAGCAGATGAAGCTGCTGTTGGAAATCATTTTCAAGCTTTATCTGTTGATAATGTAAAGGAAAATGAGGATTCTATAGCCTCATTTAAAGATGCTCAACAAGTAGTGCATAATGGCCCTAGCAAGATGTGAGGGCAAATTTTTAATCCGCCTATGAATAAGAATAGAGCTGGTTTGGGATTCTCTTTGAAGAATAATAAAGGTGAGAATATGAAGCCAAAGTCTGCTTTGGGAAAATATCAAGACATTTTTCATAGCGGAGGTTACCTTCATCCAACTGTTCCTAGGATCAATGATATTTTGGAAGGTGAATCAGAGCAAGAGATGTCGAACTACGTTACGCATGAAGTCGAAGTCCAAAACTGGATCAATATTGATGTTCCCTCTTGCATTCATATTTAAAAGTAATTTGTTTTTTGTTAATATTTTCAAAAATCTTTCACTCTGCCCAAGGTGAAAGTATTTATATTGTATGGGTATATCTGTTGCTTTGATATTTAAAATCAATAATAAAAGTTGTCTTTGATTCCCAAATTGTGTCTTTATTTTCTGCTTTTTCTTGGAAAATGGTAATCAGAAAAATCCTTTCAAAATAAATAATGATTCTAAATGAATCTGCATAATCACTTACTATATGTGTCACTTTCTAAAATCAATCATAAATCATATGTGCAAATTAATTAAAAAAATCATTGAGTACAATGACCCTGCACCCTCTCCCAACTTTGAATATCATGCGTATGTAGCCGAAGACAAAGAATATGATGAAATCCCAGAAGAAGTTTCACGGTTGCCCGAGAGCGAGGAAAGTACCATTCAGCTATATAAGGAGTCGTTGGAGATAATCAATTTGGGTTCAGAGGAAGATCCGAAAGAAGTCAAGATTGGAGAATTGCTTCATCCTGATGTAAAGAGAAGGTTGATTGAATCATTGAAAGAGTATGTGGACATCTTTGCTTGGTCATACCAAGACATGCCTGGTTTGGATAATGATATTGTGGAACATCATTTGCCACTAAAGCTAGAATGCCCGCCAATCAAATATAAATTACAAAGAACTCACCCTGATATGGTAGTGAAAATTAAAGAAGAACTTTTAAAGCAGATCAATGTCGGTTTTCTTGTGACATCAGTGTACCCTCAGTGGATTGCTAATATTGCCGCAGTACCAAAGAAAGATGGAAAAGTTTGCATGTGCGTTGATTATAGAGATTTAAACAAAGCTAGTCCAAAAGATGATTTTCCATTGCCACATATTGATATGTTGGTTGATAGTACAACAAAATTCAAAGCATTCTCGGTTATGGATGGATTTTCGGATATAATCAAATCAGAATGGCTCTTGAGGACATGCAAAAAACAATGTTTATCACACCCTGGGGAACATTCTATTACAGAGTGACGCCCTTCGGGTTGAAGAACGCTTGTGCAACGTACTAGAGGGCTATGACAATCCTATTCCATGATCTGATGCACAGGGAAATTGAAGTATACGTTGATGATATGATTGCTAAGTCCCAGACTAAAAAAGGGCATATAGAAGATTTTTTGAAATTGTTCCAGCTTTTAAGGAAGTATCGTCTCCGCTTGAATCCAAATAAATGCACCTTTGGTGTTCGCTCAAGAAAATTGTTAGGTTTCTTTGTCAGCCAAAAAGGAATTGAAGTTGACCCTAATAAAGTCAAAACAATTCAAGAAATTCTAGCACCAAGAACTGAAAAGCAAGTTAGAGGCTTCCTTGGGCATTTGAATTACATTTCCAGATTTATTTCCCATATGGCTGCAACATGTGAGCCGATCTTTAAGTTGTTAAAGAAAGATCAGGGTTGTGTATGGACCGATGATTTCCAAAAGGAATTTTAAAGTATTAAAGAGTATCTGCTTGAACCTCCTATATTTCTCCCTCCTATTGAAGGAAGACCATTGATCATGTATCTGACAGTGTTAGATGATTCTATAGGCTGTATTCTGGGACAACAAGATGAAACAGGGAAGAAATAATATGCCATTTATTATCTCAGCAAGAAGTTTACTGATTGTGAATCACGGTATTCTATGCTGGAAATGACATGTTGTGCCCTGGCCTGGGCGGCAAAGCGGTTGCGGCAATATATGTTGAATCATACTACTTGGTTGATTTCCAAAATGGATCAAATTAAGTATATTTTTGAAAAGCCTACTCTTACTGGGAGAATCGTCCGTTGGCAGATGCTGTTGTTTGAATATGATATTAAATATCATACTCAGAAGGCTATAAAAAGCAGTGTGTTGGCAGATTGTCTTGCTCACCAACTGATTGATGATTATCAGTCTGTTAAATATGATTTCCTTGATGAGGATGTGATGTTTTGGAAAATAAAAGATTATGATGAAACTTTGCCTGGGGAAGGTCCTGATCCTGAATCCCGGTGGGATATGGTATTTGATGAAGGTGTGAACGCTTATGGGAAAGGAATTGGTGTTGTGATTATCACTCCTCATGGATCGCATATCCCATTTACTGCAAGTTGGCATTTAATTTCACCAATAACATAGCAGAGTATGAAGCTTGTATCATGGGACTCGAAAAGGCTATTGATCTCAGAATCAAAATTCTATATGTGTATGGTGATTCAAATTTGGTAATAAATCAGATTAAAGGAGGATGGGATACTCGTCACCCTGGCTTGATTCCTTACAAAGATTATGCTAGAAGATTATTACCCTTCTTTAATAAAATTGAATTCCATCATATTCCCAGAGACGAAAATCAGACGGCGGATGCTTTAGCCACCCTGGCTTCTATGTATCAAGTAAATACTTGGAACGATGTGCCTCGTGTCACAGTACGACATCTGGATAGGCCGGCTTATGTGTTTGCAGCAGAGGAAACATCATACAAAAAACCTTGGTATTATGATATTAAGCATCTTCAGACTCAGAAATACTCGACTGGTGCATCGAACAAAGATAGAAAGACATTGAGAAGGTTGGCCGACAGCTTCTTCCTCAATGAAGATGTGCTATACAAAAGAAATTATGACATGGTCTTACTCAGATGCGTGGATAGACACGAAGTAGACATGTTGATGCATGAAATCCATGAAGGATCCTTTGGCACTCATGCCAATGGACATTCGATGGCAAAGAAGATGCTTAGGGCAGGTTACTATTGGCTGGCAATGGAATTTGACTGTTACAAATTTTCAAAGAAGCTCCATAAATTCCAGATTTATGCTGACAAAATTCATGTGCCTCCGATGCTTCTCAATGTTATTTCTTCCTTGTGGCCTTTCTCTACGTGGGGTATTGACATGATTGAACCCAAGGCGTCGAATGGACATCATTTTATCTTGGTAGCGATAGACTACTTCACCAAATGGGTGGAAGAAAGTTCATATGCCAATGTTACTAAGTAGGTGGTAGTATGTTTTATCAAAAACAATCTTATATATCAGTATGGTGTGCCCAACAGGATTATCACCGACAATGGCTCGAATCTGAATAACAAGATGATGAGAGAACTTTGTGAAGAATTCAAGATTGTTCATCATAATTCATCTCCTTACAGAACAAAGATGAACGGGGCTATTGAAGATGCTAATAAAAACATAAAGAATATCATCCAGAAGATGGTTGTTACCTATAAAGACTGGCACGAGATGCTCTATTTTGCTTTGCACGGGTATCGTACATCTGTCTGCACTTCAACAGGAGAAACCCCGTTCTATATTGTGTATGGTATGGAAGCAGTGCTCCCCGTCGAGGTTGATATTCCCTCTTTACGGGTGATAACGAAAACCAAGTTGTCAGAGGCTGAATGGGTCCAGAACAGGTTTAACCAATTGAATTTGATTGAAGAGAAGAGAATGACGACCTTGTGTCATGGTCAATTATACCAAAAGAGGATGAAGAAAGCTTTTGATAATAAGGCCAAGCCTCGCGAATTCAGAGAAGGTGACCTCGTGCTCATGAAGATCATGTCTTTTAATGTTGATTCAAGGGGCAAGTGGACTCCCAATTTTGAAGGCCCATATGTTGTCAATAAAGCCTTCTCTGGCAGTGCATTGATTCTTAAAACTATGGATGGAGAGGAGTTCCCACATCCTATGAATATTAATGCAGTCAAGAAATACTTCTCCTAAAGAAATAAAAGAACAGTTCACTAAGTTGAAAACCCGAAAGGGAAGCTTAGGCAAAAAAGAGCGTCTCGGTAGGCTGAAAACCTGAAAGGGAGGTCTAGGCAAAAATAAGAGACATAAACAAAATAAATTCTTCCCGCTAGGTTGAAAACCCGCAAGGGAAACCTAGGAAAAAGTTAGGGATTTCTTGGCAAGTAACTGCGTCAAACAAGACTTGATCATTGAAGCAACAATTTTCTAGGATTATCACCACACTTCAACATAAGTCGCTGCTCAAGAATTCAAAGTTGTTAGGGAGAATAGTGGTCTTTGAGTTTCAATGTATCTTTTTCCAATGTATTACCATTTTCCAAACTTTGTAATCATCTATGGAGTCTCGCCATTCGCAGACTACTATTCCATTAATAAAGTTTGAGCTTTTATCCAATTCTTTGCAATTCTTATTTTATTCTGCTTACAAAGACTCCATTTATTATTGATAGTAATTTTCAAGAAAAAAAGATTAAATAACAAAAAAAATTTGAAAAGAATTTACAAATTACTGTTTACTTTAGATTTTGTGACTCAAGAAAAACAAAAATGGTGATTCCAAGGATGGACGAACTCTGAAATTTTGGAAGTATGCATTCCCCATGAAGGTTCTCCCAGGTCACTTTTGCTAGTATTCATATGATCTTATTGCGTTTCTTAGATAGTTGGAGATGATACCAATTGATGTATGGTGCGGTGTTGGGTTTGTGGTCCCATTTTCCCCAGTCAAATCTTGGTTCATTTTGATTTCGGGTTTGCATGGTATGAAGCCTCTATCCTAGATTACCCAGTAAGGTCTTCGCTCATATGATGAAAGTCCATTCTCCCTTTGTGTGCTAAGGATGAATCATTTGCAAAAAAAATTTCTTTGCAGTAATGACATTATTGTTGTTGTTTGTTTCCTAGGTAACTAGACAAGGGCGGTATCTTTTCTAAGAAGTGTTGAAATAGTTGTCAACTTTTTGGGTTTTCTCTAGCCAAGTATTGGGTTTGATTTAGAATCCCCATAATTTTGATTTCTTGTGGTATTATTTGACTTCTTAAATCCCCAAGTAAAGCTGAGATAATGTTTCTCTCTGAAAGTTGTCATGCCCATGTGGTTTCATAATTTCTCACCAAGGAGGTTTGTGTAATCTTCACTCTTGGTATTGAAGAATATATTTCGGGCTTCCCTCAATGGTGTGATGTTGCCCTACCCAATGAAGTTAGCATGAGATCCCCAGTTGATATCTTAATGATGCGGTTTTCATCTGCCCTAATGAAGTCAGTATTGTAATCTCTAGTGGAAATCTAGAAGTTGATACATTTGATTTCCCCATTGAAGTTTGTGTGATGTTCCTCGGTGAAGCCTGAAGGAGGATGTTATATCCATGTATTTGCACTGATTTTACTGTTTTGATTTGATTACTTTTGGATTCTGTTTCTTCCCTATGAATTTAAGCCGTGGAATAGGAATTTGTTTCCTCAATTGGTGCTTACTTTCTTATAAATTTTCATCCTGGATGTGATTTAGCCGAGTGTTGACTTTACCCAAGCTTGTTTTGTCTGGTTATTCCCAGTGTTGTCTTTCCATTTTGTTAGCATATATATGATAACATTCGTACACTCATACATACATCATGCATAGCTGAATTTAGCCACTCATTGCTTATTTGCAGTTATTGAAGTTTTTGTTTGCATATTACCCTATTTTGCAGAGTCATGTTACCCTCTCTCCAATAAAGTGTCAACCTTAAGCAGAAAGTGTATATTCTTTCAATTTCCCCACTGAGTTATCCCTCGTGGAAATTTTTTGCTTCAGTTTTCCTATTCAGTTTATTGTCTGATTAGATCCATGTTTCCCCTTTGAGTTTAGTTCTCATCAGATGCTATCTTAGTTGACTGTTTTATTCCGGTTTATTTCTGGTTTGAATCAGTGGTCCCTGGCAACATTATTATTCTGATTTCTGCAGGCTTTGAGCCCTGATTTGAGAAAGTGCATTTATTTTACACGAGAAGACTTTACCTCCTCAGCAGGAATATATTGGCATTTCCCTAGGAATTCATAATTCTTTTCCCAGCAGCATTATTGAAAATTCTTCTCATAACAATAGTTGGCAGGTATCTTTATTTGAGCAACTTGTGTCTCCCCAGTAAGTCTATTAGTCCCCAAAGAAGATTCATAATTTTTTACTCCAATGGATGGTAGTATCGTCATTATGGGAGATAGTTCATTGTTGAGATTTCTTACTCTAATGAATGGTAGTCTCGTCATTATGGGAGATAATTCATTATTGAGATTTGTTACTCCAATGAATGGTATTCTCGTCATTATGGAAGATAGTTCGTTGTTGAGATTTGTTACTCCAATGAATGGTAGTCTCGTCATCATGGGAGATAGTTCGTTGTTGATATTTGTTACTCCAATGAATGGTAGTCTCATCATTATGGGAGATAGTTCATTGTTGATATTTGTTACTCCAATGTATGGTAGTCTCGTCATTATAAGAGATAGTTCATTGTTGAGATTTGTTACTCCAATAAATGGTAGTCTCATCATTATGGGAGATAGTTTGTTGTTGAGATTTTCTACTCCAATGAATGGTAGTCTCCTCATTATGGGAAATAGTACATTGTTGAGATTTGTTACTCCAATGAATGGTAGTCTCGTCATTATGGGAGATAGTTTGTTGTTGAAATTTGTTACTCCAATGAATGGTAGTCTCGTCATTATGGGAGATAGTTTGTTGTTGAGATTTTTACTCTAATGAATGGTAGTCTCGTCATTATGGGAGATAGTTCGTTGTTGAGATTTTTTACTCCAATGGATGGTAGTCTCGTCATTATGGGAGATAGTTCATTATTGAGATTTGTTACTCCAATGAATGGTAGTCTCGTCATTATGGGAGATATTCCGTTGTTGAGATTTGTTATTCCAATGGATGGCAGTCTCTTCATTATGGGAGATAGTGTGTTGTGATGATTTGTTACTTCAATGGATGGTAGTCTCGTCATTATGGGAGATAGTTCATTGTTGATATTTGTTACTCCGATGAATGGTAGTCTCGTCATTATAGGAGATAGTTCGTCATTGAGATTCACTTTGCTCTGAAGAAGTTTGTTTGTTTCCGGTCATAAGTATTGATGCTGGTTATTTGTGGCTTACCCTAATATTAATGTTTTATGGTATTATCCTACCATTTCTTTCCCCATGTGGGTCGACATTACCTTTTTTGCTATCTTCTTAGTGAATGGATAGTTTGCGGTTATCTGTCGATCACTATGATCCTTTATTTTCTCTCCTCAATGTTTGAGTTGATTTTACTTTATCTCATCCTTGAGCTTTACCCCAATAGAGTTGAGTCTTCTGTTCACTAGTGATTTATTTTCTTGGTCTATTTTTCTTTTGATCTTGTATTTTCTATTTCCCCAGTGGTATCCCGCGTCACCTTTGGATTTATTTATTTGCATGCACAATAATAAACATTGCATGGCCTCTTAGGGCCAAAAATAGGGTTTGTTTTGTATTTAAGTATATTCCATTGCGTCGACACGAGGATTTTAACCTTCGTATCTCCAGATAGAAGACACTTAAATAAGGGTAGCTGTTGTACCCCAATTTTTGCCCCTAAGATTCCTCTATCATCTCATATCAACTGAATCACAACAAGATCACACTAGGGTTTGGTTCTTCTCCCTATCTTTAAGTTTTCTCATGAGGAATCACCAAGTACCTTAATTTATATATTTTGATCATCTATGATTTGTATTGATTAACATTTAACTAATAAATACAATGAATGTTTGCTCTAATTGATGATATTATAGGTAAGGGCACAACACATTTCATCAATTTGATTTATAGGTTCATGGGTTTATTTCCATGCCTTCTTCAACAAAGTTTCATTGATATTCAAGCTTCATCATTGAAGATACTTTAAATTAGTATCATGACAAGGTCTACTATGATTTATCATGCCTCAGTTTGTCAAAGAAAATCAAAAGATGCAAGAGTTGATTGAAGAAGTGTGACCTAATAGGACAAGTTCTTGATTTCTTGGTCACAAGTGCATAACTCTCTCAATTCTTAATATTTGGAGGTGGTTTTTGTTGCTATGGGTTCTTATTATCATCCACAACAACTTCTATTCACATGGCAAGAGTTATTGTGCAAGCAAGATTGTCAAAATTGAAAGTATTTCCCAAGTCATTTTGGTGCTCTAGGAGCTAGGGTTTTGAAATTCTAAGGGCTATATCTTGCTCATATTTTGGTATTTTTGAGTTATTCCAAATACATGCTTCTCTTTAAAGAGTTATCCACCAATCACTTCAAAAGTTTCAAGAAAGTTTTATGTGGAAGATGCCTAATGATGAAGAAAGATTATAAGTCCTCTAGATAGGCCATCAAATTCCCTTATGTGCCTTCAAAAGATCATAACTAAGTCAATTTTTATCTCCTTGAGCCTACTATTATTCCACAATGATCTTAAGTATGTTAAATTCAACTCCTCTTTTATGTGCAAAGCTTGAAAAAAGATGGAAGATGCCCTAAGAATGCAAAAGATTATAGGTCGTCTCATGAATTTTCACCAACTTCACAAGGTCATAACTTTGTCAATTCTTGTTATTTTTTACTAATTCAAGTTTCACAATACTCTTTAAGGATTCCACTTTAAGCTAGCATCAATGATCAAATCTCAATTTTTAAGAAAGGCCTTGTTTGGAGTCAAAACATTATAGGACATTTTTTGAGAAAAGCTTAGAACTTTTCTAAGTACAAAAAGTCAACATCTTTTTCTCAACTTTGACTCATCACAACTTTTAGCTCAAGCATCCATTTGATTCCATTCTTTTCACATTGTAAATATTGTAACCTTATCTTTCAAATTCTTTAAGAATCATGCCCTACGATCCCTTGAGATATGAACACCATAGATTCAAAGTTGGTACCTTAAAACTGAAGTTTTATCCAAAGTCAGAATTTGAAATCCATAAACCAGCTTCTAAACACCAAATTAGCACACGTTTTTTATTTAAACATGTTTAACAAAGTTCCCAAAGTTCCCAAAGTTAAATTAAGGATCAAAATGCAAGAATTATCTGAGTTTTGATCAAGTTCAAGTCACATGTTTTTCATTTTTGGGCTTCACTTGTTTTCCCTCTAAACCTCCCCATTTCTTCCAATTATTTTCACCATTCACTCTTCTATAAATAGAGGGACATACTGCATTCATTTCCTCAAGCTTAGACAACCAAAATCACCTTGTCAAACTCTCTCCATAACTCACAACTCTGCAACTTCGAATTTGGTTTTACAACCTTCTTCAATCCATTTTCTTTGTTAATTCTTCATCCTTGAACTTCACTGAAGCTAACAGAAGAAGAACCAAGCCTTGAAGCATCCTAAATCGTGCTAGCCAAGTCAAGTTTCAGAGCTCTGAATATGAACTTCAATAGGTAGATTCCTTCATCAATTCTTTCGAATTTTGTTGCTACAATGAAGCTCCCATCACTCGGATACTCGTTGCATCATTTATTTTCAACTGGAAGTGGGTTTTGATCATGAGTTTTCAAATCCCTATCTAACTTTTTTCTTCTGGTTTTCTTCAAATTGACTGAGCTACAACTTATATAAATTTTTCGCGAGGGTACAATTGTCTTCATCTTGATGAGACGAAGAGAATGGCATTAGTCTGAACCTCTAATTTTACAGTTTAAGGAAACTGGTTCTGAGGTTGGTTGGAGGTTGAAGGCGACCACGTTGGCGACTTCAACCAATGAGAATTTGCCACGCATTTTTCAAATCTGTTTTAAATATTTGATCCAGTGGTTTACTCACTAATGACCATGATATGCACAGCGCACCATATCCCTTAGATTTGATTACTAACGCGTTTTGACATTGATCCTATGGTCTATATCTTTTTGGTTTATTTTTATTTTCTGATTTTTATATTTTAATTGATTTAAACTTCAAAAATTCATAAAAAACTCATTTCTGACCCGTAAAATTGGAAAAATTCTTAAAAATACTTTGAGTTTTTTTTTTTTTACTTTTGTGAATATTTTTTCATATTTTTATTTTAATGTTTGATATTTTTCATAATTTTTTGTATTGTTTTCCTTATTTTAATTTTTTTTAAAATACTTCTTGGCATTTTAAAATTCTAAAAAATTTTATCAAGATCATATTCTTTATTTCTGACTTTCTGGAATTTTTCTAGAATTTTATTTTGATTTTACTATTTTTGATCTTTTTTTACTTATTTGAGTGATTTTAATTAGTTTAAAAATACTTTTTTATTTTTAAAAAATTATCAAAAAGACTTATAAAAATATTTGAGATCACTTCTGAATTTTCTATGGTATCTTTTAATTTTTCTTTGATACTTTGAACATAGTTTACTATTTTACCTTTTATTTTCATTTTAAAAAACAATTTAAAAATTATTTTTCCTTTTTTACTTTATTCATTAAATACAATTTTTTAAAATATATTCTGGCTATGTGATTGTTGATTATAAACTTCATTAATATCATTGGAACTTGAGTGTTGAGCTTAACTCCACTAAAATGGATGGATGATTTTAATGATAGTTTGATTAAATTTTTGATTCAAATGTATCCCTTCCCTCTTCATCTCATCCTCTTCTCCTTTGTGCTACATGTTGTTAGAGGATGATCTACATATCATCACTCCAAACATATGACACATAAATTTCTATTGAACGACCTGAAAATAGGTGTGACTTCTATATAAGTCCACTTACGATTGTTTAACATAGCATAAAATTTTGTCCCAATTTGTGAAATGATCATTCGTGGCCCAAACCTATGTTTGCAAGCCCAAGCATGTTTAATTTGAAACCTTGGATCCAATAATCTTGAGGTTCATTGTTAGGAGGCTTTGGTCTTATCAATCCTCTAATGAATCTTCATAACTTTTGAAACTATGTGAATCATTTAAACATCGTTGATAATTTATTGTTTGCGTTGAGATTTTGAAATGAATGATATACTTGACAAAAAGCAAATGAAAATTGTTGTTGAGAGACTTTGATTTTATCAGTCTTCTAATGAGTTTCCAAATACAAGTTTCAAGATGGTAATTCAACTAACCTCTAATTTCTAACAATTGACTTTATTTTATGCTTTTTACTTTAAGCATATTTATTTTAGCATTTTCATTTCATGCTATTTTCATCTTTGCTCATTTGAGCATTTATCTTTATGTCATTCTTATTTTTCCCACTTGTGCTTTTCATTTCTTTTTGAAGATACCTAATAATCAACTTGAACCATAAAAATCTTTAATTTTACCTGGACTATTTGGTTACTATCCTTGGTGTTTTGGAGTTATGGAATTCTTAGACTTAGGAATAGAGACCTTGACCTACCTTGAGACCTTGTGACTTCAATTGCAATTTTGTCTGGAGTTCTTGGGGTTTACCCCAAGACAATGGGTTATTTGTTTTCTTTGTGTGCAGGTTATTCTGATTATATGCTTTGTCTCTAATTGGGAATTCATCTGTGCACAGCCGTTACTCTTCCCAATTTTTGTAAAGATATAATGAATTTGAAGTTACGTATTCTGAAGATATTTATTATCCTTGCTTGTTTGGTTTCAATCCAAAGGATGGGAATTCCACATTGACTCATTGTGTCAAGTGTTAGCTTCTTGTTGGTTAGACGGTTCTTTTCCCTAGATTTAGAATAGTCCCTTCATCTCCTCCCATCTTCTTTAATTTCAAAAATCTTCTCCGTCCTTTTCAAAACTATTCTTGTTTGCTAAACTTGAAACGCTTTCACAATAAACTTTGACTTAGGTCCATGCATTTTAAAAAATATTTTCTTAATCAAACTTTAAACAACTTAATAATACTTTGACATTTTTGTGAGAAGACTAAAAGTCAATGAATCTCATTCAAACCATCTTTGCCACTTTGGCTTTTTACTTTAAAATTTTCTCAAAAGATAGACTCTTGTCAATCCTTATAGTGATGCGAACTACTATACTTCTACAATATATAGTGAAGTGAGATATTTTCCACTTAGGTGTCGAGCTAGGCTTTGTTGATTTTAAAATCCAATCCATATCCTCCACTTTGAGATGATGCAAATTCTCATTTCTCATAATCGTGGGTAGTAAGTATGTTCTTCCACTCGGATAAGACGATGATGTCTCGTCTCTTAAAATTAATCAACACACATGTGTTTTAAATTTTTTTAAAGGTGAGCTACGAGGACCCTGATTCCCTATTACACGGAAGGTGGTATGTAGGAACTAAAGGTTTGCAACCACGGTGGGTGCAAAAGTTGTAAAAAAATACTTCTTTTCTCATCCCTACAATCTATTTTGTATACAACATTTATAGCCAAAATGCACAAATTTTCAAAGAGGTTCTTGTGGAGTACCGTAGATGTTTAGGGTGCTAATACATTCCCTTGGCATAACCAACACTCGAACTTAGATCATTTCCCTCTCTTTTCGCTTATTCGCACTTTTCCTATTCCTTTGGAAATAATAAAGCATGGTGGCGATTTTTATTTGATCTATGCGAGTCAAGTCAATCCAATGGCTTAGTATCAACATTTCTACCGCTAAAGTTCTCAACATGGGACAAAGGTTGGATAGGAATTTCCATACCATCTTCCAGGATAGTTGCATTATACTTATAAGGAACAACTTTATGTGATTCATATGGGATAGGACCGGGAAGACAAAAAACTACGAGAGCAACAATATGTTTGCTGCGATATGTAATCTCTACAGGATCAGAAACACCAAAATGTGGCACAAGGACATTCACCCCTACTTCTTCAGAATACTCTAGAACCGCAGAGTCATTATCATAAAACATACTTTCATCAAAAGAGAAGAACTCATCAGCAGAAACATACTCATCATCAGACATGGCCCCAATAGGGTAGTCTTTAATCATGTTAACTCCATTATAATCATCTTTGTTTTCTGTGACTCTGATAGTACCTTTATCTAACAACAATTGAACACCTCTTCTTACAACAGAACAACCACGAGAATCCCTATATCAGATCTGACAGGACCCATAATGATGTACCTCATGGCCATCTATATGAGAAAATGTGGCGCGCAATTGTACTTGATCATCATCCATATAGTTTACATCAAAAATCTAGAATTCGCTGGGACAACCATAAATCATATTCACCTCTTCATCATATTTAACTCTTGGTCTAATTATGTGGATAAGACCTTCATCCATTATCTCTTAGAGATCACCTCTCACCTTATCAAATTTGTTGCATCCCAAAATCTACCCTCTTGATTTCAGAATTTTTATGGCTTATGTTTCATCATATACATTCATGCATTTTTGTGATGGGATCAAGGTATTCTTATATCCCTGATTTTCTTCAAACTTTGAAATTTAGTTGTATTATCAATAAGTCCAAGATGGATCTCATATCCTTTTTACGTTGCTCATTAAAGCTACCAAGGCTTCTCAAACTCCGTGACATCTCAAGTTGATTCTTTGTTTCGTCAGTGAATTAAAGTTGGCAAGGGTTTTAAAGATAAACAACATTATCTTATATTTCTATCCTTGAGCTAGTGTTTTGACTATCAGAGTGTATGACATCTTTCTGAGCAAGATTTTAAAGCATCATCTTCATCATGTCATACAAAGCAGGATTCAGAACACAAGGTTTGAGTTTGTGGATTTACTCTTGATCAAGATTATTTTAAGGTAATTATTCAAGTGCATGCTAAATTTAGAAATATGGTTTACATGGTTTTCTTGGTCTTTAAGTTACAATATTAAATTTTTTATCATGATCATTCAACATCTATCATGATACTCTATCATGCTTCATTCTTTCAATTCTTGTGTCCTTAAGTAAAGGCATATATGGTCATGATTCCTACAAGATACAAATGGACTTATCTCACCAATCAAGGTTCTGGACATTATAGTGTGAAGTACTTTGTATAGCCAATTCTATCACTTCTCACACGAGTTTCTTTGGATCTCATTTCAAGTGCCTAAAATTCAAAATCTAAGTGTTCTTATGGAAGATTAGGGTTTTGATGTAAAGATCAAAAGAATTCAAGACATCTTTAAGATATGGAAGAAAGTTGAAAATTGAATTATGTTTTCAAGCACCATTTTTTAAGGTAATTCAATCCATCCTTCTCCTAAATTCTAATACACCATTCAAAGTTTGGTTGCAATTCTTGCAAAAACTCTACAAAGTTTAATGTTTTCTACAAGACATTCAAGTATAACTTCATTCAAGTTTTACATGATTTCTCACAAGGCTTAAAAACAAAGTTTCATTGTTTATGAGTTTGTTTCATTATAAATCTTAAAACAAGAGAGTTCGAAAATTCCAAATCTAAATCAATACAAGATGTTCCTAATGGCTAAATGTTTTCAAGCATTTGAGTTAGTTTACTCCAAGACTTATTCATCTTCAAGTTTTATTCCAAACTTTTATATGTTGTCCTACTATGGCCACGAATTCTCCTAAAGGAAGTTACTTCATAATCTTTCCAAACTCTTGACATCTTCATCCATTCCTCAAGACAAGCTCACCAAATGAAAACAAGAAAAAGAAGAAATGTTAGTGATCAAATTCCCAACATGAACAAAGATTTCAAGCAAGTTTTTTATGACTGTGCAAGGAATCAGTTCATTTAGGGAATTTTATCATGCGCCAAAAGCCTTATAGAAAAATCAGAATTCTATCATATGCCTACTCAACCAATTGAAAATCACAAAAAGGTTATTTCTGGTTCACAAAAGGAAGTTATAACTCAGCAAAAGTCAACATCACAGTTCATATAACAAAAATAGGTAGCAAGCTTATCAAAAATGCCAAGTCTAGAAATCAGAAAATATCAAAAGATATCATATTTCTAAAAAATCCCAACAACAAAAAAGAATCAGTTGGAAAATAGCAAGTACATAATCGAAAGTTTCAGCCCAACAAACAGATTCACGCATCTCAGAAAAAGCAAGTTACGGCAGTAACAATACTTCCACAAATATCAGAATTAACAAATAAACGAACTTGCCAACCAAGCTTCATTTTAAGATTCAAATATGGCCATCCAAATCTTCAACAGAATTCACATCCAAGGGCCTTGATTGATCTAGTTCACCAATCTTTAACAAACCATTTCAGAAATGTATAACAAATTTTCACACGGATGAAGCCTCATTCTCCAATTTCTGGAAAATCACAGAAAAAGTTCCACAAAATCCTCTTCTCTCTCAAATTTGAGATTCATTTTTCATCATACAAAAAATGCAAAGTCTCTTCCACGTTTCCAAAAATGACTGAAAAAGCTACCATGATAACAACGATAAACCCTAAGATGTATGTAGTATGATGTATGAATATGAAATATTATTGAAACGTATCTTTGTCTGGAAAATAAATCCTTGACAAATGTTTGGGAGTGTGATATGTGGGCAGAACCGACTATTATACTGGTTTTCATTTTTTTGTTTGCAAATGTCGTGGTAAGCAAGAGTCACCACCGACTTTTCTTTTATTTAACAAAGGAAAGGGTGAAAAGAATAAAAAAAGACCTTTCTCGAGATTTTTTGTGTAAGGGGGTAGATTATGGAAAGGGAAGGTGTTAACACCCTTTCCATCCGTGGTTTTCCACGGGCTCTTAGGTACTTGCTCATTTTTGAAAATTGTTTTCATGCTTGTGTGTTTTGAAAGATTTTGTTTGCTTTATGATAACTCTTGTATTAGTCCTCAAGAGTGTGATAAAGCGTTTTGAAAAAGAGTTTTGAAAGTGTGTAAGTGTAAAAAGGAATCAGATTTGAGCAAGTACTTAAGAACTGTCTACCTACTCGAAAAAGGACGTTATTTTCCTCCTTTCCTTTAGATAGTGCTATCCTTCTATTAGTGAGTAGGTAGCCATATTGTCGGATGTTGAGGGACTATCGAAAGGGACGTTTATGGTCATTGCAGGCAACATGTAAGAATACCTTAGTATTTCGAAGGGACTGTCATCATGTAGGCAACATCGAGGGACAAGATCATTTCTCGTAGGCAACTCGAGGGACATTAAAGGACCATGATCTTTATGATGACTTTTAAACTGAGGGTCTTTGCTAAGATATCCCTACGTTCGAGGGACATGACAATTTTCGAAGGCAACCAAAGTGGGAAATACCCTGGGGGTGCAAGTGTGTGACAATGTGCTTTTTTCCAGATATTTTATCTTGAGGTTAGTGACCTAATGATTAATTGATTAATTCTTGTCATGCACGCCTAATTTACTAACAGTTCATACACAAGCATATAAGAAACATAAAAGCGAGAAATAAATTTCCTACAACTATTACAAGGCTTTGGTATAGTTACATAAATAACGACTGAAAAGTAAAGTGCAGAAATTAAAAACCCTAATTAAATTATTACAAACCGGGTACAGTTACATAATAAAATAATCGTATGAAAGATAACGCGCAAAAATTAAGATTAGCCTACGTTGGAAACCTTAAAATCTAATTGCTTAAATATTGTATAAAAAAATTGGAATTTAACCTAATCTCTAATTGATTTTAAATTAAAGAAAAAAATTAAAGTTAATTAAATTAATTTGCAAAAAATTAATTTTATTAAGAAAAACTCTAAGTCCTATTTTTTTATGATTTTCTGATTTTCTGATTTAAAAAAAAAAGAATAAACAAAAAATATAAACTAAATAAAAAATAATAAAGAAATTAAAAAAAATGGGCCTGGGGGTGAGAAACCCAAAAATAGGGGTATGATGTTGAATTCCAAGGCCCAGATCTTGTGCAAGCCCAAAGCCTGCACTGGATCTGGTGTTGTTGTGTTAGGGAGGTCTCATGGTATGCCTGCGTGCTAGAGGCGTTGGATCCAGGTCAACTGAGATCTGATGGTGTTGACCTGCTTAGCCCATGATGCGTGTTGTACCCCAAAATTTATCCTCTCACATTTTTCCAAGATTTTCCTCTTGCATAGGTGGTCACAAACCTTGGCTTGAAAACAAGGAATTTTTTTCAAATGATGTTTCTAGGTGTCCTTCGAGTGCCATATATATAGCACTCTTCGATTACCATCTATATAGCGCTCTTCGATTGACATCTATATAGAGCTCTTCGATTACCATCTATATAGTGTCCATTGATTGCCATCTATATAGCACTCTTTGATTACCATATACATAGTGTCCTTCGATTGGCAGCTGCAAAAGGCCTTCTGATTTGCCTCATGACAAGCCTTTCGATGGGCATTATGTCAAGGCTTTTCGATTGGCGTAGCAAAGGACTCTTGGTTTGATATCCCAACAAATACCTTTCAATTGGTACTTAGACAAGGGCCCTTCGAAAGACTCCCTCTAGGCCATTCGAAAGAGGCCATCAAGAGGGAAATCTGAAAACATGCCCAGGCCAGAGTCTTGCCTTGTTGGGTCACAATGCCACAAGAGTTGTTTTGACCAGAGACTTCCCTTCAAATGGACAGGAAATCGAAGCAAATGAGGGGTCCAATCGAAGAAGTCTTTATGCTGAAGCTGGCACAGTTCTACTCAGAGCCATCAAGGAGAGCAAGGTTCTAATGATGAAAGGCATGATTATTTTGAATGAAGTAAAGATGGAAAGGAAGGCATCCGAAGGAATGAAGCTAGGACTTGGTCCAAAACAAGCCAGAAAGCCAATAATCGAAAGAAGATTGAAGCAGGCTGGCAAATAAAGGAAAATGCGTGGGAAAGAACACAGAGAATTGGTCATTTAGAAAAAAAATATGCAATATAAATCAAAAAAATTTCAATCAATCTTCAAGATTCAATTCGATTTTGTTAATCTAATTCATCCCACTATATATACATAATGAACCCTGACCCGAAAAGAGAGGATTTTGGCTGTGTAAAACACCAAGACTACTCAGAATTTTTGACAAAAAGTGTGGAATGAGTTTTGTTCTAGAGGGAGATTCAAGGCGTTACAAGGACTTCAATCCCTTCCCAGGCGTATTTGGAAGCTTTCTGGACTACTCTGGCACATCAATACCTCCAGGAACGATCATCACAGGTATCACGGTTTGAACTTTTTCTTGAAACTGGTCTTTGAAATATATGCATGATCAATGAATTTTAAATACGTAGTCTTGTTTATATGATTATTTAGAACATAGCTTCATGATTAATTATATGTTTTGATGCATATTAGATTAAATGCCATTGCTAGGATTTGAAGCTTCGTTTTAGGGCTTTTTATTTCAGGCAAAATCAAGACAAATGATGAGTACCATTGTACTCACGAGACCAAATCCAATTGATCTGCATATTTGGTTTGAATTTATATTGCATAATTATGATTTTTGAGATGTGCAGGTTTGTAGCTATAACATTGTCTGTACGTAAAACCTTTAGGCTAAAACAACAGTCTCAACGAAGAAGATGATTGTGTCTCAAAACCTGAGTGGCCCGTTTGAATTTTTGCGCATTTTATTTATAGCCACTAACCATTATCACATATAATACATGTTTCTCATTTATATTAATGATTGAATAACTGGATCAGTGGCGAAAGGGAAGACTTTTCCAAGCGTGCACACCATAGGCCCCATATCCTTATCCTTGGATCAATCAATGCATGGATCCAATGCTCCAATGAAGTTCCCCGTGGTGGACATTCCTGGGACAACCACACTGAACCACACGGAGCTATGGGCCAACTGGATTGGGCTTTGACCAAAAATTCAGCATGCGCCCTCCAATTTGGGTTTACACCCCTCAGGATCACTCTTTTTCCCTTTTAATTTTGTTTTATTTAAATTAGTTAATTTTTTTGTTTAAATCAATTTTTTCCATAAAACCATAAAATCAACATCACAAAAAATAGGATTTAGCTTTTTCTCAATAAATTAATTTCATCAATTTTAATTTATTTCATTAATTAAAATTAATTAGAAAAACTAGGTCAAAACTTCTAATCTTTTTGACAAAAAAATCCTAAAGATATTTTCCATGATCAAATTAGGTTTTTTTTAGGGTGTCCAACCTATTTCAATCTTTTATTCTCACGCGTAATTATTTTTGTCGTACCATTAATTTTTATTATTGATGTAACTGTGCCCAGTTTGTAATAGCTTAATTAAGGTTTTATTTACGCACTTTATTTTTTCAGTCAAATTTCTTATGTATCTACACCAAAGTCTTGTAATAGCTTAGGGCCTCTATTTTCTCGCTTTTATATTCTGTATATATTTGTATATAATTGTTAGCAACCTAGGCATGTATGATTAATCAATCAATCAATAGATCACTAATATCAAAGATAAATATATCTGAAAAAGCACACTTTTGCACACTTGCACCCCTAGGGTCTCACCTCACTCGGTTGCCTTCGGAAAAACAATGGTCATGTCCCTCGAACATAGGGATACTCTTAGCAAAGACCCTCAGTTAAAAATCATCATAAAGATCATAGTCCCTAAACATCCCTCGAGTTGCCTACGAGAAATGATCTTATGATGACAGTCCCTTTGAAATGCTAAGGTATCCTTACATGTTGCCTTCAATGACCATAAGCGTCCCTTTCGATAGTCCCTCAACATCCAACGACTAGGGTTACTGTTGTACCCCAATTTTTACCCCTAAGATCCCTTCATCATACCATGTTGATTCAATCACAACAAGATCACATTAGGACTTTTGGTTCTTCTCCCTATCATTTAGATTTTCTCTTTTTGAGGAGTTACCAAGCACCTTGACTTGTTTTCTTTTCTGATCATGAATATTTTTCTTTGATTTTTCTTTTATTAATAAAATGCAATGTTGGTTTACCTTACTTGTTAATAATGTAGGTAAAGGAAATGAGGTTTAGCAAGTTGCTTCATGGGTTCATGAGTTTATTTCCATGCCCTAGTCAATATAGCTTGAGGAGTTCAAACTTCACTATTGGAGTGGTTTTGGAAGAAATGGCATTACAAGGCTTACTTTGGTTCAACATATTTCAAAGTTATCAAAATTAATTCAAAAGTACAAGGGGTTGAGGGAAGAAGTTGTCATGATTGGACAAGGTCTTGTTCCTATTGGTCACAAGAGCACATTTCTCTCAAATGTCAAGATATGGAAGTGGTTTTAGTGGATATGAGTCCTCATCATCATCCTCAACAACTTTTACTCATAAAGAAAGAATATTGGCACAAGAAGTTTGTTCAAACTTGTCAAAGTTCCTCCAAGCATTCTCTTGTTCTAGAGGCTAGGGTTTTGAACTTCAAAGGAGCATATCTTGCTCACCTTTTGGTATTTTTCAGTGATTCCAAAGAAATATTTCTATTCAAAGAGTTACCAACAAATCACTTCAAAAGTTCCAAGGAGTTTTCATGTGGAAGGAACTTGGTGAAGAAGAAAGATTACAGGTCATCCAGATGAATCCACAATTTTCCATATGTGACTTCAAATGGTCATAAATTGGTCAATTTTTATCACCTTGAGTCCATTCTTTTTCCATGATGATCTTGAATATGTGTACTTTTTGCCTTCTTAAGAATGCAAAAGATTATAGGTCATTTCATGATTTTTGGCCAATTTTAACAAGTCATAACTTGCTCAATTTTTGGAGATTTTAGGTGGTTCAAATTTCAAAATGTCATCCAAGAGATCTACTTCATTCCATCTTTTTTGGCCAAGAGCAAATTCTAAGTGCAAGGCCAAGTTTGGATATAAAAGATTATAGGTCATTTTTGAAGAAGAATTTGAAATATTTCTAAGTATGGAAAGTCAACTCTTTTTCTTCATCTTTGACTCCATGTAACTTTTAGCTCAAGCATCCATTTGATTCCATTATTTTTTCATTGCAAAGCTTGTAACCTCATCTTTCCAAAGCATCGAGAATTATGCCCTAAGACCCCTTGAGTTGGAAATGCCATGGATTTGAATTTGGTAACTTGAAACTGAATTTTTCACAAAGTCAGGATTTTGAAATATTTGTTTTTGGCTTATAATCACAAGTTTTCCACGCACGATTTAGCTGAGTTTTGATCCCAAAAGTGTTTAGCATCATGAAACACACGATTTAGCTGAGTTTTGATCAAAATTGAGTCACACTTTCTTCATGATGCAGACCCACACAAATTCCCTCCAAAATGCATCATTCACTCTTTCTTTTGATCCCATTCACTTCCCTATAAATAGAGGGTCACCCCCCATCCATTTTATGAAGCTTGGAGAGGCAAGAACACCCTGCCAAAACCTCACACGAACCCACTTTTTTGAATCCAGTTTTTGAAATGTAAGCTTCCTTTTCCAAAATTCTTTGCGCATTCATCATCCTTGAACTTCATACAAACTCTCCAGCACTTAAACCAATCAAAACGACCCATAATTCAAGCTACATAAGTCCAATTTCAGAGCTTCTTACTTGAACTTCGAAAAGGTAGAATTCTCCACCATTTGTATCCAAATCAAGCACTAATATGTTCTACTCCTTTGTCTGATTCTAATGATGCTTACAATTTTTAAATCCATTGAGAATTGAGAGAAAATCTCAAATTGAAGGTGCTCGCTATTTTCTGGGTTTTTTTTATTCATATCTCTCTCCATACCTTACATAAATTTGGCGCGATGGTTGTGTTAGAATCGTCTTGAAGAGATGAGTTTAATGATGCTAGCCTGGGATCCTAATTTTTCCATTTGAAGGATCTCACAAAATCCCTATTGCAGGGTGTCTGGAGGTTGAAGATGATGACATGTCTCATCTCAGCCAATGATAGCGTGCCAAACGTTTTAATTTTATTAGTTGCCCTTTTTCTGATCCCATGTGTATTTCACTAAGGTCCATATCAAGCACAGTGCATCTGGTCTAGTGGATTAGCTTACTAACGCGTTTTGACTATGATCTGAAGGTCCACATCTTTTTGGTTTTATTTTATTTTCTGATTTTATATTTTATTTGATTAAATTTACAAAAATTCATAACTCTTTTATTTTTTATCCAAAAATTATGAAAAAATTAACAAAAATACTTTGAATCATTTTTGATCTAATGAATATTTTTTCACATTTTTATTTTAACATTTGATATTTTTTTATATATTTTTTGTATTATTTTCTTTCTTTTAATTACTTAAAAAATACTTTCTGACATTCTGGAAAAATCATAAATATTATTTTGCATATTTTTGACTTTCTAAAATTTTTATGGAATTTTATGTTGAGGTTTACTATTTTTTTTACCTATTTTATGTTTGTTTTAACAATTTTAAATAGTTTAAAAATAGTTTCTGACTTTTAAAAATTATCAAAATTTTTGTAAAAATATTTGGATCCGTTTCTGATTTTTCTATGGCTTTATTTTTTGTTTCTTGATTAATTTGAACATAGTTGATATTTTTTTCACTATTTTCTATTTTTAAACCTTTTTTTTACCTTTTTAAATGTATATATTAAATTTGATATTATTTTGTGATTATTTTCTGGCTGATCTTGGGTTAGGTTTTAGATCATGAACTTTATTAACATCATTGGATCCATGGTGTTGAGTTTAACTCCATAAAAATGGATGAATGATTTTAATAATAGTTTGATTAAAATATAATTCAAATGGAGCATGATCTCTATATCATGTCTCAAAATAAATAGTGCATAGATTGCTATTGACAGACCTCAAAATAGGTGCGACTTCTATATAAGTCCACTTACGATTGCTTAACATAGCACTAAATTTTATCCTGATTCGAATAAATGATCATTCGTGGCCCAAACCTATGATTGCAAGCCCAAGTATGTTAATTTGATCTCTTTGATCCAATAACCTTGAGATTCATTGTGTGGAGGCTTTGGTTCTATCAATCCTCTAATTGATCTATAACACCTTTGGTCAACGCGAATCACTTAAACATCGTTGATCATTAAATGGTACTTGTGAGAATTCCAAATGGATGATATACTTGACAAAAAGCAAATGCAACTTGTTGTGTGGAGGCTTTGGTTCTACCAATTCTCTAATGAGTTCCAAATGCAAGTTTCAAGATGGCCATCCAACTAACCATTAATTATTGACTTGTTTTATCTTATGCTTTTATTCTTTTTATGCTTTATGTACTATTTATTTTTCAGCATTTACATTTCATGCCATTTTCATTTTTTCTCATTTGAGCATTTATTTTATTGTCATTTTTACTTTGCTCACTTGAGCTTTTCTTTTCTTTTCTTAATATACTTAATAATCAACATAAACCCTAAAAAACTCTTAATGGTACTTGAACTATTTGGTTACTATCCTTGGCATTATGGAACATGGGACTATTTCTTGGACTTAGGATTAGAAACCTTGGCCTATCTTGGAGACCTTGTGATCTTATCTGATTATTTTGTCTGGAGTTCTTGAGGTTTACCTCAAGACATTGGGTTGCTTGTTTGTTTTTGTGTGCAGGTTTTTGTGATTACCTTCTCTGTTTGTAATCTGGAATTCACCCGTATACAGCCGTTACTCTGCCCAATTTTTGTGAAGACTTAATACACTTGAAGAGGTCTAGTATCTTTGCTTGCTTGGTTTCAATCCAAAGAATGTGAATTCTATCTTGGCTCATAATGTCAAACTTTGGCTTCTTGTTGGTTAGATGGATCTTATCCTTAGCTTTTACCTTATACTTTAGGATAGTCTCTTCTTCTCCTCCCATTTTCTT
Source organism: Vicia faba (assembly GCA_948472305.1). Taxonomy (NCBI): domain Eukaryota; kingdom Viridiplantae; phylum Streptophyta; class Magnoliopsida; order Fabales; family Fabaceae; genus Vicia; species Vicia faba. Next base: position 490,413,110 of record OX451740.1, read on the forward strand.
TAATTTCAAAAATCTTCTCCCTCCTTTTGAAAACCCTTCTTGTTTTGAAACTTGAAACACTTTCATAATAAACTTGGACTTAGGTCCATGCATTTTCAAAATATTTTCATAAATAAACTTCAATCAATTTAATAATACCTTGACATTTTTTGTGAGAAGACTAAAAGTCAATCAATCTCATTTCAAACAATTTTGCCACTTTGGCTTTTATCTTTAAACTTTTCTCAAAAGATTAGACTCTTGTCAATCCTTGTAGTGATACAAACAACTATACTTCTATATTATATAGTGAAGTGATATATTTTCCACTTGGGTGTTGAGTGAGGCGTTGTTGATTTTAAGATCTAAGCCATATCCTCCACTTTGAGATGATGCAAATTCTCCTTTCTCATGATTGTGGGTAGTAAGTATGTTTTCCACATGGACAATGACGATGATATCTTATCTCATAAAATTAACCAACACACTTGTGTTTCAAATTTTTAAAAGAGGAACTACGTGTACCCTGATCCCCTATTGCACGAAAGGTGGTACGTAGGCACTAAAGGTTTACAACCGCGACGGGTGCAAAAATCATAAAAAATATTTCTCTTCTCACCTCCACCATCCATTTTATATACAACACATTTTTTTATAGCCAAAATATACAAATTTTACAAAGAGGTTCCTACAGAGTACCGTAGATGTTTAGGGTGCTAATACCTTCCCTTTGCATAACCAACCCCCTTACCTTGAATCTTTCCCCCTCTTTTGGGTTATTCGCTCTTTTCCCATTCCTTTGGAAACTATAAAGCACGGTGGCGATTTTTATTTTTGATTTGTAATGTCTAGTCAATCCAATGGCTTAGTCTTGAACATTTCTACCGCTACAGTTACCTACTCACTAATAGTAGGATAAAACGGTCTAAAGGATAAGAGTAAAAGAACAAACTTTTTTCAAGTAGGTAGATAATTGTTAGGTACTTGCTCAAATAAATTTTTACACCATACTTTCAAACATACTTCTCAAATAAAGTTTTCAAAAAAACACTTTATCACAATCTTGAGGACGGATACAAGAGTTATCATAAAGTGAATCGCCACACTAAGGCATTTTTCAAAGCTTTTCAAAAACACAAACACAAGCAATTTAAAAAATGAGCAAGTACCTAAGAGCCTGGGGAAAACCACATATGGAAAAGGTGCTAACACTTTCCCTTTCCATAATCTACCCCCCTTACACAGAAAATCTTGAAAAAAGGTCTTTTTCTGTTCTTTTCACCCTTTCCTTTGTTGGATAAAAGAAAATTCGGTGGCGACTCTTGCTTACCACGACATTTGCAAACAAAAAATGCAAACCAATATTAACAGTCGGTTCTGCCACCGTATCACAGAACTGGCGACTCTGCTGGGGAATAATTATATAAAGTGGGGTTTACCTTAGGGTCTAGATCATTTTAAATTGCTTTATCTGTTTGCTTTGACTACTTTATCTTTGAGGTTTTGTTGGGGTATTCTTGTAAAGATCCTATACCCAAATTTGGGGACACTTTTTAGGTAAGTAGCAATAAACCATGGAGGTTGTACAGTGTAGACCGATACGGACTAAGTGGTGGCTACGTTAGCGTGAAACTTTGGATTGTACTAATGTTCCTTGAGTAAGTTAAGGATAACATTAGGCTTCCTCATAGTGTCACTAAGCGCTAACTGACCTTTAGAACCTTTAATTGACTCATCCTAGCCATTAGAAGGTAGTGAGATAACCGGCTTTGGTTCTGACCAAAGATTGGTTGATACTCGATACTACACTCATTGAGGCTGGACTTTTATGATTTTTTGGCTGCAATACTTCGGTGCGGAGCTGGAACAATTTCTGAAGGGAAGGTCAATGATATTGAGGATCCTTAGAACCCGGTTACTATTAATAGGACAGGTTGAGCAAACTGAACATTCAAGAGGGTACATATCTTAAAAAACTCATGCAATCCTTTAAACCTAAGGTCTATTGCGTGATTTGCTTGTGTTTATCTGTGGTTTTTAACATTATTATGACATCATAAACTTCATGACATTCATACATACTAACCATTTCAAGGACCAGTTGGATTTACCTCTTGGCTGTTTTGTAGGATATGGATTCAGGTCGCAGAAAAACCATCCGAATTCACTTCACAGAAGTTCCTCCTAAGCTCAAGGAATTAGTCTTGAAAGTCCCCGAGGAGACATCATTCCACAAAAGACATGGCCACTTGCTCAGTTTGGTTACCACCGGGTTTCACGAAGGTTTGATGAGTGTCTTATTCCAGTTCTTCGACCCTAAGCACCATTGCTTCACATTCCCTGATTATCAATTGGTGTCTATGCTGGAAGAATTATCTTAGTTACTTGGTTTACCTATATTGGAGAGAGTACCTTTCACTGGTTTAGAACAAGACCCAGCTTCTAAAAATGTTGTCGTAGCTTTGCACTTGAAACCATCTGACATTGAGTCCAATTGGGAAAAAAGAAGTGGAGTTAAGGGTCTCCTTGCAAATTTCCTGATGAAGAAAGCTCAGATTTTTCCTGGATGCTATGAGCTATCATGCCTTCGAAGATGTATTATCACTCTTAATCTATGGGTTGGTCATGTTTCCTAATTCATATCAACTTATAGACGTGAATGCCATCAACATCTTTCTTGCTCACAATCTGGTTCCTACACTGCTCAGGGATATCCTACATTCTCTCTATACTCGTACTCTAAAGAAGCGAGGAACTCTCATGTGTTGCATCCCTCTGCTATATAGGTGGTTTATTTTGCACCTTCCTCGGTCAGTAATGCAAAATGATTTAGGCTTAAAGTGGAGCCAAAGAATAATGTCTCTCTCTCACTCTGACATCCATTGGTGTCCTCTCTCTCAAGAGGACATTTCTTTTATTGATCGCTGCGGAGAATTTCCTAATGTGCCACTCCTGGGCATTAGGGGAGGCATCACCTACAATCCTTCTTTAGCACTACATCAGTTTGGCTATGCACAGAGAGATGGTCCACCGGATATGCTCATCCAGGGTATTGTGTTCAGCTACTCAGTTGATGTGTATAATTATTGTCAGAGGTTCATCCGCTCTTGAGGCATTGTTAAGAAGACTGATAGTAGGACTTTGGGGTGTAAGAACTCTATCCCTTTGGAACCTTACCTCAAATGGGTGAGATCTCGAACCCAAAGTCTTATGATGCCATACGATTCCATCTTACCGGCGATCTTGGAACCTATTAATCGAGGGGGCGAGTCCCATATTATTCTCCATCCCGATATGCCAACCAACTTCGAAGAGTAGCGAAAGTCTTGGATCAAACTCAAGGGAGAACAAGATACTTTTGAGGCTCAATTCTATGCAAGTGAGAAGAAGGTACTAGAATTAACAAAAAAACTTCATGAAGAGAGGAACCTCAACACCAAGAGGAAGCGCCCATGGGAGACTTAGGAATTTCCTTTCAATGTTTATCCTTGTGTAATCTTTTGTTGCTTTAAAAACTTACTAATAAAAGGTTTTACTTTTTGTTTTGTTTAAAAGATCTTAAATCCAATAAAGTCCTTGAAATCATTCCATACACATATAATACATATCATTGCATAAACAGGTTTCATAGCAGGTTTCTCATCTTCTTTGCTGTTTATTTCAGCCGTAAATAAATGGATCTCGAACAAACTATGAAAGACCTACAGACTCAGAATGCACAATTCCAACAGATGATCATGGCTCTAGCCAAAGGGCAAGAGGAACTGAAAGCCATGATTTTTAAAGACAAGACTAAGAAGCCAAGGAGGACAACTGGTGTGGTAAATCTTGGAAGAAGATTCAAGGGACCGTTAAAGCAAGTGGTTTATCTGACATCTTCATCCAAATAAGGGGATAACCAAGAGGGTGAGACAAGAGAGGAAGACCCTAGTCCGGGGAATCTGATAATGATACTGATTACAATGAAGAGCAGTATCCTCTGGCTGACGAAAAGTACAAGCAGTTGGAAGAGCGTCTGAGTGCAATGGAGATTCAGAAAGTACCTGGGCTGGACTTTGAAGAGCTAGGTTTGGTGTTTGGGATTGTTATTCTGCCAAAGTTCAAGGAACCAGTGTTTGCTAAGTATGATGGGTTTTCATGTCCCAAGATGCACCTCTGATCTTATATGAGGAAGATACAGCCTCACACTGCTGACAGAGACTTATGGGTCCACTTCTTTCAGGATAGTCTATCTGGAATGCAGCTAGATTGGTTCTATCAGTTGGAAAGGGCCAACATTCATAATTGGGAAGACCCGGATGCTGCTTTCTATAAGCAGTATCAGTATAATGCGGACCTTGCTCCCACCCGTACTCAACTTCAAAGTATGGCTATAGATTCGAGCGAGGGCTTCAAAGACTACGCTCAAAAATGGAGGGACTTGGCAGGAAGAGTCCAACCTCTCTTGTCTGATAGGGAGTTAGTGGATATGTTTCTGGGAACCATGTCTGGTACATTCTTTAATCACCTAATTGGAAGTTCCTCGGCCAGCTTTACTGAATTAATCTTGACAGGGGAGAGAGTGGAAGCTGGGATTAAAAGTGGTAAGATCCAAAAGGAAGCATCCTCTAGTGTCGTAAGGAAGCCATTTTTTGGGAAGAAAGAGGTTCATTCTGCGTACAATTAAAAGAATCAAGATAGAACTGAACACCGTCCAACGGTAGGGGCTGTCATGATCCCTAAGCCTGCACCCACTCAACAGAGGAATAATCAGCAGAGAACAGAAAGGTCGGCAAGATAATTCAACTGGATAAATATGATTTTATCCCATGTTTTTCCTCATTTGTTGAAATCTAATATGGTAACCTTGCCGGAAGCGCCAAAGAATCCCAACACTACCTCTCCTCGTTACAATCTAAATGCCCGTTATGATTATCATTCAGAGAGTCCAGGTCATGATACAAAAGACTGTTGGGCTTTGAAAAATAGGGTACAAGACCTTTTCGAGGCAAAGAAAATTGAGTTTGACACCCCCGAAATTCCAAATGTTATCACCACTCCTATGCCCAAGCACGACCGTGGTGTTAACGCTATTGAAGACGATATGTTTGTTACTACTGTTGAAGAGCTTGTTACTCCTCTATTGACCACTAAGTGGAAATTATTGAAGGTCAGTTTATTTCCGGGTTGTGGCGAAGGTTGCCACTTCTGTTTATCTCTACTGACTGGTTGTCATTTGTTAAAGGCAGGTGTTCAACGCCTGATGGATGATAGAGAGATTTTGATTAAGAAGAATCCTATCCCGACTATTGCTTGCAGAGATGTTTCAATAATAACCATTTCCACCAATCCTACCAGGGTCTCTGCCAAAAGACCCGTCAAGATGACATCTACTCCGAAGGTTACTCTGCTGATAATTACTGGGCCATGGCCAATCCCGTACTCCTCAGATAAAACTGTTTCGTGGAACTATGGGGTTGACATCTACTACCACGGTGTCAAGCAAGATTGGCTGGCTGCTGAAGACCAGGTTTCTGAGAGTGCTAATCCCGACGTTGTCAACATTGTGGGAACCAGCAAAATAACCAGAAGTGGAAGACTGTTCTCCCCTGAAATTTCTCCTCCAAAAGTTGTTACCAGTCCTGTGATCATTCCTACTTTCATTCCTGCTGATACTACTACTATAACCCCTGTGATTACCCCTTCTGACACCCCTATAACCGAGTCGACTGAGACTCGGAGCAAAGACATATTGGTTGAGCTTGTCCATTCAAAGGAATATTCGATATCTATCTTAGAGGCTTCCAAGCAAGAAATGGAAGAAATTTTGAAAATTATCAAGAGCGACTACAACATGGTCGAACAGCTGGGGCAGACCCCTTCAAAGATTTCTATGCTACCCTTGTTGTTGTATTCTGAAGCTCATGCGAAGGCTCTGGTGAAGTTCCTGAAAACTGCCCATGTGCCCCCGGAAATCTCTGCTGACCAATTTGAAGATTGTGTGGCTAGTTTAACGGCTGATAACAATTTGGGCTTTTCTGATGCTGATTTGACTCCTAGAGGGAGGAACCACAATGATGCGTTACATGTCTCTTTCGAATGCAACGACATTACTTTGGCCCATATCCTTGTAGATACTGGTTCATCATTAAATGTGTTGCCTAAGAATTCCTTGGATAGACTAGACTGTGAAGATTTGACTTTGAAGCCCAGTAATATTGTAGTAAGGGCTTTTGACGGTTCAAAGAGAATGGTGCACGGGGAGGTAAACGTCCCCATCAAGGTTGGTTCTCAGACTTTCGACTCTACCTTCTATGTGATGGATATCAGGCCATCCTATTCTTGTTTGTTGGGTTGCCCTTGGATACACGGGGTTGGAGTTGTTACATCCACTCTACGTCATATGATGAAATACCCGGTCAAAGGGAGAATTGTCATTGTACACGACGAAGAAGAATACATGGTCAGTCACCTGAATTCCTTCAGGTATGTGGAAATGGATGGTGAGTTCATCAAGACTCCATGCCAGATTTTCGAAGAGGTACCTCAGACTCTGGCTGCAACTGAAACTGTTACCAACGTACCGAAGATCACCAGACCTCCCTTGAAGATGGATTCTATCAAGGATGCAAAAGCGGTTGTCGAAGAAGGTGGGTCTACCATCTAGGGTCAGCTCCCTGATATTCTGTACAAGTCTGATAAATTTGGTTTGGGTTTCTCTTCAAGGGCTCAAAGAGTTGTTCAACGTGCTCGTGCTTGAAGACCTCCCATACGTATCACCAATCATGGGGTCAACACTGTAGAAGATGGAGATGGGGAAAATGACGTGCACAACTGGATCTTCCCTACTACTAACGGCGGACCTAGTAACTGGACGAAAAAAGATTTTGTACCTATTACTTTTGTTCAGAAGTAATTGTCTTTCTTGTTTTTTGGATACGTGATAAACAATATAACTTTATGGCCATGTGTCTTACCAGGGGCACATCGGTTTATTTGTGAGGGTTATCATGTTTCACTTTCATATGGCATCAATAAAGCATTGGACGTTTATGCATACAAATTTTGCGCTCTCTGTTATTCTTTTCTACTTTTACTTTGTCTATACAGATATGCTCTTACACACTCACGTATCAAACTGCAGATCCATATCCACTCTGGATCCCATTGATAACAGTTCTTCTATTGCCAGTTATAACTTCAAAAATCCGATCAACCAAGCCGAGGACGAAGGTAAGGAAGATTGTGAGGTACCTGGAGAACTTGCTAGACTGTTACAACAAGAAGAAAGGGCTATACAGCCTCATGAAGAGCCAGTTGAGACAATAAACTTGGGCACAGAGGTAGATAGAAAATAAGTAAAGATCGGCGCAAATTTGGGGCTTAGTGTCAAGCAGCGGTTGATATAGATGTTGCATGATTATGTCGAGATCTTTGCCTGGTCATATGAAGACATGCCAGGACTGGATATATATATTGTGGTTCATCGTCTGCCAACTAAAGAAGATTACCCTCCGATAAAGCAGAAGGTCCTTCGCATGCGCCCTGAAATGTCAGAGAAGATCAAAGCAGAGGTTATCAAGCAGTTCATTGCTGTGTTCTTAGCCGTCATCTCTTATCCCCAATGGGTGGCCAACGTAGTTCCGGTGCCTAAAAAAGACGGCAAGGTACGTATGTGTGTGGAATACAAATATTTGAACAGGGAAATCCCCAAAGACGACTTTCTGCTCCCCCACATCGACGTTCTGGTTAACAACACCGTGCAGCACAAGATATTTTCCTTCATGGATGGTTTCTCTGGTTACAATCAGATCAAGATGTCACCCGAAGATATGGAGAAGACAACCTTCATTACGTAATGGGGCACTTTTTGCTACAAAGTGATGTCATTTGGATTAAATAATGTCGGGGCAACCTATAAGCGGGCCATGGTCTCCTTATTTCATGACATGATTCACCATGAGATAGAGGTATATGTGGATGACATGATAGCCAGGTCTCAAACTGAGGAGGAGCACCTTGATCATTTACAAAAGCTTTTTGATAGGTTGAAGACATAAAAGCTGAGGTTGAATCCAAACAAGTGCACCTTCAAGGTAAGGTATGATAAACTGCTAGGTTTTATTGTCAGTGACAAGGGAATTCAGGTAGACCCTGCAAAGGTGAAGGCCATACAAGATATGTTGGCTCCTCACACTGAGAAGGAAGTCAGAGGCTTTTGGGACGACTAAATTACATTTCCATGTTCATTTCCCATCTAACTGCTACTTGTGAGCCAATCTTCAAGCTCTTGAAAAAATATCAAGTGGTAAAGTGGAATGACGAATGCCAGACTGCCTTCGAAAGAATCAAGGAATACCTTCAAGAACAACCAATTCTAATGCCTCCGATTGAAGGATGACCTTTGATAATTTACTTAACAGTGTTAGATAATACAATGGGGTGTGTGTTGGGGTAACATGATGAGTATGGTCGAAAAGAGCACGCAATATACTACCTTAGCAAAAAGTTTACCGACTGTGAAACAAGATACTCACTGATCAATAAAACTTGTTGCGCTTTGGCATGGACTTCTTGCCAAATGAGACAGTATATGTTGACCCACACTACTTTGTTGATATCTAAGATGGATCCGATCAAGTACATCTTCGAGAAGCCCTCCCTCTCGAGAAGAATAGCAAGCTGGCAAATGATCCTGACCGAATACGATATACAATACACGACCCAGAAAGAAATCAAGGGAAGTGTATCAGCTGATCATTTGGCTCATCAAGCCGTGGTTGACTACCAGTCCATGAATTTTGAGTTTCCAGATGAGAATATTATGCTAGTGGCTGACTATGAAGAACCTGGACCAGATGAGGGACCTGAAGAAGGATCCCGATGGATTATGTTTTTTGACGAAGCCTCGAATGCACTTGGCAATGGGATTGGTGCCGTGATTATATCTCCTAAAGGTTGTTATACTCCTTTTACCGCCAAATTATGTTTTAACTATACCAACAACATGGCGGAGTATGAAGCGTGCATCATGGGTCTCAAAGATGCTATTGACCTGAGGATCAAGTTCTTGAGCGTTTTTGAGGATTCATCTTTGGTAATAAGTCAGATTAAAGGAGAATAGGATACGAAACACCTGAATCTCATCCCGTGCAAAGAACATGTGTTGCCATTGCTTCCACTCTTTGAAGAGGTCACCTTTGAACATTTTCCATGAGAAGAGAATCAGTTAGCGGACACACTAGCTACAATGTCATCTATGTTCAAGGTCAAGTGGGACAATGAGGCTCCTCAGATCACTATTGAGAGGTTGAATGAACCAGCATACTGCTATGAGGTTGACACTGAATAAGTAGCAAGCAAACCTTGGTTCTTTGAAATGAAGAGATATCTCGAGACTCAAGAGTATCCCGAGGGGGCATAAGTCAATGATAAGAAGTTTCTGAGAAGGTTCTCCGCAGAGTTCTTCCTCAGTAATGGAATCCTCTACAAGCGCAACCACGACTCTACTTTACTTTGGTGCATAGACAAGAGCGAAGTAGATAGGATTATGATAGATCTACACGAAGGTACCTTCGGAACCCATTCGAGTGGACATACCATGGCTAAAAAGATCCTATGGGCAGGATACTATTGGTCCACCATGGAAGCAGACTGCTATCAGCATTCCCGAACTTGTCACAAATGCCAAATCTATGCTGATAAGGTGCATGTACCTCCGGTTCCTTTTAACGTCTTGACGGCTCCTTGGCCCTTTGCAATGTTGGGCATTGACATGATCGGAGAGATTAGACCTGCCGCTTCCAATGGGCATCGCTTCATCCTAGTGGCCATTGATTATTTCACAAAATGGGTTGAAGTTTCCTCTTTTGCTATTGTTACCAAGAACATTGTGGTGCAGTTTATCAAGCAAAACCTGATTTTTTGGTACGGTGTGCCAGAGATAATCATCACTGACAATGGTACGAATCTCAATAACACGATGATCACCGAACTCTGTAAACAGTTCAAGATACAACATCATAATTCTTCCCCTTACCAGCCGAAGATGAATGGTGTTGTGGTGGCTACCAATAACAACATTAAGAAAATCATACAGAAGATGACAGTGACATACAAAGACTGGCATGAGATGTTACCATTTTCTCTTCATGGGCACCGCACCTCCGCACAAACGTCAACAAGGGCAACACCCTACTCTCTGGTATATGGTATGGAGGTTGTCCTGCCTATTGAGGTCGAGATCCCTTCTCTGAGAATCATGAAGGATGTGGGTTTGAATGAAGATGATTGGATACAGACTCGACTTGATCAACTAAATTTGATTGATGAGAAAAGGCTTACTGTTATCTGTTATGGTCAAATGTATAAAAAACAGATGATCAAGGCTTTCAATAAAAAGGTCAGACGCCAAGTATATCAAGTCGAAGATCTAGTGATCAAGCGCATCATACTGCTGCAAGGTGATCCCAAGGGAAAATGAAATCCCACATACGAAGGGCCATTTGTGATCAAAAGCATATTTTCAGGTGGAGCCATGATTCTGACCACCATGGATGGTGACGACCTTCCTCACCCTGTTAATGTGGACATAGTGAAAACATACTACACATGAATAAGACCCGCTAGGTTGACTGGCCTAGGCAAAACTAAGGGCATCCCAGCGAACCAAAAGGGTTCTGGAAAAAATTAGGGATGAAAACAAAAAAATATATGCACACCCGGCAAGTCGAAAACCTGAAAAGGAGGCTTGGGCAAAAAGTGTATCCCGGTGGACTAAAAACCCGAAAGGGCGGTCCAGGAAAAAGTTAGGGATTTGAAGCGTATCACTATGTCCTATTGGATCACCTTACGACCAGACTTCAGTATCAACTCTCAAGCTCAAACGACACCAATCAATCCAGCTAGCTTCAGACAAGTAGCAAAGTGATGAGACGCTCGAAGACATAGCGGCAATAGCAGAATTGAAACTCAATGGAATTATTACACATAGCTGTTTTTCTTCTCTTTGTACACTATTTTGTATAGTCTTCACCCTCATGGCGGTGCTCTCCTTCTAGAACGTCAGCCTCTTTGTACACAACGCTTGTTATAGGCAAACTTCAAAAATTAATACAAGTCATTTTTACAAAACCATTTGTTTTTTCTTTTTCTATTTTGTTTTGCAAAAACATCCAATGATTTATTCTTGAAATATGAATTTGAATATGATTTCTATTCACAAATATTTGCATAAGAGACAGAAAGACATTTGCTCATGACATAAGGAACATGGGCAAAGACTAAAAAACCATTTCAATCCCGGTAGTTACTCTGTTCAACATGGTACATGTGCAGGGACAGTTTGAGGCGATGTTACTAGTGTGTGCGTCCTAGTGACATCTATACTCCCCACAGAGTAGAGGTAACCAAAGGTTTTGATCCCTACTTCCCCAAACAGGAGTTACTTTCCCAGCAAAGTTCCTTCAGAGAGCCGATACCTATATTCCCCGTTCGAGTTTTATAATCGCAAGCAGTTTATAAAGCTTTCTCCCGAGCATGGTTTATTTCTCTGACTGCGGAAGCTCAATCCCCAACATACTTTATTTTTTCAAGTTACAAAAGTCCAACTCCCAGCGGAGTTTATTTCTCTGAATCGGCAGAATATTCTAGCAAAGCATCCCCTCTCGTAAACAAAGTTATTCCCCCGCAGAGCTATTCTCAGGAAAAGTCTCTCCCCGGCAGAATATTCGCAAATAGAAAGGAGTAAATCCCCAACATAGTTATCTCCACTCACCATCCCCAGCGGAAATGAAGAATTCAACTTCCTAATGCTCTTCAGCAGCAGTCCGGGATTTATTTTCCCCGACTAAAAAATACCTTAATAGCATCCCATATTTATACATCATGGCATGCGCATACATATTGCATACAACACAATCTCATTTATTTTTAGAACATCATCACAATGCATTTCATACATCATGACATTGCATACGACTAACTCTTTACCTTTCAGGAAAAGATTAAATCAACAAGCTACGTCTAACCAAGGACTATTCTAGGATTTTCCTTAGAAGGATGTCCTCACAAGATTTTCCCTAGGTCAGACAGGTCGACACTAAGATCTCTCTTATTACTATGCCAGTGGAAGATGTACCAAGACTTTCGTCTGGGTTAGTTGAATTGCTATTAAGATTCTCTTGATTACTATGCCAGTCAAAGTTAACCCAAGCTTTTCCCTGGGTCAGACAGGTCGACACTAAGATCTCTCTAATTACCATTCCAGTGGAAGATGTACCAAGACTTTCGTCTGGGTCAGTTGAATCGCTACTAAGATTATCTTGATTACTATGCCAATCAAATTTAACCAAAGATTTTCCCAGGGTCAGACAGGTCGACACTAAGATCTCACTAATTACCATTCTAGTGGAAGATGTACCAAGACTTTTATATGGGTCAGTTGAATCGCTACTAAGATTCTCCTGATTACCATGCCAGTCAAAGTTAACCTAAGATTTTCTCTGGATCATCCAGATCGACACTAAGATCTCCCTGATTACTATTATAGTTGAAGATACTCCAAGACTTTCGTTTGGGTCAGTTGAATCGATACTAAGATTCTCATGATTACTATGCCAGTCAAAGTTAATTCAAGGCCTTCCCCTGATTTAGTCAAATCAATACTAAGTTTTCCATCCCAGTTGAATACAACTTGAGATCTTTCTCTGGTCCAGTCAAATCGATACTAAGATTTCTACTCCAGTTAAAGAAGCTATGAAGCCCGGAAACTAACCGGATACTAGTCAATCAACAATTCAAGACATTGTGAAGCCTGTATCATGACCAGATAGCAGTTTAATCTCATCCCCCAGTAAGTCGATGTGAAGCCTGAAGCACGACCAGATAACAGTCAGCCTTATTATCTTCAACAAATCGCTGTAAATCCTAGATCCCGACCAGATAGCAGTTCACTTCCATCAAGTGATGACTCCCCAATAGAGTAACGGACAACTGAAGCTCCTAAAACTCTATGTTCCAAGACAGAGACCAACATTCCTCAGCAGATTCCTCTCTAACAGCAAGATCAGGAATTCCCACAAAGGGATATCTCATGAAATCATCATATTCTGGATGGCATACTTAAGCCCATCTCTGTTGACTCTTTGTTATATCCCCTGTATGGCATCTTTAAGCCCATCTTCGACGATCTGCCGACATATTTTCCAAATGGCATCTATAAGCCCATTCCCAATACTATCTACACAGTCAAGTATCATCTCAGACGAGTGCAAATTTCTGGGCACTTTAGTGTTCAATCATCTTCCACCTTCAGATCACGAAAGGTAGACCAGCCAATCTACATCCTCAGGTTTAAGAAGTTTCAACAGGGGCATCTGTTGTACCCCAAAATTTTCCCTCACATTTTTCCAAGATTTTCCACTTGCATAGGTGGTCACAAACCTTGGCATGAAGACAAGGACATTTTTTCAAATGATGTTTCTAGGTGTCCTTCGATTTCCGTATATATAGCGCTCTTCGATTACCATCTATATAGCGCTCTTCGATTTCCATCTATATAGCACTCTTTGATCACCATCTATATAGTGTCCTTCGATTGCCATCTATATAGCACTCTTCGATTACCATATACATAGCATCTTTCGACTAACAGCTACAAAAGGCCTTTTGATTGGCCTCATGACAAGCCTTTCGATGGGCATTATGTCAAGGATTTTCTATTAGCGTAGCAAAGGACTCTTCATTTGATATCCCAACAAATACCCTTCGATTGGTACTTGGACAAGGGCCCTTCGAAAGACTCCCTTCAGGACATTCGAAAGAGGCCATCAAGAGCGAACTCTGAAAACATGCCCAGGACAGAGTCTTGCCTTGTTGGGTCACAATGCCACAAGAGTTGTTTCGACCAGAGACTTCTCTTCAAATAGACAGGAAATCGAAGCAAAGGAGGGGTCCAATCAAAGAAGTCTTTATGCTGAAGCTGGAACAGTTCTACTCAGAGCCATCAAGGAGAGAAAGGTTCTAATGAGGAAAGGCATGATTAGTTCGAATAAGTTAAAGCTGGAAAGGAAGGCATCCGAAGTAATGAAGCTGGGACTTGGTCCAAAACAAGCTAGAAAGCCCATAATCTAAAGAAGATTGAAGCAGGCTGGAAAATCAAGGAAAACGCGTGGGAAAGAACATAGAGACTTGGCCATTTTAGAAACAAAAGATGCAAGATAAATCAAATCTTTTTCACTCAATCTTCAAGATTCAGTTCAATTTTGTTAACCTAATTTATCCCACTATATATACATAATGAACCCTGATCAGAAAAGAGAGGATTTTGGTTGTGTAGAACACCAAGACTACTCAGAATTTTTGACAAAAGGTGTGGAACAAGTTTTGCTCTATAGGGAGATTCAAGGCGTTACAAGGAATGCAATCCCTTCCCAGGCGTATTTGGAAGCTTTCTGGACTACTCTCGCGCATCAATACCTCCAAGAACGACCAACACAGGTATCACAGTTTGTACTTTTTCTTGAAACTGGTCTTTGAAATATATGCATGATCAATGAATTTTAAATATGTAGTCATGTCTATATGATTATTTCGAACATATATGCATGATTAATTATATGTTTTGATGCATATTCGATTAAATTCCATTTCTAGGGTTTGAAGCTTAGTTTTAGGGATTTTTATTTCAGGGAAAGTCAAGACAAATGATGACTACCATTGTACTCACGAGACCAAATCCAATTGATCTGCATATTTGGTTTGAATTTATATTTCATAATTATGATTTTTGAGATGTGCAGGTTTGTAGCTACAACGTTGTCTGTAGGTAAAACCTTTAGGCTAAAATAACAATCTCAACGAAGAAGACGACTGTGTGTCAAAACCTGAGTGGCCCGTTTCAATTCTTGCGTGTTTTTTTATAGCCACTAACCATTATCACATATAATACATGTTGTTCATTTATATTAATGATTGAATAACTGGATCAGTGGCGAAAGGGAAGGCTTTTCAGCGCGCGTGTGTAGGAGGTCAGGGGTTCGATCCCTGCCTCCTACATGTTATTTTTCTTAATATTTCTATGCAGATTCAATGCCTCTTTTCCAAGCGCGCACACCATAGGCCCCAGATCCTCATCCTTGGATCAATCAATCCATGGGTCCAATGCTCAAATGAAGTTCCCCATGATGGACACTCCTGGGACAACCACACTGAATCACATGCAGCTATGGGCCAACTGGATTGGGCTTTGACCAGAAATTCAGCATGCACCCTCCAATTTGGGTTTACACCCCTCAGGCTCACTCTTTTTCCCTTTTAATTTTGTTTTATTTAAATTAGTTTTTTTGTTTAAATCAATTTTTTTCCATAAAACCATAAAATCAACATCATAAAAAATAGGATTTAGCTTTTTCTCAATAAATTAATTTTTGTAAATCAATTAATTTAATCAATTTTAATTTATTTCATTAATTAAAATTAATTAGAAAAACTAGGTCAAAACTTCAAATCTTTTTCACAAAATAATCCTAAAGATATTTTCCATGATCAAATTAGGTTTTTTTTAGGGTGTCCAACCTATTTCAATCTTTTATTCTCACACGTAATTATTTTTTCCGTACGATTAATTTTTATTATTGATGCAACTGTGCCTAGTTTGTAATAGCTTAATTAGGGTTTTATTTCCGCACTTTATTTTTTCAGTCAAATTTCATATATATATCTACACCAAAGCCTTGTAATAGCTTGAGGCCTCTATTTTCTTGCTTTTATATTATGTATATATTTGTATATAATTGCTAGCAACCTAGGCATGTATGATTAATCAATCAATCAGTAGATCACTAATATCAAAGATAAATATATCTGAAAAAGCACACTTTTGCACACTTACACCCCTAGGGTATTACCTCACTTGGTTGCCTTCGGAAAAACAATGGTCATGTCCCTCTAACGTAGGGATACTCTTAGCAAAGACCCTAGGTTAAAAATCATCATAAAGATCATAGTCCCTAAACGTCCCTCGAGTTGCCTACGAGAAATGATCTTATGATGACAGTCCCTTCTAAATCCTAAGGTATCCTTACATGTTGCCTTCGATGACCATAAGCGTCCCTTTCTATAGTCCCTCAACATCCAACGACTAGGGTTACCTACTCACTAATAGTAGGATAACACGGTCTAAAGGACAGGAGGAAAAGAACAAACTTTTTTTGAGTAGGTAGATAACTGTTAGGTACTTGCTCAAATAAATTTTTACAACATACTTTCAAACATACTTTTCAAAAAAGCACTTTATCACACTCTTGAGGACTGATACAAGAGTTACCATAAAGTGAATCGCCGCACTAAGGAATTTTACAAAGCTTTTCAAACACACAAACACAAGCAATTTCAAAAATGAGCAACTACCTAAGAGCCAGTGGAAAACCACGGATGGAAAGGGTGCTAACACCTTCCCTTTCCATAATCTACCCCCTTACTCAGAAAATCTTGAAAAAATTTCTTTTTCTGTTCTTTTCACCCTTTCCTTTGTTGGATAAAAGAAAAGTCGGTGGCGACTCTTGCTTATCTAGAAATTTGCAGAAAAAAAATGCAAACCAGTATTAACAGTCGGTTCTGCCACCGCATCACAATGCGCGTGAATGGCCTGGCTACACTGGATCTGGAGGAAACTCATTAGAAAAAATTAACTTCAAGACCTGAGAATCGAACCCATGTCTCTTCCATTTGCACGCGTTCCTTCTACCACTCAACCATTCTATCATTCGTTAATATAAACAAAAGCAAACATATATATGAAAAAATTAAGTCAAATATATCAACAGATAAAACACGCACACTGAGTGGGGCCCTGGAGTTTAAATGGACCAATGGAAAGCAAGGACCATGCCACGCCTGCACCGGTGAGTTTGACCACCCTTCACGGTGGTCAACTCTTTCTTCTATGGTGATGCCAAAAATCGCAACCTGCAAAATAACGTGAATCAAAGCAATGGATTAAGCCTACCCCCCCCCCCCTAAATCATATGTTGCGAGTTCAATGGTGGCATCCATTTGGCCTAAAAGTCCCTATGTTACAAGGTTCAAAGGTTTCAGTTTGAGATTCCCTAAAAATGGAATCTTGTGATTCAAGCATCAACGCTCTCATACGAAACATCTAAACTGTTCTAATGGATGTCCTGAACAAAAAATAACACATCAAACACGTCAAAAATACATGAATCATTGGTTTTGAATTTACCAAATCTTACCAAACCGGTGGCACTTGGTTACAATGATCTGGGCACAATTTGGCTTGAGTAATGGTTGAAACAAGTTCCTGGGAACCTCGCGGTGATAATGGAACACCTGGAATGGATTAAAGATTCCTAGATTATATGATATAAGTTGCACCTCTCTTTGATAAAATTTGGAAGATTTTTTAGGGTTTGTAGAGGCAGCTTTTACGTGTCCTATTAGGTTTGAGTTGTAGTTTATATGTAGTAAATCATTATAGGTTTACAATAGTAGAAAAAATCCAATGCTTTGATGAGAAATATCTTATTTCCAATTATTTTATTTTTGGCTTGTTTTGGAAAAAATCCCATCTTTATTCCCTCCACGATTTTCCTTTGATTTTCCAGCATATTTTACCCCTCATTTGATGAGAAAAAGATTCTCAAATCATATCATTCATTATTTCTTTTATTTATTGATTTCCATTTAAACTTTAATGAATAAAAAATCAAAATAAATAATAAAAATAATGAGGTAATGTATGAGTGAGCTTAGAGGTCGTGGGCCATGTTAATAACAAGTTTTAAGCATAAAAACGTGGGCCCATTTGGAAAAATATTAAGTTTGGTCAATATTGGCTTCATGCACTTTTCCAAGAATTGGTCAACTTTATAAATGCATATCTCTCATTTTTAACCCTAAGAGGGTGTTCTTTGACTTTTTAGAGAGCTTAGGATGTTCTCTAAACAACCCTTTTGGTTTCATCTCAATTGGATCTTCCATCTTCATGTAAGGAGCTTTGACCCAAAAGGTGTTTTTGTTGACTTTCTGAAAGGACCTATAATGCATGAGTTTGTATCTTTTGATTGATGCATTTCTTGAACTTGAGGGCTGAAGATAAGTTGTAGGGTACTGGATTATCTTCAAAATGAGACTTGATGGAAAAGTTTCTGATAAAGTATGAGAAAGTTATGCTTGGTCAAAGTTTGGTTGACTTTTCCTATAGAAACCCTAATTTGCCATTTTTTACTTTTGATGAGTTAGGAGAATTTCTTGAGGAATCATGATCTAACCTTGATCAAATGATTGATATTACTTCAAAATTTTGATGTTAACCAAAAATCTTGAAGTTTGACTGTATTTGGGCAACAGATGACTTTTGACCTAGTACAATTGATTTTCAAGCATTTGAGCAGTTGACTGAGCAAACTTGTTGTGCAATGCATGAAATTTGGAATGGATGATATTGAGGACATATTAGGATAATGAAGAACATTTGGGATCCTTAGGACTCACATATCTTAATTGAAATTGAAACCCTTATTGGGGTTCATGGCCTTAGGAGGAGAACTTGTCTGGTCAATTCTTAGTCATCCTAAGGCAATTCAGGGATCTTAATGGACATGTCTTGAGTAGAATGAGAGGGAAAATTTTGGGGTACAACAACTTCCCCTATTTAATCTTCTTAAACCTGAGGATGTAGATTGGATAGTCTGTCTTTCGTGATCTGAAGGTGGGAGATGATTGAACACTAGAGTGCCCAGAAATTTGCACTCGTCTGAAATGATACTTGACTGTGAATAATATCGGGAATGGACTTACAGATGCCATTTGGAGAAGATGATGGAAGATCTTCGGAGGTGGGCTTAAAGATGCCATCTAGAGAACGTGACAGAGAGTCGTCGAAGATGGGTTTAGAGATGCCATCTAGAACAATGTTGATTTCATGAGATATTCCTTTGTGGGAATTACTATGCCTGTCGTTGGGGAAGACTTCGTTGAGAAATGTTGGTCTTTGTTCGGGAAATAGAGTTTAGGAGCTTCAGTTGTCCATTACTCTATTGGGGAGTCATCTCTTGATTGAAGATACGAAATTAAACTACTATCTGGTCAGGATCCAGGCTTCACAGGGACTTGATGAGGATAATAAGGCTGACTGATATCTGGTAGTATTCCAGGCTTCACAATGCTTTACTGGGGAAACGTGAAATTAACTGTTATCTGGTTGGACTCCAGGCTTTACAGTTTCTTTAACTGGAATAGAAATCAGGAAAATCTTGGTGTTGATTTAATTGAACTAGAGAAAGGTCTTGAGTTGTCTTCAACAGACAAAAATCTTGGAATATCTTCAACTGGAATAGAAATTAGAGAGATCTTAGTATCGATCTAACTGAACCAGAGAAGGTCTTTAATTAACTTTGACTAGAATGGAAACCAGAATAATCTTAGTATCGATTCAACTGAACCAGACAAAAGTCTTGGAATATCTTCAACTTGAATGAAAATCAGAGAAATCCTAGTATCGTTCTAACTGAACCAGAGAAGGTCTTGGATCATCTTTGACTGGAATGGAAATCAGAAGAATCTTAGTATCGATCTATCTGAACCAGAGAAGGTCTTGAATTACCTTTGACTGGAATGGAAATCAGGAAAATCTTAGTATCGATTTAACTGAACCAGTAGAAAGTCTTGGAATATCTTCAACTGCAATAGAAATCAGAGAGATCTTAGTATCGATCTAACTGAACCAGAGAAGGTCTTGAATTAACTTTGACTAGAATGGAAATCAGGAAAACCTTAGTATCGATTTAACTTAACCAGACGAAAGTCTTGGAATATCTTCAACTAGAATAGAAATCAGAGAGATCTTAGTATCGATCTAACTGAACCAGAGAAGGTATTTTGAGAATGTCATTTTGAGGAAAATGCTGAAATAACCCTTCATCAGACGTAGCTTTCGAGAAGACTACCAGGTCATGTAAGTAGTCAACGGTGTTTGTTGATTTGATCTTTTCTTGAAAATGGTAAAGAGTTAATCGTATGCAATGTCATGATGTATGAAATTCATTGTGATGATGGTCTCAAAATAAATGAGATTATGTTGTATGCAGTGTGTACGTGCATGCCATGATGTTTGAATATGGGATGCTATTGTGATATTTCTTAGTCTGGGAAAGTAAATCCCGGACTGGTGCTGAAGAGTATGGGGAAGCTGAATCCTTCATTTCTGTTGGGGATGCTGAATGGAGATGATTTGCTGGGGATTTCCCCTTCCTGTGTGAGAATATTCTCTCGGGGATTGACTTTGTGGAGAGATAATGCTTTTTTGGAAGGTTTTATCGATGCAGAGAAATAAACTCTGTTGGGGAATGAACTTCTGCAGTTAGAAAAATAAACTCTACCCGGGAGGAGGCTTTATAAACTATTTGAAATTATAAAACTCGGCAGGGGAATACAGATTTCAGTTCTCCGAGGGAACTTAGCTGGAGAAGGTAATTCCTACTTGGGGAAGGATATCAAAACTTTGGTTGTTTCGACTCTGTGGGGAACATAGACGGCACAGGGTCGTATGTAATGGTGACATTGTATAAAAATGTCTTTGCCCCTGTACCGTGCTGGAAAGAGTAACTATCGGGACCACAAATGGCTTTTTTAGACTTTTCCCCGTTTCTTAAAGTCATTAGCAACTGTCTTTCTGTTTTTTATGCAAGTATTTGTGAACAATGATCATATTTAAATGCATATGTCAAAAATAATCATTGGACATTTTTGCAAAACAAAACAGAAAAATAGAAACAAATAGTTTTGTACTTTCAAAGAAATGATTTGTATTGATTTCTGAAGTTCGCCTATAGCAGGCATTTTGTACAAAGATACTGACGTTCTAGTAGGAGAATTTCGTCGTAAAAAATGAAAACTACACAAAATAGTGTATAAAGAGAAAATAGCTATGTGTAATAATCCCATTGAGTTTCAATTATGCTATTGCCCTTATGTCCTTGAGCGTATCATCACTTTGCTACTTGTCCGAAGCTGACTGGATTGATTGGTACCGTTTGAGCTTGGTAGTTGATACTGAAGTTTGGTCGCAAGGTGATCCAATGGGACATAGCTGTACTCTTCAAATACCTAACTTTTGCATGGACCGCCCTTTCGGCTTTTGAGTCCACCGGGATACCCTTTTTTTCCCAAGCCGCCTTTTCAGGTTTTTGGCTTGCTGGGTGTAAAGATTTTTTTTTTTATGTATATCCCTAATTTTTTCCCGAACCCTTTTGGTTCGCCAGGATGCCCTTATTTTTGCCTAGGCCAGTCAACCTAGCGGGTCTTTATTTATGCATAGTATCTTTTCACCATTTTCGCATTCACAGGGCGAGGAAGGTCGTCACCATCCATGGTGGTTAGAATCATGGCTCCACCGGAAAATATGCTTTTGATCACAAATGGCCCATCGTATGTGGGGGTCCATTTGCTCCTGGGATCACCTTGTGGCATTATGATACGCTTGATTACTAGATCACCCACTTGATATACTTGACGTCTGACCTTTTTATTGAAGGCCTTGATCATTCGCTTTTGGTATATCTGACCATGACAGAAAGCAGCAAGCCTTTTCTCATCAATCAGATTCAGTTGATCAAGTCGAGTATGGATCCAATCATCTTTGTTCAAACCCGCATCCTTCATGATCCTCAAAGAAGGTATCTGGACATCAATAGGTAGGACAACCTCCATACCATATACCAGATAATAAGGTGTTGCCCCTGTTGACGTACGTGATGAGGTGCGGTAACCATGAAGAGCAAATGGTAACATCTCATGCCAGTCTTTATATGTCACCGTCATCTTCTGTATGATTTTCTTAATATTCTTGTTAGCGGCCTCTACAGTGCCATTCATCTTCGGCAGGTAAGGGGAAGAATTATGATGCTGGATCTTGAATTGTTTACAGAGTTCGGGGATCATTGTATTGTTGAGATTTGTACCATTGTCTGTGATGATTCTTTATGGCACACCATACCGACAAATCAGGTTATGCTTGATAAATCACGCCACAACATTCTTGGTAACAGTAGCAAAAGAGGCAGCCTCAACCCACTTTGTGAAGTAATCAATGGCCACTAGGATAAAGCGATGCCCATTGGAAGCGGTAGGTCTAATCTCTCTGATCATGTCAATGCCCCACATTACAAAGGGCCAGGGAGCCGTCAAAACATTCAAGGGAACCGGAGGTGCATGTACTTTATCAGCATAGATCTGGCATTTGTGACAAGTTTGGGAATGCTGATAACAGTCTGCTTCCATAGTGGACCAATAGTATCCTGCCCGTAGGATCTTTATAGTCATGGTATGTCTACTATAGTGGGTGCCAAAGCTACCTTCGTGCAAGTCAGCCATAATCCTTTCTGCCTCTACCTTGTCTACACACCGAAGCAAAGTAGAGTCATGGTTGCGCTTGTAGAGGATCCCATTATTGAGGAAGAATTTGGCAGATAACCTTCTTAGGAACTTCTTATCGTTGAGTGAAGCTCCCTCAAGATACTCTTGGGTTTCGAGATATCTTTTCACTTCATGAAACCAAGGTTTGTGTGCTACTTCTTCAGCATCAATCTCATAGTAGTATGTTGGTTCATCCAATCTCTCAATAATGATCAGAGGAGCTTCGTTGTCCCATCTGACCTTGAACATGAACGACATAGTAGCTAGCGCGTCCGCAAACTGGTTCTCTTCTCGTGGAAAATGTTCAAGGGTGACTTCTTCAAAGTGTGGAAACAATGTCAGCACATGTTCTTTATAAGAGATGTGATTTGGGTGCTTCGTGTCCCACTGGCCTTTGATTTGGCTTATTACAAAGGCCGAATCCCCGAAAATGCTCAAGAACTTGATCCTCAAGTCAATAGAACCTTTGAGACCCATGATGCATGCTTCATACTCCACCATGTTGTTGGTACAATTGAAACATAATCTGGCAGTGAAAGGAGTATGGCAACCCTCAGGAGATATGATTATAACATCGATGCCATTGTCGAGTGTGTTAGAGGCTCCATCAAAAACCATAGTCCATCGGGATCCTTCCTCAGGTCCTTCATCCGGTCCAGGTTCTTCATAATCATTCACTAACATAATGTTCTTATCCGGGAATTCAAAGTTCATGGATTGGTAGTCATACACAGCCTGATGAGACAAATGATCAACTAGTACACTTCCCTTGATATCTTTCTGGGTCTTGTATTGGATATCGTATTCGGTCAAGATCATTTTCCATCTTGCTATTCTTCCGGAGAGAGCAAGCTTCTCGAAGATGTACTTGATCAGATCCATCTTAGATATCAATAAAGTAGTGTGGGTCAACATATATTGTCTCAGTCGGCGAGCAGCCCATGCCAAAGCACAACAAGTTTTCTCGAGAAGTGAGTATCTTGTTTCACAGGCGGTAAACTTTTTGCTAAGGTAGTATATTGCATGCTCTTTTCGACCGGACTCGTCATGCTGCCCCAACACACACCCCATTGAATTATCTAACACTGTTAAGTACATTATCAAAGGTCTTCCTTCAATCGGAGGCATAAAAATTGGAGGATCTTGAAGGTATTATTTGATTCTTTCAAAGGCAGTCTGGCATTCGTCATTCCATTCTACCACTTGATTTTTCTTCAGAAGTTTGAAGATTGGCTCACAAGTAGCAGTTAAACGGGAAATGAACATGTCAATGTAATTTAGGCGTCCCAAGAAGCCTCTAACCTCCTTCTTAGTGCAACGAGCTGGCATCTCTTGTATAGCCTTAACCTTTGCAGGGTCTACCTGAATGTCGTTGTCGTTAACAATGAAACCTAGAAGTTTACCAGACCTTACCCCGAAGGTGCATTTGTTCAGATTTAATCTCAGCTTGTACATCTTCAACCTATCAAACAACTTTTGTAGGTGATCAAGGTGTTCTTCCTCAGTTTAAGACCTGACTATCATGTCGTCAACATAGATCTTATCTCATGGTGAATCGTGTCATGGAACAAAGCTACCAGGGCTCGTTGATAGGTTGCCCCAGCGTTCTTCAACCCAAACGACATCACTTTGTAACATAAAGTGTCCCATTGTATGACGAAGGTTGTTTTCTCCATGTCTTCGGGTGCCATTTTGATCTGATTGTAATCAGAGAACCCGTCAATGAAGGAAAAGATCTTGTGCTGCGCGGTGTTGTCGACCAGAACATCAATGTGGGGAAGCGAAAAGTTATCCTTGGGGCTTGCCCTGTTCAAATCTCTAGTCCACACATATCCGTACCATGCCATCCTTTTTAGACACTGGAACTACATTAGCAACCCATTGGGGATAAGAGGTGACAACTAGGAACCCAATGTTGAACTTTTTCATAACTTATGCTTTGATCTTCTCTGACATTTCAGGGCGCATATGACGGACCTTCTGCTTTACCGGAGGGCAGTCTTCTTTAGTTGGCAGACGGTGAACCACAATATTCGTGTTCAGTCTTGGCATGTCTTCATATGACCGGGCAAAGATCTCGACATAATCATGCAACATCTATATCAACCGCTGTTTGAGACTAAGCTCTAAATTTTCACCTATCTTGAATTCTTTCCTATCCTTTTTTGTGCCCAAGTTTATTGTCTCAACTGGCTCTTTATGAGGCTGTATAAACCTTTCTTCCTGCTGTAACAGCCTAGCAAGTTCTCCGGCTACCTCACAATCTTCCTCAACTTCTTCCTCGGCTTGGTTGATCGGATTCTCAAAGTCATAACCGGCAATAGCATAACTGTTATCAATGGGATCCAGAGTGGATATGGATCTGCAGTTTGATACGTGAGTGTGGGTAAGAGCATAGCTGTATAGACAAAGTAAAAAGCAACAAAGAAAAACAGAGCGTAAAATTTGTATGCAAAACGTCCAATGCTCTATTAATTCCATGTGAAATTGAAACATGATAACCCTCACAAATAAACCATTGTGCCCCGGGTAAGACACATGGCCATAGAGTTTATATTGTTTATTACATATCCAAAAACAAGAAAAACAATTACTTATGAATAAAAGTAATTGGTACAAAGTCTTTTGTCGTCCAGTTACTGGGTCCACCATTGGTAGTAGGGAAGATCCAGCTATCCATGTCATAGTCACCATCATTGTCATCTAGAGCGTTGAACCCATGATTGTTGATGCATAGGGGAGGTCCTGCAGCACGAGCACGACGAACAACCCTTTGAGCCCCTGAAGAGAAACCCAAATCAAACTTATCAGATTTGTATGGAATGTCAGGGAGTTGGCCCCAGATGGTACACCCACCTTCTTCAATAACTACTTTGGCGTCCTTGAGAGAAGACATCTTCAAGGGAGGTCTGGTGATCTTTGGAAGATTAGTGACAGTTCCAGTTACAACCATAGTCTGAGGTACCTCTTCGAAGTTCTGACACGGAGTCTCGATGAACTCGCCATCCATTTCCACTTACCTGAAGGAGTTCAGGTGACTTACCATGTATTCCTCTTCACCATGTACCGTGACAATCTTTCCTTTCACCGGGTATTTCATCATCTGATGCAGACTGGATGTGACAGCTCCTTTCCCATGGATCCAAGGGCGACCTAATAAACAAGAATAGGATGGTCTGGTATCCATCACGTAGAAGGTGGAGTCAAAGGTATGAGAACCAACTTTGATAGGCATTTCCACCTCCCCGTGCACCGTTCTTTTCGAACCATCGAAAGCCCTCACTACTATATTGCTAGGATTCAAGGTCAAACCTTCACATTCTAGTCTATCCAGAGCCTTTTTGGGCAGCACGTTCAAAGATGAACTAGTATCTACTAGAACATGGGCTAAATTAGTGCCCCTGCATTCGATGGAAACATGTAGCGCATCATTTTGTTTTCTTCCTCTGGGTGTCAGATCAGCATCAGAAAAACCCAAACCATTATCAGTCAACAAACCGGACACACAATCTTTAAATTGGTCAGCGGAGGTTTCTTGTGGCACATAAGCAGTTTTAAGGAATTTCACCAAAGCCTTTGCATGAGCTTCGGAGAATAACAGTAGGGCTAACATTGAAATATTTGAAGGGGTCTTCCCCAGTTGTTCGACCACATTGTAGTCGCTCTTCTTTATTATCTTCAAGATTTCTTCCATTTCCTTCTTAGAAGCCTCTGGGATAGATTCTGAATGCGCCTTCGTCTGGACAGGCTCAATTAATATGTCTTTGCCCTGAGTCTCGGCCGACTCGGTGATAGGGGTGAAAAATGGGGTAATCACAAGAATTGCAGTAGTAGTATCAGCAAGAACAACAGTAGGATTGATCATAGGACTAGTAATAGCTTTTGAAGGAGAAATCACAGGGGAGAACACTCTTCCACTTCTTGTTATTTTACTGGTCCCAACGATGTTGCCAATGTTGAGATTAGTATTTTCAAAGACTTGGTCTTCAACAACCATCAGGTCTTGCTTGATGTCGTGGTAATAGACGTCAGCCCCATAGTTCCAGGGGACAGCCTTGTCCGAGGAATATGGGATTGGCCCTGGCATGGTGATAATCATAGGAGCCAACTTTGGAGCAGATGTAATCCTGACGGGTCTTTTGGTGGAGACCCTGGGAGGATTGGTGGAAATGGTTATGATTGAAACATCCTTACAAGGAATAGTCAGGACGGGAGTCTTATCAAACAAAATCTCTCTATCATCCATCAGGCGTTGAACACCTTCCTTCGACAAATGACAACCAGTCGATAGAGATAAACATAAGTGGCAACCTTCGCCACAACCCGGAAATAAACCGGCTTTCAACAAGTTCCACTTAACGGTCATGAGAGGAGTAACAAGTTCCTCAAAAGAAGTAACAAACACATCATCTTCAATAGCGTTAACACCACAGTGGTGCTTAGGCATGGGAGCAGTGATAACATTGGGAATCTCAGGAGCCTCAAATTCAATCTCCTTGGCTTCAATAAGGTCTTGCACTTTGTTTTTCAAAGCACAACAGTCGTTGGTATCATGGCCTGGACTTTCTGAATGGTAAGCACAACGAGCATTTGGGTTGTAGCGAGGAGATGCGATGTTGGGATTCTTCGGGGCTTCCCGCAAAAAAGTTACCAGATTAGATTTCAACAAAAGTGGCAAGACTTGAGACAGAGTCATATTTATTCGGTTAAACTGTCTTATAGGCCTTTCTGCTCTAGGCTGATTGTTCCTTTGTTGAGTAGGTGCGGGTTTAGAGATCATAACAGCCTCTACCACTGGACGGTGTTCAGTTATGTCCTGATTCCTTTGGCTATAAGTGGAACTGACTTCCTTCTTCCCAGAAAATGGCTTCCTTACTATACTAGAGGATGCATCCTTTTGGATCTTGCCACTCCTAATCCTAGCTTCCACTCTTTCTCCTATCAAAATCAATTCGGTAAAGCCTGTTGAGGAACTTCCAATCAGATGATTGAAAAACGGACCAGATAGGGTAGCCAAAAACATATCCACCAACTTCTTATCATACAGGGGAGGTTGGACTCTTCTTTCTAAGTCCCTCCACTTCTGAGCATAGTCTTTAAAACCTTCGCTCGATCCCTTATACATACTTTGGAGTTGTGTACGGGTAGGAGAAAGGTCTGCATTATACTGGTACTGCTTGTAGAAAGCAGCAGCCAGGTCTTCCCAATTACGAATGTTGGTCCCTTCCAGCTGGTAGAACCAATCTAGTTGAGTTCCGGATAAACTATCTTAAAAGAAGTAGACCCATAAGTCATTGTCAGCAGTCTGAGGCTGAATCTTCCTCACATAGGATCAGAGGTGCATCTTGGGACATGAAACCCCATCATATTTGGAAAACACCAGCACCATGAACTTTTGTGGGATGACAACCCCAGAAACCAAACCCAGCTCTTCGAAATCCAGCCCATACACCTTCTGGACTTCCATTGCACTGAGACGCTCTTCTAGCTGTTTGAATTTTTCGTCAGCCGGAGGGTACTGTTCTTCATTATAGTCAGTCTCATTATCAGATTCCCTTGGAATGGGGTCTTCCTCTCTTGTCTCCCCTTCTTGATTGTCTTCTTCTTTTAACGAAGATGTTAGCTCAACCACTTGCCTTAGCGGTCCTTTGAACCTCCTTCCCAAATTTACCACACCAGTTATCTTCCTTGGTTTCTTAGTCTTCTCTTTGACAATCAGGGCTTTCAGTTCCTCCTGCCCCTTGGCCAGAGCCATGATCATCTACTGAAACTGAGCATTTTGAGTATGTAGATCCTTAACTGTTTGTTCGAGATCCATTGCTGAAATAAACAGCGAAGAAGATGAGAAACCTTCTTTGAAACCTGCTTATGCAATGATATGTATGATATATGTATGCAATGTTTTCAAGGATTTCTAAGACTTAAATTTTCTTAAACAAAAAGGGAACAAACATTAGTTGCATTAAGAAGTTTTAGCGGTCACAAAGATGCCTCTTGGGCTTACAAAGGAAGTAACAAAGCAAAAATAACTCTCGAAGCAAAGAGACTCAAGCTTCCCACTGGTGCATCCTCTTTGGTGCAATGTAGGAATTTATACTCTTCTCCTCATGAAGTAACCTGGTGAGTTCTAAAACCTTCTTCTCGCTGGCATAGATTTGGGTTTCAAAGGTATCTCGTTCTTCTTTGAGTTGGATCCAGGAATTCTGTAGCTCCTCAAAATAAGTTGGCATGTTAGGATGAAGAACAATGTAAGGAGTGTCTCCCTCAGCAATTGGCTCCATAATAACAGGTAAGATGGCGGGGTAAGACATCATAAGACATTGAGCACGAGCTAGCACCCATTTGAGGTAAGGCTCAAGAGGGATGGAATTATTGTGCCCCAGTGTCTTGCTATCAACTCTGTTTATCATGCCCCAAGCTCGAATGAACCTCTTACGATAACCCTGAACATCGTTCTCATAGTCAAAGATGATTCCTTGGACGAGTGCATCATGAGGAACATTCCTTCTAGCATAACCAAACTGTCGCAATTCTAAATAAGGATTATAAGTGATTCCTCCCCTAATGCCTAAGAGAGGGACATTATGCAATTCCCCACAGTGATCAATGATGGTAACATTCTCCGAGGATCGCGAACACCAATGAATATCTGAATGTGTAAGGGAAATCAGCCTATGAGACCATCTCATACCCTGCTCATTTCTCAAAACAGACCGAGATAGGTGCGAAATAAACCACCTAGACAATAGAGGAGTGCAACACAGAAGGTTCCCTCTTCTCTTTAGAGTGCGAGTATGCAGAGAGTGTGGAATATCCCCAAGTAAAGTAGGCACCGGATTATGAGACAGAAAAACCTTAACCGCATCCACATCTATGAGTTGGTCCGTGTTAGGGAATAGTACCATCCCATAGATGAGAAGGGCCAACACTTCTTCAAACGCTTGTAAATCCAGAGTATCCCAAAAATAGTGAGCTTTTTCAAATAGAAACTTAGCTGGAAATCCTTGAACACCTCTTCTGGTTTCCCAATTTTCCACTACATCAGACCGTTGTAAAGACAAAGCTTGAGCAATCTCTTCAGGTTTTAGGTCGCTTTCCATACGGTAGAATGGTAACTGACTAAGGATAGGTACCCCCAATAACTGATAAAACTCCTCCATAGTAGGTACTAACTGGTAATCAGGAAAAGTGAAGTAGTGATGTAACAGTTCAAAGAACTGAAAGAGCACATTTAACATTTCTTCATCAGGGTTTGAAGTGACCAAGTTGAGAAGTCGGCCATGTTTTTCAGTGAAGGGAGAGCCTTCAGGAATCCTTGATGCTAATTCCTTTAGTTGAGGAGGTACTTTCACAAGGTTGACTTGGTTAGTGTTCCCACGAGCGGATGTCATGTCCTACAAAACAAGACAAAGATAAGCCCTAGAAAATCCTTGAAATGGTTAGTATGATATGCCATGTTATGATGTCATGATTATCTTAAGAAATCATAGATATAACAAGCACAAGCAAATCACACAGAGACCTTAGGTTTAAGGCTTGCATGGGTTTTAAGGTAATATCCTCTTGAAGTTTTGATTGGTTCAACCTGTCTTATAAATAGTAACCGGGTTCTAAGGGATCTCAATATCACTGATCTTTCCCTCAAGTTTCGTTCCGATAGACAACTGACTTGTCACCAAACAAAACTCGGGAGTCAAATCTCAATGAGTGTAGCATCGAGTATCAACCGACTTTGGGAATACACCAAAGACGGCTATCTCACTACGTCCTAATAGCCAAGTTGTTCAATTAAGGTTCTAAGGTCAATTGATACTTCATGACACCACACAGAAGCCTCGTATTCTCCTTGATTAACTCAAGGGCTACTGGTACCAACCAAAGTGTCGCATCAACGTATCCATCACTTCAATCGTGTCGGTATAGCCCGCACAGTTTCCATGATCTATTGCCACTTATCTAAAAGGTTTCCCCAGATCCGGGTGTAGGATCTATAGTAACCCAAACAAAACCCTTAAAAATAAATCAATCAAAACAAACAAAGAAAACAGATTAGAAAAGAACTAGACCCTAAGGTAAACCCCACTTTATTATTATTCCCCATTAGAGTCGCCAGTTCTGTGATACGGTGGCAGAACCAACTGTTATACTAGTATGCATTTTTTGTTTGCAAATGTCGCGGTAAGCAAGAGTCGCCACCGACTTTTCTTTTATCCAACAAAGGAAATGGTGAAAAGAACAGAAAAAGACCTTTCTCGAGATTTTCTGAGTAACAAGGTAGATTATGGAAATGGAAGGTGTTAGTACCCTTTCCATCTGTGGTTTTCCACGGGCTCTTAGGTACTTGTTCAGTTTTGAAAAATGTTTTTGTGCTTGTGTGTTTTGAAAGATTTTGTTTGCTTTATGATAACTCTTGTATCAGTCATCAAGAGTGTGATAAAGCATTTTGAAAAAGAGTTTTGAAAGTGTGTAAGTGTAAAAAGGAATCAGATTTGAGAAAGTATTTAAGAACTGTCTACCTACTCGAAAAAGGACGTTCTTTTCCTCCTTTCTTTAGATAGTGCTATCCTACTATTAGTGAGTAGGTAACCCTATCGTTGGATGTTGAGGGACTATCAAAAAGGACATTTATGGTCATTACAGGCAACATGTAAGGATACCTTAGCATTTCGAAGGTGTAATAACCCAAATTTATCCTACCCTTTTACTTTTATCTGGCTTATGCATTATCGCGCTTTTCTCATGTACATAACTCCATTAGGTCATTTAACATTGCATACATTCACTAACAACATAACTTCGCAAGGGGTCGAGAACCTTCAGGATTAGGGTTTTATCAACTGACTGAGGTGTATATATGTTCAATAGAGCCTGATTCTTCTGGTTATTTTTCAAGGCAGTGAAATTGTGGAATTAGGGTTTTTTGTTCATGGATATTGTGGATCTTTTCTTCATCAGGCTACAAGGTTATCCTCCATTAAGAATTCATCAAACACAAGTTTATTAGGGTGTCAAATCTTCTATGTTCGAATTCTTAGTATCTATCGATGGAGGTTCATTGGGCTTCATATTACGTTTCTTTCTATACTTCAAAACACCCTCAAGACATTGTTGTTATCCATGAAGTCAAGATATAGTGTGGATTGGATTGTAAAATGCAAGCCGTGGTATATAGCATGAAGTTGTAAGTCCATTGAGTTTGAAACTTCATCTTTCTTTTGAATACTTGTTACCTCAATCGTAAGTAACTTGGATTACTGATGATTATTGAATTGGATTCGTTGAAACTTTTAATCATGCTCGGATTTGATATTGATTCAAGATAAGGGTGGGAGATTCATTCATATGGTTTCTAGGAGGATTCATTCATTCAAATATTATTCAAGGGGGATATATCTTGATAATATTTTGGCCATTACAACTTAGGGTTTTCGATTAACTTTCTTCCATCAAGAGAAGCTTAAATTGTTATTTGACTTACATGTTTGGCCTTTTCCAGAAGGTTCAAGGTTCTTTACAAGGAAATCTTAAAAGTTTCATCACATGCCTTTTTTAGCTTCACATCATCAAGCCAATCAAAACGAAGTTTCTTAGGAAAATAAATACTTCATTTAAAAATATTCAAGGTTGAAAAGGGCAAAGTACAAACTATTACAAGATTCAAAGTGAAATATCAAGGTGTTTTGGTAATTGGAAGTATGTCTTCAACCATAGTTTATTGTTTCTTAAATTGATATTGCAACAAGAGTATGCCTTTTAAACAAATAAGAGATTAAGGTCGGCCCAAAAGGAATACTAGCAAAGGAGATAGACCTCCTATCTTAAACCATTAAAAAATTCCATCCAAATACAATTACATAAAAAAATTTTGGTTCTAAGCCTAATCCAAAACATGTTCTTCTAGTCTCCAAGTAACTTTGTTTCATCTTCATTTTGCTCCCTTCAGGAGTCAACCCTGCACACAAAACCATTCAAGGCATCCCTGCAAAAACAATCCAAACTGTCAAAACTGACGCATAATAGAATTCTTGAACTATTTCTAGAACCAACTTTCCAAATCCCACATTCCTAACAACATAACAGTTAATTAACCTCTGTTTCAATTAAACAAAAAAACCAAAACAAAATTGCAAAATCCCAACTTTCGAAAACAGCCCTGCTGTTGTACCCCAAAATTTGCCCTCGCATTTTTCCACAGGAAATAACAACTTCAGGCTTTTCATGATCTTTCAAACTGGCTCAAGAATCGGTCAAACAGACTTTTCTCGTCAGTAAGGACACAATTAGGGTTTCATTGATTTTCAGGGCTTTGGAATGTTCCACACAGTTGGCTTAGGGTTTTGGTTGATTTTGGCTCAACTTTGATCAGGCGAACGCTCTTTGGAATTTAATCAGGAATTAGGGTTTTTGTGGGCACGTTCTCAGAAGGATTTAAATTCCACAGCACTTTGCAAGTTATTCCGAGATTTGGGTTGGATTCGCATTGTTTGACTTAATCAGTAAAAAGAATGCATTTTGTTTGAATTCACATTGGTTTGTTTGAGCCAATCAAAAGATATATGCAGTTTGGATTTACAGTGTTTGGTAAAAATCAGTGAAAAGGGAATGCGCCTGATCAGTTGTTTTGGTTAACTTTTGCTTTACTTTGGATATTGGAAAGGTCAGGTTTAACTGAGTAAATTGCTAAAGCATTGTTTAAATTATTTATTATTCTGAGGTTAAGTGATTGGAATTTATTTTTCAATTACTTTAATTCAAAGAATTTTAAATAATAAATAAACAATAAAAAAGGAAAAAATAGAATTAATTGGATAGTGAAAACTTTTATTTATTCTTAAATTATTTGTACAATTATTGTTTACAATTTATTTACAAACAATGATTTTACATTAATTTAAATTTAAATAAAAAAATGAAACTATCCTATTTTATCTAAGTCTTCTATTCTTCAATTCTTCATCTGCTATCCTTTGCTCCCCTCCATTCAATTATTCATCTGCAAGAGAAAAAGAGAAAAGTCAAAAAGCAGATAAATAAATAATGACATATAAATAAAAGACAGTTCATCATTAAGGGCCACTGATTGAGATCAGTTAACCCTCTCTGCAAATCACGGGATTTCTCCCGGTTCACAAAGAGGGAAGAATTTTTATTTGCTAATCATGAATGCACAAGGTTGAAAAAATGCAAAGTTTGTCAACAAACTGCACAGTTCAAATCAAACTAAAAATCCAAATTCCAACTTTCTGTCAAAAATGCCAAAAAGTACAAGTTGCTGTCACAAGTACAAGACGCTGTCCAAAGAAGATTTTGGAAAGATATCAAAGACTAAAAGCTGTAAAAAAGAAGAGATAAAATATGCAGAGGAAATTTGTTAAGCAAGCAAAGCTATCTCTTTTCATCATTTCCCAAAATAAGGTGGCCCTTTCAGAATAAGAAGTACAAAGGCATAAACATTATTTAATGCAAGCTGTACTAAGAGAGAAGAAAAAGAGGAAAAAGAAAGTAGGTTACAAGCTTTAGGCAGGAAGATAGAAACATATACAAAAGCTGAACACAGTGGATAAAAAGGAGACATAACCAAAAGGCCTGTCAAAAACCTTGAATCCTATCAACTAAAGCCATACCAGCATATGCCACAAACCAGATGAAAACGACTGTCAAAGCAAAAAAGGTCATAAACCTTAAGCAAAAACCTCAAGCATTAAACTTGTAAAAGCCTTATCCCTTTCAAAAAAAACACAGAACCATCAAGCTACTGTAAACAAACAAACATCCAAGGCCTTAACATTATTCAAAACCACTATCAAAGCAAAAGGCCATCAACCTAAAGCATCAAACCTTAAGCAAGAACCTGCCTAAGCATCCACCCTGCCTGAAGCCTAACAAAAATAACCAGTTCAAGCCTCAAGCCTCACCCTGCTTGAAGCCTAACAAAATAACCAGTTTCAAACCTGTACCTGTACCATTCAGTTCAAGCCTCAAGCCTAACCTGTCAAAGGCCATAACCTGTACCTGTATCATTCGAACACCATCCAAATCAAACCCAAACGCATACTCAGTATCAATA
This sequence comes from Vicia faba, assembly GCA_948472305.1. Taxonomy (NCBI): domain Eukaryota; kingdom Viridiplantae; phylum Streptophyta; class Magnoliopsida; order Fabales; family Fabaceae; genus Vicia; species Vicia faba. The sequence continues at coordinate 490,447,569 of OX451740.1, forward strand.
CACAAGGCCCTCAGAACCCTAGGCTCATCATGGGGCAAGGAAGAAGTAAATAGGCAACTCGAAGGCATCAAGACAACAAAGAGGAAGTGAATATCAAAAAAGCCTCAGAAAAAGCAACATCACAGGCAAATCAAAGGGGCATAGCATACGAAAAAAGGCAACTGAGGGACAAGTAAAAGAAGATACAAAAGCAACATCACAGGCAAACGTTCAAAGGCAATTCAAAGGCAACCAAAGAAACACGTTCAAGGCAACAAGCATTAAAGGCAAAAGAGAAGAAGAAAGAGTTGAATTTACGAAGGGGTTTTCAGTCAATATCATCATCAAAACCCTAAAAATGGCAAAAAGGTACAGGAATACCAAGTTTTCCCAAAGCTAGCTTCTAGCATCAAGCGCCTGCAATCACCTTCGCCACTAAGCCTCCGAGCACCTCCACCATTCCTCCCTCAAACGAAAGGTAGTCAAATTCTCTTTCCTTCCCTTTTCATCCTCGTTAAACAAACAAAAATCAAAATGCTTAATCAAAGAAGACAGTAATCCATAACATGTAAAAGGAATCAAACCCTAAACGCGAAAAATCAAAGAAGGAGGATTACCCTTTTGTGCGCTTCACTGAACCATGGAGAAGGAAAGAAGGCGAAGGAAATGCTGATGGTTGGGCAAAAGGGGAGAGTCTGCAACCATGGCCAAAGGACGAACGATCGGAGAAGATGAATGAAAACAAACGAACGGCGTGCTGCTCACAAACCCTAAGCATATGTCACACTGAACATAAAACGCGTTAACCCTAAAAAATGTTTGTTTCAAACTCTGGGCCTTGCCCATTCCAGCCACCCAAGGCCCGTTCAGAAGCTTAAACTTTTTTTTTTAAAAAAACAAGTTCTTTTGTTAATTAATTAGCTTAACTCTTTTTTAAACAAGTTTATTTTGTTAATAGATTAACACAAACCCTTTTCTTTTATGTATAAAATATATTTTAACACAATCTATTTTTCTCTAACTTAATATATTTTTCACTAATACATTAATACTAAAATACATAAAAACACATTTTTAATTTAAAACATTTAATTAAAATACTTTTTGTACATAACAATTAAAAATGCATTTTTTCTAATATACATAATTTAATTCTTGATATTTAATTAAAACATACTTTTGGTACATACAAATAAAGATACATTTTTTTTATTATTACACAATATAATTAAATTGGAAACATTTTTCTTTTCATTAAAACATTCTTTTTATACATATTAAAAATATACAAGATTACAAGGATTAATTAAACAAACATTTAATTCTTTAAGTCAAAACAATACTTAAATACACATTCAATTTCACATCTCTAACCTGTAAATAATTACATACACGTATACACGTACACTTACACAATACATTTGCCTTGCTCCTATACACATTTGCTTATATTTGTATATTCGTTACATTTACATTTGATCGATTCGATTTGGTTGTAACTTATTGGATGCTATATTCCTAAGTCTCATCCCCATTCATAAATTTGTACCCCTATTCCCGGATACTTATTTTGTAATAGCGTAGATTTTACATTTTCGCAATTTACCGCTTTCAATTATACCATGGTTAGACCTAGGGTTTGCATGTACATAAAACCAAACGCTAGATAACCTAATACAAGACAAATACATGAAATCAATACACAATCACACTTGCACCCTCTAGGGTAATCCCACATGTTGCCTTCCAAAATGGGCCATGCTTGCACGTCGAGTATCTTTGGCAAAACAAATTCAAATGATCATAAGTCCCTCGATGACGCTTTCGAATGTTGCCTAAATGGAACGATCATAGTCCCTTCAAAGCAAATTGCCAAAGACACTTGACATCATTGCCTTCATGGTCCATACGATGACCCGCGCCCGTCCCGTTAAACATCATAAACGCAAGATTGTCCACCAAATGCAATGGTGGAACAAAATTGTTAAAAATGGTTGAAAACATAGAGAAAACCTTTGAGCACAATAGGGTAGACAAAACTCTTAGTTACTTGAGATCAACTTGCAAAAACACTTGCCTTCTTTTCAAAAACCACATTCCACAAACACTTTCAAAACAAGCTCTCAAAACATTTTGAAACATCTTTTCGAAAAGATACACACCTTTGTAAAATATTCGAGTAAAGAATTGTTACAAGGTTAGCCTAAGACAAGGCATCTTCTTCCAAAACATTTTCAAAAACACACACACACACACACCATTTTCAAGCAATCAAAAATCAAGGCAAGTGATCTAAAAAACCAAGTAACTAAGAGCCCATGGATAACCATGGATGAAAAGGGTGCTAATACCTTCCCTTTTCATAATCTACCCCCCGAACCCACGAAATATCTCAAAAGGTTTTTGCTGTGCTTTTTAAACCTTTCCTTTAGGATAAAATAAAAAGCCGGTGACGACTCTTGCTCAACCGCACAAGTGCGAATACAAACGCAAAACTCATAGTCAGTTCTCCCACCGTATCACAGAACTGGCGACTCTGCTGGGGATAAACTTAAAAGTAGGGTTACCTTAGGGTTTAGATCACCTTTACTTTTTTGCTTTAATTGACTCGATTGCTTTATCTTTTGGGTTCTTGTTTGGGTTTGTTGTGAATCCTACACCCGGATTTGGGGCACCTTCTTAGGTAAATAGCAAAAAAACTGCGAGGGAACTGTGCGGGGTATACCGACATGGTTGAAGCAGTAAGCTATGTTAGTGTGACATATTTGTGAGTACCGGTAACCCTTGAGTTCAATCAAGGAGAGTACGGGGCCGTTGTGTGATGTCATGAAGCACTAACGAACTCTTAGAACCTTAATTGACCATCTTAGCCTTTTTAGGGGTAGTGAGATGACCGACTTTGGTGCAGTCCGAAGTTGGTAGATCCTCGATACTACACTCTTTTGAGGATTGTTTTCTTGGAATATTTTGGTCGCCAGTAAGTGGCTAAACCGAAACAATGAACACAGAAAAACAATCCAATGATATTGAGCTCCTTAGAACCCGGTTTCTATTTTAGGACAGGATGAGCCAACTAACTTTAAGAGGGTACTTACCTAAACCTCATGCAAGCCTAAACCTCAGGACTTGTTTGCTTTGTGTGAATATGTTTGCCTGTATATACACTCACCTGCTTTTTGCATACATGTACATAACATCATAACATCACACCATAGCATTTTCAATAACCATTTCAAGGATCTCGAGGGTTCTTTTGATGCAGGGTTACGTTGAACCAGACTTCTATCAAGGGGCAAGGGGTTTCTCCTCTAACCAATGCAATCAAATATCAAGTGCAACAACTTGAATCAGTGGATATGACCCACTCGACATGGTGAGCTTTATTCTCGTGGAAAGACATCCACCGATACAAAGTTCTCCAGTCAAAGTTCAAGTGCAACAACTTGAATCAGTGGCTATGACCCACTCGACATGGTGAGCTTGATTCTCGTGGAAAGACATCCACCGATACAAAGTTCTCCAGTCAAAGTTCAAGTGCAACAACTTGAATCACTGGCTATGACCCACTCGACATGGTGAGCTTGATTCTCGTGGAAAGACATCCACCGGTACAAAGTTATCCAGTCAAAGATCAAGTGCAACAACTTGAATCAGTGGCTATGACCCACTCGACATGGTGAGCTTGATTCTCGTGGAAAGACATCCACCAATACAAAGTTATCCAGCCAAAGATCAAGTGAAACAACTTGAATCAGTGGCTATGACCCGCTTGACATGGTGAGCTTGATTCTAGTGGAAAGACGTCCACCGGTGCAAAGTTCTCCAATCCAAGAGCAGAGTTCAACCTCTAAAATTTTCTTGTGTTTACCCCAAGAGATCCTTGAAAGCATGCATCCACATATCATGCATTGCATTTTGACAGTCTCTCCTTTTTCAGGTTTCCTTACTCTCCTGCTGTTTATTTCAGTAAGAGATGGCTCTAGAAAGGTCTGTCAAAGACATCCAAGACCAGACTGCTCAGCTGCAGGATATGTTCCTGAACTTGTCTCTGGGGCAAGAAGAGATGAAAGCTCTCCTCACAAAGGGTTTGGAGAATTCCAACAATGCCAGGAGTGATCAGCTTGCGGAGCTGCAGTTTGATCTGACAACCTTGAGGACCCACGTGATGGGATAGTTGGTGGGCCAGATGGCTCTCATCTAAGACCTATCTCAAAGACAAGAGGAACTCAGAGTTTTTGTCCGCCAATTGCTTCCAAACAACCAAACGTAGCAAACATCTGAGGTTGAAGAGCAAGTCACCGCTCAGCCTCCATCCACTCAAGAAGACAAAGGGAAAGCTCCTTTACTTGCTTCAGGGTCACAAGCCTATCAACAACCTCGCCAGCGTCAAAGGGGTAATCGGCGTAAGCAAGAAACGTCGGGAAGACAGTTTACGGAGACTGAAATACCATCATTTTTCATACTAAAGCGTCTGTTGGAGGTCAACCTGCTTACCTTAAAGGACCCTCCTCAGAAGCCCAATACCTCCTCTCCTCACTATCATCCCGACGCATTTTGTGTTTACCACTCCTACAGCCCGGGACACGACACCAACGACTGTTGGGCCTTGAAGAACAAGATTCAAGATCTGATCGACATTGGGGTGCTGGAATTCATGCCAGACGGTGAGATGAAGATCTTCCGTTAAAGGGTTCTCCACCTGAAATGACGAAGCTCGAGCTGAAAGACTTTTGCTTCTTTTTGAATTTTCAAAGTTGTAATTTCTTTTGCTGTCAAACAATTATCTGTTGATGTTAAACTCTGTTTTCATTAATGCATTGCATATGTTTGTCTTGAATTCATCCATTCGTTTCACTACTCTTATGCTTTTCTTTATGATATTTGACTCTTGATAAAAAGCTGCAAGCCTTTAGAGGGAGGATGACGAAACAATACCATGATCTTATACAGTATGCTTTTGAACAGACCTTGCTGATGATGTACAGGCATTTCTTTCAATTCCCAAACACTGGAGTTATAAGGAAGTTAATCCCTAGTCAACCCCTTCGAGCCAAAGAAGTAGGAGTTTTCTGTTCTAAATGATCAAAACCTTTGATATAAACCCGGGGCAGGGTAGTACCTCAGTTAATTCAAAAGAAGATGCGCATTGAAGTCGCAAACTCTCAGTTCGTAATACAACGAACGATGTCAAAAAAGAAAGCATTCCTTTGGAATCAAAAGACAGGGGTGGTTCCCTATCACATAGACAGTCAATCTCTCAAAAGAGAAAAGCCCACCAAGCCAAAACCTATAAAGGAGGCTTAAGAAAGCTGGGGCATCCCGCTGACGGTAATCCCGGAAAACGGTAACAGTCAGGCAAAAGTTAGGGATAACAAATCAAAATCAAAATAGTGAGGTCATTACAAAATCCTCAACAACATGAAAAATGTTGAAAAAGAAAAGAGGAGATGATGACTGTCTCCCCGAATTCAACCGGTGAACCATCGCCCAAAAGTCGTTCCAAACTCAAAACAGAGTGACGCACAATTAACTGAGCTTAGGTTGAAGAACATCACGAAGAGCGGGTGGGTACAAATATATTTTGAGCCTTTATCCTTTGTTTCTTAAACCGTGAACCAAGCCATGTTACAACCCTTCAAAAGTCCTAATTGAAGCATGGGTTAGTTCGAAAGCATACTGTTACAAAAGGTATCCTGACTCCTGTAGGGCTTTGCTCTAAATCTTGTGTTGATCTGTCTTATAAAAAGTTTTCTGCTAAAAACGCATTTTTCAAAACTTCGAGACAAACATAAACTTTGCATTGCTTGAATACCACTGTCTGCATTTGGCTTTTTGTTTGACAGCGAAGAAATTCATACAGCGAATGTTCAGAGGAACGAAAACTCTCTCAGTAAGTGAAAATCACTTCAAAAGGATAACACTTCCATTGCAAATCTCCTATCAGCAAGGGGCATGACATAGCACAATCCAATTAACCTGGGGCAGTCCAGTCAAGGTCCAACAGATCTTTCAAAATCCAGTTAACCTGGGGCAGTCCAGTCAAGATTTCAAAAAATCTCTCAATGTGCAGAGTAATCTGATTCGAGACTCCTTCATCACCACTTGGGGCATTCGAATGTCAAAAGTGTTCAACAAATCAACTATCACATTTCCAGACTCGATTCCTGTATCTAGCCAGGGCACGTCTGAAGAGTTTGAGGATTCGATTCATGTATCCAGCCAGGGCATATCTGTTGACGACTAATTCCAGATTCGATTCCTGTATCCAGCCAGGGCACGTCTGAAGAGTTCCAGATCAACACCTGTAACAAGCCAGGAAAACATCTGTGAACGACCGATTGTAGACCAACCCCTGTAACAAGCCAGGAAATTATCTACATCACCACTTAGGGCATTCGAATGTCAAAAGTGTTCAAAAACCAGATGCAGTTTTACACGAGCTCGTCCTCAGGAAGCCCTACATCGGTTCCTCTTCAAGACTTCTGAAAACAGTTTATGGATTCTTCCCAACAACGGATGTTAATCTACCAACTTGTTCAGATGCAATTTTTGAAAACAGTTTACGGACGCTTCCCAACAACGGATGATGCTCTATTGCTTATTCAACCTCAAGACTTCTGAAAACAGTTCACAGGTTCTCCAGTAACAGATGCTAACCTATCACTTGTTCAGATTCTTCTCAAGACCTTTGAAAACAGTTTACGGACGCTTCCCAACAACGGACGCTGCTCTATTGCTTATTCAATCTCAAGATTTCTGAAAATAGTTCACGGGTTCTCCAAGTAACGGATGTTAACCTATCACTTGTTCAGATTCTTCTCAAGACTTCTGAAAACAGTTTATGGATTCTTACCAACAACGGATGTTAATCTATTACTTGTTCAGATGCAACCTTTGAAAACAGTTTACGGACGCTTCCCAACAACGGATGCTGCTCTATTGCTTATTCAACTTCAAGACGTTCTGAAAATAGTTCACGGGTTCTCCAGTAACGGATGTTAATCATTACGCTTTCAGTTTATTCATTCATTTTGTATATACTTGAGCATACGTATGCATTGCATTTTACTATTTTCCGTATACTACTGTTGTACAGGATCTGCTTCTTATTGGGTTGGGATGTTACTTTTGAGGTAAAAGGCCCAGTACCCAGGCCAGAGTGCACTAGGACACTAGGAATAGAGTGTGGGCGTGACGGCTATAGGATGTGGTCCGATTAGTGCAGTCATGTCATATACCACGCTCAGATGAGGTTCAATTGGAGGTACTCTCATCATGCACATCTGTGTTGCGATGATTTTACTTTCGAGCGAGTCCGTGATTTTCGAGTTACCATCGTCTTACCCTGACCTAGTCTTCACCCGTGAGTGGGGAGGGAATTTTTTTTACCACATGTACAAATGGTGACTATGCTCAGACAATGACTATTGGTTCTAATGGCTATGTTCTGGATTTCTGTTGATGACTTTATTAAGATGCTATATTCTGTTGGTGACCGTATGGTTCTCAGATTTATTTTCTGAGTTCCTGACTTGTTTACTTGGAGGTTCATTCAAGCCTTCAATCTAGGTATTCCCAGCATGTTCTGAAATGCTCAACAGCATCTGATGTTCCAGAAGCCTTAATCCCATGCTACTTAGATCTACATGGTACTTGGTTATTATATATGCAGAAGCTATGTCGGGCCTTTGACTTGATGATACTCATATGGTTTAGAACAGTGCAACAATCATATCCAGAAATGATGGAACCTCGATCCCATTTGATCCCATGCCTTTGCATACATAACATGGCTAACCACATGCTTAACATACATGTTCTATTATTTCCAAGGAATCAAATTTGCAAGCCTCATGTTTAACCTTTCCATCTTTTACTTGCGTAAATCAAAATCAAAGCACGCAAATTCCTTAGAAATGACAGAACATGACATGGCATTCATTCATGCACCCCATGCATATTCATGCATTCATAACAGGTACCCGAAGATTGGGCATTCTTATTCAGACCTGGGGCTTTCTTCTAAGGTTATACTTGATTCTTATTGTCACCAGAGATCAGTTATGGGATAAGTCCGAGCGATATACATACAAGCTTTGGCCCATAGTCAGAAACTCCTTCAAGCAGGAAGATATTTGATTGAAGACTCAAGATGAGCCAGGTCTTAAAAACTCTGATAAAGATGTCAACAATCTTGCACCTACTACCGCAGCGGGCCTCCTCTTCTCCTCATCTTTTGGTAATTGCAAAGACAGAAGAAGCCTGATGAGCATATTGATGCGAGCCCAATGCATTACATCCTATTCTTTCCAGCTCCGATCTTTGGGGTCCTCTTTCTTCCAACATCTCTTCTGATTGCAATACACGTGCTAGATGTATCCCCTATTCAGAGGCACCCGGTTTGATATCAAAGACTATAATGGGGTTGAAGTATAAAGCCCAGCACCTGTCTGGCGTCTCTTCCAAAGGTCCAATTCCTATTTGGCCAACTTCCAGGATCTTTCCCACGAGTTGGATGTCTCCTTTGTTCTGATAGAGGACGAACTATATTATTTCTTTGAGACATGATATGCTTATTATACCGGGGAACCTGGCTAATCGATTGAAACAGGTATGTCATCCAAAGATAATGTCCAAGACAGGCTCAATCTAGAGACTACTGTGTTCACATCAGATCTGAAGGGGAATTCTCTCGCACACTCGAGCATCAAGACTACAGAAAGTCATCAAAATCAGCAAGTCTATACGGAGTCAAGTCTCCTCAAAAATGGCAATCATTGGTTTATTTACTGCATTTTCATTTGCATTCTTGCTTGTTTGTTTAAACATTGCTTGTATATAGAAACTTGTCTATTTTTGAACGAAAATCTTAATGCAATAAGTATGCTTGTCTTGAAGTGTTCCTTTCATTTTTACTCATCCATTCGTTATCACTCTTTAAATGTTTTGCTTGCATATTGATGCCAAATTTCCTAGTCTTATGCTTAGGTAAAGATTCAAAGGAGGATGACGACAACCTAAAATGCAAAAATCTCTGGTTGGTACGCTTTTGAGTAAGACCCTGCTGACGATGTACATGCCTTGTTTCAAATCCCTAAACACCGGAGATATAAGGGAGATAGACCCTTGTTAACCCCTCTGAGCCTTCGAAGTAGGAGTTTCTTTTCTATTCAGAAAAAAACCCTCATTTTAACCCTGGGGCGGGTAGTGCTCAGCTAATCTGATCAAGCATTCAGAACTCATCAAGAGTGTGCATCCAAGAATACAACAATGGTTATCCATCAAAAGGTCGAGGAAAGTCAAAACCACAATGGTTAACCCTCATGTATCAACAACGTGCGTCTATTGACTATATCCCAATGGGTATCCCTCACACATCAAGAGGTCGACAAATGACGGTACTATAAGGGCTATCCATCATCTACTAAAGACTCAGGCAGTCACGATCACTTCCAATAAATCAAAACAACACAAAGATCAACGACTTGTTCAAAATGGAAAATACGAATAAAAAAGAAACAAAAATTCCCGCTAAGTCGAAACTTGAAAACAAGTCGCTTAGGCAAAAGTTGGGGCATCCCGCTGGACTTCCAAATCGAAATTCAAAAGAATTTGTCCAAAAAAATTAGGGAAAGCAAGAAAGAAATTGAAAAGGCCTAAAAGGCGAGAAAAGGATTACCAACGAGAAATCCTCATCAAAGAACAAAGACGTATGATCAGACACCAAAATCAGAAGTTAGTGACTGTTGTGTCCGAAAGGCCTCAGTGGTTCCTTAACTATCGCAAACTCTTCTAGAGAGATGAAAGCTTGTGTCAGATCGGCTGAACGTAGGAATGAAGAACATCATGGAGAATGGGTGGGCACTAAATAATTTTGAGCCTTAAATCCTTTTTCTAAAACCGTGAACCAGGCCACGTTACAACCCATAAAAATTCTAACTGAAGCATGGGTCAATTCGAAAGCGTGCTACAGCGAGATAGCGTTTAACTGACTCCTAAGAGGTACGTTCCAATATCAGTGTTGGCATCATATGCTTGCATTATCTTTCATAAAAAAGGAATTTGCAAATGTTTCTCTCTAGCTATTGACTCGTTCACAACAGAGTTGTGACGTCATTTCATTCAAAGTTTTTTCAAACGTCAAGACTTACATATGTGTTACATTAGAATTATCATTCTCATAATAAACATTCTTTTGCATACAAAACAACTGATTGACATCAAGTAACTTTACACAATGAACAATCGGTAAAGAGTTCAATCTTGTCAGAGAAGAGAGGCTCGAATACCCTGTTGAAGCAAGAGTCAGCTGCCACAAGAGAAGTGACTAATCCAGAGGCATGTTAAACCAGAGATTATGTCAAGAGAAATCATCTTGGTACTTCACAGTCTGAGTACCACTTAGGGATAAAGTTAGCAGAGTCCGCCAATCTGAGGCAATCAAGTCGAGAATCGATCTCTCCAAGCTCAGCCAAATCTGGGACATTCCCTCAAATTTATCAATCAGAGGTTACCACGTCGATTAATCTATTCAAGTTACCATAAATCGGGGGCTATCACATCGAGGAATCTATTCAGAATTCATTGAACCTGGGGCAGCTACGTCGAGATTCGACAAATCTCTCCATGAAAGTTGTGATCAAAGCAGTTTATTTCGTGACTCGAGACATTGGGGCAGGCCACCTCATATCGTATTGTGGCAAGAATATTCTGGTTTTCTATTCAACATAGGTATTCTCAGAGACCCTCCAAACGGGGACATTCCTCATCCATACTTGCAAAGTTGCTCAAGCCAATTATGTTGCACGAGACCACTACAGTCGGCTAAAGGAATCATAACAGTCACCCTGAATTAGCCAATGCACGAAGCCGCCTTCATCTACTGCAGACAACTTCAAATCTGATTCCCCAAGTAAATTTAGAAAGTTCGGAATCATCTTTTGACTCGGCACGCGTAAGTACCTCCCTAGTGAAGTTAATCGAAAACGCCCCAAGTGAAGCTAAACCGGGGCATTCACAGAGCTCAACCGGGGCACTCATAAGTGTCCATGCCCATCTCTTATCTCCAAGTGATTCAAGAGATAATTCCCCAGTGTGCATAAACTTGGGGCATGTATTCAAAGAGATCCACATGATGTTCAGTATCCATTCTTCGACATCTTCAGTTCTATCATCCTCTTCTTCAATTCAGGATGTATGGAGGTCTGACCAGATTATCTCTTCCCAAACGGTACGATTCAGAATCCAGCATCGTACATGAAGACTCGCTTCATCGGCGATTCAATCTTCAGCAGAGTCAACAACGATCTTTGGTCTTCAAGAGCTCCCCAGTGCAATTTTTTATCAGTATCCCCAACAACCTTTGATACTGCAGGCTTCTAACATCGATATGTATTGGCATCCAATGATGATCAATGGTTCCCAGCAAGCCTTCTCTTATCCCCATGAATTTTATTTCTTCGCATTGCATATAGTTATCATTACATAATATTTCATCCTCAAAAGCGCGTAGCCGATCCATCAGAATGGATCTTTGCGGCAAAAGAAATTCAAGCATCCATACAAAGCATAAGCCAGATCAGGTACCTTACAAAAAAGATCTGAGTTATTCAAGGACAACAATACATCCCTACAAAAGGGTATCATGCCCATAATCCCCATTCAATGACCTTCACCTTTTCGATACCCAACAAAATCAATACACTTTGTCGTTCTAAAACCCAGTTCTTGTCTGGTAGTCAGTTCCCTAAACACTCGTACGTGTCCATTCCTAAACACTCATTTGTGTCAGTCTCTCAAACACTTGTCCGTGTTTAACCTTTTGATACTCGTCTGTATCTTCTATCGATACTCGTCTGTATCTTCTTTCAATACTCGTTCGTATTGATTCGAACACTCGTCCGTGTTTAAAATTTTGATACTCGTCTGTATCTTCTTTCAATACTCGTCCGTATTGATTCAAACACTCGTCTGTGTTTAACCTTTTGATACGCGTCTGTATCTTCTTTTAATACTCGTCCGTATTGATTCAAACACTCATCCGTGTTTAACCTTTTGATACTCGTCCGTATCTCCTTTCAATACTCGTATGTATTGATTCAAACACTCGTCTGTGTTTAACCTTTTGATACTCGCTTATATCTTCTTTCAATACTCATCCTTATTGAATCAAACACTCGTTCGTGTTTAAACTTTTGATACTCATCTGTATCTTCTTTCAATACTCGCCCGTATTGATTCAAACACTCGTCCGTGTTTACCTTTTGATACTCACTTGTATCTTCTTTCAATACTCGTCCGTATTGACTCAAACACTCGTCCGTGTTTAACATTTTGATACTCTTTCGTATCTTCTTTCAATACTCGTCTGTATTGATTCAAACACGCGTCTGTGTTTAACCTTTTGATACTCGTCCGTATCTTCTTTCAATACTCGTCCGTATTGATTCAAACACTTGTCCGTGTTTAAACTTTTGATACTCACATGTATCTTCTTTCAATACTCGTCCGTATTAATTCAAACACTCGTCTGTGTTTACCTTTTGATACTCACCTGTATCTTCTTTCAATACTCGTCCGTATTGACTCAAACAGTCGTCGGTGTTTAACCTTTTGATACTCGTCCGTATCTTCTTTCAATACTCGTCCGTATTGATTCAAACACTCGTCCGTGTTTACCTTTTGATACTCGCCTATATCTTCTTTCAATACTCGTCCGTATTGATTCAAACACTCGTCCGTGTTTAACCTTTTGATACTCGTCTGTATCTTCTTTCAATACTCGTCCGTATTGAATCAAACACTCATCCGTGTTTAAACTTTTGATACTCACCTGTATCTTCTTTCAATACTCATCTGTATTTATTCAAACACTCGTCCGTGTTTAACCTTTTGATACTCGCCTGTATCTTCTTTTAACACTCGTCCGTATTGATTCAAACACTCGTCCATGTTTACCTTTTGATACTCACTTGTATCTTCTTTTAATACTCGTCTGTATTGGTTCAAACACTCGTCTGTGTTTAACCTTTTGATACTCACCTGTATCTTCTTTCAATACTCGTCCGTATTGATTCAAACACCCGTCCGTGTTTACCTTTTGATGCTCACCTGTATCTTCTTTCAATACTCGTTCGTATTGATTCAAACACTCGTCCGTGTTTAACCTTTTGATACTCGTTCGTATCTTCTTTTAATACTCGTCTGTATTGATTCAAACACTCGTCTGTGTTTAACTTTTGATACTCACCTGTATCTTCTTTCAATACTCGTCCATATTGATTCAAACACTCGTCCGTGTTTAACCTTTCAATACTCGTCCATATCTTCTTTCGATACTCGTCCGTATTAAATCAAACACTCGTCCGTATTTAAACATTTGATACTCAACTGTATCTTCTTTCAATACTCGTCCGTATTGACTCTAACACTCGTCCGTGTTTAACCTTTTAATACTCGTCTGTATCTTCTTTCAATACTCATCCGTATTGAATCAAATACTCGTTCGTATTGATTTAAACACTCGTCCATGTTTAACCTTTTGATACTCACTTGTATCTTCTTTCAATACTCGTCCGTATTGATTCAAACACTCGTCTGTGTTTACCTTTTGATACTCGTCCATATCTTCTTTCAATACTCGTCCGTATTGATTCAAACACTCGTCCATGTTTAACCTTTGATACTCGTTCGTATCTTCTTTCAATACTCGTTTGTATTGATTCTGAAGTGGTGAAAAACACAAGAAGGGGGGGTTGAATTGTAAAACTAAAATCTAAAGCAATGAACAAGATATTTTTATCCTGGTTCGTTTGATCTCAAACTACTCCAGTCCACCCGTCAAGGTGATTTCGCCTCTCTCCAACGAGGTCTTAATCCACTATATTCAACTGAATATTACAGACTGCTTTAACAACTGCTAAAGCCTTCTTGATCCAAACCACAACCCGGTTTGTCAAGGTAACACTTTCTTACAAAGAGATAAAACTAAGTGTGTGAATGTTTTCTACAAAACTGTATCACAACTGTGATGTATACACAAATTGAAGCTTAGAAACTAGATTGCTAAACAATGATAGAATATCAGAATGTGTGGTTTAGCAAAACTGAGAGAAAGAAGATTTTGATTAGCTTTTGTGCGTGTAGATATTTGGAGAGCATTAGCCATTTCAATCTTCAAAGTCTTGTTTATATAGCACTGAGATGATGAACGTTGGATGCAATATTCTTGATTCAATGCTAATAACAAACTTTCCTTATCGAGCAGATCTTGTCTGGAATGAGGCCGTTGGAATTAATTTGCTTTCAATGCACAGTACCGTTGCTTACTTAATGCAAGTTCTGGCTTGGCTCATTCTGACTCTGCTTTGCTGCTGATGAACTGTTGTGTTTCTTTATCAGAGTGTTGAGCGCAGTCTTGTTCATCAGGCTTCAGCATGTACGTGAGTTGATCATCTGATTCTGTCATTCTGATATGGCAACTTCTGATGCTGGTGTCAAAAACCAAATCCTGATGCTGAATAGATGTGATCTTGCTTATATCAATCAGAGTATCTGCAAGTCAGAACATAATAATTTTAGGCAGCAGATAGTTCATATATGAATATCGTAAATAATATATCTTTTCACTTTGTTATCATCAAAACTTAAATATAGGGTAGTAGATTCAAACTTTGTTCTAACAATCTCCCCCTTTTTGATGATGACAAAAACTAGATATTTTTAAATGAAAATAACGTGAACAGGTATCAGAGATATGCATCAGAGTAAGAAGTACAAAGGATAAGGAGTAAAGAGATATTAGAGTTGAGAGATACTCCCCCTGAGTTTATTACTTCCCTTTGATTACACGTGTTCTTAAGGATCAGATCTTTTTGCCTTTCTTTGAACATCAGAGTATCAGAGTCTTTGACTATCAGAAGCTTTATGTCAGAGCAGAGCTTCAGAGCTTTTCTTGTCAGAGCTTTGCTTTGGGTCAGAGTATCAGAGCAGATCAGAGCTTCATAGTCTTCAGAGTGTCCAGGAGCTTCCTTGTACCTGTAGACTTTAAGCAAAACAGAAAAAACATTTTCAAGTAATAGAGTTAGAATGTTTGAGAATTTCTGTCTAGTTAGCCGTTATTGTTTAAAATATCATTCTTGTTCTCCCCCTTTTTGTCAGCAAACAAAAAATGTAAGTGATGTGCTAAAACAATTAAGATCAGAAAAACTAGTTATATTAAAAGAGTTCAGAATCAAAACATGAAAATAGTACAAAACACATTCAAGTAGTACATCAGAAAATCAAGGAAAACATGAAAAAGGACATGAATGAAAAAAGACTAAGGTTGAGGAGGCAAGCGTGTGAACAGGTTCTCCAACATGGCTTGGATCTTTTCAGCAGTCTCATTCTGCTTGTGCACCATGCTGACAACAGTGTCAATCTTGCTATCCTGCACATCCATTCTTTCTTTCATCTTCTGGTCGCTTTCATCCATCCGTTGCTGCAGACGCATGTCATTCAGCCTTAGTTCTTCCAGAGTCTGCCTGTCCAAGGCAGCTTGAGAAGCATCAGAAGCAGGAAGCTTCTGAGAGCTTTCAGCAACATCCTCTGCTTGACTTTCTTCAGCTTGAATGGTCTTGTCTTCTTCTGATTGCACCTTTGCAGCTTGCTGTTTCTCAGACCAAGGTTTACTATCCAGAGGGAGCACGTCTTCTTTCAGAAGCTGACTTCCAACTTCATTCAGAAGCTTGCTGAAATTCTGTTGTGCCTGCTCATAGTTGATATCCTGCAACTTGAGGGCTTCAGCACATACCCAAAGTCTGAATTGTGACCAGAGCTGATCAGAAGCAGCTGGGTCAATCATTCCAGGACAGACTTGCTTCAAGGAAGCAATCCATTGCAGCACACCTGTTTCAAAATTCATAATACCATAGCCAACATCTGGTTGTTTTGGTTTTGGGATGGCAATTTTATGTTTCAGATCAGCAAGACGGTCCAGACTGGTTAAGTCTATGAAAGTCCTGCTGGGGTTTTCAGAGGTTTTCTGGGCAGCTGTTTGTTTTGGAGATGGTGTATCAGAATCAGAGATTATGATTGGACTGGGTGGTGTTTTGGGAGTATTTGGTGGTGTAGATTCTGATGAGGATGGCAATTGTGCTAAGGTGATAGTTGTTCCACCTGGCAGCTGGATTGCCAAAGGTGATGGTTGAGGTGAATGAGGTTCAGATGGTTGAGGAGAAGGAGTTTCAGAGTGATGAAACTCTGGTTGAGGTGATGGTGGATTAATTTCTGGTTGGGGAGAGGGAGACGGAATTGCTGGTTGAGGAGAAGTTATTGGAATTTCTGATTGTTCAGGGATAAGGGGTTCTTCTGGAATTGGTGAAAGTGGTTGTTGTTGTTGTTCTGGTTCTTCAGCAGATTGATGTTGTTCTGGTTGTGGAGGAGGAACAATTTGTGGTTCAGAGATTGGTTGATCAGAGGTGTGTTGATCAATGTCAGACAGCACTTGGTCAATTGCTGATGTTGTTGAGATTGTTGGTTGTTTAGGATGTTTGGTTCTGGGTCTTCTGAGTTTTAATGCCTCAGAAGGGTCCTCTTCTGGTACAGTTTCATCTATGGTAGGGATGGGGATTGAGATTCTATGAGAGGTTTGAGGAGGAATAGATGCTGGAATAGTAGAAGAATTTAAAACAGAAGCAGCAGATGAATTACCTCTTTTCCTGGGTGTCTGCTGGGATGATCCTTCTGATGGTGCCTTCCTCTTCTTCGTCTTCTTCAGAGTCACTTCTTGCTGAGGTTGATGCAGAGCTTTGATAATCAGATTTGGATCTGAACCATCTGCCTTGCACGCATCCAAGTATCTGAGAACCACCTCTGGTTTGGATTCTATTTCAGAAAATAACGGAAAGTCACTCAGAGGCACTCTTCTGCTGGTGATATCAGCAATAGGAGTAGCTCTGGGTTCCTTCTGAATATTCTCTATCAGCTTCATCTTCTTCAAGTTCTTTGCATTCAGAGGTTTCCCAACTGTTGGTTCAATAGTGCTTAGCTCTTGAGCTTCTATCAGATGCTCTATCAGCCTATTCTCTGTCAGAATATCTGATATCAACCTTCCAAAGGTATCCAATCCCTCTTGGTTCTTTCTTCTTCCCTGGTTTCCTTCACACTTGTTCTGAGGTGGTTGAACAGGAAGTGAACCAGATTGATCTTTACCTTCTGATCAATAAAGTATATCAGAAACTGCTGATCCACATTTATGTAATCAGGAGAACTGGTTGGTTTCCTGTGGTTGAAGCACCCCAGAATTATCTTAGCCCAAACTCTGTAATGATCCTTCAGATCTTTAATCTTGCTGCTGGGCACCCCATGAGTGAAAATCCTTGCAGCTATCACACCTACATCAGCACATCTTTCAGCCATGTCCACACAACAGACGCCACCGCCACTGTAACCGATTAGTCTTGCAATGTGATCCTCAGTGATCACAATCTTCTTCCCCATAACAAAGGAGGTGACTAGATGTGTTGAAGCCTTGGCGTGAATCCAGAATTCCTTGACTAGCATTGGGAATGTTGGTCCAACCAACCTGTCAAAATACCTTTCTCACTTCTGTGCCCTAACTTCTTCAGTTAGGTCAAAACCGTTCTCCTTCAAGCTTCCAAAATCAATGATTAATTCAGAAAGAACTTCAAGATTCTTCACAGGAGTGAGGAGAGTTCTGAATGGCACTTGATATTGCTCAGATGATGCTTTCTTCTGAGGACCTGCAGAAGCACTGCTGGAGGTTGCCATGTTCACACTAAAAGGGTTTTGAGAATAAACTGAGGAAAATAGGTTTTGCAAGAGATGAACACAGAAATATGCAGAAAATGCTTGAGTATTAGTGAGAAAACGTAAAGAATGAGAATGAGAGATTAATGTGTTTAAATAGAGTTTCAAAAATATTTTGAAAAGATAAACGTTTTTTAAGAGAGAGAAAAATCATGATTGCATTTTAAAAGCATGATTACTTTTCATTAAATGCTTGCTGATTTTGGGGGATTTGAGAAAGATACTTAAAAACGGTTACCAGACATGTGTCTCAATGCACCCAATCAGCGCTTTGCCTTCTCAGAAGCGTGCACGCGTTCTGCTTCAGAGATATGCTGATGATTGGATGACACTTGTTTGATGTTGTGATCAGCACGTCTGTCTTTGAGCTTAGACTCTCAGATCTTTATACTTGCATCTGATACAATATGCATGTTCTATCTTTCTGAAAGGAGATTGATCAGAAGTTCACAGTAAAACAATTACATTTTGAAGGTAAATATATGGAATTAAAACATTTTCACTCTGGACACACTTTCATGCTGAGATGTTTCAGAATGAAATTAAACCTATCTTCTGAAAGGGGTTTAGTAAAGATATCAGCCCATTGATGGTCTGTATCTATAAATTTTAGGTTCAAAATACCTTTCTGAATATAGTCCCTAATGAAGTGATGTTTTATTTCTATATGCTTAGCTTTAGAATGTAAAATGGGATTCTTACTTAAGCAAATAGTAGAAGTATTATCACAAAGTATAGGAATGTTACTCTCAAAAATCTGGAAGTCTTCAAGCTGACTTTTCATCCAGAGCATTTGTGTGCTACATCCTGCTGCTGCTATGTACTCAGCTTCTGCTGTTGATAGAGCAATTGTTGATTGCCTTTTGCTGGACCAAGAGATCAGATTTTCTCCCAGAAACTGGCAGCTTCCAGAAGTACTTTTACGTTCCACTGTCTCCAGCAAAATCAGCATCACAGTAGCCTACTAAGCTGTAATCACTAGATTTTCTATAAAACAAACCCAGATTAGTAGTACCTTTCAGATACTTGAAAATTCGCTTAACAGCTGTTAAGTGAGATTCTCTAGGATCTGATTGGAATCTAGCACAGATACAAACACTAAATAATATGTCAGGTCTTGAAGCAGTCAGATAGAGGAGAGAACCAATCATACCTCTGTAGACTTTCTGTTCTACATTTTTGCTTACATCTTCTCTTTCCAGAATGCACGTGGGATGCATTGGAATCTTTGATGGCTTACATTCTGAGAGGTCAAATTTCTTCAGAAGATCTCTGATGTATTTGCTCTGATGAATGTAAGTTCCCTCTGGAGTTTGATTGATCTGAATTCCTAGGAAGAATTTCAGTTCCCCCATGAGGCTCATCTCAAATTCTGCCTGCATACACTTAGCAAATTTTCTTCCAAGAGAAGGATTAGTAGAACCAAAAATAATATCATCAACATAAATTTGACAGACTAAGATGTCATTCTTAACTGATTTACAGAATAGAGTAGTGTCCACTTTCCCTCTGGTGAATTCATTTTCTAACAGAAAGTTACTTAGCCTCTCATACCAAGCTCTGGGAGCTTGTTTCAGACCATACAATGACTTCTTTAGTTTGAAAACATGTTCTGGATGTTTTGTATTTTCAAAACCTGGGGGTTGGTGTACATAAACTTCTTCTTCTATATAACCATTTAAGAATGCACTTTTGACATCCATCTGATACAGAGTGATGCCTCTATTAACAGCAAACGAAATTAAAAGTCTGATAGATTCTAACCTGGCGACTGGGGCAAAGGTTTCTGTATAGTCTATCCCCTCTTGCTGACTATAACCTTGTGCAACCAGTCGTGCCTTGTTTCTGATGACTTCACCTTGTTCATTTAGCTTGTTTCTGAACACCCATCTTGTTCCAATGACGTTGAATCCTGTTGGTCTGGGAACGAGATCCCATACGTCGTTTCTGGTGAATTGATTCAGCTCTTCTTGCATTGCCAGAATCCAGTCATTATCCAGAAGTGCTTCATCAACATAAGAAGGTTCAATCAGAGACACAAGTCCCATAAGTGTTTCTTCAGAGTTTCTGAAGCTTGCTCTTGTTCTGATTGGATCTTCCTTTCTTCCTAGGATAGTCTATTCTGGGTGATCCAAGCTGCTTCTGGGTAATCTCTTCTGAGGTTGATCAGCAGCTGTTGTAGGATTGCTAGCAGTGCTCCTTTCAGACGTTGAAGGAATGTCTGTGTTGAGAGCTTCTGATGACTTGTCTTCAGAACCTGTAAATTCAATTTCTATACCTGCAAAAACTTCATTCTGCTTTGACTTTTCAGAGTCAAGCTTGTCATCAAAACGACCACTGATTGATTCTTCCACAGTCTGTGTTTCTGTATTGTATACTCTGTACCCTCTTGAGCGTTCAGAGTATCCTAACAGAAATACACTTCTGTGCTTTAGAGTCAAACTTGTTCAAATAATTCTTTGTATTTAATATAAAGCAAGTACATCCAAATGGATGAAAATATGAAATGTTGGGCTTTCTGTTCTTCCACAATTCATATGGAGTCTTTTCCAGAATAGGTCTTATTGAGATTCTATTCTGAATGTAGCACGCTGTGTTTATTGCCTCTGCCCAGAAGGTCTTAGCAACGTTTGTCTCATTGATCATGGTTCTGGCCATTTCTTGCAATGTTCTATTCTTTCGTTCTACAACTCCATTTTGTTGGGGAGTTCTAGGACAAGAGAAATCATGCAGAATGCCTCTGTCATTAAAGAATGACTCAAAATCTTTGTTTTCAAATTCTCCACCATGATCACTTCTGACTTTAACGATTCTAAGATCCTTTTCATTCTGAACTTGGTTACAGAAGGTAACAAACACAGAGTGTGACTCGTCCTTGTGTCTTAAGAATTTTACCCATGTCCATCTGCTATAGTCATCTACGATTACTAACCCATACTTCTTACCACTGACTGAAGCAGTTTTAACTGGTCCAAATAAGTCAATGTGCAGAAGTTCTAATGGCTTAGAGGTAGAAACAACATTTTTGGATTTAAAAGAAGGTTTTGCAAATTTTACTTTCTGACATGCTTCACACAGAGCATCTGAATTGAACTTCAAATTAGGAAGTCCTCTGACCAGATTGAGTTTGTTAATCTGAGATATTCTTCTCATACTAACATGCCCCAATCTTCTGTGCCAGATCCACTGCTCATTGTTAACAGACAGAAGACATTTTACATTCTGACTCTTTAGTTCAGAAAGTTTGATTTTGTAAATGTTGTTTTTCCTCTTACCATTAAACAGGATAGTCCCATCTTTCTGACTAACAGCTTTACATGATTTTTGATTAAAGATTATATCATAACCGTTATCACTTAATTGACTTATGGACAACAGATTATGCATCAATCCATCTACTAGCAGAACATTATTAATAGAGGGAAGATTTCCATTACCTACAGTTCCAGAGCCAATTATCTTTCCCCTCTGATTGCCTCCAAAGCCAACGTGGCCTCCAGGCTTAAGTTCCAGGCTTTGGAACATATGCCTTCTTCCCGTCATGTGTCGTGAGCAGCCAGAGTCTAGGTACCATGACTGGTGTTTCTGACTTGCTGCTAAAGATATCTGCAACATGTATTATTTTATCCTTAGGTACCCAAATTTTCTTGGGTCCTGATTTGTTAGTTTTACCAAAACTCTGGTTGAATTTTGGTTTCACAGAGTGCTTACTGCTAGTGTATTTGATATCATGTGTGTGACCATATACAAAATGTGAATTCAGAGGAGTGTGTTTAATGGTTAAGTCCATGACATTCTTTGGTGTAGGAACCTTACCTTGGTATCCTATTCCTTTCCTTCCGTTTCTGCTAACTCCATAGATCATTGAAGCCATTATGCTTCTATCTATGCTTTTAGCTAGGAACTTCTGGAAACTGTGATCATACTCCTTGATGATCTCATCAGCGTTGCTGGGAGTTTCAGAAATTGGTTCCTTCTGAGAGTTTTGTAAAGTGTTTTCTAATTTTGAAATCTTATTTCTCAGCTCAGAATTTTCCAATTTGAGACTCTCAGTCTTATTAGAGTCAGATTCAAGACTCCTTTTCAGGTTTCTGAATTTAACTCTAATTTGCTGATACCATTCCAGAATCTCATTAAGGCTTTCAGCAAGTTCAGCCTTTGTAAAGTTAACAGCAAAGTTAGGAAATACCTCTTCAGTGTCTGATTCTGAGTCTGATTCAGAAGCTTCACTATCTTCTGAGATGTTAGCCATGAGAGCTATGTTTTCCCTCTCATCATCTGATTCTGAGTCAGCTTCAGACGAGTCAGAGTCATCCCATGTAGCCATGAGACTTTTCTTCTTCTCTCTTCCAAACTTCTTTTTGGGCTTTTCCCTCTGAAGCTTTGGGTAGTCACTCTTATAGTGTCCTTGCTCATTGCACTCATAGCAGATGATGTCTTTGGTGTTTGGCTTTTTGCTACTGGAGGAGCCTTCAGATCTTCTGTATCCAGAGGAAGAATCTGTCCTTCTGTATCTGGAAGAAGACTCGTTCTGATCAGATCTTCTGGGATTCCTGAACTTCCTTTGTCTTTGCTTCCACAGTTGATTTACTCTTCTGGAGAGGAGGGAGAGTTCGTCTTCTTCTGATGAGGATCCATCAGATGTTTCTTCAACTGCCTGCAAAACTTTAGACTCAAATTTTTTGTTAGATTTTAATGCTAAAGGCTTACCTTGCTTCTGAGGCTCATCAGCTTCTAGCTCTATCTCATGACTTCTGAGGGAGTTGATAAGTTCCTCCAGAGTGATTTTGTTGAGATCTTTAGCTAGCTTCAGAGCTGTAACCATAGGTCTCCACTGCTTGGGTAAACTTCTGATGATTTTCTTGACATGGTCAGCAGTAGAGTATCCTTTGTCCAGAACTTTGAGACCAGCTACCAGAATCTGGAATCTAGAGAATATGGTTTCAATGGATTCAGATTCTTCCATTTTGAACGCCTCATACTTCTGAATGAGCGCCAGAGCTTTTGTTTCTTTGACCTGAACGTTGCCCTCATGTGTCATTCTGAGTGAGTCAAAAATATTCTTTGCTGTGTCTCTGTTGGAGATCTTTTCATACTCAGTATAGGAGATGGCGCTGAGGAGGATGGTTCTGGCCTTGTGGTGATTCTTGAAGTCACGCTTTTATTGATCAGACATTGATTTTCTGTCAATCTTCTGACCGCTTGCATTCACAGGGTGCGTGTATCCATCTGTCACCATATCCCACAGATCAACATCATGTGCCAGAAAGAAGCTTTCAATTCTGTCTTTCCAGTAATCAAAGTTTTCTCCATCAAAGACTGGAGGTTTGCCGCTGAATCTGTCTCTGTCCTCATTGTTGTCATTGCTGATGTGAGAATTGTTTCCTGCCATTGTGTTTTTCTGACGTTGGATCTTGTACTGACACGGTTAAGTGTTTTAGCTCAGAACCAGGCGCTCTGATGCCAATTGAAGTGGTGAAAAACACAAGAAGGGGGGGTTGAATTGTAAAACTGGAATCTAAAGCAATGAACAAGATATTTTTATCCTAGTTCGTTTGATCTCAAACTACTCCAGTCCACCCGTCAAGGTGATTTCGCCTCTCTCCAACGAGGTCTTAATCCACTATATTCAACTGAATATTACAGACTGCTTTAACAACTGCTAAAGCCTTCTTGATCCAAACCACAACCCGGTTTGTCAAGGTAACACTTTCTTACAAAGAGATAAAACTAAGTGTGTGAATGTTTTCTACAAAACTGTATCACAACTGTGATGTATACACAAATTGAAGCTTAGAAACTAGATTGCTAAACAATGATAGAATATCAGAATGTGTGGTTTAGCAAAACTGAGAGAAAGAAGATTTTGATTAGCTTTTGTGCGTGTAGAGATTTGGAGAGCATTAGCCATTTCAATCTTCAAAGTCTTGTTTATATAGCACTGAGATGATGAACGTTGGATGCAATATTCTTGATTCAATGCTAATAACAAACTTTCCTTATCGAGCAGATCTTGTCTGGAATGAGGCCGTTGGAATTAATTTGCTTTCAATGCACAGTACCGTTGCTTACTTAATGCAAGTTCTGGCTTGGCTCATTCTGACTCTGCTTCGCTGCTGATGAACTGTTGTGTTTCTTTATCAGAGTGTTGAGCGCAGTCTTGTTCATCAGGCTTCAGCATGTACGTGAGTTGATCATCTGATTCTGTCATTCTGATATGGCAACTTCTGATGCTGGTGTCAAAAACCAAATTCTGATGCTGAATAGATGTGATCTTGCTTATATCAATCAGAGTATCTGCAAGTCAGAACATAATAATTTTAGGCAGCAGATAGTTCATATATGAATATCGTAAATAATATATCTTTTCACTTTGTTATCATCAAAACTTAAATATAGGGTAGTAGATTCAAACTTTGATCTAACAGATTCAAACACTCGTCCATGTTTAACCTTTTGATATTCGTCCGTATCTTCTTTCAATACTCGTCCGTATTGATACAAACACTCGTCCGTGTTTAACCTTTGATACTCGACCGTATCTTCTTTCAATACCCGTCCGTATTGATTCAAACACTCTTCCGTGTTATACCTTCCTTGTATTGGCATCACACCATGTTACAAGTCCAATCTCCGTCTCTTCACTGAAAAAACAAAAATTCTTTCCCCCAGCAGATAACACAAAAATAAATAAAACACTTATAGTCTCTCTCAGGACAAATTTTTGGCATTGGTATTTAATCATCTTCCACCTTGAACTTCCGAAAGGCACGCACCAATCAAACTTTCAGGTTTAAGATGATTAAATAGGGGCAGCTGTAATACCCCAAATTTTTCCTACCCTTTTACTTTTATCTGGCTTATGCATTATCGCGCTTTTCTCATGTACATAACTCCATTAGGTCATTTAACATTGCATACATTCACTAATAACATAACTTCGCAAGGGGTCGAGAACCTTCAGGATTAGGGTTTTATCAACTGACTGAGGTGTATATATGTTCAATAGAGCCTGATTCTTCTGGTTATTTTTCAAGGCAGTGAAATTGTGGAATTAGGGTTTTTTGTTCATGGATGTTGTGGATCTTTTCTTCATCAGGCTACAAGGTCATCCTCCATTAAGAATTCATTAAACACAAGTTGATTAGGGTGTCACATCTTCTATGTTCGAATTTGTAGTATCTATCGATGGAGGTTCATTGGGCTTCATATTACGTTTCTTTCTATACTTCAAAATGCCCTCAAGACATTGTTGTTATCCATGAAGTTAAGATATAGTATGGATTGGATTGTAAAATGCAAGACGTGGTATATAGCATGAAGTTGTAAGTCCATTGAGTTTGAAACTTCATCTTTCTTTCGAATACTTGTTACCTCAATCGTAAGTAACTTGGATTACTGATGATTATTGAATTGGATTCGTTGAAACTTTTAATCATGCTCGGATTTGATATTGATTCAAGATAAGGGTGGGAGATTCATTCATATGGTTTCTAGGAGGATTCATTCATTCAAATATTATTCAAGGGGGATATATCTTGATAAGATTTTGGCCATTACAACTTAGGGTTTTCGATTGACTTTCTTCCATCAAGAGAAGCTTAAATTGTTATTTGACTTACATGTTTTTCCTTTTCCAGAAGGTTCAAGGTTCTTTACAAAGAAGGCTTCAAAGTTTCATCACATTCCTTTTTTAGCTTCACATCATCAAGCCAATCAAAACGAAGTTTCTTAGGAAAATAAATACTTCTTTCAAAAATATTCAAGGTTGCAAAGGGCAAAGTACAAAGCTATTACAAGATTCAAAGTGCAATATCAAGGCGTTTTGGTAATTGGAAGTATGTCTTCAACCATAGTTTATGGTTTCTTAAATTGATATTGCAACAAGAGTATGCCTTTTAAACAAATAAGAGATTAAGGTCGGCCTAAAAGAAATACTAGCACAAGAGATAGACCTCCTATCTTAAAACATTACAAAATTCCATCCAAATACAATTACATAAATTTTTTTTGGTTCTAAGCCTAATCCAAAATATGTTCTTCTAGTCTCCAAGTAGCTTTGTTTCATCTTCATTTTGCTCCCTTCAGGAGTCTACCCTGCACACAAAACCATTCAAGTCATCCCTGCAAAAACAATCCAAACTGTCAAAACTAACGCATAATAGAATTCTTGAACTATTTCTAGAACCAACTTTCCAAATCCCACTTTCCTAACAACATAACAGTTAATTAACCTCTGTTTCAATTAAACAAAAAAACCAAAACAAAATTGCAAAATCCCAACTTTCCAAAACAGCCCTGCACATAAATTTTATAACAAAATAACTTACAACATCATAATCCGTAACTGAAAAACAAACAGAATAACTGACTTCCTTAACTGCTAACCAAAAACAGAATTCCCAAACTCTAACTACCAACTTTCCAACCTCACAGCTAACAAAATTCTGTAACAGAATTCAACAAATACTCCTAACAGAAACTTCTAAACAACCCTGCAAACTTCATAACAAACCTACAACCTCTAACCAACTCCAACTAACTTCCCTAACTTCTAACCAACTGTCAAACATAATTCTCTAACAGAATTCTATAACCTCACTAACCAACCGAAAATAACAGAATTGTTCGGGCCTCTAACCCCTAACCGAATTTAACCAACTGTCGAACAGAAAACCAAAACAGAATTCTATAATATCACCTAACCATTCTCCATAGATAGCTCCAACCTCCTAACCGATCAAGGGGGAACCCTCCATAACAGTTCAAACAGAAAAATTCAACAGAAGAGAAGAATAACAGAAAAATATAACAGATTGAGATGGGTTTGGATCTCACCAAAAAACTCTCAATCTCCATCGTTCTCTTCATCCTGTAATATCTCTTCATGATTCATCCCCATCATCAATTTCAACCTTCTCTCGGCCCTTCATCTCCATAACCAACTATCATTCATAATAACCACCATTTTTTCTCATGCCTCATCTCAATTAACCACACATCATTTTCACCAAACTCAGAACACGCACCATTTTCCAATTTTTTCCATCTTCATCTTCTACCTATCTCATCCTCTCTGCAATTTTATCTCATCTCCCTCACACCCTCACAATAAGCTCACTACCAAAGGCTATTGAAGCTCGTCCTCATAGCTACAACGAGCTTGAGTTTAACCTTCATCTATCTCTACTTTTTGCAAACAGCATCACACGAACAACAACAACGTCACTACACATCACAACAACCACAACACGGAATCAAATAAAAGAAGAAGAAAGGTAGAAGAAGAAACGGGACAAAGGAAGAAAAAAGTGCAAGACACGAATACATGTATACCTGAGCTTCTCAGCATGATCTCCCGTCTTTATCATCGTTACGGTTGAAGGAGGTGACATACTGGTTTCCAGCAAGTAAGCCTCGTTGTTCTCTTTTCGATTGCATCAAATTGTACGTGTTTGGTGTTGAACAAAGACGAGTGGAGAGATGTGAATCATACGGTTGCGCTGGAGGGAGACGGTGGCACGCTCGATTGGATGAAGGAGAGAAAGAGAAGGATCCGCCTTTCACAATGAGGAAGCGGCGCCGTTGACGGTTGAAGATGGACACACAACTACAACCCTAATCCTTTTTTTCAATTTTTAGTTTCAATTTTGTTATTTTTATTTTAACTATTATTTGTTCTTTTTTCCAATAAGCTGAACAAAGGCTAGTGGACTAGATCCGTTGGGCTTGCTACCTGCACCCTCTCAGAAGCCAGAAGACTCGTTTTTTTGTAACAGGAAGATGGTTTTACAAAAAAAAGGAGAGCTTCATGGATTGGGCCTAGTACCAAAGTCTTGAACTACTGAGCTTACCACCCGAATTCCAGCATACACCCCCATATGTTTAATTTTAATTCTTTTTCTATTTTCCTTTAATTTGTTTTGGCTAATTTTCTCATTATTAATTTTCTCTTTTTACATGATAAGATGATAAATAAAATATTATTATATTTTACGATTTCTCTTCATGATTTCAATTAGAGTTTTCTATTATTTTGTGTTTAATAATCATTTTCATTGTCATTTTTTAGCTAAGATTCTATGATAGAATATTAATGTAATTTTCGCAATATGGAATGCTCGGGGGTAATTCCTCGATCACTCGTTCAAGGAAGCTTTGGTAGAATTTTCTTATCGCTTGCACAGTTTCGAAGAGGCAACGGACCTCCTCCGTTTGGTATCGTCACAACTCTATTTTATTCTTCATTTTCGTACTTTACTGCAATCCAAGCATGCAAACATTAGGTAGAATCCCTCACAATTCCAACCTTAGGTCTAACAACGCATGATAAAATTAGGTTTAGAAATAGGCTAGTCTCCTTTCCACTTTTCTTTCCCTTTTGCATATGCATCTAAAACTAAAATTCTTTTTTTCAAAAATTCAAGATACTTTAAAACTACTGATGAGAAGCATGCATTTGCTTAGTATGGGAAATGATAAGCGGGTCTCTTCTCGATCTTATTGTTCTTCATCTAAAGCCTAGGTGTGGTTCAATTCTCAAAGACTCCTTTCATGACTAAGTAGAAAGGTGGCTAATATCTCTCTCTTGAGGTCGACAAGTCATTATCTGTAACAAAATACAAACCAACTCAAACCATTTGTGCGCTCGAGCACCTTTTTATAAGAAACCCTTTTCAGGTAAGGACACGATTAATTTACTTATGTGTCAACGCATAAGTCTCTAAAGGTCGAGCTGCGGCAGAAGGAGGAATTAACTTCGTCCATAAAAACACAAACAAACAAAAACATATGAGCCAAACTACGGTAGCTCTGATTCCTCAAAACGGATACGTAGGCATTGGGGTAGGGCCCAAGCGAGCACAATTTTATTTTCCCTATATTTTCCTACTTTTCTTTAGCATGCATTCTCCCTTTAGCCGTAATAAACAGCAAGCATAGATTAAACATACCCATAAGATAGATAAGAAGAGTGGATACCGTATAGTACTACGGGAGTGTGGGATGCTAATACCTTCCCCTCATGTAATAGACTCCCTTACCCGATCTCTCGGTCGCAAGACCGTGACTTCTCCCTCATCAGGTTTTCTCGATGTTTACCTTTCCCTACGTATAGGATAAAAGACGTTCGGTGGCGACTTCGTTTTTGATGATTTTCAGTTGGTTGTTTCAGAAGGGACTGTCATCATGTAGGCGACATCGAGGGACGAGATCATTTCTCGTAGGCAACTCGAGGGACATTAACGGACCATGATCTTTATGATGACTTTTAAATTGAGGGTCTTTGCTAAGATATCCCTATGTTTGAGGGACATGACCATTTTCGAAGGCAACCAAAGTGGGAAATACCCTAGGGGTGAAAGTGTGCGACAATGCGCTTTTTTCCAAATATTTTATCTTTAGGTTAGTGACCTAATGATTAATTGATTAATTATTGTCATGCACGCCTAATTTACTAACAGTTCATACACAAGCATATAAGAAATATAAAAGCGAGAAATAAAGTTCCTACAACTATTACAAGGCTTTGGTGTAGTTATATAAATAATGACCGAAAAGTAAAGTGCAGAAATTAAAAACCCTAATTAAACTATTACAAACCCGGCACAGTGTGATACTGTGGGAGAACTGGCTTGAGGTTTTGCGTTTGTGTTCGCAAATGTTTCGGTTTAGCAAGAGTCGCCACCGACTTTTTATTTTATCCTACGGAAAGGTCAAAAAGCACAGGAAAGACCTTTGAGATATTTTCTTGGGTTCAGGGGGTAGATTATGAAAAGGGAAGGTGCAAGCACCCTTTTCATCCATGGTTATCCATGGGCTCTTAGTTACTTGTTTAGATCACTTGCTTTGCTTTTCAATTGTTTGAAATGGTGCTTTTCAATTGTTTAAAATGGTGCTTTGTGTGTGGTTTTGAAAGATGTTTTGAAAAGAGACCATCGTTGTGGCAACCTTTGTAATGATTCTTGTTTGAATGTATACAAAGGTGTTTTTGTCTTTTTGAAATTTTTTTCAATGTTTGAAAGTAGGGTTTTGAAATTGTGTTGTGAAGTGTGTTTGAAGATAGCAAGGATGTTTTGCAAGATTTTGATCAAGTAAACTAAGAGTTGTCTACCCTATTTTAGTCAAAGATCTTTCTTATGTTTTCAATCCTTTTGACAGTGTTATTTCACCATTGTATTTGGTGAATAACCTTGTGTTAGGATGTTAAACGGGATAGGCGCGAGTCATCGTATACAATCATCGAAAGCAACTTGTGAGACACTCTAGCAATTTTGTAAGGGACGAGATCATTTTATCGAAGGCAACATCGAGGGTCATCGAAGGACTACGATCTTTGTTTATCGAAGGGGCATTTGCTAGAGTGTCTCATACTCGAGGGACATGATTGCATTTTCCGAAACAACAAGTGAGGTTGCCCTAGAGGTGCAAGTATGAATGGTGTATTGATTTCCATGCATTTATTCTTATATTAGGTCATCTAGCGATTGATTTTAGATCTTTGCATACAAACCCTAATTACTATACAGTATATTGAAAGCAATAAACTGCGGGAATTTAAAGTCTAAGTTATTACAAAAAAAAGTATCCGGGGATGGGGGTACAATTATTTACAAATGGGGATGAGTCTTATCAGAATAATAATGTCCAAATACGTGTTACAACCAAATCGAATTGTCGCGATTCAAATATAAATTAGGGTTAATACCTATTTTCACCCCTGACATATGGGGTGTATTTGAAAAACCCCCTGCCAAAAAAAAAGTTCCAATTGTTACCTTGACAAATTTTAAAAGTTTCAGTTTTTACCTTGAGGATGCCACATCACCTAAAAGGCTGATGTGGCTTATATTTTTGTGGCATCCTCAAGGTAAAAACTGAAACTTTTAAAATTTGTCAAGGTAAAAACTGAAACTTTTAAAATTTGTCAAGGTAACAATTGGAACTTTTTAGGTGATATGGCATCCTCAAGGTAAAAACTGAAACTTTTAAAATTTGTCAAGGTAACAATTGGAACTTTTTTTTGGCAGGGGGGTTTTTCAAATACACCCCATATGTCAGGGGTGAAAATAGGTATTAACCCTATAAATTATAATAAATTACGAAATAAGTGGAATCAATGAATTATGAGATGCATGGTGTTTATTTACAAATAAACAAATAAAATTTAAACTAAGTATTAATGTTATTTTTTGTGTTTTATGATTTATGAAAAGAAAAAGTTTTAAAGAAAGAAAATTTATTTAAATTAATGATTCCATTATTTTTGTATTTTTAAATATGACAAAAATCAATTAATAAAAGAATGACAATAAAATTAAATTTTAAATAAATCTTTATTATTAACAAAAATAAAATAAATTAAAGAAATAAGACAAATTGATTAGAAAGGGTTAATAATTAAAAAAACATTGTCAAAAAAAGGGAATGGGCTAAGTTTGTAAAGCATGCTAAAGCCCAAAAGAAAAAATAGAAAGGAGGGGTTGCAGACAGAAGAAAGCTATGGGCTTAAGCATTTGTTTGGGCAAAGGCCCAGTACCATACTTTGTAACATTTTTTAGGGTTTTCTCATTTTGGCAGATTTAGGGTTTGTTCGTTTTACAACAGCGGCGCCGCTCTTGCTCTTCTTCTCCATTTCTCTTCTTCGTTCTCAAACCATGAGCTTCTGATTCTTCCTCAAACCTCCAGGTTGCCGGAGCGCCACCCTAGCCCTCTCCTCTCCATGACGGTCCAAGGCATTTGTTTGATCGGTACAGTTTTATCTTGTTTTGATTCTTAGGGTTTTTACAGTTTCAATGTTTGATCGCTTGATTCTCTTGATTTTGTTCAGATTCGTTCTTTAACCCATGGTTGTTATGAATATGATGCAGTAAAGGGGGTGAGAAAACTTACCTTGAGCATTTGTTTCTGAAGGAGAGAGAGGGAGGGTTGGTCCGGCGGCGCTCTTGGTGGCCAGAGGGCGGAGGAGAACTGATGGCTACGCTTTGGCTTCTGGTATCTTTGTCTTCTTCCTTGATTAGTTGGTTATTGATGTTGATGATGTATTTTCTGAAACACTATGTTGATTTGTACTGAGTTTGTTGCTTTTTCTGTTAATGATGATGAATGAAATCTGAAACTTTGCTTGTTTGTTATTGATAAGCTTCTCAATCTCTTCCTTTCTCTTCTTGGTTCTGATTGTTTGATGATGGGTACTTCTGAAAACTATTTGCTTCTGAATCTCTTCCTTTTTGATGTTGATGATGATCTTAGATCTGAAACTATGAACCTCTTCCTTTCTCCTTGTTTTGATGTTGATGATGATCTTGGTTCTGAAACTATGCTTGTTTGTTATTGATAAGCTTATGAACCCCTTGGAATGTTGATGTTGAATGTATTTCTAGAACTTGTTGGTTAGCTTTATTACCTCTGAACCTCTTCCTTTCTCTTTGTTTTGAGGTTGATGATGAGAGTATCTCTGAAACTTTTGGTGTTTTGCTTCTGAAAACTCCTCTCTTTCTCTTTGAATGCTGAATAATGATGATGAAATTTTTCTGAGAACTTGCTTGCTTCTGACTTTTGTTAATGATGAATATACTTCTGAAACTGTTTTGGTTGCTTCTGAACGTCTTCTTCTTTCTGGCTTGTTAATGTTAATGATGAAGAAGTTCTGAAACTGTTTTTGTTGCTTGTTCTTTGTTGGTTTTGAAGATTAATGTTTGCAGGTTGCTTTGAGTTTTTGGTTATAGGCTGTGTAATTTGCAGTTTGAGATGTAGGTTTGCAGTTTGAAATGCAGGCTTGCAGTTTGTAATGCAGGCTTGCAGTTTGTAATGCAGGCTTGCAGTTTGTTGTTTGCAGATTGTTTGGGCCAGCTGATTGCAGTTTGGAAATGTAGGCTTGTTGAGCTTGTTTGAGTTTGTAGTTTTGACAAGTTTAGGTAAGTTGCAGTTTTGCAAGCAAGTTTGCAGTTTTGTAAGCAAGTTTGCAGTTTGTTGTTGTTATGCAGGTTTGTGGTTTTTGCAAGCAGGTTTGCAGTTTTGCAAGCAAGTTTGCAGTTTTGCAAGCAAGTTTGCAGTTTGTTGTTGTTATGCAGGGTTTTGGAGCTTTTGTATTTTTCCTCTCCCTCTGGACTGTTATACAGTCTCTTCTCTTTATATCTTTTTGTTTTCTTTACTGTCTTTGACATCCTGCCTTAGCCAAACTGCAAAACTTCTCACTGAAGGTCCTCTCTTTCTCTCTCTCTCTCTCATAAGCATTTTATGCTTATTATTTTAATTCTGAAAAGTTTGTCTAGGCTGGAAAGTGATGATGGCTATGACAAGTCTCTTTGGCTTGTAATTTGGTTTATCTCTCTGCATTGTGTACTTTCTATACTTGTATGCCTTGACAGTTTGCATACTTTCTGCATTATACTTTTGCTAGTTGCTATGCTTGACAATTCTGCATTCAGTTTGGTTAATGCATTGTTTAGTTTGCTTGCCATGCTTGCTTATGTTTGCCTTGCTGACTTGGTTATGTTTGCCTTGCAATTTTGCTTTGTTACTGCAGTTTGGTTTAGTTTGCAGTACACTTTGCTTTGCCTTGCAACTTGTCTATGTTTTTGCATTTGAACCAATTGTATGCTTGCAATTTATATCTTTTATTTTTCTCTCTGTGAACCGAGAAGAGCGATCTTCTTGTGATTTGCAGAGAGGAAAATAAAATATGATGAACATAGCATTCTGATTCCGGCCGACAAACTTTAATGATGATTTTTTTCTTTCTTTTCATTTGGAAATTCTTATGCTAATCTCTTTTCTTCTGTCTTTTGCAGGTGAGTAGCAATCGGATGATAGAGGAAGCAGTAGAAGCCAAAGATCTTGAGCATGGGAGCACTTGAAGTTTAGGAGATTTAGAAATAGATAGATTTTTTTCATTTGTTGTAAACAATCATTATTGTAAATACTATAAGTTGTAAGCTTACAATATTCAAATAAATTTTGTAACAACATTTGAAATGAATAAATAGTCTTTATCCAAAAGAAATTTCTACTATTAAATATCTTCCAATCTTTCCTTGCATGTTTATTTGATTATTTAAGACTCTCAAATCAAAATAATTGGAACTGTATCCCAATAATTCTAATCCAGATAAAATAAATAATCAACAAACTTTGCAGTCTCGTAACCTTGCATTACTCACAATATGCATGGTATTCCAATTAACATACACATTGTACAGTTAAACAAATAAAGAATTCCATTAAACGGTAGACCTTTCACTCCACTAATCAAGCAGATGCCTTAATGTTCCAAACAAAAGTCTCAGCTCTTATCCCAGATAATCAGGCTTTGAGAATAATCAGTAAATTTGAACAAGCAATTTCTGAGGATTCAATTTATTCTGAGAGATGTGAGAGAAAACCCTAATCCTGGATTAACTGCTAAAGAAAAGTCTGTTTGATCGATTCCTGAGCCAATCTTAAAAATCAGAGAAAACCCTGGGGTTGTGATTTTCTTGTGAAAAGGGGAGGGAAAATTTTGGGGTACAACACACAATTACATAATAAAATAATCGTATGAAAGATAACGCCCAAAAATTATGATTAGCCTACGTTGGAAACCCTAAAATATAATTGCTTAAATATTGTATAAAAAAAATGGAATTTAACCTAATCTCTAATTGATTTTAAATTAAAGAAAACAAATTAAAGTTAATTAAATTAATTTGCAAAAAATTAATTTTATTAAGAAAAACTAAGTCCTATTTTTTTATGATTTTCTGATTTAAAAAATGAATAAACAAAAAATATAAACTAAATAAAAAAGAATAAAGAAATTAAAAAAAATGGGCCTGGGAATGAGAAACCCAAAAATAGGGGTATGATGTTAAACTCCAAGCCCTAGATCTTGTTCAAGCCCAAAGCCTACGCTGGATCTGGTGTTGTTATGTTAGGGAGGTTTATGGTATGCCTGCATGCTAGAGGCGCTGGATCCAGGTCAACTGAGGTCTGATGGTGTTGACCTGCTTAGCCCATGATGCGCGTGAATGGCCTGGCTACACTGGATCTGGAGGAAACTCATTAGAAAAAATAAACTTCAAGACCTGGGAATCGAACCCATGTCTCTTCCCTTTGCACACGTTCCTTCTACCACTCAGCCATTCTATCATTCGTTAATATAAACAAAATCAAAAATATATATGCAAAAATTAAGTCAAATATATCCACAGATAAAACACGTGCACTGAGTGAGGCCCTGGAGTTTAAATGGACCAATGGAAAGCAAGGACCATGCCACGCCTGCACCGGTGAGTCTGACCACCCCTCACGGTGGTCAACTCTTTCTTCTCCGGTGATGCCAAAAATCGCAACCTGCAAAATAACGTGAATAAAAGCAAGGGATTAAGCCTACCCCCCCCCCCTAAATCATAAGCTACGAGTTCAATGGTGGTATCCATTTGGCCTAAAAATGGCATCTTGTGATTCAAGCATCAAAGCTCTCATTCAAAACGTCTAAATTGTTCTAATGGATGTCCTGAATACAAAATAACACATAAACACGTCAACAATACATGAATCATTAGTTTTGAATTTACCAAATCTTACCAAACCGGTGGCACTTGGTTACAATGATCTGGGCACGATTTGGCTTGAGTAATGGTAGAAATAAGTTCCTGGGAACCTCACGGTGATAATGGAACACATGGAATGGATTAAAGATGCATGGATCGAATGATATAAGTTGCACCTCTCTTTGAGAAAATTTGGATGATTTTTTAGGATTTGTAGAGGCAGCTTTCACGTGTCCTATTAGGTCTGACTTGTAGTGTATATGTAGTAAATTATTTTAGGTTTACAATTTGTAGAAAAAATCCAATGCTTTGATGAGAAATATCTTGTTTCCAATTATTTGATTTTTGGCTTGTTTTGGAACAAATCAATCTTTATTCCCTACACGATTTTCCTTTGATTTGCCAGCATATTTTACCCCTCATTTGATGAGAAAAAGATTCTCAAATCATATCATTCATTATTTATTTTATTTATTTATTTCCATTTGAATTTTAATGAATAAAAAATAAAAATAAAAAATAAAAATAATGAGATAATGTATGAGTGATCTTAGAGGTCGTGGTCCATGTAAAGAACAAGTTTCAAGCATGAAAACATGGGCCCATTTGGATAAATTCATGTTTGGTCAATATTGGCTTACTTTTCCAAAACTTGGTCAACTTTAGCAACGCATATATCTTTCTCATTTTTAACCCTAAGACGGTGTTGATGGACGTTTTAGAGAACTTTGGATGTCCTCTAAACAATCCTTTTTCTTTCATCTCAATTGGATCTTCCATGTTCATGTAAGGAGCTTTGACCCCAAAGGTATTTTTGTTGACTTTTTGAAAGGACCTATAATGTATGAGTTTGTATCTTTTGATTGATGCATTTCTTGAACATGAGGGCTGAAGAGAAATTGTAGGGAATTGGATTATCTTCAAAATGGGCCTTGGTTGTAAAATTTATGATAAAGTATGAGAAAGTTATGCTTGGTCAAAGTTTGGTTGACTTTTCCTATAGAAACCCTAATTTGCCATTTTTGACTTTGGATGAGTTAGGAGCATTTCTTGAGGAATCATGATCAACCATTGACCAAATGATGGATATTACTTCAAAACGTTGATGTTGACCAAAAATCTTGAAGTTTGACTGTATTTGGGTCACAGTTGACTTTTGACTTATTATAGTTGATTTTCGGGCATTTGAGCAGTTGGCTAAGCAAACTTGTTGTGCAAGGCATGAAATTTGGCATGGATGATCTTGAGGACATATTAGGATAATGGAGAACATTTTGGATACTTGGGACTCACATATCTTACTTGAAATTGAAACCCTAGTTGGGGTTAATGGCCTTAGGAGGAGAACTTGTCTGGTCAATTCTTAGTCATCCTAGTGAAATTTGGGGATCTTAATGGACATGTCTTGAGTGGAATGAGATGGAAAATTTTGGGGTACAACAGAAAGCATCACAGATCCGCCATCAGAGCTCATCGACCTCCACTAATTTCCAAGATCCATTTTGTAGATCTACAACTTTCCTTCATATTTTCTGCAAAACAAAGGCTAGATTAGTGACGAGAAGGACAAGATGAAGAGATTGATGGAAGAAAATTGAAGATCGGAGCAGTGCATGTCGTCGCTGCCTTCCTCCACCATGGAAGTTCTTCAATACCGTCGTAGGTTCATCATCACTGCCGACATGTTCTTACACAACCATTGCTCCAGATCTTGTTCTTCATGTGTTTACGTTTTTCCTTTTGTTTACTAATGAACAAAACAAAGAGAGAAGAGAGACTAAGCGAAAGTAAAAAGGAAGAGAGACATTATGTTTAATATTTTTTCTGATTAATATTTGTTTGCTTAATTAAATGATAATCAGAATGCTAATCAGGCGGTGACACTTGTCACCACTGTTGTGGCTCTTTTCAGATCCTGCGCATGCATCCTCGCGGTCTATACCGTTCTCCCTCACGTATCTGGCCATCAGATCTATATAAATCAACATCAAACAATCCCGGAGCGAGCTTCTCACCATAGACTTCCTAAGGCTGCTCGCACTGGATCACACAGTCTATGTCAACACATGGACCTTCGTGTTGGGACTGGGCACCAGATTGCTTGCTGCACACCCCTCGGGCCCGTTTACACCATGTTTTTTTGGCACAATTGCAATTATGAACAAAAAAAATCTCCTGGACCTTCTCAATGGGCCTAACGCCTCACGCTGTTTGCACCCCATGCAAGCCTGTTACACCATTATCTTTGGCAACTTGGATGTTTATGCACAAAAAGCTGCTTATGGACTCTAGATCGGGCTTAGCGCGAGACTACTTCAGCATACCTCCAGAATTCTAGTTTGCACCCCCTGAGTTTATTCTTTCAATATTTTCTTTTAAATAATTTTGATAATTGTTTAGTTTTAATATTTTATTTTAAATAATTTTGATAATTGTTTATTTTTAATTTTTTCTTTTAAATAATTTTGATAATTATTTAGTTTCAATTTTTAAAAAAATAATTTTGATAACTGTTTAGTTTCAATATTTTCTTTTAAATAATTTTGATAATTGTTCAGTTTTAATATTTTCTTTTAAATAATTTTGATAATTGTTTAGTTTTGTTTGAACTTTTTCTTTACATGATAAAGATGATAAAATCAAATATAAAAACTGTTAGATTTATTTTATTTTTGGAATTGAATCCCGACCATCTGATTACTCAAGATTTGCGATATGCCTTTGCTTATTGAGATTTGAGTCTTATGCAGGTTTATTGTGCGATATGCGTATATGCTCGAGATTTCGATTTTTATTTATTTTCACATCAATGATGCTTTGACGCTTATTCCGAGCATTCAATTTCTGACTCTTTTCCTTGATTGGTGAAGCTTTCGTGAAGATCGTCGGGTTTCTTTTTGTTTTGATACGTTTCGTTACAGATTGATATCCGTTTGGTATTTTTTTCTCGTTTACCTCATTTCAGCATTACTGCTTTCTAGAGATCATGTATAGTAGGGGCATTTATCGCTTTCTAGAAATCATGTGAAGTAGGAAGTAGGAAATAAAGAGTGTGCGCTCGAAGTCGCTTTTTAAATTCCTGTAGCAGGTACCATTTTCTGTATGCTATATGTGTTTGTTTAAAATCCTACCTTTGAAGTAGGTATTCTGTACGTGTTTACATTTGTGCCCGCATTATATTATAGATGATAAGTCCTCAAAAGGAGGTAAGTGGGGAGGGTCCATAATCGACCCCTGCACATTCTAGTCCGAGTCATCCTTAGCTCACATTGTACGTCGATGCTTCAGAGTCATGCAGATCTTGTGTATCGAGTCCGTCAAGTGGGGAAGGGTTTTGCAATCAATCCCTCACGCTTTTTCAGGAGTTCACATTGGTCGATGCTGACACTCCATGATCGTTCATATTGTCTTCTGTCGTCTACCTCGATCTTCTATATCTTGGTTAGGTGTTCAGTCGCTTTGGACGTCACATTTTTTTATTTCATCAGTCTCCCGCTTGTTTGCTTCGGGTGATCTGCTACCCTTAGCTAAAGCATTTTCTCTTCATACCCCCATCCCCTGAGTCAGTATACCCCGATTGTATGCTTTTTCCAAAGCACTTGTTTGGTGTTTACCATGCTTCCCTTAGGATCGCTCGATTAGAGTAGATTTTGAACTAGACATTAGGATATGTATCCATGCATGCTAACATAGGGTAGAAATTTCCCTTTCCACCCTCAACCGTAGGACCATCATGTATGATTACACTAAGGCTAGCAATTAGGATAGTCTCCCTTAGTTGTTTTCTTTTCTTTGCATATTGCATCTTAAAACGAAAACCTTCTTTTTCTTGGAAACTCATAAAACATCTCTAATGAACTTAAATCCTTCTTCAAGGTAAAAAATACAAACCAATCTTAATTGTTTGTGTTCCTTTTTGCTCTGTTTTAAACTTTGATGAGTTGACATCTTACCTTCCTTACCATGATATTTTACTATCTTTTTTGTCGATGTTTCGCCATTGCATATGTTTGTTATCCTACTTTTATTTTCAATATCATTGTTAGGTGTGATGTTTTATAATCTAAGTTTTGATGTATTGTCATCTTTGCCATGATATTTTACTATCTTTTTGCTGATGTTTCGCTATCGCATATGTTTGTTATCCTACTTTGATTTTCAATATCAATGTTACGTGTGATGTTTTATCATCTAAATTTTGATGCATTGTCATCTTGGCCATGATATTTTACTATCTTTTTTCCGATGTTTCGCCATCGTGTATGTTTGTTATTCTACTTTTATTTTCGATATCATTGTTAGGTGTGATGTTTTATCATCTTATATGATATTTTACTATCATGCTGATTGTAATACGTTGGGAGAACTGACTTGGTTGTTTTGCATTTTGTCGCAATTGTTGCGGATAGAAAGAGTCGCCACCGACTTTTCTTTTATCCAATAAAGGAAAGGGTGAAAAGAACAGGAAAGACCTTTGAGATATTTTCTTGAGTTCGAGGGGTAGGTTATGAAAAGGGAATGTGTTAGCACCCTTTTCATCCGTAGTTATCTACGGGCTCTTAGTCGCTTCCTAGATCACTTGAAAATGCTTTGTTTGAAAATGTGTTTTGTGATAGGTGTAAGTTTGAAAATATTTTGAAAACTCCTTTGTTGCGGCAAACTTTGTAATGATTCTCGTCTCTATAAGAATGTATACAAAGTGTTGGTTTTGAAAATAGTTCAAAGAGATGTTTGTTTTTTGAAGATGTTTTGAAAGTGTAAGTGTGAAAATAGTTTTAGTTTGTGAGCAAGAAACTACGAGCGTCCTACCTACTCAAAAGGTCTTTGTTCTTTTCCTCATCCTTTAGATGTTGTTATCTTACGATTGATTGGTAAGAAGTCTCATCATTGGATATGAAGGGATAAGCGCGGGTCAATCGTATAATCATAGAAGGAAACTTGTGACACGCTTTAGCAATTTTTTGTAAGAGACTAGATCGTTTACTGAAGGAAACATCGAGGGACATCAAGGGACTATGATCTTTTTTATCGAAGGGTCTTTACTAAAGCGTCCCACATTCGAGGGACATGACTGTATTTTTTCGAAGGCAATGAGCGAGGCTACCCTAGAGGTGCGCATGTGCAAAGTGATTTGTTTTCAATTGAATTGTCTTGAAATTTGGTTATCTAGCGGTTGATTTTATGCCTTGCCGTACATGCCTAATTACTATACAATATAAAGGAAAACAGTAAATTGCAGAAATTAAAATACTATGCTATTACAGAGCTTTCGGGGATGGGGAATACAAATTTACAAATAGGGATGAAGTATAAGCCTAATTAAACTATTACAAACGGTAAACAATTACAATAATCGAAAGAATGCAAAAATAGTAAGCTACACGAAAGAAAAGGGAAATAAAATCGTTTTTCAATGTGTTCTTGGCAGAATAACGACACGTAGGAAATTAGCATTTGGATAACATTATGAAAAAAAAAACCAAACAAATCAATTATTAGCTAAACCAAATGTTGTAAAATTGTTAACTAAAAAGAATGAGGTATTAAGTCTAAAGTAAAAAATTTAACTTACTAAAAAAAATTTTACCCAAAAAAACAAAAATGATTAGGAGAAACTCTTCACTCTCTCTTCCGAAAACTCAAACTTCCTCTGTTATCTCACTCTCTTTTGATTTATTGTCTCTTGATTCACTCTCTCTTCCGAAAACTCAAACTTCCTCTGTTATCTCACTCTCTTTTGATTCACTCTCTCTCGATTCACTCTCCCTTCCAAAAACTCAAACTTCCTCTGTTATCTCACTCTCTTTCGATTCACTCTCTCTTTTGAAAACTCAAACTTCTTTTGTTATCTCATTCTCTCTCGATTCACTCTCTCGATTCACTCTCTCTTCCTAAAACTCAAACTTCCTCTGTTATCTCACTCTCTTCTGATTCACTCTCTCTCGATTTACTCTCTCTTTCGAAAACTAAAACTTCCTCTGTTATCTCACTCTCTTTCGATTCACTCTCTCTTCTGAAAACTCAAACTTCCTCTACTATAACTTTATTCCATCTTCCTCTCAATGTCCCAGATAGTACAAGTGGTGCCAATACTCGAAGTCCTGATGCACTTCATCTCGATTTCATTCCACTCAAAGAAGGTTATCGGGGCATAAAACTCACTGGTTTTGCTATTGTTGAAAAGGGAAAGAGCCTCGGTGGAATTTTCACAGACTTCCCAGAGACGGATATAGTCGCAGGAGGTGGCGAGGAGGTCGGAGGAGGTTTTTTAGAGGGTGGAACAGGTTGATGGATGGAAAATGAGTTTGGTAGGTGGATATAGGTGATCGAAGGACAGTGAAAATTGGGGTTTGGAGAGTAGAGGAAGAAAAGAGGTTGGGGGTGGTGAGTCGGAGATTCAGACAGTGGTTATGCGATTTAACAATAACAACAACAACTGAAAGCTTGAATGAATTTGAGAAAATTTTAGTGAACTCGTTCTTTGATACCTTGAGTTTAAAATAATTCACGCGAATGAACCATAGAAAATTTTGACGAAACTTGTGATATTTGCATAACACTTTGGTAACTTGAATTGAAATCCAAAACATTATTCAAATGAATCCTCAAATCATTTCCCCAAGATCCTAACTCAATTTCCAACATGGTGACTTTTATTATAAGCAACATCTTCTTCGAACTCAAGATGAATCTCTGAAATCAACATCTTGTTGCATGAACGATCTCAACATCATAGTCCTGAGAAAACAATTATGGCATGACTCGAAAGAGCATTCAAAATCAAGCAAATGACCTATGATGATTCAATAAGTTTCAAGGTCTTCTAAACACAATTTTCCTTCGATTCTTGAAGAGAACTTATTGACGACATCTCTTATGAAAATGTGCAAAAATAAACGTCTCAAGATCTTTAAAATTGAGGAAATTACAATTCTTGGAAGCCAGGCAACAATTATTTGAGATTAGGTCAAAATCCAGAAAGTGGCCTCTAAAGTATTCGAATTTTTTATGATCTTTCGCGCATAATCGGATCTTGACTTGTAAAGAGAAGTTGGAGATGACGTCAAAGAGAGTCATACGCAAAAGAACCACTCAAAAATATAGAATAATGAAGAAATTACAATCGTTTGAATTAATCTCGAAAAGGTCGACTTTTGGGTCAATGCAGTTGATTTTCAGTCATCTGAACCATCGACTGAGCAAACTTGCAATGCGAGGTTTGAAACTTGACATGAGCATCCTTGAGAATATATGAAGGACCATGAAGACCACTTGAAACCTTGGAAACTCAATTTTCTTTGAGAAATACCAAACCCTAGTCATGGACTCGATACTTAAGAAGAGAATCTGTTTGATCAAATTCTGAGCCATTTTGAGTATTTGTGAAACCCTAGGATAACATCTTGAATGAAAAATGGGAGGGCAAATTTTAGGGTACAACAGCTTCCCCTGTTCAATATTCTTAAACTTGAAAAGTGATATTGGCATGTTTGCCATTCGTAGCTTGAAAGTGGAAGATGGTTGAACACTAGAGTGCCCATAAATCTGCACTCGCTGATGCACAGAGTAATGCCTTGGGTTTATTGTATCGAGAATGG
Organism: Vicia faba; assembly: GCA_948472305.1. NCBI lineage: Eukaryota > Viridiplantae > Streptophyta > Magnoliopsida > Fabales > Fabaceae > Vicia > Vicia faba. The sequence continues at coordinate 490,490,488 of OX451740.1, forward strand.
GCTTATAGATGCCATTTGGAGAGTGAAGGAATATTATTGGGGATGGGCTTATAGATGCCATCCACAAGTGGTTGAGAATTGTCGAAGATGGGCTTATAGATGCCATCCAAAGGATTGTTGATAGAGATTGGAAGAAGTATCAAGGTAAATTTTTGTCGATTTATACAGAAACAACAAATGTCTATATTTTTTTTTGTCTGGACAAGAATAAGAAAAACCTTAGGGTCGATTTGACTGAACCAGAGAAAATGTCTACTGCAACAGAATCAGGATAAATCATTGGTCGATTTAAACTGAACCAGCAGAAGTCTTGAAAGAAGTGTTTATCATGTAGATAGTCGCCCTGTCCTGTTTCGAGAATTGATCTACAATCAGTTTGTTGGTAAACTCGTCCTATTTCGGGAGTTCATACCATTTGTAATAAAGATGGTTGCCCCGTCCTATTTCAAGAATTGATCTTTATCTGTCCAAAGAGAAAGAAAGATAGTTTCCCCGTCTTGTTTCTAGAGTTAATCTTTAATCTGCTCATGTAGATAGCTATTATGTCTTGTTTCATGTATTAATCTACAGTCGGTTGTTCACAGATAGTTGTCCTGTCTTGCTTCAGGTATTAATCTGGAACCCACTTTTTGTTGGTCGTGGAGAAAGTTGCCTTGGCTTATTTCTAGGAATTAATCTCTGACATATTTGAGAAAGAAAGATAGTTTCCTCGTCTTGTTTCGGGAGTTAATCTTCAATTTTCTCATGAAGATAGTTGTCTTGTCTTGTTTCAGGTATTAATCTACAATCGGTTGTTCATAGATAGTTATCCTGTCTTGTTTCAGGTATTAATCCGGAACCCGCTTTTTGTTGGTTGTAGAGATAGTTTCCCTGGCTTGTTTCAGGAATTAATCTCTGACCTATTTGAGAAAGAAAGATAGTTTCCCCATTTTGTTTCGAGAGTTAATCTTCAATCTGCTCATGCAGATAGTTGTCCTGTCTTGTTTCAGGTATTAATCTACAATCGATTGTTTACAGATAGTTGTCCTGTCTTGTTTCAGGTATTAATCCGGAACCCGCTTTTTGTTGGTCGTAGAGATAGTTTCCATGTCTTGTTTCAGGAATTAATCTCTGACCTATTTGAGAAAAGATAGTTCCCCATCTTGTTTCGGGAGTTAATCTTCAATCTGCTCATGCAGATAGTTGTCCTATCTTGTTTTAGGTATTAGTCTACAATCGGTTGTTTACAGGTAGTTGTCCTATCTTGTTTCAGGTATTAATTTGGAACCTACTTTTTGTTGGTCGTAGAGATAATTGCCCTGGCTTATTTCAGGAATTAATCTCTGACCTATTTGAGAAAGAAAGATAGTTTCCCCATCTTGTTTCGGGAATTAATCTTCAATTTGCTCATGCAAATAGTTGTCATGTCATGTTTCAGGTATTAATCTATAATCGGTTGTTCACAAATAGTTGTCATGTCTTGTTTCAAGTATTAATCTGGAACCCGCTTTTGTTGACCGTGGAGATAGTTGCCCTGGCTTGTTTCAGGAATTAACCTCTAACCTAAGAGAAAGAAAGAGAGTTTCCCCGACTTGTTTCGGGAGTTAATCTTCAATCTGCTTATGTAGATAGTTGTCCTGTCTTGTTTCAGGCATTAATCTATAATCAGTTGCTCACATATAGTTGTCTTGTTTTGTTTCAGGTATTAATCTGGAACCCGCTTTTGTTGGCGGTAGAGATAGTTGCCTGGCTTGTTTCAGGAATTAATCTCTGGCCTATTTGAGAAATGTTGGTAGTATTTGCCAAAAGAGGTCTTTTGTTCGCCTGTCTTTAGCTGGAAGAAGTAAATCTAACCAGAAGAGGTCTTTAATTCTCCTATCATTAACTGGAAGAAGTGAATCTATCCAGAAGAGGACTATTGATTTCCTATTATTAACTGGAAGAGGTGAATCTATCCATAAGAGGAAATTTGTTTTGTTGATTGACTTTTCCTGCAAGGAAGAGGGTTAGTTGCATGCAAATGTGTGTATGGCTTGATGATGTTCTCAAAATAAATGAGATTATTTTGTATGCATTCATCATGTATGTAATATGATGTATGAATGTGAAATATTGTTTAAATGTAACATTGTCTTGAAAAATAAATCCTTGGCAAATGTTGGGGAGCCTTTAAATTTTGGACTGCTGTTGGGGATGAAGAATGTGTGTATCTTCAGACTTTGTTTAGGATTTTTTCGCCGGGGATTCCTATTTTATTGAGGATAACTCCGTTGGGGAAGATTGGATTTGGCTTGAGAAAACTCTAAGGAGAGTGTTGATTTCTGCTTGGGAAATAGAGTTCAAAAGTTCTGGTTGTCCATTGCTCTACTGGGGATTTGAATCTTAGTTGTTATCTGGTCGAGATCTAGGCTTAGCAGCGACTTGCTGGGGATAATAAAGCTAACTATTATCTGGTTGGAATCCAGGCTTTGCAGAAACTTACTATGGGAAAGTGGCAAACTCTACTAGGGAAGAAGAGTTTTGTTAGTGATTTGAAGAAGTTAAACGATTATCTGGTCGGGTCTAAGTTTCGTAGTAACTCGAACAATTATTTGGTCGGGTCCAGGTTTCAACAGCTCGAACTGTTATATGGTCGAGTCCAGGTTTCAGTAATTTGAACTGTTATCTGATCGGGTCCAGGTTTCAGTAACTCGAACTATTATCTGGTCAGGTCCAGTCTTCACAGTAGTTCGTTCTTAGAGAGATGAAGTTGAACTAGCATCTGGTTGGGTCCAGATTTCATAGTAACTTGCTTTGAAGAGAAAGGAGTCAACTACTATCTGGTCAGATTCCAGGCTTCACAGCGACTTTGGGGATAGTAACGACTCCTTTGGGGATTGGTCTGAGAGGCAAAATTGAGCTGGAGAATTTGTAGCCTTGTTGGGGAAATAAAACCTATTAAAGAGAATATTTGACGATCTGCAGAGGAGATAAATTTTTAGACAGAAACTCCACAAGGTTTCCAACTTAGTTAAGACCAACGCAACTGGTGAATTTCAGAATAATTCCAAGCCTTGATTGTATCTGAGGAGTTATTGAACGAGTATCAGAATGACATCCATATCAGGATCGTATCTAAACTGTATATGTAGGACAGTCTTGAATAAATGTCAAAATAAATATGTATTTAGATTGTATCTGCATTGTATCTAGAAGAGGAATTTTAATAAGTATCAGAATGGATATTTGTCTGGATCGTATCCATACTGTATCTGCAAGAAAATATGGAATGAGTATCAAAATGAATCTGCATGTAGATTGTGTTTGAACTGTATCTAAGAAGATGGTAAATTATCGGCAATCTCCCTCTGTTTGGGAACTAGTATGATGTGTGCATTCATTGGGATAAGATCAAACTCATCTATTCGCTGGTGGGTTTGACTATGTCATTGGCTGGAGGATGCCCCACTTTTGTTTGAAGATGCTTCTGCACTTGTCGCGGATAGCCTTGTGACTCTGACGACTTCATCGGGGATCACCTTATGAAGGGGACTTTGTGGGGATTTGTCATTGTCCATAGTAGTAAGTGTTGTAGTACTGCAAGAAAATGTTTACTTGGTCGTACATGACCCTTTATATGTGGGAGCCTATTTTCCCCTAGAGTTAATCTGGTGCACTTCAACATTTGAGATTTTGATCACATTTCCGGTAGCCTTGAACTTCATAGGGGTCTTTTCTAAGACTGTTCTGGAAGAAACCAAAGTCCTGATACTGACACCATCTGATACTATTGGCACAAACAAACAATTTGGCGGTACCCAAGATCTTTGGTAAAGTCTCAGAATTTTCTAAGGATTGTCAAGGAAGGATCCGAAGACATGATACTGACACCATATGATACTACTGGCACAGACAAATAAATTGGTGGTACCCAAGATCTTTGGTCAAGTCTCAGAATTTCTAGGAACTGTCATGGAAGGATCCGAAGACGTGATACTGACAGCATCTGATACTACTGGTTCAAACAAGCAATTTGGTGGTACTGGAAGTCTTCACAGTGGATTATGTTCAAGTCCATGATCCACATAACATTTCCCCTTGAGTGATTCAAATGGAGATTTGCCCCTGGTTATTCAATATTTCTTTGAGAGATTCTTTGAATCTTGACTTGACTTCCCCAGATGTGTTGGCCAATGGTCATGTCGTGTCCCTTGATTATGAGAGATTTGTCATTGGAGGCATCTTTCCATTTGAAGTGACTTTGTTTATTGATAGAGTTTTCGTTCACTGGATATCCGTCGTGCGAATTTCTCTGTTGTCAAACAATTAGCCATATGAAAACAGTGGTATTTAAACAATTCAAAGTTTATGTTTGTCTTGAGAAATATTTTTGAAAAATGCACTTTTAAAGAGCAATAAAAATTTGTAAGAATATGAATTCAACTCATGATTTACAGTAAGCCTTACAGGAGTCGGGATACCTTTTGTAACAGCATACTTTCAAACCAACCTATTCTTCAATTAGGACTTTTGAAGGGTTATAACGTGGCCTGGTTCACAGTTTAAGAACCAAAGGATAAGCTTAAAAGTTTATTTATACCCAACCCATTCTCCATGATGTTCTTCAGCCCTATACTCAGTTAATTGTGTGCTTGGATTCCAATTGAGTCTTGGAATGGTTTTTAGGTGATAGTTTGGAAACTGTAAGTTTATTTGAGAAGGTAGTCGTTTTTTTTTTGCAACATCTTTTTATTGTTGAGGATTTGTAAAGACCTCCTTTTTTTCATTTATTGTCCCTACTTTTTTCCTGACTATTTTTTTGTTTTGAGACTACAGTCAGCGGGATGCCCCTTTTTTTCTTTTTTAAGTCTCCTTCAGAGGTTTTGACCTAATGGGCTTTTCTTTCTGAGATGTAAAGACTGCCTATTTCATGGGGGACCAACACCATCTTTTGATTCAGAAAGATATTTTCATTGTGAAGTGACAGCTCGTGACTGAATATGCATTTGAATTAACTGAGAAACTACCCTGCTCCAGGTTATGATTAAAGTTTCAGTTTGTACGGAAAAGAAAAATCCTACTCCTTTGGCTCAAAGGGGTTGACTAGGGATTATATTCCTTATAACTCCACTATTTAGGGTTTGAAACAACGCATGTACATCGTCAGCAAAGTCTGTTCAAAAGCATATTGTATGAGATTATGGTATTATTTTTGTCATCCTCCCTCTAAAGGCTTATAGCTTGTAACCGAGAGTTGAATATCATTCAAAATGAGGTAAAAGCATAATTTCAGTATAGTGAAAATGAATGGATTAACTCAGGACAAACATATGCAATGCATTAATGAGAGCAAACAAGGTCTGACATAAAGATAAGTGTTTAAGCAAACAAAGAAATTACAACTGAAAATTTGAATGAACAAAAATTTCTCTGCCTAAACTTTGTCTCTTCAGATGATGTGTCTTTGAGGGATGACCGAAAAACTTCAGTTGACCATCTTGTGTGAATTCCAATGCCCCTTTATTGATCAGGTCTTGAATCTTGTTTTTCAATGCCCAACAGTGGTTAGTATCGTGTCCAGGACCATTGGGGTGGTACGTACACCTTTCTTCATGATTGTAACAGGGAGAAGCAGTCATGGGTTTTTGAGGAGGTTCCCTCAATGTAACCAGCTTGGCCTCCAACATGTGATGCAACGCTTGAGACAAGGTCATGTTGATCTAGGAAAATTATCTTCCTTGCTTACGCTGACCACCTTATCGTGGTTGGCAAGGTTGTTGTTAGACTCTTGGTATAATAGCCATTTTTAAGGGTGTTCTCTCGACCAAACCAACTTCTTGTCTCATTGGAGGCTGATTAATGACTTGATCCCCAATTCTAGCAGTTTGTTCCATATGGTTGCATCCGTCTTGATGAAGCTTATTGACGAGGGCTCTCATCTCTTCTTGTCCCCGAGCTAAGTTTTGGATAAGATCCATCTGACCCACCATTTCTCCCATCATCTGGACTTTCATTGTTTCCATTTCAGTTTATAATTGTTTCAATTGGTTATCCCTGCTGTCCTCAGGATTCTTCTTGGTCATTCTCTCAATGAGGAGTGATTTCACTTCTTCTTTCCCCTTAGATAGGTTCAGGAACAATTCTTGAAGTTGAGAATTTTGGGTCTGAAGATCTATGATAGTCTGTTGTAGAGCCATCTCTACTGAAATAAATAGTAAGAAGATGAGAAACCTGTGTGGGGAAAACCTGTCACGATATGATGCATGGTTATGGATGCAATGTTTTCAAGGATCTCGCAGGGTAAACACAAGAAAATGTCAGAAGCTGGACTTTAACCGCAACCTTGATTGAAGAACTTCATATCGTTGAATGTCCTTCTATGAGAATTGAGCTCGCCATGCCGAGTGGGTCATAGCCCTTGACTCAAGTTATCGTGCTTTGGTCTTTGACAGCATTTGGTTAGAGGAGAATAAATCCTCTTTCCCCTTGATAGATGTCTGGTTCATCATGACCCTGCATCACTGGCCCTTTGAGATCCTTGAAATGGTTAATGGAAATGATATGGTATGATGTAATGATGTTATGTACAAATATACATACAAGTTGTTATGTACAAATAATCATATACACGCAAAGCAGGCAATTCCTTAGGTTTATGCTTGCATGGAGTTCATAGGTAAGTACCCTTTTGAAGTTTAGTTGGTTCAACCTATCCTATAAAGTAACCGGGTTCTAGGGGATCTCAATATCATTGATCTTTCTTTATCGGGCATTGTTTCAGCGCAAGCCTCTTTATTGGTGACCGAAATATCCCAAAAGTCAAATCTCAATGAGCGTAGCATCGAGTATCAACCAACTTCGAATTGCACCAAAGTCGGCTATCTCAATACTTCCTAATATCCAAGTTGTTCAATTAAAGGTTCTAAGGTCAGTTAGTGCTTCACGACATCACACAGCGGACTCGTATTCTCCTTGACTAGACTCAAAGACTACCGGTACCAACAAATGTGTCACACTAACGTAGCCATCACTTCAACCGTGTCGGTATACCCCGCACAGTTTCCACAATCTATTGCTACTTACCTAATGGTATTCTCTGATCCGGGTAGAGGATCAAAACAATCCCAAACAAAGACCCAAAATGTAAAGCAAACAAATCACATAATAAAAGTAATTAAATGTGATCTAGCTCTAAGGTAACCCCAGTTTTATAAATTCACCTCCCCAACAGAGTCGTCTGTTTTGTAATACGGTGGGCGAACTGACTTAGTTGTTTTGCGTTTTGTCCCAATTATTGCAGATAGCAAGAGTAGCCACCGACTTTTCTTTTATCCAATAAAGGAAAGGATGAAAACAACAGGAAATACCTTTGAGATATTTTGTTGAGTTCGGGGGGTAGGTTATGAAAAGGGAGGGTGTTAGCACCCCTTTCATCTGTAGTTATCTACGGGCTCTTAGTTGCTTGCTAGATTACTTGAAAATACTTTGTTTGAAAATGTGTTTGTGATGGGTGTAAGTTTGAAAATATTTTGAAAACGCCTTTGTTGCGTCATACTTTGTAATTATTATCGTCTCTATAAGAATGTATACAAAGTGTTTGTTTTGAAAATAGTTCAAAGAGATGTTTGTTTTTTGAAGATGTTTTGAAAGTATAAGTGTGGAAATGGTTTTATTTTGTGAGCAAGCAACTACGAGCGTCCTACCTGCTCAAAAGGTCTTTGTTCTTTTCCTCCTCCTTTAGACATTTCTATCTTACCATTTATTGGTAAGAATCCTTATCATTGGATGTGAAGGGACAAGTGCGGGTCAAGTACAGTCATAGAAGGAAACTTGTGAGACGCATTAGCAATTTTTTGTAAGGGACTAGATCATTTACCGAAAGCAACATCGAGGGACATCGAGAGACTACGATCTTTTTTATCGAAGGATCTTTGCTAAAGCATCCCACATTCGAGGGACATGACTGTATTTTTTCCGAAGCCAACGAGCGAGGCTACCCTAGAGGTACGCTGTTGTACCCCAAAATTTGCCCTCCCATATTCATCAAGAATTGTCAAAGTCAAGGTCACAAAATTCCCCAAGGACTACATAGCTCAACTGTCTCCTAGACAGTCAAAACTAGGGTTTGAGTTTTGGGCAAGCAAATGAACTTCTCAAAGGCCCAATCAAGTCTCATGTGCCTACAAAGATGGTCAAGTGTCTTCATGTCAGGTTTCAAGGCATTCAGCTCAAAATTGCACAGTCAAAACCCTAGATTGCACTACAGTCAACTGTAGGGGCAAAATGGTCATTTGACAGTCAAAAGTTCAAATTTTTGGTCAATATATCATTTTGAAGCCACAAACATCATTTGATCAATGCTTGATCATGATTCTCAAAATTTGGCTCAGAAATCATCAAAGATGCAAAAGTTGCTATATTTGGACAGCTGAAAAAGTCAACTGAAATTGACCAGGGCATAACTTTCACATGGATTATCAGAAAAATTCCATCCAAAGCTCATTTTGAAGAGAAAGACATTTCCTACAATTCATCTTCATGTTCCAAGTCCAAGAAATGCTCTCACAAAAAGTTATCAATTTCAACATTATAGGTCATTTTCAAAAGTCAACAAAAAGTGACTTTAAGTCAAAGGCCATAACTTGAGATTGGTAAGTCAAAATGACATGGGACCAAAGGCATTGGCTAAAGGACTCAAAGACCTTTCCAAAATGTCCAAGAACATGTGAAAAGCTTAAAAATTGACCAAGTTATGCCTTGTGGAAGTTGGGAAATTTTTGGAAATTTTTGAAAGTCAACATTGATGCAAAAGGCCTAAAAATGCAAATGGGCCCAATTATCTTCCAAATTTCTTCATACCAAGCCTATGCACGACCACTAGGCCCAAAGGGAAGTATTCTCATATTTTTTAATTATTTATTTGAATTAATATTAATTTATATTCATTTAAATGATTTTAATTCATGAAAAATATAAACCTTAAACTAAAAAATCTTTTTATGCACATTATAACCTCAATATTTCGTGCTTAACTGATTAGGGCAAGTTGTGATGAGAATTGAGCATGATTGATACAAAAACTATGAGAAAAAGATTGGAAAAGATCTTGTGAAATCAAATCTTCAAAAATCATTAAAGCAATGGATTTTCTTCAATTTTCTTGACCTAACATGCTCCATATATGATCAGAACACAAACCTAATGCCACAAGACTAAAAAGCTGCGCATACACAAGCTTTGCCATTCTTGAAAAATTCTCCTAAAAACTCAATACTGAAATCTAGGTTTTAGGTGGATTCAAGCTGTGATTTTTGTTTCATTAGCTTCCTTGGACCATTCAGAACCTTTCTCAATCATTAACAACAAGAAAAGCACCCTGAAACGGTATCTCAAAGTCCAACCGTACCTTGGAAATTTTGAAATCATACAGCACGATTCCATCATCTTTATGCATTTTTTTTCATGGATTCATGTTTATGTTGATATTTCTGAACTAACCACTATGTTTAATTATGTTATTTTGCCCTATATGCCAATTCACCATTAGAGAGGCTTAGGGTTCCGAAACCTCCAAATTAGGCGTTATCAGTTCGTGTAAAATTAGGACACACCAATGCTATGATTGAAATCTGCAGGTTGAGACGAAGAAGACAAGATGCTCGCGCTCAATTTATATGTATTCAGAATCTAATCGCTATTTTTGAAACACGCGCATATTGAGGGGGTTTAAAACCCCCGTTAAATATTTGTTGTTTTTCAGGGAAGCAGAACAACGAAGAAGAAAGACTTCGTGGCAACCATTGAGTGGCCGTTTCAAATTTTGGCGCGCGTTCCAAGCGTGAATCCACTTTCTTTTTATATTAATTGTGTTATATTATATATTAAAGATGAACGTGATGGCTCAGTGGTGACACGCTATGTTTGTAACCCCAAGGACCTGGGTTCAAGTCCCAGGTCCTACATATTTGCCATATTATTTTGCAAACTGAAATGCTATGCAGCGCTAGTTAAGGTCCATGCTATGCATCCTCAAGAATCCACCAGCCATGTGTCCTGGAAAGCAAATCAAGGGCCATGATCAAAGGAGTACCCTAAGCACCAGTCAACGCATCATACCTAATCCCAGAAAGTCAATGAATCAACCCTTATTGGGCCAGGCTTTTCAGGCTTATACCTCCAAAATTTGGGGCAGCACCCCCACTCTGGTTTGCTTTCTTTATTTTATTTTTTTCTATTTTAATTATTGTATGATTTATTTAATTGCTTTAATTAACTTATTTTTTTTCTATAAAATATAAAAACATTAAAAAATGCAGAAAACACAAGAAAAATATAATATTTATTTTATTACAATTATTTTCATAAATAAACTAGCATGTAAATAAACTAGTGTAATTAGGGTTTAATTCCAATTCTTTTTTTTTATAAAAATCCAAATCATGTAGAATTAGGTTAATTAATAGTTTTAATGTCTTTTTAATTTTTATTTCTCACAATACTATTTATCTATTATTTTTATTTTTATAATTAAAAATTGTATATAATAAATTTTAGGTTAATTTAGGTCATATTTTAATTCTTTCTTAATAAATAAAAAATATTAGAATTTAGGGTGTGCCGTTTAATTTAATTTCAATTAATTCCCTTTTTCATTAAATCTAAAAACACAAAAAATATCATTCTCATTTAATTTTAATTTTTAAATCCTTATTAATTTTAATTATTTGCAAAAAGGGTCCAACGCCCGTCATTAATCAGTTAATTGCGCATTTATTTTATTATCGCTTATTATAATTTTGTAAATATCCCAAAGCCATGTAATTTATTTTTCGCACTTTATTTCTTCGCATTATTTATTTTTCCGCTAAATCGGGTCCTGGAAATTTTGGCGATGTGGGCCCGCGCCTTTGTAATAGTCGTAGATTTATCTTTTCCGCACTCCTAACTGTTAATTGAGCATGAAAGAATGAATGTCTAATTAAAATCAAACGCATAGATCACTTTGACATGAACAAGACAAAAATAAGCGAATCTGACACACAAATCACACACCACCCCTAGGGTACGCCTCACTGTTGCCTTGCCTCGAAAGGTGATCGTCGAGTAGAGGATGTCTTAGTAAGTCCTCATGATCCGGGAACCTGGCATGAGGGTAGCTTCTAAGGTGTCTTCCCATTGCTCTGGTGATCACCACGTCCCTAAAATCGAATTGACCCGAACACCTCCAAACGGTGGTGCTACCTACCTCTCAATGGTGGGATGGCACTACTTTTAAGGACATCTACACAGACGAATTCCTTAGGGTAGGTAGGTTCTCAAGGATACTTGCTCTAATCTCAAAACAAACTCAAAAAGACTTTTCGCACCGACACTTTCAAAAGCTTTCAAAGCAAACTTTTCAAACACTCTGACGTATGAGTCGATCTGAAATTTTTCAAAAGAAACTTTTTAAACCCACATTGAAAAGCAAAACAATTTTGAAAACACAATGAGCAAGTATCTAAGAGCCCATGGATAACCATGGATAGAAAGGGTGCTAACACCTTCCCTTTCTATAATCTACCTCCCGAACCGAGAGCAATCTCTATAAGGAATTTTTCTGTGCTTTTGTCCTTTCCATTTGGAGAAAATAAAAGACGGTGGCGACTCTTGCTTCCGCGACATTTCGCGAACCAGCGTTAAACAGTCAGTTCCAGATCCACCGATCACAGAACTGGCGACTCTGCTGGGGAATTAAACTTAAAGTGAGGTGTACCTTAGGGATAGTTCATAACTGTGTTTTCAATTGTATTGATTTGCTTGCTTTACTATTGTGGGTTGCATCGGAGTTACATAGATCCTAACCCGGATCTGGGGATACCCTGTTTAGGTAGCATAAGCTGTGAGGGACCTGTCCGGCGTAGACCGACACAGGTGAAGCAGTGGCTATGTTGGTGTGGCACCTTGGTCTGTACCGATATCCCTTGCGTCGCAACGAGGAGAATATGGGTCTTCTAAGGAGTCATTAAGCACCAACAACCTTATAACCTTAATTGACACAACTTGGCCTTTAGAATTGTAGCAGTATGCTACGCCCATTGAGGCTAAACTCTCGTGATGGTTCTGGCCGCAAGAAAAGATTGCGATGCTGGAGTTATGACCGATTGAGGGTAGTCAATGATATTGGGATCCTCTAAGAACCCGGTTACTTTTGATTAGGACAGGTATGAACCAACAAACCGAAAGAGGGTAGTACCTAGACCTCATGTTGGCCTAAACTTTAGGGGCTTGCCTTGTGTGACTTGTGTGCCTTTGTACTTGCCTACTTACATGCTTGTTATCTGACGCTTAAGTTTCTCGCAGGTTTTGTTTGTAGTCCTGAATTAGGACTCATAACAAGGTTTACCAGGTTTTCTCGCAGGTTTTGTTTGTAGTCCTTAATTAGGACTCATAACAGGGTTTACCAAGTTTTCTTGCAGGTTTTGTTTATAGTCCTTAACTAGGACTCATGACAGGGTTTACTAGATCTCTTGCAGGTTTTGTTTATAGCCCTTAATTGGGACTCATAACAAAGTATACTGAATTCCTTGCAGGGTCTGTTTATAGTCCTTAATTGGGACTCATAACAGGGTTTACCTACATCACCCCATGCATAGCATGACATCATACCATTGCATACATCCTAACCCATTTCAAGGATCTCAAGGGCTTGTGATGCAGGTCATGATAAATCAAACATCTAGCAAGGGGCAAAGAGGATTTATTTTCCTCTAGCCAAAGTTGTCAGAGGCTATGACCCACTTGATATGGTGAGCTCTGACTCTTGAAGAAGGTTCCCTTAACCAAGGTTGTTTGGAAATCAAAACCAGACATGATGATTAAAGTCAGGGGCTATGATCCACTGGATATGGTGAGCCTTTGACCCTTGATGAAGGACTCTCAACAAAATGAAGTTCTTACAATCAAGCTACCGGTTCCAAATGCTAACAAAGTTTCTCTGTTTACCCCGCGAGGTCCTTGAAAACATTACATGCATGTCATACATCTCATTACATAACAGATATCTTTGTTGCAGGTCACTTACCTTTCTCGCTGTTTATTTCAGCAATGGCCTTCCAACCAGACAACCAGGACCTTCTTGCTCAAGAGACTCAGTTCGGGGAAATCCTTCTGAATCTATCCAAGGGGCAGGAGGAACTAAGGACACTTCTCATGGGGACCTTTGTCAAGAACAGTGCTGAGGATGAAAGGCTGAAACACCTACAAGCTGAGATGGATGTTATGAAAGCCCAAATGCTGGGGCAGAGGAATGCCATTCAAGGTTTAGCTCAAAGACAAGATGAGCTCCGGTTTCTCGTCAACCAACTGCTTCAGGATAACCAACTGGGGCAAACATCTAAGGGTAAAAAGCCAGTCATCGTTCGACCATCTTTGAGACAAAGAGGCAAGGAGAAAGCTCCTCATATGGCTCCAGTATCACCAATTCAGTATCAACCTCACCAGCTTCAACCCGACAAGCCCAAAAGGCAATTCACCAAGCTCAACGTGTCGCTGCCTCAAGCCTTACAACAACTGTTGAGGTTGAACTTGGTAACTCTAAAGGATCCTCCTAAGAATCCCAACAGGACACCTTTAAGGTATAACCCCCAACGCTCACTGCGCTTATCATTCTGACAGCCCGGGGCATGCTACAGAGGATTGTTGGACTCTGAAAAATAAGATCCAGGACCTGATTGAGGAAGGAGTTGTGGAATTCACCCAAGAGGGCCAGGCTGAGTACTTCTACCATCCCCACAGGATCCACCATGTGAAGTGACAAGCCCTGAGACTAGGAAATTTTTGTTCATTCGAATGTTCAAGTTGCAATTTTCTTTTGTTCAAACATTTATTCATGTCAAACGTTGTTAGTTCATTAATGCATCGCTTATGTCTGTTTTGAATCAATATATTCGCATTCACTATATGCAAACTGTTTTCATATTTTTTCTGATGTCGACTCTTGATCTTTAATCCTAAGCCTCTTGAGGGAGGATGACGAAAACGATACCGCGATCATTACAGTATGCTTTTGAACAGACCCCGCTAATGAGGTACAGGCATTGTTTCAACCCCTAAACACTGGAGTTATAAGGATGATAATCCCTCGTCAACCCATCAGAGCCAAAGAAGTAGGAGTTTTTATTTTCGAAAATCAAAACCCTTAATCATAACCTGGGGCAGGGTAGTTCTCTCAGTTGATCCAAGTGCATAACAAATGGCACCAAGGAGGTCCTTGCAAAACAAAGAAAGACAGTGATGGTTCCGAATAATCAATAAAGAAAGGCAGTCATTATCTCAAAAAAAAAAAAAACCCATTAAGTCAAAACCCATGAAGGAGACTTACAAAACTGGGGCATCCCGCTGACTGTAATTCCAAAAAAGGAAACAGTTCAGGCAAAAAAGAAAGGGATAACAAAAATCAAGAAAGAGGTCTTACAAACCCTCAACAAAAAAGGAATGACTGCCTATTCAAAATAAGTTATCAACATCCGAATCATCACCGGAAAATCAGAGCAAAGACTCAAACAAGGTCTAACGTATGATCAACTGAGTTTAGGTTTGGAGAACATCACGAAGAGCGGGTGGGTACAAATAATTTGAGCCTTTATCCTTTGTTTCTTAAACCGTTAACCAAGCCACGTTATAACCCTTAAAAGTCCTAGCTGAAGCATGGGTTAGTTCAAAAGCATACTGTTACGAAAGGTATCCTGACTCCTTAAGGCTTATGGTAAATACAGAGTTGACATCACGTTTTACAAACAATCATTTGTTTTATGAAAAAGAATGCATTTTCAAAATTTTCAAGACAGACATAAGCTTTGCATTTTTAACATAACTTTGTTTGCATATGACTTTTTGTTTGAACAACAGGAAACTTCGCACAAAGAATACCTAGTGAACAAAAGCACTTCCAATCAAGGGGCATGACATGACTATTGTCCATCATCTGGGGCAGTTAAGTCAAGATTCGGAGAATCTCTCAAAAGGCCAACCAGCTTGGGGCAAATCTCCGCCTGAATCATTTTGGGAATTCCAGCAACAGAATCTTGCCTGATCAAACACCTTCTGGTGGCATGACAAAACCCTTCTAACAGGGGCAAGTCCCTACATTCTGAGAGCATGGACATAGTCGGAAAAATACTACGCAAAATCAAAGACCCGCTAGGTTGACATACCTAAGCAAAAATCAGGGCTTCCCGGCGAACCAAAAGGGTTCGGGCAAAAATAAGGGATGAAAATGAAAAATCTGTACACCCGGCAAGTCGAAAACCTGAAAAGGCGGCTTGGGCAAAAATGGGTATCCCGGTGGACTGAAAACCCGAAAGGGTGGTCCAGGCAAAAGTTAGGGATCAAAGCGTACGACTATGTCCTGTCATCTTATCACCTGCCTACCAGAAGAAGGTTTGTCCATCAACAACTATCAGCACCTCACAGGTCTTCCTCTCATACCTCAGAAACAGGGGCAATAAAGAGTTGTCCAAGCAATCTAATTGTTCTGTCCTCCCAGGTACCAAGGTAGGTTCAACTAAAGAGCATAACCGGCATATCTTAATTCCCCAGAGAGTAAGTCAGCAAGATAGTTCACTCTCTCCAAGCTATATTATCAAATCTTAAGGAAGTTGAGTATCCTCCAGTAGATCTCGACATTCTCCAGCAGCATATATACAAGCATCCCCGGAAGTCTTGACCTAAAGATTGTTCTCCGGCAGTATACCAGGCATTCAGCAGAGCCACTTCCCCAACATATCAAACTTCCCCAGGAAAGTCCAATCTAGTTCCCCAGGAAAATTGGAATTCATATCCCCAAGCAGTAAGCTTATCCCCAGTAAAATTCTGGAAGCTTACCCCCTCGCAGAGCACGAACGCGTCGTCCGGCTTGGTTTAAAGAGTTATTTCCTTAACAGGATATAACTGGGTTATCCTCAGCCAAAAGCCACGGAAAGAGCGTCCTCGGCAAAGTATCTTCCTACCCCCAGCGAAGTCTATCAACACTTCCAGCACAACAAGGATACCCCCAGCGGAATTCATCAAATCTCCCAGCCTAACTCATCAATGGTATCCCCAGCGGAGTTATCTTCATCAGCTCAGCAAAGCATCGCTATCCCCACAGAGTAGCACTCCCCAGCATGATTGCTAGAGTATCTTTTCTCCCGCAGAATTATTTCATTTGCCAAGTTTATTCCTCAACGGAGTTATCTTCTCCTACCGGTATTCTTGCAACAATCATCCACAGCGGAAGCAAAATCTCTTCCTCAACATCAGCCCAGGATATGACTTCCCGGCACCCGTCAAGGATTCATTTTCCTAGACGAAAACATACATGAATCATCACATACATCATTTACAGCATGCATGTACACATCATATCATATAAATCGTATCCATGTTTGCTTGATCCATATCATGCATCGCATATAACTGACCTCTACCTTTCAGGAAGAGTGCAGTTGAAGTTCTCAAACATATTTCAAGGATTTCCCTAGTCCAGTTAAATCGACCCCAAACAGATTTTTCTGATAAAGACTCAGTAGAAGTGCTCTTATGGTCCCCTCTCCAACGGCGTGTGAGGTGGTAATTCCTTTTTCAGATGTTTTCCTCTCCGACGATGAGCGTGAGGTAATATTCTCCTATGGTCCCCTCTCCAACGGCGTGTGAGGTGGTAATTCCGTCTTCAGATGTTCCCCTCTCCGGCATGAGCGTGAGGTGATATTCTCTTATGGTCCCCTCTCCAACGGCGCGTGAGGTGGTAATTCCTTCTTCAGATGTTCCCCTCTCCGGCATGAGCGTGAGGTGATATTCTCTTATGGTCCCCTCTCCAACGGCGCGTGAGGTGGTAATTCCTTCTTCAGATGTTCCCCTCTCCGGCATGAGCGTGAGGTGATATTCTCTTATGGTCCCCTCTCCAACGGCGTGTGAGGTGGTAATTCCTTTTTCAGATGTTTTCCTCTCCGGCATGAGCGTGAGGTGATATTCTCTTATGGTCCCCTCTCCAACGGCGTGTGAGGTGGTAATTCCTTTTTCAGATGTTTCCCTCTCCGGCATGAGCGTGAGGTGATATTCTCTTATGGTCCCCTCTCCAACGGCGTGTGAGGTGGTAATTCCTTCTTCAAATGTTTCCCTCTCCGGCATGAGCGTGAGGTGACATTTCCTTCCAGATTACAATTTCCTATAGTTCCCTCTCCAACGTGAGTGAGGTAACTCCCCTTGAGATTATAATGTCCTTTGGTTCTCTTCCCGACACTACAAAGATGGTAATTCTCACCAAGATTTTTCTCAACGAGCGTTGTTGAAGTTAAAATCACCCAAGGTTCACTTATCATTCAGGCTAAGGCAGTAACCATCCCTGGTTCATTCATCAACGTTTGAAGCTCCAGATCCAGCTCCTGTAACCAGTCAGGACATATCCATATCAAGCATCTAAAATCAGCTCCTGCGACGTGTCAGGTACTCATTTTTCTGTTTTGCAGGTATGCAGATTCTCGCTAAGGAATCTCCTACGCGATCAACATCCAGATGGCATCTATAAGCCCATCACCCTATCCAGCAATCTCTAAATGGCATCTATAAGCCCATTCCCATCATCACTGCTACTATGTGAGCGCAAATTTCTGGGCACTCTAGTGTCCAATCATCTTTTACCCTCGGATTACGAAAGGCACGTCAGCCAATCTGCATCCTCAAGTCTAAGAAGATTGAACAGGGGCAACTGTTGTACCCCAAAATTTTCCCTCCCATATTCATCAAGAATTGTCAAAGTCAAGGTCACAAAATTCCCCAAGGACTACATAGCTCAACTGTCTCCTAGACAGTCAAAACTAGGGTTTGAGTTTTGGGCAAGCAAATGAACTTCTCAAAGGCCCAATCAAGTCTCATGTGCCTACAAAGATGGTCAAGTGTCTTCATGTCAGGTTTCAAGGCATTCAGCTCAAAATTGCACAGTCAAAACCCTAGATTGCACTACAGTCAACTGTAGGGGCAAAATGGTCATTTGACAGTCAAAAGTTCAAATTTTTGGTCAATATATCATTTTGAAGCCACAAACATCATTTGATCAATGCTTGATCATGATTCTCAAAATTTGGCTCAGAAATCATCAAAGATGCAAAAGTTGCTATATTTGGACAGCTGAAAAAGTCAACTGAAATTGACCAGGGCATAACTTTCACATGGATTATCAGAAAAATTCCATCCAAAGCTCATTTTGAAGAGAAAGACATTTCCTACAATTCATCTTCATGTTCCAAGTCCAAGAAATGCTCTCACAAAAAGTTATCAATTTCAACATTATAGGTCATTTTCAAAAGTCAACAAAAAGTGACTTTAAGTCAAAGGCCATAACTTGAGATTGGTAAGTCAAAATGACATGGGACCAAAGGCATTGGCTAAAGGACTCAAAGACCTTTCCAAAATGTCCAAGAACATGTGAAAAGCTTAAAAATTGACCAAGTTATGCCTTGTGGAAGTTGGGAAATTTTTGGAAATTTTTGAAAGTCAACATTGATGCAAAAGGCCTAAAAATGCAAATGGGCCCAATTATCTTCCAAATTTCTTCATACCAAGCCTATGCACGACCACTAGGCCCAAAGGGAAGTATTCTCATATTTTTTAATTATTTATTTGAATTAATATTAATTTATATTCATTTAAATGATTTTAATTCATGAAAAATATAAACCTTAAACTAAAAAATCTTTTTATGCACATTATAACCTCAATATTTCGTGCTTAACTGATTAGGGCAAGTTGTGATGAGAATTGAGCATGATTGATACAAAAACTATGAGAAAAAGATTGGAAAAGATCTTGTGAAATCAAATCTTCAAAAATCATTAAAGCAATGGATTTTCTTCAATTTTCTTGACCTAACATGCTCCATATATGATCAGAACACAAACCTAATGCCACAAGACTAAAAAGCTGCGCATACACAAGCTTTGCCATTCTTGAAAAATTCTCCTAAAAACTCAATACTGAAATCTAGGTTTTAGGTGGATTCAAGCTGTGATTTTTGTTTCATTAGCTTCCTTGGACCATTCAGAACCTTTCTCAATCATTAACAACAAGAAAAGCACCCTGAAACGGTATCTCAAAGTCCAACCGTACCTTGGAAATTTTGAAATCATACAGCACGATTCCATCATCTTTATGCATTTTTTTTCATGGATTCATGTTTATGTTGATATTTCTGAACTAACCACTATGTTTAATTATGTTATTTTGCCCTATATGCCAATTCACCATTAGAGAGGCTTAGGGTTCCGAAACCTCCAAATTAGGCGTTATCAGTTCGTGTAAAATTAGGACACACCAATGCTATGATTGAAATCTGCAGGTTGAGACGAAGAAGACAAGATGCTCGCGCTCAATTTATATGTATTCAGAATCTAATCGCTATTTTTGAAACACGCGCATATTGAGGGGGTTTAAAACCCCCGTTAAATATTTGTTGTTTTTCAGGGAAGCAGAACAACGAAGAAGAAAGGCTTCGTGGCAACCATTGAGTGGTCGTTTCAAATTTTGGCGCGCGTTCCAAGCGTGAATCCACTTTCTTTTTATATTAATTGTGTTATATTATATATTAAAGATGAACGTGATGGCTCAGTGGTGACACGCTATGTTTGTAACCCCAAGGACCTGGGTTCAAGTCCCAGGTCCTACATATTTGCCATATTATTTTGCAAACTGAAATGCTATGCAGCGCTAGTTAAGGTCCATGCTATGCATCCTCAAGAATCCACCAGCCATGTGTCCTGGAAAGCAAATCAAGGGCCATGATCAAAGGAGTACCCTAAGCACCAGTCAACGCATCATACCTAATCCCAGAAAGTCAATGAATCAACCCTTATTGGGCCAGGCTTTTCAGGCTTATACCTCCAAAATTTGGGGCAGCACCCCCACTCTGGTTTGCTTTCTTTATTTTATTTTTTCTATTTTAATTATTGTATGATTTATTTAATTGCTTTAATTAA
The DNA here is from genome assembly GCA_948472305.1 of Vicia faba. Lineage (NCBI taxonomy): Eukaryota > Viridiplantae > Streptophyta > Magnoliopsida > Fabales > Fabaceae > Vicia > Vicia faba. Next base: position 490,510,434 of record OX451740.1, read on the forward strand.
CTTATTTTTTTTCTATAAAATATAAAAACATTAAAAAATGCAGAAAACACAAGAAAAATATAATATTTATTTTATTACAATTATTTTCATAAATAAACTAGCATGTAAATAAACTAGTGTAATTAGGGTTTAATTCCAATTCTTTTTTTTTATAAAAATCCAAATCATGTAGAATTAGGTTAATTAATAGTTTTAATGTCTTTTTAATTTTTATTTCTCACAATACTATTTATCTATTATTTTTATTTTTATAATTAAAAATTGTATATAATAAATTTTAGGTTAATTTAGGTCATATTTTAATTCTTTCTTAATAAATAAAAAATATTAGAATTTAGGGTGTGCCGTTTAATTTAATTTCAATTAATTCCCTTTTTCATTAAATCTAAAAACACAAAAAATATCATTCTCATTTAATTTTAATTTTTAAATCCTTATTAATTTTAATTATTTGCAAAAAGGGTCCAACGCCCGTCATTAATCAGTTAATTGCGCATTTATTTTATTATCGCTTATTATAATTTTGTAAATATCCCAAAGCCATGTAATTTATTTTTCGCACTTTATTTCTTCGCATTATTTATTTTTCCGCTAAATCGGGTCCTGGAAATTTTGGCGATGTGGGCCCGCGCCTTTGTAATAGTCGTAGATTTATCTTTTCCGCACTCCTAACTGTTAATTGAGCATGAAAGAATGAATGTCTAATTAAAATCAAACGCATAGATCACTTTGACATGAACAAGACAAAAATAAGCGAATCTGACACACAAATCACACACCACCCCTAGGGTACGCCTCACTGTTGCCTTGCCTCGAAAGGTGATCGTCGAGTAGAGGATGTCTTAGTAAGTCCTCATGATCCGGGAACCTGGCATGAGGGTAGCTTCTAAGGTGTCTTCCCATTGCTCTGGTGATCACCACGTCCCTAAAATCGAATTGACCCGAACACCTCCAAACGGTGGTGCTACCTACCTCTCAATGGTGGGATGGCACTACTTTTAAGGACATCTACACAGACGAATTCCTTAGGGTAGGTAGGTTCTCAAGGATACTTGCTCTAATCTCAAAACAAACTCAAAAAGACTTTTCGCACCGACACTTTCAAAAGCTTTCAAAGCAAACTTTTCAAACACTCTGACGTATGAGTCGATCTGAAATTTTTCAAAAGAAACTTTTTAAACCCACATTGAAAAGCAAAACAATTTTGAAAACACAATGAGCAAGTATCTAAGAGCCCATGGATAACCATGGATAGAAAGGGTGCTAACACCTTCCCTTTCTATAATCTACCTCCCGAACCGAGAGCAATCTCTATAAGGAATTTTTCTGTGCTTTTGTCCTTTCCATTTGGAGAAAATAAAAGACGGTGGCGACTCTTGCTTCCGCGACATTTCGCGAACCAGCGTTAAACAGTCAGTTCCAGATCCACCGATCACATACGCGTGTGGAAAGTGATTTGTTTTCAATTGAATGATCTTGAAATTAGGTTATCTAGCGGTTGATTTTATGTCTTGACATACATGCCTAATTACTATACAATATAAAGGAAAATAGTAAATTGCAGAAATTAAAATGCCACGCTATTACAGAGCTTTTGGGGATGGGGGATACAAATTTACAAATAGGATGAAGTATAAGCCTAATTAAACTATTACAAATCGTAAACAATTACAATAATCAAAAGAATGCGAAAATAGTAAACTACGTGAAAGAAAAGGGAAATAAAATTGTTTTCGGTGTGTTCATGGCAGAATAATGACACGTAGGAAATTAGAATTTGGATAACATTATGAAAAAAATAAAACCAAACAAATCAATTATTAGCTAAACAAAATGTTGGAAAATTGTTAACTAAAAAGAATGAGATATTAAGTCTAAATTAAAAATTTTACTTAACTAAAAAAAATAAATTTACCCAAAAAAACAAAAATTCTTAGGAGAAACTCTTCACTCTCTCTCGATTCACTCTTTCTTCTGAAAACTCAAACTTCCTCTATTATCTCACTCTCTTTCGATTCACTCTCTCTTCCGAAAACTCAAACTTCCTCTATTATCTCACTCTCTTTCGATTCACTCTTTCTCGATTCACTCTCTCTTCCGAAAACTCAAACTTTTTGTGTTATCTCACTCTCTTTCGATTCACTCTCTCTCGATTCACTCTCTCTTCCGAAAACTCAAACTTCCTTTGTTATCTCATTCTCTCTCGATTCACTCTCTCTTCTTAAAACTCAAACTTCCTCTGTTATCTCACTCTCTTTCAATTCACTCTCTCTCTTCCAAAAACTCAAACTTGTTGGAAATCCACCAATACTTTATGATGAATTTCGACCATCACTGATGATTAGTTATGACAAACAAATAAAAGAACAATGGAGATATTTCTGCAGAATTTCTATTCTGCCCACAAACTGTGGAACCTTTATTAATTCACTTTGCAACTGCAAAATACTGTGAATGACTTGATTATAAAAATATGGGTTACTCCCTCTATTTATAGATTTAGGTTAGCTTGCTCCCTAAGCTAAACCCAAGCCCAAAATATCTCTTTACTAAATCAAATCTAATCTAGATTTAAATTCAAATCTAAACAAATCTAATCTTCTTTTGACACATATGAATTACAATTTAACACACCACCTAATTCATTGTGTCTAAATTGTCTATGTTCATCATGGCCCTTAGCTTTCTGAATACTTCGACCTGCACTCCCTTTGTCATGATGTCTGCAATCTGATTCTCAGTTCTGTAGTGTTCCAAATTCATCTTCCCATCTGCTACCTGCTCTCGAAGATAATGGAACCTCATTTCGATGTGCTTACTTCGACCATGTGCTATTGGGTTCTTCGCCAAATTGATAGCTGACATGCTGTCTATCTTCATGGTAATTGCTCCATGATTTTTCCCTGTTATCTCTTCGACCAAGTTCACCATCCAGGTTGCTTGACATGCACAAAGGGAAGCAGCTATGTATTCTGCTTCGCATGATGATAATGCCACTACTGGTTCTTTTCTCGAACTCCAAGCAATTGTTGCACCACCTAGCATAAACATATATCCTGCTGTTGACTTTCGATCTTCAGCATCACTACACCAACTCGAATCAGTGTATCCCACTAACTTGCATTCTTTTCCTTTATCAACTGCAGGAAACAAAATGCCATAATCGAAAGTTCCTTTGAGATTCCTTAGTATCCTCTTCACAGCTGCTAGATGTGATACCTTTGGCTTCTGCATGAATCTACTTACCATACCTACGTTGTATGCTAAGTCAGGCCTTGTATGACAAAGGTATCTCAATGATCCAATAAGTCTTTTGTATTGGGTTGGATCAACATCATCTTCATCAGCATCTTTCGACAGTTGCAGTCTTGGTTCTGCAGGTGTCGAAGTTGCGTTGCATTCTTCCATCTCAAACCTTTTGAGAATTTCTCCTGCATATCTTCTTTGACGCATCATCAAACCTCTACTGCTCTTGTAGAATTCGATACCAAGGAAATATGAAATCTCACCCAAATCAGACATTTCGAATTCCTTGCTAAGGTCAACTTTGAAGTCTTCGATCTCACTTTTACAGCTACCTGTTATCAACAAATCATCTACATAGAGACATAGTATAAGCAATTTACTCTTGCTTCTTCTTACGTATACTCCATGTTCAGTTATGCACTTCACAAATTCCTTCTCCCTTAGAAAACTATCAATTTTCTTATTCCAAGCCCTTGGAGCTTGTTTCAAACCATACAGGGCTTTATGTAGCCTGTACACCTTTCTTTCTTCGTCATGTTTCACAAACCCAACTGGTTTTTTAACATAGACTTCTTCATCTAAGGGTCCATTTAGGAATGCACACTTCACGTCCATCTGACATATGTGCCAACTGTTGATTTCTGCTAGACCAACAACTAGCCTGATTGTTTCAATCCTAGCAACAGGTGCAAAAACTTCGTCGAAGTCTATTCCTTCTTTCTGTAGAAATCCTTTCGCAACAAGTCTTGCTTTGTGTCGAGTTACTTCACCTTTCGAATTAGTCTTCACTTTGTATACCCACTTGACATCAATTGCCTTCTTGCCTTGGGGCAATTCAACAAGTGACCAAGTGTTGTTGTCTTTGATAGACTTTACTTCTTCGTTCATTGCTTTCACCCACTTCGAATCCTTTAATGCTTCAGCTGCATTAACAGGTTCGACATCTGCATAGAAAGCATAATGTACCAGCTCACCTTCATCATTTATCACATCATCTGATGTAATCACACAATCTTGCAATCTTGCAGGCATGCGTCTTGTTCTTTGAGGTCTGCTTGTACTGGGTATATCTGTTGGCTCCTCTTGTCGAACTTCTCTTTCGACTTGAGTTTCTGGCTCTTCGAATAAGATTCCTACTGAATCTTTCTTGACATTTGCAGTCCAATCCCATTCTTTGAACTCATCTATGATCACGTCCCTGCTGATCACAATCTTCTTATTCTCTGGATCGAACAACTTGTAGCCTCCTGTCGAATGATATCCAACTAGGATCATTTGACTTGACTTGTCATCAAGTTTCTTTCTCAACTGATCTGGCACATGTCTATGTGCAATAGATCCAAATACTTTTATATGACTTAAGCTAGGCTTCACACCAGACCAACATTCTTCTGGAGTAATTCCTTCTAGCTTCTTTGTATGACTTCTGTTCAAAATGTATGTTGCAGTCGAAACAACTTCACCCCAGAACTCTTTGGGTAAATTCTTGCCTTTCAACATACTTCTCACCATGTTCATAATGGTTCGATTTTTCCTTTCTGCAATTCCATTTTGCTATGGAGTATAGGGTGGCACCACCTCATGCACAGTCCCTTCCTTTTCACATAATCTGTCGAAGTCTTTCGACACATATTCTCCTCCACCATCAGTTCTCAAAACTTTAAGCTTTCGACCACTTTGTCTTTCGACCATGGACTTGAACTTGGTAAATACTTCGATCACTTCACTTTTCTGCTTGATCAGGTAAGTCCATAGCTTTCGACTGAAATCATCTATGAATGTAACAAAGTATTTGTTACCTCCCATCGAATCCACCTGAATTGGTCCACATACATCAGAGTATATGACTTCGAGATTAGCCTTCGATCTGCTTTCTGCATCCTTGCTGAAGTTGTTCTTGTGTTGCTTCGCCTGCACACATTCTTCACATACTTCATTTGGAATGTCAATTTCAGGCAATCCTGAAACCATATTTCTTCTCTTCAAATCTCTGATGTCTCTGAAGTTGAGATGGCCAAGTCTATAATGCCATATCCATTCATCTCTGCTAGCTGCAGTCAAAAGGCACTTGTGTTCCATCATGTTTAGTTTAATCTTGAAGGTTCGATTCTGAGACATAGGAGCCTTCAATATTACTCTCCCATTTGCATCAACGACACTCATCAACTTATCTTCGATTGACACTTTATAATTCTTTTCGACCAACTGCCCTATACTGAGCAAATTGCTCTTCATGCCTGGTATGTACAATACATTCGAAATTACTGACTTCTTGCCATCTTTCCTCATGATCATAACATCACCAATACCTTCAGCTGCTAGGGTGTTGCCATTTGCAAATTTTACAAATTTTTCGTTGAGGGTTTTATATTGACGAACCAGTCTTTTCTTCCAGACATATGTGATGAACATCCTGAATCCAAGTACCATTGGTCCTTGAATATATCTTTATCTCTTGTTGTGACCATTAGCATCATCTCTTCTTCTTCTTCTTCATGTTTTGCAAGATTTGCATCACTTTCTTGATTCTTTCGTTTTTCTGGACAATCACTTGAATAGTGACCATACTTCTGACAATTATAACATTGAATGTGACTCTTATCAGGTTTTCGACCACCACCTCTTCCTCTGTTTGCAGCACCACCTTTTTGGTTGCCGTGGTGTGGTCTTCTTTGATTCGACACGTCTCCTTCGATTTGGTTTCCTCTACCATTCGATTTGTTGTAGCCACCTCTACTTCTGTCGAAATACTTTCCTTTACCTTTGGTTTCTTTTGTTGAATGTGCCTGCAAGGCTACATCACTCTTCGATTTTCCTGCAGCTCTTTCGTTTATTCTTTGTTCATGAGATTCGAGCGTCCCTTGAAGCTATTCCTTTGTCAATTTCGACAAGTCTTTCCCTTCTTCGATCGCCACCACTATGTGGTCGAACTTAGGAGCTAAGGATCTCAGGATCTTCGAAACAACATCTCTTGTTGTTAATGTTTCTCCACATGTCTTGATTTGATTCACTAGTTTTGTAACTCTAGTGAAGAAATCAGATATGTTTTCACTGTCTTCCATCTGAAGCAGTTCATAGGTCCTTTTGTGAGTTTGTAACCTCACTTATTTCACCTTCTCAGTGCCTCCAAAAGAATTCTCCAGGATCTCCCAAGCTTCTTTTGCAGATTCTGAATCACTAATCTTTTCGAAGTTGTCTGGGATGATACATTGATGAATTATAAACAATGCTTTATAACTCTGTTTCTCAGATTCTGTGTATTTCTTCTTTTCTTCTTCTGAAGCGTTTTCGCCAAGCGCTTCGACTCCATATTTTACAAGGTCCCGAAGGCCTTGACACCTTAATAGGACTTTCATCTGCTTGCACCAATTCTCATAGTTGTCAACTTTCAGAATTGGCAGCGTTGCTAGATAGTTTGCATTCCCATAACTTGTCATCGTGAATTCTTCAATCGTTCTTGATTGATACTTCCCTTGAATCGTAACACAAGCTCTTGATACCAAATGTTGGAAATCCACCAATACTTTATGATGAATTTCGACCACCACTGATGATTAGTTATGACAAACAAATAAAAGAACAATGGAGATATTTCTGCAAAATTTCTATTCTGCCCACAAACTGTGGAACCTTTATTAATTCACTTTGCAACTGCAAAATACTGTGAATGACTTGATTACAAAAATATGGGTTACTCCCTCTATTTATAGATTTAGGTTAGCTTGCTCCCTAAGCTAAACCCAAGCCCAAAATATATCTTTACTAAATCAAATCTAATCTAGATTTAAATTCAAATCTATTTAAATCTAAACAAATCAAATCTTCTTTTGACACATATGAATTACAATTTAACAAAACTTCCTCTGTTGTCTCACTCTCTTTCGATTCACTCTCTCTTCTAAAAACTCAAACTTCCTCTACTACAACTCTATTCCATCTTCCCCTCTCAATGTGCCAGATAGTACAAGTGGTGCCAATACTCGAAGTCTTAATGCGCTTCAACTCGATTTCGTTCCAGTCGAAGGAGGTTATCAGGCCATAAAACTCACTGGTTTTGCTGTTGTTGAAAAGGGAAAGAGCCTCAGTGGAATTTTTGCAGACTTACCAGAGAAGGAGATAGTCGCAGGAGGTGGCGAGGAGGTCAGAGGAGGTTTTTTGGAGGGTGGAATGGGTTGATGGATGGAACATGAGTTTGGTATGTGGATAAGGGAGATCAAAGGACAATGAAAGTTGGGGTTTTGAGAGTGTTGTACCCCAAAATTTTCCCTCCCATATTTCTCAAAACATTTCAAGAAAAATTCACAAGTCCAACCCGGCGCGTCATATTCAGGTGTTCTTTCACCAAGATATCTCTGATAACGTATTCTCAAATTCAGGTTCGGCTCAAGAGTCAATTATTTAAAGAAGGTATCCGAATATGTGAGTTTTCTTGAAGAAATATGGTGAAAAAGTGTGTTGAAAGTATAGTTTTTACGCGCTAAAAAATTCATAACTTTAAGATCGTGACTCGTTTTGAACCTGTTCCAGTGGCCAAAATTCCGTCTTGACATTATCTACGTTTTCATCTCTCATAGCTGGAAGCCAATTTCGATCAGAAGGTCTTCAAAAATGTGGATTTATCAAGTATTTTCGTACATAAAATTTGTGACAGAAGTTTATTTGCGTCATGTTCAGAAAATCATAACTTGGTCGATTTTCATCATATCGAGCTGGTTCTGGCGCCAAAATTTCACAAATTGAGTTGGCTACATTTTCACAGAAGGTATTGAGTTCAAATGGTATTCAAAATGCCTTCGTTTTTTGCTCAGAGTGCATGACACGCTGAAAATCCTGAATGCTGAATATTATTTCATCTGGGCCGAAACTTCGAAAATTCATAACTCGGTCAATTTTTATCGGATTGGACTCATATTTTTACACAAGGTCATTGACTCATAGATCTACAACTTTGCTTCAAAATAAGTTTGTCTGAGCTGAAACTTCAAAAATTCATAACTAATTCACCGTTTATCCGATTGAGCCGATTTTCGTACAGGAGTTAGTTCTCGATGTCGGCTACATTTTGTTTTCACATTTCAACTTCAAAAATTGCACTTAAGTCCCTGCAATTTAGCCTAGAAAGTGACGAACTCAAGTGAACATTGGAGGCCCAATTGCACATTCAAAGCCCATTTTCTTTACTCTAATTTCCATTATATAATCACATTTTTTTCACACAAACAAGGGAGAGAAAAAAAACCCTTTCCACAACGCTGTCAGAATATCAAATTCTTTCAAGAATCCTAAAACCTTGAAATCCTTATTACAAATCCCTCTCTCACTACAAACAAGCCATCCCGGTTACAAACCAACATCTCACTACAAACAAGTCATCCCAGTTACAAACCAACATCTCACTACTTCTTCAGTAAGGGTAAGGCTGGCTTGATCTCCATGATCAAAAGGGCATAAAAGCATTCATGTCACTACTTTTCCAGTAAGGGTAAGATTGATTTGATCTCCATGATCAAAAGTATATAATCATTCATACATGCCATATTGGCTTAAACATTAAATTTCTTCATATATTGGCTTTATTTGTATTTTATGATATATAGTAATTTATTTAATGTGTTCATGAGATTCAACACTGCAGATTTAGACAGGATCCCATGCAGGTTCATTAAGGAACGTTGAGGCCAAAACACAAATGGCCAAAAGCCAAAACACAAATGGCCAAAACAAAACAGTTTACATATGACGCCAACAGTTGTTTCACCCCTCCAATCAGACCCGTATACTCCTAAACTCTCTCTTTATTTTTATTATTTTCCTTTAATTAATTAATCGTTATTCTTTTTATTAATCACTAACCAATTAACATTTTTCCTAATAAAATCAAAAACACAAAAAATATTTTATTTATTAAAATTAACTTCATCACTTTTATTTTTGTAAATAAATTAATTTAATCAATTTAGCTTTAATTAGATTTAACTTTTAATATTTTTTGCAATATTTAAAATCAATTTAGAATATTAGGTTTTTATTAGCATTAATTCAATTTATTTTATTTCTTTAAAAACTCAAAAATCCAAAAATATTTTCATTATTTAATTTAATTTAATTGTTCATTTAATTTAATTCCATTTAATTAAAAAATAAACAAAAATCCTTTCTTTAATAAAAAAGGGTCAAAACCCAAAAAACTCGCATCCGATTTAATTTCCCGCATGCGATCCATTTTATCATATTATTGTATCTGTTTCCCGAAATGTAATAGCTTTTAATTATGACTTTAATTATTTATCGCTTTATTTTACTTTCCGCATTTTAATTTCAAGGGTTGTTTTTGGCGATGTAAATACCCGACGCCTTGTAATAGTTTAGATTTAATTTCCACAATTTAAATTCCGCAACTATTAACTGTTAGATGTTTGATAAGTATGGAATGCATGACAAGATCAAATGTATGAACTTAAAATCAACATAGCTCACCCATGACATGTACAAAGATAAAATTAACTGAAAAACAATACACTCGCACATGCCACTCTTAGGGTACACCTCACTTGGTTGCCTCAAACGTGGTCATTGAGTATAGGAAGTTTTAGAGGTCACCCTCTTGCCCAAAGATCATAAGTTGCCTCGAAACGGTTGCCTCGGATAAAATGATCTAAGACATTAGGGTTACCGCTAAGGCGTCCTAACATTGCTTTAGTGACCACATGTCCCTTAATCGAATTGACCCGAAAACTCCAACGACGGTGCTACCTACTCCTCAATAGTGGGATAGCACTGTCTAAAGGATATTTGCACAGTTTAATTCCCTTTTGAGTAGGTAGAGGTTCTCAGATACTTACTCTTTCAAAACAAAACAAATTTTTCGCACTTACACTTTTGAAACAAAGTTTTCAAAAACACTTCATACACTCTTGAGGACAGAAACAAGAGTTAAATCGATGTTTTCAAACATAACTTTTTTCAAAACCACAATCACAAAGAAAAGCAAACTTTTGAAAACATAATGAGCAAGTACCTAAGAGCCCGTGGATAACCACGGATAGAAAGGGTGCTAACACCTTCCCTTTCTATAATCTACCTCCCGAACCCGAGAAACATCTCGAAAAGGAATTTTTCTGTGCTTTTGTCCTTTCCTTGTTGGATAAAATAAAAGACGGTGGAGACTCTTGCTTACTGCGACATTTTGCAAAAACAAACGCAAACGCGAACCAGCATTCTAAAACAGTCAGTTCTATTCCCACCGATCACATAGAGTAGCGGAAGAAAAGAGGTTGGGGTGGTGAGTCGGAGATTCAGACGGTGGTTATGAAATTTAACAATAACAACAACAACTGAAGTGGCCCAAATTTTGGTTTTTTTTCTCGATTTCCTTGTTTTCCTAGTAAGCATTCGTTCATCTCTCAATCAAATCATGATGAAACTTCATTATTTCATTTCAGTATTTCGATTAACAGATATAAAGATTAACTTTATTTAATTTTCTTACATTAACAGAAATGCAGAGGCAATGTTTAGGCAAGAAAAATAATAACTTTGAAGTTTCAGAATGAAAAGCATCAGGAAAGCGCAAATGGCAATGGTTGTAGTGGATTTTATGGAAAAAGCACAACACATGAGTTTAGAGATTTACAGGAAAAGTTACATGCGAAGAAGAGGGTCTTTCCAGAATTCATTAAGGTATATGCTTTGATTTTCTTCCTTACTTTACTCACTGTTATTCTTTCTGCTTCTTCTTTGAATCGAACCTCTAACGTGTGAGCAGTAGATTGGGTGAAGTTTGTATGACAACAGTTTTGTTTTACATAAGTAAATTTTTTTTGTAGAGTTAGAATGAAAGATAAGCAAGAACTTGTTGTTGTACCCCAAAATTTTCCCTCTCATTTCTCAAGTAATCTCTGACAAGATCTCCTTTGGTTCAAGACTGCACAAGGCTTGATCAGCTCAAGACACCTCCTCAAGCACTAATAACTGAAAATTAGGGTTTGAGTTTGCACAAGGACAAATGGAATTTTAATTACCCATATTAATTTCATGGATCATTTTGGACCCTCAAGATTTCTCATGTCTAGTTTCAAGTCTTGGATCACATTTTTGCCCAGTCAATTGATCAATTGACCTAAAATCAGTTGTATTGGGGAAAAAGTCAATTATGGTCAATTTACAGTCAAAATTCATAATTTTTTATCCTTATCAACATTATGAACTCATATATGTCATTTTATCAAGTTTGGATCATAATTCCTCAAGAAATTTGATCAGATCGTCAAAAGTGCAAAATGGTTAACATTAGGGTTTTGACTGAGAATGTGCATTTTTTGATTTTTGACCTAGCAAATGACTTTTTGGTTCAAGACATGATACCAAGGATTCAAATGCATAATTTTGACCTAATGACATGGCTCAAAACATTCCTCAAGATCAATTGGTTGGCAGATGAATTTCAGTCAACTGATGAAAAGTCAACTATACACTGAAAAGTCAAACTTTGACTTTTTTTGTCAAAATCAAGTATCAAAGATCTCAATTCATCAAGACATGTCAATATATGAAACTTTTTCATTAAGAAATCAAAAAGTCAAGATTTCATTTTGAAAAATCAAAATTTCTAAACTTAGAAATTTTTCTAAGTGTTGGAAATTCACTTTTTTTCATAACTTTAGCCAAATTTTCACCATGATGCAAGATAATTCAAAGGAAACTTCCAACATGAAAGTTGTATATCAAAATGAGATCTAAAACATTGTAGAACACAAATTTTTATATAAATGCATAGATTTCAAGTTATTATTTTAAGAAGACATGTTCATGAAACTTGAAAACTTAGTGAAATTTTGCCCTAATTTAGGCAGGATTTTGACCTAACTTCATGGCAATTTTTCACATAGTTACAAGATGAATCTTCAAAAATTTCCAACATAGAGGTTATAGAGGATATTACAAGCTTTCCAAAATATCTAAGAACTCATTGAGATCAAGCTAACCATTGCATTAGCTTCCTGGGAACTTGAGGAAGCTAACCTGATCATCACAAATCCTTGAAATCAGCTCAAACTCATTTCACGATTTCCAGTTTTGAGGTACATTTTCTGAACTTTTATCTTTTCATTTAGGCATTGTTAGGCTTGCATTTGTGAAGATAAAATGTAGACGTCATTGCCCTGAAACTGTACATCTATAAATTATTTTCACCATCTCCAAAAATATTTTATTATTATTTTCACACTTATTTATTTACTCTCTTTATAAAACAAAAAAATAACAAAAACATTTTTCTTAATAAATTAATTTCTCTTTTCTTAGTAAATTAATATTTAGATTTATGTTTAGTTATTATTATTTTTTCTCTTTTTTTTTCATTTAAAATTAATTTAGAACTTAGGTTTCTTTTAATTAATTAATTTTCATATTATTTTTATTAAGTTAAAACCTTTTCATAAAAAACCCTAAAAAATGCTTCAAACTTAATTTCTTTCATAATTAGTTTAAGTTTAATTTTTTTATTTAAATTAATCACTTTATTTTATTTGGTTAAAACTCTTTCATTAAAAACCAAATAAAAAATCATTTCCTTTTCTATTTACATTCTTGCATTATTTTCTTTTTAATTTTTGTACATTATTCAATATGGTTGTAATAGATAATTATGTTTAATTTTCTTGCAATCCCCATTTGTAAATTTGTATACCCCCTCCCCTAATGATGTAATAGCGTAGTAATTTTCCTTTCTGCAATTTATCGCTTTATATAAATGTTAGTAATTAGGGTTTGTATGGAAAGACAAAATTAACAATTAGCAAACCCTAATTCAAGATAAACAATGCATTTAAATCAAACACATTTGCACACTTTCACCCTTAGGGTAATTCCACTTAGTTGCCTTACAAAAATGGACATGTTATGCATGTGAGATGTCTTAGCAAAAACAAATTAAAAATACAAGATCATAGTCCCTCGATGACGCTATCAATGTTGCCTTTCAAAATGATCTTAGTCCCTCAAAGAGAAATGCTAAGATATCTCACAACATTTCTATCATGACTATACGATGACCCACGCCTGTCCCTTTACATCCAAAGATAAGGCTTCTTACCAATCAATGGTAAAATAACAATATCAAAGGAAGGAAGAAATGAACAAAGACTTTTGAGTAGGTAGATTTTTCCTAGTTGCTTGCTCACTTTCAAAAAATAAACATCCTTTCTTATTTTCAAAACTAACACCAAACACTTTCAAAAACACTTTCCAAACATGAAACATTTTCAGAAGTCAAACACTTTATATAAGTTCTTACGAACGAGAACTATTACAAAGTTTGCCTAAACGAAAGCGCCATTTCAAAATACTTTCAAAAACCACATAAAGCACATTTTCAAACAAAAGCAAGTGATCTAGCAAGCGACAAAGAGCCCATAGATAACTATAGATGAAAAGGGTGCTAACACCTTCCCTTTTCATAATCTACCCCCCGAACTCAAGAAATAATCTCAAAGGTCTTTCCTGTTCTCTTCAGCCTTTCCTTTTGGATAAAAGAAAAGTTGGTGGCGACTCTTGCTAACCACAATATTTGCGATCAAATGCAAAACCCTTAAGTCAGTTCTCCTACCGTATCACAGAACTAGCGACTCTACTGGGGAAAAACTTAAAAGTGGGGTTACCTTATGGCTAGATCACCTTTACTTGATTTCATTGTTTGAATTGTTTTCTTTACATTTTGGTTCTTTGTTTCGGCTTGTTATAATCCTCTACCAGGATTTGAGATACCTTATAGGTAAGTAGCAATACATTGTGGAAATTGTGCGGGGTATACCGACATGGTCTAAGAAATAGCTATGTTAGTGTGACACATTTGTGGGTACCGGTAGCCCTTGAATAGTCAAGGAGAATACGGGGCCACTGTGTGGTGTCATGAAGCACTAACTGACTTTTAGAACCTTTACTTGACCAACTTGGCCATTAGGACTTAGTGAGATAACTGGCTTTAGTGCAGTCCGAAGTTGGTTGATACGCGATACTACACTCATTGAGGTTTGACTTCTCGGGATATTTCAGTCACCGTGAAAGAGGCTTATGCTGAAACAATGCCCGATAAGACAGACCAGTGATATTGAGATCCCTTAGAACCCGGTTACTATTTCTAGGACAGGTTTAAGCCAACTAAACTTCAAGAGGATACTTACCTATAAGACTCCATGCAAGCCTAAACCTAAGGACTTGTTTTCTTTGTTTGTATATACTTACTTGTACATGACATCATAAACATCATAACATCATACTCATTCTCACTAACCATTTCAAGTATTATTGGGATTTATCTTTGTTATTTTAGTAGGGCATGGCTTCTATCCGCATGAATACTATCCAAGTAAATCTCGTAAGAATTCCTCCTCAACTCAAAGAGTTAGAATCAAGGGTTCCTGAGAATTCTCCATTCACCAACAGACATGTCCGCCTCCTAAGTTTGGTTACCTCTAACACTGATGAAGATATGATGAAGGTGCTTTTCCAATTCTTTGATCCTCTACGCCATTGCTTCAATTTTCCTGATTATCAGCTTGTACCAACTCTTGAAGAATTCTCTCAACTCTTGAGGATTCCCATTCTCAATCAACTACCCTTCAACAGTACGAAAAGAGATCTAAAACCTAAAGAGATTACCCAAGCATTACAATTGCAACAATCTGATATCACATCTAATGGGGAAACAAGGAGTGGTGTTAAAGGTTTCTTAGCCAAGTTCTTGTTTGAGAAAGCTCAAGATTGTTGGAAATCTTTGGACTTACAAGCTTGTGAATAAATCTTGGACCTTCTCATCTATGGGAAGGTTTTGTTTCCAAACCCTGACCAACTCATAGATGTAAATGCTGTCAAAATCTTCATGTCTCGCAATTCGGTGCCTACTTTGTTGGGAGATATTCTACATTATTTTCACTCTCGCACTATGAGGAAGAGAGAGATCCTCATGTGTTGCGCTCCTCTCTTGGCAAGGTGGTTTATTTTGCATCTTCCACGATCTGTGTTGAAGAACGAGCAGGGTTTGAGGTGGTCCCATAGGCTGATGACGCTCAGACATTCAGATGTTCATTGGTGTTCTCGATCCTTGGAGAATGTTACTATCATCGATCATTATGGGGGATTCCCTAATGTCCCTTTGCTTGTTATTAGGGGATGTATCACTTACAACCCTTGCTTGGCCTTACGACAGTTTGGTTATGCCCGAATGGATGGTCCACATGAGATGCTCATCCAAGGAGTGGTATTCGACTACGAGAGCAACGGTAAAAGCTACCGTCAAAGGTTTGTACGAGCTTGGAGAATGTTGAACAAGGTGGATAGAAAGACGCTGGGATACAAGAATTATATTCCCCTTGAGCCTTACCTTAGGTGGGTATGATCTCGTGCTCATAAACTTGTGATGCCTTATCCCTCCATCTTACCAGTTATCATGGAACCTGTGGTTGAAGGAGATGTCCCGCACACTGTCCTCCATCCTGACATGCCTACTTCTCTTGAAGACTTACAAAGGGGTTGGGTTCAGCTGAAGGAAGAACGAGATACCTTCGAAGCATAATTCTACGCTAGTGAGAAGAGGGTCTTGGAGCTTACAAAGCAGCTACAAGAAGAGCAAAGTGTGAATTCCTACCTTGCGCCGAAGAGGATGCATTCAGTCTTTTTATCTTTTAGAGTTATTTTGTAAGCCCAAGAGGCATGTTGTAATCATTTTTGAACTAATTGATGAAAATTGAAGTTTGTTCATTCTTTTGTCTATACAAATTTAAATTCCATAAATCCTTGAAATCATCTGCATATACATCTTCCATGCATCATAACATGACAGGTTTTCACATAACATGTTTCCTTATCTTTCTGCTGTTTATTTCAGCAAGATGGATCTAGAGAAAACTGTGAAGGACCTTCATGCAAAAAACTCTCAATTCCAAGAGACTCTATTTCCCCTAGACAAGGGGCAACAAGATATGATGGCACTGCTGGCAGCTAAGAATAAACCCAAGAAGAAAGCCCTGGTCAACATGGGTAGAAGGTTCAAAGAGTCGGTTCATCTGATCTCGGTAGTGGAAGACTCATCTGAAAAAGATGAGAATCAGATTGGTGAAGTTAGAAGTACCCAGGCTGACTGTATTAATGATCACGGGTCTGATGATGATTATTTTGACGAGCAGTATCCACCTGCTGATGTCAAGTACAAGCAGTTAGAAGACAGATTGAAGGCTGTTGAAATCCAAGCCGTCCCTGGTTTAGATTTTGATGATTTGGGTTTGATCTTTGGGGTTGTTATTCCCCACAAATTCAAAATACTAGTCTTTGCAAAGTACGATGGAGTTTTCTGTCCAAAACTTCACCTGAAATCTTATGTGCGCAAGATACAGCTGCACACCGCTGATAAGAAACTCTGGGTACACTTTTTCCAAGAAAGCTTAACCGGAATGCAACTAGAGTGGTTCTACCAGTTGGATGGTTCCCATATCAATACTTGGGATGACTTAGCTACCACCTTCTACCACCAGTATCAGTATAATGCCGACTTGGCACCAACAAGAGTTCAGTTGCAAGATATGACAATGTGGAAGAATGAAGGATTCAAAGAATATTCACAAAAGTGGAGAGACCTTACCAGTAGGGTTCAACCACCTTTGACTAATAGGGATCACATTGACATGTTTATGGGAACCTTATCTGGTCCATTCTTTAACTTGTTGGTTGGCTGTTCTTCTTCTGGTTTCACCGAGCTAATCTTAACTGGTGAAAGAGTTGAAAGCGGCATCAAAAGTGGGAAGATTTCCATGGAATCTGCCTCCACTTCCAATACTGTAAAGAAACCTTTTGCTGCAAAGAAGGAAATCAATATTGTGTACGGGGCACGAGCTTGTACCAAGAAGGATGACCGCCAGTCTGTTAATATTGTCTGAATCTCCAATCTAACTCCTACTCAAAAACCATCTGCTAATCATCAATGTTTTGAAACTCCGAGAAGACAATTTAGGAGGTTAGGCATGTCATTATCTCAAGTCTTACAACACTTTATCAAGGCTAATTTAGTGACATTACGCGATCCTCCGGCATACCCTGATACCTCTTCACCAAAGTATAATCCGAATGCCAAATGTGCTTACCACTCAAGTAGCCCCAGGCATGAGACTGACCAATGCTGGGCCTTGAAGAATAAAATCTAGGACTTTATCAATAACAAGACTATTGAGTTTGATCCTCCTCTAACTCCGAATGTAATCACCACACCTATGCCAAATCATGGCAAGGGTGTCAATGCTGTTGAAGATACCGTTTTTGTTGCTTCTGTTGAAGAATTGACTACTCCACTGAACATCATCAAAGATAATCTGTTGAAATTCGGGATCTTCCCTGGCTGTGTAAAAGACTGTGTGTGTTGTACAAAATAACTCAATGGATGCGAAGGGCTGAAGGAAGGTATTCAAAGCATGATGGATGTCCATGAGATCCTATTTGAGAAGACTCGGCTTGCCAAAAGTTTGACTAATAAATGTGAAGATCTCTCCATTATAACCATCTCAAACAAGCCTCTTAGGATCTCCTCCAAAGGTCCTATCAGGATTTGAAATGAACCAACTGTTGCTCCCTTAAAAATCACCAATCCTGGACCAATTCTCTACTCTTCAAACAAATTAGTGCCATGGAACTATGGTGCTGAGGTGTTTTACCATGGGATAAAACAAGACGCTTGGATCGAAGAAGACAAGGCTGGTGATGTTGGTAACATAACTGGCTCAAGTAAGGTAACCCGAACTGGGAGAATCTTTTCACCTAACATCTCACCAGCAGTTGTTATAAAGGCACATGTCTGGATCACTACTGCTAGGCCAAGTACTGATACAAGAGGGAAGGAGAAAGTTGTTGAGTCGGTCGAGAAGGAAATACCTACAAAGGATGTTGTTGATGGAGAACCTTCCGCTTGTGACATGGACAATATCTTGAAAATAATAAAAAAGAAGGATTTCAAGATTGTAGAACAGTTGGGGCAAACCCCTTCCAAGATTTCTATGCTATCTTTGCTACTCTGTTCAGATGCTCATACTCGGGCATTAATCAAATTCTTAAAAAAGGCTCATGTCCCTCATGAGACCACTACTGACCAGTTTGAGAATTGTGTGGCAAGCCTGATGGTTGATAATGGTTTGGGTTTCTCAGATGCCGATCTAACACCGCTTGGGAAGAACCACAATAAAGCTCTACATGTTTCCATCGAGTGCAAGGGGACCACCCTAGCACATGTTCTGGTCGACACTAGTTCTTCTTTAAACGTACTACCCAGGGGGGTGTTAGACTGTGAAGGTTTAGTCTTGAAACCAAGTGATATCATTGTAAGGGCCTTCAATGGATCAAAAAGAATGGTTCATGGAAAGGTAGATTTCCAATCAAGGTGGGCTCACAAAATTTCAACTCCACCTTCTATATCATGGATATTTTTCCTGCCTATTCTTGTTTGTTGGGTCGCCCTTGGGTCCATAAAGTTGGGGCAGTAACCTCAAATCTCCATCAAAAGCTCAAGTACCCTGTCAAGGGAAGAATTGTCACTGTCTGTGGAGAGAAAGAGTTCATGGTAAGCCACATTAACTCTTTCAAGTACGTGGAGATGGATGGAGAATTCATAGAGACCCCATGTCAAGCCTTTGAAGTTGTGCCACCAATGGTTGCTGCTACCAAATGTTCCTCTGATGTGTCTAAAACTTTTAAGTTCGTGCCAAGGATGGTTTCAGTAAAAGATGCTTGTGCTGGAATTAAAGAAGGAAGTTGTGATACTTGGGGGCAACTCCTCGAGATGCCATTCAAAGCAGAAAAATTTGGATTGGGTTTCACCGTCAAGGCTCAGGAAGAAGTGAGGCACGCTCGTACAGGAAAGCCACCTCTCCGTATTGGAAGCCATGAAGTTAACGTTGTAGGTGATTCTGATGAAGAAGCTGCATTTGAAGATTGGGTGTACCCAACCACAACGGAGCTCAAGAATTGGCATGCCAAGGACTTTGTGCCCATATCCTTCATTGAGGAGTAATCATTTGTCTATTTCTTTCTTTCAATTCAAGAACATTTTGTCTGTAATATTTAACAATGACTTTTAAGCCATGTGCCTGGCCCGGGGCACTTTGGTCCATTTTTCAAGGGTTTTATTTATGTTCATCTAATCATATGATCATTCAATACAAATCATCGGACTATTTTTCATTCAAATCTTTGTGTTCATTGTCTTTACTTCAAATACATTTCTCAAAATAGCCATGTATCTTACATGCACACACACACATTCTTGCATGTCCTCATCTACTCTGGATCTTGTTGCCAATGACTCTACTATTGCTGACTATGATTTCGAATGTCCAATTAACCAAGTCAAAGACTAAGGCGTGGAATATTGTGAAATACCGGGAGAACTAGCCAGAATTCTATTACAAGAGGAAAAATCTATTCAGCCGCATGAACAGTCAGTTGAAGTCATCAATCTGGGTACTGAGACAAACAAGAAAGAAGTCAAGATCGGTGCTAACCTAGAAATCAGTGTCTAGAGCAGGTTGATTAAGATGTTGCATGACTATGTGGAAGTATTTGCTTGGTCGTATGAAGATATGCCAGGGTTGGATACCGACATCGTAGTACATCGTCTGCCGACAAAAGAAGATTGTCCTCCTGTTAAACAAAAGGTTAGTCACATGAGGCCTGATATGTCTGAGAAGATAAAAGCTGAAGTGATGAAACAATTTGATGCAGGATTTCTAGATGTCACATCTTACCCCCAATGGGTTGCCAATGTGGTTCCAGTGCCAAAGAAATACGGAAAAGTTCGCATGTGCGTAGACTATAGGGATCTGAATAGGGAAAGCCCCAAGGATAAATTCCCTCTACCATACATTGATGTCTTGGTCGATAATGCTGCTCAACATAAAGTCTTCTCTTTCATGGACGATTTCTCTGGCTATAATAAAATTAGGATGGCTCCCGAAGACATGGAGAAGACCACTTTCGTTACGCAACGGGGCACCTTTTGCTACAAGGTCATGTCGTTCGGATTGAAGAATGCAGAGGCAACATATCAAAGGGCTATGGTAGCTTTGTTTCATGATATGATTCATCATGAAATAGAGTTATATGTGGATTATATGATTTCCATATCTCAAACTGAAGAGGAACATCTCGATCACCTATACAAGCTATTCGAAAGGTTGAAAAAGTACAAGTTGAGGTTAAACCCTAACAAATGCACATTTGGCGTACGATCTGGAAAGCTTCTAGGTTTTGTTGTCAGCGGTAAAGGAATTGAAGTTGATCCTGCCAAGGTAAAGGCCATCCAAGAAATTCCATTCCCTCATTCTGAAAAGGAAGTTAGATGATTCTTGGGTCATCTCAATTATATCGCGCGTTTCATATCTCATTTGACTGCTACTTATGAGACCATCTTCAAACTCTTGACGAAAGATCAAATAGTTAGATGGAATGATGAATGCCAAGCTGCCTTCGACAAAATCAAAGAATATCTGCAAGAACCTCATATTGTCATGCCTCCAGTTGAAGGAAGACCCTTTATCATGTACTTGACAGTACTAGAGAACTCTATGGGGTATGTTTTGGGCCAACATGACGAGTCTGGCCGAAAAAAGCATGCTATTTACTACCTGAGCAAAAAGTTTACCGACTGTGAAACTAGATATTCGCTGCTCGAGAAAACTTGCTGCACTCTGGCATGGGATTCTTGCTAGCTAAGACAATATATGACGACTTGGGAAAAAAAGGGTATCCTGGTGGGCTGAAAACCCGAAAGGGCGGTCCAGGAAAAATTAAGAATTGAAAGTGTATGACTAAGTCCCGTGGAATCACCACAGTCAACTTTATCACCAAGGTCCGAGTTCAAATGGTCCAAGATTAGTCCAATCAACTTCTGTCAACAGCAAGGGGGATTCGAAGACATTGGGGTAATAGTAGAGTTGGAATGCAATGAGATCATTTCCACATGGCTATTTGTTTTTGTTTTCAATTTTGTTTTCCTTTAGACAATTTCCTCTTACTAAGATCTCCGTCTCTTTGTACAAAAACGCCTATTCATGGGCAAAATATCAATACAAATATACTTTGAAGTGCAAAACTTTTTGTCTTTGTTTTGAATGGAAAATTGTCCAATGACTAAAATTGAACAAACATATGCATATGAACATAATTAAAACTATTTGTCACATGTGTCCTGCTAAGCGGAAGCAAGCATCTCTTTAATGTATATGAAATATCCCCAGAGTTATTTCATTAACATTATTCCCACAAGACGGCTACAATAAACCTTTTCCCTAAACAGAGTTACCCACAAGGTCTCTTTGCACAGGTTGATCTCCATCCAAAGTCCCAATCTCTTGACAGCTTTCTCCCTAACTAAGTTGATTCTACAAGAAGAAGACTTATGGATCTCTTCCTCAAAGATATCACATCATCAGCAGTTCATCGAGTACTCATCAACAGGGTTTATTTCCCCAACAAGTTTTATTTCCCCAACAAACAACGAGTAGCATAACTCCCCAGCTGAGTTTGTATTTCCCGCAGCATAGTCTATCTTCCACAGCTGAGTCCATCCTCCCTAGCCGAGCCTGTCTTCCCCAGCTGAGTTTATCCTCTCCGGCTTGAGTTTTCCTTTCAGACTATTGCAAATCATAGGGCCACAACCCCTAATCCCCAGTTGAAGTCGTTAACAAAACCTTTATTATCTCCAAAAGATACTATGAAGCCTGGACCCAACCAGATATTATTTCAATTTTCAAGTTACTATGAATCCTGGACCCGACCAGATAATAGTCAACTTCTTAAGTCACTATAGAGCCTGGACCCGACCAAATGTTAGTGAAAGCCTTTCAGATACTATGAAGCATGGCCCTAACCAGATAATAGTACCACTTTAAAAATACTATGAAACCTGGACCCGAACAGATAATAGTTTAACTCTCCAAAGATATAGAAGAACCTGGACTCAACCAGACCAAGGTTTAACTTATTTTCCCCAGTAGATTTTGCCTCTACCCCAACAAGTTACTGTGAAGCCTGGATCCGACCAGATATCAGTTTTCAACTTCATCTTTTCAAATAAGTTATTGTGAAGCCTGGATCCGACCAGATAGAAAGTCCCCTCAGAAGTTTATTGTGAAACCTGGAATCCGACAAGATAACAACTAAGTTCCCAGGAAGTTACTATAAAGCCTGGATTGGAACAGATATCAGTTCAACTCTATCTTTTCAAACAAGTTTATTGTGCAGCCTGGACCCGACCAGAGAGCAATTAACTCCATCCACCTCAAAACTTGTAAAGCCTGGATCCGACCAGATATCAGTTCAAATTTGTCTATTCAAGCAAGTTATTGTGAAGCCTGGAGTCTGACCAGATAGCAACTAGCTGCAGTCCCCAACAAGACACTATGGATCCTGGACCCGACCAGATAATAGTATAACTTTTCAAAAACTATGAAGCCTGGAACCGACTAGATAGTAGTTACCCTTTCAAGTTACTATGAAGCCTGGACCCGACCAAATATCAGTTCAACTTCATCCTTTCTAGTAAATTACTGCAAAACCTAGGAATCCAACCAGATAACAGTTAACTTCCTTATCCCCAGCAAGTTGTTGTGAAGTTGGGAATCCAACCACATAACAGCCTAACTTCACTCTCCCCAAGAAATTTTCTGCGAAGCCTGGAATCCGACCAGATAACAGTTAATTTATTCTTCCCCAAGTAAGTTACCATGAAGCCTGGATCCGATTAGATAGCAATTGACTTTCTCATCCTCAGCAAGTTGTGAAGCCTGGATCCGACTAGGTAACAATTAACATTCAAGAGTTAATCCCCAACAGCAATCTGGGATTCAAAACTCCTCAGCAGCAGTCAAGGATTTATTTTCCCGAACAAATATGCATCCCACATTCATCCATTATAGCATATACATACAATGTGCATTAAGCATAATACCACATCTGGTGAACATCATGCATACATCTGCATTTTACTAACCCTTTTTCCACAGGTAAAACATCAAGTTTTAGCATGAATCGACCAACAATTTGTGTTAATACTTCTTCCAGTATTTACCATCATCCTTCCAAATGGCATCTATAAGCCCATTCCCAATACATTTTCGAGTGTAAATTTCTGGGCACTCTAGTGTTCAATCATCTTCCACCTTCAAGTCACGAATGGCGGATCCACCAATCTAACTCTTCAGGTCTAAGAAGATTGAACAGGGGCAGTTGTTGTACCCCAAAATTTTCCCTCTCATTTCTCAAGTAATCTCTCACAAGATCTCCTTTGGTTCAAGACTGCACAAGGTTTGATCAGCTCAAGACACCTCCTTAAGCACTGATAACTGGAAATTAGGGTTTGAGTTTGCACAAGGACAAGTGGACTTTTAATGACCCATATGACTTTCATGGATCATTTTGGACCCTCAATATTTCTCATGTCAAGTTTCAAGTCTTGGATCACATTTTTACCCAGTCAATTGATCAGTTGACCTAAAATCAATTGTATTTGGGAAAAAGTCAATTGTGGTCAATTTACAATCAAACTTCATAATTTTTCATCCATGTCAACATTATGAACTCATATATGTCATTTTATCAAGTTTGGATCACAATTCCTTAAGATATTTGATCACATCATCAAAAGGGGAAAATGGTCAAAATTAGGGTTTTGACTGAGAAGGTACAATTTCTGGTTTTTGACCTAGCAAATGACTTGCTGGTTCAAGGAATGATCTCAAGGATTCAAATGCATAATTTTGAATTAATGGCATGGCTCAAAACATTCCTCAAGATCAATTGGTTGGAAGATGAATTTCAGTCAACTGATGAAAAGTCAATTGTACACTGAAAAGTCAAACTTTGACTTTTTGGTCAAAATCAAGTATCAAAGATCACAATTCATAAAGACATGTCAATATATGAAACTTGTTCATCAAGAAATCAAAAAGTCAAGATTTCATTTTGAAAAATCAAAATTTCTAAACTTTGAAATTTTTCTAAGTGTTGGAAATTCACTTTTTTTCATAACTTTGAGCCAAACTTTCACCATGATGCAAGATGATTCAAAGGAAACTTCCAACATGAAAGTTGTAGATCACAATGAGATCTAAGACATTGTAGAACACAACTTTTTCTATAAATTGATATATTTCAAGTTATGATTTTAAGAAGACATGTTCATGAAACTTGAAAACTTAGTGAAATTTTGCTCTAGTTTAGGCAGGATTTTGACCTAACTTCATGGCAATTTTTCACATGGTTCGAAGATGAATATTAAAAAATGTCCAACATAGAGGTTGTATATGATGTTACAAGCTTTCCAAAATTTCCAAGAACTCATTGAGATCATACTTGAGCAAGGAGAATCGAAGGCATAAAGTTAGGGTTTCATTCTTGAATTACAAGTCATTTCTTGATGAACACATAATTCAATCTCAATGTTAGGCTGCATAATATTGATTTGCAGGCCTTCTAACTTGTGTATCTATCCATCATTAATGGATTACTCAAACTTTTGAGCTATAATCCAAGTGGTTTAAGCATTATCCAACTTAAATTTCCATTTTGGGAATAATGCCATTCTTGAAAAGAAAGCTTTATGCACAAAGTCAATTCTTGAGCCTCTAACTTGTTCCCTCTGATCAAACTCCATCTACAAAGTCAGAAGCAATTTTGTTTAAAGCATAACCACTCTACATTAGCAAGTACAAAGGCCTTGAAACTTGATTTTTAAAAGAAATCACATGTTAAGCTTAAACGTTTGTTTTTCAATTCTGATCAACTACAAGTCTACAAAATTGTTGATTATAAATAGAGGCACTATTTATGATCTAAGACACGAGCTTGAACACCCTGAAACTCTTCCAAACTCCGTCAAGCCAGAAATTTTCCGAAAACTCCATTGATGCATAGATTCTGACTTTGAACTTGAAACTTAGAATATACTCGTGCATTTCTTGGCCTATTGGTTCCTAAAGATCCTATACACCAAATATAACCTATCCTTGTCCTTGTTTCATAACTGTAATACCATTTGCATCAAACTCCATAACCAAAAACAGAGCACTACAAGTTAACTTCTCCAGACCATTCCAACCATCCATTTCTCAAGCTAACCATTGCATAAGCTTCCTGGGAACTTGAGGAAGCTAACCTGATCATCATAACTCCTTGAAAGCAGTTCGAGCTCATTTCACGATTTCCAATTTTGAGGTACAATTTATGAACTTTTATCTTTTCATTTAGGCATTGTTAGGCTTGCATTTATGAAGATAAAATGTTGACATCATTTCCCTGAAACTATACATGTCCATAGATTTCATTTATATTGATTGAGCTTAGAGAATTTTAGGTTTGAATCTCTTAAAATAATTAGGCCAGAATTTGGTACTTTTAGAAATTCTCATTCATATTTGATTTAGCTTATGATATTTATATGGTTGGATTCATATGGAAATATAGAGCAACTTTCATGTTTGCATATTTCATTTTTGTTGAGAAATGGTAAAGTTACAGATGTTCAGGCTGGAGGTTGAAGATGAAGTCACATTCAAGACATGACTTATGTTATGTATTTATTATTTCATCAATGTTACCGGATGTACAACCACCCCAGTGACAAAGGTAGCGCGCGTGTATGCTAAGGGTCAGGGGTTCAACACCCAGCGCTACCTTTTGGGCATTTTTCTCCTATTTCTCTCTTTTTTTCTCCATACATCCAGCGCTTGGGCCCTTATCTTTGGGCTTTTCCATTTTGCTGATCTCTAACCCCCATGTCCGCTTTCACACACCTGACCCAATTATTTTCTTTTATCGTTTCATTTTCCCTTTTTATTTTATTTTATTTCATTTTTTTATTATATTATTATTATTATTAATAAAAATCCAAAAATATTTTATTATTATTTTCACACTTATTTATTTACTCTCTTTATAAAACAAAAAAGAACAAAAACATTTTTCTTAATAAATTAATTTCTCTTTTCTTAGTAAATTAATATTTAGATTTATGTTTAGTTATTATTATTTTTATTTTTTTCATTTAAAATTAATTTAGAACTTAGGTTTTTTTAATTAATTAATTTTCATATTATTTTTATTAAGTTTAAACCTTTTCATAAAAAACCCTAAAAAATGCTCCAAACTTAATTTCTTTCTGAATTAGTTTAAGTTTAATTTTGTTTAATTTTAATTAATCACTTTCTTTAATTAGGTTAAAACCCTTTCATTAAAAACCAAATACAAAATCACTTCCTTTTCCATTTACATTCTTGCATTATTTTCTTTTCAATTTTTGTACATTATTCAATATGGTTGTAATAGATAATTAGGTTTAATTTTCTTGCAATCCCCGTTTGTAAATTTGTATACCCCCTCCCCTAATGATGTAATAGCGTAGTAATTTTACTTTCTGCAATTTATCGCTTTATATAAATGTTAGTAATTAGAGTTTGTATGGAAAGACAAAATCAACAATTAGCAAACCCTAATTCAAGATAAACAATGCATGTAAATCAAACACATTTGCACACTTACACCCTTAGGGTAATTCCACTTTGTTGCCTTACAAAAATGGCCATGTTATGCATTCGAGATGTCTTAGCAAAAACAAATAAAAAATACAAGATCATAGTCCCTCGATGAGGCTATCAATGTTGCCTTTCAAAATGATCTTAGTCCCTCAAAGAGAAATGCTAAGATATCTCACAATATTGCTATCATGATTATACAATGACCCACGCTAGTCCCTTTACATCCAAAGATAAGGCTTCTTACCAATCAATGGTAAGATAGCAATATCAAAGGAAGGAAGAAATGAACAAAGACTTTTGAGAAGGTAGATTGTTCCTAGTTGCTTGCTCACTTTCAAAAAACAAACATCTTTGCTTATTTTCAAAACAAACACCAAACACTTTCAAAAACACTTTCAAAACACTTTCCTAACATGAAATATTTTCAAAAGTCAAACACTTTGTATACATTCTTACGAACGAGAACTATTACAAAGTTTTCCTAAACGAAGGCGCCTTTTCAAAATACTTTCAAAAACCACATAAAGCATATTTTCAAACAAAAGCAAGAGATCTAGCAAGAAACTAAGAGACCATAGATAACTATGGATGAAAAGGGTGCTAACACCTTCCCTTTTCATAATCTACCCCCCGAACTCAAGAATAATCTCAAAGGTCTTTCTTGTTCTTTTCAGCCTTTCCTTTTGGATAAAAGAAAAGTCGGTGGCGACTCTTGCTAACCGTAACATTTGCAATCAAACGCAAAACACCCAAGTCAGTTCTCCCACCGTATCACACATGTGTTGTTTCTGTGGAATTTTCAGTGTTTTTTAACAAAACTAGTCCCCTCTCGAAATGTTTGAGATTTCTGTTTATATATGGTTAGATAGTGAGAAAATGGGGGGAAACAAATGGCAAATCTGAACACTTTGGTATGATGTCTTAGTTCCTTTTTGATATAGTTTCTATTTTTGTTAATTTATGGAAATTTATTGGATTGATTTGGACAGCAAGGTGCAGGATTTTGGACTGATTTTCATGGCATTACTATTCAGGTTTTGGGCAGCATGTGCAGCAGGTTTAGGGACAACAATGGGATTTTCGTTTTGCAGCAAGGTTTAGACAATATTGGGCTGTTTGGAGTTGTTTAGAATTTTGTTTGTTTGCAAGCTGTTTTGGATTATTTTGCAGGTTTGTTTTTACCTATTATGGTGCAATTTTGACTGGCTTATGGACTGGTTTTAGTGCAGGGAAACAACATGTTATTTTGGAGTGTTATGTATGAGAAAATTGCTACAAGTCTTGGTTCAAATCTGGTTTGGAATTTGAAGTTTAGCATGAAGTTGTAAGAAAATTGTAGCATGAGGAAATTTTGAAGATTTAGAATTAGGACTTGAATTTTTATGTACTTTCTTTGTAATTCCTCTTGTAACTTTTGGTATGATGACAAAGATGTAATGGTTTGTATGATAATTTTGAATGAATTTTGAATGAGATAAATTTGACTTTGATAAGTGACAAAATTTTCCTCTTTTGACCAATCTTTAAATTAGCCCATGGGAATTGTTTGGGATTTCTCTTGATAATGCAATGAAGTTGAAAAGATCTTGAATGGAATTGTTTGAAATACTTGATTTGGTTCATGAGAATTGTAACTTAGAGAAACCATGAATCAAAGCATAACTTTATCATGTTTGCATTTCAATGAAGCTCAAATATTGAAAGCTTGAATGAATTTGAGCATATTTTAGTGAACTCGTTCTTTGATACCTTGAATTTAAAATAATTCACGCAAATGAACCATAGAAAATTTGGACGAAACTTGTGATATTTGCATAACGCTTTGATAACTTGAATTGAAATCCAAAACATTATTCAAATGAATCCTCAAATCATTTCCCCAAGATCCTAACTTAATTTCCAACATGGTGACTTGTATTATAAGCAACATCTTGTTCGAACTCAACATCTTGTTCCATGAACGATCTTAACATCATAGTCCTGAGAAAACAATTATGACAATGTGCAAAAATAAATGTCTCAAGATCTTGAAAATTGAGGAAATTACGATTCTTGGAAGTCGGGCAACATTTATTTGAGATTAGGTCAAAATCTAGAAAGTAGCCTCTAAAGTATTCGAAATTTTGATGATCTTTCGCACATAATTGGCTCTTGACTTGTAAAGAGAAGTTGGAAATGATGTCAAAGAGATTCATACGCAAAAGAACCTCTCAAAAATATCGAATAATGAAGAAATTACAATCGTTTGAACTTAATCTTGATAAGGTTGACTTTTGGGTCAATGCAGTTGATTTTCAGTCATCTGAACCATCGACTGAGCAAACTTGCAATGCGAGGTTTGAAACTTGACATGAGAATTCTTGAGAATATATGAAGGCCATGAAGAGCACTTGAAACCTTGGAAACTCAATGTTCTTTGAGAAATACCAAACCCTTGTCATGGACTCGATACTTAAGAGGAGAATCTGTCTGGTTAAATTCTGAGCCATTGAGTATTTGAGAAACCCTATGTTATACCCTAAAAATTTTCCCTCTCATTTCTTAAAGGATCATTATAGACCCTCAGGTTTGCTTCTGGGAAGTTTCAAGTCTCAAATCATAATTTTCTAAAGAAAGTCATTCACAAGGGCAAAATGGTCAAAAGCGCATTGAAAAGTCAAACTTTGACTTTTGGATCAAAAATCAAGTTTCAACAATTATATTTCATCAAGACATGAAATTAATTCATCAAAATCAAAAGTCAGAAGTTACTTTGAAAAAATCAAATTTCTAAACACTTGGAAAATTTTCTAAGTATTGAGAAAATATGACAATTTCAGAACTTCTGGGCCAGATTTCACGCCAGTGCAATCAGAATTTGCAAAGACGGTTCAGAACATGACTCTTCAATCAGAACATAAGAAAATTGTGTCCTTCGCTCAGAACATGACTCTTCAGCATATGGAGACTATGTTTTACGCCTAGATCAAAACATCACCCTTCGAGTTTCACTCTGGTCTTCTTTGATCAGGACATCACAAAGCCTCAAAACCTTGTTTGAGCAGCCTGCTGCACTACTATAGCACAGTCCTGCAACCAGCTTCCACAACACTCCAAATTATTGCTGATTTAGTCCACGCCTGCATTTTTCTCAAACCCTATATTTGCACCAAATTAGCATACAAAAACTGTGTTTAAAAAGCAATGGAACAGTATGCCGAAAAGGTTTAAAATCCCATTTGTTTTCCCCCCAAAACCATAGCAAACCCATCTATAAATAAGTTGCTCCATCACACATTCAAGGGGTTGGCTTTTGGAGAGAGAGAATCATCAAGGAGAGAAAAGAAAACAGTAAAACCTTCGCAAATCCAGAATTCCCAAACAAAACCAAAACATTTGTTCTTCCTTTTGAATCAAGGAACATAGCATTTCCTATTCCGATCCAGAACATTTGAAGGCAGCAGCTCAAGTCCCAAATACATATTCCAAATTCAAGGTAAGTATTTATGACTTTGCATATTTTTATTCAGAACATCATTAAATATGTAAATATCATAGTATTGATGTTGTCCATATCATTGCATAAGTAGAAAAACTATGGACCAGAACTTCTTGAGTAAAGTTAGGCTCACAGAATTAAAACTTCTATAAATTGTTGTGCTTTTATCCTCTTGATTTGCTGTTAAGAACTGAATAAATTGCTGATATGCTGATTAATATGAGGAAAGGGTTGAAATGTAACACAAAACTTCTGAGTTTCTCCACACTGTTTTAACACGAAAACTTCTAGGATTTCTTATTGTTTCAACACTGAACTTCAGATTTTCACTTATTTTTTAGCACAACACAGAACTTCAGATTTTCACTTATTGTTTAGCACAACACATAACTTCTTAGTTCTTCTCACTGTTTTAACACACCATAATTCCTAAGTTTTTTTTTGCACTGTTATGATACGGTAATAGAACTTCTGACTTTTCACCCACTATTTAACACGACATAAAACTTTTGACATTTTTCTCATTGTCTAAACACCATCCACAACCTTTGTTTTCTTTCCCTCTAACGTTTCTTGCAGGACCTCGGAGTGTATCAATCCAGAACTTCTGATTCCCACTGACGTTTCTTTCTGAGTCACAGCGTGTTTGGCATCAGAACTTCTGATCCCCTTTGTTTTGCTTTCAGTAGCATGCTAATTCTATATCTCATTATTTCCCTTTTTTATCATTTTCAATATTGATACCCTTTTTATTAATATAAAAAATACATAAAAATATTTTCTCTTTATTAATTAATTTATTTCTTTTTCTTAATCCATTAAGACAAAAAACCATTTTCTAAATAAGTCCTTTTTCCTCCTTGCATTGTACATTTCAATATGGTTGTAATAGTAAATTAGGATTTAAATTCTTGCGTCCCCCCATTTGTAAATTTTTACCCCCATCCCTAAATGATGTAATAGTGTAGGACCTTTACATGTCCGCAATTTATTGCTTTCAAACATAAATGCTAGTAATTAGGGTGTGTATGGCAAGACATAAAATCAACAAATAGATAACCCTAATCAAGACTAGATGCATGAAAAACAAACACACTTTCTCACTATCACCTTTAGGGTAATCCCATTTTGTTGCCTATCTGAAAATAGTCATGTCCCTCGAATATGGGAGTTTTAGCAAAGACCCTCGATAAAATATCGTAGTCCCTCGACGACCCTTAATGTTTCCTTCGGTAAACGATCTAGTCCCCAAAATGACATTACTAAAATGTCCCATAGGTTGCCTTCTATGACTATACAAATGTCCCACGCCCGCCCCTTCACATCCAATGATAGGGCTTCTTACCAAAACAATGATAAGATAGTCAGATTTAAAGGAGAAGGAAAAGAACACCTAAGACCTTTTGAGTAGGTAGATTTGCTCCTAGTTGCTCGCTTGCTCACAACAAAAAAATTTTATACACCAACACACTCATTTGAAACATTTCCAAAAGACAAACACTTTGTACGCATTCTTATAGAAACGAGAGTCATTACAAAGACATCTTTTTCAAAATCACTTTCAAAAAAACACATTCCACAAACACATTTTTGAACTATTTTTGAAACAACACTTTGTACGCGTTCTTATAGAAACGAGAACCATTACAAAGAAATTTTTAAAATACTTTTAAAACTCACACCACAAGCACATTCAAACAAAAGCAAGTGATCTAGCAAGAAACTAAGGCCCCGTAGATAACTACGGATGAAAAGGGTGTTAATACCTTTCCTTCTCATAATCTACATCCCGAACTGAAGAAAACATCTCTAAAGGTCTTTTCTGTTCTTTTCAGCCTTTCCTTTTGGATAAAAGAAAAGTCAGTGGCGACTCTTGCTAACGGAACAATTGCGATCAAATGTAAATCAACCAAGTCAGTTCTCCCACTATGTTACACCCTAGGATAACATCATGAATGAAAAATAGGAAGGCAAATTTTGGGGTACAACACTGATGTTTTATCATCTTATCTGATATTTTTCCATCATGCAGATGTGTTATCATTGTATCTGAGTCGGTGTTTCCATGTGATGTCTTGTCGTCCTTGTTTTGATGTTTTACCTTCGTTGATGATATCTTGTCATTTTATATGATGTTTTGCCATCTTGATTATCGTTTTTGTCTTTCTTAACTAAAAATCACAAACCAACCAAAATATAAGAGCCGAACTACGGCTGCTCTGATTCCTTAAAAGGGTTACGTATGTATTGGGGTATGTAACACGGTGGGAGAACTGACTTGGTTGTTTTGCGTTTGATCGCAAATGTTGAGGATAGCAAGAGTCGCCACCGGCTTTTCTTTTATCCAAAAGGAAAGGCTGAAAAGAACAGGAAAGACCTTTAGAGATGTTTCCTTGAGTTCGGGGGTAGATTATGAAAAGGGGAGGTATTATCACCCTTTTCATCCATAGTTATCTACGGTCTCTTAGTTGCTTGCTAGATCACTTGCTTTTGTTTAAAAATGTGCTTTTTATGGTTTTTGAAATCATTTTGAAAAGGCGTCATCATTCAGGTAAACTTTGTAATAATTCTCGTTCGTAAGAATGTATACAAAGTGTTAATCTTTTGAAAATGTTTCAAGTTTGAAAGATGTTTTGAAAGTGTTGGTGTTTGTTTTGAAAATAGCAAGGATGTTTTGGTTTGAAAAGGAGCAAGAAACTAGGAACATTCTACCTACTCAAAAGTCTTTCTTGTTTATCTTCTCTTTCCTTTGACATTGTTATCTTACCATTGATTTGGTAATAAACCCTATCTTTGGATGTAAAAGGGACGGGCATGGGTCATCGTATAGCCATGATTAGAAATGTTGTAAGATATCTTATCATTTTCTTTAAGGGACTAAGATCATTTTTGAAAGGCAACTTTGATAGCGTCATCGAGGGACTATGATCTTGTATTTTTGGTTGTTTTTTCTAAGACATCTTACATGTGTATTATGACCATTTATTTCTCAAGGCAACAATTGGATTTACCCTAAAGGTGTAAGTGTGCAAGTGTGTCTTTTTCGTGCTTGATTTGTCTTGTATTAGGGTTTGCTAACTTGTTGATTTTTAATCTTTCCATACAAATCCTAATTTACTAGCATTTATATATAAAGCATTAAATTGCGGAAAATAAAAATACTAAGCTATTACATCAATAGGGGAGAGGGTGTACAAATTTACAAATGGGGGTTTTGCAAGAAAATTAAATCTAATTAACTATTACAACCATATTGAATATTGTACAAAATTGAAAATAAAATGCATGAATGCAAAAAATGGAAAAAGAAATGATTTTTATTTGGTTTTATGAAAGGTTTTAATCTTAACCTAATTAAGAAAATAATTAATGAAAATCAAATAAAATTAACTTAAACTAATTAAAAAGAAATTAACTAAAAAGGATATTTTAGGGTTTTTTATGAAAAGGTTTTAAGAATAATATAAAAATACATCAAAATTAATTAATTAAAATAAACCTAAATTCTAAAATAATTTTAATTTACAAGAAAATTCTATAATAAAATAATTAAACCTAATTATATAAATATTAATAAAAGAAAGAAATTAAATTGTTAAGAAAATTGTTTGTGTTCTTTTTAATTTTATAAAGAAAAATAAAATATGAGTGCAAAAAAAATAAAATAAATATTTTTGGATTTTTCTATTAATAATAAAAAAATAATATTTAGTTACAAAAATAATAATAAGAAAATATGAAAGTAAAATAAAGATAAAAATGAAAATGAAATAAAGAAATAAAATGGGACGGGGGGGGGGGGTATGAAATATAATCAGGGGGGAGGTTAGCAAAAAAAAGAAGGCCCAATGTTATGGGGACCAGGCGTTGCAAAAAGAAGAGGAAAAGGAAAATGTGAGAACAAAATAAGCAAAAGGTAGTGCGCTGGGTGTTGAACCCACGCCTTCTTGGTTACCAGCATGCTGCCTTACCACTGGGGTGGCTATACATCCGTTTACTTATATGAAATGATAAATACATAACATAAAATGCTTCTAAGGCCTGTACTTCGTCTTTAACCTTCAACCAGCCAGAGTATCTGTAACTTCATCTCTCAACAAAAATTGAAAGTACAAACATGAAAGTTGTGGCATTTCTTCCCACGAATCCAACCATATAAATAACTAAAGCTAAAAGTCAAAGATTAGTGAGAATTTTTCTGGCCCTAATTTAAAACCTAAAATTTTTAGAAACTTCAACTCCAAAATTCTCTAAGCTCAGGCCATATAAGTGCAAGCTATGGATATGTACAGCTTCGTGGCAATGATATCTACATCTTATCTTCACAAATCAGAATCAAATGATGCTTGTATGAAGAGATAGAAGATTGAAAATTTACCTCTTGCAGCTGGAGTCATGTATGGAGTTTGAGCAACCTTTGAGATGGCTTGATGATTTCTGTAGCTTTCCTGGACCTCCTTGAATGTGTTGCAACTCGTACTTTACTTTGAGGATGGTTGAAATTCCCAACTCAAGTCAAGTTGCAAGCTTCAGTTTTTGAAATGGTGGATAATGATGGGGGAGTTTGAGTCTTGAAACATGGGCTTGGATCAATTGTGTATGATGCAAGTAAGGTGTCTGGACGGTTAAGAATCAAAACGCACGAGTGGAAATGGAGATGGAGAGTTTTGGCTCAAAAATGTCAAGTGGAATAGTTCTGTGCAGCAAGGGTATTTTGGAGAGTTCTTGGAGGCTTGGAATCGTGTCTTAGCTTGCACCACTTGTGCATAAGTAAGGAAAAGGTTGTAGCACTTGAGAGGGTCATAAGTACAAGATATAGAGTTATGGCTATCTTACTTGATTTTGAAGAAAAATGGAAATATAGTTTCAAGGAAAAGTACAAGCATGGGCTGAGTTGTTAGAGGCTTTAGACAAGTTTTTTATGGGTTATAGGTTGTGCGTGATCAGAAGAAAACATGTGCAAATCTCAAGAACTGATTTTGTGCATAAAAGCTACTTTTCCAAAATGGCAATGTGCACTTTCTTCCCAAAATGGCATTAAGCATGGGAAATGCATTGAATGCTTAGATTAAAGCCTCTAACAGCTGCGCAAAACATTAATTATGGAGTTTCAAGCAAGTTTGAGGCCTGCAAAGCAAAGATTGTGCAGCTTAGCATGGATTTGAATTCTTGTTCATCACAAAATTCTGTCTTGTAAAACAACTTGAAACCCTAACTTCTGGCCTTCGATTCTCCTTGCTCACAAATGATCTCAAGGAGTTATTAGACATTTTGGAAAGCTTGTAGTGTGCTATATAATACCTCTTTGAATCACGTTTTCATAATCCAAATGGAACTATGTGAAACTTGGCCTAGAAGTTAGGTCAAAATCCTGACCAAAATGCTCAAAATTTCACTAAGTGTTTTAGTTTCATGACCATGATTTCATGGATTAATTACTTGAAATCCAAGAATTTATAGGAGGAGTAGTGCAACGAAATGTTTTATATATCATAGATATCTACAACTTTCATGTTGAAAGTTTCCTTTGAATCATCTTGCATCATGGTGAAAAATTGGCTCAAAGTTGTGAAAAAATATGAAGTTTTAACCACTTAGAAAAATTTCTAAGTTTGGAAACTTTGACTTTTCAAAATGAAATCTTGACTTTTTGATTTCTTGATGAACAAGTTTCATATTTTTGTATGTTTTGATGAATTGTGATCTTTGACACTTGATTTTGACCAAAAAGTCAAAGTTTGACTTTTCAGTGTACAATTGACTTTTGATCAGTTGACTGAAAATCAACTATCAATCAATTGATCTTGAGAGAAGTTTTGAGTCATACCATTAGGTCAAAATGATGTATTTGAAACCTTGAGATCATGTCTCAAACTAATTAACCATTTTCTAGGCCAAAAATCAGAAATTGCCCTTTCTCAGTCAAAACCCTAATTTTGACCATTTTGCCCTTTTGATGATCTGATCAAATTTCTTGAGGAATTGTGGTACAAACATGATAAAATGACATATAGGAGTTCACAATGTTGATATGGATAAACAATTATGAATTTTGACTGTAAATTGACCATAATTAACTTTTTCCCCAATATAGTTGAATTTTAGGTCAACTGATACATTGACTGAGCAAAAATGTGATCCAAGACTTGAAACTTGACATGAGCTATCTTGAGGGTCCCTAATGATCCATGAAAGTCATATGAGGCATTAAAAGTTCAATTATCCTTGTGCAATCTCAAACCCTAATTTGTAGTCATTAGAACTTGAGGAGGTGTCTTGAGCTGATCAACCCTTGTGCCGTCTTGAACCAAAGGAGATCTTGTGAGAAAATAATTGATAAATGAGAGGGAAAATTTTGGGGTACAATAGCTGCCCCTGTTCAATCTTCTTAAACCTGAAGAGTTAGATTGGCAGATCCGCCATTCGACTTGAAGGTGGAAGATGATTGAACACTAGAGTGCCTAGAAATTTGCACTCGGAGATAAATCGTGAATGGGCTTATAGATGCCATTTGGAGGAATGATGGAGATTTGCTGGAGATGGGATTGTAGATGCGATTCAAAGGTGAATGTTGACAGAAAATAGACTAAATCTGGACTTGATTTCAATTGGAAAAGAATTAGAACAAATCTTTGGAGCGATTCATCTGAAACTAGCGGAAGTCTTGTATGTTGTTTGACGTGGAAGAATCAGAAGAAATGTTGGAGTGATTTATCTGAACTAGAAAAAGTGTCTACGGGAAAGAATCATAATAAATCATTGAGAGATTTAAATTGAGCCGACAGGGATCTAGAGAAGAATTAGAACAAATCATTGAGATTTATCTGAACCAGGGAAAACATTTGCAGGAAAGAATCAAAATAAACCGTTGAGAGATTTAAACTGAACTGGAATGGATCTGGAGAAGAATCAGAACAAATAATTGAGAGATTTATCTGAACCAGAGAAAATGTTTGCGGGAAAGAATTAGAATAAACCGTTGAGAGATTTAAACTGAACCGGCAGGGATCTGGAGAAGAATCAGAACAAATCATTGAGAGATTTATCTGAACCAGAGAAAAAGTTTGTGGGAAAGAATCAGAATAAACCGTTGAGAGATTTAAACTGAACTGACGGGGATCTGGAGAAGAATTAGAACAAATCATTGAGAGATTTATCTGAACCAGAGAAAACGTTTGCAGGAAAGAATCAGAATAAACTGTTGAGAGATTTAAACTGAACCGGTATGGATCTGGAGAAGAATCAGAACAAATCATTGAGATATTTATCTGTACCAGAGAAAACGTTTGCAGGAAAGAATCATAATAAATCATTGAGAGATTTAAACTGAACTGACAAGGATCTAGAGAAGAATCAGAACAAATCATTGAGAGATTTATCTGAACCAGAGAAGAGTCAGCGGGAAAGAATCAGAATAAACCGTTGAGATATTTAAACTGAACAAATAAGGGTCTGAAGGAAATATCTGTTATGTTGATGGTCGACCAGTCCTTTCTCAGGAATTGATCTATAATTGACTTGTTGAAAATTTGATGATAATTTTCTGTTCATTGATCTTTCCTGAAAAGGTGAAAGGTTAGTTGCATGCAATGTCATGGTGTATGAAATGCATGGTATAACGTTGTTTCTCAAAAATAAATGAGATTGCGATGTATGCATATGTGCAGTCAATGCTATGATGTACGGATGTAATGTATGGACATGTTAATTGTTATGCAGTAATGTTGCTAGAGTCGAG
Organism: Vicia faba; assembly: GCA_948472305.1. Lineage (NCBI taxonomy): Eukaryota > Viridiplantae > Streptophyta > Magnoliopsida > Fabales > Fabaceae > Vicia > Vicia faba. The sequence goes on from OX451740.1 coordinate 490,548,460, forward strand.
GAAAATAAATCCCCGAGTACTGTTGGGAATAAGGAGTGTAATTCTTCATATTTTGAAGTTTAAGTGTTGATGAGATTCCATTTGTTAGAGAAAAACTCTGTTGTGGAAGGGAAACTTCGTGCATTGCTTGTGTACCTCGTGAAATCCTGCTGGGGAATCCTGAGAAACTGGGCAACTTTCACTGGGGAACCTTTGGAGCGGTAACTGGAAGTTTTGTTCCGTCGAGGATGTGAGTGCACTTGATACCATTAAGATGCATACTGGAGATACGTTAGTGATCCTGTAGTGGGATGTCCTGATTTCCGCTCTTGTTGGAAAAGGTGCCTGCGGGGAATTTTAAGGAATGGTCTAAAGATATTATCCTATTTCTTAAAGCCATTAGTGATTGTCTTTCTATTTTCTGTTCCTTTTTTATTTTCTCATTTGTAAACAGTAGTCATGTTCAAATGCATATGTTCAAAAATAATCATTGGACGTTTTTGCAAATGAAACACAGAAATAAAAGAAAAAATAGATAATTTTTCACTTTCAAGGAATATCTTTATATTAACTTGAATAAGTATTTTTGTACAACGAGACGAACATTCTAGTAAGATAATGTCGTCCTATAATACGAAAACTGATACAAAGAAAATATAGTTATGTGAAATAATCCCATGGGGTTCCTATTCTGTTATAGCCTTCATGTCTCTTAGCGTCTCATCCACTTGCTGCCTTGTCCAAAGTTGATTGGATTGATTAGACTCGTTTGAGTTTGTCAGTCGATGCTAAAGGTTGTTTGTAAGGTGATTCAACGGGACATAGTCATACGCTTTAATTCCCTAAATTTTTCCTGGACCGCCCTTTCGGGTTTTCAGTCCACCGGGATACCCTTTTTTTCCCAAGCCATTTTTCGGGTTTTCAGCTTGCCGGATGTACAGATTTTTGTATTTTATCCCTAATTTTTTCCCGAACCTTTTTGGTTCGCCGGGATGCCCTAATTTTTGCCTAGGCCAGTCGACCTAGCAGGTCTTTATTCATGCGTATTATCTTTTGACTATATCTGCATTCATAGGGTGCAGAAGGTCGTCGCCATCCATAGTGGTTAAGATCATTGCTCCACCAGAGAATATGATTTTGATCATAAATGGTCCTTCGTATGTAGGAGACCATTTTCCCCTGGGATCACCTTGTAGAAATATGATACGCTTGATTACCAAGTCACCAACCCGATATACATGACGTCTAACCTTCTTGTTAAAAGCTTTGATCATACGTTTTTGGTACATCTGACCATGACAGACAGCTGTAAGCCTCTTCTCATCAATCAAATTCAACTGGTCAAGTCGAGTTTGAATCCATTCATCTTCCTTCAGCCCTGCATCCTTTATGATTCTCAGAGAAGGTATTTGGACTTCAATTGGTAGGACGGCTTCCATACCGTATACCAAATGGAAAGGAGTTTCCCCTGTTGACATGTGCGCTGCGGTACGGTAACCATGGAGAGAAAATGGTAAAATCTCATGCCAGTCCTTATAGGTCACTATCATTTTTTGTATGATCTTCTTGATGCTTTTATTTGTGGCTTCGACAACACCATTCATCTTTGGTCGATAAGGAGAAGAGTTATGATGTTGGATCTTGGATTGTGCACATAGTGCGATGATCATAGTATTGTTGAGATTCGTACCATTGTCTGTGATGATTCTCTCCAGGATACCGTACCGACAGATGAGATTTTGTTTGAAGAATCGAGCTAAAACATTCTTGGTAACAGATGCGAAAGAAGTTGCCTTAATCCACTTTGTGAAATAGTCAATGGCCACCAAGATGAAGCGGTGTCCATTAGAAGCTGTAGGTTTGACTTCTCCAATCATGTCAATGCCCCACGTCGCGAATGGCCAGGGAGAAGTCAGGACATTTAGAGGAACTGGAGGCACATCTACTTTGTCAGCATAGATCTGACACTTGTGACAGGTTCGTGAATGCTGATGGCAATCTGCTTCCATGGTAGACCAGTAGTACCCCGCCCGTAAGATCTTTTTAGCCATCATATTCCCACTGGAATGGGTTCCAAAAGTGCCTTCATGTAGATCAGCCATGATCTTGTCTGCCTCAACCTTGTCTATGTAACGAAGCAAAGTAGAGTCGTGGTTGCGCTTGTAGAGAATGTCATTACTGAGGAAGAACTTAGCAGAGAATCTTCTCAAGAACTTCTTATCATTGACTGAATCTCCCTCTGGATACTCTTGGGCCTCGAGATACCTCTTAACTTCATGGAACCAAGGCTTGTCCACTACTTCTTCAGTATCGATCTCGTGACAGTAAGCTGGTTCATCCATTAGCTCAATGGTGATCTAGGGAGCCTCGTTACCCCACTTGAGTTTAAACATGGATGACATAGTGGCTAGCGCATCAGCTAGTTGATTTTCCTCTCATGGAAAATGCTCAAAGGTAATTTCCTCAAAATATGGGATTAATGTCAACACATGTTCTTTGTAGGGGATGAGATTAAGGTTCTTCGTGTTCCATTCTCCTTTGATCTGACTGATGACTAAGGCTGAATCTTCAAATACACTTAAGGATTTGATTCTCAAATCTATGGAAGCTTTGAGACCCAAAATACACGCTTCGTATTCTGCCACATTATTGGTACAATTGAAACAAAGTCTTGTAGTGAAGGGAGTATGACATCCTTCAGGGGATATGATCACAGCACCTATGCCATTGCTGAGTGCGTTGGAAGCTCCGTCAAAAACCAAGGTCCATCGGGATCCTTGTTCAGGTCCGTCATATGGTCTGAATTCTTCACAATTGTTTACCATCATGATGTCTTTATCTGGGAACTCGAATTTCATGGACTGATAGTAATCCATAGCCTGATGAGCAAGGTGATCGGCTAGTACACTTCCTTTTATTGCTTTTTGGGTAGTGTATTAAATGTCGTATTCAGTTAGGATCATCTACCACCTTGCTATTCTTCCAGAGAGGGTGGGCTTCTCGAATATGTATTTAATTGGATCCATCTTAGATATTAATAAGGTAGTATGGGTCAACATATATTGTCTTAGCCGGCGAGCAGCCCATGCCAGAGCGTAGTAAGTTTTCTCGAGCAGTGAATATCTGGTTTCATAGTCGGTAAACTTTTTGCTCAGGTAGTAAATTGCATGCTCTTTTTGGCCAGACTCGTCATGCTGCCCCAACACACACCCCATTGAATTTTCCAAGATAGTTAGATACATGATCAAAGTTCGTCCCTCGACTGGTGGCATCAAAATGGGAGGCTCTTGAAGGTACTCTTTGATTTTGTCGAAGGTATCCTGGCAGTTGACATTCCTTTCCACCACTTGATCTTTCTTCAGTAATTTGAAGATTGGTTCACAAGTAGCGGTCAAGTGAGAAATGAATCTGGCGATATAGTTTAGTCGTCCTAAGAATCCTCGTACTTCCTTCTTGGTGCGAGGAGCGAGCATTTCTTGTATTTATTTTACCTTTGCAGGGTCCACTTCGATAACTTTACCGCTGACGATGAAACCTAGGAGTTTACCGGACCTCACTCCAAATGTGCATTTACTCGGGTTCAACCTTAGCTTGTATTTCTTTAGCCTTTCAAACAGTTTCTGCAAATGGTCAAGATGTTCCTCTTCAGTTTGAGATATGTCTATCATGTCATCCACGTAGACCTCTACTTCTTGATGGATCTTATCGTGAAATAGAGCTACTATGGCGCGCTGATAAGTTGCCCACACATTTTTTAACCCGAATGGCATAACTTTGTAACAGAACGTCCCCCACTGTATGATGAAGGTCATTTTCTCCATGTCCCCAGGTTCCATTTTGATTTGATTATAGCCTGAGAAACCATCCATAAATGAGAACACTTTATGCTGTGCGGTATTGTTAACCAGAATATCGATATGGGGAAGCGGGAAATCATCCTTAGGGCTTGCCCTATTAAAATCTCTGTAATCCACACACATGTGTACTTTACCATCCTTTTTAGGCACTGGAACAACATTGGAGACCCATTATGGATAGGAGGTTACGACTAAAAATCTGGCGTTGAATTGTTTCATGACTTCAGTCTTGATCTTCTCTGACATTTCTGGCCGCATGCGACGGAATTTTTGTTTTACCGGAGGGCAATCTTATTTTGTTGGTAGACGATGGACCACGATATCAGCGTCAAGTCCTGGCATGTCTTTGTATGACCAGGCAAAGACCTCAACATAGTCATGTAGTAACTGAGTTAAGTGCTTCTTGACATTGGGTTCCAGATTGGCACCTACCTTGACTTCTTTCTTGTCCTCTTCGGTACCTAAGTTAACTGTGTCAACCGATTCTTCATGGAGCTGTATGCTCTTTTCTTCTTGTTGTAGTAACCTGGCTAGTTCCCCTGGTACTTCAAAATCTTCCTCACCTTCATCTTCGGCTTGGTAGATCAAATTTTCAAAGTCACAAAAGGCCATAGCAGAATCGTTACCCATGGGATCCTGAGTGGATGTGGATCTGCATGTGTGTAAGAGCATAGCTATCTTTGAAAAAATAAAAATGTAGAAAAAAGAAGAACAAAGAGCGTAAAATTTTCATGTGAAAACGTCCATGATTCATTGATGACATATGAAAATGAAGTAACAACCCTTACAAATAGACCGTTGTGCCTCGGGTAAGACACAAGGTTTTAAAAGTCTAAATTGTTTAATTATTACAAGTCTGACAAAAATTTAAAGACAATTACTGTTGGATAAAAGTAATAGGGACAAATTCTTTGGCTTCCCAGTTGTTGAGTCCTCCGTTGATAGTTGGAAAAATCCATTCTTCCAGGTTACAACTGTCATCACCATCCTCCACCATGTTGACTCCATGGTTGCTGATCCACAAAGGTGGTTCCCCGGTACGAGCACGACGAACAGCTTTCTGGGCTCCTGAAGTAAAATCCAAACCAAATTTGTCAGACTTGTAGGGAATATGCTGGAGTTGTCCCCAAATGGTACACCCACCTTCTTCGACTACTGCCTTGGCATCTCTCAGAGAGGCCATCTTCAACGGAGGTCTGGTAATCTTTGGAACTTTGGAAACAATCTTGGTTGCTGCAACTGTTTGTGGGACTTCCTCGAAATGCTGACACGGAGTTTCGATGAATTCACCATCCATTTCCACATATCTGAAGGTGTTCAGGTGACTGACTGTTGTACCCCAAAATTTGCCCTCGCGCTTTTCCACAAGAAATCTCAGCTTCAAACATTTCCTGACTTTTCAAATTGGCTCAAGAATCGGACAAACGGACTTTTCTTGACAGTCAAGCAAAACTAGGGTTTTTACTGATTTTCAGAGCTCTGAATTGTTTCATACAGTGGGCTTAGGGTTTGGTTGATTTTTGGTTCAATTTTGATCAAGCGAGCGTGATTTGGCATTTAATCGGGAATTAGGGTTTTATGGGCATATTCTCAGAAGAATTTAAGTTCCACAGCACTTTGCGGTTTATTTCAAGATTCGGATTAAAATTCGCGTTATATTGGTTTAATCAGCAAAAGAGACAGTGGTTTTGAATTCAGTACGTTTTGATTGGGCCAGTCAGATGCAGGATGCAGTATTGGATTCACAGTGCTTATGCGTTTGATCAGTCCATTTGGGTTAATTGCTGCTTTGCTCTGGATGTTGAATAAGACAGGATTAATTGATCAATGTTGTTTTATTTAAGTTATTTATTATTCTGAAATTAAATGATTGAATTTATTTTTCAATTGTTTTAATTCTAAGAATTTTAAATAAATAAATAAACAATAAAGAAATTAGAATTAATCGGATAATTTAAAATTTTATTGATATTTGAATTATTTGTATAAATTGTTGTTTATTACAGGCAACAATTTACATTTAATTTAAATATTACATAGAATGAAAAAACTATCCTATTTTCTAATATTCTTCGTTCTTCATTCCGCTCCGGTATTCCATTTTTTATCTGCAAAAAGAAACAAGAAAAGTCAGAAAGCAGTTAATTAAAAGACAGATAAAAAGTTGCTCATCATTAGGGGCCACTGACTGGGATCAGTTGCCCTCTCTGCAAATCACGGGATTTCTCCCGGTTCACAGAGAGGGAAGATTTTCATTTCATGAAATGCAAATGCATAAGTTATAAAATTCAAGCTGCATAAGAATCTCAATTTCCAAATCAAAACCATATAGTTCAAATCCAAACTGAAAAGTTCAAATCCAAACTTTTTATCCAAAAGCAAAGGCTACTGTCAAAATGCCCAAAGTCCACTCAAAGAAAATCACAAGTACCCAAGCTGTCATGAAAAGATTTAGCCAAGATATCAAGGAAAAGGAAGTCAGCACACATAAACTGTCAAAAGAGATAAAGATGCAAAATGTAAGATGCAAGCAACTTGGATTTTTTCATCATTTCCCATAGTTAGCCCCTTCAGAAAAGTACAAGTATAATCATATAAAATTCAAACTGTACTTTAAGAGAGAGTAAAGAGAGATAAAGCAAACTCAGTTCAGGTTAGGCATAGACATCAGCACAGCAGGCAAAAGGAAGAGAGAGGAATGTGTACAAATTTCATCAACTCTGCATAATAGAAGATCCACAAGACAGTGCAGTAGCAGGTCAGAAAAAAGATACACAAAATCAAAAAGCCAAGACAGTTCAGTTCAGCACAGCAGACAGTTCAAGATATCAGTTCAGAAGAGACAGTAGAACAGATAGAAGATAGCAAAAGAAAGAAAAATACCACTCAGTGGAGCCTAAGCAAGGGGGGATACAAAAATCAGAAAATAACAAACTGAGTTGGGCAGTAAGCACAGTCCAGAAGTGAGGAGATAGAAAAGATATAGAACCTGTCAAGGCCTCAACCTTCAAGCACATAACTTAGAAATGCCACAACCTGCCTAAATCAAAGAACACCACTACTGTCATAACAAAAAAACCATAACTTGCAACCTATCAAACACCAATACCCTGCCTCAACCTTCAAGCACATAACTTGAAAATGCCACAACCCTGTCCCAAAAACCTCACATAACCAAAAACTGAGTTATCAAACTTCATCAAAATTTCATCAACCACAAATGCCATAACCACCTACCTACATCAAAAAGCTCAAACCCATAACATAAACACACTGAACCTGTCAATAAACCATCAAACATACAATTCAAAGGCAACCCAATCTCAAGCATAATCAAAGCACACAAAAGTTCCAGGCCCTCAGTATAACATCATTGGGCAAAAGCTTTAGGTATCTCAGAAGGCCATTCAAGGCAACATCAAGGCAGCCAATGTTCTAAAAGCATACACATATTCAAAAGCTAGCATTCAACCATTCAAAGCAACAGGCATACAGCAACTCAGGGAGCCTCAGAAGCAAGCTTCATCATAGGCCAAGGCAACATACAGAATTCCCAAGGCAACGCAAGCAGTAGAGAAGAAGAAAGCTAGTCAAAAAAAAATCGTTTCAACAGTAGCAATCTCAAAAGGCAGTTCAAAGAGCCTCATAAGCAAGCTTCATCATAGGCAAGCACACATAGGCAAATCGTCCAAGAAAGCAACCAACAGTTCAAAGGGACATAAAGTAGAAGAGATAAAGAAGTGAGGAATTAGGGTTTCTCAGTACGTATCATCATCAAAACCTTAATCATAAGCAACAAGAGCGAAAATACCAGAAAGCGTCGAAAGCAAAGCAAGCTCAAAGTTCCCCACGCCGCTCCGGCCTCCTCAACGCCTCCAGTTCCGGTTCCATTTCCTCCATCTCCCAAAATTAAGGTAGCTTTTCGTCCCCTTCTCAATCTCAAGAAAAGAAAAACAAACGATAATAACGAGTAAGATTATAACTCAGACTAAGCAAGAAGAAGAGTGAAAATTCTAAGATAGAGAAGGTGAGATCGTTACCCTGTTCGTTTAGGTTTAGTCCAATCGCGGAGATGAGAGGAACCGGAGGTGGCGTTGGGTTGGCTCGGCATCACTAGGCATCACATTCAGCGTTCAGGGAAGTGAAGTTTGATCGGAGAAGACGAATACCACGAACGCGCCGCCGCTGATTAACCCTAGCCCTTGTTCTGAACTGCCAAACGCCTAACCCTAATTTCATTTCAAACTTGACAAAGGGCCTGACCCGTTTCCTGATTACCCCAAAGCCCATTAAACATTAACCTCTTTTCATTTTCATCAACAATATTCATTTAACCTATTCTTCTTTTATATATTAATACTAACCCTTTAATATTTTTATGAAAACATTTCATTTGCTTTACAAAAAAAATCATTTTAATGCAAATACTTTCTTTTTTATTTACAATTTAACTAAAGCATTTTATATATACTTAATTTAATTAAAAATACTAACCTAATTAAAACATTTTTTTATTATTATCATATGATTAAAACATCTTTTTAGATAGAGATTTGTACATAAAAATAAAATATCTTTCTTAACACACATAATTCAATTTTGGACATAATACTTTTTGTACATACATTTTAAAACATTAATTTGTATATATTATCTTTTCTTTTTTTTATATACATAATTAAATTGAAAATACTTTTTTTAATTAAAATGCATATTTGTACATATTATACATTTTTACACATAATTAAAATTGCAACTTTTTAATTAACATTCTTTTTGTACATACCAATTTAAATACATTTTTCTCTAAATATCAAATTCACAAACATTTGGACTAAAATACTTTTCAATTAAAAACTTTAACTTTTAATCAAAACACTTCATTTTTCTTTTGTACATAATTAAACATGCAAAAATCAAAGATTCATTTAAAAACGTTTCTCTAGGTCAAACCCTAATACGACTCAATTTCACATTTCGCACTTGTTACACAACTCATATACATATACCTCTCACATTTACACTTACACAATATATTGCCATATACACATTTTATCTTATATTTGTACGTTCGATATTTACATTTTGATTGTGACATTCGATTTGGTTGTAAATAAGTCCCATCCCCTTGTACATTTATATCCCCACTCCCGGACATTATTTTGTAATAGCGTAGATTTACATTCCGCAATTTACAGCTTTCCAATTATACCATGGTTAGACCTAGGGCTTGTATGTACATAAAAATCAAACGCTAGATAACCTAATACAAGACAAATACATGTAATCAATACACAATCACACTTGCACCCCCTAGGGTAATCCCACATGTTGCCTTCCAAAATGGGCCATGCTTGCACGTCGGGTATCTTTGGCAAAACAAAAGCAAATGATCACAAGTCCCTCAAAGTGTTGCCTAAATCGGAATGATCATAGTCCCTTCAAAACAAATTGCCAAAGACACTTGGCACCATTGCATTCATGGTCCATACGATGACCCGCGCCCGTCCCGAATAAACTTCCTAAACGCAAGATTGTCCACCAATTTCAATGGTGGAACAAAATTGTTAAACGGGGTTAAAACATGACAAAAACCTTTGAGTACAATAGGGTAGACGAAACTCTTAGTTACTTGAGATCAAACTTGCAAAAACACTTGCCTTCTTTTCAAAAACCACAAATCCACAACACTTTCAAACAAACTCTCAAAAACATTTGAAAACATCTTTTCGAAAAGATTCACACTTTTGTAAAACACTCAAACACGAGTCAAATACATTAGTTGCCTAAGACAAGGCATCTTTTTCCAAAGCATTTTCAAAAAGCACCCACACACACACCATTTTCAAAGCAATCGAAAAACAAGGCAAGTGATCTAAAAAACCAAGTAACTAAGAGCCCATGGATAACCATGGATGAAAAGGGTGCTAATACCTTCCCTTTTCATAATCTACCCCCCGAACCCACGAAATATCTCAAAAGGTTTTTGCTGTGCTTTTTTAACCTTTCCTTTAGGATAAAGTAAAAAGTCGGTGGCGACTCTTGCTAACCGCATAAGTGCGAATACGAACGCAAAACACTAGTCAGTTCTCCCACCGTATCACAGAACTGGCGACTCTGCTGGGGAAATACTTTTAAAGTGGAGTAACCTTAGGGTTTAGATCACCTTTGTTTTCAATTGCTTGCTTTGTTTGCTTTTACATCTTGTGGGCTTTGTATCGGAGTTTTATAGATCCTAACCCGGATCTGGGAAATACCCTTTTTAGGTAGCATAATCTGTGAGGGACCTGTCCGGCGTAGACCGACATGGGTGAAGCAGTGGCTACGTTGGTGTGGCGTCTTGGTCTGTACCGATATCCCTCGTGTTCAGACGGGGAGAATATGGGTCTTCCAAGGAGTCATTAAGCACCAACCGACCTTAGAACCCTAATTGACCAACTTGGCCATTAGAACAGTAGCAGTATGCTACACTCATTGAGGCTAAACTCTCGAGATGGTTCCGGCCGCGAGAAAAGGTTGCGATGCTGGAGTTATGACCGATTGAGGGTAGCCAATGATATGAGATCCTTTAGAACCCGGTTTACTTTTGATAGGACAGGTTTTAACCAACAAACTGAAAGAGGGTAGTACCTGAACCTCATGCAAGCCTAAACCTAAGGCCTTGCGTGCTTTGTGTGAATATTGTTTGCCTGTATATACACTCACTTGCTTGTGCATACATGTACATAACATCATAACATCATACCATAGCATTTTAGCATTTTCAATAACCATTTCAAGGAGCTCGAGGGTTCTTTTGATGCAGGGTTACGTTGAACCAGACATCTATCAAGGGGCAAGAGGTTTCTCCTCTAACCAATCCAGTCAAAGTTCAAGTGCAACAACTTGAATCAGTGGCTATGACCCACTCGACATGGTGAGCTTGATTCTCGTGGAAAGACGTCCACCAACACAAAGCTCTCCAAACAAAGGTCGAGAACAACAACTTGAATCAGTGGCTATGACCCACTCGACATGGTGAGCTTGATTCTCGTGGAAAGACATCCACCAACACGAAGCTCTCCAAACAAAGTTCAAGTACAACAACTCGAATCAGTGGCTATGACCCACTCGACATGGTGAGCTTGATTCTCGTGGAAGGACGTCCACCGGTACAGGGCTCTCCAATCCAAGAACAGAGTTCAATCTCTAACATTTCTCTTATGTTTACCCCAAGAGATCCTTGAAAGCATGCATCCACATATCATGCATTTCATTTTGACAATCTTTCCTTTTTCAGGTTTCCTTACTCTCCTGCTGTTTATTTCAGCAAGAGATGGCTCTAGAACGGTCTGTCAAAGACATCCAAGATCAGACTGCTCAGCTGCAAGAGATGTTCCTGAACTTGTCTCTGGGGCAAGAAGAGATGAAAGCTCTCCTCACCAAGGACTTGGGGAATTCCAACAATGCCAGAAGTGATCAGATTGCGGAGCTGCAGTTTGATCTGACAACACTGAGGACTCAAATGATGGGATATTTGGTAGGCCAGATGGCTCTCATCCAAGACCTATCTCAAAGACAAGAGGAACTCAGAGTTCTGGTCCGCCAACTGCTTCCAAACAACCAACTGGGGCAAACATCTGAGGTCGAAGAGCAAGTCACCGCTCAGCCTCCCTCAACTCAAGAAGACAAGGGGAAAGCTCCTCTGCTAGCTTCAGGGTCACAAACCCATCACCAACCTCGCCAGCGTCAACGTGGCAATCGGCGTAAGCAAGAAACGTCGGGAAGACAGTTCACGGAGACTGAAATACCATCATTCTTCATACTGAAGCGCCTGTTGGAGGTCAATTTGCTCACCGTAAAGGACCCTCCTCAGAAGCTCAATATCTCCTCTCCTCGCTTTAATCCCGACGAATTTTGTGTTTACCACTCCTGCAGCCCGGGGCACAGTACCAACGACTGTTGGGCCTTGAAGAACAAGATTCAAGATCTGATTGACATCGGGGTGCTGGAATTCATGCCAGACGGCGAGATGAAGATCTTCCGTTAAAGGGTTCTCCGCTTGAAGTGACGAAGCTCGAAACTGAAAGACTTTTGCTTCTTTTTGAATTTTCAAAGTTGTAATTTCTTTTGCTGTCAAACAATTATTTGTCGATGTTAAACTCTGTTTTCATTAATGCATTGCATATGTTTGTCTTGAATTCATCCATTCGTTTCACTACTCTTACGCTTTTCTTTATGATATTTGACTCTTGATAAAAAGCTGCAAGCCTTTAGAGGGAGGATGACGAAACAATACCGTGATCTTATACAGTATGCTTTTGAACAAACCTTGCTGATGATGTACAGGCATTTCTTTCAATTCCCAAACACTGGAGTTATAAGGAAGTTAATCCCTAGTCAACCCCTTCGAGCCAAAGAAGTAGGAGTCTCCTGTTCTAAACAATCAAAACCTTTGATATAAACCTGGGGCAGGGTAGTCTCTCAGTTAATTCAAAAGAAAATGCGCATGGAAGTCGCAAACTCTCAGTTCGTAATACAACGAACAACGTCGAAAAAGAAAGCATTCCTTCGGAATCAAAAGACAAGGGTGGTTCCCTATCACATAGACAGTCAATCTCTCAAAAGCGAAAAGCCCACTGAGCCAGAACCTATAAAGGAGGCTTAAGAAAGCTGGGGCATCCCGCTGAAAGTAATCCCGAAAACGGTAACAGTCAGGCAAAAGTTAGGGATAACAAATCAAAATCAAAATAGTGAGGTCATTACAAAATCCTCAACAACATGAAAAGTGTTGAAAAAGAAAAAGGAGATGATGACTGTCTCCCGAAAATTCAAACTGGTGAACCATCGCCCAAAAGTCGTTCCAAATTCAAAACAGAGTGCGACGCGCAGTTAACTGAGCTTAGGTCGAAGAACATCACGAAGAGCGGGTGGGTACAAATATACTTTGAGCCTTTATCCTTTGTTTCTTAAACTGTGAACCAGGCCACGTTACAACCCTTCAAAAGTCCTAATTGAAGCATGGGTTAGTTCGAAAGCATACTGTTACAAAAGGTATCCTGACTCCTGTAGGGCTTTGCTCTAAATCTCGTGTTAACTTGTCTTATGAAAAGTTTTCTGCTAAAAACGCATTTTTCAAAATTTCAAAGACAAACATAAACTTTGCATTATTCGAATATCACTGTCTGCATTTAACCCCTTTTGTTTGACAGCGAAGAAGTTCATACAGCGAATGTTCGGAGGAACGAAAACTCTCTCAGTAAGTCTAAATCACTTCAAGAGGATAACACTTCCATCAAATCTCCTATCAACAAGGGGCATGACATGTCACAATTCAATTAACCTGGGGCAGACCAGTCAAGGTCCAACAGATCTTTCAAAATTCAGTTAACCTGGGGCAGTCCAGTCAAGATTTCAAGAAATCTCTCAATATGCAGAGTAATCTGATTCAAGATTCCTTCATCACCACTTGGGGCATTCGAATGTCAAAAGTATTCAACAAATCAACTACAAACATTTCCAGATTCGATTCCTGTATCCAGCCAGGGCATATCTGTTGACTACATTTCCAGACTCGACTCCTGTATCTAGCCAGGGCACGTCTAAAGAGTTCGAAGATTCGATTCCTGTATCCAGCCAGGGCATATCTATTGACGACTATTTCCAGATTCGATTCCTGTATCCAGCCAGGGCATATCTGTTGACTACATTTCCAGACTCGACTCCTGTATCTAGCCAGGGCATGTCTGAAGAGTTTGAAGATTCGACTCCTGTATCCTGCCAGGGCATATCTATCAACTATCACCTTTCCAGATTCGACTCCTGTATCCAGCCAGGGCATGTCTGAAGAATTCCAGATCAACACCTGCAACCACCCAGGAAACATCTGTGAACGACCGATTGTAGACCAACACCTGTAATGAACCAGGATTTTATCTACATCACCACTTGGGGCATTCGAATGTCAAAAGTGTTCAAAACCCGATGCAGTTTTACACAAGCTCATCATCAGGAAACCCTACACCGGTTCCCCTTCAAGACTTCTGAAACAGTTTACGGATTCTTCCCAACAACGGACGCCAATCTACCGACTTGTTCAGATTCTTATCAAGACTTCTGAAACAGTTTACGGATTCTTCCCAACAACGGACGCCAATCTACCGACTTGTTCAGATTCTTATCAAGACTTCTGAAAACAGTTCATGGATTCATCCCAACAACGGATGTTAATCTATCAACTTGTTCAGATGCAACCTTTGAATTTAGTTTACGGACGCTTCCCAACAACGGATGTTGTTCTATTGCTGATTCAACTTCAAGATTCCTGAAAATAGTTCACGGGTTCTCCAAGTCAACGGATGTTAACCTATCGCTTGTTCAGATCCTTCTCAAAGCTAACCACCACGGAAGATCGCGCTCGCCAAAATTCTCCCTATCCCCAGCGGAGTTCCTTCAATCCCCAGCGGAGTCAGACTTTCAAACCTTCTCCCCGCAGAGTTTCGGGAGGACAAATCTTGAGTTCCCCAGTGAAGTCTCCAGGGTTACCTCCCCTCAAGCCAAAGACTCTCAATCTGGTCTCCCCGGCACGAGTCTGCTAGTTTGGGACTCCCCAGTAGAGGTCATCAGGAATTCTCGTCCCCAGTGACAGCCAAGGATTTATTTTCCCCGGCAGCAGTCAAGACGCTTTTATCTTCAGCCGTCTCGGAATCATGTATCCTTGGCAGGATTAGCTCATCAGCTTACATGCGCATTCATTACATTCATATCATAAACATTAAATGTCACATGCATTGCATCATGCATCATAACATTACATACAACTAACCCTTTACCTTTTCAGGTAAGATCAGTCGACAGACACAGATCATCTCCTGAGATTCATCCAAAAATAGTTCAGATGTGACCCGGACACGGCAACATTTTGATACTTATTCCAGATTCATTCAGACGCATCAGCAGAAACCTTACACCGGTTCCTCTTCAACTTCTCAACTTCTGAAACAAGTTTACGGATTCTTCCCTACAACGGATGTCAATCTACCGATTTGTTCAGACTCTTCTCAAACTTTTGAAGACAGTTTACGGATTCTTCCCTACAACGGATGTCAATCCACCAACTGATTCAGACTCTTCTCAATTTTTGAAAACAGGTTACGGACGCTTCCCGACAACGGATGCTGCTCCATTGCTCGTTCAATCCCAATTCCTGAAAATAGTTTGCAGATTCTCCAGACACGGACGTCGATCTGTTGCTTGTTCGGACCCCAATTCAGAGACGTTCCAAAACAGGGATGCCCTTCCGATACTCGTCCACTCACCATTGACCTACAGTTCAACATCACCATATGGCATCTGTAAGCCCATCCTCCTACCAGCAGTCACCGAATGGCATCTGTAAGCCCATTCTCAGATGGCATCTCTAAGCCCATCCCCCGACAAAATTCTCTCGCACCAGATGGCATCTTTAAGCCCATCACCAGATGGCATCTTTAAGCCCATTCACCTCCACCGTCACATCGACGAGCGCAAATTTTCTGGGCACATTAGTGTTCAATCTCCTTTTACCTTCAAGTCGCGAAAGGCAAACTTGCCAATCTAACTCTTCAGGTCCAAGAAGATTGAACAGGGGCAACTGTTGTACCCCAAAATTTGCCCTCGCGCTTTTCCACAAGAAATCTCAGCTTCAAACATTTCCTGACTTTTCAAACTGGCTCAAGAATCGGACAAACGGACTTTTCTTGACAGTCAAGCAAAACTAGGGTTTTTACTGATTTTCAGAGCTCTGAATTGTTTCATACAGTGGGCTTAGGGTTTGGTTGATTTTTGGTTCAATTTTGATCAAGCGAGCGTGATTTGGCATTTAATCGGGAATTAGGGTTTTATGGGCATATTCTCAGAAGAATTTAAGTTCCACAGCACTTTGCGGTTTATTTCAAGATTCGGATTAAAATTCGCGTTATCTTGGTTTAATCAGCAAAAGAGACAGTGGTTTTGAATTCAGTACGTTTTGATTGGGCCAGTCAGATGCAGGATGCAGTATTGGATTCACAGTGCTTATGCGTTTGATCAGTCCATTTGGGTTAATTGCTGCTTTGCTCTGGATGTTGAATAAGACAAGATTAATTGATCAATGTTGTTTTATTTAAGTTATTTATTATTCTGAAATTAAATGATTGAATTTATTTTTCAATTGTTTTAATTCTAAGAATTTTAAATAAATAAATAAACAATAAAGAAATTAGAATTAATCGGATAATTTAAACTTTTATTGATATTTGAATTATTTGTATAAATTGTTGTTTATTACAGGCAACAATTTACATTTAATTTAAATATTACATAGAATGAAAAAACTATCCTATTTTCTAATATTCTTCGTTCTTCATTCCGCTCCGGTATTCCATTTTTTATCTGCAAAAAGAAACAAGAAAAGTCAGAAAGCAGTTAATTAAAAGACAGATAAAAAGTTGCTCATCATTAGGGGCCACTGACTGGGATCAGTTGCCCTCTCTGCAAATCACGGGATTTCTCCCGGTTCACAGAGAGGGAAGATTTTCATTTCATGAAATGCAAATGCATAAGTTATAAAATTCAAGCTGCATAAGAATCTCAATTTCCAAATCAAAACCATATAGTTCAAATCCAAACTGAAAAGTTCAAATCCAAACTTTTTATCCAAAAGCAAAGGCTACTGTCAAAATGCCCAAAGTCCACTCAAAGAAAATCACAAGTACCCAAGCTGTCATGAAAAGATTTAGCCAAGATATCAAGGAAAAGGAAGTCAGCACACATAAACTGTCAAAAGAGATAAAGATGCAAAATGTAAGATGCAAGCAACTTGGATTTTTTCATCATTTCCCATAGTTAGCCCCTTCAGAAAAGTACAAGTATAATCATATAAAATTCAAACTGTACTTTAAGAGAGAGTAAAGAGAGATAAAGCAAACTCAGTTCAGGTTAGGCATAGACATCAGCACAGCAGGCAAAAGGAAGAGAGAGGAATGTGTACAAATTTCATCAACTCTGCATAATAGAAGATCCACAAGACAGTGCAGTAGCAGGTCAGAAAAAAGATACACAAAATCAAAAAGCCAAGACAGTTCAGTTCAGCACAGCAGACAGTTCAAGATATCAGTTCAGAAGAGACAGTAGAACAGATAGAAGATAGCAAAAGAAAGAAAAATACCACTCAGTGGAGCCTAAGCAAGGGGGGATACAAAAATCAGAAAATAACAAACTGAGTTGGGCAGTAAGCACAGTCCAGAAGTGAGGAGATAGAAAAGATATAGAACCTGTCAAGGCCTCAACCTTCAAGCACATAACTTAGAAATGCCACAACCTGCCTAAATCAAAGAACACCACTACTGTCATAACAAAAAAACCATAACTTGCAACCTATCAAACACCAATACCCTGCCTCAACCTTCAAGCACATAACTTGAAAATGCCACAACCCTGTCCCAAAAACCTCACATAACCAAAAACTGAGTTATCAAACTTCATCAAAATTTCATCAACCACAAATGCCATAACCACCTACCTACATCAAAAAGCTCAAACCCATAACATAAACACACTGAACCTGTCAATAAACCATCAAACATACAATTCAAAGGCAACCCAATCTCAAGCATAATCAAAGCACACAAAAGTTCCAGGCCCTCAGTATAACATCATTGGGCAAAAGCTTTAGGTATCTCAGAAGGCCATTCAAGGCAACATCAAGGCAGCCAATGTTCTAAAAGCATACACATATTCAAAAGCTAGCATTCAACCATTCAAAGCAACAGGCATACAGCAACTCAGGGAGCCTCAGAAGCAAGCTTCATCATAGGCCAAGGCAACATACAGAATTCCCAAGGCAACGCAAGCAATAGAGAAGAAGAAAGCTAGTAAAAAAAAAATCGTTTCAACAGTAGCAATCTCAAAAGGCAGTTCAAAGAGCCTCAGAAGCAAGCTTCATCATAGGCAAGCACACATAGGCAAATCGTCCAAGAAAGCAACCAACAGTTCAAAGGGACATAAAGTAGAAGAGATAAAGAAGTGAGGAATTAGGGTTTCTCAGTACGTATCATCATCAAAACCTTAATCATAAGCAACAAGAGCGAAAATACCAGAAAGCGTCGAAAGTAAAGCAAGCTCAAAGTTCCTCACGCCGCTCCGGCCTCCTCAACGCCTCTAGTTCCGGTTCCCTTTCCTCCATCTCCCAAAATTAAGGTAGCTTTTCGTCCCCTTCTCAATCTCAATAAAAGAAAAACAAACGATAATAACGAGTAAGATTATAACTCAGACTAAGCAAGAAGAAGAGTGAAAATTCTAAGATAGAGAAGGTGAGATCGTTACCCTGTTCGTTTAGGTTTAGTCCAATCGCGGAGATGAGAGGAACCGGAGGTGGCGTTGGGTTGGCTCGGCATCACTAGGCATCACATTCAGCGTTCAGGGAAGTGAAGTTTGATCGGAGAAGACGAATACCACGAACGCGCCGCCGCTGATTAACCCTAGCCCTTGTTCTGAACTGCCAAACGCCTAACCCTAATTTCATTTCAAACTTGACAAAGGGCCTGACCCGTTTCCTGATTACCCCAAAGCCCATTAAACATTAACCTCTTTTCATTTTCATCAACAATATTCATTTAACCTATTCTTCTTTTATATATTAATACTAACCCTTTAATATTTTTATGAAAACATTTCATTTGCTTTACAAAAAAAATCATTTTAATGCAAATACTTTCTTTTTTATTTACAATTTAACTAAAGCATTTTATATATACTTAATTTAATTAAAAATACTAACCTAATTAAAACATTTTTTTATTATTATCATATGATTAAAACATCTTTTTAGATAGAGATTTGTACATAAAAATAAAATATCTTTCTTAACACACATAATTCAATTTTGGACATAATACTTTTTGTACATACATTTTAAAACATTAATTTGTATATATTATCTTTTCTTTTTTTTATATACATAATTAAATTGAAAATACTTTTTTTAATTAAAATGCATATTTGTACATATTATACATTTTTACACATAATTAAAATTGCAACTTTTTAATTAACATTCTTTTTGTACATACCAATTTAAATACATTTTTCTCTAAATATCAAATTCACAAACATTTGGACTAAAATACTTTTCAATTAAAAACTTTAACTTTTAATCAAAACACTTCATTTTTCTTTTGTACATAATTAAACATGCAAAAATCAAAGATTCATTTAAAAACGTTTCTCTAGGTCAAACCCTAATACGACTCAATTTCACATTTCGCACTTGTTACACAACTCATATACATATACCTCTCACATTTACACTTACACAATATATTGCCCTATACACATTTTATCTTATATTTGTACGTTCGATATTTACATTTTGATTGTGACATTCGATTTGGTTGTAAATAAGTCCCATCCCCTTGTACATTTATATCCCCACTCCCGGACATTATTTTGTAATAGCGTAGATTTACATTCCGCAATTTACAGCTTTCCAATTATACCATGGTTAGACCTAGGGCTTGTATGTACATAAAAATCAAACGCTAGATAACCTAATACAATACAAATACATGTAATCAATACACAATCACACTTGCACCCCCTAGGGTAATCCCACATGTTGCCTTCCAAAATGGGCCATGCTTGCACGTCGGGTATCTTTGGCAAAACAAAAGCAAATGATCACAAGTCCCTCAAAGTGTTGCCTAAATCGGAATGATCATAGTCCCTTCAAAACAAATTGCCAAAGACACTTGGCACCATTGCATTCATGGTCCATACGATGACCCGCGCCCGTCCCGAATAAACTTCCTAAACGCAAGATTGTCCACCAATTTCAATGGTGGAACAAAATTGTTAAACGGGGTTAAAACATGACAAAAACCTTTGAGTACAATAGGGTAGACGAAACTCTTAGTTACTTGAGATCAAACTTGCAAAAACACTTGCCTTCTTTTTAAAAACCACAAATCCACAACACTTTCAAACAAACTCTCAAAAACATTTGAAAACATCTTTTCGAAAAGATTCACACTTTTGTAAAACACTCAAACACGAGTCAAATACATTAGTTGCCTAAGACAAGGCATCTTTTTCCAAAGCATTTTCAAAAAGCACCCACACACACACCATTTTCAAAGCAATCGAAAAACAAGGCAAGTGATCTAAAAAACCAAGTAACTAAGAGCCCATGGATAACCATGGATGAAAAGGGTGCTAATACCTTCCCTTTTCATAATCTACCCCCCGAACCCACGAAATATCTCAAAAGGTTTTTGCTGTGCTTTTTTAACCTTTCCTTTAGGATAAAGTAAAAAGTCGGTGGCGACTCTTGCTAACCGCATAAGTGCGAATACGAACGCAAAACACTAGTCAGTTCTCCCACCGTATCACACTGACCATATACTCCTCCTCTCCATGGACAATGATGGTTTTTCCCTTGGTTGGGTATTCCAATATCTGATTTAATGTAGAGGTGACGACACTAGCGTCATAAATCCAAGGTCGGGCCAATAAACAGGAATAGGAAGGGTGAATATCCATTACATAAAAAGTTGAATCAAAGATCTGAGTTCCAACTTTAATAGAGATGTCCACCTCCCCGTGCATCATTCTCTTCAAATCGTCGAAGGCCCTTACCACTATGTTGCTGGGTTTTAAGGTCAAACCTTCACAGTCTAGTCTATCTAGAGCCTTCTTAGGCAGCACATTTAACGATGAACTGGTATCTAACAGGACATGGGCCAAAGTAGTGCCCCTGCATTCGATAGAGACACGCAACACCTCATTGTGTTTCCTCCCTCTAGGTGTCAGGTCAGCATCAGAAAAGCCCAAACCATTATTAGCTGTCAAATTGGCCACACAATCTTCAAATTGGTCAGCAGAGGTTTCCTGTGGCACATGGGTAGTTTTAAGAAATTTCACCAAGGCCTTCGCATGATCTTCGGAGCACAACAGTAAAGCTAGCATAGAAATCTTTAAAGGGGTCTGCCCTAGCTGTTCGACCATATTGTAGTCGCTTCTCTTTATAATTTTCAAAATTTCTTCCATCTCCTTCTTGGAAGCCTATGGGATAGATATTGATTGTGCCTTCATCCAGACAGGTTCAACCAAAATGCCTTTTCCCCGAGTCTCAGTCGACTCGATGATAGGGGTGTCAGTAGGGGTAACCCCAGGAACTGTAGTAGTAGTGTCAACAGGAACAAAAGCAAGGATGATCACAGGATAGGTAACATTTTTCGGAGGAGCAATCTCAGGTGAGAACACTCTTCCACTTCTGGTTATTTTGCGGGTTCCCATAATGTTGCTGATGTCGGGGTCAACCTTCTCAAAAATCGAGTCTTCATCAGCCAACCAATCTTGCTTGACACCGTGGTAGTAGACGTCACCCCCATAGTTCCAGGGGACAGTTTTATCTAAGGAGTATGGGATTGGCCCTGGAATAGTAATTATCAATGGAGTCACCTTCGGAACAGATTTAATACTGACGGGCCTTTTGGTGGAGACCCTGGGAGGATTGGCGGAAATGGTTACTATTGAAACATCCTTGTAAGCAATGGTTGGAACAGGGGTCTTTTCAAACAAAATATCTTTGTCATCCAGCAGGCACTGGACACCTGCTTTCAATAAATGACAACCAGTCGGTAGGGATAAACAGAGGTGGCAACCTTCGCCATTTCCCAGAAATAAACCGGCCTTCAACAGGTTCCTTTTGATAGTTAGGAGAGGAGTAACAAGTTCGTCAACAACAACAACAAACACATCATCTACAACTACGTTAACACCACGACCGTGCTTGAGAATAGGAGTGGTGGTAACATTTGGGATCTCGGGGTGTCAAATTCAATTTCCTTTTCCTCGAGAAGGTCTTGCACCTTTTTTTTCAAAGCCCAGCAGTCGTTTGTATCATGACCTGGACTTTCTGAATGGTAAGCACAACGGACGTTTGGGTTGTAATGGGAAGAGGCAATGTTGGAATTATTTAGAGCTTCCCGCAAGGTTACCAGATTAGATCTCAACAAATGTGGCAAGACTTGAGACAACGTCATATTTATCCGAGTAAATTGTCTTACTGGTCTTTCTGTTCTAGGCTAGTTGTTCCTTTGTTGAGTAGGTGCAGGCTTAGGGATCATGACGGCCCCTACCGTTGGACGGCGTTCAGTTTTGTCCTAATTCCTTTGATGGTACACAACATCAACCTATTTTTTCCCAGTGAATGGTTTTCTCACGGCACTGGAGGATGCGTCCTTTTGGATCTTCCCACTCTTAATCCCAGCTTCCACTCTCTCCTCAGTCAAGATTAATTCAGTGAAGCCGGTTGAGGAGATTCTAATTAGATGATTAAAGAAAGGACCGAACAGGGTACCCAAAAACATGTCCACTAGCTCCTTATCAGACAGGGGAGGCTGGACTCTTCCTGCTAAGTCCCTCCACTTCTGAGCGTGGTCTTTGAAACCCTCGCTCGAACCCATATCCAGACGCTAGAGTTGAGTACGGGTGGGAGGAAGGTCTGTGTTGTACTGATACTGCTTATAAAAAGCAGCGACCAGGTCTTCCCAATTATGGATATTGGCCCTCTCCAGTTGATAGAACCAATCTAACTAAGTACCGGATAAACTATCCTGAGAGAAGTAGACCCACAAATCTCTGTCAATGGTGTGAGGCTGTATCTTCCTCACATAAGATCGGAGGTCCATCTTGGGACAGGAAACCCCGTCGTACTTAGAAAACACTGGTGCCTTGAACTTTGGTGGAATAACAATCCCAAACACCAAACCCATCTCTTCAAAGTCCAGCACGGGCACTTTCTGAATCTCCATTGCACTAAGACGCTATTCCAACTGCTTATACTTCTCATCAGCTGGAGGATATTGCTCTTCAGAGTAATCATCCTCTTCTTCCTATTCAGATTCTGGATGGTCAGTCACTTTCTTGTTTTTCCCTTCTTGATTATCCCCTTCACCTGATGATGTTGCGAAGTCTAGGGTCCGTCTGGCTGGCCCTTGGAACCTTCTTCCCATATTTAAAACACTGGTTGATTTCTTCGCTTTCTTCTTCTTTTCTTTGATCAGTAAAGTTTTCAAATCCTCTTGTCCTTTTTCCAGAGTCAAGAACATTTGTTGAAACTGAGCGTTTTGCGCCTAAATATCTTTTATTGTTTGTTCCATATCCATCTTACTAAAATAAATAGTAGAAAGATAAGGAGACCTGTTGTAAGAAACCCTTTTGTGTTACGATGAATGAAGATGCATATTCAAATGATTTCAAGGAAATTAGAGATTTAAATTTTCTTTAGACAAAAAGGAACACACGTCATATTAATAAACCAAAGTTTGAGTATATCATGCCTCTTTGGGCTTACAATGAAAAAAATAAAGTAGAAAACTCTAAGACAAAAAAGTTAAACGCATCCTCTTTGGTGCGATGTAGGCGTTCAGACTCCGCTCTTCATGAAGCTGCTTGGTGAGTTCCAGAACTTTCTTCTCAATGGCATAGAATTGGGCTCGAAAGTGTCTCGCTCTTCCTTAAGCTGTATCCAATCCCTTTGCAAGTTTTCGAGAGAGGTGGGCATGTTAGGATGAAGGATAGTGTATGGGACATCTCCTTCCATAACAGGCTCTATGATAATTGGGAGAATGGAGGGGTAAGGCATCATAATACTTTGAGCACGGGCTCGTACCCATTTGAGATAAGGCTCAAGAGGGATGGAATTCTTGTGCTCCAGTGTCTTGCTATCCACCTTGTTGACCATCCTCCAAGCTTACATAAACCTCTGAAGGTAGCCTTGATCGTCACTTTCGTAGTCGAACACCAAACCTTGGATGAGTATCTCATGAGGACCATCTCTCTAGGCATACCCAAACTGTCGTAATGCTAAGCAAGGGTTGTAAGTGATACCTCCCCTAACGCCAAGTAGAGGGACGTTAGGTAATTCCCCACAATGGTCAATGATAGAAGTATCATCCGAGGATCTTGAACACCAATGAATATCAGAGTGGGTGAGGGACATCATCCTTTGAGACCATGTGAATCTTTGTTCGTTCTTCAATGTTGATCTAGGTAGGTGTTAAATGAACCACTTGGTGAGTAGGGGAATACAACACAAAAGGGTACCTCTTTTCTTCATGGTGCGGGTATTGATGCAATGTAAGATATCTCCCAACAAGGTAGGTATAGGATTACGGGAGAGAAAGACTTTAATGGCATTTACATCTATGAATTGGTCCAAGTTGGAAAAAAGAACCAGACCATAGATGAGAAGGGCCTGGACATCTTCAAAGGCTTGAAAATCCATATCTTCCTAGAATGAACGAGCTTTCTCTAATAGAAATTTGGCTAGGAACCCTTTGACTCTGCTTCTAGTCTCCCAATTTTCTATGATGTCGGCTCTCTTCAAATGCAGAGCTTCATCCATAACCTCAGGTTTCGGTATCCCTTCTGGACCGGTGAACGGTATCTGATCAAGCACGGGCACTCCTAATAGTAAAGAGAACTCTTTTAGTGTAGGTACCAACTAATAGTCAATAAAGGTGAAGCAATAATGTATGGGATCAAATAATTGGAAGAGCACACACATCATCTCCTCTTGGAAATTGAAGGTAGCCAAACTGAGGAGTCGTCCTTATTTCTTGGTAAAAGGAGAATCTCCGAGCACCCTTGATGCTAACTCTTGGAGCTGAGGGTGTGCTTTCACGAAGCTGATTCAGATGGTATTTCTTCGGACGGAGTTCATGGCCAACAAAACAAAAACAAAGATAAATTCCTAAATCCTTGAAATGGTTAGTGAGATTGCGTATGATGTTATGATGTTCATGATGTTATATACAAGTAAGCATATACACACAAGGAAAAAACAAGTCCTTAGGCTTAGGCTTGCATGGAGTTTGTAGGTAAGTACCGTCTTGAAGTTTAGTTGGCTCAAACCTGTCCTAGTTAATAGTAACCAGGTTCTAAGGGATCTCAATATCATTGACCTTTCTTTTAGGCATTGTCTCACCACAATCAATCTTTTCTTGCGGACGGGATATCCTAAAAGTCTAGTCTCAATGAGTGTAGTATCGAGTATCAACCAATTTTCAGCTTTCCACTGAAACCGGTTACCTCACTACGTCCTAATTGGCCAAGTGTGTTCAATTAAGGTTCTAAAGTCAGTTAGTGCTTCATGACGCCACTCAGCGGCTCTGTATTATCCTCGATTTAACACAAGGGATACTGGTACCCACAAGTGCGTCACACTAACGTAGCCATTGTTTTAACCATATCGGTTTACGCCGTACAATTTCCATAATTTTTTGCTACTTACCTAACAAGGTGTCCCAGATCCGGGTGGAGGATCAAAGCAAGCCCAAACAAAGAACCATAATGTAAAGCATGAAAGTCAAACAAAGAAAGCAAGTAAATATGATCTAGCCCTAAGGTAACCCCACTTTTAAGTTTACTCACCAGCAGAGTCGCCAGTTCTATAACACAGTGGGAGAACTGACTTGGTTTTTTTGCATTTGATCGCAAATGTTGCAGATAGCAAGAGTCGCCACCGACTTTTCTTTTATCCAAAAGGAAAGGCTGAAAAGAAAAGGAAATACCTTTAGAGACGTTTTCTTGAGTTCGGGGGGTAGATTATGAAAAGGGAAGGTATTAGCACCCTTTTCATCCGTAGTTATCTAGGGGCTCTTAGTTGCTTGCTAGATCACTTGCTTTTGCTTGAAAATGTGCTTTGTGTGGTTTTTGAAAGTATTTTGAAAAGGCTCCATCGTTTAGGCAAACTTTGTAATAATTCTCGTTCGTAAGAATGTATACAAAGTGTTGATCTTTTGAAAATCTTTTAAGTTTGAAAGATGTTTTGAAAGTGTTGGTGTTTGTTTTGAAAATAGCAAGGATGTTTTGGTTTGAAAAAGAGCAAGCAACTAGGAACATTCTACCTACTCAAAAGTCTTTCTTGTTTATTTCCTCTTTCCTTTGACATTGTTATCTTACCATTGATTTGGTAAGAAACCCTATCTTTGGATGTAAAAGGGACGGACATGGGTCATCGTATAGCCATGATTAGCATTGTTGTAAGATATCTTAGCATTTTCTTTAAGGGACTAAGATCATTTTTGAAAGGCAACTTTGATAGCATCATCGAGGGACTATGATCTTGTATTTTTGCTTGTTTTTGCTAAGACATCTTACATGCGTATTATGACCATTTATTTCTCAAGGCAACAGGTGGATTTACCCTAAGGGTGTAAGTGTGCAAGTGTGTTTTTTTCATGCTTGATTTGTCTTGTATTAGGGTTTGCTAACTTGTTGATTTTTAATCTTTCCATACAAACCCTAATTTAATAGCATTTATATATAAAGCATTAAATTGCGGAAAATAAAAATACTAAGCTATTACATCAATAGGGGAGGGGTGTACAAATTTACAAATGGGGATTTTGCAAGAAAATTAAATCTAATTAACTATTACAACCATATTGAATATTGTACAAAATTGAAAATAAAATGCATGAATGCAAAAAATGGAAAAAGAAATGACTTTTATTTAGTTTTATGAAAGGTTTTAATCTTAACCTAATTAAGAAAATAATTAATGAAAATCAAATAAAATTAACTTAAACTAATTAAAAAGAAATTAACTAAAAAGGATTTTTTAGGGTTTTTAATGAAAAGGTTTTAAGAATAATATAAAAATACATCAAAATTAATTAATTAAAATAAACCTAAATTCTAAATTAATTAATTAAAATAAACTTAAATTCTAAATTAATTTTAATTTACAAGAAAATAATATAATATAATAATTAAACCTAATTATCTAAATATTAATAAAAGAAAGAAATTAAATTGTTAAGAAAATTGTATGTGTTCTTTTTAATTTTATAAAGCAAAATAAAATATGGGTGTAAAAATAATAAAATAAATATTTTTGGATTTTTCTATTAATAATAAATAAAAAATATTTAGTAATAAAAATAATAATAAGAAAATATGAAAGTAAAATAAAGATAAAAATGAAAATGAGATAAAGAAATAAAATGGGACAGGGGGGTATGAAATATAATCAGGGCGAAGGTTAGCAAAAAAAAGAAGGCCCAGTGTTATGGGGCCCAGGCGCTGCAAACAGAAGAGGAAAAGGAAAATGTGAGAAAAAAATAAGCAAAAGGTAGCGCGCTGTGTGTTGAACCCACACCCTCTTGGTTACAAGTGTGCTGCCTTACCACTAGGGTGGCTATACACCCGTTTACTTATATGAAATGATAAATACATAACATAAAATGCTTCCAAGGCCTGTACTTCGTCTTCAACCTTCAGCCAGCAAGAATACCTGTAACTTCTTCATCTCTCAACAAAAATGGAAAGTACAAACATGAAAGTTGTGGCATTTCTTTCCACGAATCCAACCATATAAATAACTAAAGCTAAAAGTCAAAGATGAATGAGAATTTTTCTGGCCCTAATTTAAAACCTAAAAATTTCATAAACTTCAACTCCAAAATTCTCTAAGCTCAGGCCATATAAATGCAAGTTATGGATATGTACAGCTTCGTGGCAATGATATCTACATCTTATCTTCACAAATCAGAATCAAATGATGCGTGTGTGGAGTTTGAGCAACCTTTGAGATGGCCTGATGATTTCTGTAGCTTGCCTGGACCTCCTTGAATGTGTTCCAACTCCTACTTTGCTTTGAGGATGGCTAAAACTCCCAACTCAAGTCAAGTTGCAAGCTTCAGTTTTGGAAATGGTGGATAGTGATGGGGGAGTTAGAGTCTTGAAACATGGGCTTGGATCACTTATGTATCATGAAAGTAAGGTGTCTGGATGGTTAAGAATCAAAACACACAAGTGGAAATGGAAATGGAGAGTTTTGGCTCAAAACTGTCAAGTGGAACAGTTATGTGCAGCAAGGGTGTTTTGGAGAGTTCTTGGAGGCTTGGAATCGTGTCTTAGCTTGCAAACCACTTGTGCATAAGTAAGGAAAAGGTTGTAGCACTTGAGAGGGTCAGAAGTACAAGATATAGAGTTATGGTTATCTTACTTGAGTTTGAAGAAAAGTGGAAATATAGTTTCAAGGAAAAGTACAAGCATGGGATGAGTTATTAGAGGCTTTAAACAAGTTTTTTTGGGGTTATAGGTTGTGTGTGATCAGAAGAAAACAATTGCAAAGCTCAAGAACTGATTTTGTGCATAAAAGCTACTTTTCCAAAATGGCAATGTGCACTTTCTTCCCAAAATGGCATTAAGCATGGGCATTGTATTGAATGCTTAGATTAAAGCCTCTAACAGCTGTGTAAAACATTAATTATGGAGGGCCAAGCAAGTTTGAGGCCTGCAAAGAAAATATTGTTCAGCCTAGCATGGATTTGAATTCTTGTTCATCACAAAATTCTACCTTGTAAAACAACTTGAAACCCTAACTTCCGGCCTTCGATTCTACTTTCTCACAAATGATCTCAAGGAGTTCTTTGACATTTTTGAAAGCTTGTAATGTTCTTTAAAATATCTCTTTAAATCACTTTTGCAAAATCCAAATGGAACTATATGAAACTTGGCCCGGAAGTTAGGTCAAAATCCTAACCAAAATGCTCAAAATTTCACTAAGAGTTTTAGTTTCATGACCATGATTTCATGGATTAATAACTTGAAATCCAAGAATTTCTAGGAGGATTTGTGTAAAGAAATTTTTTATATCTCATTGAGATATACAACTTTTATGTTGAAAGTTTCCTTTGAATCATCTTGCATCATGGTGAAAAATTGGCTCAAAGTTGTGAAAAATATGAAGGTTTCAACACAAAAACTTCTAAGTTTGGAAACTTTGACTTTTCAAAATGAAATATTGAATTTTTGATTTCTTGATGAACAAGTTTCATATTTTGACATGTTTTGATGAATTGTGATCTTTGACACTTGATTTTGACCAAAAAGTCAAAGTTTGGCTTTTCAGTGTACAGTTGACTTTTGATAAGTTGACTGAAAATCAACTATCAATCAATTGATCTTGAGGGAAGTTTTGAGTTATACCATTAGGTCAAAATTATGTATTTTATACCTTGAGATCGTGTCTCAAACCAATTAACCATTTTCAAGACCAAAAATCAGAAATTGCCCTTTCTCAGTCTAAACTCTAATTTTGACCATTTTGCCCTTTTAATGATCTGATCAAATTTCTTGAGGAATTGTGGTCCAAACTTGATCAAATGACATATAGGAGTTCAAAATGTTGATATGGATAAAAAATTATGAAGTTTGACTGTAAATTGACCAAATTTGACTTTTTCCCCAATACAACCGATTTTTAGGTCAACTGATCAATTGACTAAGCAAAAACGTGATCTAAGACTTGAAACTTGACATGAGCTATCTTGAGGGTCCATAATGATCCACGAAAGTCATATGAGGCATTAAAAGTTCAATTATCCTTGTGCAATCTCAAATCCTAATTTTCAGTCATTAGAGCTTGAGGAGGTGTCTTGAGCTGATCAACCCTTGTGTAGTCTTGAACCAAAGGAGATCTTGTGAGAAAATACTTGATAAATGAGAGGGAAAATTTTGGGGTACAATAGGGTAGGGCCCGAACGAGCACAACTTTATTTTCCCTAAATTATTTTCTCATGTCTTTTGCATTCATTCCCTCATTTTCTTTTATCTCTTAAGCATTATATTTGAACACACCCTTAGATTAGAATAACAAGAGTGGATATCGTAGAGTACTACGAGCGTGTGGGGTGCTAATACCTTTCACTCACATGACAAACTCCCTTACCTGATCTCTCGATCGAAAAACTGTGATTTCACCCTTCTCAGGTTTACTCGATGTTCACCTTTCTTCTGTGTGAGATAAAAAATGTTCGATGGCGACTTCATTGATTTCATTATCTGATGACAGTTCAGCCAGTTGTTTCAGCTGGCGACTTCACTGGTGACAGATTGACCAATTGCTGGTCCATCCCATTGTTTATCCTAGCTTTTGTTTCTTTTTCTTTTTCTTTGGGTGCTTTTGGTTGTTTATTGCTCTCCATCTTTGTTTATTCATGTGCTTTATTAGTGTGCTTTCATGCATTGCATTTTATGGTCTCCTATACTCTAGATATTGCTGCTATGTTGTTTCTTTGTTGGTGGGTTGTTACTATAAGGTAAAAGGCCCAATACCCAGGCCAGAGTTGTATACCACTAGGAACACATAAGAATAGAATGGAGAGTCATGACGGCTAATAGACGTATGCCATGTCGTGTCTGATCATGAGAGCCACGACTAGAGTAAGTTATAATGAGGGTATTATCATTATCACGTGTGATGTACGACAATAGTACTTTCAAGTGAACCTACGACTCTAATTAACCTTTGCCTTACCCCGACCTAGTCTTCACCCGTGAGTGAGAGGGACTTGATTAACACAACTACAGGTGGTGACTATGTTCTGATGGTGACTATTTATTCTGTTGGTGACTATGGTTATGTTGGTGACTTGAGTTCTGTTGGTGACCATGTTCTGGCAGTTATGGTGTGTTTTTTATGGTGACTTGATACTGTCGATGATTGTGTGTTCTCTCGGATTTGTCCTGTGTAACACCCCAATTCTACTCAACAATTAAATAAGATCATAGTTACAAAATTTCAACAACTAAATTAGGATGCTACAATTTCAACTTAAAACAACGACATTCATTACAGATACATAACACATTAAACATGAATGAACAAACAACAATATAAATTAATCTTTTAAAACCAACAACTTTCATAACCACGCAGCGGAATCATAATATTCAACATATAAGAATGTAACATCTTTATCCAATTGAAACAACTTCAAATAACAAGCATTCAACTAAAAACAACTTAAAGTTCAACAACTGAAATAATAACAACAATAGAGCCACAAGCGTTAATCGCCCCGAGTGTTACGTATCAGAGA
The DNA here is from genome assembly GCA_948472305.1 of Vicia faba. Lineage (NCBI taxonomy): Eukaryota > Viridiplantae > Streptophyta > Magnoliopsida > Fabales > Fabaceae > Vicia > Vicia faba. Next base: position 490,579,193 of record OX451740.1, read on the forward strand.
AATGACACTGACTCGAAGTACTGAAGGTAAACTGCATTCACTCTAGATTACCTGCACATTACCAACATAAAGTAACATTCAAATAGAAGGGGTGATATATCGAACCATATAATAGACCGTATGATAAACAAAACATTAGAATCAGTTCATACATATTCACCACTTCTCAGATTTTAACAACATAAGCATAATCAAATCAACCACACAAAGACTCAGAATACAACACAGAATGCAACGTGTCTTTATGCAAATGCATGTGGTACCAATGGAGCAGAACTCCCAACTTAAAAGTTTGCTAGTAAATAGAGGCATCAACAAGGCATAAGCCTTCAACTTAGTTTTTTTCCAATCCAGGCCAACTTAACAAGCATCAGCTCCAACTTGATATGCGATGTATGCGACACAACATGAATGTAGCAACAACAACAACAAACAACAACTTAACATAAATCAACATTGGCCATAAGCCTACAACATCAACAACAATTCAACATCAACTCAACATAATTCAACATTAGCCATAAGCCTACAACGTCATATCTGCCAACATTAGAGGCATCTCAACATAATTCATTAACCTGCAAATTTTCAATTAAGCAAAAACTACACAGCACACTGTAAAGACCAAATCAACACGTACGAGCAATAGGACTAGGGAAACTACGTGCCCCTCTACACGCACAACAACCAAGACAATAATAACTAACTCATACTCTTCGACACGCATAAAAATAAATAAGAATAACAACTAACTTATGTTCCTCGAAACAACTTGCACCCTAATGTCGCTCAACAATCCAACACATATATTCTCCGACACACCTTGCAGCCTAAATGCCGCTCGACACCTAGCACTTCAGTATCCTCCTCGACCACTAATTCGGCAAACAACACAGGACAACATGACACCATAACGACCATATTAATACAACTCATAACTTCTGACCAGCTGCTTGGAATACCACAGTAACGGGAAACTATATTTCCTATCAACAGATTCGTTAATTGTATAAGACAGTCACGCAGAAACCCTCCTAAAACAACCACAACAAAAATCCTTAATTTCCGACCAACAACTTGGAAAACCACAACATCATAACGCCTACATCAACAGGGGATAAGTACCCTAACCTATCCATCGATTATACCAGGAAATTATTCAGACAACTCCAAACACCCACAACACGACAAACGGCCAACTCAATAACTGGTTCACTAACCGTGTAAGACAGTCATATGACAACTCCCTAAATGAACACAACATAGAAAACGAGCAACTTTAATAACAAATCCAGAACATCAACGTGCAACAGTCATACAACGACCAATTCCCACATAATACACATCATAAATCCCATTATAAGGTCGGAACCCCACCCTTACTTGGATTAAAGGTCATTTTACCAAAATCCCAGTCGACAACCTTACTTTGTTCTGCTCGACACCGGGTAGCTGGCTCCTCTTTTTGTGCGTCTTCACACGGTCAGCGCACAAAAACCCTTAATCACCAACTAAATCAAATCCTTGTGTCAGCTTAACCTTATATCACAAATTCTATTGGGCCTAACATACACACCCTCACTTTACCACTTTCAACCAATAACATGAGCCCAACACAATTGTTCTATTAATTTCAATATTATTATTATTATTAATCAACTAATTAATTAATTAATTAATAATAATATAACAACTTATACCAACAATTCCCAACATCTCACAACTTTAACAAATAATCAAAAAGTAATTTAATTAAATAATTAATTAGATAACGGGCGTTACAACTCTCTCCCACTTAGAATATTTTCATCCTCGAAAATTTACCTTATTCGAACAACTCAGGATAGGAGTCCTGCATCTTGCTTTCCAACTCCCAAGTCATACTTTCTCCGGCAGCTCCTAGCCAGGCTACTTTCACTAAAGAAATCTCTTTGCCTCTTAGAGTCTTCATCTCACGATCCGCGATTCGTACAGGCATCATCTCCACAGTAAGATTATCCCGTACTAGCACTTCATCCATATGAATCACCTGAGATGGATCTGAAATATACTTATGGAGTTATGACACATGGAACACATCGTGCAAATTCAAAAGATTAGGCGGTAAAGCCACCCTATAAGCAACATTCCCAACTTTGTCCAAAATCTGATACGCACCAATAAAACGAGAAGTGAGCTTCTTAGACTTCAACGCTCGCCTAACACCAGTCACAGTTGTAAACCTCAGAAACACATGATCAATTGCTTGAAATTCCAAATCTTTCCTTCGTTTGTCATGATAACTTTTATGTCTACTTTGGGAAGCTTTCATCTTTTCTCGAATCAACTTCACCTTCTCAGTAGTCTCACAGACAATTTCAGGTCCAAGCACTACAGTTTCTCCAGACTCATGCCAGCATAAAGGATTTCTACATCTTCAACCATACAACACTTCAAAAGGTGTCATTCCAATACTAGAATGGTAACTATTACTATAAGTGAACTCTGCTAACAGAATATAAGTATCCCACGAACCTCCCTGCTCAAGAACACATGCTCTTAATAAATCTTCTAACGAATGGATAGTCCTCTCTGTCTGACCATCCGTCTGAGGATGATATTCCGAACTCAACCAAAACTTAGAACCCAATGCCTCTTGCAAACTCTTCCAGAAGTCTGAAGTAGACCTTGGATTTCTATCCGAAACAATACAATAAGGAACATCGTGAAGCTTCACAATTACACTAGTATAAATCTCTTCCAACTTTGATATTGGAAAACTGATGTTAATAGGAATAAAATGAGCCGACTTTGTAAGCCTGTCAATAATCACCCAAATTGAATCATGTCCTCTTGAAGTATTAGGTAGTTCTGTTACAAAGTCCATCGAAATGCTATCCCATTTCCATTCTGGAACTTCTAACGGTTGCATCAACCCTGCAGGCTTCTGATGTTCAACTTTCGACTTCTGACAAGTCAAACATGCATACACGAATCGAGCCACATCACTCTTCATTCCAGGCCACCAAAACAAATTCTTCAAATCCTGATACATCTTTGTAGCTCCCGGATGAATGCTCAACTTGCTTCTATGACTTTCCTCGAGAATCACTTTCTTCATCTCTACATCATCAGGAATACAAATCCGATTACGAAATCTCAACACGCCTTGCGCATCTAACTTAAAATCACTATCCTCTAACTGATCAATTCCAACCATCGAATCTACCAGTTTTACATCCAACTTCTGAGCTTCTTTGATATTATCTAGAAAATCATTATTAATCTTCAACATTCCCAACATAACACTTTGTTGTGTCACCTTGTAAACTAAGCTCATATCTCTAAACTATTCAATCAATTCCAACTCTTTAACCATCATTGCTGACATATGTAAAGTCTTCTAACTTAACGCATCAGCCACCTCATTCACTTTTCCTGGATGATAATTCAAATCGAAATTGTAATCCTTTAACAACTCCAACCATCTTCGTTGTCTCATGTTCAATTCTTTCTGGTCAAATATATATTTTAAGCTCTTATGGTCACTAAATACTTTAAATATAGAACCATAAAGATAATGCCTCCAAATCTTCAACATAAAAAAAAAATTCAGCAAGCTCTAAATCATGCATAGGATAGTTCTTTTCATGAGTCATCAACTACCTTGATGCATAAGCAACTACCTTATCACTCTGCATAAGCACACGTCCTATACCTACCTTGTTGGGAGACATCTTACATTTATTACATACCTACACCATGAAGAAAAGAGGTACTCTCTTGTGTTGTATTCCCCTACTCACCAAATGGTTCACTTTACACCTCCCTCGATTAGCATTGAAGAACGAGCAAAGATTGACATGGTCTCAAAGGATGATGTCCCTCACCCACTCTGATATCCATTGGTGTTCAAGATCCTTGGAAGATACTTCTATCATTGATTGTTGTGGGGAATTCCCTAATGTCCCACTACTTGGCATTAGGGGGGTATCACTTACAACCCCTGTTTAGCTTTACAACAATTTGGGTATGCCTGAAGGTTTGGTCTTCGATTATGAAAGCGATGATCAAGGCTACCGTCAGAGGTTTATACAAGATTGGAGGATGGTAAACAAGGTGGATAGTAGGACATTTGGACACAAAAATTCCATTCCCCTTGAACCTTACATCAGAATATCGTAATGTCTTACCCTTCTATCCTCCCTGTTATCATATAGCCTGTTGTTGAAGGAGTTGTCTCGTACACTGTCCTTCACCCCAACATGCCTACCTCTCTCGAAGACTTGCAAAGAGATTGGGTTCAGCTAAAGGAAGAACGAGACACTTTCGAAGCCCGGTTCTACGCCAGCGAGAATAAAGTTCTGGAACTCACCAAGCAACTTCATGAGGAGCGAAATCTGAACGCCTATATTGCCCCAAAGAGGATGCGCTCAACTTTTTTGTCTTGGGAGTTTTTGTATTTTATTTCCTTCATTGTAAGCCCAAAGAGGCATTGTTGTACCCCAAAATTTTCCCTCTCATTTTATCAAGATTTTCCTCACAAGACTCTTTGGACTCAAGGCCAGATTAGGGTTTGCTCTGCTCAAGATCTCCTCTTGCACTGTTGACCTGAAATTAGAGTTTGAGTTTGCACAAGGATTTTTGGACTTCCAATGCTCAATTTAACTTTCATACTTCATGTTTTACTTATAAGATTTCCCATACCAAGTTTCAAGCCTTGAATCAAATTTTTGCCTAGTCAATTGGACAGTTGACCTAAAAATCAGCTGTATTGGGGAAAAAGTCAACTGTGGCCAATTTATAGTCAAACCTCAAAATTTTTGATCCACATTAACATTATAGACTCATATGAACCATTTGATCAAGTTTGGACCACAACTCCTCAAGAAATTTGATCAGATCATCAAAAGGGCAAAATGGTCATTTTTAGGGTTTTGACTGTAGAAGGGCAATTTCTGATTTTTGACCTAGCCAATGGCAAATTGGGTTCAAGCATGGATTCAAGGACTCAATGGCATCATCTTGACCTAATCACAAGGTTCAAAAGATCTCAAATGCATTGGATTGACAGATGAATTTTCCAGTCAACTGATCAAAAATCAATTGTACACTGAAAAGTCAAACTTTTACTTTTTGGTCAAAATCAAGTGCCAAGGGTCATTTTTCATCAATATGTGTCAAAACATGAAACTTGTTCACCAAGAAACCTAATTTTGAAAATTAGGGTTTAAAATGGAAAATTTTCATAACTTAGAAATTTTCTAAGTTATGAAATTTCTTATTTTTTCCCAACTTTTTCACCATGATGAAATTGGATTCAAACAAAACTTCCAACATGAAAGTTGTATTCCTCCACAAAATATACAACTTTGTTTCACAAAGTTTTCCCAAAAGATTCTTGGATCTCAAGTTATGATTTTGTGAATAGGGGTCCAAAAACTTTCTAACTTAGTGAAATTTTGCCCTAGTTTAGGCAGGATTTTAACCTATCTTCATGGCAACTTTTCACATAGTTCCAAGTGGAATCTCAAAATTAATTTCAAATATGGATTGTATAGCATGTTACAAGCTTTCCAAAATGTCCAAGAACTCTCCAAGATCATTCATGGTTAGGGAGAATTAAATGTTTGAAAATGGCAAATTATCACTTTTGTCCAAGGCATTTTGCACATTGCTACAACTTGCAATTCTGTCCAAAGCATGCTTGTACTTGGTTTACATGTTCTAATCTCTTCTACACTCATAAATTAAATGCAAATACATTGGTTAAAGGCTTTGTTTTGAGCTCTAGAACATTACACATTGAATTAATCCATTTTTGGCAAAAAGATAACAATGACATTTCCATAAAGTTCACTTTAAGCATTTTTGTTCCCCTTGAGCCTTGAACCCAATCTCTTGCAGCGAACAAAGTTCACTAATATCAGGCAAAGTTCACCAACTATGTGCAGCTAGAATACAAGCCTGTACAACCTTGGCATTGTCACTTCTCACCTTTTACTTCAAAAACAAGCAATTGTGCAAAAACTCCACAACTTTGTAATATGATAAGAGAAAGTCCAAGTCTCATTTCAAACAAGTTTTACACATTGTATAAGGCCAGAAACACGAGTTAACAAGTTCTCAAACCCTCCAAAACACCAAAACCCAAGTTCCTGCAAAAACATGGCAAGCCTTGCAGAATCACTTCCTAATCAAAATCCACTTGTGCGTTTTGTCCCAAACCACTTCAGACACATTACATACAATACACCTAAGCTGTCCAGACCATTCTCAAACCACTGTAACTCCATTTTCACACTTCACCATTTTTACTTTGAATCTTTGTAGGATGAGTTCTACAAGCACATTCAGGCTATTTCAAAGCAAGCCAAGCATTGGGGAAGGTTGAGTGAACTTCAGGAAAGCTAACACGACCTTCAGGCCTCATCAAAAACCCCTACATTGCCATATCCAAACTTGACTGAAACAGGTATTTTCCAAGTTTCTATCTCTCTATTTAGGAATCATTAGGCTTAGGTTTGTGAAGCAAAAATGTAGTCCTCATTGTCCTTGAGATGTACATATGCATAGATTTCGTTTATGTTAACTGATCTAGGAGAATTTGGATGTTGAAGTTTCTGAAAAAACTAGGTTAGAATTTAGGGCCAAGGAAATTCTCTCTGGTCTTTGAGAGTTAGATCAAGTTTTTTACATGGTTAGAATCGTGTGATCATGAGCTATAACTTTCATGTTGCAAGTTTTTGTTTTTGAGCACGTATGCAGGAGATACAATTTGAAGCAGGACACGCGCGCGTTTCTGATCCAAGGACAGGGACAAAGTGGAAATGGGCTGGGCCTGGCTTGCCTTGCTGTTTGCACCCCCCTTTGTGTTATTTGCACCCCCTGGCCCATTTTCTTTATTTGTGCATATTTTTCATTTCTTTTTTTATTTTCTGACTTTATTATTTTTTCTTGAACATTTAAAATCACAATAATTATTTTCTTTATTTTTGACATTTTATCATATTTTTATTTTATTTTTATTTGCATAAAAAATAATTATTAGATTAATATTACTTTATTTTCTTAATTTAAATTTATAAATAATACAAAAATATTATTTATTTTTATTTTTATTATTTATACACTTAAATAATATTTTCTCACACATTTTAATTTTTTAACACTTTTGTATATATTTTTATTTATTTTCTTGTGCATAAATAAATAATATAGAATATATATTTTCTTAAAACAAAAATTAGGGTTTCCACCCTTTTCAAAAATAATCATTTTTATTTTCTTATTTTTTGAGACATTAAATAATTTATTTTACATACATAAAATAAAATATAAAAACATTTTTTGCATATTTATAATATATTTGCTTATTTACTTATTTGTACAAATAAATTCAATATGATTGTAATAGTTTTAGGGCTTTATTTTTTAGCAATATCCCCCTATTCAAACTTGTATCCCCCTCCCCATAATAATGTTGTAATAGTCTTAGATTTACTTTTACGCATTTTATTTCTTTATATGCATGATTAATAAGATTAGGGTTTGTATGATAACCAAAAATCAAAACAAATAGCATGACTAAACACAAGACAAAAATGCATGAAAATGACAACACAATGCACACAAGCACCTCTAAGGTTTCACCCACTTGTTGCCTTAAAAAACATGGCCATGGTATGCATGCTAGGTATCTTGGCAAAACAAAAAATTAAAACAAAAGATCATAGTCCCTCGATGACGCTATCTTGGTTGCCTATACAAAAATGATCTAGTCCCTCAAAAAAACTTTCTAAGATACTTGGCAATATTGTTACCATGTTCATATGATGACCCACGCCCGTCCTGTTTAACATCCAAATACAAGGTTGTTTACCAAATACAATGGTAAAACAACAATGTAAAATGTTTAAAAATGTATAGGAAAGATCTTTGAGTAGGATAGACAACTCCTAGTTACTTGATCTCTTGCAAACCATCCTTGTAATTTCAAAAACACACAACACAATTTCAAAATAGTTTCCAAACAAACTTTCAAACATTGAAACATTTTTCAAAAGACAAACACCTTTGTATATATTCAAACAAGAATCATTACAAAGGTTGCCTAAACGAAGGCCTCTTTTCAAAATATTTTAAAAACCACACACAAAAGCACCATTTCAAACAATTGAAAAGCAAAAGCAAGTGATCTAAACAAGTAACTAAGAGCCCATGGAAAACCATGGATGAAAAGGGTGCTAGCACCTTCCCTTTTCATAATCTACCCCCCGAACCCAAGAAAACATCTCAAAGGTCTTTCCTGTGCTTTTTGACCTTTCCTTTGGATAAAATAAAAAGTTGGTGGTGACTCTTGCTAAACCGAAACATTTGCAAACACAAACGCAAAACCTCAAGTCAGTTATCCCACTGTATCACAGAACTTGAGACTCTGCTGGGGATTATCATATAAAAGTAGGGTTACCTTAGGGTTTTAGATCACCTTTACATGCTTATCTTGCTTGACTTGTATGCTTTGCACTTTGGTTCTATTGTTTGGGTTTGAATCCTCTACCCGGATTTGGGAAACATTCATAGGTAAATAGAAATACATTGTGGAAACTGTGCGGGGTATACCGACATGGTTGAAAGCAATAGCTATATTAGTGCGACATATTTATGGGTACCGGTAGCCTTTGAGTTAATCAAAGAGAATACGGGGCCGCTGAGTGATGTCATGAAGCACTAATGTACTTTTAGAACCTTTACTTGACTAACTTGGCATTTTTTAGGGGTAGTGAGATGACCGGCTTTGGTGCAGTCCGAAGTTGGTAGATACTCGACACTACACTCATTGAGGGTTGTTTTCTTGGAATATTTTGGTCACCAGTAAAGTGGATAAACTGAAACAATGAACACAGAAAATAATCCAGTGATATTGAGCTTCTTAGAACCCGGTTAGTATTTATAGGACAGGATGAGCCAACTAAACTTCAAGAGGGTACTTACCTATGAAACCCCATGCAAGCCTGAAACTAGGAACTTGTGTGATTTGTTTGTACATATATACTTGTACATAACATCATGGACATCATGAAGCATCATATGCATATACTAACCATTTCAAGGATTTTGGATCTTCATCTTTGTTCCTGTTTTGTAGGTTATGGAATCACTGCGCAGGAAAACTATTTAGGTCAACCTTGTGAGAGTTCCTTCTCAACTCAAGGAGATTGCTTCTAGGATTCCAGAGTATTCTCCATTCACCGAGAGGCATGGTTGTCTTCTCAACTTAGCCAACACCAACACTGAGGAAGATATGGTGAGAGTTCTCTTCCAGTTCTTTGACCCCCTACACCACTGCTTCACATTTCGTGATTACCAGCTTGTGCCTACTTTGGAGGAATTTTCTCAACTCTTGAGGATTCCTATTATCCATCAACTACCCTACAACGGTACGAAAAGAGATCCAAAGCCTGAAGATGTTGCTCAAGCTCTACACTTGCAACCATCTGATGTCATAGGTCATTGGGAAACTAGAAGTGGTGTTAAGGGTTTCTTGGCAAAGTTTCTGTTTGAGAAAGCTCAAGAATGCTGGAATTCCTTGGACCTACAAGATTTTGAGGAGATTGTAGCTCTTCTCATCTATGGGTTGGTCTTGTTCCCAAACCCTGACCAGCTTATAGATGTCAATGCTGTCAAAATCTTCATGGCTCGCAACCCGGTGCCTACATTGCTTGGGGATATCCTCCACTCATTTCACACTCGAACAATGAGGAAAAGAGGTGTTCTCATGTGCTGTACTCCTCTACTGGCAAGATGGTTTATTTCTCATCTTCCCCAATCAGTCTTGAAGAATGAGCAAGGCTTGAGGTGGTCACAACGGTTGATGACTCTTACACATTCAGATGTCCATTGGTGTTCTCGATCTAGAGAAAATGTTATCATCATTGACCGTTGTGGGGAATTCCCTAATGTCCCTCTACTAGGAATTAGGGGAGGCATTACCTATAACCCTTTCTTGGCTCTGAGACAATTTGGGTATGCCCGAAGGGATGGCCCACATGACATGCTGATTCCAGACTTGGTTTTTGACTTCGACAACGACGATCAAGGACTTCAACAAAGGTTCATCCGAGCTTGGAGGATGCCCAACAAAGTGGACAGTAAGACCTTGGGACACAAGAATTCCATCCCCCTTGATCCTTACCTGAAGTGGGTACGAACCCGCGCTCAAAGTCTTATGATGCCTTACCCCTACATGCTTCCTATGATTAAAGAGCACGTTATGGAAGGAGAGGTTCCATACACCCTCCTACATCCTGACATGCCAACATCATTAGAAGATTTACAAAGGAGTTGGATACAGCTCAAGGGAGAACGCGATACTTTTGAAGCCCAATTCTACGCCAGTGAGAAGAAGGTTTTGGAACTTACTCGTCAACTTCACGAAGAGCAGACTCTCAACACCTACATTGCACCAAAGAGGATGCGCAACGTCTTTTTACATTAGAATTTTGTATTCTTTTTCCCATGGGGCATTGATGTACTAACAAATTCTATCTTATTAATATGACGTGTGTTCTTTTTTGTTTACAACAAATTTGAATTTCTGAATCCTTGAATGCATTACATGAATACATATCATTCATCATATGCATAAACAGGTCTTCACACCAAGTTTCCTTATCTCTCTGCTATTTATTTCAGCAAGATGGATATTGAGCAGACGGTTAAAGACTTACAAGCGCAGAGTTCACAGTTCCAACAGCTACTCATGACCCTGGCCAAGGGGCAGGAGGAGCTCAAAACTTTGCTGGAAAAGTTAAAGGAGAAAAAGAAAAAGAAAAGAGTTGGTGTGGCTACTTTGGGTAGAAGATTTGAAGGTCAAGCTAGAAAGGTCCTGGATTTCCCCTCAACATCTGATGAAGGGGTAGGAAAAGGAAAGGGAGTTGCAGTGCCATATGAATTTGAGGAAGAAGAAAAAGAAGAGGATGAAGACTATTCTCAACAGCAGTATCCACCTGCAATGACAAATACAAGAACTTGGAAGAATGTCTGGCAGCTATGGAGGTACAGAGAGTGGTTGGGCTGGATTTTGAGGAACTAGGGTTGGTTTCTGGAATTGTCATTCCCCCTAAGTTTAAGGTGCCTCTTTTTGCTAAATACGATGGGGTGTCTTGCCCAAAGATGCACCTACGGTCTTACGTCAGGAAAATCCAACCACATTCTTCTGACAAAGACTTGTGGGTACATTTCTTCTAGGACAGTCTATCGGGGACGCAGTTGGATTGGTTATACCAACTAGAGAGGTATGATGTACATAATTGGGAGGATTTGGCGGCCGCCTTCTACAGACAATATCAATATAATGCGGACTTAGCACCAACCCGTACTCAATTACAGAGTATGGGCATGGTCTCAAATGAAGGTTTCAAAGAGTATGCTCAGAAATGGAGGGACTTGGCTGGAAGGGTGCAACCATCGTTATCTGAAAGAGAGCTTGTTGATATGTTCTTAGGGACTGGGGAAAGAGTTTAAGTCGGAATCAAGAGCGGAAAAATTCAAAAAGATGCATTTGCTTCCGCTGCCATCAAAAAGCCTTTTCCAGCAAAGAAAGAAGTCTCAGCTGTCTACTCCCAAAGAGGTTAAGGAAGAGTTGAGCGTCGGCCAGCAGTGGGGGCCGTAATGATTCAGAAGTCTGCAGCTAATCAGCCCAGAAACAATCAACCCAGAACCAACCAATAAAGGGTGGAAAGGCCCGCACGGAAATTCACCCAGATAAACATGACTCCCGCTCAAGTTTTACCCCATCTCCTGAAGTTAAACCTTACCAGTTTGAGAGAGGCCCCGGAGAATCTGAATACGAATTCTCCTTACTACCATTCTAACGCCAAGTGTGCTTATCATTCAGACAACCTGGGGCACGACACCAACAATTGTTGGGCCCTCAAGAATAAGATTCAGGATTTAATAGATGCTAAAGAAGTTGAATTCGATGCCCCTGAAAAGTCGAACGTGATCTCTGCTCCAATGCCAAAGCATGGCCACAATGCCCATGCTGTTGAAGAAGATTTTTTTGTTGCTACTGTTGATGATTTGATGACTCCGCTACCGATAATCAAGCTGAATTTGTTGAAGGCTGGGATTTTCCCAAGTTGTGAAGAAGATTGCTACCTTTGTTCATCCTTACCAACCGATTGTCTGTTGTTGAAGTTAGGCATCCAACGCCTAATGGATAACTAAGAAATCCTTTTTGAAAAGACTCCTGTTACACCGACTCCTGTCAATGATGTTTCAATAATTACCATATCCGTTAATCTTTCCAAGGTCTCCAAAAGACCTGTTAAGATTACATCCAATCCAAAGATTGTACCTTTGAAGATAACCATGCCGGGGCCCATCCCGTACAAGTCCAACAAATCAATACCGTGGAACTATGGGGGAGAGATCTTTTACCACGGTATTAAACAAATTGAATCAACTGAAGAGAGTTCTGATGAAGAGACTTCCGATATTGGAAACATTGCCGGAACGAGTAAAATCACCCGCAGTGGAAGAATTTTCTCTCGGAAGATTTCCCCTCCAAAGGCAATCTTCGGACCCTCGGCTGCTCCTAAGGTTACCCCTGTACCGGTCAACATATCCGCGAGAACTCCAGTTCTTGAAGAAGTTGTTACTTTTGTGGTTGTACCCTCTCCTGTTGCTGATGATAGAGGGAAAGGAATCCAAGAAGAGCCCGCCAGGATGAGGGCTCAGCCGTTGATCATCCCTTAAACTTCTCAAAAAGAAATGGAAGAGATTTTGAAAATAATCAAGAAAAGCGATTATAATGTTGTGGAGCAACTGGGGAAAACCCCCTCAAAAATCTCTATGTTGGCCTTGCTGCTTTGTTCAGAAGCTCATGCTAAAGCTTTGATCCAATTCTTGAAGACGGCCCACGTGCCACAGGAAACCTCCGCGGATCAGTTCCAGGAATGTGTAGCTAGCCTAACAGCAGACAATGGTCTAGGATTCTCCAATGCTGTTCTAACAATCAAAGGGAGAAAACATAATGACATTTTGCATGTCTCGGTGAAATACAGAGGGACTACTCTAGCACACGTTCTGGTAGACACTGGTTCTTCGCTGAATGTCTTGCCGAAGAAGGCCTTGGATAGGTTGGATTGTGAAGGCCTAACCCTGAAACCCAGCAATATGATTGTCAGAGCCTTTGATGGTTCTAAAAGGATGGTCCACGGGGAGGTGGACATCCCGATTAAAGTGGGAACTGAAGTCTTCAACTCCACATTCTATTTCATGGACATCCGTCCCTCCTATTCTTGCTTGTTGGGAAGACCCTGGATTCATCATGCTGGAGCCGTCACTTCTACTCTGCATCAGAAGCTCAAGTACCCTGTCCAGGGGAAAATTGTAACTGTTCACAGCGAAGAGGAATACATGATAAGCCATCTAAATTCTTTCCACTATGTAGAATTGGATGGTGAATTCATCGAAACCCCCTTTCAGCATTTTGAGGAGGTAGCTCAGGAGATTGAGGCAACCAAGACAGTGGCTTCTGTACCCATGATTACCAGACCTCCGCCTCAGATGTCTTATTTAAAAGATGCAAAGGCTGTGATTGAAGAAGGAGGAAGCACAATCTGGGGGCAGCTTCCTGATTTTCCTTTCAAGGAAGATAAATTCGGCTTGGGTTTCACTTCGGCTAGTCAAAAGGCTATGCGTCGCTCCCAGGCTGGAGGACCACCAGTGAAGATCACCCATCATGGAGTTAATGCTTTGGAGGATAGTGAAGAGGAGAGCAATCTGGAAGACTGGATTTTCCCTACTGTTGACGTAGGACTATGCAATTGGGAGGAAAAGGAATTTGTTCCCATTACTTTCATGAATCAGTAATTTATCTTTCAAATATTTCTGTTGGTTTATAATAATTCTCAGACATTTCGTACACTTTTATCCTTGTGCCTTACCCGAGACACATAGGTCCATTTGTAAGGGTTTGATTTTTCATCTTCATATGCCATTTTAATGAATCATGGACGTTTTCACATATAAATTTTTGTGTTCATTGTCTTTTTTTTTACATTTTATTTGTCTAAAGATGGCTATCCCTTACACACACCCACACTCAAAAATGCAGGTACCCTTCCATTCCAGATTCCATGGGTAACAATTCTGCTATGGCCTTCAATGACTCTGAAGATCTGGTCTACCATGCCGAATACGAAGGTGATGAAGACTGTGAAGTGTCAGGAGAATTAGCTAGGCTGCTACAATAGGAAGAAAGGGCTATTCTACCTCATGAGGAGTTGTTAGAGACAATCAACTTGGGAACAAAGGAAGACAGAAAAGAAGTTAGAGTGGGTGCCAACCTAGAGCCAAGTGTCAAAGAGCGCTTAATTCAGCTATTGAATGAATATGTTGAGATCTTCGCCTGGTCATATGAAGACATGCCGGGACTTGATACAGATATTGTGGTTCACCGTCTCCCTACAAGAGAAGACTGTCCACCAATTAAACAGAAAGTCCGCCGAATGAGGCCTGACATGTCTGAAAAGATCAAAGCTGAAGTTATGAAGCAGTTCAATGTTGGATTGCTTGCCGTTACTTCCTATCCATAATGGGTTGCTAACATTGTGCCCGTGCCTAAGAAGGACGACAAAGTCTGAATGTGCATGGATTACAGAGACTTAAAAAGGGCTAGCCCTAAAGATGACTTTCCACTAACGCACATTGACATCTTGGTTGACAATACAGCTCAGCACAAGGTATTTTCTTTCATGGATGGATTTTCAGGTTACGACCAGATCAAAATGGCATCTAAAGACATGGAGAAAACTACTTTTGTTACACAGTGGGGTATGTTCTGCTACAAAGTGATGCCATTCGGACTGAAGAATTCCGGGGCAACCTATCAATGCGCCATGGTGGCTTTGTTTCATGATATGATACATCATGAGATAAAGGTCTACGTAGACGACATGATAGCCCGATCACAGACGAAAGAAGAACACCTCGACCATCTGCAAAAGCTGTTTGTCAGGTTGAAAGAGTACAAGCTCAGACTGGACCCTAAAAAGTGCACTTTCGGAGTCAGGTCCGGTAAACTCTTGGGTTTCATTGTCAATAACAAAGGCATCGAGGTTGATCCTGCCAAAGTCAAAGCTATATAAGAAATACCTGCCCCTCGCACTGAGAAGGAGGTCAGAGGTTTCTTGGGACGCCTAAACTACATTGCAAGGTTCATTTCTCACCTAACATCTACTTGTGAACCAATCTTCAAGCTGTTGAAGAAAGATCATATGGTTAAATGGAATGATGACTGTCAAGTTGCTTTCGATAAAATCAAGGAGTATCTGCTAGAACCTCCTATCTTGATGCCTCCCGTCGAAGGAAGACGACTAATCATGTATCTGAATGTCCTAGAGAATTCAATGGGGTGCGTACTGGGCAAACATGACGAGTCTGGCCGAAAAGAGCATGCCATTTATTACCTTAGCAAAAAGTTTACCGACTGTGAGACCCGATACTCACTGCTCGAGAAAACTTGTTGTGCTTTGGTATGGGCTGCTCACCGACTAAGGCAGTATATGTTGACTCATACCATTCTGCTGATATCTAAGATGGATCCAATCAAGTACATCTTTGAAAAAGCCTGCTTTATCTGGAAGAATAGCCAGGTGGCAGATGATCCTCACAGAGTATGATATACAGTACATGACCCAAAAAGCTATAAAGGGGAGTGTGCTAGCCGATCATCTGGCCCATCAAGCTATCGAAGATTACCAATCCATGAGGTTTGACTTCCCCGACGAGGATATCATGACTTTGGATAACATTAAAGACTTCAGACCATATGACGGACCTGAACAAGGATCCCGATGGACCCTGTACTTTGATGGTGCCTCCAACGCACTTGGAAACGGTATTGGTGTTGTACTTATTTCTCCATAAGGTTGCCATACACCTTTCACCGCCAGACTTTATTTCAGCTGCACCAATAACATGGCCGAGTATGAAGCTTGTATCTTTGGTCTCAAGGTTGCCATAGACTTGGGAATCAAATCCTTGATTGTATTTGGGGACTCCACTTTGGTTATCAGTCAGATCAAAGGAGAGTGGGATACTAAACATCCAAACCTCATCCCTTACAAAGAACATGTCCGGACATTGTTACCACATTTTGAGCAGATTACCTTTGAGCACTTCCCGCGAGATGAAAATCAGCTAGCAGATGCTCTAGCTACAATGTCCTCCATGTTTAAACTTAACTGGGATAATGAGGCTCCCCAAATCACCATTGAACGGATGGACGAACCTGCACATTGTCACGAGATTAATACCGAAGAAGTAGTGGACCGAACTTGGTTTCATGAAGTCAAAAGGTATCTCGAGGCTCAAGAATATCCTGAAGGAGCTTCAGTCAACGACAAAAAGTTCTTAAGGAGATTTTCAGCTAAGTTCTTCTTGAGCAATGGTATCCTATACAAGCGCAATCATGATTGCATTCTGCTTCGTTGTGTAGACAAGGTTGAAGCTAAACAGATCATGGCTGAACTGCACAATGGTGCCTTTGGCACTCACTCTAGAGGACATACGATGTATAAGAAGATTCTATGGGCAGGCTATTATTGGTCTACCATGGAAGCTGACTGCCATCAACACTCCCGAACATGCCATAAATGTCAAATCTATGCGGATAAGGTACACATACCTCGAGTTCCTCTCAACGTCTTAACAGCTCCTTGGCCATTCGCTATGTGGGGAATCGATATGATTGGAGAGATCAAGCCTACAACATCCAATGGACACCGCTTCATCCTGGTGGCCATTGATTACTTTACCAAGTGGGTCGAAGCAGCTTCCTTCGCATCCGTTACAAAGAATGTTGTTGCCCGCTTCATCAAGCAGAACCTCATTTGCCGGTACGGCATCCCCGAAAGGATCATCATCGACAATAGTACAAACCTGAACAATACTATGATCACTGCTCTGTGCAAGCAGTTCCAGATTCAACATCACAATTCATCTCCCTATCAGCCAAAGATGAACGGTGCTATCGAAGCTGCGAATAAAAATATCAAGAAGATCATACAAAAGATGACAGACACCTACAAGGACTGGCATGAGATGTTACCGTTTGCTCTGCACGGGTACTGTACCACGGCACGTACATCAACTGGGGAAACACCCTATTCTTTGGTATACGACATGAAAGCTGTTTTTCCTATCAAGGTTCAGATTCCCTCCTTGAGAATCATGAAAGATGCTGGTTTGAGTGAAGACGATTGGATTCAGACCCGGCTTGATCAAATTAACTTGATTGACGAAAAGCGACTTACTGTTGTTTGCCATGGTCAGGCGTATCAAAAACGGATGATTAAGGCATTTAACAAGAAAGTCAGGCGCCAGGTATATCAAGTCGGGGATCTTGTAATCAAGCGGATCATCTTGCCGCAAACTGATCCCAGGGGAAAATGGACTCCTACCTACGAAGGACCATTTGTGATCAAGAACATCTTTTCTGGTGGAGCAATGATCTTAACCACCATGGACAGCGACGACTTGCCGCACCCTGCGAATGCAGACATAGTCAAAAGATACTACACATAAATGACCCGGCAAGTTAAAAACCTGAAAGGGCGACTTGGGCAAAAAAGGGCATCCCAGTGAATCGAAAACCCGAAAGGGAGGTTCAGGCAAAAATTAAGGATAAATATAAAAATTTGTACATCCGGCAAGTTGAAAACCCGAAAGGGCGACTTGGGCAAAAAAGGGTTTCCCGTTGGACTAAAAACCCGGAAGGGAGGTCCAGGCAAAAGTTAGGGAATTAAAGCGTATGACTATGTCTCGTCGGATCACTTTAAGGAAAATCTCTTCACATATAAGCTCTGGGCTTTTGATCAGCTCAATCATCTTCGGACGAAGCAACAAATGGACAAGATATTCAGAGTTACGAAGGCTATAGCAGAATGGGAACCCTATGGAATTTTCACACATAGCCATCTTTCTTTGTATAAATTTTTCTCATTTTTATGACAACATTCACTTACTAGGATGTCTGTCTCCTTTGTACAAAATACTTACACAAAGTTAATACAAAGATACTCCAAAGTGCATAAAACTATTTGCCTTTTCTTCTTTTTTACACTTGTGTTTTATTTAAAAACGTCCAATGATTTATTAATGAGCATATGGGTTTGAATATAATCACATGTTTACAAATAAACGAAATGAGAAAGAATGATTACTGACAGGTTGAAAGTATAGGAAATGTCTTTGGGCTATTCCAGGAGCAATCCTTTGTTGTACATCATCTAAATCCCCAGCGGAGCTGAAACCTTGAAATACATATCCATAGCGAAGTTAAATTTCAAAATCCCCGGCGGAGTTATATTTCAAACCCTTAATCCACCATCAGAGTTAAGTTTTCAAACTCCTAATCCCCAGCGGAGCAAAAAACTTTGAACTACAGACCCTCAGCGGAGATGAAACCTTCTTCCCCAACGGAGTCAAAATTCCAACTATCAGTCTACAGCGGAAACCCTTCAATTTTCCCCAATTTCCTCAGCAAGTTGTCTTAAAATCTGAGAACCAACCAGATAACAATTAACTTTTGTCTTATCCCCAAACTAGGATAATTCCCAAGTAGATTGGCATACAACCCAAACTCTTGAACTTTTCCAAACAGGAATAAGCCATTTCCCCCAGAGTCCTGAGCTTACTCTCCAGCAGTATAGCTACTCCCCACAGAGTTTTTACTGCCCAACAGATTGAAGATTCTCACTCTTGATTCCCCAGTGAAGTTGCCAGAGTGTTCATTATCCCTAGCATGAGTTTGTCAAAATTCTTAATCCCCTGTAGATCGAAGATTCTCATTCTTGACTTCCCAGCATGAAGTCCCCAAGGATTCAAACTCCTCAACAGATCGAAGATTCTCATTCTTAGTTCCCCACAGAAGCCATCAGAGCCTTCCTTATTCTCCAGCAGATCAAGGTTTTCCTTTGATTGATCCCCGATAGAGATCACCAGAGTTTTCCTTATTCCCCAGCCGAGTAAGGATTCCCATTATGTAATCCCCAACAATAGTCATCAAAGTTCTCGGGATTCCCCAAGCAGGTTTCTCAAGCAGCACTTGGCATTATTCTAACAGCAGAATGTTTATCATACTCCAACTCCAAAGACTTGAAGGATCCCTATATCCCCAGGAAAGTCGTGAAGGATTCTCACATCCCCATGGAAGTTGTCAAAGTTTTTGATAATCTCTGCGAGTTGCCAAGGATTTTCTATCCCCAACAGTGATCCAAGGATTTCTCATCCTCGACAATCAAAGATTTTGAGTCTCAAACAGCGGTCAAGGATTTATTTTCCCCGACAACAGTCAAATATTTTATTATCTCCAGCCATCAAGGATTTATTTTCCTCAACAAGACAGCGAATCAGCTTAGATGCGCATACATTACATTAATATATCATAAACATTGATAAAACACATCTTATTGCATCATACATTTCATGCAACATAACTTTGTGTTTCAGCTAACATTTTACCCTTTTCAGGATAAAATTAATAACTATCTTTAACAAATATTCAAAGCTCAAACACAGCTTAGAGATGCTCCAGACACGAATGCTATTCTATTGCTTATTCAAATCAATGCTCAGATTCCTGTTCCAGTTCAAATTATGAAGCCCGGATTCGACCGGATAATATCTTGATCATACTGAAGCCTGGAGATCGACCGAAAAAATAGTTGAATCCCCAACAAATTACTGTGAAGCCTGGAATCGACCAGATAGCAGTATAAAGTACCATGAAGCCTGGACTCGACCAGATAGTGATACACCTTAAATTCAAGTTATGAAGCCCAGATTCGACCGAATAGTATCTTGATATCTCCAAGTACCGTGAATCTTGGACACGACCAGATAGTGGTAAAAGACACTGAAGCCTGGACTCGACCAGATAACAGTTTAAGACACTGTGAAACTTGGATTTTGACCAAATAGCAGTTTACTTGGCTAATTACTAAGAAGCCCAGAATCGACCGGATATTAATGTGCCTTAAATTCAAGTTGAAGCCCGAAGGTGACTGGATAACAACTTAATTCCTTCTAAAGCCTGGAGTATGACCAGATAAGAATTGAGAAATTGTGAAGCCTGGAGAACAACCAGATAGCAAGTTTAATCTCATCCCCCCAGTAAGTCACTGTGAAGCCTGGAATCGACAAGATAACAATCGGTCTTATTTTCCTCGGCAAACACTGTAAAGCCTGGAGCACGACCAGATAACAGTTCATTTTCACCTCTTCAACCAAGAGATGATTCCCCAGTAGAATAATAGACGACTAAAACTCCTAAAATTCTATTTCTACCACGACGGAGACCAGCATTCCCCGGCGTAGTCCTCCTTAACAACAGGTATACGGGCTCTCGCAAAGGAATCTCTTATGCGATCAACTTCCTTGGATGGCATCTTTAATCCCATCTCCAACAATATTCTATCAACCTCTCTAAATGGCATCTTTAAACCCATTCCCTCAACTACATTTTGACGAGTGCAAATTTACGGGCACTCTAGTGTCCAATCATCTTTTACCTTCGAGTCACGAACGGCAAACTCGCCAATCTAACTCTTCAGGTTCAAGAAGATTGAACAGGGGCAGTTGTTGTACCCCAAAATTTTCCCTCTCATTTTATCAAGATTTTCCTCACAAGACTCTTTGGACTCAAGGCCAGATTAGGGTTTGCTCTGCTCAAGACCTCCTATTGCACTGTTGACCTGAAATTAGGGTTTGAGTTTGCACAAGAATATTTGGACTTCCAATGCTCAATGTAACGTTCATACTTCATGTTGGACTTATAAGATTTCCCATACCAAGTTTCAAGCCTTGAATCAAATTTTTGCCTAGTCAATTGGACTGTTGACCTAAAAATCAGTTGTATTGGGGAAAAAGTCAACTGTGGCCAATTTACAGTCAAACCTCATAATTTTTTATCCACATCCACATTATAGACTCATATTAACCATTTGGTCAATTTTGGACCACAACTTCTCAAGAAATTTGATCAGATCATCAAAAGGACAAAATGGTCATTTTTAGGGTTTTGACTGTAGAAGGGCAATTTCTGATTTTTGACCTAGCCAATGGCAAATTGGGTTCAAGAATGGATTTAAGGACTCAATGGCGTCATCTTGACCTAATCACAAGGTTCAAAAGATCTCAAATGCATTGGATTGACAGATGAATTTTCTAGTCCACTAATCAAAAATCAACTGTACACTGAAAAGTCAAACTTTGACTTTTTGGTCAAAATCAAGTGCCAAGGGTCATTTTTCATCAAGATGTGTCAAAACATGAAACTTGTTCACCAAGAAACCTAATTTTGAAAATTAGGGTTTAAAATGGAAAATTTTCATAACTTAGAAATTTTCTAAGTTATGAAAATTTCTTATTTTTTCCCAACTTTTCCCAACTTTTTCACCATGATGAAATTGGATTAAAACATGAAATTTGTAGTCCTCCACAAAATCTACAACTTTGATTCACAAAGTTTTCCCAAAAGATGCTTGGATCTCAAGTTATGAATTTGTGAATAGGGGTCCAAAAACTTTCTAACTTAGTGAAATTTTGCCCTAGTTTAGGCAGGATTTTGACCTATCTTCATTGCAACTTTTCACATAGTTCCAAGTGGAATCTCAAAATGAATTTGAAATATGGATTGTATAGAATGTTACAAGCTTTCCAAAATGTCATAGAACTCTCCAAGATCATTCATAGTTAGGGAGAATCGAAAGTTTGAAAATGGCAAATTATCACTTTTGTCCAAGGCATTTTGCACATTGCTACAACTTGCAATTCTGTCCAAAGCATGCTTGTACTTGGTTTACAGGTTCTAATCTCTTCTACACTAATAAATTAAATGCAAATACATTGGTTAGAGGCTTTGTTCTGAGCTTTAGAACATTACACATTGAATTAATCCATTTTTGGCAAAAAGATAACAATGCCATTTCCATAAAGTCCACTTTATGCATTTTTGTTTCCCTTGATCCTTGAACCCAATCTCTTGCAGCAAACAAAGTTCACTAATATCAGGCAAAGTTCACCAACTATGTGCATCTAGAATACAGGCCTGTACAACCTTGGCATTGTCACTTCTCACCTTTTACTTCAAAAATAAGCAATTGTGCAAAAACTCCACAACTTTGTAATCTGATAAGAGCAAGTCCAAGTCTCATTTCAAACAAGTTTTACACATTGTCTAAGGCCAGAAACACGATCTAACAAGTTCTCAAACCCTCCAAAACACAAAAACCCAAGTTCTTGCAAAAATAGGGCAAGCCCTGCAGAATCACTTCCAAATCAAAATACACTTGTGCGTTTTGTCCCAAACCACTTCAGACACATTGCATACAATACACCTAAGTTGTCCAAACCATTCTCAAGCCACTGTAACTCCATTTTCACACTTCACCATTTTTACTTTGAAGCTTTGCAGGTTGAGTTCTACAAGCACATTCAGGCCATTTCAAAGCAAGCCAAGCATTGTGGAAGGTTGAGTGAACTTCAGGCAAGCTAACACGACCTTCAGGCCTCATCAAAAACCCCTACATTGCCATATCCAAACTTGACTGAAACAGGTATTTTCCAAGTTTTTATCTCTCTATTTAGGAATCATTAGGCTTAGGTTTGTGAAGCAAAAATGTAGTCCTCATTGTCCTTGAGTTGTACATATGCATAGAATTCATTTATGTTAACTGAGCTAGGAGAATTTGGATGTTGAAGTTTCTGAAAAAACTAGGTTAGAATTTAGGGCCAAGGAAATTCTCTCTGGTCTTTGAGAGTTAGATCAAGTTTTTTACATGGTTAGAATCGTGTGATCATGAGCTATAACTTCATGTTGCAAGTTTTTGTTTTTGAGCACGTATGCAGGAGATACAATTTGAAGCAGGACACGCGCGCGTTTCTGTTCCAAGGATAGGGACAAAGTGGAAATGGGTTGGGCCTGGCTTGCCTTGCTGTTTGCACCCCCCCTTTGTGTTATTTGCACCCCATGGCCCATTTTCTTTATTTATGCATATTTTTCATTTCTTTTTTTATTTTCTGACTTTATTATTTTTTCTTGAACATTTAAAATCACAAAAATTATTTTCTTTATTTTTGACATTTTATCATATTTTTATTTGCATAAAAAAATAATTATTAGATTAATATTACTTTATTTTCTTAATTAAAATTTGTAAATAATACAAAAATATTACTTATTTTTATTTTTATTATTTATACACTTAAATAGTATTTTCTCACACATTTTAATTTTTTAACACTTTTGTATATATTTTTATTTATTTGCTTGTACATAAATAAATAATATAGAATATATATTTTCTTAAAACAAAAATTAGGGATTCCACCCTTTTCAAAAATAATCATTTTTATTTTCTTATTTTTTGGGACATTAAATAATTTATTTTACATACATAAAATAAAATATAAAAACATTTTTTGCATATTTAAATATTTGCTTATTTACTTATTTGTACAAATAAGTTCAATATAGTTGTAATAGTTTTAGGGCTTTATTTTTGAGCAATATCCCCCTATTCAAACTTGTATCCCCCTCCCCATAATAATGTTGTAATAGTCTTAGATTTACTTTTACGCATTTTATTGCTTTATATTCATGATTAGTAAGATTAGGGTTTGTATGATAACAAAAAATCAAAACAAATAGCATGACTAAACACAAGACAAAAATGCATGAAAATGACAACACAATACACACAAGCACCTCTAGGGTTTCACCCACTTGTTTCCTTAAAAAACATGGCCATAGTATGCATGCTAGGTATCTTGGCAAAACAAAAAATCAAAACAAAAGATCATAGTCCCTCGATGACGCTATCTTGGTTGCCTATACAAAAATGATCTAGTCCCTCAAAAAAACTTGCTAAGATACTTGGCAATATTGTTATCATGGTCATACGATGACCCACGCCCGTCCCGTTTAACATCCAAATACAAGGTTGTTTACCAAATACAATGGTAAAACAACAATGTCAAAAGTTTAAAAATGTATAGGAAAGATCTTTGAGTAGGGTAGACAACTCCTAGTTACTTGATCTCTTGCAAACCATCCTTGCTAATTTCAAAAACACACAACACAATTTCAAAACAGTTTCCAAACAAACTTTCAAACATTGAAACATTTTTCAAAAGACAAACACCTTTGTATATATTCAAACAAGAATCATTACAAAGGTTGCCTAAATGAAGGCCTCTTTTCAAAATATTTTCAAAACCACACACAAAAGCACCATTTCAAACAATTGAAAAGCAAAAGCAAGTGATCTAAACAAGTAACTAAGAGCCCATGGAAAACCATGGATGAAAAGGGTGCTAGCACCTTCCCTTTTCATAATCTACCCCCCGAACCCAAGAAAACATCTCAAAGGTCTTTCCTGTGCTTTTTGACCTTTCCTTTAGATAAAATAAAAAGTCAGTGGCGACTCTTGCTAAACCGAATCATTTGCAAACACAAACGCAAAACCTCAAGTCAGTTCTCCCACCGCATCACAGGCATGATGTACTCAAACTTGGATTTATTAATATAACGTGTGTTCCTTTTGTGTCTAAAGCAAATTTAAATCTCTAATTTCCTTAAAATCATTTGCATATGCATCTTCATTCATCATAAGACAAACATGTTTCTTACAATAGGTCTCCTTATCTTTCTACTGTTTATTTTAGAGAGATGGATATTGAATAGATAGTAAAAGATCTTCAGGCAAAGAACGCTCAGTTTCAACAAATGTTCTTGACTCTGGAAAAAGGACAAGAGGAGTTGAAAACTTTGCTGATCAAAGAAAAGAAGAAGAAAGCGGAGAAATCAACTGATGTTTTGAATCTGGGAAGAAGGTTCAATGGACCAGCTAGACGGAATCTAGACTTCGCAACATCATCAGGTGAAGGGGATAATCAAGAAGGGAAAAACAAGGAAGTGACTGACCATCTAGAATCTGAAGAGGAAGAAGAGGTTGACTACTCTGAAGAGAAGTATCCTCCAGCTGACGACAAATACAAACAGTTAGAAGATTGTCTCAGGGGTTTTCATACCGCAGAAATTCAAGGTCCCCACTTACGCTAAATATGATGGTGTCTCTTGTCCAAAGCTGCATTTAAGATTATACGTCAGGAAAATTCAACCCCATACTGCGGATAGGAATCTATGGGTGCATTTCTTCCAAGAAAGCTTGTCAGGAACGCAGTTGGATTGGTTCTATCAGTTGGAAGGGACCAACATCCACAATTGGGAAGATTTGGCGACCACTTTTTACAAGAAATACAAGTATAATGCTGACTTAGGTCCAACCCGGACATAGTTGCAAGACATGTCAATGGGTACAGGTGAAGGTTTCAAAACCTATGCTCAAAAATGGAGGGATCTCACTGGAAGGGTCCAACCCCCTCTTTCTGACAGAGAATTGGTGGATATGTTCTTAGGCACGCTATCTGGTCCATTTTTCAAACACTTGATTGGAAGCTACTCGGCTGGGTTTACCGAATTAATCATGACTGGTGAACGGGTAGAAGCGGGTATAAAAAGTGGCAAAATTCAAAGAGATACATCCTCGAGCACGATGAAGAAACCCTTTACCGGAAAGAATGAGGTCAGTGTTGCATATGACCATAGGAATCAGGATAGAACTGGACGCCGTCCAGCGGTAGCGGATGTCATGATCTCTAAGCCTGCACCTACCCAACAAAGGAACAATCAGTTTAGAACGGAAAGGCTGGTAAGACAGTTTACCCAGATAAATATGACGACGTCTCAAGTCTTGCCACATTTGTTGAAATCTAATCTGGTAACCTTGTGGGAAGCTCCGAAGAATCCCAACACTGCCTCTCTCTGTTACAGCTCAAATGCTCGTTGTGCTTACCATTCAGGAAGTCCAGGTCATGATACAAACGACTGTTGGGCTTTAAAAAAACCAAGGTGCAAGACCTTCTCGAGACAGAGGAAATTGAATTTGACGCTCTTGAGATCCCAAATGTTATCACTGCTCCTATGCCCAAGCACGGTCGTGGTGTTAATGATGTTGAAGATGATGTGTTTGTTACTATTGTTGATGAACTTTTTACTCCTCTCCTGACCGTGAAGAGGAACCTGTTGCGGGCCGATTTATTTTCGGGCTGTGGTGAAGACTGCCACCTCTGTTTATCCCTACCGACTAGTTTTCATTTATTGAACGCAGATGTCCAGTGCCTGATGGATGATAAAGAGATTTTGTTTGAAAAAACTCATGTTCCAACCATTTCTTACAATGATGTTTCAATAATAACCATTTATGCCAATCCTCTCAGGGTCTCCACCAAAAGACCCATTAGGATTACTTATGTTCCGAAGGTGACTCCACTGATAAATACTATGTCAGGGCCAATCCCATACTCCTCAGACAAAACTGTTCCCTGGAACTATGGGGGTGATGTCTACTACCACGATATCAAGCAAGATTGGCTAACTGATGAAGACCCAATTTTTGAGAAGGCTGACCCCGACATTGGCAACATTGTGGGAACCATCAAAATAACCAGAAGTGGAAGAGTGTTCTCCCCTAATATTGCTCCACCGAAAGTTATTATTGGTCATGTGATCATTCCTGCTTTTGTTCCTGCTGATACTACTACTACAGTTCCTGTGATTACCCCTGCTGACACCCTTATCACTGAGTCGACCGAGACTCGAGGCAAAGGCATTTTGGTTGAGCCTGTCCGGATGAAGGCATAGTCAGCATCTATCCCAGAGGCTTCTGAGAAAGAGATGGAAGAAATTTTGAAAATTATAAAGAGAAACGACTACAATGTAGTCGAACAGTTAGAGAAGACCCCTTCAAAGATTTCTATGCTAGCTTTACTGTTATGCTCCGAAGCTCATGTGAAGGCCTTGGTGAAATTTCTTAAAACTTCCCATGTACCACAGGAAACCTTTGCTTACCAATTCGAAGATTGTGTTGCCAGCTTGACAGCTGATAACAGTTTGGGCTTTTCTAATGTTGATCTAACACCTAGAGGGAGGAAACACAATGAGGCGTTGCATGTCTCTGTCGAATGCAGGGGCACTACTTTTGCCCATGTCTTGGTAGATACTGGTTCATCATTGAATGTGATGCCTAAGAAGGCTCTGGATAGACTAGACTCTGAAGGTTTGACCTTAAAACCCAGCAACATAGTGGTAAGGGCCTTCGACGGTTCAAAGAGAATGGTGCACGGGGAGGTGGACATTCCCATCAAAGTTGGAACTCATACCTTTGATTCAACTTTCTATGTGATGGATATTCGCCCTTCTTATTCCTGTTTATTGGGCCGACCTTGGATTCATGACGCTGGTGCTGTCACCTTTACATTACATCAAATGTTGAAGTACCCAATCAAGCGAAAAATCATCACTGTCCATGGAGAGGGGGAATATATGGTCATGCACCTGAGCTCTTTCAGGTATGTGGAAATGGATGTTGAATTCATCGAAACGCCATGTCAGCATTTCGAGGGTCCCACAAATAGTTGTGGCAACCAAGACTGTTTCCAAAGTTCCTAAGATTACCAGACCTCTGGTGAAGATGGCTTCTCTGAAAGATGCCAAGGCAGTAGCCGAAGAAGGTGGGTCTACCATTTGGGGCCAACTCCTGGATATTCCCTACAAATCTGACAAATTTGGTTTAGGTTTTACTTCAGGAGCCTAGAAAGTTGTTCGCTATGCTCGTGTCAGGGAACCACCTTTGCGGATCAGCAACCACAGAGTTAACGTAGTGGAAGATAGGGATGACAGATGTGACCTGGAAGAATGGATTTTTCCAACTATCAGTGGAGGACTCAACAACTGGGAAGCCAAATAATTTTTCCCTATTACTTTTATTCAACAATAATTGTCTTTAAATTTTTGTCGGACTTGTAATAATTAAACAATTTAGACTTTAAAACCTTGTGTCTTACCCGAGGCACAACGGTCCATTTGTGACGGTTGTTACTTCATTTTCATATGACATCAATAAATCATGGACGTTTTTGCATGAAAAATTTACGCTCTTTGTTCTTCTTTTTCCATATTTTTATTTTTCAAAGATAGCTATGCTCTTACAAACACTCACATATCAAAATGCAAATCCACATCCACTCAGGATCCCATGGGTAACGATTCTACTATGGCCTATTGTGACTTTGAAAATCCGATCTACCAAGCCAAATATGAAGGTGAGGAAGATTGCGAGGTGCCAGGGGAATTATCCAGGTTACTACAACAGGAGGAAAGGACCATACAGCCCCACGAAGAGCCAGTTGACACAGTTAACTTAGGTACCGAAGAGGACAAGAAAGAAGTCAAGGTAGGTGCCAATATAGAACCTAGTGTTAAGAAGCGCTTAACCCAGTTACTACATGACTATGTTGAGGTCTTTTACTGTTCATACGAAGACATGTCAGGACTTGAAGCTGATATCGTGGTCCATCGCCTGCCGACAAAAGAAGACTGCCCTCTGGTAAAACAGAAAGTCTGTCGCATGCGGCCAGTAATGTCAGAGAAGATCAAGACTGAAGTCGTGAAACAGTTCAACGTTGGATTCTTAGCCGTCACCTCCTATCCACAATGGGTCGCCAATGTTGTTCCAGTGCCTAAAAAGGACAGTAAAGTACGCATGTGTGTGGATTACAGAGACTTAAATAGGGCAAGCCCTAAGGATGGTTTCCCGCTTCCCCACATCGATATTCTGGTTGAAAACACCGCACAGTATAAAGTATTCTCCTTCATGGATGGTTTCTCTGGGTCCAACCAAATCAAAATGTCACCTGAGGACATGGAGAAAACAACCTTCGTCACGCAGTGGGGCACATTCTGTTACAAAGTTATGCCATTTGGGTTGAAGAACGTCGGGGCAACTTATCAGCGCGCCATGGTAGCTCTGTTTCATGATATGATCCATCACGAGATAGAGGTCTACGTGGATGACATGATAGCCAAATCTTAAACTAAAGAGGAACACCTTGACCATTTGTAGAAACTGTTTGAAAGACTGAAGAAATACAAACTAAGGTTGAACCCGAGTAAGTGCACATTTGAAGTGAGGTCCGGTAAACTCCTAGGCTTCATTGTCAGTGGTAAAGGTATCGAAGTGGACCCTGAAAAGGTAAAAGCAATACAAGAAATGCCTGCTCCTCGCACCAAGAAGGAAGTTAGAGGATTCTTAGGACGGCTAAACTACATCGCCAGATTCATTTCTCACCTAACCGCTACTTGTGAACCAATCTTCAAATTACTGAAGAAAGATCAAGTGCTGGATTGGAACGACGACTACCAGGCTGCCTTCGACAAGATCAAAGAGTACCTTCAAGAGCCTCCTGTTTTGATACTGCCAGTCGAGGGAAGACTTTGGATCATGTATCTGACTGTCTTAGAAAATTGAATGGGGTGTGTGCTGGGGCAGCATGACGAGTCCTGCCGAAAATAGCATGCAATATACTACCTGAGAAAAAAGTTTACCGACTGTGAAACCAGATATTCACTACTCGAGAAAACTTGTTGCGCTCTAGCATGGGCTGCTCGTCGGCTAAGACAGTATATGTTGACCCATACTACCTTGTTGATATCCAATATGGATCCAATTAAATACATATTCGGGAAATTTGCCCTCTCTGGAAGAATAGCAAGATGGAAGATGATCATGACTGAATACGACATTCAATACACTACCTAAAAAGTAATAAAGGGTAGTGTGCTAGCTGATCACCTTGCCCATCGGGCTGTAGATGACTACCAGTCCATGAAATTCGAGTTCTCAGATGAAGACATCATGTTGTTAAATAATTGTGAAGAACTCAGACCATATGACGAACCTGAACAAGGATCCCGATGGACCTTGGTTTTTGACAGAGCTTCCAACGCGCTCGGCAATGGCATAGGCGTTGTGATCATATCCCCTGAAGGATGTCATACTCCCTTCACTGCGAGACTTTGTTTCAACTGTACCAATAATATGGCGGAATATGAAGCGTGTATTATGGGCCTCAAAGCCGCCATAGATTTGGGAATTAAGTCCTTAAAGGTATTTGGAGATTCAGCCTTAGTCATCAGTCAAATCAAAGGAGAGTGAGATACGAAGCATCCTAATCTAATCCCTTATAATGAACATGTGTTGACATTAATCCCACATTTTGAGGAAATTACCTTTGAGCATTTTTCACGATAAGAAAATCAACTAGCGGACGCACTAGACACTATGTCATCCATGTTTAAAATCAGGTGGGATAACGAGGCTCCCCATATCACCATTGAGCGGATGGACGAATCAGCTTACTGTCACGAGATCTATACTGAAGAAGCAGTGGACAAACCTTGGTTCCATGAAGTTAAGAGGTATCTCGAGGCCCAAGAGTATCCGGAGGGAGCTTCAATCAATGATAAGAAGTTCTTGAGAAGATTTTCTGTTAAATTCTTCCTCAGTAACAGAATCCTCTATAAACGCAACCACGACTCTACTTTGCTTCATTGCATAGACCAGAGAGAGGCATAAAAGATCATGGCTGATTTACACGAAGGTACCTTTGGCACTCATTCTTGTAGGAACACGATGGCTAAAAAGATCCTACGGGCAGGGTACTACTAGTCTGCCATGGAAGCGGATTGTCATCAACATTCACGGTTCCCCTAAATGTCTTGACTGCTCCTTGGCCCTTCGCAATGTGGGGCATTGACATGATTGGAGAGGTCAAACCCACAACTTCTAATGGACACCGATTCATCTTAGTTGCCATTGATTACTTCACAAAGTGGGTCGAGGCAGCTTCATTCTCTTCTGTTACCAAGAACGTTATGGCCCGATTCATCAAACAGAATCTCATCTATCGGTATGGTATCCCGGAGAGAATCATCACAGATAATCGTACCAATCTCAATAATACTATGATTACCTCACTATGCGCGCAATTCAAGATCCAGCACCATAACTCCTCTCCTTACCGGCCGAAGATGAATGGCGCTGCAGAAGCCACAAATAAAAACATCAAGAAGATCATACAAAAAATGACAGTGACCTACAAGGACTGACATGAGATGTTACCATTTTCTCTCTATGGTTACCGTACCACGGCACACACGTCAACAGGGGCAACTCCTTTCTCTTTGGTATACGGTATGGAAGTTGTCCTACCAATTGAAGTCCAGATACCTTCTCTGAGAATCATGAAAGATGTGGGGATGAATGAAGATTAATGGATTCAAACTCGACTTGCCCAGCTAAACTTGATTGATGAGAAGAGGCTTACAGCTGTCTGTCATGGTCAGATGTACCAAAAACACATGATCAAAGCTTTTAACAAGAAGGTCAGACGTCAGGTATATCGGGTTGGTGACTTGGTAATCAAGCGTATCATATTTCCAAAAGGTGATCCCAGGGGAAAATGGACTCCTACATATGAAGGACCATTTGTGATAAAAAAAACATATTCTTTGGTGGAGCAATGATCTTAACCACTATGGATGGCGACGACCTTCCGCGTCCTGTAAACACGGACATAGTCAAAAGATACTTCGCATGAATAAAGACCCGCTAGGTCGACTGGCCTAGGAAATAATTAGGGCATCCCGGCGAACCAAAAGGGTTCGGGCAAAAATTAAGGATAAAATATATACAAAAATTTGTACACCCGGCAAGCTGAAAACCTGAAAGGACGGCTTTGGCAAAAAAAGGGGTGTCCTGGTGGACTGAAAACCTGAAAGGGCGGTCCAGGAAAAAGTTAGGGATTTAAAGCGTATGACTATGTCCTGTTGGATCACATTGCAGCCAACCTTCAGTGTCAACTGACAAACTCAAACAGTTCTAATCAATCCAATCAGCTTCTGACAAAGCAGCAAGTGGATGAGACGCTCAGAGACATGAAGGCTATAGCAGAGTGGGAACCCCATGGGATTATTTCACATAGCTGTCTTTTCTTTGTATCATTTTTCATTTTCTACGATGACATTCTCTTACTAGGATGTTCGTCTCTTTGTATGAAAATACTTATTCAAGTTAATACAAAGATATTCCTTTAAAAGTGCAAAACTATCTATTTTTCTCTTATTTCCCTGCTTTGTTTGCAAAAACGTCCAATGATTATTTTTGAACATATGCATTTGAACGTGACTACTATTTACAAATGAGCGCAAGAAAAGAGGGATAAGAAAACAGAAAGACAATTACTAATGGCTTTAAGAAATAGGATAATGTTTATAGGCCATTCCATAAAAAACCCCGCAGGTACTTTCTCCAGCAGGAGCGGAAGCAAGGACATCCTACTACAGGAACACTAATATATCTCCAGTATGAAGCCTAATGGTATAAGGTGCTCTCACATCCCCCATGGAGCCAAACTTCCAGTTACCACCTCAAAGATTCCCCAGCAAAAGTCGCTCAGCTCCTTAGGATTTCCCAGCAGGATTTCGCGAAGCCCACAGGCAATACACGGCGTTTCTCTTCCCCAACAAAGTTTATTTATCTGATTTTGGAAACCCATCCATTAACACTTCAACTTCAACAAAGCATGAAGACTTACACCCCACATCCCCACCAACAGTCAGGGATTTATTTTCCCCAATCCAACAACATTGCAGCAGAATAGCTTACATGCGCATACATCGCATCCATATATCATAAACATCAATGACACAAATGCATATATCACAATCTCATTGCACTATGCATTTCATGCATCAGGGCATTACATATAACTAACTTTTTACCTTTTTCAGGAAAGAACAATCGACAGAACATTATCTTCAAATTTTTAACAAGACAAGGCAAAAATCTATGAGTAAATCAATTGTAGATCAATTCCTGAAACAAGAAGGGGTGACTACCTACATGATGATTACTTCCTTCAAACATCTTCTCTGGCTCAGATAAATCACTCCATGATTTATTCTGATTCTTTTCCAGACCCCTGCCGATTTAGTTTAAATCTCTCAACGGTTTATTCTGATTCTTTCCCGCAGTTTTCTCTGGTTCAAATAAGTCTCACCAAGATTTATTTTGATTCGTCCCCAGACCCCTGCTATTTCAGTTTAAATCTCTCAACGGTTTATTCTGATTCTTTCCTACAAGCATCTTCTTTGGTTCAGATAAATTGCTCCAAGATTTATTCTGATTATTTTCTAGACTCCTGTCGGTTCAGTTTAAATCTCCCAACGGTTTATCCTGATTCTTTCCCGCAGACATCTTCTCTGGTTCAGATAAATCGCTCCAAGATTTACCCTAATTCTTTTCCAGACTCCTGTTGATTCAAGTTAAATCACTCAACGGTTTATTCTGATTCTTCCCGCAAATATCTTCCCCGGTTCAGATAAATTGCTCCAAGATTTATTCTGATTCTCTCCAGTTAAAGAATACCCAAGACCTCTTTTGTTTCAGTTTAAACCTCTCAATGGTTTATCCTGATTCTTTCCAAATAAGACACATTCTCTGGTTCAGTCAAAGTCAAGCTTAGACTTAGTCTAATTTCTGTCAACAATCACCTTTGGGTGGCATCTATAAGCCCATCTCCGACAAATCTCCATTGGTTCTCCAAATGGCATCTTTTAAGCCCATTACTTACACCTCAACCACAATATCATCAAGTGCAAATTTCTGGGCACTCTAGTGTTCAATCATCTTCTACCTTCAAGTCACGAATGGCAGATTCGCCAATCTAACTCTTAAGGTTTAAGAAGAGTGAACATGGGCAGTTGTTGTACCCCAAAAATTCGCCTTCTCATTTCTCAAAGGATCATTCTAGACCCTCAGGTTTGCTTCTGGAAAGTTTCAAGTCTCAAATCATGATTTTCTAAAGAAAGTCATTCACAAGGGCAAACTGGTCAAAAGTGCATTGAAAAGTCAAACTTTGACTTTTGGATCAAAAATCAAGTTTCAACAATTATATCCATCAAGACATGAAATTAATTCATCAAAATCAAAAGTCAGAAGTTACTTTGAAAAAAATCAAATTTCTAAACACTTGGAAAATTTTCTAAGTATTGAGAAAATATGACAGTTTCAGAACTTTTGGGCCAGATTTCACGCCATTGCAATCAGAATTTGCAAAGACGGTTCAGAACATGACTCTTCAATCAGAACATAAGGAAAATTGTGTCCTTCGATCAGAACATGACTCTTCGGCATATGGAGACTATGTTTTACGCCTCGATCAGAACATCACCCTTCGAGTTTCACTCTGGTCTTCTTCGATCAGGATATCACAAATCCCCAAAACCTTGTTTGAGAAGCCTACTACACTACTATAGCACAATCCTGCTACCAACTAACACAACACTCCAAATTGTTGTTGATCTAGTCCACGCCTGCATTTTTCTCAAACCTTATATTTGCACCAAATTAGCATATGAAAACTGTGTTTAAAAAGAAATGGAACAGTATGCCGAAAAGGTTTAAAATCCCATTTGCTTTTCCCCCCAAAACCATAGCAAACCCATATATAAATAAGTTTCTCCATCACATGTTCAAGGGGATGGCTTTTGGAGAGAGAGAATCATCAAGGAGAGAAAAGAAAATAGTAAAACCTTCACAAATCCAGAATTCCCAAACAAAACCAAAACCTTTGTTCTTCCTTTTGAATCAAGAAACATAGCATTTCCTGTTCCGTTCCAGAACACCTGAAGGCAACAGCTCAAGTTCCAAATACACGTTCCAGATTCAAGGTAAGTCTTTCTGACTTTGCATCTTTTCATTCAGAACATCATTAAATATGTAAATATCATAGTATTGATGTTGTCCATATTATTGCATAAGTAGAAAAAACTATGGACTAGAACTTCTTGAGTAAAGTTAGGCTCAGAATTAGAATTAGAACTTCTATAAACTGTTGTGCTTTTATCCTTTTGATTTTCTGTTAAGAACTGAATAAATGACTGATATGCTGATTAATTTGAGGAAAGGGTTGAAATGTAACACATAACTTCTGAGTTTCTCCACACTGTTTTAACATGAAAACTTCTAGGATTTCTTATTGTTTCAACACCGAACTTCAGATTTTCACTCATTGTTTAGCACAACACAGAACTTATGAGTTCTTCTCACTGTTTTAACACACCATAATTCCTAGGTTTTTTTTGCATTATTATGATACGGTAATAGAACTTCTGACTTTTCACCCACTGTTTAACACGACACAGAACTTCTGACATTTTGCTCACTGTCTAAACACCACCCAGAACCTATGTTTTCTTTCCCTCTAACATTTCTTGCAGGACCTCAGAGTGTATCAATCCAGAACTTCTGATTCCCACCGACGTTCCTTTCTGAGTCACAGCGCGTTTGGCATCAGAAATTCTGATCCCCTTTGTTTTGCTTTCAGCAGCATGCTAATTCAATCTCTCATTATTTCCCTTTTTATCATTTTCAATATTGATACCCTTTTTATTATTATAAAAAATACATACAAATATTTTCTCTTTATTAATTAATTTATTTCTTTTTCTTAATTCATTAAGACAAAAAAACATTTTCTAAATAAGTCCTTTTTCTTCCTTACATTGTAAATTTCAATATGGTTGTAATAGTTAATTAGGATTTAAATTCTTATGACCCCCCATTTGTAAATTTGTACCCCCATCCCTAAATGATGTAATAGCGTAGGACCTTTACATGTCTGCAATTTATTGCTTTCAAACATAAATGCTAGTAATTAGGGTGTGTATGGCAAGATATAAAATCAACAAATAGATAACCCTAATCAAGACTAAATGCATGAAAAACAAACACACTTGCACACTAGAACCCTTAGGGTAATCCCATTTTGTTGCCTATCAAAAAATAGTCATGTCCCTCGAATATGGGCATTTTAGCAAAGACCCTCGATAAAAGATCGTAGTCCCTCAATGACTCTTAATGTTGCCTTCGGTAAACGATCTAGTCCCCAAAATGACATTGCTAAAACGTCCCATAGGTTGCCATCTATGACTATACAAATGTCCCACGCCCATCCCTTCACATCCAATGATGGGATTTCTTACCAAAACAATGGTAAGATAGCCATATTTAAAGGAGAAGGAAAAGAACACCTAAGACCTTTTGAGTAGGTAGATTTTCTCCTAGTTGCTCGCTTGCTCACAACAAAAACATTTTATACACGAACACACTCATTTGAAACATTTTCAAAAGACAAACACTTTGTACACGTTATTATAGAAACGAGAGCCATTACAAAGACATCTTTTTCAAAATCACTTTCAAAAAAACACATTCCACAAACACCTTTTGAACTATTTTTGAAACAACACTTTGTACGCGTTCTTATAGAAACGAGAACCATTACAAAGACATTTTAAAATACTTTCAAAACCCACACCACAAGCACATTCAAACAAAAGAAAGTGATCTAGCAAGCAACTAAGAGCCCATAGATAACTACGGATGAAAAGGGTGCTAATACCTTCCCTTCTCATTATCTACCCCCCGAACTCAAGAAAACATCTCTAAAGGTCTTTCCTGTTCTTTTCAGCCTTTCCTTTTGGATAAAAGAAAAGTCGGTGGTGACTCTTGCTAACCACATAATTGCGATCAAATGCAAAACAACCAAGTCGGTTCTCCCACCGTGTTACACCCTAGGATAGCATCTTGAATGAAAAATAGGAAGGCAAATTTTGGGGTACAACACTGATGTTTTATCATCTTATTCGATATTTTTCCATCATGCAGATGTGTTATCATTGTATCTGAGTCGGTGTTTCTATGTGATGTCTTGTCGTCCTTGTTTTAATGTTTTACCATCGTTGTTGATATCTTGTCATTTTATATGATTTTTTTCCATCTTGATTATCACTTTTGTCTTTCTTAACTAAAAAACACAAACCAACCAAAATATATGAGCCGAACTACGGCTGCTCTAATTCCTTAAAAGGGTTACGTAGGCATTGGGGTAAAGCCCGAACGAGAACAACTTTATTTTCTCTAAATTATTTTCTCTTGTCTTTTGCATTCATTCCATCCCTTTCTTTTATAAGCATTAGACTTGAACACACCCTTAGATTATAACAATAAGAGTGGATATCATAGAGTACTACGAGCGTGTGGGGTGCTAATATCTTGCACTCGTGTGATAGACTCCCTTACCCAATCTCTCGGTCGAAATACTGTGATTTCACTCTTCTCAGGTTTACTAGATGTTCACCTTTCTCCTGTATGAGATGAAAAAAGTTCGATGGCGACTTCATTGATTTCATTATCCGATGACAGTTCAACCAGTTGTTTCAGTTGGCGACTTCACTAGTGACAAATTGACCAATTACTGGTTCATCCCATTGTTGATCCTAACTTTTGTTTCTTTTTATTTGGGTGTTTTTGGTTGTTTATTTCTTTCCATCTTTGTTTATTCATGTGTTTTATTAGTGTGCTTTCATGCATTGCATTTTATGGTCTCCTATACTCTGGATATTGCTGCTATGTTGTTTCTTTGTGGGTGGGTTGTTACTATGAGGTAAAAGGCCCAATACCCAGGCAAGAGTTGTATACCACTAGGAACACATAGGAATAGAGTGGAGAGTCATGACGGCTGATAGGTGTATGCCCTGTCGTGTATGATCATGAGAGACACGACTAGAGTAGGTTCTAATGGGGGTATTATCATTATCAAGTATGATGTACAATGATAGTACCTTCAAGTGAACCTATGACTCTGATTAACCTTTGCCTTACCCTGACCTAGTCTTCACCCGTGAGTGGGAGGGACTTGATTATCACAAGTACAGGCGGTGACTATGTTCTGATCGTGACTATTTATTCTGTTGGTGACTCTGGTTATGTTGGTGACTTGAGTTCTGTTGGTGACCATGTTCTGGAAGTTATGGTGTGTTTTTTATGGTGACTTAATATTATCGATGACTGTATGTTCTCTCAGATTTGTCCCGTGTAACACCCCAATTCTACTCAACAATTAAATAAGATCAGAGTTACAAAATTTCAACAACTAAATCAGGATGCTACAATTTTAACTTAAAACAACGACATTCATTACAGATACATAGCACATTAAACTTGAATGAACCAACAACAATATAAATTAATCTTTTAAAACCAACAACTTTCATAACCACGCAGCAGAATCATAATATTCAACATATAAGAATGTAACATCTTTAAGCAACTGAACCAACGTCAAATAACAAGCATTCAACTAAAAACAACTTAAAGTTCAACAAATGAAATAATAACAACAATAGAGCCACAATCGTTAATCCTCTTCGGGTGTTACGTATTAGAGCAATGACATTGACTCGAAGTACTGAAGGTAAACCACATTCACTCTAGATTACCTGCATGTTACCAACATAAAGGTA
Source organism: Vicia faba (assembly GCA_948472305.1). NCBI lineage: Eukaryota > Viridiplantae > Streptophyta > Magnoliopsida > Fabales > Fabaceae > Vicia > Vicia faba. Next base: position 490,617,516 of record OX451740.1, read on the forward strand.
ACATTCAAACAGAAAGGGTGATATATCGAACCATATAATAGAACGTATGATAAATAAAACATTAGAATCAGTTCATATATATTCACCACTTCTCAGATTTTAACAACATAAGCATAATCAAATCAACCATACAAAGACTCAGAATACAACACAGAATGCAACTTATCTTTATGCAAATGCATGTAGTACCAATGGAGCATAACTCACAACTTAAAAATATGCCAATAAATAGAGGCATCAACAAGGCATAAACCTTCAACTTAGTATTTTTCTAATCCAGGCCAACTTAACGAGCATCAGCTCCAACTTGATGTGCGATGTATGCGACACAACATGAATGTAGCAACAACAACAACAAACAACAACTTAACATAAACAACATTGGCCATAAGCCTGCAACATCAACAGCAATTCAACATCAACTCAACATAATTCATCATTGGCCATAAGCTTACAACGTCATATCTGCCAACATTAGAGGCATCTCAACATAATTCATCAACCTGCAAATTTTCAATTAAGCACAAACTACACAGCACACTGTAAAGACCAAATCAACACGTACAGGCAATAGGACTAGGGAAACTACGTGCCCCTCGACATGCACAACAACCAAGACAATAATAACTAACTCATACTCCTCGACACGCACAGAAACAAAGATGGATAACAACTAACTTATGTTCCTCAGAAGGACCTGCACCTTAATGCCAATCGAAAATCCAACACATATATTCTTCGACACACCTTGCAGCCTAAATGCCACTCGGCACCTAGCACTTCAGTATCCTCCTCGACCACTAATTCGGCCAACAACACAGGACAACACGAAATCTTAACGACCACATTAATACAACTCATAACTTCTGACCAACTGCTCGGCATACCACAGTAACGGGCAACTATATTTCCTATCAACAAATTCGTTAATTGTATAAGACAGTCATACAAAAGCCTCCTAAAACAACCACAAAAACAATCTCTAATTTCTGGCCAACCGCTCGAAATACCGCAACATCATAACGCCTACATCAACAGGGGATAAGTACCCTAACCTATCTATCGATTATACCAGGAAATTATTCAGACAACTCCAAACGCCCATGTTGTACCCCAAAATTTGCCCTCCCATATTCTCCAAGAAATTGCCAAGTCAAGCTGCAAAATTCCCCAATGGTTGCACAGTGCAAAGGTCTCCCATACAGTCAAAATTAGGGTTTGTGTTCTGATCAAAGAAATGAAGTTTTCAAAGGTCCAATCAAGTCTCATATGCCTACAAATATGGTCAAGCATCCTCATATCAAGTTTCAAGACATTCAGCTCAAAATTGCACAGTCAAAAACCCTAATTGCACTACAGTCAACTGTAGGGGCAAAATGGTCATTTGACAGTCAAAAGTTCAAATTTTTGGTCAACATATCATTTTGAAGCCACAAACATCATTTGATCAAAGCTTGATCATGATTCTCAAAATTTGGCTCAAAAATCATCAAGATGCAAAAGTTTCCTTAGTTGGACAGCTGAAAAAGTCAACTGAAATTGACCAGGGCATAACTTTCACATGGATTATCAGAAAAATTCCATCCAAAGCTCATTTTGAAGAGAAAGACATTTCCTACAACTCATCTTCATACTTCAAGTCCAAGAAATGCTCTCACAAAAAGTTATTAATTTCAACATTATAGGTCATTTTCAAAAGTCAACAAAAAGGGACTTTAAGTCAAAGGCCATAACTTGAGATTGGTAAATCAAAATGACATGGGACCCAAGGCATTGGTTAGAGGACTCAAAGAACTTTCCAAAATGTCCAAGAACATGAGAAAAGCTTTAAAATTGAGCAAGTTATGCCTTGTGGAAGTTGGGAAATTTTTGGATATTTTGAAAAGTCAACATTGATCCAAATGACCTAAAAATGCTAATGGGCCCATTTTTCTTCCATGATTCATCATTCTAGACATATGCACGACTACTTGGCCCAAAGGGAAGTATTTTCTCATTTTTTATTTATTTATTTGAATTATTATTTATATTAATTCATTTAAATCATTTAAATATATGAAAAATATCTAACTTGACCTAATCAATCTTTTTATACATGTTTTGGACTCAATATTTCGTGCTTAGCTAAATGTGGAAAGAATTGGAGCAATTGGATATGATTTGAACCAAATACACATGGGAAAAGATATGAAAAAGATCTTAAGAAATCAAATTTCCAAAACCATTAATTCAAGAGATTTTGATCAATATTTTTGACCTAATGCACTCACTACATATGCCTGATCATAACCCTAATGCAAAAGGACACAAAGCTGCGCTCATAGGCCATTGACAAACTTGAAATTTCTCCAAAGAAAGTCAAAACTGAAATCATCTTTACAAGGCGATTCAAGGCACGAAAACTATTCCAATAGCTTCCTTGGAGGTTACTGGACATATTCCAATCAAAAGCACCAAAGATAACCTCTTGAAACGCTGTACAGAAGTCCCACTTTTCTTACTTTCTTGCATAATCGTATTTTGATTTTCAAGCACAATCATTGCATTTTTCTTAGGGATTATTACTCATTGATGGATTCTGATGCTAACTGTACAATTTAATTGTGTTTTTGTGCACTCAATGCGATTTCACCATGTTCGAGTTTTAGGGTTTGCAGAGCTTCCAATTGGGGATTTTGAAACCAGGCAAAATTGGGACATATGACCTTGATCATTAAAACAAGCGCATTTGGACGGACAGAAACCAACCCTCGCGCTCAATTTATGAGCGACTGAGGGCTAATCGCTATTTTCTAATAGCCTGCCTAAGAGAACGTCCCAAAAACCGTTGCCTGTTCTTTTTTGTTTTCAGGAACATGAAGAAGACGAAGACGTGGCGAAACGTGATAAGCTGATTTGAATTTTCGCGCGTTGGTGACCACTAACCAATTTTTGCTTTTATATTATTTATTTGTTATTAGAATATCAAACGCGTTAGTTGGCGCAGTTGGTGAGCGAGGACGTTAGCAACATCCATGACCTGGGTTCGAATCCCAGGTCTACGTTATTTCCATACTATTTTGCAACACATGTTCCTATGCAATTTCAAAAGTGAAGCGCATGATACACCACCATAATCAAGACGTCCATGTGCCCCTGAAGATCAAACCAAAGGCACAGATCTAAAGAGCACGTTGTACCCTGGTCCACGCTTCCACATGCTGTTCAAAAAAGTCAAACGGATCACTGCTTATTGGGCCAGATTTCTCATAATTTCACCTCCACTTTGGGGACTACCACCCCCCCTGGTTTGCAATTCTCCATTTTTTTTCATGTTTTATTTTTAATTGTTGTTTTATTTTCTTTATTTGTTTAAATTAATTAATTATTTCTACAAAATATAAAAAATGCATAAAAAAATCAGAAAAGGAAAAATATAATAAATATTTTATTTTAAGTATTTTTAAATAATTAACTTTAATTGATTAGTTTTGAATTAGGATTAATTTTAACTCTTTTCAATAAAAACCTAAAAATACATAGAACTAGGGTTTGAACAATTTTTCATCTTTTTTTATTTTTCTTTCATAATATTTATTTATTTTATTTATTTTCATAATTAAAATTGTAAATAAAAATTAGGTTTAATTTAGGTTAAATTTTAATATATTTCATAATAAATTTAAAAGCCACTAGAATTAGGGTTTGCATTCAATTTTAATTTTAATTAATTCTCTTTTTTCATTAAATCCTGAAAAATACCAAAAAAACAAAAAAAACAATTTATTTTCTTAAAGTAATTAATTCATGTAATATTTTGCAAAAGGGTCCAACGCCCTCGTTTCGTTTAATTGTTTAATTTCGCGTATTTATTTTATTTCGCTTAAATAATTATGTACCTCTCCCGAAGCCTTGTAAATATTACTTCTCGCACTTTTCAATTCTTTACTTTCTGTCAAATCGGGTCCGGTTTAATTTTGGCGATGTGGACCCGCGCCATTTGTAATAGCTTTAGATTTATTTTTCTCGCAATACTTTTTAACTGTTAAACAAAGCATGCAAGAATGAATGGCCTTTAAATAAAATCAAGCGTAGAACACCAATAACCTGACATGACAAGATAAACGAATCTGACACACAAATCGCACACACCACCCCTAGGGTACGCCTCACTGTTGCCTTGCCTTCGAAAGGTGGTCGTCGAGTAGAGGATGTCTTAGTAAGTCCTCATGATCCGGGAACCTGGCATGAGGGTGGCTTCTAAGGTGTCTTCCTATCACTCTGGTGATCACCATGTCCCGAATATCGAATTGACCCGAACACCTCCAACGGTGGTGCTACCTACCTCTCAATGGTGGGATGGCACTACTTTTAAGGACATTTACACAGACGAATTCCTTAGGGTAGGTGGACGACTCTAGATACTTGCTCTAATTTCAAAACAAATCAAAAATACTTTTCACACCGACACCTTTTCAAAAAGCTTTCGAAAGCAATTTTTCAAACACTCTTGAGGACCGATACAAGAGTCGAACTGGAATTTTCAAAGAAACTTTTTAAAACCCACAGTTGGAAAGCAAACAAACCATTTTTGAAAACACAATGAGCAAGTATCTAAGAGCCCATGGATAACCATGGATAGAAAGGGTGCTAATACCTTCCCTTTCTATAATCTACCTCCCGAATTGAGAGCGATCTCTTTAAGGAATTTTTCTGTGCTTTTGTCCTTTCCATTTGGAGAAAATAAAAGACGGTGGCGACTCTTGCTTCCGCGACATTTCGCGAACCAGCGTTAAACAGTCAGTTCCAGATCCACCGATCACAGAACTGGCGACTCTGCTGGGGACACTTAAAATGGGGTGTACCTTAGGACTAAGATCACTTGTGTTTTCAATTGTCTGAATTGTTTGCTTTAAATTGTGGGTACTGTCTTGGGAGTTCTATAGATCCTAACCCGGATCTGGGGGATACCTTCTTAGAAAGTAGCAACAAGGTTGTGAGGGAACTGTGCGGGGTATACCGACATGGTTGAAACAGTCTGCTACGTTGATGTGGCACTTTGGTGTGTACCGGTAACCCTTGAGTTCAGTCAAGGAGAGTACGGGGCCTCCGCGTGGTGTCGTGAAGCATCAACAGACCTTAGGAACCTTAATTGAACTATCTTGGCCTCTTTAGGGTAGTGAGATAACTGACTTTGGTGCAGTCCGAGGTTGGTTGATACTCGATACTACACTCAATTGAGGGTTGCTTTCCTGGAATATTTCGGTCGCCAGTTCAGTGGCTAAATCGAAACGATGAACAATGAAAGCAATCCCGTGATATTGGGAACCTTAGAACCCGGTTACTTTGATTAGGACAGGTTGAACCCACCAACTTCAAGAGGGTACTACCCAGACCCCATGCTGGCCTTAAACCTTAAGGGCTTGTCTTGTGTGCCTTGTGTGCCTTACATGTTTGTCTTTGTAAATATCTGTGGTGTGTTTAATCATAGCATCATGACATCATCCAGCATCATATGCATTGACTAACCATTTCAGGGGTTCGAATTTTCATCTTTGTTCTTGTTTTGTAGGACATGGAAACTGTTCGTAGAAAGACAATTCAAGTCAGTCTTGTAAGGATCCCTCCTCAGCTTAAGGAGCTTATATCCAGGATTCCCGAGAACTCTTCATTCAGTGAAAGGCATGGAAGCCTCATCAGCTTGGTCAACACCAACATTGAGGAAGATATGATAAAGGTCCTGTTCCAGTTCTTTGATCCTCTGCATCACTGTTTTACCTTCTTGGACTATCAGTTGGTACCTACATTGGAGGAGTTCTCCCGGTTCCTGAAGATCCCTATCCTTGATCAGCTACCCTTCAACGGTACAGAAAAGGAACCTAAGCTTGAAGAGATTGCTAAAGCTTTGCACCTACAGTCATCTGACCTCAAGGGACATTGGGAAGTTAGGAGTGGTATCAAAGGGTTCTTAGCCAGGTTTCTGTTTGAAAAGGCCCATGAATGTTGGAACTCCCTTGACTTGCAAGCTTTTGAAGAGGTTGTGGCCCTCCTTGTCTATGGTTTGGTGTTGTTCCCTAACCCGGATCAGCTTATTGATATCAGTGCTGTCCAGATCTTTATGTCCAGGAATCCTATACCTACGTTGCTGGGGGACATCCTTCACTCATGTTACACTCGAACCATGAGAAAAAGAGGTGTCCTTATGTGTTGCACTCCTCTCCTGGGAAGGTGGTTTATTTCGCACCTTCCACAATCGGTCTTGAAGAATGAGCGGGGTTTGAGATGGTCACAACGGTTGATGACTCTTACACATGCAGATATACATTGGTGCCCTAGGTCCAGAGAAGATGTCACTATCATCGATCGTTGCGGGGAGTACCCTAATGTTCCTTTACTTGGAATCAGAGGAGGTATTACTTATAGCACATGCCTGGCTTGGAGACAGTTTGGTTATGCTCGGAGGGATGGTCCTCATGACATGTTAATTCCTGACATAGTTTTTGACTTCGACAACGATACTCAAGGACTTCGCCAGAGATTTATCAGAGCTTGGAGGGTGCCCAATAGGATAGACAGCAAAACACTGGGGCACAGGAATTCCATCCCGTTGGAACCTTATCTCAAGTGGGTACGAGCCCGCTCCCAGAAGTTAGTAATGCCTTATCCTCATATGCTCCCAGTGATCAAAGAACCAGTCTTGGAAGGGGAAATGTCCTACACTATTCAGCACCCTGATATGCCCATATCCTGGGAAGAGATGCAGAAGAGCTGGATCCAGCTTAAGGAGGAAAGGAATTCTCTTGAGACTAGTCTGCATGCCAGTGAAAAGAAGGTCTTGGAGCTCACCCGCCTGTTGCATGAGGAGAGGAATCTCAACACCTACATAGCTCCGAAGAGGATGCGCAGTGTATTTTGGGATTGATTTGATTTTTGTACTTTTGCCCATGAGGCTTTGATGTATTAAACAATGATTTCTCTAATGATAACGTGTGTTCCTTTTTGTCTACAACAAATTTGAACTTTCGAACACTTGAATGCATCGCATACGCATTTCATACATCATGTGCATAGCAGTTTTTTCCTCTTTTCAGGTTGCTTACAGTTCTTCGCTGTTTATTTCAGCATCATGAATCACGAATCTTCATCAACTGAGACATCAATCAAGGCTCTTCAGGTACAGAATGCACAATTCCAGGAACTAATCAAGGGTTTGGCTCAAGGCCAAGAAGAACTGAAGGCTATGCTCCTGAAGAAGGAGAAGAAGAAGAAGAGGAGAACTGTTCTGTTCAACTCGGGTCGAAGGTTTAACAATACTCTGCAACAGGAAGAGGCTGGTTCTTCTGTTGACAAGAATTCTCCTCAGGCAGAAGCAAGGGTTCCTAGTCCGGTAGTCTCCGACAACGAGACCGATTTTGATGAAGAGCAGTACCCTCCTGCAGACGACAGATATAAGCAACTGGAGGACAGATTGAAGGCTATGGAGGTTCAACAGGTACCTGGGCTGGATTTCAGAGATCTGGGTTTGTCAACTGGTGTGATCATCCCTCACAAGTTCAAAGCACCATCCTTCTCTAAATATGACGGGGCGTCTTGTCCCAAGCTGCATCTAAGGTCCTATGTTCGGAAAATTCAGCCGTACTCTGCGGATAAGAATTTATGGATCCACTTCTTCCAGGAGAGTCTTTCAGGGACTCATCTCGAATGGTTCTATCAACTGGATGGGACCAAGGTTCGTAACTGGGAGGAGTTGGCTACTGCTTTCTACAAGCAGTATCAATATAATGCCGACCTTGCCCCCACACGTACCCAACTCCAGGGTATGTCGTTAGGTGCAAGCGAAGGTTTTAAGGAGTACGCTCAGAAGTGGAGAGACCTGGCTGGCAGGGTGCAGCCACCATTGACTGATCGGGAGTTGGTGGACATGTTCTTGGGGACCCTATCTGGGCCGTTTTTCAACCATCTCATTGGGAATTCTTCTGTCGGGTTCACTGATTTGATCTTGACTGGAGAGAGGATCGAAGCTGGGTTAAAGTCTGGGAAGATTGCGAAGGGTGCATCGTCTAGTTCGGAAAAGAAACCATTCAAAAAGGAGTCTAGTGCCGTATATGGTTCCAGGAAATCAGAGAGACCTGAGCACCGCCAATCTATCAGTGCGGTGATGATCGCTAAGCCTGATGCCGCTCCCCGGCCAAATAATCCTCAAAGGGCTGAAAGACCCCGGAGGGAGTTTACCCGATTAAGCATGACCCTATCGCAGATCCTGCCACAGTTGCTATCCACTAACTTAGTGACTGTCAGGGAGGCTCCGAAGTTCCCCAATACTACATCTCCTAAGTACAACCCGAATGCTCGTTGTGCCTACCATTCAGATAGCCCGGGGCACTCTACCGATGACTGTTGGGCGTTAAAAAATAAGGTGCAAGACCTTATCGACGCAAAGGAGATACAGTTCGAAGCGCCTGCGAAGCCGAATGTAGTTACCGCCCCTATGCCTCAACATGGGGTAAATGCTGTTGATGAAGACGTTTATGCTGTTTCTGTGGATGATCTAGCCACTCCTCTGAAGACTGTCAAAAAGAACCTGCTGCTGGCCGGTTTATTTCCGGGTTGCAGTGAGGGTTGCCTGTTCTGTGTTGTGTCCCTATCTGGTTGTCCCTTGCTAAAATCAGGCATCCAAAGCCTAATGGATAGTAAGGAGATTCTGTTTAAGAAGTCTGCTGTTCAGTTGGTTCCGATGGAAGAAGTTTCTGTGGTGACTATTTTCAATAATCCAATCCCGGCTCTCCCGAAGAAGCCCGTCCAAATCATGACCGTTGCGCCTGTTATTATCACTGTTCCAGGGCCCCTGCCCTATGTATCTGACAAAGCTGTCCCCTGGCATTATGGGGCAGATGTATATGTAAACGGGATTAAACAAGAGTTCAACGCTGCCGCCAGCATTTGTGACATTACTGGCCCAGCCAAGGTTACCCGCAGTGGCAGGCTCTTCTCGCCTGACATTGCACCGCCTGCTGCCCGAAGACCACTTCTCATAACCCCTGCAAATGTACCTGTTCCTGCTGCTGATCCAATTGTTTCTCCTGCTGCCGAGTCATCCAATGCTCGGGGCAAAGGAGTTGAAGTTGAGCCTGCCCAAGTGGAGGCACCTGTACCAATAACTGCTGAGGCCTCCCAACAAGAGATGGAGGAGATTCTGAAGATTATAAAGAAGAGCGATTTTAATGTTGTGGAACAGCTGGGGCACACGCCCTCCAAGATCTCCATGCTCTCTTTATTGCTGTGCTCCGAGGCCCATGCTAAGGCCCTAATCTCGTTCCTCAAGACGGCCCATGTGCCACATGAAACCTCGGTAGTCCAGTTCACTGATTGCGTAGCAAATTTGACGGCAGACAATGGCTTGGGTTTCTCAGATGCTGACTTGACCGCAAAGGGAAGAGACCATAATGATGCTCTGCATGTCTCTATTGAATGCAGGGGCACTACCTTGGCACATGTGTTGGTGGATACTGGGTCATCTTTGAATGTGCTACCCAAGAAGGCTTTGGACCGTCTAGATTGTGAAGGACTGGAATTAAAACCCAGCAATATCATCGTCAGGGCCTTTGATGGTTCAAAGAGGATGGTTCATGGAGAGGTTGACATTCCTATTCGTGTGGGCTCTCAGGTGTTCGACTCCACTTTTTATGTGATGGATATCCGTCCATCTTACTCTTGTCTACTGGGTCGACCTTGGATACATAAGGCTGGGGCAGTGACCTCTACCTTGCATCAGAAGCTGAAGTACCCCATCAGAGGGAAGATCGTCACCGTGCAGGGAGAGGAGGAATATATGGTGAGCCACCTGAACTCCTTCAGGTACATTGAGATGGATGGGGAGTTTATTGAAACCCCCTTTCAGCATTTCGAGGAGGTGCTTCCAATTACAGCAGCGTCAGAAACGGCAGAAGAAATTGGTCCTTTGAAGATGGCCTCCCTAAAGGATGCCCGGGCTATGGTGCAGAAGAGTGAAAATGCCAACTGGGGAAGACTTCCAGACTTTACTCAGAAGACTGATAAACTTGGGCTGGGTTTTACCACAGAAGGTCAGAAAGCTATGAGGAAAGCGAAGATCGGAAGACCTCCGGTATTTATTAAAAGTTCAGGAGTGAATGCTGTTGGGGAAGACCATGAAGTGGACGAAGCTGAATTTAACAACTGGATCTATCCGACGACCGAAGGCGGATTGAATAACTGGATTGCTAAAGACCATACCCCTGTTACCTTTGTGACGCAGTAATATATTTCTTTGTTTCGTTATTTTGTAATAGACAATAAATAAACTCTATGGCCCGGTGTCTTACCCGAGGCACCGTGGTATCATTTGTGAGGGCATACAAATTGTCATTTCATATATCATGAATGAAAATCTTGGACGTATTTTCGCATTGCAAATATTGTGCTCCTTTTCTGTCTTTCTTTTCCTTTACATAATTTTCAAAACAGCTGTATTTACACACACACTCACTCATACAGGTTTCAATCCACTCTGGATCTCACTGATAACAACTCTGCTACTGCCAATTATGACTTCGAAAATCCGATCAACTTAGCCGAAGACGAAGGTGAAGATGATTGCGAAGTGCCTGGCGAGCTTGCTAGACTGCTGCTTCAAGAAGAGAGGGCAATTCAACCCCATGAAGAGCCAGTGGAAACAATAAACCTGGGTACTGAGGCAGACAGGAAAGAGGTAAAGATTGGTGCCAACCTAGAGCTCAGCGTGAAGCAACGGTTAACCAAGATGCTGCATGACTATATGGAGATCTTTGCCTGGTCCTACGAAGACATGCCCGGGTTGGATACCGATATTGTGGTCCATCATTTGCCAACTAAGGAAGACTGCCCTCCGGTTAAGCAAAAGGTCCGTCGAATGCGTCCAGAGATGTCTGAGAAGATTAAGGCCGAGGTTATGAAACAGTTTGATGCTGGGTTCCTTGCAGTAACTTCTTACCCTCAGTGGGTTGCTAATGTGGTGCCGGTACCTAAGAAGGACGGTAAGGTCAGGATGTGTGTCGACTACAGGGATCTGAACAGGGCCAGTCCCAAGGATGACTTCCCCTTACCTCACATTGATGTCCTTGTTGATAATACAGCTCAGCACAAAGTATTCTCCTTCATGGATGGCTTTTCAGGTTACAATCAGATCAAGATGGCACCTGAAGACATGGAGAAGACTACATTTGTTACTCAGTGGGGCACCTTCTGTTACAAGGTTTTGCCATTCGGGTTAAAGAATGTTGGGGCAACCTACCAACGTGCCATGGTCGCCTTATTTCATGACATGATCCACCACGAGATAGAGGTGTATGTTGACGACATGATTGCAAGGTCCCAGACTGAGGGAGAGCATCTAGATCATCTGCAGAAGTTGTTTGACCGGTTGAAACTATACAAGTTGAGATTGAACCCGAACAAGTGCACCTTCGGGGTAAGATCTGGAAAGTTACTAGGATTCGTGGTCAGTGATAAAGGTATTCAAGTGGACCCTGCTAAGGTCAAAGCTATTCAAGAGATGCCAGTTCCTAGGACAGAGAAGGAAGTCAGAGGCTTTTTAGGACGCCTGAGTTACATTGCTCGATTCATCTCACATCTGACTGCTACCTGTGAGCCAATCTTCAAGCTGCTGAAGAAAGATCAGGTAGTGCGTTGGAACGATGAATGTCAGGCTGCTTTTGACAAAATCAAAGAGTATCTCCAAGAACCACCTATCCTTATGCCACCGGTTGAAGGGAGACCTCTGATACTATATCTGACAGTGCTGGACAATTCAATGGGGTGTGTGCTGGGGCAGCATGACGAGTCTGGCCGAAAAGAGCATGCCATTTATTACCTTAGCAAAAAGTTTACCGACTGTGAGACCCGATACTCACTGCTTGAGAAAACTTGTTGCGCTTTGGTATGGGCTGCTCGCCGGCTGAGACAGTATATGCTGACTCACACTACCTTGTTGATCTCAAAAATGGATCCTATAAAGTACATATTCGAAAAGCCTGCTCTGTCTGGGAGAATTGCAAGATGGAAAATGATCTTGACGGAATACGACATTCAGTACACAACCCAGAAAGCCATCAAGGGGAGTGTATTGGTAGACCACTTGGCACATCAAGCTGTAGATGACTATCAGTCAATGAACTTCGAGTTTCCGGATGAAAGCATCATGATAGTAACTGATTGTGAAGTACCTGGACCGGATGAAGGACCTGAACCAGGATCCCGATGGTCTATGCACTTTGACGGAGCCTCCAACGCTTTGGGAAACGGTATCGGCGCCATAATCATATCTCCACAAGGTACTCATACTCCACTCACTGCCCGGCTATGTTTCAACTGTACCAACAACATGGCAGAGTATGAGGCGTGCATCATGGGTCTTCAAGCTGCGATCGACCTAAGGATCAAATTTCTGAGTGTCTTCGGAGATTCCGCTCTTGTGATCAATCAGATCAAAGGAGAGTGGGATACGAAACATCCAAACCTAATTCCTTACAGAGAATGTGTGTTGACCCTGATCCCCCACTTCACAGAGATAACCTTTGAGCACTTTCCAAGAGAAGAGAATCAGCTAGCGGACGCGTTAGCTACAATGTCTTCAATGTTCAAAGTTAAATGGGATAATGAGGCTCCCCGGATCATCATCTGGAAACTGGACAAACCGGCATACTGTTGTGATCTCGAAACTGAATTGGTGACTGAGAAGCCTTGGTACCACGAAGTGAAGAGATATCTGGAAGCTCAGGAATACCCTGAAGGTGCATCTGTCAATGATAAGAAATTCCTGAGAAGGTTCGTAGCCAAGTTCTTCCTTAGCAACGGCATCTTGTACAAGAGAAACCATGATTCAACCTTACTGCGCTGTGTGGATAAAATTGAAGCAGAAAGGATCATGGAAGAGCTACATGAAGGGACCTTTGGTACACATTCCAGTGGGCATACTATGGCTAAGAAAATCCTACGGGCAGGATATTACTGGTCCACAATGGAAGCTGACTGCTACCAACACTCCAGGACATGCCACAAGTGCCAGATCTACGCAGATAAGGTGCATGTTCCTCCGGTTCCCCTGAATGTTCTGACTGCGCCTTGGCCGTTCGCAATGTGGGGCATAGACATGATCGGCGAGATTAAACCTACGGCATCCAATGGACATCGCTTCATCCTAGTGGCGATTGATTATTTTACGAAGTGGGTTGAGGCAACATCCTATGCTACGGTAACCAAGACTATTGTGGCACGGTTCATTCGGCACAACCTGATCTGTCGGTATGGCGTCCCAGAAAGGATAATTACAGACAACGGTACCAATCTAAACAATAAGATGATCGCTGAGCTCTGCGAACAGTTCAAGATACAGCACCACAATTCTTCTCCTTACAGACCGAAGATGAATGGGGCTGTAGAAGCAGCAAATAAGAACATCAAGAAAATCGTGCAGAAGATGACAGTGACTTACAAAGATTGGCACGAGATGTTACCGTTCGCTCTACATGGGTACCGTACCTCAGCTAGGACGTCAACCGGGGCAACTCCTTTCTCTCTGGTTTATGGTATGGAGGCAGTCTTACCGATCGAAGTACAAATTCCCTCTCTCCGGATAGTGAAGGATGCAAATCTGAACGAAGATGATTGGATCCAGACACGACTTGATCAGCTCAACCTCATTGATGAAAAGAGACTTGCTGCTATTTGTCATGGTCAGACGTATCAGAAACGGATGATCAGGGCATTTAACAAAAAGGTCAGACCACAGGAATATCAAGTTAGGGATCTGGTAATCAAGAGAATCATCCTTCCTCAGAGTGATCCAAGGGGCAAATGAACCCCTACGTATGAAGGGCCATTTATGGTTAAGCATGTGTTCTCAGGAGGAGCCATGATATTGACCAACATGGATGGTGACGATCTTCCTCACCCCGCCAATGCAGACATAGTAAAAAAATACTACGCATAAAAAAAGACCCACTAGGCTGACAGGCCTAGGCAAAAATTAGGGCTTCCCGTCGAACCAAAAGGGTTCGGGCAAAATGAAGGGATGAAATGAAAAAAATCTGTACACCCGGCAAGTCGAAAACCTGAAAAGGCGGCTTGGGCAAAAATGGGTATCCCGGTGGACTGAAAACCCGAAAGGGCGGTCCAGGCAAAAATTAGGGATAAAGCATAATACTATGTCTCATTGGATCACTTTGCATCCAGAATCCGATATCTACATCAAGTTCAGACGGCATCAATCAGTCAGCTTCACCTTCAACCAAGGTCATCAAGTGATGAGACGCTCGGAGTTATAAAGGCAATAGCAGAGTTGAAACCCAGTGGGATCATTCACTTCACACAGCTGTTTTACTTTCTTTTGTAAAAAATTTGTATAAACTCTCTTGTTCGGCGACGTTCCTCTTACTAGGACGTCAGCCTCTTGTACACAAAACGCCTATTTTCAGGCCATTCAAAAATCAATACAAATATATTTTTAGTTAAACGTGCCAAGTGTTTTTTCTTTTTCTGTTTTGTTTTGCAAAGAACGTCCAAGGTTCAATTTATGGTATATGCATTGACAATAATTTGCTAACTCATAAATATTTGCATACGAAACAAAGGGATTAGTTACAGGTGACACTAGAAACAGGGGCAATAAAGATTTTTCTAAGCAGTCCAATTGTTCTATCCTCCAAGGTACCAAGGTAGGTTCAGCTAAAGAACATGGCCAGTACGTATTAATTCCCCAGAGAGTAAATCAGCAGGTCAATACATTCTTCTCCAAGCAGAGTTGATAAATCTCAAGGAAATTGGGTATCCTCCAGCAGATATCAACATCCCCCAGCAGCAATACATATATTCTTAACAAGCATCCCCGGTAGTCTTGGTCTAAAGATTGTTCCCCGGCGGTATCTCAATATCTAAAGGAATCGCTTCCCCGACATAGTTCAAAACTTCCCCAGGAGAGTCCAATCTGATTCCCCAGGAAAGTTGGAATTTATCTCCCCAAGCAATAATCTTATCCCCAGTAGATTCTGGAAGCTTATCCCCCCGCAGAACACGAACGCGTCGCCCGGCTTTATTTAAAGAGTTATTTCCTTAACAGGATATAACTGGGTTATCCTCAGCCAAAAGCCACGGAAAGAGCGTCGTCGACGAAGTCTTCTTACCCCAGCGAAGTCCATCAACACTTCCAACAACAAGGGTATCCCCAGCAAATTATTATCTACACTCAGCAAGGCATCCCTCTCCCCACAAAGTATTGCTTCCCAGCATGGTCGCTAGAGTATCTTTTCCCCCCGCAGAATCCTCCATTTGCCAAGTTTATTCCACAACGAAGTCATCTTCTCCTACCGGTATTCTTGCAGTTATCATCCCCAGCGGAAGCAAATCTATTCTTCAACATCAACCCAGGATATGACTTCCCGGCACCCGTCAAGGATTTACTTTCCTAGACGAAAACATACATTCATAAAACATCACATACATCATTATAGCATGCATAGACGCATTATATCATACAAATCTCATTTATGTTGAGAACATCATTGCTTGATCCATATCATGCATTACATATGACTGACCTTTACCTTTCAGGAAAGATGCAGTTGAAATTCTCAATCATATTTCAAGACCTAGACCGGTTCAGTTAATCGACTCCAAAGACTTCTTATCCAGTCATAGGCCTTCTCTAGTCCAGCTAAATCGACTCCTAACAGATTTTTCTGATAAAGACTCAGTAGAAGTTATCCCAGATTATAATTTCCGATGTTTCCCTCTCCGACGGTGAGTGTGAGGTGATAATCTCCTATGGTTCCCTCTCCGATGGTGAGTGAGGTGGTAATTCCTTTTCAGATGGTTCCCTCTCCGACGGTGAGTGAGGTGATAGTCTCCTATGGTTCCCTCTCCGACGGTGAGTGAGGTGGTAATTCCTTTTCAGATGGTTCCCTCTCCGACGGTGAGTGAGGTGATAATCTCCTATGGTTCCCTCTCCGACGGTGAGTGAGGTGGTAATTCCTTTTCAGATGGTTCCCTCTCCGACGGTGAGTGAGGTGATAGTCTCCTATGGTTCCCTCTCCGACGGCGAGTGAGGTGGTAAGTCCTTTTCAGATGTTTCCCTCTCCGACGGTGAGTGTGAGGTGATAATCTCCTATGGTTCCCTCTCCGACGGTGAGTGAGGTGGTAAGTCCTTTTCAGATGTTTCCCTCTCCGACGGTGAGTGAGGTGATAGTCTCCTATGGTTCCCTCTCCGACGGTGAGTGAGGTGGTAAGTCCTTTTCAGATGTTTCCCTCTCCGACGGTGAGTGTGAGGTGATAATCTCCTATGGTTCCCTCTCCGACGGCGAGTGAGGTGGTAAGTCCTTTTCAGATGTTTCCCTCTCCGACGGTGAGTGTGAGGTGATAGTCTCCTACGGTTCCCTCTCCGACGGTGAGTGAGGTGGTAAGTCCTTTTCAGATGTTTCCCTCTCCGACGGTGAGTGTGAGGTGATAGTCTCCTACGGTTCCCTCTCCGACGGTGAGTGAGGTGGTAAGTCCTTTTCAGATGTTTCCCTCTCCGACGGTGAGTGAGGTGATAATCTCCTATAGTTCCCTCTCCGACGGTGAGTGAGGTGACAATTCCTTTTCTTATGATTCCCTCTCCGACGGCGAGTGAGGTGATTCCTTTTCAAGATTATAATGGCCTATGGTTCTCGTCCCGATCCTGCGAAGATGGTATTTCCCTCCAAGATTTTCTCAACGAGCGTTGTTGAAGTTAAAATCACCCAAGGTTCTCTTACCATTCAGGCTGAGGTAGTAACCATCCCTGGTTCATTCATCATCTTTTGGAAGCTCCAGACCCAGCTCCTGTAACCATTCAGGACATATCTATACCAAGCATCTAAAAATCAACTCCTGCAACGGGTCAGGTACTCATTTTCTGTTTTGCAGGTACGCGAGTTCTCGCTAAGGAATCTCTTACGCGATTGACATCCAGATGGCATCTATAAGCCCATCATCCTATCCAGCAACCTCTAAATGGCATCTATAAGCCCATTCCCATCGTCACTGCTACTATGTGAGCGCAAATTTCTGGGCACTCTAGTGTTCAATCATCTTCTACCCTCGGATTACGAAAGGCACGCCAGCCAATCTGCATCCTCAGGTCTAAGAAGATTGAACAGGGGCAACTGTTGTACCCCAAAATTTGCCCTCCCATATTCTCCAAGAAATTGCCAAGTCAAGCTGCAAAATTCCCCAATGGTTGCACAGTGCAAAGGTCTCCCATACAGTCAAAATTAGGGTTTGTGTTCTGATCAAAGAAATGAAGTTTTCAAAGGTCCAATCAAGTCTCATATGCCTACAAATATGGTCAAGCATCCTCATATCAAGTTTCAAGACATTCAGCTCAAAATTGCACAGTCAAAAACCCTAATTGCACTACAGTCAACTGTAGGGGCAAAATGGTCATTTGACAGTCAAAAGTTCAAATTTTTGGTCAACATATCATTTTGAAGCCACAAACATGATTTGATCAAAGCTTGATCATGATTCTCAAAATTTGGCTCAAAAATCATCAAGATGCAAAAGTTTCCTTAGTTGGACAGCTGAAAAAGTCAACTGAAATTGACCAGGGCATACCTTTCACATGGATTATCAGAAAAATTCCATCCAAAGCTCATTTTGAAGAGAAAGACATTTCCTACAACTCATCTTCATACTTCAAGTCCAAGAAATGCTCTCACAAAAAGTTATTAATTTCAACATTATAGGTCATTTTCAAAAGTCAACAAAAAGGGACTTTAAGTCAAAGGCCATAACTTGAGATTGGTAAATCAAAATGACATGGGACCCAAGGCATTGGTTAGAGGACTCAAAGACCTTTCCAAAATGTCCAAGAACATGAGAAAAGCTTTAAAATTGAGCAAGTTATGCCTTGTGGAAGTTGGGAAATTTTTGGATATTTTGAAAAGTCAACATTGATCCAAATGACCTAAAAATGCTAATGGGCCCATTTTTCTTCCATGATTCATCATTCTAGACATATGCACGACTACTTGGCCCAAAGGGAAGTATTTTCTCATTTTTTATTTATTTATTTGAATTATTATTTATATTAATTCATTTAAATCATTTAAATATATGAAAAATATCTAACTTGACCTAATCAATCTTTTTATACATGTTTTGGACTCAATATTTCGTGCTTAGCTAAATGTGGAAAGAATTGGAGCAATTGGATATGATTTGAACCAAATACACATGGGAAAAGATATGAAAAAGATCTTAAGAAATCAAATTTCCAAAACCATTAATTCAAGAGATTTTGATCAATATTTTTGACCTAATGCACTCACTACATATGCCTGATCATAACCCTAATGCAAAAGGACACAAAGCTGCGCTCATAGGCCATTGACAAACTTGAAATTTCTCCAAAGAAAGTCAAAACTGAAATCATCTTTACAAGGCGATTCAAGGCACGAAAACTATTCCAATAGCTTCCTTGGAGGTTACTGGACATATTCCAATCAAAAGCACCAAAGATAACCTCTTGAAACGCTGTACAGAAGTCCCACTTTTCTTACTTTCTTGCATAATCGTATTTTGATTTTCAAGCACAATCATTGCATTTTTCTTAGGGATTATTACTCATTGATGGATTCTGATGCTAACTGTACAATTTAATTGTGTTTTTGTGCACTCAATGCGATTTCACCATGTTCGAGTTTTAGGGTTTGCAGAGCTTCCAATTGGGGATTTTGAAACCAGGCAAAATTGGGACATATGACCTTGATCATTAAAACAAGCGCATTTGGACGGACAGAAACCAACCCTCGCGCTCAATTTATGAGCGACTGAGGGCTAATCGCTATTTTCTAATAGCATGCCTAAGAGAACGTCCCAAAAACCGTTGCCTGTTCTTTTTTGTTTTCAGGAACATGAAGAAGACGAAGACGTGGCGAAACGTGATAAGCTGATTTGAATTTTCGCACGTTGGTGACCACTAACCAATTTTTGCTTTTATATTATTTATTTGTTATTAGAATATCAAACGCGTTAGTTGGCGCAGTTGGTGAGCGAGGACGTTAGCAACATCCATGACCTGGGTTCGAATCCCAGGTCTACGTTATTTCCATACTATTTTGCAACACATGTTCCTATGCAATTTCAAAAGTGAAGCGCATGATACACCACCATAATCAAGACGTCCATGTGCCCCTGAAGATCAAACCAAAGGCACAGATCTAAAGAGCACGTTGTACCCTGGTCCACGCTTCCACATGCTGTTCAAAAAAGTCAAACGGATCACTGCTTATTGGGCCAGATTTCTCATAATTTCACCTCCACTTTGGGGACTACCACCCCCCCTGGTTTGCAATTCTCCATTTTTTTTCATGTTTTATTTTTAATTGTTATTTTATTTTCTTTATTTGTTTAAATTAATTAATTATTTCTACAAAATATAAAAAATGCATAAAAAAATCAAAAAAGGAAAAATATAATAAATATTTTATTTTAAGTATTTTTAAATAATTAACTTTAATTGATTAGTTTTGAATTAGGATTAATTTTAACTCTTTTCAATAAAAACCTAAAAATACATAGAACTAGGGTTTGAACAATTTTTCATCTTTTTTTATTTTTCTTTCATAATATTTATTTATTTTATTTATTTTCATAATTAAAATTGTAAATAAAAATTATGTTTAATTTAGGTTAAATTTTAATATATTTCATAATAAATTTAAAAGCCACTAGAATTAGGGTTTGCATTCAATTTTAATTTTAATTAATTCTCTTTTTTCATTAAATCCTGAAAAATACCAAAAAAACAAAAAAACAATTTATTTTCTTAAAGTAATTAATTCATGTAATATTTTGCAAAAGGGTCCAACGCCCTCGTTTCGTTTAATTGTTTAATTTTGCGTATTTATTTTATTTCGCTTAAATAATTATGTACCTCTCCCGAAGCCTTGTAAATATTACTTCTCGCACTTTTCAATTCTTTACTTTCTGTCAAATCGGGTCCGGTTTAATTTTGGCGATGTGGACCCGCGCCATTTGTAATAGCTTTAGATTTATTTTTCTCGCAATACTTTTTAACTGTTAAACAAAGCATGCAAGAATGAATGGCCTTTAAATAAAATCAAGCGTAGAACACCAATAACCTGACATGACAAGATAAACGAATCTGACACACAAATCGCACACACCACCCCTAGGGTACGCCTCACTGTTGCCTTGCCTTCGAAAGGTGGTCGTCGAGTAGAGGATGTCTTAGTAAGTCCTCATGATCCGGGAACCTGGCATGAGGGTGGCTTCTAAGGTGTCTTCCTATCACTCTGGTGATCACCATGTCCCGAATATCGAATTGACCCGAACACCTCCAACGGTGGTGCTACCTACCTCTCAATGGTGGGATGGCACTACTTTTAAGGACATTTACACAGACGAATTCCTTAGGGTAGGTGGACGACTCTAGATACTTGCTCTAATTTCAAAACAAATCAAAAATACTTTTCACACCGACACCTTTTCAAAAAGCTTTCGAAAGCAATTTTTCAAACACTCTTGAGGACCGATACAAGAGTCGAACTGGAATTTTCAAAGAAACTTTTTAAAACCCACAGTTGGAAAGCAAACAAACCATTTTTGAAAACACAATGAGCAAGTATCTAAGAGCCCATGGATAACCATGGATAGAAAGGGTGCTAATACCTTCCCTTTCTATAATCTACCTCCCGAACTGAGAGCGATCTCTTTAAGGAATTTTTCTGTGCTTTTGTCCTTTCCATTTGGAGAAAATAAAAGACGGTGGCGACTCTTGCTTCCGCGATATTTCGCGAACCAGCGTTAAACAGTCAGTTCCAGATCCACTGATCACAGCCCACAACACGACAAACGGCCAACTCAATAACCGGTTCACTAACTGTGTAAGACAGTCATATGACAACTCCATAAATGACCACAATATAGAAAACAAGCAACTTTAATAACAAATCCAGAACATCAACGTGCAACAGTCATACAACGACCAATTCCCACATAATACACATCATAAATCCCATTATAAGGTCGGAACCCCATCCTTACCTGGATTAAAGGTCACTCTACCAAAATCCCAGCCTACAACCTTGCTTTGTTCTACTAGACACCTGGTAGCTTGCTCCTCTTATTGTGCGGCTGCACACGGTCAGCGCACAAAAACCCTTAATCACCAACTAAATAAAATCCTTGTGTCAGCTTAACCTTATATCATGAATTCTATTGGGCCTAACATACACACCCCCACTTTACTACTTCCAACCAATAACATGAGCCTAACACAATTGTTTTATTAATTTCAACATTATTATTATTATTAATCAACTAATTAATTAATTAATTAATAATAATATAATAACATATACCAATAATTCCAAACATCTCACTACTTCAACAAATAATCCAAAAGTAATTTAATTAAATAATTAATTAAATAACGGGCGTTACAACTCTCTCCCACTTAGAATATTTTCATCCTCAAAAATTTACCTTATTCGAACATCGGGATAGGAGTCCCGCATCTTACTTTCCAACTCCTAAGTCATGCTTTCTCCGGCAGCTCCTAGCCAGACTAATTTCACCAAAGCAATATCTTTTCCTCTTAGAGTCTTCATCTTACGATCCGAGACTCATACATGCATCGTCTCCGCAGTAAGATTATCCCGTATTAGCACCTCATCCATATGAATCACATGAGATGGATCTGAAATATACTTCTAGAGTTATGACACATGGAACACATCGTGCAAATTTAAAAGATTAGGCGGTAAAGCCACCCTATAAGCAACATTCCTAACTTTTTCCAAAATCTGATATGGACCAATAAAACGAGAAGTGAGCTTCTTAGACTTCAACGCTCGCCTAACACCAGTCACAGGTGTAACTCTCAAAAACACATGATCACCTGCTTGAAATTCTAAATCTTTCCTTTGTTTGTCATGATAACTTTTATGTCTAATTTGGGAAGCTTTCATCTTTTCCCGAATCAACTTCACCTTCTCAGTAGTCTCAGACAATTTTAGGTCCAAGCACTACAGTTTCTCCAGACTCATGCCAACATAAAGGAGTTCTACATCTTCGACCATACAACGCTTCAAAAGATGTCATTCCAATACTAGAATGGTAACTGTTACTATAAGTGAACTCTATTAACGGAAGATAAGTATCCCATGAACCTCTCAGATCAAGAACACATGCTCTTAATAAATCTTCTAACGACTGAATAGTCCTCTCTGTCTGACCATCCGTCCGAGGATGATATGCCGAACTCAACCAAAACTTAGAACCCAACGCCTCTTGCAAACTCTTCTAGAAATCTGAAGTAGACCTTGGATCTCTATCCAAAATAATACAATAAGGAACATTGTGCATCTTTACAATTGCACTAGTATAAATCTCTGCCAACTTTGTTATTGGAAAACTGATGTTAATAGGAATAAAATGAGCCGATTTCGTAAGCCTGTCAATAATCACCAAAATTGAATTATGTCCTCTTGAAGTATTAGGTAGTCCTGTTACAAAGTCCATCGAAATGCTATCACATTTCCATTCTGGAACTTCTAACGATTGCATCAACCCTGCACGCTTCTGATGTTCAACTTTCGACTTCTGACAAGTCAAACATGCATACACGAACCGAGCCACGTCGCTCTTTATTCCAGTCCACCAAAACAAATTCTTCAAATCCTGATAGATCTTTGTAGCTCCCAGATGAATGCTCAACTTGCTTCTATGACTTTCCTCGAGAATCACTTTCTTCATCTCTGCATCACCAGGAATACAAATCCGATTACAAATTCTTAACACGCCTTGCGCATCTAACATAAAATCACTATCTTCTGACTGATCAATTCCAACCATCGAATCTACCAGTTTTACATCCAATTTCTAAGCTTCTTTGATATTATCTAGAAAATCATTATTAATCTTCAACATTCCCAACATAACAATTTGTGGCGTCACCTCGCAAACTAAGGTCATATCTCTAAACTATTCAATCAATTCCAACTCTTTAACCATCATTACTGACATATGTAAAGTCTTTCGACTTAACGCATCAGCCACCTCATTCACTTTTCCTGGATGATAATTCAAATCGAAATCGTAATCCTTTAACAACTCCAACCATCTTCGTGGTCTCATGTTCAACTATTTCTGGTCAAATAGATATTTTTAAACTCTTAGGTCACTAAATACTACAAATATAGAACCATAAAGATAATGCCTCCAAATCTTCAACACAAAAAAAAATTTCAGCAAGCTCTAAATCATGTGTAGGATAGTTCTTTTCATGAGTCATCAATTACCTTGACGCATAAGAAACTACCTTATCACTCTGCATAAGCACGTGTCCTAAACCCATCTTGGAAGCATCACAATATACCACAAAAGGTTATCCTGGATTAGGTATTGTCAAAATTAGAGCCGACGTCAATCTTTTCTTCAATTCTGCAAAACTTTCTTCACATTGAACATCCCATACAAAAGCTCTAATCTTACAAGTCAACTTAGTCAACGGAAGTTCCAACTTAGAGAAACCTTCGATAAACCTTCTATAATAACCATCTAATTCCAAAAAGCTTCTAATCTCGATAGTTGACTTTGGAGTTTCCCACTGCAACACAGCATCTACCTTAGATAGATCTACAACAATGCCACTACCTGAGATCACATGACCAAGAAAACTAACCTCCTTTAACCAAAATTCACACTTGGGAAGCTTTGCATAAAAATTCTTCTCTTTTAAAACTTGCAATACTACTCTTAAGTGTTCTGCATTCCATGAAAAAAATGTCATCAATGAACACCACTACAAACCGATCCAAATAAGTATGAAATATATGGTTCATGTATTCCATGAATACTCTCGGCGCATTAGTAACACCAAAAGGCATCACCGAATACTCATAATGTCCATAACATGTTCTGAAAGTCGTTTTCTGGATATCTTCATCCTTCACTTTGATCTGATGATAACCCGACCTCAAATCAATCTTACTAAACACACGAGCACCCACCAATTGATCCATCAAGTCGTCTATTCTTGGAAGTGGATACTTGTTCTTAATCGTCACTTTATTCAATTGTTTATAATAAACACAAAGTCTCATACTTCCATCTTTCTTCTTTACTAGCAACATTGGAGCTCCCCATGTTGATACACTCGGTCTTACAAACTTCTTTTTAAGTAACTCTTCCAATTGCTTCTTTAATTCTTACAATTCAAATGCAAACGTCTTGTATGGTGCCATAGAAACAGGTCTGGTACCATGTACAAGATTAATAGCAAATTCAACTTCTCTCTCTAGAGGTACATCAGGAATTTCATCAGGGAAAACTTCAGGAAATTCATGCACCACTCGCGATTCCTCAATTACAGCTTGATTCTTGACAGATAGTGACGCCATCAACGAGAACATATGAGCCTCTTCTTGCATCAACTGCTTCAATTGGCTAGCAGACAACAAACTAGCTTCCTCTTCTTCAAGAGTAGAAAACCTCACAGACTTGTTATAACAGTTAATATGAACATAGTTATGTTCTAACCAATTCATACCTAAGATCATATCCAACCCACTTAAAGGCAAACAAACCAAATCAACAGCAAAGTCTCTGTCGAAGATCGACAAAGGACACTTTAAACACATAAAATAAGTAGTCACTGATCCCTTAGCTGGAGTATCGATGACCATCTCTCTATTCATAGAAGACAACATAAGACTCAATCTTTCAACACAATCAGCAGCAATAAAGTAATGAGTAGCACTGGTATCAATAATAGTAATTAAAGGAGTAATATTAATGAAACATGTACCTCTGATGAGTCTGTCCTCATTATCCGTCTGATTCTCAGTGTTGTACCCCAAAATTTGCCCTCCCATATTCTTCAAAATTTGCCAAGATCATGCTTCAAAATCTCTCAAGGGTTGCACAGTTCAAGGGCCTCCTAACAGTCAAAAATTAGGGTTTTGGTTCTGGCAAAGAAGTTGAAGTTTCCAAGGGTCCAATCAAGTCCTACATGCCTATAAACATTGTCAAGCATCCAGATGCAAGATTTCAAGACTCACAGCACCAAGTTGCACTGTGAAAAACCCTAATTGCTCCACAGTCAACTGCAGGGGCAAAATGGTCATTTGACAGTCAAAAGTCCAAATTTTTGATCAACATCTTATTTTGAAGCCACAAACATCATTTGATCAATTCTTGATCATGATTCTCAAGGCATGGCTCAAAAAGTCTCAAGATGCAAAAGTTTCCATATTTGGACAGTTGAAAAAGTCAACTGCAACTTGACCAAGGCATAACTTCCACATGGTTTATCAGAAAAATTCCATCCAAAGCTCATTTTGAAGAGAATTACATTTTCTACAACTCCTCTTCACACTTCAAGTCCAAGAAATGCTCTCACAAAAAGTTATCAATCTCAACATTATAGGTCATTTTCAAAAGTCAACAAAAAGGCACTTTAAGTCAAAGACCATAACTTGAGATTGGTAAATCAAAATGACATGGGACAAAAGGAGTTGGTTATAGGACTTCAAGACCTTTATAAAATGTCCAAGAACATGATCAAAGCTTAAAAGTTGAGCAAGATATGCCTTGTGGAAATTGGGAAATTTTTGGGAATTTTGAAAAGTCAACTTTACTTCAAATGCCTCAAAATTGCTAATGGGCCTCAATTTCTTCCAAGAATCATCACCCAAAAGCTATGCACGACCCATTGACCCAAAGGGGAGTTATTTTATCATTTTTTATTAATTATTTGAATTATTATTATTAGTTCATTTAATTAAAATAAAATATGACAAAAATAGAAAACCATGTTTTCCAATCCCTTTTTGCAGCATATTCTCTCCATAAAACCTCAAGATTTCGTGCATCCCTAATATGGAAAGATTTTTCCATGATTGGTATCAAAAGGGCATGAAAAAGATTGAAAAAAGATTACATGAAAATCAAATCTCAAAAACATCAATGCAAAGGTTTCTTGGCTTGAATTTTTACCCTAATTCATTCCTCATATAAACACAAACCTAAACCTAATGCAAAGAACCTGAAAGCTGCGCTCAGAAGAGAATACAAACTTTGCATTTTTCATCAAAAATTTCAAATCTGATTCCATAGCTAGAGCACTTTTCCAAGCCAAAGAACGATTCTATTACCTTCCTGACGCATCAAGGAAGCTTTCTGAACCAAAACCACAACCTCTAACCTCAAGAAACGGTAGCACGAAGTCGCCCTGTTCATGAACATTTGCATATTCGTATTTTGATTTGCAGGCATTTTTCATACATTCTAGTGATTGTTTTACAGTAGTATGGACTCACTGAAACTGATTGTACCATTGAATTGAATTAATATTGCTTGTATAGAGAATTGCCATGGCTATTTTTTAGGGTTTCAGGAACCATGAATTGGGGCTTTACGCTTGAGGAAAAATCAGACAACAAGACCTATGCCATTAGAATCAGAAGCTTCATACGAATTAAAATCATATCTCGCGCTCAATTTATATGAGCCCAGGAGCTAATCGCTATTTTCCTATATTGTGGCTAGTGGGGGTTCAAAACCCCCGCTATTTGATGTATTTTTCAGGCAAAAGCAAAGGCATGGTGGAGAAGACGCTGAGGTGTAAGCCTAGGACTGGGTAATTCAAATATTCTGCGCGTGTTTTCATTTATCACCACTAACTCTTATTTCTCTTTCATAATAACTCCTTTCCATTATTTATCAAACAAACGCATTTGGCTGGTTGGTGAGTGAGGTGTCACGCATGCAATGGGACCTGGGTTCGATTCCCAGGTCCCCCATATTTCCTTCTATTTTTTCTCATAACGTGATTAGGTGTCCAACACGCCCAGAAGTCCACCAAATTCCCCAGCGCCAAAGCTTGCCAAATGTCCTAGAAGATGAATCTGAAGGTCAGGATGGGAGGTCCATCGTACACATCAGTCAACCATGCACACGTGAACGTTGAAAGTCAAACAGGCCAAGCTTCTATTGGGCCAAATTACTGCTGATCATACCTCCAAAATTGGGTCTACCACCCCTCTTGTTTGTATTTCCCTCCTTCATTCTCTTTTCTATTTTTTTTATTTGTTTTAATTTAATTACTTTCTTTTAATTCTTCAAATTAAATTTTATAACATGAAAATATAAAAATACAAAAAATCATAAAACAATAAAAAATATGCTTTGTTAATATTAATTAATATTATTTTGTAAATAAATTCAATAATTAACTTAGTTTTAATTTTAGGTTTAATTCTAATTTGTTTTAAATTAACTAAAAAGTTTAGAGATTAGGGTTTTAATATTTTTTTCTTCTTTTTCTTAATAAATAATTTATTTCCTTATCATCATCATCATTATTATTCTTAATTATTTTATAAATAATTTGTAATTAAATAATTAGGTTAAAACTAGGTCAAACTTAAACATTTTTTAATAAATTAAAAATAGTTTAGAATTAGGGTTTTAATTCCAATTAATTTTCTCATTAAATTCCATAAATACAAAAAACTCCAAAAAATAAGTTTCTTTCTTTTATTTAATTTAATTAATTTACGATTTCAATTTAATTTCTTTAAAAGGGTCCAACGCCCTCGCATTCTCGATTTTATTTCTTTTCGCACATTTACTTTTATTTCCTTTTTTAAATTTCATGTAATTGACCCAAAGCCTTGTAATAGATTAATTAGGGTATTTATTTTCCGCATTTTATTTTATTCAAATCGGATCTTGGATTAATTTGGCGATGTAGACCCGCGCCTTTGTAATAGCGTAGGACTTTTATCTTCCCGCATCTTTTAACTGTTAATAACCACATGAAAGAATGAATGCCAAAAATAAATACAAAGCGTAGATCACCAATGCATGAACAAGACAAATATAACTGAAAATGACACACAAATTCACACACCACTCTTAGGGTACGCCTCACTGTTGCCTTGCCCTCGAAACGTGGTCGTCGAGTATAGGACGTTTTAGTAAGTCCTTATGTCCATGACATGATCCAGTTGCCTCGAAACGGTTGCCTCGGAATTAAAAAAGGATCAATGGCATAAGGGTAGCTTCTAAGGTGTCCTACTGTTGCTCTGGTGACCACACTGTCCCTAAAAACGAATTGACCCGAACACCTCCAACGGTGGTGCTACCAACCTCTCAATGGTGGGATGGCACTACCTTAAGGACATTTACACAACCTAATTCCTTAGGGTAGGTAGATGACTCATAGATACTTGCTCTAATTCAAAACAAATCAAAAAAACTATTTTCACACCGACACTTTCAAAAAGCTTTCAAAACAATTTTTTCAAACACTCTTGAGGACTGATACAAGAGTCGAACTGAAATCTTTAAACGAAACTTTTTCAAAACTCACACACAATTGAAAAGCAAACACTTTTGAAAACATAAGAGCAAGTACCTAAGAGCCCATGGATAACCATGGATAGAAAGGATGCTAACACCTTCCCTTTCTATAAATCTACCTCCCGAACCGAGAGACTATCTCATAAGGAATTTTGCTGTGCTTTTGTCCTGTCCATGTTGGAGAAAATAAAAGACGGTGGCGACTCTTGCTTCCGCGACATTTCACGAACCAGCGTTAAACAGTCAGTTCCAGATCCACCGATCACACTCAGCCAAAGCGAACTCTTTACCATTAGTTTGTGCCTTCTTCGGCTTCTGACACTGACTACCAATGTGTCCTTCTTCACCATAATTGAAGCAAATCATCTCCTTATGCTTGCACTCAGATACAACATGTCCAATCTTGCCACAGTGGAAACATCTCTTCACCTCAGCAATACACACATTGCTCTTATAACCAGGTTTTCCACATTTGAAACAAACCACACCAGCGAGAGCATCTCCCCCACTAGTCCTCTGACCCTGAGAAACTTTCTGTTTACCTTTACCAACTGGGGTATCATAAGGCTTACCACGATTCTGTTGGTGCTTACCCCTCTTCTCATTGATAATCTTATAATGAGCATTATTATCCTCTTCATAAATCCTGCAACTATCAATCAAATCAGCAAAGACACGAATCTTCTAGTATCCAACTGCCTTCTTGATCTCTGGGTACAACCCCTTCTCAAACTTGATGCACTTCGAAAACTCAGCATTTGCCTCTCTATAGTGCGGATAAAACTTAGCCAACTCCACAAACTTTGCAGCATATTCAACAACCGACAAACTCCCTTGCTTAAGCTCAAGAAATTCAATTCCCTTCTTGCCACGAACATCTTTAGGGAAATACTTCCTCAGAAATTCCCTACGGAACACAGCCCAAGTGACATTTTCACCTGCAGCTTCCAACCTCTGAAACGTCTCAAGCCACGAGTCATCAGCTTCGACTGCTAGCATATGAGTTCCATATCGAACCTTCTACGCTAGAGTGCAGTCCATCACACGGAAGATCCTCTCAATCTCTTTCAACCAATCCAACACTATGTCAGGATCATACTTACCCTTGAAGGTAGGAGGATTCTTCCTCTAGAAGGTCGCAAAACTATGAGATCCAGCATTCCCGTTAACATTCGGCTAAATCTCCATAGCATGCGCCATTTCTTCTAAAGAAGCAACAAGTGCAACATCA
The DNA here is from genome assembly GCA_948472305.1 of Vicia faba. Taxonomy (NCBI): domain Eukaryota; kingdom Viridiplantae; phylum Streptophyta; class Magnoliopsida; order Fabales; family Fabaceae; genus Vicia; species Vicia faba. The sequence goes on from OX451740.1 coordinate 490,647,130, forward strand.
TTCCTTCCAGTCATTTCAACTTATCTCTACACATAAACAACGGTTAGAACTAAAGTTAACAATACTCGATTGTTAAACAAACTACGACTCGAAAACTTGGTTGGACGAATCGACTTGCTCGTATACCAACTTTGCAACACCCCAATTCTACCCGAAAATTAAATAAGATTAGAGTTACAAAATTTCAAAAACTAAATCAGGATGCCACAATTTCAACTTAAAACAACGAATTTCATTACAGATACACAACACATTAAACTTGAATAAACCAACAGCAATGTAAAACTAATCTTTTAAAACCAACAACTTTCATAATCACGCAGCGGAATCATAATATTTAACATATAAGAATGTAACATCTTTATCCAACTGAAACAACTTCAAATAACAAGCATTCAACTAAAAATAACTTAAAGATAAAAAACTTAAATAATAACAACAATAAAGCCCCAAGCGTTCATCCCCCCCCCCCCCCCCCCCCGAGTGTTACGTATCAGAGAAATGACACCGACTCGAACTACTGAAGGTAAACCGCATTCACTCTAGATTACATGCACGTTACCAACATAAGGGTAACATTCAAACAGAAGGGGTGAGATATCGAACCTTATAATAGAATGTATGATAAATAAAACATTAGAATCAGTTCATATATATTCACCAATTCTCAGATTTTAACAACATAAGCATAATCAAATCAACCACACAATGATTCAGAATACAACACAGAATGCAACTTGTCTTTATGCAAATGCATGTGGTACCAATGGAGCAGAACTCCCAACTTAAAAATATGCCAATAAATAGAGGCATCAACAAGGCATAAGCCTTCAACTTAGTATTTTGCCAATCCAGGCCAACTTAACGAGCATCAGCTCTAACTCGATATGTGATGTATGCGACACAACATGAATGTACCAACAACAACAAAAACAACAAACAACAACTTAACATAAATCAACATTGGCCATAAGCCTACAACATCAACAGCAATTCAACATCAACTCAACATAATTCAACTTTAGCCATAAGCTTACAACGTCATATCTGCCAACATTAGAGGTATCTCAACATAATTCATCAACCTGTAAAATTTCAATTAAGCACAAACTACACAGCACACTGTAATGACCAAATCAACATGCACGGGAAATAGGACTAGGGAAACTACGTGCCCCTCGACATGCACAGCAGCCAAGACAATAATAACTAACTCATACTCCTCGATACACACAAAAACAAGGAAGAATAATAACTAACTTATGTTCCTCGGCACAACCTGCACTCTAACGCCGCTCGATAATCCACCACATATATTCTCTGACACACCTTGTAGCCTAAATGTCGCTCGGAACCTAACACTTTAGTATCCTCCTCGACCACTAATTCAGCCAAAAAAACAGGACAACACGATGTCATAACAACCACATCAATACAATTTATAACTTCCGACCAACTGCTCGGAATACCACAGTAACGGGCAACTATATTTTCCTATCAACAAATTCGTTAATTGTATAAGACAGTCACGCAGAAACCCTCCTAAAATGACCACAATAAATCCCCTAATTTCCGGCCAACCGCTCAGAATACCACATCATCATAACACCTACATCAATAGGGGATAACTACCCTAACCTATCCATCGATTATATTGGGAAATTATTCAGACAACTCTAAATGCCCACAACACGACTAACGGCCAACTCAATAACTAGTTCACTAACCGTGTAAGACAGTCATACGACAACTCCCTAAATGACCACATCATAGAAAACGAGTAACTTTAATAACAGATCTAGAACATCAACGTGCAACAGTCATACAATGACCAATTCCCACATAATACACATCATAAATCCCATTATAAGGTCGGAACCCCAACCTTACCTGGATTGAAGGTTTCTCTACCAAAATCTCAACCGACAGCCTTGCTTTGTTCTGCTCGACATCGGGCAGCTTGCTCCTCTTTTCACGCGGCTTCACACATTCAACGCACAAAAACCCTTAATCACCAACTAAATCAAATCGTGGTGTCAGATTAACCTTATATCACCAATTCTATTAGGCCTAATATACACACCCCCACTTTACTACTTACAACCAATAACATGAGCCCAACACAATTGCTCTATTAATTCCAACATTATTATTATTAATCAACTAATTAATTAATTAATAATAATCTAACAACGTATACCAATAATTCCAAACATCTCACAACTTCAACAAATAATCCAAAAATAATTTAATTAAATAATTAATTAAATAATGGGCGTTACATTCTGGACTACTCACCTTATGATGGCCGTTTATTATGGCAGTTCAACAATTATCTTTTATGATAAGGAGATTTTTGTCTCATGCAGTTGTTGATCTACTTGGTACTGGATTCTTTTGTGTTCCCAGGTGACGTCGGACCTTTGATCCGGTGATATTCATTATTCGTTATAGAGACAATGCAACCATTTTCCATGTTTATGTAACCTTGATCTCCTGTTCTTGCACACATAATTTGTTAACGTCATTTTAACACACATGTTCTTCCCATTTCCAAGGAATCGTGCTTGTGAGCTTGGTGTTGCATTTTCTTCATCTCTTACTTGGAAAATGGTTCCTTGGAAATGATCAACATGGAACTGGATCCACTCACTTACCTCATGCATATTCATGCATTCATAACAGGTACTCAGAGTTGGAGATTCATATTCATATTTGGGATTCTCTCTAGAATTATAAAATTGAATTCTTGATGTCACATGTTCAGAGATCAGTTATGGAATAACTTCGTGGGGTATTGGTTGGGATGAAGAATAAGATGTGGTTGTTTATGGTATACAAGAAAACCTTGGCCCGTGATCGGGAACTCTTTGAGAAGGAAGATAATCAGTTGAAAGCCCAGTTGAGTTTGGTCATGGAATTCTTGATGATAGTGTCAATAATCCTACACCGACTGTTTCAACATGAGTTATTCTCTTCTCCTCATCTTTTAGGATTTCTTTCAAACCATGGAGTGCCTTATGGATTTCATGGACTATCTTGAGTGCTTGGAACGTCTTATCAGCAGATGGTTCCCATTTTCCAATTGAATTTAAGAGGTTTATTTTATCAGCAAGAACAGAAGAAGCCTGAAGAACGGTTTTGATCCCATCTTAGTGTTTTATTCTCATCTGTTTCCACACTTGTTTGAGCTTCAGTGGGTTAGGCTCCGTACTTCAGTACCGTCTACAAATCTCCTTCCAAGTTATGTTATTAACGTCATATATAGTGACCACACAGGGACACTCGGTTGTTCATTCAAGGGCACTCTCCACAACTCTGTGTTCCCTGAACTTCTCATCAGTAGTCAGTGCTTATTCCCCAAGTGAATCCATGGGGTAAAGCTTTTAAACAAAGATAGAAGAAGCCTGAGAAGTATGTTGATACCATCTCAATGCATTACATCCTGGAACTTCCTCGTTTGTTGGGAATTCAGTTGATTAAGCTTAGTGCTTTGGAGATTATTTAGTTGATTAATCTCTCTTCTGATGTAAATGATAGATGTGTCTCCCGTTCTGAGGCATTTGGCCGTGATGTTGAAAATTGCAACATGGTTTAAGTAAAGTCCAGCTTTTGTGTGGCATCCTTTCTAAAGTCCAATTTCTATTTTATGGATTGCATCTTTACCGTGTGGAAGAAGATACTTGGTGATTCAGTGTATGCAATTTTGCTTGGTACAACATTCACTTTCTCTTTTAAGAGAATATTCTGTAAGTATATTCTGGGGCACTCGGCTATTCAGTTAAAGATGGTTTGTCATCCAGAGATAAAATCCAAGCTTGGATCAATTCAGAGACTGTTGTGTCCATATTAAACGGGGAATCTCTTATCTAAGTGAGCCTCAAGGTTGCTGAAGATCATTTGAAGCAATAAGTCCATACAGATACTAGTCTCCTCAACCATGGATATTTCAAATTTCATTTGCATTCTCATTTGCATTCTCATTTGCAATCTTAATTGTTTTGTTCAGTACTTTCTCGTATGCAAACTTGCTCATATTTTTTAATACTAAATAATAATTCATGGAATATGTTTGTCTTGAATTAATCTATTTGTTAATACTCTTATTTTTTTTACTATGTTTTTTATATTCAAATCTTGTTAATAAAGTAGTAATTCTGAAGGGAGGATGACGAAAATTTACATGGAATCACAAATGGTATGCTTTCGAGTAAAAACCTTGTTGACAATGTACATGCCTTGTTTCAATCCCCAAAAACCGAAGATATAAGGGAGATAGACCCTTGTTAACCCCTCTGAGCCTTCGAAGTTGGAGTTTCTTTTCTGTTTGAAAAAACCCTTATTTTTAACCTAGGGCAGGGTAGATGTTCAATTAATCTGATCGAGCATTCAAATTTCAGAAGGAGTGTCCCATATGAGGATCACCACACCTTATCCCTCACATTATTAGATCGGGAAAAGATCAAAACCACATTGGTCATTTCCTCACAAAATCCTAAGGTCGAGATTGAATCGATACAACAATGGTTATCCCTCACCGAGCAAGGAATGAGGCAGTCACTTGTCTTCCAAAATGTTAAAAGACTTAGGGTCACATGACTTATTCAAAATGGAAAATATGAATAAGAAAGAAACAAAAAAAACTCCGCTAAGTCGAAACTTGAAAACAAGTCTCTTAGACAAAAGTTAGGGTATTCCGCTGGACTTCAAAATTGAAATTCAAAAGAATTGGTCCAAGCAAAAGTTAGGGAAAGCAAAAAAGGAATTTGAAAAGCATGAAAGGAAGAAAATGATTATCCAATAAAAATCCTCATCAAAAGAAAAGTCATGTGATCGAACACCCAAGAAACCAAAGGTTAAGTGACTGTCGTGTCCGAGAAATCAATGTGGTTCCTCAACCATCATAAACTCTTTTGAGAGATGAGTGCTCGTATCGAGTTAACTGAATGTAGGACTGGATAATATCATGGAGAATGGGTGGGAACCAAATAATTTTGAGCCTTAAAAACCTTTTTTCTAAAAAAAACATGAACCAGGCCATGTTACAACCCTTAAAAGTCCTAATTGAAGCATGGGTTAATTCGAAAGCAAAACGGCTACGAGAATACGGTAACCTGACTCCTAGGAGACTTGCTAAAAACTTTTCCAATTGGTATCCTTCCCTCTTTTATTTTCTTTGTACATAAATTTTTTGATGTTTCGACATCTTTTCAATAAAAGTTTTCTACCTTCAAGACAAGTATATGATTTGCATTAGATTTATCATTCATAGGATAAAACATTCTTTGCATATGAAAAAGTGCTTAAACATCAAGCGAGCTTGCATAATGAGAATCAGATGAAGAGTTTGATTATCCCGAGGGACGAATTGCTTCAGGAATCTATTGAAAAGAATAATCTTAATATGGGGCATGCTTTCTAGTTACTCCTTTGAATTGAAGAAGACTAGTTTGAGAGATTGAGTAAGAACTTTTTGTTTGATGATTGTGTGGAAGCTTTGTCTGCCCCCAAATCTCTGATTAAGCAATGATATATCATTCCCAGTTGGTCCCAAAGGACAATTTTCTTCAAGCATCTGCTTGCACGTGAAGCAGTTCGAGATGACACGTATGATTGTGCATTAGTTTGCTTTGAAGATGTAAGTCAAATATCTTGAGGAGGTGTTATCTTCCAAACTCCGTGAATTTCTCGTTCCTCTGTGAGCATGAGGTAAGGAATTTGTTTGCTAAGATTTCGCTAATCTGGAGAAATCAAGTCAAGATTCATTGACTCTCAAAGTTTCATCAATATGAGGTAGTTATGTCGAGTTTCAACAAATCTCTCAAAGTGTCGAGTGATTAGGGTTCGTTACCCAAGATTTATTGAAGTCTCTTCTAATATTGTTTAGTCAGAGGCCGTGTTTCAAAGTTTGTAACACTGGGGAAGTTTATCTGAATGGTACAGATCTCAAGAAGTACTTTCAGGGCACGTTCTTCAACAATCTTACAGACTGGGGCAAGACATTATGCAGGGAAATCTCCCCCATTTCATAGTTGATCAGTCTTAGTTTTTTCATAGGATAAACAATTTATGAATGTGAATAGCATGACAAGAAGTCGAGTTTTTTATCCTTAGCTCATCAGAATTTTAAGTCTATGAATTGTTGTTCCATCATCAGAAGTTGAGATCTTTATCTCTGGCTGAAGTCAAGATTACTATCCTCAGCACAGATCTCAGGAAGTCCTCTCGAGGCAAATCTCTTTAAGGGTTAGTCAACCTTAGGCAGTCACATCAGGATTCGACGAGTCTCTTTGGACCCGTTGTTTCAGAAATTTATTCAGAGCTCAAATAATCTGCGGCAGATTATCTCGAGTCAAAAGGACCTTTTCCAGCAAACTTGTCACACTATCTGGGGCACTTTAAGTGGTCTATTTCATAGAAGTTATCATTTGCTTTGCTTATTTGTGTAATTCACCATTACCAGAGAAACATCTTTCAAGATAATTAAAGAATCCCTAACCTGGATCATTTCCTCCGAAGCAACACTGAATTTTCTACTTCTCCCAAGTAAGTCTTCCCAAATGAGAAATTTTAAGATTGACCAACTAGAATTCTGGATTAAAGAGTCTTGTTCTCCGGATGCATAAAGCTTTGTCTCCTAATATCACCTAGAAAAAGAATGTATATTCCCTAAATTGGAGTGTTCTCATCCCCAGATGAAGTGGAGAGTTCCTTCAGAAATTTCTCATGTTCCCCGATGAAGTCACTTCATAAAGATTTCTTGTTCAATAATTCTCTAGTCTCCATAGTAAAAACATGGTTTTCTTTTTATTGAGAATCTTTTGTTATTCCAAGTAAAGACTGTTCAAGTTTATTCCGAAGTCATGTGAGCATCATCTCATTTTCTCAGAAGAGGTTGTTGATGAGGATCTCTAGTCCAAGATTTCCCATTCCTCAATGGATCTTCCTTATTTGAGATCTCACTCTCAGGAATTTTCATTCCCCGGGCTGATTTATGTTGGGGTTTATTTCGTCTCTCTAATAAAGACCATTGTCTAAGATCTCTTATGCAAAATTCCTCATTTCCCCAGCGGATCTGCCTTCAGAAATCTCTTATTGAGAAATCCTCATTTCCCCTGTGAAGTTGCCTTATCAAGAAATCTCATATTCAGGAATTCTCATTTCTCCAATGGAGTCGTTTCATCGAAAGTACTTATTCACAGATTCTCCCTTTTCCCAGTAGATCTCAATCCTGGATGTTGATAAGTGTTGCTTCCCCAAAAGAGTATGTTATTATGGTTTCTAGCCCCAAGATAGAGCATCAGAGCAAGATTTCATTCTGGTTGAAGCACATCCTTATTCCCCAGTGGAGCTGAAGATTCTCGTATTTCCAGCAGTAGTATATTTTATTGAGTTTCTCATACAAAGAATATCTCATTCCCAACAAGGGTTATGTTTGTAAGTTCTCTTACCCCCATCATGGATCTTCATATCCTTGGCAGTATAAGGTTTCATTTTCCCCAATGAGAAATTGACAAGTTATCAAACAAAAGTCAGGTGAATTTTGATTTTCCACAAACCCCTTTTTGTTGCTGATCTTCTCCCATAACACCCAATCTTCATTCGACATTCATTATTAAAGTTAATAAGCTTCAATCGACTCTTCTCCAGTAGAGTTCGCAATTTATTTTTGCAACTCCTCTCGGTGTTTGTAGCTTGTTTCTATCAGTTTCTCAATTGTTACTCCCGACAGAGTTTCAGCTCTTCAAGGATTTCTTTCCAGCGGTTCCTCATATTTTCTATTCTCCAGCATATTTTGCAATTTATTTTTGCGAGTCTTATCAAGTTTTAACCTATTGGTTGTTGGCTTCTCGATTGCCCATTCCCCAGTGAAACATCTAAACATGCATCATTACATTGTATCTACCAAAACGCGTAGCATTTCCATTATATGGAGCATTATGCTATATAAAAAATTCAAACATGCATCAGAACATAAGCCATTACTATTTCTGTTTTCCCCAATGAATTTGCCAAAACTTCAGAATATATTCCCAGCAAGGTCTTTATTCTCAGCATTTCAGTTTCACCGCATACAAATATCCTGTTGATGATAATCATTTGAATGGTTGAGTGTCTACTCTTGATTGTATTTCCATTTTCTCCTGGCACAGTTTATCTCGGGTTTAGTCTTTACTACCCTCGTTGGTTCGTTCCAAAGTCTATTGATGTACCTTTTGAATACCAGTTTCGTCCTGATATTCATTTTCAACAAGTTTTTAGTAGTACGCCCTAATCACCTTGCTTTGGGTCAAGTTTTGAGTTTTGTCTCCTCACCCGCGCATGAAACCCAGTTTTTGTTCTGGTACTCATCTAGTTTAGTTTTGTCTAACTAGTTATAATGAGTCGAGTGTCATCTCTTTTTGTTTTCATACTTTGGACTTCCATCAGTGTTTGATTACTGAATCCTTTATCGGCTTTCGTTTACCGAGTTTTTTTGCAGTGTTCGTTTAACTGCATCCTTGGTTGAAATCAGTCTCCTTTGTTCCTTGGATTCTTCTATCAATTTTCATTTATTGTTTATCCCTGGTCCAATACTAGCAAGTGCTCTGAGAAACATGTTCTCTCATCACTTTTCTTTGGGTTGAGTCTTGATCTCTTCACTTGTGCATGAAATCCAATTTTTGTTCTGGTACTCATCTAATTTGTCTTTCCTAACTAGTTATTATGAGTCGAGTGTCATCTCGTTTTATTTATTTCCCTGGACTCTTCTATCGGTGTTCGTTTACTGTGTCCTTGGTCGAAACCCCTATCTCACTCTTTTAGACGTCTATCAGTTTTTGATTATTGAACCTTTGACAGTGTTTGTTTACTGTATTACGACTTTCGTTTATTGTGTCCATTGACTTGATATGTCTCTTTTATACCTATTTGGATCTTAGTCATTTTTTGTTTACTGTTTACCCGTGGTTAGAGACCAACAGGTGTTCTGAGAAACATGCACTCTTATCACTTTGCTATGGGTCAAGTTTTGCCTCGTTACCCGTGTGCGAAATCCAGTTTGTTTTGTCCTGGTACACATTTCTAGAAAGTTTTGATCTTCTAGTATTGTCGAGTCGAGTTTTGTCTCGTTTGATGTCATGCCTTGGATATTTATCAATTTTTGTTTACTGAGCCTTTAACAGTGTTTGATTACTGTACTTCAGCTTTCGTTTGTTGTATCCTTGGTTGACCGGTCTCTTTTGAGACTAGCGGGTGATCCTAGAATCATGCGCTCTAGCCACTTTGCCCCGCGTACTTTTCCCAGAGTTTAAATTTGCCTATTCTCTATGGTTTGAGTCTTATCTCACCTCTTTTGTGGTCTGGTTTTGTCCTGACATGTTATTCTAAAGTTTAGTTTCATATTCTCTTCTAAGTTTGAGTTTTATCTCAACTTTGTTAAAGTCCGTGTTACAGCTTCATTCAGACGCATGTCGTTGGAGGGCCAATTTTCATTAGACCCTCTTCTTGCTAAATCTAAATGTCATTTGGTACCTTCTAGGTCCCGCATCTGCTTGTCTTTGGGGAGTTTTGCTTCTTCTTTTTCAAGAGTGTAAATTTTCGGGTTCTTTCGTATTCAATCACCTTCAAATCTGAACACTAGAAAGTTGTCGCTTTTCTCACTTATCATGTTTAAGATGATTGAATAGAGGCAGCTGTTACACCCCAAAATTTACCCTCTTGATTTCAGAATTTTTATGGCTTACATTTCATCATATACATTCATGCATTTTTGTCCTGGGATCAAGGTATTCTTATATCCCCAGTTTTCTTCAAACTTTGGATTTTGGTTGTATTGTCAACCAATCTAAGATAGATCTCATATCCTCTTTAAGTTTCTCATTCAAGCTACCAAGGCTTCTCAAACTCCGTGACATCTCAAGTTGATTTTTTATTTCGTCAGAGAATTGAAGTTGGCAAGGGCTTTGAAGAGAAACAACATTCACCTATATTTCTATCCTTGAGCTACTATTTTGACTATTGGAGTGTATGACATCTTTCTGAGCAAGATTTTAAAGCATCATCTTCATCATGTCATACAAAGTAGGATTTAGAACACAAGGTTTAAGTTTGTGAATTTACCCTTGATCAAGATTATTTTGAGGTAATTATTCAAGTGCATGATAAGTTTAGAAAGATGGTTTACATGGTTTTCTTGGTCTTCAAGTTACAAGATTAAAACGTTTATCATGATCATTCAACATCTATCACGATATTGTATCATGCTTCATTCTTTCAATTCTTGTGTCCTTAAGTCAACGCATACATGGTTATGATTCCTATAAGATACAAATGGACTTATCTCACCAATCAAGGTTCTGGACATTATAATGTGAAGTACTTTGCATAGCCAATTCTATCACTTGTCACACGAGTTTATTTGGATCTCATTTAAAATGCCTAAAATTCAAATTCTAAGTGTTCTTGTGGAAGATTAGGGTTTTGATATAAAGATCAAAAGAATTCAAGACATTTTTTAGATATGGAAGAAAGTTAAAAATTGAATTTTGTTTTCAAGCACCATTTTTTAAGGCAATTCAATTGATCCTTCTCCTAAATTCTAATACACCATTCAAAGTTTGGTTGAAATTCTTGCTAAAACTCTACAAAGTTTATAATGTTTTCTACAAGACATTCAAGTATAACTTCATTCAAGTTTTACATGATTTCTCACAAGGCTTACAAAGAAAGTTTCATTGTTTATAGGTTTGTTTCATTACAAAGCTTAAAACAAGAGAGTTCAAAAATTCAATTGATCCTTCTCCTAAATTCTAATACACCATTCAAAGTTTGGTTGAAATTCTTGCTAAAACTCTACAAAGTTTATAATGTTTTCTACAAGACATTCAAGTATAACTTCATTCAAGTTTTACATGATTTCTCACAAGACTTACAAAGAAAGTTTCATTGTTTATAGGTTTGTTTCATTACAAAGCTTAAAACAAGAGAGTTCAAAAATTCAAAATCTAAATTAATAAAAGATGTTCCTAAAGGCTAAATGTTTTCAAGCTTTTGAGTTTGTTTACTCCAAGACTTCTTCCTCTTCAAGTTTTCTTTCAAGCTCTTATGTGTTGTCCTACTATGGCCACGGATTCTCCCAAAGGAAGTTCTTCATAAATTCACCATCTTTCCAAAGTCTTGACATCTTCGTCCATTCCTCAATACAAGCTCATCACATGAAAACAAGAAAATAAAGAAATGTTGGTGATCAAATTCCAAACACGAACAAAGATTTAAAGCAAGTTTTTTGTGACTTCATCATTAGGGTTCGTGCAAGGAATCAGTTCATTTAGGGAATTTTATCATGCACCAAAAACCTCATAGAAAAATCAGAATTTTATCATAGGCTACTCAACCAATTGAAAATCACAAAAATGTTATTTCTGGTTCACAAAAGGAAGTTAAAACACAGCAAAAGTCAGTATCACAGTTCATATAACAAAAATAGGCAGCAAGCTTATTAAAAATGCCAACTCCAAAAATCAAAAAATATCAAAAGTTATCAGATTTCTAAAAAATCCCAACAACAAAACAAAAACAGTTGGAAAATATCAAGTACAAAATTGCAAGTTTCAGCCCAACAAACAGATTCACACATCTCAGCAAAAGCAAGTTACGGCAGTAACAGTACTTCCACAAATATCATAATTAACAAATCATCAAACTTTCCAACCAAGCTTCATTTTAAGATTCAAATCTGGCCATCCAAATCTCCAATAGAAATCAGACCCAAGGGCCTTGGTTGATCTAGCTCATCAATCTTTAACAAACCATTTCATAAATATATAACGAATTTTCACACGGATGAAGCCTCATTCTCCAATTTCTGCAGAATCACAGAAAAAGTTCCAAAAAACCGTCTTCTCTCTCAAATTTGAGATTCATTTTTCATCATACCAAAAAAAATGCAAAATATCTTTCATGATTCAAAAAATGACCGAAAAAGCTACATGATAACAACGATAAACCCTAAGATGTATCATCACCTTCCTAAAAACGAAACCCTTCAGAATTTTGAGAAAGAAGAAGATAGAGTAAGAAATATCTCATCGAGGGTGAACGATCTTCATCAATACGGAGATCTCGCATCAATTTTTTGCGAAAGCATCACAGATCCTCCATCAGAGCTTATCGACCGCCGCCAGTTTCCAAGATCCTTTTTGTAGATCTACAACTTTCCTTCATATTTTCTGTAAAACAAAGGCCAGATTAATGACGAGAAGGACGAGATGAAGAGATTGATGGAGGAGAATTGAAGATCAGAGTAGTGCATGTTGTCACCTCCTTCCTCCACCATGGAAGTTCTTCAGCGCCGTCGTAGGTTCATCATCGCCACTGACATGTTCTTACACAACCATCGCTCCAGATCTTATTGTTCACGTGTTTATGTTTTTCCTTTTGTTTACTGATGAACAAAACAAAGAGAGAAGAGAGACTAAGAGAAAGCAAAAAGGAAGAGAGACATTATGTTTAATCTTTTTTCTGATTAATATTTGTTTGATTAATTAAATGATAATCAGAATGCGAATTAGGCGGTGACACTTGTCACCACCGTTGTGGCTCTTTTCAGATCTAGCACATGCATCCTCGTGGTCCATACCATGCTCCCTCACATATTTAGACATCAGATCTATATAGATCAACATCAAATGATCCAGGAGCAAGCTCTTCACCATAGACTTCCTAAGGATGCTCGCACTGGATCACGCAGTCTATGTCAACACATGGACCTTCATGCTGAGCCTGGGCACCAGATTGCTTGCTGTACACCCCCTCGGGCCCGTTTACACCATGTTTTTTTTGGCACAATTGCAATTATGAACAAAAACAATCTCCTAGACCTTCTCAATGGGCCTAACGCCTCACGCTGTTTGCACCCCATGAAAGCCTGTTACACCATTATCTTTGGCAGCTTGGATGTTTATGCATAAAAAGCTGCTTATGGACTCTAGATTGAGCCTAGCACTAGACTACTTCGACATACCTCCAGAATTCTAGTTTGCACCCCCTGAGTTTATTCTTGCAATATTTTCTTTTAAATAATTTTGATAATTGTTTAGATTTATATTTTCTTTTAAATAATTTTGATAATTGTTTAGTTTCAATTTTTTCTTTTAAATAATTTTGATAATTGTTTAATTTCAATATTTTCATTTAAATAATTTTGATAATTGTTTAGTTTTAATATTTTCTTTTAAATAATTTTGATAATTGTTCAGTTTTAATATTTTCTTTTAAATAATTTTGATAATTGTTTAGTTTTGTTTGAACTTTTTCTTTACATGATAAAGATGATAAAATCAAATATAAAAACTGTTAGATTTCTTTTATTTTAGAAATTGAATATCGGACATCCGATTACTCGAGATTTGCGATACGCCTTTGCTTATTGAGATCTGAGTCTTATGCAGGTTTATTGTATGATATGCGGATATGCTCGAGATTTCGATTGTGATTTATTTTCACATCAATAATGCTTCGACGCTTATTGCGAGCATTCAATTTCTGACTCTTTTCCTTGATTGGTGAAGCTTTCGCGAAGATCGTCGGGTTTCTTTGTTTGGATATGTTTCGTTACGAATTGATATCCGTTTGGTATTTTTTTCTCGTTTACCTCATTTCAGCATTACTTCTTTCTAGAGATCATGTATAGTAGGGGCATTTATCGCTTTCTAGAAATCATGTGAAGTAGGAAGCAGGAAATAAAGAGCATGCGCTCGAAGTCGTTGTTTAAAGACCTGTAGTAGGCACTGTTTTCTGTATGCTATCTGTGTTTGTTTAAAATACTGCCTTTGAAATAGGTATTTTGCATGTGTGTTTACATTTGTGCTTGCATTATATTACAGATGATAAGTCCTCAAAATAAGGCGAGCGGGGAGGGTCCATAATCGACCCCCGCACATTCTAGTTCGGGTCATCCTTAGCTCATGTTATACATCGATGCTTCAGAGTCGTGCAAATCTTGTGTATCGAGTTTGTCAAGTGGGGAAGGGTTTTTCAATCAAACTCCCATGCTTTGTCAGGAGTTCACATTGGTCGATGCTGACACTCTGTGACCATTCATATTGTCTTCTATCGTCTACTTCGATCTTTTATATCTTAGTTAGGTTTTCAGTCGCTTTGGACGTCACATTTTTTTATTTCATCCGTCTCCCGCTTGTTTGCTCCGGGTGATCTGCTCCCCTTAGCTAAAGCATTTTATCTTCATACCCCTATCCCCTGAGTCAGTATACCCCGATTGTATGATTTTGCAAAAGCACTTGTTTACTCACTTGTTTGGTATTTACCATGCTTCCCTTAGGATTGCTCGATTAGAGTAGCTTTCGAACTAGACATTAGGATAGGTATCCATGCATGCTAACATAGGGTAGAAATTTACCTTTTCATCCTCAACCGTAGGGCCACCATTGTATGATTACACTAGGGCTAGAGATTAGGATAGTCTCCCTTAGTTGTTTTATTTTATTTGCATATTTCATCTTAAAATGAAAACCTTATTTTTCTTGGAAAATCATAAAACATCTCTAATGAACTTAAGTCCTTCTTCAAGGTAAAATAATACAAATCAATCTTAATTGTTTGTGTGCCTTTTGGCTCTGTTTCAAACTTTGATGAGTTGACGTCTTAACTTTCTTACCATGATATTTTACTATATTTTTGCCGATGTTTCGACATCGCATATGTTTGTTATCCTACTTTGATTTTCAATTTCATTGTTAGGTGTAATGTTTTATCATCTAAGTTTTGATGTATTGTCATCTTTGCCATGATATTTTACTATCTTTTTTCCGATGTTTCACCATCTCATATGTTTGTTATCCTACTTAGATTTTCAATATCATTGTTGGGTGTGATGTTTTATCATCTAAATTTTGATGTATTGTCATCTTGGCCATGATATTTTACTATCTTTTTGTTGATGTTTCTCCATCGTGTATGTTTGTTATCCTACTTTAATTTTTGATATCATTATTAGGTGTGATGTTTTATCATCTTATCTGATATTTTACTATCATGCTGATGTTTTATCATCTTATCCAATATTTTTCCATCATGCAGATGTGTTATCATCGTATCTGAGTCGGTGTTGCCATGTGATGTCTTGTCGTCCTTGTTTTGATGTTTTACCATCGTTGTTGATATCTTGTCATTTTATCTAATGTTTTTCCATCTTGATTATCGTTTTTGTCTTTCTTAACTAAAAAACACAAACCAAACAAAATATATGAGCCAAATTGCGGCTGCTCTGAATCCTTAAAAGGGATATGTAGGCATTGGAGTAGGGCCCGAATGAGAATAACTTTATTTTCCCTACATTATTTTCTCTTGTCTTTTGCATGCATTCCCTCCTTTTCTTTTAGCTCTTAAGCAGTAGATTTGAACACACCCTTAGATTAGAACAACAATAGTGGATACCGTAGAGTACTATGGGCGTGTGGGGTGCTAATACCTTCCCCTTGCGTAACAAACTCCCTTACCCGATCTCTAAGTCGAAATATCTTGATTTCACCCTTCTCAGGTTTACTTGATGTTTACTTTTGTCCTTCATGAGATAAAAACGTTCAATGGTGACTTCATTGATTTCATTATCTGATGAAGGTTCAGCCAGTTGTTTCAACATCCATGAACATATGTGTTGCATACACTACAAGCGGCATGGTCATGTGTATAATAGTTAATCTCACAGAGATCACCATGCATTTTCACCAAATCGCCTCTAACCAAGTTGATATCAAAAATCTTGAAATCCCCAGGACAACCAACAACCATATTTATAACACTTCCCCCTCCATGCTTAGGTAGTGGATTATCTTTCACATTAGGACCAATTTCTTTAAAAGACGGGAGACCAAATCTTACCATCTTTTTCACTTCATACTTCAATGGATAACAATTTTAAAGGTTGTGCCGAGGGGATCCTTGATGAAAAGCACTAGTCTGATCAACTTTATAATACCATGGCAAAGTTGAAGGTATAGTACGAGGAGGCCTAGTCTGCACCAGATTCTTCTGAATCAAAACCAAAAATAATTATGCATAACTCATTGGGATAGGATTAAAAGCTTCTCTCTTCTGACCTTTCCCTTGATTACTTTGAAGAGGTGCTCTCTGATATGCGACATTAGTCTAAGCTACATTGACGACCAAAGTTATTAAATCAACCCGTCGTCGATGCCGATGATGTCTTCTCGGGGGCCTAACCCTTCTTTCTTCAGCAACAACATTCGCTTCTCCTTCTTTCTTTTTAGAAAACCCATATGATGATTTCTTTGTTCCATGAAAACCTTCATATTTTGACAGTCATCCTTCTCTAACAGCTTCCTCTAGACAGACACCCATACTTACCATCTCAGTGAAATCACTAGGTGCACTCGCAACCATTCTTTCATAGTAAAATGAACAAATGGTTTTTAGGAAGACCTTAATCATTTATTTCTCTCCCATTGAGGGTACCACTTGGGTAGCAACCTCACGCCAACACTGCACATACTCTTTAAATGACTCCTTATCTTTATGAGCCATCACTCTCAATTGGTCACAGTAAGGTACCATAAACATGTTGTACTTATACTGCTTTATGAAAGTTCTCCTAAGTCATTGAATATACGGATATTGCTACTGTCCAATCCCATATACCATTTCAAGGAAGCGCCAGTTAAACTATCCTGGAAGAAATGAATAAGAAAGCGTTGGTCATTAGTATATGTTGTACCCTAAAATTTTCCCTCTCACTTATCAAGAATTTGCTCACAAGATCTTCGTTGGCTCAAGACTGCACTAGGGTTGATCAGCTTAAGAAACCTCCTTAGGCACTGATGACCAAAATTGGGGTTTGAGTTTGCACAAGGATATTTGAGCTTACAATTCCCCATATGACTTTCATGGATCATTATGGACCCTCAAGATTACTCATGTCAAGTTTCAAGCTTTGAATCATATTTTTGCTCAGTCAATTGAGCAATTGACCTAAAAATCAGTTGTATTGGGGAAAAAGTCAACCATGGTCAATTTACAGTCAACCTTCATAATTTTTGATCCATACCAACATTTTAAACTTATATGTATAATTTGATCAAGTTTGGACCACAACTCCTCAAGAAATTTGATTAAATCTCCAAAAGGGCAAAATGGTCAAAATTAGGGTTTTGACTAGGAAAGGGCAATTTCTGATTTTTGACCTAGCAAATGGTCAATTGGTTTAAGGAATGATCTCAAGAGTCCAATTGCATCATTTTGACCTAATGGCATGGTTCAAAAAATTGCAATTACATTGGATTGACAGATGAATTTTTCAGTCAACTGATCAAAAGTCAATTGTATACTGAAAAGTCAAACTTTGACTTTTTGGTCAAATTCAAGTGCCAAAGATCATAATTCATCAAAACATGTCAAAATATGAAACTTATTCATCAAGAAATCAAAAAATTCAAGATTTCAAAAGTCAAAATTTCTAAACTTAGAAATGTTGGAAATTTCATGTTTTTTCATAACTTTGAACAAAATTTCCACCATGATGCAAGATGATTCAAGAGAAACTTACAACATGAAAGTTGTATATCTCCATAAAATATACAAATTTTATTTACATAAATATTTCCAAAAGTGCTTGGATCTCAAGTTATTATTTTAAGAACATGTGGTCATGAAACAAAACACTTAGTGAAATTTTTGCCCTAATTTGGTAAGGATTTTGACCCAACTTCATGGCACTTTTTCATATAGTTCCAAGTGGAATCTTCAAAATCAATTCAAATATGGGTTGTAGAGCACATTACAAGCTTTCAAAAATGTCCAAGAACTCCTTGAGATCATTCTTGAGTAGGGAGAATCGAAGAAATGAAGTTAGGGTTTTCACACTTGAATTACAAGTCATTTTGTGATGAACAAGAATTCAATTTCAAACCTATGCTGCACAATTTTTTTTGCAGGCCTCTAAACCACAAGATCTATCCATAATCATAAGATTACACTTGCTTTTGAGCTATTATCCACTTGATTCAAGCTTTGTCCAAGTAAATTTTCCATTAATGGAACAAAGTTCACACTTCCATTTTGGAAAAGTGACTTTAATCACAAAGCCAACTTGTATGGAGCTTTGCACCTGTTATTTCTGCACAAGCATGATCTATAAACTCAGAACAAACATGGTTAAAGTTGCAAGCCACCCTACAAGACATGTACCTTGCATTGAAACCATGTTTTTCAAAATAACTCCAAAAACAAGTCAAAAACTCATAACATGTGATCTTTGTTTTCTGACCTCCTCAAGTCCTCTAACCTTTTCCATATATTTAAACAAGTGCATTGCAAGATAACACACGAAAAAACAGGTCCTAAAACTCCCCAAAACCAGAAATTTCCATACAAGAACAAAAACTTGTTATTTCTGATTTTTGGAACCCAACTTCAAACCCCCTCGTGAGTTTCTTGGCCAAACCATCCACAAAGCTTCTAATACACATATAGAAACTATCCCAAGCCCTGTTTTCAAACTGTAAAACCATTTACACAATTCTCCATTTTCAAAAACAGGGCATTGCACATTTACTTCTTTAGCTTGATTCAAGAACTCTCAGCATAAAGTAAGCTTTGCAATAGCTTCCTGGAGGTGCAAGGAAGCTCACCCAATCATCAAAACACTTTGAAAGTAGCTCTAACTCAAAATACGATCTCCAGCTGCAAGGTGAGTTTTCTGACTTTTCATCTCATTATTTAGGCATTGTTAGGTCTTGATTTGTGAAGATAAAATGTAGATAACTTTGCCATGAAGTTGTACGTATCCATAGTTTTCATTTATATGGCCTAAGCTTAGAGAATTTTAGAGTTAAAGTTTTCCGAAATTTTTAGGGTTTGAATTAGGGCCAGAAAAAGTCTCATTCATCTTTGACTGTTAGTTTAAGTTACTTATATGTTTGGATTCGTGGGAAGAAATTCTACAACTTTCATGTTTGAACTTTTCATTTTTGTTGAGAAATGAAGAAGATACAAGTCCTTTGGCTGGAGGTTGAAGATGAAGTGTATTCAGAGCGCGTTTTGTGTTATGTATTTATTATTTTAGTTATATTAACGGATGTATAGCCACCCAGTGGTAAAGTGTGCGCCTGTTCACCCTTAGGTCATGGGTTCAAGCCCCAGCGTGACCTTTTGCTATTTTTACAATTTTCTGACTTTTTTTGTGTTTTTTTGCAGCGCTTGGGCTCTACATATGGGCCTAGTTTTTTTCTCATAATACTCCTTACATTACTGATTAACCCCCTAATTTTTCTTTATTTTTTTATTTTTATTTTATTTTTCTTCATTATTATTATTATTATTAATATTTTCATTATTATTATTATTATTATTATTTTCATAAAATCATAAAAAATCCAAATTTATTTTTACTTATTTTTTATACTAATGTATTTTATTTTCCATAAAACAAAAGGATAAAAAACATTTTTTTCTTAAAATAAATAAATTTCCTTTCTTTTCAAAAATAATTTTAGACTTAGGATAAATTAATATATTATTTTGTTTTCTTAGTTAAAATTAAATTAGAACTTAGTTTATTTTAGTTAATTAATTTTCATTTTATTTTCATTAATTTAAAACCTTTTCATAAAAAAAAAACCTTAAAAAAATCCTTTTCAAATTAATTTCTTTCCTTAGGTAGTTTAAATTAATTTTATTTAATTTTAATTACTCATTTTCTTTATTTAGGTCAAGATAAAACCCTTTCATAAAAACAATAAAAATCATTTCTTTTTCCATTTATATTCTTGCATTTTTATTTTCAATTTTGTATAATATTCAATGTGGTTGTAATAGCTAATTAGGTTTAACTTTCTTGCAATCTCCATTTGTAATTTGTACACCTCCCTCCCACAATTATTGTAATAGCGTAGTAATTTTACTTTTTTTGCAATTTATCACTTTTATATAATATGCTAATAATTAGGGTTTATATGGAAAGACTAAAACAATACTCAGAAAACCCTAACTCAAGACAAAAAAAAAGCATGAAAACAATACATTTGCACACAAGCACACCTTTGGTTATCCCACTTGGTTGCCTTATATAAAATGGCCATATTACACATGTAAGGTATCTTAGCAAAAACAAGCAAATACAAGATCATGGTCCCTCGATGACGCTATCTAAGTTGCCTTACAAATGATCTTAGTCCCTTAAAAAGAATGCTAAGATACCTTGCAACATTGCTAATCATGGTTATACGATGACCCACGCCCGTCCCGTTTACATCCAAAGATAGGGTTGCTTACCAAATCAATGGTAAGACAACAATGTCAAAGGAAAAGAAAATGAACAAGAAAGACATTTGAGTAGATAAATTGCTCCTAATTACTTTATCCATTTCAAAACAAACATCCTTGCTATTTTCAAAAACAAACACCTATACTTTTAAAACATCTTACAAAACTTGAAAACATTTTCAAAAGATTAACATATTTGTATACATTCTTACGAACAAGAATCATTACAAAGATTGCCTAAACAATTGCCTCTTTTACAAAATACTTTCAAAAATCACATCAAGCACGATTTCAAACAAAAAGCAAGTGATCTAGCAAGTAACTAAGAGCCCATGGAAAACCATGGATGAAAAGGGTGCTAACACCTTCCCTTTTCATAATCTACCCCCCGAACTCAAGAAATAATCTCAAAGGTATTTCATGTGCTTTTTCACCTTTCCTTTTGGATAAAAGAAAATTCGGCGGCGACTCTTGCTAACCGCAACATTTGTGATCAAACACAAAACCTTCAAGCCAGTTCTCCCACCGTATCACAGAACTGGCGACTCTGTTGGGGACTAATTTAAAATGGGGTTACCTTAGGGTTAGATCATATTTATTTGCTTTCATTGTTTAACTTGTATGCTTTACATTTTGGTTCTTTGCTTTGGTTTGAATCCTCAACCCGGATTTGGGATACAATATAGGTAAGTAGCAATACGTTGTGGAAACTGTGCGGGGTATACCGATATGGTCTAAGCAATAGCTACGTTAGTGCGACATATTTCTGGGTACTGGTAGCCTTTTAGTTAATCAAAGAGAATATAGGGCCGCTGAGTGATGTCATAAAGCACTAATGAACTTCTAGAACCTTTACTTGACCAACTTGGCCTTTAGGATGTAGTGAGATGATCGGCTTTGGTGCAGTCCTAAGTTGGTAGATACTCGATACTAAACTCATTGAGGTTTGGTTTCTTGGGATATTTCGGTCTCCATTAAAGAGGCTTATGCTGAAACAATGACCAAGGAAACAAGCCAGTGATATTGAGCTCCTTAGAACCCGGTTACTATTACTAGGACAGGTTTGAGACAACTAAACTTCAAGAGGGTACTTACCTATAAAACTCCATGCAAGCCTAAACCTAGGGACTTGTTTGTTTTGTTTGTATATACATACTTGTACATAACATCATGAACATCATAACGTCATATACATTCACTAACCATTTCAAGGATTTTTGGATTCATCTTTGTTCTTGTTTTGTAGGATATGGGTTCTCTTCACAAGAAAATTATTCAAGTCAACCTTGTAAGGATCCCTCCACAACTTAAGGAGCTAGCTTCAAGGATTCCTGAAAACTCTCCATTCACCGAGAGACATGGTCTCCTAATCAACTTGGTCACCTCTAACACATATGAGGACATGATAAAGGTGCTCTTTCAGTTCTTTGATCCTTTGCACCATTGCTTCACATTTCCCGACTATCAACTTTTGCCTACTTTAGAAGAATTCTCCCGATTCTTGAGGATTCCAATTCTCAACCAACTACCTTTCAATGGTACGGAAAGAGACCCAAAGCCAGAAGAGATTGCTCAAGCTCTACACTTGCACTCATCTGATGTCACAACTCATTGGGAAACAAGGAGTGGTGTCAAGGGTTTCCTAGCAAAGTTATTATTTGAGAAAGCCCAAAACTATTGTAATTCCTTTCATTTTCAAGCCTTTGAGGAAATTGTGGCTCTCCTCATATATGGGATGGTTTTGTTTCCAAATCTTGACGAACTCATAGATATGAACTCCGTCAAAATCTTCATGTCCCGCAACCTGGTACCTACATTGCTATGGGATATCCTACACTCTTTTCACACTTGCACAATGAGGAAAAGAGGTGTTCTTATGTGTTGCACTCCTCTCTTGGAAAGATGGTTTATTTCACATCTTCCCCAATCTATATTAAAGAATGAGCAAGGTTCAAGGTGGTCATAAAGGTTGATGACGCTCAAACATTCAGAAGTTCATTGGTGCTCCCGATCCATAGAGAATGTTACTATTGTTGACCGTTGTGGAGAGTTCCCTAATGTCCCCTTACTTGGAATTAGGGGAGGTATCACCTACAAACCCTGCTTAGCTTTAAGACAATTTGGTTACGCCCGAAGGGATGGCCTGCATGAGATGTTGATTCAAGGTTTGGTATTTGACTACGATAACGACGATCAAGGTCTTCGCCAGAGATTTATCCGAGCTTGGAGGATGTTAAACAAGGTAGATAGCAAGACTTTAAGGCACAAGAATTCCATCCCTCGTGAGCCTTACCTCAAATGGGTATGAACTCGTGCTCAGAGTCTTATGATGCCTTACCCCTCCATTCTCCCGGTAATCATTGAGCCCGTCATGGAAGGAGATGTTCCATACACTACCCTACATCCTGACATGCCCACCTCTCTTGAAGACCTACAAAGAGATTGGATACAACTCAAGGGGGAGCGAGATACTTTCGAAGCCCAATTTTACGCAAGCGAGAAGAAGGTTTTGGAACTCACTAGGCTACTTCATGAGGAGCAGACTCTGAATGCTTACATTGCACCAAAGAGGATGGGTACTACCTTTCTATCTTAGAGTTTCTTGTATTTTTTTTCCCAAGAAGGAATTGATGTACTCGAGCTTTAATCTATTAATATAACGTGTGTCTCCTTTTTGTCTAAAACAAATTTGAATCTTAAGATCCTTGAAATCATTGCATACGCATTTATCATTCATCATAACATGAACAGGTTTCTTGCAACAAGACTCCTCATTTATCTACTGTTTATTTCAATAAGATGGATCTCGAGCAAATGGTGAAAGACCTCCAAGCTCAGAATGCACAGTTTCAACAGTTGTTCTTAACTCTGGCCAAAGGACAAGAAGAGTTGAAGACCTTGTTGGTTGAGGAGAAGAAAAAGAAGACGAAGAAGATAACCGGAATTCTGAACATGGGAAGAAGATTCCAAGGGCAGACAAGAAGGGCCTTAAGCTTTGCTACGACATCCAGTGAGAAAGATAACAAAGATGGGAAGGGTAAGGAAACAATTGTTCAGTCTGATTCAGAAGAAGAAGAGGAAGAATAAGACTATTCTGAAGAATAATACCCTCCAGCCAACGACAAGTATAAGCATCTAGAAGAGCGGTTGAATGCAATGGAAATCCTAAAAGTGCCTGGCTTGGACTTTGAGGAATTGGGGTTAGTGTCGGGGATTTTCATTCCTCCAAAATTCAAAGCACCTGTGTTCGCCAAATATGACGGAGTTTAATGCCCTAAAATGCATCTCCGGTCCTATGTGAGGAAAATCCAGCCCCATACCGTTGACAAAGATTTATGGGTACATTTCTTCCAAGACAGTCTATCTAGAACTCAACTTGATTGGTTTTATCAGCTAGAAAGAGCCAATGTTCACAATTGGGAAGATCTTGCTGCAGTCTTTTACAAATAATACCAATACAATGCTGATCTTGCGCCTACCCGCACTCAACTCCAGAGTATGGCCATGGTTTCAAATGAAGGCTTCAAGGACTATGCGCAAAAATGGAGAGACTTGGCCGGAAGAGTTCAACCTCCTCTATCTGAAAGAGAGTTGGTAGACATGTTTTTGGGCCCCTTGTCTGGTCCCTTCTTCAATCACCTAATTGGGAGTTCATCGACGAGTTTTACTAAATTGATATTGATCGGAGAAAGGGTAGAAGTCGGGATAAGAAATGGAAAGATTCAAAAAGATGCATCCTCTGCCGCTGTAAGGAAGCCATTCATCAGAAAGAAAGAAGTGGTTGTTGTGTATCCTCAGAGAAATCAAGATATGGTTGAACGTCGTCCAATGGTGGGGGCGTTATGATTCCTAAACCCGCGCCAGATCAGTTAAGAAACAATCAGCCAAGATTGGAAAGACCAGTCAGACAGTTCACCAGAATTAACATGACCCTATCTCAAGTATTGCCACACTTGCTAAGATCCAACCTAGTGACTTTGAAAGAAGCTCCAAAGAACCCTAACACAATATCTTCTCACTATCATCCTAATGCCCGTTGTGCATACCACTCTGAGAGTCCGACCATGACACTAACAACTGTTGGGCTCTAAACAACAAAGTACAAGACCTCCTTGAAGCCAAAGAGAATGAATTCGATGCGCCAGAAAAGCCCAATGTCATTTCTGCCCCTATGCCTAAGCACGGCCATAATGCCAACACCATTGAAGAGGATATGTTTGTTACTTCAATTGATAAACTTATGACCCCACTCCTGACCACCAAAAAGAGCTTATTGAATGCCAGTGTTTTCCCGGGCTGTGATGAAAGCTGTCATTTCTGTTTGTTCTCACCAACTAGTTGTCCTTTGTTGAAAGCAGACGTTCAGTGCCTAATAGATAACAAAGAGATTTTGTTTGAAAAGACTTTTGTTCCACCTGTTTCTTATAATGACGTTTCCATTGTAACCATTTCCGACAATTCTTCCAGGGTCTCCACCAAAAGACCCGTTAGAATTACATCAGTTCCAAAAGTAGCTCCTTTGATAATTACAATGCTTGGACCAGTCCCGTATTTGTCAGACTTAACCGTACCATGGAATTATGGAGGGGATGTCTACTACCACGGTATCAAGCAAGATTGGCCAGCTGCCGAGGATTCAAGTTCCGAGAAAGATAACTCCGATATCAGTAACATTGTCAGGACTAGCAAGATTACCCGAAGCGGAAGGATATTCTCTCCAAAAATTGCTTCCCTAAAAGCAGTTTCTGGACCCGTGATCATTCCTGTTGTTGTTGCTCCTCCTAAGGCTATTCCCAGTCCCACAATCATCTCCACCAATGCTCCAACTGACAAAGCTGTTACAACTCCTGTTATCACTCCTACTGACACTCTTGCTGCCAAGTTAACCGAGACTCAAGGGAAAGGTGTTATGGTTGAGTCTGTCAAGACGAAGACACAATCATTGGATATCCCTGAGACCTCCCGGAAAGAGATGGAGGAAATCCTAAAGATCATAAAAATAAGTCACTACGATGTAGTTGAACAACTGTGGCAAACTCCATCCAAAATTTCCATGCTGGCTTTACTACTATGTTTTGAGGCGCATGCAAATGCCTTGGTAAAATTCCTAAAAACTGCTCATGTACCCCAAGAAACATCTTTCGATCAATTCCAAGACTGCGTAGCCAGCTTGACTGCAGATAATGGTCTAGGTTTTTCGGATGCTGATTTGACGCCAAGAGGAAGAAAGCATAATGAGGCATTGCATGTCTCAGTGGAATGCAGGGGCACAACCTTGGCTCATGTTTTGGTGGACACCGGGTCATCTCTGAATGTATTGCCTAAAAATGCTCTTAATAGGCTTGATTGCGAAGGATTGACATTGAAGCCAAGCAATATAGTAGTGAGGGCTTTTGACGGCTCAAAAAGGATGGTGGGGGGGGGGGGAATGGATATCCCCATAAAGGTTGGAACCCAAACGTTTGATTCAACTTTTTATGTAATGGATATCCGCCCTTCTTATTCCTACTTGCTAGGCCGACCATGGATTCACAATGTTGGCGCTGTTACTTCTACGTTGCACCAAATGCTGAAATATCTGATTCAAGGGAAGATTGTCACCGTTCATGGAGAAGAAGAGTATATGATCAACCATCTCAATTCCTTCAGATATGTGGAGTTAGATGGTGAATTTATTGAAACTCCATTCCAACACTTTGAAGAAGTCTCGCAAGATGTAGCAGTAACCAGGGATGTTCCCAAGATCACAAGGCCTCCACTCAAGATGTCGTCTTTGAAGGATGCAAAAGCAGTAATAGAAGAAGGTGGGTGCACTATCTGGGGACAACTCCCAGATATCCATACAAATCTGACAAGTTTGGCCTAGGTTTCACTTCAAGTGCTCATAAGGTTGTACGATGCGCTCGTGCTGGAGGACCACCCCTGAATATCATCAACCGTGAGGTCAACGCGGTGGAGGATGATGAAGATGGCTATAACCTGGAGGATTGGATATTCCCAAGTGTCAGTGGAGGGCTCAACAATTGGAAGGCTAGAGATTTTGTCCCGATCACTTTTATCCAACAGTAATTTGTCTTTACATTTTGTTGGATCTGTAATATTAAAACATTTCAAACTCTTAAAACCTTGTGTCTTACCCGAGGCACAACGGTCCATTTGTAAGGGTTATTATCTCATCTCCATATGACATCAATGAATTATGGACTTTTTGCATACAAACTTTGTGCTTACTGTTTTTCTTTTTACATTTTTCATTTCTTTCAAAGATAGATATACCCTTACACACACTCACACTCACAATGTAGGTCTACATCCATTCGGGATCCCATGGGTAACGGTTCTGCTATGGCCTTCTGTGACTTCGAAGATCTAATCTACCAAGCCGAAGACGAAGGTGAGGAAGATTGTGAAGTACCAGGGAAACTTGCCAGGTTACTACTACAAGAGGAGAGAATCATTCAGCCCCACGAGGAACCCGTGGATACAATCAACCTAGGTACCGAAGAAGACAAAAGAGAAGTCAAGGTGGGTTCCAATCTGGAACCCAGTGTCAAGGAGCGTCTGATTCAATTGTTACACGAGTATGTTGAAGTCTTTGCCCGGTCGTATGAAGACATGTCAGGACTTGATACAGATATTGTGGTACATCGTCTACCTACAAAAGAGGATTGCCCACCAGTAAAACAAAAGGTTCGTCGAATGCGGCCAGATATGTTAGAGAAGATTAAAGCACAAGTCATGAAACAATTTAATGTTGGATTCTTGGTCGTCACCTCATATCCGCAATGGGTTGCCAATGTTGTTCTCGTGCCCAAAAAGGACGGCTAGGTACGAATGTGCGTGGACTACAAAGATTTGAATAGGGCAAGCCCCAAGGATGATTTCCCACTTCCCCACATTGACATCCTAGTTGACAATACTGCATAACACAAAGTGTTTTCCTTCATGGACGGTTTCTCAGGTTACAACCAAATCAAAATGGCGCCTAAGGACATGGAGAAAACAACATTTGTCACACAGTGGGGCACATTCTGCTACAAGGTTATGCCATTCGGACTGAAGAATGCGGGGGCAACCTATTAGCGTGCCATGATAGCTCTATTTCACGACACGATACATCATGAAATAGAGGTCTATATGGACGACATGATAGAAAGATATCAAATAGAAGAAAAGCATCTTGATCATTTACAGAAACTGTTTGAGAGGCTAAAGAAATACAAGATGAGGTTAAACCCAAATAAATGCACGTTTAGAGTAAGGTATGGTAAGCTCCTAGGCTTTGTCATCAGCAATAAGGGTATTGAAGTAGATCCTGCCAAAGTAAAAGCGATATAAGAGATGCCTGCTCCTCATACTGAAAAGGAAGTCAGAGGATTCTTGGGAAGTTTGAACTACATTTCCAGATTCATTTCTCACCTGACAGCTACTTGTGAACCAATCTTCAAACTATTGAAGAAAGATCAAGTAATCAAATGGAATGATGAATGACAAACTGCTTTTGACAAGATCAAAGAGTACCTGCAAGAGCTTCCTATTTTGATGCCACCAGTCGAGGGAAGATCGTTGGTTATGTATCTAACTGTTTTAGAGAATTCAATGGGGTGTGTGATGGGGCAGCATGACGAGTCTGGCCGAAAAGAGCACGCTATTTATTACCTGAGCAAAAAGATTACCGACTGTGAAACAAGATATTCACTTCTCGAGAAAACTTGTTGTGCTCTGGCATGGGCTGCTCGCCGGCAAAGACAGTATATGTTGACCCATAGTAACTTGTTGATATCTAAAATGGATCCAATGAAATACATCTTCGAGAAACCTGCTCTCTCTGGGAGAATAGCGAGATGGCAGATGATCCTAACAGAATATGATATACAGTATATTACCCAGAAAGCAATAAAGGGTAGTGTACTAGCTGATCACCTTTCTCACCAAGCTGTAGAAGACTACCAGTCCATGAAGTTCGAATTCCCAAATGAAGACATCATGATGGTAAACAACTATGAAGAACTCATGCCATATGACGGACCTGAACAAGGATCCCGATGGACCCTGTTTTTGATGGGGCATCTAACGCACTCGGCAATGGTATTGGTGCAGTAATTATATCTCCTGAAGGGTGTCATACCCCATTTACTGCAAGACTCTGCTTCAATTGTACAAATAATATGGCGGAATACGAAGCATGCGTCTTTGGTCTCAAAGCTGCCATAGACTTGGGGATCAAATCGTTGAATGTATTCGGAGATTCAGCTTTGGTTATCAGCCAGATCAAAGGGGAATGAGACACTAAACACCCTAACCTTATCCCTTACAAAGAACATTTTTTAACGTTGCTCCCACATTTTGAGAAGATTACCTTCGAGCATTTCCCGCGAGAAGAAAATCAGCTAGCAGATGCACTAGCCACAATGTCATCTATGTTTAAACTTAAATGGGAGAACGAGGCTCCAGATCACCATTGAACAAAGGGATGAACCAGCACACTGTCACAAGATTAATACTGAAGAAGTAGTGGACCAGCCTTGGTTTCACGAAGTCAAGAGGTATCTCGAAGTTCAAGAATATCTTGAAGGAGCTTTAGTCAATGATAAGAAGTTCTTAAAGAGATTATCTTCTAAATTCTTCCTTAGTAATGGCATTCTTTACAAATGCAACCATGACTCTATGTTACTTCGGTGCGTAGACAAGGTTGAAGCTGAAAGAATCATGGTTGAGTTACATGAAGGCACTTTTGGCACCCATTCCAGTGGACATACGATGGCAAAAAAAATGCTACGGGCAGGCTATTATTGGTCTACCATGGAAGCCGATTGCTATCAACACTCTCGAACCTGCCATAAGTGTCAGATTTATGCTGACAAGGTGCACGTACCTCCGGTTCCTCTGAATGTCTTAACGGCTCCTTGGCCCTTTGTTATATAGGGGGTTGATATGATGGGGAAATCAAGCCAACAGCCTCCAATGGACACCGCTTCATCCTAGTGGCCATTGACTATTTTACCATGTGGGTGGAGGCAGCTTCTTTTGCTTCCATTACCAAGAATGTTGTAGCTTGGTTCATTAAGCAAAATCTCATATGTCGGTACGGTATTCCGGAGAGGATCATTACAGACAATGGTACAAACTTGAACAATACTATGATCACCGCTTTGTGCGAGCAATTCAAGATCCAGCATCACAACTCTTCCCCTTACCGGCCAAAGATGAATGGTGTCATCGAAGTCGCGAATAAGAACATTAAAAAGATCATACAGAAAATGACAGTCATATACAAATACTGGCACGATATACTATCATTCGCTCTCCATGGATATCGTACCACAGCTTGCACATCAACCGGGGAAACACTCTTTTCTCTGGTTTACGGCATGGAAGTTGTTTTGCCTATTGAGGTCCAGATCCCCTCTCTAAGAATCATGAAGGATGCAGGGTTGAATGAAGACAATTGGATCCAGACTCGACTTGATCAACTAAACTTGATTGATGAGAAAAGGCTTACTGCTGTCTGTCATGGTTAAATGTATCAAAAACGGATGATCAAGGCTTTCAACAAAAAGGTCAGACGGCAAGTATATCAAGTTGGAGATCTGGTGATCAAGCGCATCATACTACCGCAAGGTGATCCCAGGGGAAAATAGACTCCTACATACGAAGGACCATTTGTAATCAAAAACATATTCTCTAGAGGGGCAATGATATTAACCACCATGGATGGTGACGACCTTCCGCACCCTGCGAATGTAGACATAGTTAAAAGATACTACGCATAAGAAACCCGCTAGGTTGAGACACCTAGGAAAAACGAAGGCATCCCGACAAACCAAAAAGGTTCGGGCAAAAATTAGGGATAAAACAAAAAAAAAAGAATTTATACACCCGACAAGTTGAAAACCCGAAAGGGCGGCTTGGGCAAAAAAGGCTATCCCGGTGGACTGAAAACCCGAAAGGGCAGTCCAGGCAAAAGTTAGAGAATTAAAGCGTATGACTATGTCTCGTTGGATCACCTTACGGACAACTTGCAAACACATAGGTTCTGATCAATTCAATCAACTTCGGACAAGGCAACAAATAGACAAGATGCTTAGAGACACGAAGGCTATAGCATAATGGGAACCCCATGGGATTATTGCACATGGCTATCTTTTCTTTGTATCAAAATTTTCTTTTTTTTTTGCGACGAAATTATCTTACTAGAATGTTTGTCTCATTGTACAAAAGTACTTACTCAAAGTCAATACAAATATATCCCTTTGAAAGTGCAAAACTATCTGTTTTTTCTTTACTCTTGTGTTTTGTTTACAAAAACGTCCAATGATTCATTTTTGAACATATGCATTTGAACATAATTAATGTTTATAAATAAACAAAATAAAAGGACAATCACTAATGGCTTTAAGAGATATGGAAATCTCTCTAAGTTATTTCCATAAAATCCCCCTCAGTGTGCAGTTTAATCCCCAGCGGAACAGAGTTTCCAATTATCAATTCCCAGTAGAAGTCGTCAAATTTCTCCGAATTGCCCAGGAAGGATTTTTCAAACAGTACACGGCATTCCCCTTACAACAGAGTTTATTTCTCTAAAGGGAAATTCATCCGCACTTCAACTCCACAACATGGATACTTATACTCCATATCCTCAGCAGTAGTCAGGGATTTATTTTCCCCAATCCAACAGCAGTGCAGCAAACTAGCTCACATACATATACATCGCATCCATATATCATAAACATTAATAACGCGAATGCATTATACTATTCATTCCATACAATATAACATTGCATATTAGATAACATTTTACCTTTTTCAGGATAAGATTAATCAAACAACTACCATTAACAATGTTCAAAGTCCTCAGATACAGTTCAGATGCGCTCCAAACACAGATGCCATCTTGATACTTATTCAAATTCAACTTTTCAGATACAGTTCAAATACGCTCAAGACACGGATGCCATTCTGATACTCATTCAGATCCAACTTTCGGATACAGTTCAGATACGCTCCAAACACAGATGCCATTTTGATACTCATTCAGATTCAATTCCTCAGATACAGTTCAGATACGCTCCAGACATGAATGTCATTCTGATATTCATTCAGATTCAAGTCCTCAGATACACTTCAGATACGCTCCAAACACGGATGCCATCCTAATACTCATTCAGATTCAACTTTTCAGATATAGTTCAGATACGCTCCAGACACGGATGCCATTCTGATACTCATTCAGATCCAACTTTCAAATACAGTTCATATACGCTCCAGACACGGATGTCATTCTAATACTCATTCAGATTCAACTTCTCAGATACAGTTCAGATACGCTCCAGATAACAAATGTCATTCTTATACTCGTTCAATTCTCAACTTTCAGATACAGTTCAGGTATGCCCCAGACACGGAGGCCATTCTGATACTCATTCAGATTCAACTTTTAGATACAATTCAGATACGCTCCCGACACGGACGCCATTCTGATACTCATTCAGATTCTCTTTCAGATTCATCAATCCCTTTTGGATGGCATCTACAAGCCCATCCTCAACAGCTTTCTATCACTCCTCCAAATGGAATCTTTAAGCCCATTCCCTTTATCATCACATCATCGAGTGCAAATTTCTGGGCACTCTAGTGTCCAATCATCTTCCACCTCCGAGTCACGAATGGAAAAACTAGCCAATCTAACTCTCCAGGTTTAAGAAGATTGAACAGGGGCAGCTGTTGCACCCCAAAGTTTTCCCTCTCACTTATCAAGAATTTGCTCACAAGATCTCCCTTGGCTCAAGACTGCATTAGGGTTGATCAACTCAAGACACCTCTTTAGGCACTGATGACCAAAATTAGGGTTTAAGTTTGCACAAGGATATTTGAGCTTCCGATGCCCCATATGACTTTCATGGATCATTATGGACCCTCAAGATTACTCATTTCAAGTTTCAAGCTTTGAATCACATTTTTGCTCAGTCAATTGAGCAATTGACCTAAAAATCAATTGTATTGGGGAAAAGTCAACCATGACCAATTTACAGTCAAAATTCATAATTTTTTAAACATACCAACATTTTAAACTTATATTCATCATTTGATCAAGTTTGGACCACAACTCCTCAAGAAATTTGATCAAATCTCCAAAAGGGCAAAATGGTCAAAATTAGGGTTTTGACTGGGAAAGGTCAATTTCTTATTTTTGACCTAGCAAATGGTCAATTTGTTTAAGGCATGATCTCAATAGTCCAATTGCATAATTTTTACCTAATGGAATGGTTCAAAACATTTCAAGTCCATTGGATTGACAAATGAATTTTTCAGTCAACTGATCAAAAGTCAACTGTATACTGAAAAGTCAAACTTTGACTTTTTGGTCAAATTCAAGTTCCAAAGATCATAATTCATCAAAACATGTCAAAATATGAAACTTATTCATCAATAAATCAAAAAAGTCAAGATTTCATTTTGAAAAGTCAAAATTTCTAAACTTAGAAATTTTTCTAAGTGTTAGAAATTTCATGTTTTTTAATAACTTTGAACAAAATTTTCACCATGATGCAAGATGATTCAAGAGAAACTTCCAACATGAAAGTTTTAGATCTCCATGAAATCTAAAACTTTTCTTTACACAACTCCTTCAAAAAGTGCTTGGGTCTCAAGTTATAATTTTAAGAACATGTGATCATGAAACAAAACACTTAGTGAAATTTTTGCCCTAATTTGGTCAGGATTTTGACCCAACTTCATGGAACTTTTTCATATATTTACAAGGGTAATCTTCAAAATAAATTCAAATATGGGTTGTATATGACATTACAAGCTTTCCAAAATTTCCAAGAACTCCTTGAGATCATTCTTGAGTAGGGAGAATTGAAGAGATGAAGTTAGGGTTTTCACACTTGAATTACAAGTCATTTTGTGATGAACAAGAATTCAATTTCAAACTTATGCTGCACAATTTTGTTTTGCAGGCCTCTAAACCTTAAGATCTATCCATAATCATAAGATTACACTTGCTTTTGAGCTATTATTCACTTGATTCACGCTTTGTCCGAGTAAATTTTCCATTAATGGAACAAAGTTCATACTTCCATTTTGGAAAAGTGACTTTAATCACAAAGTCAACTTGTATGGAGCTTTGCACCTGTTCTTTCTGCACAAGCATGATCTATAAACTCAGAACAAACATGTTTAAAGTTTCAAGCCACCCTACAAGACATGTACCTTGCATTGAAACCATGTTTTTCAAGATAACTTCAAAAACAAGTCAAAAACTCATAACATGTGATCTTTGTTTTCTGACCTCCTCAAGTCCTCTAACCTTTTCCATATATTTATACAAGAGCATTGAAAGCTAACACACGAAAAAACAGGTCCTAAAACTCCCAAAAACCAGAAATTGCCATACAAGCACAAAAACTTGTCATTTTTTATTTTTGGAACCCAACTTCAAATCCCCTTGTGCGTTTCTTGGCCAAACCATCCACAAAGCTTCTAATACACATATAGAAACTATCCCAACCCCTGATTTCAAACTGTAAAACCATTTACACCATTCTCCATTTTCAAAAATAGGGCATTGCACATTGACTTCTTCAACTTGATTCAACAACTCTTAACACATTAAGCTTTGCAATAGCTTCCTGGAGGTGCAAGGAAGCTCACCCAATCATCAAAACACTTTTAAAGTAGCTCTAACTCAAAATATGATCTCCAGCTGCAAGGTGAGTTTTCTGACTTTTCATCTCATTATTTAGGCATTGTTAGGTCTTGATTTGTGAAGATAAAATGTAGATAACTTTGCCACGAAGCTATACATATCCATAGTTTGCATTTATATGGCCTGAGCTTAGAGAATTTTAGAGTTGAAGTTTTCTGAAATTTTAATGGTTTGAATTAGGGCCATAAAAATTCTCATTCATCTTTGACTGTTAGCTTAAGTTACTTATATGTTTGGATTCGTGGGAAGAAATGCTACAACTTTCATGTTTGAACTTTTCATTTTTGTTGAGAAATGAAGAAGATACTGGTCCTTTGGCTGGAGGTTGAAGATGAAGTGTATTCAGGGCGTGTTTTGTGTTATGTATTTATTATTTCAGTTATATTAACGGATGTATAGCCACCCCAGTGGTAAAGCGTGCGCCTGTTCACCCTTAGGTCCTGGGTTCAAGCCCCAGCGTGACCTTTTGCTATTTTTACAATTTTCAGACTTTTTTTTGTGTTTTTCTTTGCAGTGCTTGGGCTATTCATATGGGTCTTGTTTTTTTCCTCATAATACTCCTTACATTACTGATTAACCCCCTGACTTTTATTTATTTTTTTTATTTTTATTTTATTTTTCTTCATTATTATTATTTTTATTATTATTATTATTATTATTATTATTATTATTATTATTATTATTATTATTAATATAAATAATGGTGCAATGTAGGCATTTAGAGTCTGCTCCTCATGAAGTAGCCTAGTGAGTTCCAAAACCTTCTTCTTGCTTGCGTAGAATTGGGCTTCGAAAGTATCTTGCTCTCCTTTGAGTTGTATCCAATCCCTTTGTGGGTCTTCAAGAGATGTGGGCATGTCAGGATGTAGGATAGTGTATGTAACCTCTCCCTCCTTAACAGGCTCAATGATCACAGGAAGGATGGAAGGATAAGGCATCATAAGACTTTGAGCACGAGTTCGTACCCACTTGAGGTAAGGCTCAAGAGGGATGGAATTATTGTGTCCCAAAGCCTTGCTATCCACCTTGTTTAGCATCCTCCATGCTCGGATGAATCTCTGGCGAAGACCTTGATCGTCGTTGTCGTAGTCAAATACCAAGCCTTGAATCAGCATCTCATGTGGGCCATCCCTTCGGGCATAACCAAATTGTCTTAGATCTAAGCATGGGTTATAGGTGATGCCTCCCTTAATGCCAAGTACATGGACATTATGTAATTCCCCATAACGGTCAACAATGATAACATTCTCCTTGGATCGGGAGCACCAATGAATATCTGAATGTTTGAGCGTCATTAACCTTTGTGACCACCTTAATCCTTGCTCATTCTTTAAGAATGATTGGGGAAGATGATAAATAAACCATCTTTCCAGGAGGGGAGTGTAACACATAAGGACACCTCTTTTCCTCATTGTACGAGTGTGAAAAGAGTGTAGGATATCCCCTAGCAATGTAGGCACCGGATTGCGTGACATGAAGATTTTGACGGCATTCACATCTATGAGTTGGTCAAGATTGGGGAACAAGACCATCCCATAGATATGAAGAGCCACAATTTCCTCAAAATCTTGTAAGTCTAAGGAATTCCAACAGCTTTGGGTTTTCTCAAACAGAAACTTTGCTAAGAAGCCTTTGACACCACTTCTAGTTTCCCAATGAGTTGTGACATCAGATGAGTGCAAGTGCAGAGCTTGAGAAATATCTTCTAGATTTGGGTCTATTTCCGTACCGTTGAAAGGTAGTTGATTGAGAATTGGAATCCTCAAGAGTTGAGAGAATTCTTCCAAAGTGGGCACAAACTGATAGTCGGGAAATGTGAAGCAATGGTGCAAAGGATCAAAGAACTGGAAGAGCACCTTCATCATATCCTCCTCTGTGTTGGAGGTGACCAAGTTGAGTAGAAGACCATGCCTCTCGGTGAATTAAGAATTCTTAGGGATCCTTGAAGCTAGCTCCTTAAGTTGTGGAGGAATTCTTACAAGGTTGAATTGGATAGTTTTCCTGCGAAGTGGATCCATATCCTACAAAACAAGAACAAAGATGAATCTCCAAAATCCTTGAAATGGTTAGTGGATTCATATGATGTTCATGATGTCCATGGTGTTATGCACAAGTATGTATATACAAGCAAAACAAACAAGTTCTTAGTCTAGGCTTGCATGAGGTTTTATAGGTAAGTACCCTCTTGAAGTTTAGTTGGCTTAAACTTGTCCTAGTAATAGTAACTGGGTTCTGAGGAGCTCAATATCACTGGATCGTTTCCTTGCTCATTGTTTCAGCTCAAGCATCTTTAATGGCGACCAAAATATCCCAAGAAACCAACCCTCAATGAGTGTAGTATCAAGTATCTACCAACTTCGGACTGCACCAAAGCCGGTCATCTCACTACATCCTAAAGGCCAAGTTGGTCAAGTAAAGGGTTCTAGAAGTTCATTAGTGCTTCATGACATCACTCAGTGGCCCCGTATTCTCTTTGATTGACTCAAAGGCTACCGTTACCCACAAATATGTCACACTAACATAGCTATTACTTAGACCATTTCGGTATACCCCACACAGTTTCCATAATGTATTGTTATTTACCTATAATATTTCCCAAATACGGGTGGAGGATTCAAACCCAAACAAAGAACCATAATGTAAAGCAAACAAGTAAAACAAAATAAGAAAATAAATGTGATATAGACCTAAGGTAACCCCACTTTTTAGAATATCTCCCTAGCAGAGTCGCCAGTTCTGTGATACGGTGGGAGAACTGATATGGTGTGTTTTGCGTTTATGTTCAGAAATGTTACGGTTAGCAAGAGTCGCCACTGACTTTTCTTTTATCCAAAAGGAAAGGTGAAAAAGCACAGGAAATACCTTTGAGATTGTTTCTTGAGTTCGGGGGGGGGGGGGGGTAGATTATGAAAAGGGAAGGTATTAGCACCCTTTTCATCCATGGTTTTCCATGGGCTCTTAGTTACTTGCTAGATCACTTGCTTTTTGTTTGTGCTTTATGTGGTTTTGAAAGTATTTTGTAAAAGAGGCCATTTATTTAGGAAATCTTTGCAATGATTCTTGTTCGTAAGAATGTATACAAAGATGTTTTTCTTTTTGAAAATGTTTCCAATGTTTGTAAGATGTTTTGGAAATGTGTGTGTTTTTGAAAATAGCAAGGATAGTTGTTTGGAAATGGAGCAAGCAACTAGAAGCAATCTACCTACTCAAATGTCTTTCTTGTGTATTTCCTATTCCTTTGACATTGTTGTCTTACCATTGATTTGGTAAATAAACCTATCTTTGGATGTAAACAGGACGGGTGTGTGTCATCGTATAACCATGATTAGAAATGTTGCAAAGTATCTTAGCATTTTGAGGGACTAAGATCATTTTGTAGGGCAACTTAGAATAGCGTCATCGAGGAACTATGATCTTTTGATTTTGTTTGTTTTGCCAAGATACTTCGCATGCGTAATATTGCTACTTTTGTATAAGGCAACCAAGTGGAGAAACCCTAAGGGTGTTTGTGTGCAAAGTGTGTTTGATTGTATGCTTGATTTTATCTAGAATTATGGTTTTCTATTTTATTGATCTTTATCTTGCCATACCCTTCCTATTTATTAGCATTTACATTTGAAAGCGATAAATTGCAGAAATGTAAAGTCCTACGCTATTACAATATTTAGGGGGTGGGATACAAATTTATGAATGGGGATTGCAAATGAAAATAAAGCCCTAAATTACTTATTACAACCATATTGAAATACATACAAGAAAATATTAAATGAACTTGTTTTATTTTTTTTTAAGAAAGTATTTTCTGTTTTTTTGTTTTAAGAAATAAAATAAAGTGTGAACGAAATATTTTTGATGTTTGTTGATTAACGAAATGGAGAGTGACAGCGAGAAAAATAAAGAAAAAGAAAATAAAAAGGGGAAGAAAAAAAAGAGGATTAGCGTGTTGCTGAAAAGAAGTCAGAGGTTCTGACCCTGGCATACTGCAGAACAGAAACTTGTTAGTGAAAATGTATAGGTCAGAAGTTCTGACCCTGGCACGCTGCAAAACAGAAACCTGTTAGTGAAAATGTATGAGGTCAGAGGTTCTGACCCTGTTGGGGACACAGTAATTTTCAGAAGTTCTGATATTACTGATAACAAAACAGGCTCCAAAAGCGCTGGTGCCAATGTTAGGACTTGGTCTCTCTCTCTCTCTCTCTCTCTCTCTCTCTCTCTCTCTCTCTCTCTCTCTCTCTCTCTCTCTTTATGCTAGTCAGAACATCTGCAATTTGGTTATTTCTCCATAAAATAGAAGATATGCCTAGGACAGTTTCAGCAGTTGTCATAGTGTTTCAGAAATAAGGAATATCGGAACCATAAATCAGAGGCAAGCATGCCTTTGCTAATCCTAACTCTGAGTTTTAGTTTCTTCAAGAAAGTTCTGAACTGATTCATTCTCTATTTAAGCATTAAGATGCGTGAAAATCTCAGAATATAGACAACCTCAGAAACATGATATCTACATTGTGTTCTTGAGCATGCAAATTTGGTGATGCTTAAGCAATATGGTGAGAGTCAGCAGATGCTTACCTTGCAGCTGGAAGAAGTTCTGTGAACCGGAGTTAGCCTCAACTCTGATGACGTTCTGAACAGCTTCTTTGCATACTCAGTAAGCTGACAGTCTCCAACTTCTGGGGATGGCAAGGGGATGATGTTCTGAATTCTTTGAATGGATGGATGAAGCGTATATAGTAGTATGAATACAGAAGTTATGGCAGTTTCCAACGTGTGGGTCAGAAAACTGTATGGATGGTTTTTTTTAGCCAAGAAATATTTTCAGAACAAAATAGAGTTTGAAAGTAGGGGATCCAAAGTTAATGTTTTTTTTGTATGTTGTGTTTACAGTTCTTGGAACTCTTAGAATTTTAGCAGGGGTTCAAGACTTTTCTTTCACAAATTTTTTCTGGCCCCCTCTTAGTGACCAATGGCATTCTATTTATAGGCAAAGCTTTGTGGGTTTTAAAATGTCAAGTGGCGCCAACATTATACACTAGATGCTGACTTTCTCTTGAAGCAAGTTCCAAAAAAGGTATGATGGTTAACAGTTTTTAGCTTAGGCTTGAGTAGCAAGCAAGGATTAAGGAAAAGTGAACCTATAAGCAAAATGTAGGGCATGGGCCCTTACCTAATCCTGCACAAAAGTATTTCTACCCTACACGTGGAGAGATCCTTTGGACAAAGACTCAAAAGTGGTTGTGAGCATTAATGAGCATTAAATGATGATGAGATTTGTCAAAATCATAAATCCTGTAATGTGAGATTTTGCATCATTGCTTAACTCTGGGTCAAAAATTCCATTTAGGACAAACGTCCAACTTCTGATCTTCTTACTTTGTATCTTGTTGCCTCATCAAGCTCTGAAGGATCCTCAGGCTTTCTAGTAAATTTCTTTGATTTACCTCTGAAAACTCTGAACTTAGAGATTCCGCTTCAGTGTAGCACCCAATCTTCTAACCCTCTTACCTGCTGGTTCCAGCATGTTCTGAAGGAGCTTTCAGGCTTTGTACTACACTTTATTGCCTTCTTTTCATTACTCTAGCAAACTCTGACTGAACTTGCATAGATGCTGAAATTCCATGTTCTGACTAAAGATTATGTGCTGAACCACGCTTACAACTTCTGACTGCTCCTGCCTGGAGGCTGGCTCAGAAGTTTTGAAGTGTCGTTTTTCTTAAATACTTTATAAAAATTCTAAGTATTTAGAATTTAACTTTTCCAAGGTAAAATTTAACTATTGAACTTCTTGATGAAACAAACTTCATATTCCAACATGTCTTGATGAAATATGATTTTTGTGATTTGATTTTGATCCAAAAGCCAAAGTTTGACTTCTCAGCGTGTAAATGACCATTTTGCCCTTGTAAATGGTTTACTTGGAAAGAAATGATAATTCAAGGATTGGATTTGTTTAAGAGAAAACTTTGAGAATCTGGGGTGATTTCCTGAGAAATGAGAGGGCAAATTTTGGGATACAACAGCTGCCCCTGTTCAATCTTCTTTAACCTGAGGAGTTAGATTGGCGAGATTTGCTATTTGTGACTCGAAGGTGGAAGATGATTGGATACTAGAGTGCCCAGAAATTTGCACTCGGCGACGATAGGAGGAATGGGATTAAAGATGCCATTTGGAGAGGTAATAAAATCTTGTTGGGGATGGGCTTGTAGATGCCATCCAAGAATTCTTGTTGAGATGTAATCCGTAAGTTGAACATCAGAATGGCGTCCGTTTCTCGAGCGTACCTGAAGGCATCTTTGAATGAGTATCAGAATGGCTTCTGGGTCTGGAGCGTATTAAACCGTATCATGAGTAGAATCTGAATGAGTATTAGAATGGCTACCGAGTCTGGGACGTATCCGAATTGTATCAGGAGGTGTCTTTCAATGAGTATCAGAATGGCTTCCGGGTCTGGAGCGTATCTGAACTGTATCAGGAGTTGAATCTGAATGAGTATCAGAATGGCTTTCGGGTCTGGAGTGTATCTGGACTGTATCAGGATTTGAATCTGAATGAGTATCAGAATGGCTTCCGTGTCTGGAGCATATCCGCATTGTATCAGGAGTTGAATCTGAATGAGTATCAGAATGGCTTCCGTGTCCGGAGCGTATCTCAACTGTATCAGGAGTTGAATCTGAATGAGTATCAGAATGGCTTCCGTGTCTGGAGCGTATCTGAACTGTATCAGGAGTTGAATCTGAATGAGTATCAGAATGGCTTCCGGGTCTCGAGCGTATCTGGATTGTATCAGGAGTTAAATCTGAATGAGTATCAGAATGGCTTCTGTGTCTGGAGCGTATCTGGACTGTATCAGGAGTGCATATTGTCAATGGTAGTTGTTAATCTTATCCTGAAAAGAGTAAAATGTTAGCTGAAACACAAAGTTATGTTGCATGAAATGTATGATGCAATATATTTTCTTTATCCATGTAGATGCAATGTATGTGCATGTGAGCTGATCTGTTGTACTGCTGCCTGATTGAGGAAAATAAATCCCTGAATGCTGCTAAGGATATGTTGAATTTTCGTGTCTTGAAGTTGAAGTACTGACGAACTCTTTTTGAGAGAAATAAATTATGTTGTGAGGGAAACGCCATGTATTGCTTGTAAGATCTTCTTGAGGA
This sequence comes from Vicia faba, assembly GCA_948472305.1. Classification (NCBI taxonomy): domain Eukaryota; kingdom Viridiplantae; phylum Streptophyta; class Magnoliopsida; order Fabales; family Fabaceae; genus Vicia; species Vicia faba. The sequence goes on from OX451740.1 coordinate 490,688,275, forward strand.
ATCCTGAGAAATTTGACGACTTCTACTGGGGATTAATCATTTGAAACTTCGTTCCACTTGGGGATTAGTAAAAACACTGTGGGGAGAATTTTTTGTTCCTGCTTGGGAAAAAGAATTCAGGAGTCTCGGTTGTCCGTTGCTTTACTGGGGAATTATCCTTGGTTGGAGAGAATCAAAAGTTAGTTGTTATCTGGTCGGATTCCAGGCTTCACAACAACCTGTTGGGGAATTTTGGAGAAATTAGGCGATTTCCACCGGGGATTGATAAACTAGAAGCTTCGTTCTGCTGGGTAGTTGGGAGTTTTGTTCCACTGGGGATTTATTGAAAAATCTGTAGGGAGAATGTTTATGGAATGGCCTTGAGATATTTTCCTATCCTTTCGACCTATCAGTAATTGTCTCCTTCTCGTTTTGTTTATTTGTAAACGGTAATCATGTTCAAATGCATATGTTCATCAATGAATTATTGGACGTTTTCGCAAACAAAACACAAGAGTAAAGGCAAATAGTTTTTGCACTTTCAAAGGGATATCTTTGTATTGAATTCGAGTAAGTATTTTGTACAAAGGAGACAAACATTCTAGTAAGAGAATGGTGCCATAAAACAAGGAAAATTTTATACAAAGAAAAACAGCTATGTGTGATAGTCCCATGGGGTTCCCATTCTGCTATAGCCTTCGTATCTCTAAGTATCTTTCCTATTTGCCTTGTTCGAAGATGATTGAATTGATCAGGAACTCCGAGTTTGTCAGTGGAATCCAAAGGTTGTTCGTCAAGTGATCCGACAGGACATAGTCATACGCTTTAATTCCCTAACTTTTTCCTAGACCGCCCTTTCGGGTTTTCAGTCCACCGGGAAACCCTTTTTTGCCTAAGTATCCCTTTCGGGTTTTCAACTTTCCGGGCGTACATATTTTTTTATTTTATCCCTAATTTTTGCCCGAACCTTTTGGTTCTCCGGGATGCCCTTGTTTTGCCTAGGTGTGTCAACCTAGCGGGTCTTTTATGCGTAGTTTCTTTTGACTACATCCGTGTTCGCAGGGTGTGGCAGATCATTACCGTTCATGGTGGTTAAGATCATTGCCCCATCGGAGAATATGCTTTTGATTACAAATGGTCCTTCATAGGTAGGAGTCCATTTTCCCCTGGGATCACTTTGTGGCAGGATGATACGTTTGATCACTAGATCCCCAACTTGATATACTTGGCTTTTGACTTTCTTGTTGAAAGCCTTGATCATCCGTTTTTGATACATTTGACCATGGTAAACAACAATAAGTCTTTTTTCATCAATTAAGTTCAGTTGATCAAGTCGAGTTTGGATCCAATCATCTTCACTCAAACCCACATCCTTCATAATCCTTAGAGAGGGGATCTGAATCTCAATAGGCAAGACCGCTTCCATGCCATATACCAAAGAATAGGGTGTTTCCCCAGTTGATGTGGGAGCTGTGGTACGGTACCCGTGGACAGAGAATGGTAGCATCTCATGCCAGTCTTTGTATGTGATTGTCATCTTTTGTATGATCTTTTTAATGTTTTTATTTGCAGCCTCGACAACACCATTCATCTTTGGCCGATAGGGGGAAGAATTGTGATGCTGAATCTTGAGTTGATCGCACAAAGCGGTGATCATAGTGTTGTTAAGATTTGTACCATTACCAGTGATGATCCTTTCTGGGATACCTTACCGGCAAATGAGATTTTGCTTGATGAAACGGGCAACAATATTCTTAGTAACGGAAGCGAAGGAAGCTGCTTCGACCCATTTGGTAAAATAGTCAATGGCCACTAGGATGAAGCGGTGTCCATTGGAGGTTATTGGCTTGATTTCTCCAATCATATCAATTCCCCACATAGCGAAAGACCAAGGAGCCGTCAAGACATTCAAAGGAACCGGAGGTACGTGCACCTTGTCAGCATAAATTTGACACTTATGACAGGTCCGAGAGTGTTGATAGAAATCTGCTTCCATGGTAGCCCAATAATAGTCTGCCTGTAGGATTTCTTCTCCATCGAATGCCCACTGGAGTGAGTGCCAAAAGTACCTTCATGTAATTCAGCCATGATTTTTTCTGCCTCAATCTTATCCACACACCGAAGCAGAATGGAGTCATGATTGCGCTTGTATAGGATGCCATTACTAAGGAAGAATTTAGCAGAGAATCTCCTTAAGAACTTCTTATCATTGATTGAGGCTCCTTCTGGATATTCTTGAGCCTCGAGATACCTCTTGACTTCATGAAACCAAGGTTGGTCCACTACCTCTTCAGTATTAATCTCGTGACAGTGTGCTGGTTCATCCATTCGTTCGATGGTGATCTGAGGAGCTTCGTTATCCCACTTAAGTTTAAACATAGATGACATTGTGGCTAGAGCATCTGCTAGCTGATTTTCTTCTCGCGGGAAATGCTCGAATGTAATCTCCTTAAAGTGTGGTAGCAATGTCAAAACATGTTCTTTATAAGGGATAAGGTTTGGTTGCTTAGTGTCCCATTCCCCTTTGATCTGACTGATGACCAAAGCTGAATCTCCAAACACATCTAAAGATTTGATTCCCAGATCTATGGCATCCTTGAGGCCCAAGATGCATGCTTCGTACTCTGCCATGTTGTTTGTACAATTGAAGCAAAGTCTAGCAGTAAAGGGAGTATGACACCCTTTCGGAGATATGAGTACAATGCCGATACCAGTACCAAGTGCATTGGAGGCCCCATCAAAGAATAGGGTCCATCTGGATCCTTGTTCAGGTCTGTCATGCGGTCTGATTTCTTCACAGTTATCTAATGTCATGATGTCTTCATCCGGGAATTCAAACTTCATGGACTGATAATCTTCTACAGCTTGATGAGCAAGATGATCATCTAGCACACTGCCCTTTATAGCCTTCTGGGTAGTGTACTGTATGTCATATTCTGTTAGGATCATCTGCCATCTAGCTATTGTTCCAGACATAGCAGGCTTTTCGAAGATGTATTTTATCGGATCCATCTTAGATATCAACAAGGTAGTATGAGTCAGCATATACCGTCTTAGCCGGCGAGCAGCCCATGCCAGAGCGCATCAAGTTTTCTCGAGCAGTGAATATCTGGTTTCACATTCGGTAAACTTTTTGCTTAGGTAATAAGTAGCGTTCTCTTTTCAGCCAAACTCGTCATGCTGCCCCAATACACACCCCATTGAGTTTTCTAAAACAGTCAGATACATGATCAATTGTCTTCCGTCGACTAGTGGAATCAAAACAGGAGGCTCTTGTAAGTACTCTTTGATTTTGTCAAAAGCAGACTGGCATTCATAATTCCACTTGACTACTTGATCTTTCTTCAGTAGTTTGAAGATTGGCTCACAAGTAGCTGTTAGGTGAGAAATGAATCTGGCAATATAGTTCAGGCGTCCCAAGAATCCTCTGACTTCCTTCTCAGTACGAGGAGCAGGCATTTCTTGTATCACTTTAACCTTGGCAGGATCAACCTCAATTCCTTTGTTACTGATGATAAAACCTAAAAGTTTACCGGACCGTACCCCGAATGTGCACTTGTTTGGATTCAATCTTAGCTTATACTTCTTCAATCTTTCAAACAACTTTTACAAGTGATCCAAGTGCTATTCTTCTGTTTGTGATCGAGCTATCATGTCGTCTACGTAGACCCCTATTTCATGATGTATCATGTCATGAAACAAAGCTACCATGGCGCGCTGATAGGTTGCCCCAACATTCTTTAGTCCGAATGGCATCACTTTGTAGAAGAATGTCCCCCACTGTGTGACAAATGTAGTTTTCTCCATGTCCTCAGGTGATATTTTGATTTGGTTGTAACCTGAGAATCCGTCCATGAAGGAAAACACTTTGTGTTTAGCCGTATTGTCAACCATGATATCTATGTGGGGAAGTGGAAAATCATCTTTGGGGTTGGTATGATACGGTGGCATAACCGACTGTTTAGGAAAGTGCTGGTTTGCGTTTTGCGTTTGTGTTTGCAAAATGTCACGGTAAGCAAGAGTCGCGACTTTTATTTTATCCAACCGGAAAGGAAAAAAGCACATAAAAATTCCTTTTTTGAGATTTTGAGTACGAGGGGTTGATTATAGAAAGGGAAGGTGTTAGCACCCTTTCCATCCGTGGTTTTCCACGGGCTCTTAGGTACTAGCTCATCTTTTGAAAATTGCTTGTGTGTGTTTATTTTGAAATGTTTTTTTTTGTTTTACTTCGTTTTAACCCTTGCTTCTGTCTTCAAGAGTGTTACGAAGTGTTTTTGAAAACTTTGTTTGTAAAAAGTGTAAGTGTGAAAAGTTTGATTTTGAGCAAGTACCTACTAGCATCTACTTACTCGAAAAAAGATTGTTTCTATTTTCGTTTCCTTTAGAAAATGCCATCCTACTATTGAGAAATAGGTAGCACCGTCGTTGGAGTTGTAAGGGTCAATTCGAAAGGGACGTACAATCACTAAAGCAATGTTAGGACGTCTTAGTAATAACCCTAATGTCTTAAGATCATATTCGAGGCAACATTTCTGAGGCAACCTTTCCGAGGCAACTTTCCTGAACGGGACATTTGATCTTTGTTAGACAAGAGGGAAACCACTAAAACACCCTATACTTAATGATCATTTAACGAAGGAAACCTAAGTGAGAGTATACCCTAGGAGTGCGCATGTGCGAGTGATTCGATTTCAGTTATTATCTTTGCACATTAGGGTTTTCTAGCCATTTTAAATTAACATGCAATCTTGTCATACAATCCTATTAACATACATCTAACAGTTAATATTTACGAGAATTAGAATGCGAGAAATAAAACCTACGCTATTACAAGGCTTTAGGGTAGGGATTAATTACATAGCAAAAAAAAAACCCCGTAAAAGCGATAAATAAAGAAAATCCTAATTAAACTATTACATACCGTGAGCAGTTACATTAATATTGCAAAAATAATAATAAACGCACGCGATGAATCGGAAACGAGAGATTTAGGGTTTTGACCCCGACTAAGCCTAATTAAAAGAGAAATCATTGTTTCTGGTTATTTTGAGAAAAGTAAAGTTAATTGAATAAAATAACAAAACCTAATTACTAATTAATTTGACTTAAGAAAAATAATTAAATTAACCTATTTTTGTATTTTTTATTTTTGAGAAAGAAATAAAAATTAAAATCAAAAGCAAACCCTAATTTTCTAATTGATTTTAAATATATATATATATATATATATATATATATATATATATATATATATATATATATAAAGGTTAGAATTAACCTAAAATATTAAACTAATATTAAATTAAATTTGGTAAAATAAAATAAAAACTAATTCTAAATTTGTGAAATTGATTTTATGATCTTGTGAAAAAAAAGGAATTATTTGTGTTAGAAAACAATTTAAACAAATTAAGTTAAATAAGAAAAATTAAAAAGAAATAGAATGGGCCTGGTGGTTTTTCAGAAAAAGGGGGGGTGGCTGGCAAATTCTGGGCCCAAATGCTGATGGCCTTTGTTGAATTTCCCAATCCCATGCATGCGCTTGACTTATACCTATGGTGGACCTTCATTGGGAAGGCCTTAGATCTGGCATGCTGGTGATCTGATGGTTGAATGCTGATGACGCATGGTAGACACATAGGAGATTCGTGTACCTGATTATGCAAGGAAAAAATATATGAAGCAATATGGGGACCTGGGGATCAAACCCAGGTCCTTGAACATAATCACATTGTGCGCTTACCAGCTGAGCTGGCTTGGTTAGTTGTATAATTGATAACAAAGAAATATAATATGATAAAAACAAAAAGCAAATTCTGAAACGCGCGCAGATTCAAATGGACGAGTCATGGAGCGCCACATTATCCTTCTTCTTCCTTGCCTCTGTCATTTTAGAGGAAACCCTTTACCTACGGACGCTGGGTGTAGGTACAACCCTTGTCCACTCAAAAATCTTGTCCCTTCATGATAAATCACAACCAGTGGTACCAATCAACTCGTTGCAAGCTCACGAGCATCATGGTACCACTATCCATGGCCAATTCTCCCTGTACAAGAAAACCCTCAACACAAAGAGAAAACCCTAGCCATGGTACTTTGCTGTACAGTTAATGAAAACGTAATTAAATATGACCATTAGCTTGCAAACATCATAAGGTTTAAGATTATATCAATGAATCATGCTAAATGTGCCTGAATTGAGATGTTCGAATTCAAGAAAAGGGATGAACCGTCTGAAACTTACAGCGCGATTATGGATGTTAGGAAACTTGATAGTGGTTGAATCTTGATCCTTGGATGTCCAGCAATTGACTGGGATGACTAGAATGCTTTGAATTGATCTGAAACGTGGAAATCTGTTTGCCACTTTTCTTCAATTTCATTGAAATTTGCTTTCTGTTTTGCACGCCTCCAATATCCCTGTTTTTTATCTGCAATTGTTCCTTACGTACCCTAGAACGAATTAGGGTTGCAAACTTGTGTCAAATCTTTTCCAGTTAAGATCATTGATTCATGATTTGATCCTTTGTGCAAATCTTCCCAAATCAAGAAAAATGCAATCTTTTGTGTCCAAATGAGCCTTGCACGATTTGATCTCACTTCCAGCTGTATAATAGACCTAAACATGCACAAAATCTCAAGATTTGATTAGCTTTTGATATTTTTACTATTTTATTTTGATTTTATTTGATTTAGTTGAAATAAAATCAAAATAAATGGCAAAAATGAAAGAATGAAAAATGGAAAGGCTCATGGGTCTTGGGTCACATTACAAACTCAGTGAAAGCATTAAAAGTTGGGCCCATTTAGCAAAAATTGCAATTTTGGACACTTTTGACTTTTGGCAATTTTGCAAAAAAAGGTCAACTTTGCCAATGCATAACTCTCTCAATTTTGACCCTAGAGATGTGTTCTGGGACTTTTTAGAAAGCTTAAGATGTCCTCTAAGCAACCCTTTTAATATCATCTCAATTGAGTCTTCCATGTTCATGTATGAAGCTTTGACCCAAAAGGTGTTTTTGTTGACTTTCAAAAATGACATATAATGTCCAAATTCATATCTTCTTGTGAGTGCATATTTTGAACTTGGGAGATGAAGATGAATTGTAGGGAATTTCATCCTCTTCAAAATGAGCTCTCGATGGGTCATTTTTTTATAAAGTATGAGAAAGTTATGCTTGGTCAAAGTTGAGTTGATTTTTCCTACAAAACCCTAATTTAGCAACTTTTGGGTTTTGATGAATTGTGAGCAATCCTTGAGGAATCATGATCAACCCTTGATCAAATGATGAATAATACTTCAAAATAAGAATGTTGACCAAAAATCCTACAGTTTGACTGTATGTGGGCCACAGTTGACTTTTGCCCTAGCACAGTCGATTTTCATACCTTTGAGCAATTGACTGAGCAAACTTTCTCTGTAAGGCTTAAGACTTGACATGGATGATCTTGAGAACAGATTAGGACAATGGTGAGCATTTGGGACCCTTTGGATCCAAACTTCTTGATGCAAACTGAAACTCTAATTTAAGGTAGACTGCCTTAGGAGAGAGTTTGTCTGGTCAACACTTGGACTCCTTTGAGCAATTTGAGGGCCTTATTTGAAATGTATTGAGAAATATGGGAGGGAAAATTTTGGGTTACAACATATTCCCCTGTTCAATCTTCTTAAACCTGAAAATTTAGATTGGCTCGTCTGCCTTTCGTGATCTGAAGGTTGAAGATGATTGAACACTAGAGTGCCCAAAAATTTGCACTCGCATGAAATGGTACTAGTCTTGCGATACCAGGAATGGAATTATAGATTTCGTTTGGAATTAAATGACAGAAGATGGGCTTAGAGATTCCATCAGAAGAAATGTTGATCGCATAAGAGATTCCTTTGCGAGAGCCCGTACACCTGTTGTTGAGGAGGACTACGCTGAGGAATGCTGGTCTCTGTCTTGAGAGAAATAGAGCTTTAGGAACTTTAGTTGTCCATTACTCTACTGGGGAATCATCTCTTAGTCGAGGAGGTGAAAATGAACTGCTATCTGGTCGTGCTCCATGCTTCACAGTGATTTGCTGAGGAAAATAAGATTGACTGCTATCTGGTTGTGCTCCATACTTTACAGTGCCTTACTAGGGAGATGAGATTAAACTTGATATCTGGTCGTTCTCCAGGCTTTGCAATTTCTCAATTCTTATCTAGTCGTGCTCCAGGCTTCAGATGGAATCAAGTGGTTATCCGGTCGCATCCGGGCTTCCAACTTGAATTTAAGGAATACTAATATCTGGTCGATTTTCGGGCTTCATAGTAATTGGCCGAATAAACTGCTATTTGGTCGAATTCCAAGCTTCGCAGTACCTTATACTGTTATCTGGTCGTGTTCCAGGCTTCAGTATCATTTTCCGCTATATGGTCGTGACCCAGGCTTCACGGTGTCTTATACCATTATCTGGTCGATTCCAGGCTTCATGGTATCTTGTATTGCTATCTGGTCGATTTCCAGGCTTCACAATAACTTGCTGAGGATTAAGCTGTTTTCCGGTCGATTCCCGGGCTTCAAGCTTGTATTTAAGACATACCACTATCTGGTCGATTCTAGGCTTCATATTATACTGAGATATCAAGATATTATTCGGTCGATTTCTGGGCTTCATAGCTTGAACTAGAATAGAAATCTTAGTATCGATTTGACTGAACCAGAGATAACTTGTGAGAATTTGATTGTATCTTTCCCTGAAAGGTAAAGAGTTAGTCGCATGTAATGTCATGATGTATGAAATGTATTGATTAATGATGTTCTCAAAATAAATGAGATTGTGATGTATGATGCATATGTGCATGCCTTGATGTATGGATATGAAATGTTCTTGTGATATTCTCCGGCTGGGGAGAATAAATCCTGGATTGTTGCTGGAGAGTATAAGGAGTTAAGTTCCTCGTTCTCGTTGGGGATAATGATCGAATATGATTAACTAGAGACTTGCGTCCGTTCTGCTCGAGGATATTCTACCGGGAGAGACTCTGTTTGAGAAAAACCCTGTGGGAGAATAACTCTGTGGGGAAGAGAGATACTCTGTTGGAAGATCAGCTGACCTGGAGAAACAACTCCGCTGAGGATAAATTATCGTTGCTGATGATGATAAACTCTGTCGGGGGTTGAATTCCTGCCTATGGGAGCAATAAACTCAGCGGGTAGTAATCTTCTATTGTTGGTGATAGATAAACTCTGCTTGGGGAGAATTTTGCCGACTCATTCGCGATTATGAACCTCGGCCGGGGAGGGCTAACACCACTGTCTTTGGATACTTCCTATTCTGCAGGGAGTGTATGTACCTTTAATCATATTCTAAAGATGACAATATCCCTGTACCTGGTGGGTAGAGCAACTGTAAGGTTTGGACCTTTCTTGTTTGCCCCTGTTCCTAGAATTACGAGCAATTGTCTTTTGTTTCTTATGTAAATATTTATGAGAAGCAATTATTTTAAAATTCATATATCAAAAATGAATCATTGGACGTTCTTGCAAAACAAAATAGAAAAAGAAAAAAACAAGTTTGAAATTTGTGAAGTTGAATTGTATTGATTTTGAAGTTGTCCTGTAATAGGCATTTTGTACAAGAGACTGATGTCCTAGTAGGAGAACGCCACCGAAAGACAGAAATTATACATTTTGTGCACAAGAAAGAAAAACAGCTATGTGAACAGTCCCATTGGGTTCCGACTCTGCTATTGCCTTTATATCTTCGAGCGTCTCATCACTTTGCTACTTGGTCGAAGGTAGATCAGATTGATTGGCACCGTACGAGCTTGATAGTCGATGTCGGAGTCTGGTTGCAAGATGATCCAATAAGACATAGTGTTACGCTTTGATCCCTAATTTTTTCCTGGACCGCCTTTCGGGTTTTCAGTCCACCGGGATACCCTTTTTTGCCCAAGTCGCCTTTTCAGGTTTTCGACTTGCTGAGTGTACAATTTTTTCATTTTCATCCCTTACTTTTGCCCGAACCCATTAAGTTCGTCGGGAAGCCCTTATTTTTGCTTTGGCCAGTCAACCTGGCGGGTCTTTGATTAGGCGTAGTATTTTTTTCACTATGTCTGCATTGGCGGGGTGAGGAAGGTCGTCACCATCCATGGTGATTAGAATCATAGCTCCTCCCGAGAAAATATTCTTAACCACAAATGGCCCCTCGTATGTGGGGGTCCATTTGCCCCTAGGATCACCTTGCGGTAGTATGATGCGTTTGATCACTAGATCCCCGACTTGATATTATTGACGTCTGACCTTCTTGTTAAAAGCCTTAATCATTCGCTTTTGATACGTCTGACCATGACAAATAGTAGTAAGCCTTTTCTCATTGATTAAGTGCAGCTGGTCAAGTCGGGTCTGGACCCAATCATCTTCACTCAAACCTGCATCCTTCATAATCCTGAGAGAGGGTATCTAGACTTCAATGGGTAGGACTGCCTCCATGGCATACACCAGAGAATAGGGTGTTGCCCCTGTCGATGTCCTTGCTGAGGTGAGGTACCCATAAAGAGCGAATGGTAACATCTCGTGCCAGTCTTCGTATGTCACCGTCATCTTCTGCACAATCTTCTTGATATTCTTATTAGCTGCTTCAACAACCCCATTCATCTTCATCCGGTATGGAGAAGAGTTGTGATATTGTATCTTAAACTGTTTGCAGAGCTCGATGATCATTGTATTGTTGATATTTGTACCATTGTCCATAATGATCCTCTCTGGTACACCGTATCGACAGATCAGATTATGTTGGATAAACCGTGCCACGACATTCTTGGTTATTGTAGCAAAGGAAGCTGCCTCGACCCACTTCATAAAGTAATTAATAGCTACCAGAATGAAACGATACCCGTTGGACGCAGTAGGCATGATCTCGCCAATCATGTCGATGCCCCACATTGCAAAAGGCCAAGGTGTTGTCAAAATGTTCAGAGGAACTGGAGGTACATGCACCTTATCAGCATAGACTTGGCACTTATGACAGGTCCGAGAATGCTGATAACAATCGGCTTCTATAGTAGACCAATAATATCCAGCCCGTAGGATCTTCTTTGCCATGGTAAGTCCACTGGAATGAGTTCCGAAGGTAAATTTGTGTAGCTCTTCCATGATCCTTTCTGCCTCGCTCTTGTCCACACATCGCAGTAAGGTTGAATCATGGTTACGCTTGTAAAGGACGCCATTACTGATGAAGAACTTCACAGCGAACCTTCTCAAGAACTTCTTATCATTAACAGATGCACCCTCAGGGTACTCTTGAGCCTCAAGATACCTCTTTACCTCGTGAAACCAGGGTTTATCTGCTACCTCTTCAGTCTCAATATCACAGTAATGTGCGGGTTCGTCCAACCTCTCAATGGTAATCTTGGGAACTTCATTGTCCCACCTAACTCTGAACATAGAAGACATGGTAGCTAGCGCGTCTGCTAACTGATTCTCCTCTCTCAGGAGGTGTTCAAAGGTTATCTCCTTAAAGTGCGGGAGCAATGTCAGTACATATTCTTTGTAAGGAATAAGATTTGGGTGCTTCGTATCCCACTCGCCTTTGATCTGACTGATCACTAGAGCAGAATCTCCGAATACACTCAAGAACTTAATCCTCAGGTCAATAGCTGCTCGAAGGCCCATGATGCACGCTTCATACTTCACCATATTGTTGGTGCAGTTAAAACATAATCGGGCGATGAACAGAGTATGACAACCCTCAGGAGATATGATCACAGCGCCAATGCCATTACCCAACGTGTTTGATGCTCCATCAAAATACATGGACCATCGGGATCCTTCCTCAGGTCCTTCATCCGGTCCAGGTTCTTCACAGTCGGTCACCATCATGATGTTCTCATCCGGGAACTCGAAATTCATGGATTGGTAATCATCCACGGCCTGATGTTCCAAATAATCTGCCAGTACACTCTGTGATACGGTGGGAGAACTGACTTGGGTTTTGCGTTCGTTTTCGCAAATGTTTCGGTTGAGCAAGAGTCGCCATCGACTTTTTATTTTATCCTAAGGAAAGGTTAAAAAGCACAACAAAAACCTTTGAGATGTTTTCTTGGGTTCGGCGAGTAGATTATAGAAAGGGAAGGTATTATCACCCTTTCTATCCATGATTATCCATGGGCTCTTAGTTACTTGCTTAGATCAACTTGCCTTGATTTTCAATTGTTTGAAATGGTGCTTTGTGTGTGGGTTTGAAAATGTTTTGAAAAGAGGCCAATGTGGTGGCAACCTTTGTAATGATCCATGTTGGGATGTATACAAAGGTGTATGTCTTTTGAAAAGGTTTTCAATGTTTTTTGAAAGTTATTTTGAAAGTGTAGTGATGTGTGGTTTTGAAAAATAGGCAAGTGTTTTTGTTTTGCAAGTTGGCAAGTAACCAAAAGCTATCTACCCTAAATTTCTCAAAGATCTTTGCTATGTTTTAACCCTTTTAACAATTTTGTTCCACCATTGTATTTGGTGGACAATCTTGTATTAGGATGTGAATGGGACGGGCGCGGGTCATCGTTTAGACCATGATTGCAATGGTGCCAAGTATCTTTGGGCCATTTCTCCTTTAAGGGACTTGATCATTTTTAGGCAACTTTTGAAAGCGTCATCGAGGGACTATGATCATTTGATTGTTTTGTTTTTGCCAAAGATACCTAACATGCAATATGGCCCATTATTGAAGGCAACAAGTGGAATACCCTAGGGGTGCATGTGTGATTAGTGTTGTCCATTTTCATGCTTGTTTATCTTGAATTTAGGTCAAACTATTTTTGGTTAATTTTTGCATACAAACCCTAATTCTAACATGGCATATTTAGAAAGCTTTTAAAATGCGGAAAGTAAAAGGTCCTAAGTTATTACAACACAATATATGGGATGGGGGGTACAAATGTTCAAATGGGGATATTTTAGCAAGAAATTAAACCTAAACTATTACATCCAAATTGAATTACATAAATTATTTAATATACAACAATTAAATAAAAATATAATAAATGTGCAAGATGCAAAAAAATGGTTTTTTATATGTATGAAAAAAGTATTTTTTATGTGTCAAATAAACAAAAATAAAATTAATTAATTTTTGGTATTTTTATGTATTTAGGGTAAAACCCTAATTTTATAAATAAAAAGTATTTATTATATAATATATGCAATATTTATACAAAAAATAAATAAAAGAAGGTATATTGTAAAAAAAAGTATTTTTGAGGTCAAAATATTAATAAAAATAAAATGTATTAATTCTTTGTATTTTCCCTAAATATACTAATAAATATATAAGTATTTTACATTATTTATTAAATATATATTATATGTACAAAAATAAAATATTTAATATTATTAAAAGAGTATATTTTTATTATAAAATGTTTTCAAGAGATAACATAAAATAAAAATCAGAAATAAAATATGTTTGTATTATTTTTTAGTTATTTTAAATAATAGTATATTTATGTTTATTTATATACAAAACTAAATGAAACAAAATAAATGTCAAAAAAATGCAAAAAAATGTGGGAAAAATATTTTTAATGTTTATTTATGTTTAGATAAAAATAAAAACAAAATCAAAAGGAAAAAATCAAAAATAACAAAGATATCTCAAAATGGGCCAGGGGGTGCATGTGTAAAACAGTGGTGTGAAAAGGAAAAATATTTCAGGCCCAGCCCAAAACCTATCTTCTTCAACCTCCAGCAAGCTTTGTTCAAAAAACGCGCGTTTTACATACTGATTCAAACATCCTGTTTCCTGGACCTTTAGCACAAACTCATAACATGAAAGATGTCAAGCATCAAGCCACGATTCCAAACATATAAAAAACTCAACTTAACTCTCAGAAATGAGAGAGAATTTCTCCATCCCTAATTCTTAACCTAAGTTTTTGTCAATGTTCAGGTTCAAAATACTCTCAGCATATGCAATATAAATGGAAAGTGAAGATATGTATAGCTTCAGGGCCATGAGTAGAACATTTTTCATTCATAAACTTAGAGCTAACTCTTCCTATATTGAGAGATAGAAGTCCATAAACTTACCTGTTCAGCTTGGATCGTGTCTGGCAATGGAGGCACTTTCAAGGCAAGGTGAGGATTGGTACAGCTTGCTTGAAGTTCAGGGATGCTATTCCAAACTTTAGCTTGCTTTGAAACCAAGTAAATCAAGCTATGGCAATCAACCTGCAAAACAGAAAAAGTAAAAATGGTGAAGTGGGTTAGAGGTGTTACAGGTCGTGTCCAATGCTTGGGATAGCTTGTATATGTGGTATGGAGTGTGTATGAACTGGTTTTAGCAAGAATGCACGAGTGGATTGGCTTATGGAAGTCCAACTGCAGAGGTGACTCTGTTTTCTGCAGTAGGAGGGTGTTTTGAGGTTTGATGATGTTTGGAGGGTGTTTTGCTCGTGCCTTAGCTTAGGTTTAATGTTTGGAAGGTGTACAACAAGTTTGTCTTAGCTTGTGTAGGCAGAAATGAGAGTTGTTATGTGTTATGCCAAGTTTCTTCACACTTAAGCAACAAAATGTCAACTTGGTTTCTAGACTTGTGCATGCCCCTCAAATGTGCTGCAACCATCCCTCTTGATCAGTGTGACATGCTTCTGAACTTGTGCAAAATAGATTTGCCTTGTACTTCTTGATTTGCAAATTTGACATAAAGTTCAACTTTTCAAAAATGGATATATTGCTTTTTCTAATTATGGCTCAATCTTGTATGCAATGCTTAAACACATAAGATAAGGCTTGAACACAAGAGGTTTGCATTAAATTATTGAGTATGGATGAGATAAAGGACCTGTAATCTAGCTTAGAGCATGCTGAGTTCAAAAATGCAAAGTTATGGACATGTAAATTGGCCATGAACAAAGTGAGTTTTGCCCATATTGCCAAATTCGATTCTCCCTAACCACAAGGTTGTTTGATGAGTTCTTGGACATTTTGGAAATCTTGGAATGTGTACTACAATCCATCTTTGTAATGCAATTTGAAATTCCAAGTGGAAGTATGTGAAAAGTGGCCATGAAGGTAGGCAAAAATCCTGCTTAGAATAGGTCAAAAATTTTTTAAGTTAAGAAATGTTTTGCACCCTTATTCCAAAAATCATAACTTGAGCTACAAGCTTCTTTTGAGGAAACTTTATGAATCAAAGTTGTAGATTTTGCAATGGAATATAACTTTCATGTTTTGACTTTTGTTTGAATCCAAATGCATCTTGATGAAAAAATGGGACAAAGTTAGGAAAAAATTAGGGATTTTCATAACTTAGAAAAATTCTAAGTTATGAAAATTCTTCATTTCAAACCCTAATTTGTGATTTTTGATTTCTTGATGAACAAGTTTCATGTTTTGACATGTTTGGATGGAAAATGAATCTTGACACTTGATTTTGACCAAAAAATCAAAGTTTGACTTTTCAGTATGCAGTCAAAAATTGATCAATTGACTGGAAAATTCATCTGTCAATCTTATGCATTTGGGATCTTTTGAACTTGTTGAACATGTCAAAACAATTCCATGGGGTCCTTGAGTACATATATGATCTTGGTTTGCCATTGGCTAGGTCAAACAGTCAAAAATTGCCTTTGTGCAGTCAAAACCCTAAAAATGACCATTTTGCCCTTTTGGTGATCTGATCAAATTTCTTGTGGAATTGTGATCCAAACTTGATCAAATGGTCCATATGAGTTCAATATGTTGATGTGGGTCAAAAATCATGAGGTTTGACTGTCAATTGACCACAGTTGACTTTTTCCCCATTACAGCTGATTTCTAGGTCAGTTGTCCAATAGACTGGGCAAAGATTGGAATCAAGGCCTGAAACTTGGTATGGATAAACTTGTGAGTCCAATATGAAGCATGAAAGTCACTTTAGGCATTTTAGGTCAAAACATCTTTGTGCAAACACAAACCCTAACTTGGGTCAACAATGCGAGGAGAAGTCTTGAGCAGAGGAAACCCCAACTGGATCTTGAGCTCCAAGGGTCTTGTGGTGAGAAAATGTTGAGGAAATGGGAGGGCAAATTTTGGGGTACAACAGTTGCCCCTATTCAATCTTCTTAAACCTGAAGAGTTAGATTGGCAAGTTTGCCTTTCGCGGCTCGAAGGTAAAAGGAGATTGGACACTAGAGTGCCCGGAAATTTGCACTCGCATGCTGGAGTATCAGCAATGTGATGTCGGGAATGGGCTTATAGATGCCATTTGGAAGTGTTGATCGCATAAGAGATTCCTTAGCGAGAACTTGCGTACTTTGAGAAAGAAAGATGTTTCCTGGCTTGTTACAGGTGTTGATCTTCAATCTCTTCATGCAGATATGCCCTGGCTGGATACAGGTATCGAATCTACAATTGGTTGCTCACAGATGTGCCCTGGCTAGATACATGAATCGAATCTGGAAAAGTTGTCGACAGATATGCCCTGGCAGGATACAGGAATCGAATCTGGAATTGTCGTCTACAGATATGCCCTGGCTGGATACAGCTATCGAATCTGGAATTGTCGTCTACAGGTATGCCCTGGCTGGATACAGGTATCGAATCTGGAATTGCAAAAGGTTGGTAGAGATAGCTTTCCTGGCTGGATACAGGTATAGACCTCTGACTTGAGAACGAAAGATAATTTCCTGGCCTGTTACAGGGGTTGACCTTCATTCTCTTCATGCAGATATGCCCTGGCTAAATACCAGAATCGAATCTACAATCAATCACTCACAGATATGCCCTGGCTAGATACAGGTATCGAATCTGGAATTGCGATAGTTGACAGTAATCATCTCTAGATTGGCCTTTTCCTAAAAAGGCAAAACATCAGTTGTATGCAATGTCATGATGTATGAAATGCACGATGTCATGATGCTCAAAATGAGATAGTGTTGTATGCACTTTATCATGTATGCAAGCAGGATGTATGAAATGTGAAATGTTTATGAATGTATCTTCGTCTAGGAAAATAAATCCTTGACGACTGGCCGGGGAATCAAATCCTGGGCTGATGCTGAAGAGTAGAGTTTTTCGCTTCCGCTGGGGATGATGGTTGCAAGAATAAACCGGTAGGAGAAGATGACTTTGTCGGGGAATAAACTTGCTGGAGAGATTACTCCACGGGGAATTACTCTGTGGGAAGAGATACCTCGCTGAGGTTTTGATGAGAGCTCCTCTGGGGATTCCAATGGTAGACTCCGCTGGGGATTTCGCTGATAAGTTATGTTGGGGAACTTTGATGAACTCCGCTGGGGATAGGAAGAATTTCGCCGAGGACGGACTTTCCGTGGTAATTAGCTGAGGATAACCCAGTTATAAGCTCTTGTGAGGAATAACTTTGCATAAAGTCTGGGAGAGACGTCCGTACTCTGCAGGGGGTAAGCTTCCAGAATCTACTGGGGATAAGCTCCAAGACCTACTGGGGATAATGATTCAACTTTCCTGGGGAAACTTTTCAGATTGTACCGGGGTGTTGGTATTTCGCCGGGGAACAATCTTAGATTAAGACTGTCGGGGATGCTTATTGAGGAATGCCTATAATCTGCTGAGGAATGTTGAGATCTTCTGGGGATGCTCAACTTCCTTAAGGCTGACAGTGGATTATCTCTGCTTGGGGAGAGTATTGCTGACTTGTTGGGACTACTCTGTGGGGAATTGAGGTAACCTGGTTTCATTCTTCAGCTGAACTTACCTTGGTACCTTGGTTGACAAAGCAACTAGATTGCTTGGACAATTCAAAATTGCCCCTGTTTCTGATGTCACATATAATCAGTCCTTTGTTTCATATGCAGATATTCATGATTAGCAATTAATGTCAAATGCATATATCAAAAATGAACATTGGACGTTGTTCGCAAGACAAAATAGAAAAAGGAAAAACAATTGGCAATTTGTCTGGAGAAGTGAACTTGTATTGATTTTGAAATTTGCCTGTAAACAGGCGTTTTATGTACAAGAGGCTGACGTCCTAGTAAGAGAACGCCGCCGAACAATCATAGAGTTTATACAATTTTGAAAAGGAAACAAAACAGCTATGTGAAAAACAATCCCACTGGGTTCCAACTCTGCTATCGCCTTTATGTCTTAAAGCGTCTCATCACTTTGCTGTTTAGTTGAAGATGAAGCTGATTGATCGATGCCGAAGTCTGATAGTTGATACCGAATTCTGGATGCCAGGTGATCCAATGAGACATAGTATTACGCTTTATCCCTAAATTTTGCCTAGACCGCCCTTTCGGGTTTTCAGTCCACCGGGATACCCATTTTTGCCCAAGCCGCCTTTTCAGGTTTTCGACTTGCCGGGTGTACATATTTTTTTCATTTCATCCCTTATTTTTGCCCGAACCCTTTTGGTTCGCCGGGAAGCCCTTATTTTTGCCTAGGTGTGTCAACCTAGCGGGTCTTTTGTTCATGTGTAGTATTTTTTTACTATGTCTGCATTGGCGGGGTGAGGAAGGTCGTCACCGTCCATGGTGGTTAGATTCATAGCTCCTCCTGAGAAGACATGCTTAAACACAAATGGCCCTTCGTACATGGGGGTCCATTTTCCCCTGGGATCACTTTGAGGAAGAATGATGCGCTTGATTACCAGGTCTCCGGCTTGATACTCTTGTCGTCTGACTTTCTTGTTAAATGCCCTGACCATCCGTTTTTGGTACGTCTGACCATGGCAAATAGTAGTGAGTCTCTTTTCGTCAATTAGGTTTAATTGATCCAGCCGAGTCTGGATCCAGTAATCTTCACTCAAGTCTGCATCCTTCATTATCCGGAGAGAGGGTATCTGGACTTCAATAGGCAAGACCGCCTCCATGCCATAGACCAAGGAAAAGGGAGTTGCCCCTGTTGACGTCCGTGCTGAGGTGCGGTAACCATGAAGAGAAAACGGTAACATCTCGTTCCAATCTTTGTAGGTCACTGTCATCTTCTACACAATCTTCTTGATGTTCTTATTCGCTGCTTCTACAGCCCCATTCATCTTCGGCCGGTAGGGAGAAGAATTGTGGTGCTGTATCTTGAATTGCTCGCAGAGCTCAGTGATCATCTTGTTGTTAAGATTGGTACCATTATCCGTAATGATCCTCTCAGGTACACCGTATCGACAGATCAGGTTGTGCCAAATGAACCGTGCCACGACGCTCTTGGTTACGGTAGCGTAGGAAGCTGCTTCAACCCACTTCGTGAAGTAATCAATTGCTACCAGGATGAAGCGATGCCCGTTGGATGACGTCGGTCGGATATCGTCGATCATATCAATGCCCCACATTGCAAAAGGCCAAGGTGCCGTCAGGATGTTCAGAGGAACCAGAGGAATGTGCATCTTATCAGCATAAATCTGGCATTTATGATAAGTTCGCGAATGCTGATAACAATCGGCTTCCATTGTGGACCAGAAATATCCTGCCCGAAGGATTTTCTTTGCCATGGTATGTCCATTGGAATGTGTTCCGAAGGTACCTTCATGTAGCTCTGCCATGATCTTTTCTGCTTCAGTCTTATCCACACAACGCAGTAAGGTTGAATCATGGTTTCGCTTGTAGAGAATGCCGTTACTGAGGAAGAACTTTGCCGCAAACCTTCTCAGGAACTTCTTATCATTAACAAATGCGCCCTCGGGGTATTCTTGAGCTTCCAAGTACCTCTTCACCTCATGATACCAGGGTTTTTCCGTTACCTCTTCGGTTTCGAGATCGCAGCAATATGCAGGTTCGTCCAATTTCCAGATAATGATCCAGGGAGCCTCATTGTCCCATTTGACTTTGAACATAGAAGACATCGTAGCCAACGCGTCCGCTAACTGATTCTCCTCTCTTGGGAAGTGTTCAAAAGTTATCTCTTTGAAGTGGGGAAGCAATGTCAGTACATACTCCTTGTAAGGAATAAGGTTCGGGTGTTTCGTATCCCACTCGCCTTTGACCTGATTGATCACGAGAGCGGAATCTCCGAAGACACTCAGAAACTTGATCCTTAATTCAATTGCAGCTTGAAGACCCATGATGCATGCCTCATACTCCGCCATGTTGTTGGTGCAGCTGAAACATAGTCGGGCAGTAAGTGGAGTATGAGTGCCTTTAGGGGATATGATCACAACGCCAATACCATTACCCAAAGCGTTCGAGGCTCCGTCAAAGTGCATAGACCATCGAGATCCTTCCTCAGGTCCTTCATCCGGTCCAGGTACTTCACAATCAGTTACTACCATGATATCTTCGTCTGGAAATTCAAAGTTCAATGACTGGTAATCGTCCACTGGTTGGTGTGCCAAATGGTCTGCCAATACACTTCCCTTGATTGCTTTTTGAGTCGTGTACTGGATGTCATATTCTGTCAAGATCATTTGCCATCTTGCTATTCTTCCGGACAGAGCAGGCTTTTCGAATATGTACTTGATTGGATCCATTTTTGAAATCAACAGAGTAGTGTGAGTCAACATATACTGTCTCAGCCGGCGAGCAGACCATACCAGAGCGCAGCAAGTTTTCTCAAGCAGTGAGTACCGAGTCTCACAGTCGGTAAACTTTTTACTCAGGTAATAAATAGCATGCTCTTTTCGGCCAGACTCGTCATGTTGCCCCAGCACACACCCCATTGAGCTGTCAAGTACTGTCAAGTATAAGATTAGAGGTCTCCCTTCAACTAGAGGTATAAGAATGGGTGGTTCTTGGAGATACTCTTTGATCTTTTCGAAAGCGGCCTGACATTCATCATTCCAACGTACTACTTGATCTTTCTTCAGTAGTTTGAAGATTGGCTCACAGGTAGCAGTTAGATGTGAGATGAATCGGGCAATGTAGTTCAGTCGTCCTAGAAATCCTCTGACTTCTTTCTCTGTCTTGGGAGCTGGCATCTCTTGTATGGCTTTCACCTTGGCAGGGTCCACTTGAATACCTTTGTCGCTTACGATGAAGCCTAGCAATTTTCCAGATCTCACCCCAAAGGTGCACTTGTTCGGGTTCAACCTCAGCTTGTACAACTTCAGACGGTCAAACAACTTCCGTAGATGATCAAGGTGTTCCTCCTCAGTTTGGGACCTTGCAATCATATCGTCGACGTATACTTCTATCTCATGATGGATCATATCATGAAATAAAGCAACCATGGCACGTTGGTAAGTTGCCCCAGCGTTTTTCAACCCAAAAGGCATGACCTTGTAGCAAAAGGTGCCCCACTGAGTAACGAAAGTGGTCTTCTCCATGTCTTCAGGAGCCATCTTGATCTGATTATAACCGGAGAAGCCGTCCATGAAGGAGAAAACTTTATGCTGAGCAGTGTTATCAACCAGGACGTCGACATGAGGCAGGGGGAAATCATCCTTGGGGCTGGCCCTGTTCAAATCCATGTAATCAACACACATTCGGACCTTACCATCTTTCTTCGGCATTGGAACCACGTTGGCAACCCACTGAGGGTAAGAAGTCACTGCTAGAAACCCGACATTAAATTGTTTCATAACCTCAGCTTTGATTTTCTCAGACATCTCTGGACGCATACGGCGGACCTTTTGTTTTACCGGAGGGCAGTCTTCCTTGGTAGGCAGGTGATGAACCACAATGTCGGCATCCAAACCAGGCATGTCTTCGTAAGACCAAGCAAAGATTTCCATGTAGTCATGCAGCATCTGAATCAACCGTTGTTTCACACTGAACTCTAGATTGGCACCGATCTTGACTTCCTTTCTATCTGTCTCCGTACCCAGATTTACCGTTTCCACTGGCTCTTCATGTGGCTGAATGGCCCTCTCTTCCTGGAGTAGCAGTCTTGCAAGTTCACTAGGAACTTCGCAATCATCTTCACCCTCGTCTTCGGCTAAGTTGATCGGATTTTCGAAGTCATAACTGGCAGTAGCAGAGTCGTTACCAGTGAGATCCAGAGTGGATTGGAACCTGTATAAGTGAGTGTGTGTAAATATAGTTGTTTTGCAATATATGATAAAGATAGAAAAGGAGCACAAGATTTAAAATGCAACAGACGTCCAATGTTTTGATTAATGATATATGAAAATGTCATACAAAAGCCCTCACAAATGGGGCCACGGTGCCCCGGGTAGGACACCGAGCCATAAAAGTTTCAACATATCGTTTGTTACAAATTGAAAACAAAAGAGTTCATTACTGAGTGACAAAAGTAATAGGGGTGAAGTCTTTGGCAGTCCAGTTGCTTGGTCCACTGTCGGTTGTTGGGTAGATCCAACTGTCGAAGTCTGATTCCTCCACTTCGTCTTCAATAGCATTCACTCCTGGGTTGGTGATGAACACAGGAGGTCTTCCAATCCTCGCCTTACGAACAGCCCTCTGAGCCTCTGCAGTGAAGCCTAAGCCAAACTTGTCGGTCTTCGGAGTGAAGTCAGGAAGTCGGCCCCAGTTTTCACACTCACCCTTCTCAATCACAGCCTGGGCATCCTTTAAGGAAGCCATCTTCAGAGGAAGGTCTTCACTCATAGTTTCAGCTGATGCCAATGTCTGAGGCACCTCTTCAAAGTGTTGAAAGGGAGTTTCAATGAATTCCCCATCCATTTCTATGTACCGGAACGAGTTTAAGTGGCTGACCATATATTCTTCCTCCCCTTGCACTGTCACGATCTTCCCCCTAACCGGGTACTTAAGCTTCTGATGTAGCGTGGAGGTCACAGCTCCAGCCTTGTGGATCCATGGACGATCCAGCAAACAAGAGTAGGATGGACGGATGTCCATCACATAGAAAGTTGAATCAAAAACTTGAGAACCAACCCTGATTGGGATGTCAACCTCGCCATGTACCATCCTTTTCGAACCGTCAAAGGCTCGGACAACAATGTTACTGGGCTTGAGCTCCAGACCCTCACAATCTAGCCTGTCTAGGGCCTTCTTTGGCAATACATTCAATGAAGAACCGGTGTCTACCAACACATGGGCAAGAGTAGTGCCCCTGCATTCAATAGAGACATGCAGGGCGTCATTATGGTTCTTTCCTTTTGCAGTCAGATCGGCGTCAGAAAAGCCCCGACCATTATCAACAGTCAAGTTGGCCATACAATCAGTAAATTGATCAGCAGATGTTTCTTGCGGCACATGAGCCGTCTTCAGGAAGGAGATCAGGGCCTTGGCATGGGCCTCTGAACACAACAACAATGATAACATAGAAATTTTTGATGGGGTGTGCCCCAACTGCTCAACAACATTGAAATCACTTTTCTTGATAATCTTGAGGATCTCCTCCATCTCTTGCTGGGAGGCTTCAACAGCGGTTGTCTTAGGTGCCTCCGTCAGGGCAGGCAAATCAGTAGCAATCTCTTTGCCCCGAGCGTTAGAGGACTCGGCGGCAGGGGTAGAAACAGGAACTTGATTAGGAAGGGAAACATGCACACTTGCGGGTGTGATGATAAGAGGTTTCTGAATAACTGGTGGTGCGATATCCGGCGAAAACAACCTACCACTGCGAGTAATCTTGGCAGGCCCGGTGATGTTACTGACACCGATACTTGTATCAAACTCTTGCTTCACTCCAAGAACATAAACATCTGCCCCATAGTGCCATGGGACAGCTTTGTCGGATATGTAAGGGAGGGGCCCCAGAACGGTGATGATGATGGGAGCAATTTTCTGAGTGGACATGATTTTGACAGGCTTCTTTGAAGGAGCCTTGGGAGGTTTGTTGAAAATAGTGACAATAGAAACTTCTTCGGCAGGGACGGCAGGAACGACAATCTTCTCGAATAAGATCTCTTTACTATCCATCAGGCTTTGGATACCCGATTTTAGCAAAGGGCAACCAAAAGGGGAAACAACACATAGAAGGCAATCTTCACCACATCCCAGAAATAAACTGGCTAGCAACAGATTCCTTTTAACAGTTGATAACGGAGTAACAATCTCTTCCACGGAGGCTACATATCGGTCTTCTTCCACAGCATTCACTCCATGCTGGGGCATGGGAGCAGTCACAACATTGGGCCTTTCGGGCGCCTCAAACTGTATTTCCTTAGCATCAATAAGGTCTTGAACCTTATTCCTCAGAGCCCAGCAATCGTCCGTAGTATGCCCGGGGCTATCAGAGTGATAAGCACAACGGGCGTAGGGGTTGTACTTTGGAGAAGCTGTGTTCACTACCTTCGGAGCTTCCTTGACAGTTACCAGGTTGGTTGAAAGTAGTTGCGGCAAAATCTGAGACAGGGTCATACTGAGCCGAGTGTATTGCCTTTTGGGTCTCTCACCCCTTTGTTGATTATACTGCTGAGGAGCAGCAACAGGCTTTGAAATTACCAATGCGTTGACAGCTTGGCGGCGTAATGGTTTAACTTGTCTTCTGGGACCATAAATAACACTAGCTTCCTTCTTGAAGGGCTTCTTCTCAGTACTCGCAGCGGCACCTTTCTGTATCTTCCCTGACTTGATACCAGCTTCTATCCTCTCACCAGTCAAGATCAAATCTGTAAACCCAGCAGAGGAATTACCAATCAGATGGTTGAAGAACAGACCAGACAGGGTCCCTAGGAACATGTCAACAAGTTCACGGTCAGTCAGTGGTGGCTGCACCCTGCCAGCCAGATCTCTCCACTTTTGTGCATACTCCTTGAATCCTTCGCCCGTCCCCAGTGACATACCCTGAAGTTGGGTACGCATGGGAGCGAGGTCAGAATTGTACTGATATTGTTTATAAAATGCGGTTGCCAAGTCTTCCCAATTTCGGATACTGGCTCCATCCAGCTGATAGAACCACTCGAGTTGAGCCCCAGAGAGGCTATCCTGAAAGAAATGGATCCAAAGGTTCCTGTCTGCAGTGTAAGGTTGGATCTTCCTTACATATGATCTGAGATGCATCTTCGGGCAGGATAGCCCGTCATATCTTACAAAAACTGGCACTTTGAACTTCGGGGGGATCACAATTCCAGCAACTAATCCCAAATCTTCGAAATCTAAGCCAGGAACTCTCTGCAGCTCCATAGCTGCCAACCTGTCTTCTAAGCCTTTGTACTTATCATCGGCGGGCGGGTATTGTTGATCAGAGTAGTCTTCGTCTTCTTCAGCCTCCTCTTCTTCAACCTCGGATTCGGAAGGCACTGCAGCCGCATTCCCTTTACTAGTTCCCTCCTCAGAAGTAGGGGAAATTCAAGCACTCTTCTGGCTTCACCCTCAAACCTTCTCCCTAGGGTAGCCACCCCGATTCTCTTCTTCTTATTTTTCACTTGGTCTTTGTTCCCCAGCAGGGCCTTTAGATCCTCCTGACCCTTAGCCAGGGTCA
This sequence comes from Vicia faba, assembly GCA_948472305.1. Taxonomy (NCBI): domain Eukaryota; kingdom Viridiplantae; phylum Streptophyta; class Magnoliopsida; order Fabales; family Fabaceae; genus Vicia; species Vicia faba. The sequence goes on from OX451740.1 coordinate 490,713,453, forward strand.
TCAGGAGTTGTTGAAACTGTGCATTTTGAGACTGCAAGTCCTTGACCGTCTGTTCGAGATCCATCTAACTGAAATAAACAGCAGAAAGATAAGGAAACCTGGTGTGGAGACCTTCTTATGCGTATGATGAATGGTATGCTTATGTATGCAATGCATTCAAGGATTTAGCAAATTCAAAATTGTCGCAAACAAAAAGAACGCATGTCATATTAATAAGAAGAAATTTGTCAGTACATAAATGCCCCATGGGCCAAATATTACAAAAAACTTCTCAAGGTAAAAAGACATTGCGCATCCTTTTTGGTGCGATGTAGGTGTTGAGGGTCTCTTCCTCGTGGAGTCGGAGGGTAAGCTCTAGAACCTTCTTCTCACTGGCGTAGAAGCTGGCTTCAAAAGTGTTCCGTTCCTCCTTGAGTTGGATCCAACTCTTCTGCATCTCCTCCCACGATGTAGGCATGTCAGGATATAGGATGGTGTAGGGAACCTCTCCTTCCTTAACGGGCTCTTTAATCACAGGGAGAATATGAGGATAAGGCATCATTAGACTCTGGGCTCAGGCTCGTACCCACTTGAGGTAAGGCTCAAGAGGGGTGGAATTCTTGTGCCCCAGTGTCTTGCTGTCAACCTTGTTAGGCATCCTCCAAGCTCTGATGAATCTTTGGCGAAGTCCTTGCGCATCGTTGTCGAAGTCAAAAACTAGGTCAGGAATCAACATGTCATGAGGGCCATCCCTCCGTGCATATCCAAATTGTCTCAAGGCTAGACAAGGGTTGTAGGTAATGCCTCCTCTAATGCCAAGTAATGGAACATTAGGGAACTCTCCACAACGATCGACGATGATGATATTTTCTCTAGACCGAGAACACCAATGTACATCAGAGTGAGTGAGGGTCATCAACCGTTGTGACCACCTTAGACCTTGGTCATTCTTCAAGACAGATTGTGGAAGGTGCGAAATAAACCACCTTGCAAGGAGAGGAGTACAGCACATGAGAACACCCCTCTTTCTCATTGTTCGAGTGTAAAATGAGTGAAGAATGTCCCCAAGCAATGTTGGTGTTGGATTTACGGATAAGAAGATCTTGACGGCGTTGACATCTACAAGCTGGTCAGGATTTGGGAACAAGACCAACCCATAGATAAGGAGGGCCACAATTTCTTCAAAGGCTTGTAGGTCCAATGAATTCCAACACTCTTGTGCCTTCTCAAACAAGAATTTGGCTAAGAAACCTTTGACACCGCTTCTAGTTTCCCAATGCCCCTTGATGTCAGATGGCTGTAGATGTAGTGCTCGAGCAACATCTTTAGGCTTTGGTTCCTTTTCCGTACCGTTGTAGGGTAGTTGATTAAGGATAGGAATTCTCAGGAGTTGAGAAAATTCCTCCAAAGTGGGCACCAACTGGTAGTCAGGGAAAGTGAAACAGTGGTGAAGAGGGTCAAAGAACTGGAACAGCACCTTCATCATGTCCTCTTCAATGTTGGTGTTGACTAAGCTGAGCAGTCTACCATGTCTTTCACTGAAGGGAGAGCTTTCCGAAATTCTTGATGTGAGCTCCTTGAGTTGAGGAGGGATTCTCACAAGGTTGACTTGGATGGTTTTTCTGCGAGGAATTTCCATGACCTACAAAACAAGAACAAAGATGAAGATCTAAACCTTTGAAATGGTTAGTGAATGCATATGATGCTTTATGATGTTCATGATGTATGCACAAAACATATGTACAAGCAATTCACACCAAACCCTAGTTTCAGGCTTGCATGGGGTTTCATAGGTAAGTACCCTCTTGAGTAGTTGGCTTAAAAACCTGTCCTATAAATAGTAACCGGGTTCTAAGGAGCTCAATATCATTGGATTGTTTTCATTGTTCATTGTTTTGGTTTAGCCACTTAACTAGCGACCAAAATATTCCAAGAAAACAACCCTTAATGAGTGTAGTATCGAGTATCTACCAACTTCGGACTGCACCAAATCCGGTCATCTCACTACCCCTAATGAAAGGCCAAGATGGTCAAGTATGGTTCTAGGTCATTAGTTCTTAGTGACATCACTCAGCGGCCCCGTACTCTCCTTGATTGAACTCAAGGGTTACCGGTACTCACAAATATGTCGCACTAATATAGCTATTGCTTCAACCATGTCGGTATACCCCGCACAGTTTCCACAATGTATTGCTATCTATGAATGTTTCCCCAAATCCGGGTGTAGGATTGCAAACCCAAACAAGAGAGCCAAGATGTAAAGTAAACAAAACAAACAATTTAGTCATGCAAGAGGGTGATCTAAGCCCTAAGGTTACTCCACTTTAAAGTATTCCCCAGCAGATTCGCCAGTTTTGTGATACGGTGGGAGAACTGACTTGGGTTTTGCGTTCGTTTTCGCAAATGTTTCGGTTGAGCAAGAGTCGCCACCGACTTTTTATTTTATCCTAAGGAAAGATTAAAAAGCACAGCAAAAACCTTTGAGATGTTTTCTTGGGTTCGGGGAGTAGATTATAGAAAGGGAAGGTATTAGCACCCTTTCTATCCATGGTTATCCATGGGCTCTTAGTTACTTGCTTAGATCAACTTTCCTTGATTTTCAATTGTTTGAAATGGTGCTTTGTGTGTGGGTTTGAAAATGTTTTGAAAAGAGGCCAATGTGGTGGCAACCTTTGTAATGATCCATGTTGGGATGTATACAAAGGTGTATGTCTTTTGAAAAGGTTTTCAATGTTTTTTGAAAGTTATTTTGAAAGTGTAGTGATGTGTGGTTTTGAAAAATAAGCAAGTGTTTTTGTTTTGCAAGTTGGCAAGTAACCAAAAGCTATCTACCCTAAATTTCTCAAAGATCTTTGCTATGTTTTAACCCTTTTAACAATTTTGTTCCACCATTGTATTTGGTGGACAATCTTGTATTAGGATGTGAACGGGACGGGCGCGGGTCATCGTTTAGACCATGATTGCAATGGTGCCAAGTATCTTTGGGCAATTTCTCCTTTAAGGGACTTGATCATTTTTAGGCAACTTTTTAAAGCGTCATCGAGGGACTATGATCATTTGATTGTTTTGTTTTTGCCAAAGATACCTAACATGCAATATGGCCCATTATTGAAGGCAACAAGTGGAATACCCTAGGGGTGCAAATGTGATTAGTGTTGTCCATTTTCATGCTTGTTTATCTTGAATTTAGGTTAAACTATTTTTGATTAATTTTTGCATACAAACCCTAATTCTAACATGGCATATTTAGAAAGCTTTTAAAATGCGGAAAGTAAAAGGTCCTAAGTTATTACAACACAATATATGGGATGGGGGGTACAAATGTTCAAATGGGGATATTTTAGCAAGAAATTAAACCTAAACTATTACATCCAAATTGAATTACACAAATTATTTAATATACAACAATTAAATAAAAATATAATAAATGTGCAAGATGCAAAAAAATGGTTTTTTATATGTATGAAAAAAGTATTTTTTATGTGTCAAATAAACAAAAATAAAATTAATTAATTTTTGGTATTTTTATGTATTTAGGGTAAAACCCTAATTTTATAAATAAAAAGTATTTATTATATAATATATGCAATATTTATACAAAAAATAAATAAAAGAAGGTATATTGTAAAAAAAAGTATTTTTGAGGTCAAAATATTAATAAAAATAAAATGTATTAATTCTTTGTATTTTCCCTAAATATACTAATAAATATATAAGTATTTTACATTATTTATTAAATATATATTATATATACAAAAATAAAATATTTAATATTATTAAAAGAGTATATTTTTATTATAAAATGTTTTCAAGAGATAACATAAAATAAAAATCAAAAATAAAATATGTTTGTATTATTTTTTAGTTATTTTAAATAATAGTATATTTATGTTTATTTATATACAAAACTAAATGAAACAAAATAAATGTCAAAAAAATGTAAAAAAATGTGGGAAAAATATTTTTAATGTTTATTTATGTTTAGATAAAAATATAAAAACAAAATCAAAAGGAAAAAATCAAAAATAACAAAGATATCTCAAAGTGGGCCAGGGGGGTGCATGTGTAAAACAGTGGTGTGAAAAGGAAAAATATTTCAGGCCCAGCCCAAAACCTATCTTCTTCAACCTCCAGCAAGCTTTGTTCAAAAAATGCGCGTTTTACATACTGATTCAAACATCCTGATTCTTGGACTTTTAGCACAAACTCATAACATGAAAGATGTCAAGCATCAAGCCACGATTCCACACATATAAAAAACTCAACTTAACTCTCAGAAATGAGAGAGAATTTCTCCATCCCTAATTCTTAACCTAAGTTTTTGTCAATGTTCAGGTTCAAATTACTCTCAGCATATGCAATATAAATGGAAAGTGAAGATATGTATAGCTTCAGGGCCATGAGTAGAACATTTTTCATTCATAAACTTAGAGCTAAATCTTCCTATATTGAGAGATAGAAGTCTATGAACTTACCTGTTCAGCTTGGATCGTGTCTGGCAATGGAGGCACTTTCAAGGCAAGGTGAGGATTGGTACAGCTTGCTTGAAGTTCAGGGATGCTATTCCAAACTTTAGCTTGCTTTGAAACCAAGTGAATCAAGCTATGGCAATCAACTTGCAAAACAGAAAAAGTAAAAATGGTGAAGTGGGTTAGAGGTGTTACAGGTCGTGTCCAATGCTTGGGATAGCTTGTATATGTGGTATGAAGTGTGTATGAACTGGTTTTAGCAAGAATGCACGAGTGGATTGGCTTATGGAAGTCCAACTGCAGAGGTGACTCTGTTTTCTGCAGTAGGAGGGTGTTTTGAAGTTTGATGATGTTTGGAGGGTGTTTTGCTCGTGCCTTAGCTTAGGTTTGATGTTTGGAAGGTGTACAACAAGTTTGTCTTAGCTTGTGTTGGCAGAAATGAGAGTTGTTATGTGTTATGCCAAGTTTCTTCACACTTAAGCAACAAAATGTCAACTTGGTTTCTAGACTTGTGCAAGCCCCTCAAATGTGCTGCAACCATCCCTCTTGATCAGTGTGACATGCTTCTGAACTTGTGCCAAAGAGATTTGCCTTGTACTTCTTGATTTGCAAATTTGACATAAAGTTCAACTTTTCAAAAATGGATATATTGCTTTTTCTAATTATGGCTCAATCTTGTATGCAATGCTTAAACACATAAGATAAGGCTTGAACACAAGAGGTTTGCATTAAATTATTGAGTGTGGATGAGATAAAGGACCTGTAATCTAGCTTAGAGCATGCTGAGTTCAAAAATGCAAAGTTATGGACATGTAAATTGGCCATGAACAAAGTGAGTTTTGCCCATATTGCCAAATTCGATTCTCCCTAACCACAAGGTTGTTTGATGAGTTCTTGGATATTTTGGAAAGCTTGGAATGTTTACTACAATCCATCTTTGTAATGCAATTTTAAATTCCAAGTGGAAGTATGTGAAAAGTGGCCATGAAGGTAGGCAAAAATCCTGCTTAGAATAGGTCAAAATTTTTCTAAGTTAAGAAATGTTTTGCACCCTTATTCCAAAAATCATAACTTGAGCTACAAGCTTCTTTTGAGGAAACTTTGTGAATCGAAGTTGTAGATTTTGCAATGGACTATAACTTTCATGTTTTGACTTTTGTTTGAATCCAAATGCATCTTGATGAAAAAATGGGACAAAGTTAGGAAAAAATTAGGGATTTTCATAACTTAGAAAAATTCCAAGTTATGAAAATTCTTCATTTCAAACCCTAATTTGTGATTTTTGATTTCTTGATGAACAAGTTTCATGTTTTGACATGTTTGGATGGAAAATGAATCTTGACACTTGATTTTGACCAAAAAATCAAAGTTTGACTTTTCAGTATGCAGTCAAAAATTGATCAATTGACTGGAAAATTCATCTGTCAATCTTATGCATTTGGGATCTTTTGAACTTGTTGAACATGTCAAAACAATTCCATGGGGTCCTTGAGTCCATATATGAGCTTGGTTTGCCATTGGCTAGGTCAAACAGTCAAAAATTGCCTTTGTGCAGTCAAAACCCTAAAAATGACCATTTTGCCCTTTTGGTGATCTGATCAAATTTCTTGTGGAATTGTGATCCAAACTTGATCAAATGGTCCATATGAGTTCAATATGTTGATGTGGGTCAAAAATCATGAGGTTTGACTATCAATTGACCACAGTTGACTTTTTCCCCAATACAATTGATTTCTAGGTCAACTGTCCAATTGACTGGGCAAAGATTGGAATCAAGGCCTGAAACTTGGTATGGATAAACTTGTGAGTCCAATATGAAGCATGAAAGTCACTTTAGGCATTTTAGGTCAAAACATCTTTGTGCAAACACAAACCCTAACTTGGGTCAACAGTGCGAGGAGAAGTCTTGAGCAGAGGAAACCCCAACTGGATCTTGAGCTCCAAGGGTCTTGTGGTGAGAAAATGTTGAGGAAATGGGAGGGAAAATTTTGGGGTACAACACACTCCCCTTGATTTCTTTTTGGGTTGTGTATTGGATGTCATACTCAGTTAAGATCATCTTCCATCTTGCTATTCTTCCGGACAAGGCGGGCTTTTCGAAGATATACTTGATTGGATCCATCTTTGATATAAATAGGGTAGTGTGAGTCAGCATATACTATCTCAGCCGGTGAGCAGCCCATGCCAAAGCGCAGCAAGTTTTCTCAAGAAGTGAGTATCGGGTCTCACAGTCGGTAAACTTTTTGCTAAGGTAGTAAATAGCATGCTCTTTTCTGCCAGACTCGTCATGCTGCCCCAGCACACACCCCATTAAATTGTCGAGTACTGTCAAGTATAAGATCAAAGGTATTCCTTCAACTGGAGGCATCAGGATAGGTGGCTCTTGGAGGTATTCCTTGATCCTCTCGAAAGCGGTCTGACATTCATCATTCCATTTTACCACTTGATCTTTCTTCAGCGGCTTAAAGATTGGCTCACAAGTAGCAGTCAGATGTGAAACGAATCAGGCAATGTAGTTTAGACGTCCCAAAAAGCCTCTAACTTCCTTTTCTGTGCGGGGAGTCGGCATCTCATGTATGGCTTTTACCTTGGCAGGGTTCACTTGAATGCCCTTATCATTGACGACGAAACCCAGCAGCTTACCAGACCTTACCCTGAAGGTTCACTTGTTCGGGTTCAACCTCAGCTTATACGTTTTCAACCTGTCAAACAGTTTCTGGAGATGGTCAAGGTGTTCTTCCTCAGTCTGGGACCTTGCTATCATGTCATCAACATAAACCTCGATCTCATGGTGAATCATGTCGTGGAATAAAGCGACCATGGCGCGCTGATAAGTTTCCCCAACATTCTTCAACCCGAAAGGAATTACCTTGTAACAGAAGGTGCCCCACTGTGTAACGAAGGTTGTATTCTCCATGTCCTCGGGAGCCATATTGATCTGATTGTAACCAGAAAAACCATCCATGAAGGAGAAGATCTTATGCTCCACGGTGTTGTCGACCAGAACATCGATGTGAGGAAGTGGGAAGTCGTCTTTGGGGCTTGCCCTGTTCAGGTCTCTATAGTCTACACACATCCGTACCTTAACATCCTTCTTAGGCACCGGAACTACGTTGGCAACCCACTGTGGATAAGAAGTGACAGCCAAAAATCCTATGTCAAACTGTTTCATGACTTCAGCTTTGATTTTCTCAGACATCTCAGGGCGCATACGACGAACCTTCTGTTTTACCGGAGGGCAGTCTTCTTTAGTCGGCAGGCGATGAACCACAATATAGGTGTCCAAACCAGGAATATCTTCGTAGGACCAGGCAAATATCTCAACATAGTTGCGTAGCATTTGTATCAACCGTTGCTTGACACTAGGCTCTAGATTCACACCTATCTTAACTTCTTTCCTGTCTTCCTCTGTACCCAAATTTATTGATTCAACCGGCTCTTCATGAGGCTGTATGGCCCTCTCTTCCTGAAGTAACAGTCTAGCAAGTTCTCCAGGAACCTCACAATCATCCTCACCTTCGTCCCCGACTTGGTTGATCGGATTTTCAAAGTCATAATTGGCAGTAGCAGAGTCATTATCAATGGGATCCGGAGTGGATATGGATCTGCATTATGATACGTGAGTGTGTGTAAGAGGATAATTGTTTTTGATAAAGCGAGAGTCGGAAAAAGAAAAACAAAGAGCGCAAAATTTGTAATGCAAGAAACGTCCAATGCTTTATTAATGATATATGAAAATAACAAATAATAAGCCCTCACAAGCAAAGCCAAGGTGCCTCGGTCAAGGCACCGGACCGTAAAGTTTTAAACTGTTTATTACATATCTCAAAACAAAAGTCAATTACTGTGGAATAAAAGAAACAAGTATGAAGTCCTTCACCGTCCAGTTGTTCAATCCACCGTTGGTTGTTGGGTAGATCCAGTTGTCGGTATTTGAATCTTCTTCTCCATCTTCAACCGCGTTAACTCCCTGATTGCTGATATGCGGAGGAGGTATTCCAATCTGCGCGCGCCTAACAGCCCTTTGAGCCACTGTAGTAAAGCCCAACCCAAATTTGTCAGTTTTGTGTGTGAAATCAGGGAGCTGACCCTAATTTTCACACCCACCTTTTTCAATTACATCCCTGGCATCCTTGAGAGAAGCCATCTTCATCGGAGGTTTGTCAACAGCAACTTCAGTTGACGCCAAAGTCTGGGGGACCTCCTCAAAGTTATGACAAGGGGTTATGATGAATTCCCCATCCATCTCCACATAGCGAAAGGAATTGAGATGACTCACCATATACTCCTCTTCTCCTTGCACCGTAACAATCTTCCCCTTTACTGGATATTTCAACATTTGATGGAGTGTGGAAGTCACTTCCCCAGCCTTATGAATCCAAGGGCGACCCAGCAAGCAAGAATATGATGGTCTGATATCCATCACATAAAAGGTGGATGCAAAAGTCTGAGAACCAACTTTAACAGGGAGGTTCACCTCCTCGTGCACCATCCTTTTTGACCCGTCGAAAGCCCTGACCATAATATTGCTCGACTTTAGAATCAAACCTTCACAGTCCAGACGGTCTAATGCTTTCTTTGGAAAAACATTCAATGAGGATCCAGTATCCACCAATACATGGGCCATAGTAGTGCCCCTGCACTCGATCGAGACGTGCAAAGCATCATTATGATTTCTTCCCTTAGCGGTCAGATCTGCATCTGAGAAACCCAGCCCATTATTAGTAGTCAAACTAGCTACGCAGTCTTTGAATTGATCGACTGAAGTTTCCTGCGGCACATGCACAGTTTAAAGGAAAGCAAGTAAAGCCTTTGCATGGGCTTCATAAAACAATAACAAGGACAACATGGAGATTTTAGACGGGGTCTGCCCCAACTGCTCGACTACGTTGTAGTCGCTTTTCTTGATAATCTTCAGAATTTCCTCTATCTCCTGCTTAGAGGTTTCTACAATGATCTTCTTAGGTGCCTCCGTCCGGGCAGGCTCACCTGTGATTTCTTTGCCCCGGGTGCCAAATGGCTCGGCGACAGGGGTGATAACTGGAACGGGAACTAGGACAGTAGCTGATGTACCAGCAGATGGAATGATAACAGGTTTGTGGACAGTCGGAGGGGAAATCTCGGGAGAAAAGAGTCTTCCACTTCTAGTGACCTTGTTATCCCCGACAATATTGCTGACATCAGCATCAGCTTCCTCAATCTTTAAGTCTTGTTTAACCCCATGGTAATACACATCGGCACCATAGTTCCAAGGGACGGCCTTATCCAAAGTGTAAGGGATAGGACCATGGTCAGTAATGATTAACGGAGCGATTCTTGGGACGGGTGTAATCCTAACAGGCTTTCTCGGGGAAACCATGGAAGGATTGGCGGAAATGGTTATGATGGCAACATCTTGGATTGGAACCAACAGAATCATAGTCTTTTCGAACAGGATCTCTTTGTTATCCATCAGGCGTTGAACACCTGATTTCAATAAGTGGCAACTAGCAGGCAGAATTAAACACATGTGGCAACCTTCGCCACAGACCGGAAATAAACCGGCCAACAATAGATTCTTCTTACCTGTCATCAAATGAGTGGAAATTTCTTCCATGGAGGTCACAAATAAATCATCGTCCACAACATTCACTCCATGACCATGTTTGGGCATAGGAGCAGTTATGACGTTGGGCTTCTCCGGAGCGTCAAAATCAATCTCTTTGGCTTCAATCAAGTCTTGCACCTTATTCTTCAAGGTCCAACAGTTGTTTGTATCATGACCTGGGTCGTCAGAGTGATAGGCGCAGCGGGCATTTGTGTTATAGTGAGGAGATGTGGTGTTGGGGTTCTTCGGAGCCTCCCTCAGAGTTACCAGATTGGTCTTTACTAATTGTGGTAGAATTTGAGACAAGGTCATATTGAGTCGAGTGTACTGCCTCTGTGGTCTTTCCACCCTTTGTTGATTGTTGCATTGTGGAGCAACTGTGGATCTTGATATCACTACCGCATTTACTGCTTAATGGTGTTCAGGTCTGCTTTGGCCCCTCGGGTCGTAGACTGCACTAGCTTCTTTCTTACCGGTGAAAGGCTTCTTTACTGCACTTGATGAAGTATCCTTATGTATCTTACCACGTCAGATACCAGCTTCTACTCTCTCCCCAGTCAAGATCAACTCATTAAACCCAGATGACGAACTGCCGATCAGATGATTGAAAAATAGACCAGATAGCGTCCCTAGAAACATGTCAACCAACTCCCTGTCAGACAAATGGGGTTGGACTCTTCCATCTAAGTCTCTCCACTTCTGAGCATAGTCCTTAAAACCTTCACTTGCACCCATAGACATACCTTGAATCTGAGTACGAGTGGGAGCAAGGTCGGTGTTATACTGATACTGCCAGTAAAAAGCAGCAGCGAGCTCTTCCCATTTTCGGACGTTGGCTCCTTCCAACTGATAAAACCATTCAAGTTGATCCCCTGACAGACTATCTTGAAAGAAATGCACCCACAAATTTCTATCAGCAGTGTGGGGTTGGATTTTCTTGACGTACGAGCGAAGATGGAGTTTTGGGCAGGATACTCCATCGTACTTGGCAAAAACTGGAGCTTTGAACTTATGAGGGATCACCACTCCTGATACTAGTCCCAGCTCTCAAAAATCCAAACCAGAGATCTTCTGAATCTCCATTGCACTTAGACGTTCTTCTAACTTCTTGTACCTATCCTCGGCAGGAGGATATTGCTCCTCATCATAATCTGTATCATCATCAGAGATTGCAGGACTGGGGCCCTTTTCTTCTTCTTGGTTCTCCCCTTCTTTGGATGAAGAGGTCAGATCAGATTGTTGTTTCAACCTATCCCCAAACCTTTTTCCCATATTCATAAGAACGACCTTCTTCTTCTCTTTCAGAATGAGAGCTTTTAGATTCTCTTTCCCTTTAGCCAAGCTTAAGAACATCTGTTGGAATTGGGCGTTTTGTGCCTGGAGATCTTTGATGGCTTGATCGGAAGACATTTCATGCTGAAATAAATAGCGAAGAAGATGAGAAACCTGTAATGGTACCTGTAATGGTGTGCATGATAATGGGATGCGTATGTAATGATTTCAAAGACTTTAGGAGATTTAAATTTGCAAACCAAAAATAAAACAAACTTTATTAGATTAATTTGTAAAAGGGTTCAACAATGCCTTTAAGGCGTTACAAAGAAGTAAATGGAAAACGAATCTTAAACTAAAAAAAAAGCCAAAATCAAAAGTCCCATGGACGCTTCCTCTTTGTGCTGACGTAGTCATTGATCGTTCTTTGTTCTTCGAGCTTCCTGGTGAGCTTCAAAGTCTTCCTTTCTTGCTCATGGTACTTCTCCCGGTAAGCATCCCTTTCCTCTTTCAGCTGAATCCAAGACCTCTGTAATTCCCCAGGATCAGTGGGCATGTAAGGGTAAAGAACTGTATAAGGAATGCCTTCTTCATTAGTGGGCTCCACAATCACTGGTAATACAGCTTCATAGGGCATCCCAAGCTTCTGAGCACGAGCTCGGACCCATTGTAGGTAAGGCTGCATAGGAAGGGAAGTCCTTGGTCCCAGCTCTTGGGGGTTAGATCTGTTCACCATACCCCAAGCTCGTATAAACCTCCGGTGATGCTCGTCGACGTCTTCCTTGTAGTCAAATGCAATATCTGTAAGAAGTAGCTCATGGGGACCATCTCTCCAAGCACGACCAAATTGTCGCAAAGCTAGACAAGGATTGTAGGTTATACCCCCTCTAATTCCAAGCAACGGGACATTAGGGTATCCCCTACAACGATCAATGACTGCAGTGTCTTCCATAACTCGGGAGCTCCAAAGAATGTCTATATGGGCAAGTGACATTATCCTGTAGGACCAACCCAAACCTTCTTCGTTCTTCAACACAGACTTAGGGAGGTGCGAAATAAACCACCTCGACAACAACGGCATGCAACACATAAGAGTCCCTCTTCTTCGCACAGTACGGGTGTAGAGGACATGCAATATATCACACAATAGAGTAGGCACTAGATTGCGAGACATGAAGATCTTAACCGCATTCACATCTATAAAGGAATCTGGATTCGGAAAGAGAACCAAACCGTAGATAAGGAGAGCCAAGATATCTTCGAAATCCAGAAAGTCCAAACTATCCCAGAATAGTTGAGCTTGATCTATCAGAAACTTAGCTAAGAAACCTTCAACCCCGCTTCGTGTTTCCCAATTAGATACTACATCAGCCCTTTTTAGATGCAGAGCTAAAGCAATTTCTTCTGGTCTAGGAGTCTCTTCCATACCTGTGAAAGGCATCTACTCAAGGATGGATATGCCCAATAAGTGAGAAAACTCTTCCAAAGTGGGAACCAGCTGATAATCTGGGAAGGTGAAGCAATGATGCATAGGATCAAAGAACTGGAAAAGTACACTCATCATTTGCTCATCAAACTTTGAAGTAACCAAGCTAAGAAGCTGACCATGTCTCTTAATGAATGAAGAAGTCTCAAACTCTTGAGGCTAACTCTTTGAGTTGAGAAGGTATTTGCACAAAGTTAACTCGTATGGTGTTTCTGCGCACGGAAGTCATAATCTGCAAAACAGAACAAAGATAAATCCCCTAGGTCTTTGAAATGGTTAGTATAATGAAGTATGTATGTTATGTTATGATGCATGATGTTATGATAAAAACAACAGGTATAGCAGATAACAGACATGGCAAAGGAAAACATGTCACACAAAAGCCCTTAATTTTAAGGCTTGCATGGGGTCAAAGGTATTACCCTCTTGAAGTTCAGTTGGTTTCAACCTGTCCTAGCAAAAGTAACCGGGTTCTAGAGGTTCTCAATATCACTGACCATCCTCCATCAGTCATGGTTTCAGCTCACGCAATTTTTTCTTGCGGCCGGAACTATCTCGAAAGGATGGTCTCAATGAGTGTACCATTGAGTATCAACCAGTTCTCAGCTTTACACCAAGGCCGACTATCTCACTACTTCCTAATGGCCAAGTTGGTCGATTAAAGGTTCTAAGGTCAGTTGATGCTTAACGACACACATAGCGGCCTCGTATTCTCCTCGTTTCTCCACAAGGGATTCCGGTACCAACCAATATGCCACATCAATGTAGCTACTACTTCAACCGTATCGGTCTACATCGTACAGTTCCCTCACAGTTTATTGCTACTTACCTAAAAGGTGTCCCCCAGATCCGGGTTAGCATCTATAGTAACTCCCAAACAAAACCCTTAAAAGTAAAGCAACCAAAACAAATAAGAGAAGCAATTTATGATGAACTAAATCCTAAGGTATACCCCACTTATTAACTCCCCAGCAGAGTCGCCAGTTCTGTGATACGGTGGCAGAACCGACTATTTAGGAAAGTGCTGGTTTGCGTTTTATGTTTGTGTTTGCAAAATGTCGCGGTAAGCAAGAGTCGCCACCGACTTTTATTTTATCCAACCGTAAAGGAAAAAAGCACAGAAAAATTCCTTTTTCGAGATTTTGAGTACGGGGGGTAGATTATAGAAAGGGAAGGTGTTAGCACCCTTTTCATCCGTGGTTTTCCACGGACTCTTAGGTACTAGCTCATCTTTTGAAAACTGCTTGTATGTGTTTGTTTTGAAAAGTTTTTTTTTGTTTTACTTCGTTTTAACCCTTGCTTCTGTCTTCAAGAGTGTTACGAAGTGTTTTTGAAAACTTTGTTTGTAAAAAGTGTAAGTGTGAAAAGTTTGATTTTGAGCAAGTACCTACTAGCATCTACTTACTTGAAAAAAGATTGTTTCTATTCTCGTTTCCTTTAGACAATGCCATCCTACTATTTATAAATAGGTAGCACCGTCGTTGGAGTTGTAAGGGTCAATTAGAAAGGGACGTACGATCACTAAAGCAATGTTAGGACGTCTTAGTAATAACCCTAATGTCTTAAGATCATATTCGAGGCAACATTTCTAAGGCAACCTATCTGAGGAAACATTTCCAAACGGGACATTTGATCTTTGTTAGACAAGAGGGAAACCACTAAAACACCCTATACTTAATGATCGTTTACCGAAGGCAACCGAAGTGAGAGTATACACTAGGAGTGCGCATGTGCGAGTGATTCGATTTCAGTTATTATCTTTGCACATTAGGGTTTTCTAGCCATTTTAAATTAACATGCAATCTTGTCATACAATCCTATTAACATACATCTAACAGTTAATATTTACGAGAATTAGAACGCAAGAAATAAAACCTACGCTATTACAAAGCTTCGGGGTAGGGATTAATTACATAGCCCAAAAAAACCCGTAAAAGCGATAAATAAAGAAAATCCTAATTAAACTATTACATACCGTGAGCAGTTACATTAATATTGCAAAAATAATAATAAATGCGCGCGATGAATCGGAAACGAGAGATTTAGGGTTTTGACCCCGACTAAGCCTAATTAAAAGAGAAATCATTGTTTTTGGTTGTTTTTGGTTATTTTGAGAAAAGTAAAGTTAATTGAATAAAATAACAAAACCTAATTACTAATTAATTTGACTTAAGAAAAATAATTAAATTAACCTATTTTTGTATTTTTTATTTTTGAGAAAGAAATAAAAATTAAAATCAAAAGCAAACCGTAATTTTCTAATTGATTTTAAATATATATAAAAAAAGGTTAGAATTAACCTAAAATATTAAACTAATATTAAATTAAATTTGGTAAAATAAAATAAAACCTAATTCTAAATTTGTGAAATTGATTTTATGATCTTTTTTGTGGAAAAAAAAGGAATTATTTGTGTTAGAAAACAATTTAAACAAATTAAGTTAAATAAGAAAAATTAAAAAGAAATAGAATGGGCCTGGTGGTTTTTCAGAAAAAGGGGGGGTGTGGTTGGCAAATTCTGGGCCCAAATGTTGATGGCCTTTATTGACTTTCCCAATCCCATGCATGCGCTTGACTTATGCCCATGGTGGACCTTCATTGGGAAGGCCTTAGATCTGGCATGTTGGGGATCTGATGGTTGAATGCTGATGATGCATGGTAGTCACATGGGAGATTCGTGTACCTGATTATGCAAGGAAAAAATATATGAAGCAATATGGGGACCTGGTGATCGAACCCAGGTCCTTGAACATAATCACACTGCACGCTTACCAGTTGAGCTGGCTTGGTTAGTTGTATAATTGATAACAAAGAAATATAATATGATAAAAACAAAAAGCAAATTCTGAAACGCGTGCAAATTCAAATGGACGAGTCATGGAGCGCCACGTTATCCTTCTTCTTCCTTGCCTCTGTCGTTTTAGACGAAACCCTTTACCTACGGACGCTGGGTGTAGGTACAACCCTTGTCCACTCAAAAATATTGTCCCTTCATGATAAATCACAACCAATGGTACCAATCAACTCGTTGCAACCTCACGATCATCATGGTACCACTATCCATGGCCAATTGTCCATGTACAAGAAAACCCTAAACACAAAGAGAAAACCCTAGCCATGGTACTTTGCTATACAGTTAATGAAAATGCAATTAAATATTACCATTATCTTGCAAACATCATAAGGTTTAAGAATATATCAACGAATCATGCTAAATGTGCCAGAATTGAGATGTTCGAATTCAAGAAAAGGGATGAACCGTCTGAAACTTACAGCGCGATTTTGGATGTTAGGAAGCTTGATAGTGGTTGAATCCTTATCCTTGGATGTCCGGCAATTGACTGGGATGACTAGAATGCTTTGAATTGATCTGAAACATGGAAATTTGTTTGCTACTTTTCTTCAATTTTTTTGAAAATGCTTTATGTTTTGCACGCCTCCAATCTCCCTGTTTTTGATCTGCAATTGTTCCTTATGTACCCTAGAACGAATTAGGGTTGCAAACTTGTATCAAATCTTTTCCAGTTAAGATCATTGATTCATGATTTGATCTTTTGTGCAAATCTTTCCAAATCAAGCAAAATGCAATCTTTTGTGTCCATATGAGCCTTTCACGATTTGATCTCGCTTCCAGCTGTATAATAGACCTAAACATGCACAAAATCTCAAGATTTGATTAGCTCTTGATATTTTTACTATTTTATTTTAATTTTATTTGAATTAATTGAAATAAAATCAAAATAAATGGCAAAAATGAAAAAATTACAAATGGAAAGGCTCATGGGTCGTGGGTCACATTACAAACTCAGTGCAAGTATAAAAAGTTGGGCCCATTTTGCAAAAATTGCAATTTTGGACACTTTTTACTTTTGGCAAATTTGAAAAAAAAGGTCAACTTTGCCAATGCATAACTCTCTCAATTTTTACCCTAGAGATGTTTTCTTGGACTTTTTAGAAAGCTTAAGATGTTCTATAAGCAACCCTTTTGGTATCATCTCAATTGAGTCTTCCATGTTCATGTATGAAGCTTTGACCCAAAAGGTGTTTTTGTTGACTTTCCAAAATGACCTATAATGTCAAAATTCATATCTTCTTGTGAGTGCATATTTTGAACTTAGGAGATGAATATGAATTGTAGTGAATTTCATACTCTTCAAAATGAGCTCTGGATGGGTCATTTTTTATAAAGTATGAGAAAGTTATGCTTGGTCAAAGTTGAGTTGACTTTTCCTATAAAACCCTAATTTAGCAACTTTTGGGTTTTGATGAATTGTGAGCAATCCTTGAGGAATCATGATCAACCCATGATCAAATGACGAATAATACTTCAAAATGAGAATGTTGACCAAAAATCTTGAAGTTTGGCTGTATGTGGGCCACAATTAACTTTTGCCCTAGCATAGTTGATTTTCAGACCTTTGAGCAATTGACTGAGCAAACTTTCTCTGCAAGGCTTGAGACTTGACATGGATGATCTTGAGAACAGATTAGGAAAATGGTGAGCATTTGGTACCCTTTGGATCCAAACTTCTTGATGCAAACTGAAACCCTAATTTGAGGTAGACTGTCTTAGGAGAGAGTTTGTCTGGTCAACCCTTGGACTCCTTTGAGCAATTTGAGGGCCTTATTTGTAATGTATTGAGAAATATGGGAGGGAAAATTTTGGGGTACAACAGCTGGCCCTATTCAAGTCTCTATAGTCCACACATATTCGTACTTTGCCGTCCTTTTTAGGCACAAGAACAATGTTAGCAACCCATTGGGGATAGAAAGTGACAGCCAAGAATCCAGCATTAAATTGTTTCATGACTTCCGCTTTGATCTTCTATGACATATCAGGTCTCATGCGGTGGACTTTTTGTTTTACTGGTGGACAGTCTTCTCTTGTTGGCAGACGATGTACCACGATGTTTGTATCAAGTCCCGGCATGTCTTCATATAACCAGGCAAAGATCTTAACATAATCACACAACAGCTGAATCAGACGCTCCTTGACACTAGGCTCTAGATTGACACCCACCTTGACCTATTTTATGTCCTCTTTGGTACCCAGATTGACCGTATCCACAGGTTCCTCATGAGGCTGAATAGATCTTTCCTCTTGTTGTAGTAGCCTGGCCAGTTCCCCTAGTACTTCACAATCTTCCTCACCTTCGTCTTCGGCTTGGTAGATTAGATCTTCATAGTCACTAAAGGCCATAGCAGTATCGTTACCCATGGGATCCGGAATGGAGGGGTACCTACATTTATGAGTGTGGGTGTGTGTAAGGGTATATGCATCTTTAAACAATAAAATGTAAAATAAAAACAATGAGAACAAAAAGTTTGTATGTGAAAAACGTCCATGATTCATTGAATGTCATATGAAGATGAAATAAAAACCCTTACAAATGGACCCTTGTGCCTCGGGAAAGACGCAAGGTTTTAAATGTGTGAATTGTTTATGAATATTACAAGTCCAACATAAATGTAAAAGATAAATTACTGAGGGATGAAAGTTATTGGGACAAAGTCTCTGGCTTCCCAATTGCGGAGTCCTCCGTGGACAGTAGGAAAGATCCAATCCTCCAAGCTGCAATCCTCTTCACCATCTTCCACTGCATTGACCTCTTGGTTGATAATCTTCAAGGGTGGCCCTCCAGCACGGGCACGGCGCACAGCCTTCTGAGCACTTGAAGTAAACCCTAAGTCAAACTTGTCAGATTTATACGAAATATCCGGAAGTTGCCCCCAGATGGTGCATCCTCCCTCCTCTACTACTTCCTTGGCGTCTTTTAGAGATGACATCCAGAGCGGGGGTTTTGTAATCTTGGGAATTTGGGACATAGTCTTGGTTACCGCTACCTCTTGAGAGACTTCTTCGAAATGTTGAAAAGGAGTTTCAATGAACTCCCCGTCCAATTCCATATACCGGAAGGAATTGAGGTGGCTAATCATATACTCTTCCTCTCCGTGGACAGTGATAATCTTTCCATGGACTAGATATTTCAGCATCTGGTGTAGTGTAGAGGTGACAGCACTGGCATTATAGATCCACGGTCGTCCTATCAGACAGGAGTAAGAGGGGAGGATGTCCATTACATAGAAGGTTGAGTTAAAAGTATGAGTCCTAACCTTTATGGGGATATCCACTTCCCCGTGCACCATCCTCTTCGAGCCATCAAATGCTCTCACGACTATGTTACTGGGTTTCAACGTTAATCCTTCACAGTCCAGTATGTCGATAGCTTTCTTCGGTAAAACATTCAAAGATGAGTCGGTGTCCACCAAGACATAGGCCAGAGTTGTTTCTCTACATTCCATAGAGACATGTAATGCCTCATTGTGCTTTCTTCCCTTTGGTGTCAGATCAGCATCCGAGAAGCCTAGGCCGTTGTCTACTGTCAAACTGGCCACACAATCTTGAAATTGGTCAGCCGATGTCTCTTGAGGCACATGGGCTGTCTTCAGAAACTTCACTAGAGCTTTCGCATGTGCCTCTGAGCATAGTAACAAAGCTAGCATGGAGATTTTGGAGGGAGTTTTCCTCAACTGTTCAACTACGTCGTAGTCGCTCTTCTTTATTATTATCAGGATCTCCTCCATTTCCTTTTTGGAGGTTTCGGGGAGAGTCAGTGGTTGAGTCTTCGTCCGGACAGGCTCTTCTTGAAAACTTTTTCCTCGAATTTCAGCAGTAGAGGTATTGGTAGGGATAACAGCAGGGGTTGTGTCGTCTTTGTTGATAGGAGCACTTGCAGATATGATTATTGGTACGAAAGTAACCTTTGGAACAGCTACGGGTCCAAAAACTGCCTTTGGGGGGGAGGGGAAATTTCTGGAGAGAAGATTCTACCGCTTCAGGTAATCTTACTGGTTCCGGAAATATTGCTAATGTCGGAGTCTTCTTCTTCGGAGTTTGATTCTTCGGCGGCCAACCTATCTTGTTTGATACCATGGTAGTAGATTTCTCCACCATAATTCCACGGTACAGTTTTTTCTGATTCATACGGGATCGGCCCGGGCATTGTGATTATAAGAGGAGTAGTTTATGGAACCGATGTAATCCTAACGGGTTATTTGGGGACCCTGGAAGAATTGGCGGAGATGGTTATGATTGAAACGTCTTCAACAGGAACAGGTAAAACAAGAGTACTTTCAAATAGAATCTCTTTGTTATCTATCAAGCTTTGGATGCATGTTTTCAGCAAAGGGAAAACAGTTAACGAGGATAAGCAAAGATGGCAGTCTTCATTACAACTCGGGAATACACCGGCTTTCAACAAGTTTATCTTAATTATTGGGAGTGGAGTCAAGAGTTCATCAACTGTGGTAACGAACAAATCTTCTTCAATTGCATTGGTGTTGTGACCTGTCTAGGCATAGGAGCGGAAATGACGTTTGGCTTCTCGGGTGCATCAAACTCAGTCTCTTTTGCCTCTATAAGATCTTGAATCTTATTTTTCAGGGGCCAACAGTTGTTGGTGTCATGACCCGGACTTTCGGAATGATATGCGCAGCGGGCATTTGGGTGATAATAAGGGGACGCAGTGTTGGGGTTCTTTAGAGCTTCCTTTAGAGTTGTCAAATTAGATTTCAGAAGATGTGGTAAAACCTGGGCTAGAGTCATATTAATTCTGGTGAATTGCCGGACTGGCCTTTCCACCTTCGGTTGATTACCTCTTGGTTGATCAGATGTAGGCTTTGGGATCATAACAGCTCCTACCATTGGTCGACGTTCATCTCTCCTTTGGTTCTTTGTGGATAGACAGCAGATACCTCCTTCTTCCCATTGAAAGGCTTTCTCACAGCTGTAGAGGCAGACAAATCCTTTTGAATCTTTCCACATTTTATGCCAGCTTCCACCCTATCTCTGGTCAGTAGTAACTCAGTAAATCCTGCAGATGAGCTTCCAATCAGATGGTTGAAGAAAGGGCCTGATGAAGTGCCTAAGAACATGTCCACCAATTCCCTTTTAGACAGAGGGGGTTGGGCTCTCCTGGCTAGATCTCTCCACTTCTGCACGTAATCCTTGAAACCCTCATTGGAAACCATAGCCATACTCTGAAGTTGAGTATGGGTAGGCGCCAAATCTGCATTATACTGGTATTGCTTATAGAAAGTTGCGGCAAGATCTTCCCAGTTATGGACGTCGGCCCTTTCCAATTGGTAAAACCAATCGAGTTATGTTCCAGATAGGCTATCTTGGAAAAAATTCACCCATAGGTATTTATCGGTGGAGTGCGGCTAGATCTTTCTCACATATGATCGGAGGTGCATATTAGGACATGACACCCTATCATATTTTGCAAACAACGAAACTTTGAACTTTGGTGGGATCACAATTCCCGACACTAACCCCAATACTTCAAAGTCTAGACCTGGTACCCTTTGTATTTCCATAGCGTTCAAATGCTCTTCAAGATGTATGTACTTATCATCTGCTAGAGGATACTGTTCCTCGGAGTAGTCTTCCTCTTCTTCCTCCTCTTAGGATTCTGACGGAACCGTTGTTTCCTTTCCTTTTCCTTCATCAGAGGTTTGCAAAATTCAAGGTTCTTCTAGTCTGTCCTTGAAACCTTCTCCCCATGATTACAACACCAGTTGATTTTTTCTCTTTCTTCTTCTTCTCTTTGGCCAACAGAGTCTTCAACTCCTCTTGCCCCTTGGCCAGAGTCATGAGTAACTGTTGAAACTGTGTGTTTTGAACTTGAAGATCTTTGACTGTCTATTTAAGATCTATCTTACTGAAATAAACAGTAGAGAGATGAGGAAACTCGTTTCAAAAGACCTGTTTATGTTATGATGAATGATATGTGCATATGTAATGTTTTCAAGGATTTTTAAAGATTCAAGTTCGTTTTAGACAAAAAGAAACACACGTTTATATTAATAAGATAGAGTTTGAGTACATCAATGCCCCTTGGCAAAAATAATACAACACTCTAAGATAAAAAAGTAGTGTGCATCCTTTTTGGTGCAATGTAGGCATTTAGAGTCTGCTCCTCATGAAGTAGCCTAGTGAGTTCCAAAACCTTCTTCTTGCTTGCATAGAATTGGGCTTCGAAAGTATCTCGCTCTCCTTTGAGTTGTACCCAATCCCTTTGTAGGTCTTCAAGAGACGTGGGCATGTCAGGATGTAGGATAGTGTATGGAACTTCTCCCTCCTTAACAGGCTCAATGATCACAGGAAGGATGGAAGGATAAGGCATCATAAGACTTTGAGCACAGGTTCATACCCACTTGAGGTAAGGCTCGAGAGGGATGGAATTCTTGTGTCCCAAAGCCTTGATTTCCACCTTGTTTAGCATCCTCCATGCTCGAATGAATCTCTGGCGAAGACCTTGATCGTCGTTGTCGTAGTCGAATACCAAGCCTTGAATCAGCATCTCATATGGGCCATCCCTTCGGGCATAACCAAAATGTCTTAGAGCTAAGCATGGGTTGTAGGTGATGCCTCCCCTAATTCCAAGTAGAGGGACATTAGGGAATTCCCCACAACCGTCAACAATGATAACATTCTCCTTGGATCGGAAGCACCAATGAATATATGAATGTTTGAGCGTCGTTAACCTTTGTGACCACCTTAATCCTTGCTCATTCTTTAAGACTGATTGGGGAAGATGAGAAGTAAACCATCTTTCCAGGAGGGAAGTGCAACACATAAGAACACCTCTTTTCCTCATTGTACGAGTGTGAAAAGAGTGTAGGATATCCCCTAGCAATGTAGGCACCAGATTGCATGACATGAAGATTTTGACGGAATTCACATCTATGAGTTGGTCAGGATTGGGGAACAAGACCATCCCATAGATAAGAAGAGCCACAATTTCCTCAAAATCTTGTAAGTCTAAGGAATTCCAACAACTTTGGGCTTTCTCAAACAGAAACTTTGCTAAGAAGCCTTTGATGCCACTTCTAGTTTCCCAATGAATTGTGACATCAGATGAGTGCAACTGCAGAGCTTGAGCAATCTCTTCTGACTTTGGGTCTCTTTACGCACCGTTGAAAGGTAGTTGATTGAGAATGGGAATCCTCAAGAGTTGAGAGAATTCTTCCAAAGTGGGCACAAGCTGATAGTCGGGAAATGTGAAGCAATGGTGAAAAGGATCAAAGAACTGGAAGAGAACCTTCATCATATCCTCCTCTGTGTTGGAGGTGACGAAGTTGAGTAGACGACCATGCCTCTCGGTGAATGAAGAATTCTCAGGGATCCTTGAAGCTAGCTCCTTAAGTTGTGGAGGAATTCTTACAAGGTTGACTTGGATAGTTTTCCTGCAAAGTGGATCCATATCCTACAAAACAAGAACAAAGATGAATCTCCAAAATCCTTGAAATGGTTAGTGGATGCATATGATGTTCATGATGTCCATAATGTTATGCACAAGTATGTATATACAAGCAAAACAAACAAGTTCTTAGTCTAGGCTTGCATGGGGTTTCATAGGTAAGTACCCTCTTAAAGTTTAGTTGGCTTAAACCTATCCTAGTAATAGTAACTGAGTTCTAAGGAGCTCAATATCACTGGATCGTTTCCTTGGTCATTGTTTCAACTCAAGCCTCTTTAATGGTGACCGAAATATCCCAAGAAACCAACCCTCAATGAGTGTAGTATCGAGTATCTACCAACTTCGGACTGCACCAAATTCGGTCATCTCACTACATCCTAAAGGCCAAGTTGGTCAAGTAAAGGGTTCTAGAAGTTCATTAGTGCTTCATGACATCACTCAGCGGCCCTGTATTCTCTTTGATTGACTCAAAGGCTACCGATACCCATAAATATGTCACACTAACATAGTTATTGCTTAGACTATGCCGGTATATCCCGTATAGTTTCCAAAACGTATTGCTATTTACCTATAATGTTTCCCAAATATGGGTGGAGGATTCAAACCCAAACAAAGAACCATAATGTAAAGCAAACAAGTCAAACAAAATAATCAAATAAATGTGATCTAGCCCTAAGGTAACCCCACTTTTTAGAATATCTCCCCAGCAGAGTCGCCAGTTCTGTGATACGGTGGGAGAACTGACTTGGTGTATTTTGCGTTTATGTTTGCAAATGTTGCGGTTAGTAAGAGTTGCCACCGACTTTTCTTTTATGCAAAAGGAAAGGTGAAAAAGCACAGGAAAGACCTTTGAGATTGTTTCTTGAGTTCGAGGGGTAGATTATGAAAAGGGAAGGTATTAGCACCCTTTTCATCCATGGTTTTCCATGGGCTCTTAGTTACTTTCTAGATCACTTGCTTTTTGTTTGTGCTTTGTGTGGTTTTGAAATTATTTTGTAAAAGAGGCCATTTGTTTAGGAAATATTTGCAATGATTCTTGTTCGTAAGAATGTATACAAAGATGTTTGTCTTTTTGAAAATGTTTCCAATGTTTGTAAGATGTTTTGGAAATGTGTGTGTTTTTGAAAATAGCAGAGATAGTTGTTTGGAAATGGAGCAAGCAACTAGAAGCAATCTACCTACTCAAATGTCTTTCTTGTTTATTTCCTATTCCTTTGACATTGTTGTCTTACCATTGATTTGGTAAACAACCCTATATTTGAATGTAAACGGGACGAGCGCGGGTCATCGTATAACCATGATTAGCAATGTTGCAAAGTATCTTAGAATTTTGAGGGACTAAGATATTTTTGTAGGGCAACTTAGAATAGCGTCATCGAGGGACTATGATCTTTTGATTTTGTTTGTTTTTCCAAGATACTTCGCATGTGTAATATGGTTATTTTTGTATAAGGCAACCAAGTGGAGAAACCCTAAGGGTGTTTGTGTGCAAAGTGTGTTTGATTGCATGCTTGATTTTATCTAGAATTATGGTTTTCTATTTGATTGATCTTTATCTTGCCATACCCTTCCTATTTATTAGCATTTACATTTGAAAGCGATAAATTACAGAAATGTAAAGTCCTACGCTATTACAATATTTAGGGGGTGGGGGTACAAATTTATGAATGGGGATTGCAAATGAAAATAAAGCCCTAAATTACTTATTACAAGCATATTGAAATACATACAAGAAAATATTAAATGAACTTGTTTTATTTTTTTTTAAGAAAATATTTTCTGTTTTTTTGTTTTAAGAAATAAAATAAAGTGTGAATGAAATATTTTTGATGTTTGCTGATTAACGAAATGGAGAGTGACAGCGAGAAAAATAAAGAAAAAGAAAATAACAAGGGGAAGAAAAAAAAAGAGGATCAGCGTGTTGCTGAAAGGAAGTCAGAGGTTCTGACCCTGGCATACTGCAGAACAGAAACCTATTAGTGAAAATGTATAGGTCAGAGGTTCTGACCCTAGCACGCTGCAAAACAGAAACCTATTAGTGAAAATGCATGAGGTCAGAGGTTCTGACCCTGTTGGGAATATAGTAATTTTCAGAAGTTCTGATATTACTGATAACAAAACAGGCTCCAGAAGCGCTGGTGCCAATGTCAGTACTTGGTCTCTCTCTCTCTTTATGCTAGTCAGAACATCTGCAATTTGGTTATTTCTCCACAAAACAGAAGACATGCCTAGGATAGTTTCAGCAGGTGTCATAGTGTTTTCAGAAATAAGGAATATCAGAACCATAAATCAGAGGCAAACATGCCTTTTCTAATCCTAACTCTGAGTTTTAGTTTCTTCAAGAAAGTTCTGAACTTATTCATTCTCTATTTAAGCATACAGATGCGTGAAAATATCAGAATATGGACAACATCAGAAACATGATATCTACATTGTGTTCTTGAGCATGCAAATCTGGTGATGCTTAAGCAATGTGGTGAGAGTCAGAAGATGCTTACCTTGCAGATGGAAGAAGTTCTATGAACCGGAGTTAGCCTAAACTCTGATGACGTTATGAACAGCTTCTTTGTGTACTCAGTAAGCTGACAGTCTCCAACTTCTGGGGATGGCAAGGGGATGATGTTCTGACTTCTTTGAATGGATGGATGGATGGAGAGTATATAGTAGTATGAATACAGAAGTTATGGCATTTTCTAACGTATGGGTCAGAAAACTATATGGATGGTTTTTTTAGTCAAAAAATATTTTGAGAACAAAATAGAGTTTGAAAGTAGGGGATCCAAAGTTAATGGTTTTTTTGTGTGTGTTGTGTTTACAGTTCTTGGAACTCTTAAAATTTTGGCAGGGGTTCAATAATTTTCGTTCACGAATTTTTTATGGCCCCCTCTCAATGACCAATGGCATTCTATTTATAGGAAAAGCTTTGTGGGTTTTAAAATGTCAAGTGGCGCCAACATTATACACTAGATGCTGACTTACTCTTGAAGCAAGTTTCAAAACAGGTATGATGGCTGACAGTTTTTAGCTTAGGTTGGAGTAGCAAGCAAGGATTAAGGAAAAGTGAACCTATAAGAAAAATGTAGCGCATGGGCCCTTACCTAATCCTGCACAAATGTATTTCTACCCTACACGTGGAGAGATCCTTTGGACAAAGACTCAAAAGTGGTTGTGATCATTAATGAGCATTAAATGATGATGAGATTTGTCAAAATCAGAAATCCTGTAATGTGAGATTTTGCATCTTTTCTTAACTCTGGGTCAGAAATTCCATTTAGGACAAACATCCAACTTCTGATCTTCTTACTTTGTATCCTGTTGCCTCAGCAAGCTCTGAAGGATCCTCAATCTTTCCAGTAAACTTCTTTGATTTGCCTCTGAAAACTCTGAACTTAGAGATTCTGCTTCAGTGTAGCACCCAATCTTTTGACCCTCTTACCTTCTGGTTCCAGCATGTTCTGAAGGAGCTTTCAAGCTTCGTACTACACTTTATTGCCTTCTTTTCATTACTCTAGAAAACTCTGACTGAACTTGCATAGATGCTGAAAAGCCATGTTCTGACTAAAGATTATGTGTTGAACCACGCTTACAACTTCTGACTGCTCCTGCCTGGAGGCTGGCTCAGAAGTTCTGAAGTGTCATTTTTCTTAAATACTTTAGAAAAATTCTAAGTATTTAGAGTTTAACTTTTCCAAGGTAAAATTTGACTTTTGAACTTCTTGATGAAACAAACTTCATATTCCAACATGTCTTGATGAAATATGATTTTTGTGATTTGATTTTGATCCAAAAGCCAAAGTTTGACTTTTCAGTGTGTAAATGACCATTTGCCCTTGTAAATGGCTTGCTTGGAAAGAAATGATAATTCAAGGCTTGGATTTTTTTAAGAGAAAACTTTGAGAGTACGGGGTGATTTCCGGAGAAATGAGAGGGCAAATTTTGGGGTACAACAACATGCTAGTAATTAGGGTTTGTATGTAAAGACTAAAACCAATACTCAAAAAACCCCAATTCAAGACAAAAAAACAAGCATGAAAACAATACATTTGCACACAAGCACGCCTAGGGTTATCCCACTTGGCTGCCTTATACAAAATGGCCATATTACGCATGTAAGGTATCTTAGCAAAAACAAGCAAATACAAGATCATGGTCCCTCGATGACGCTATCTAAGTTGCCTTACAAATGATCTTAGTCCCTTAAAAGAATGCTAAGATACCTTGCAACATTTCTAATCATGGTTATACAATGACCCACGTCCTTCCCATTTACATCCAAATATAGGGTTGCTTACCTAATCAATGGTAAGACAACAATGTCAAAGGAAAAGAAAATGAACAAGAAAGACATTTGAGTAGGTAAATTGCTCCTAATTACTTGCTCCATTACAAAACAAACATCCTTGCTATTTTCAAAACCAAACACCTATACTTTCAAAACATCTCCCAAACTTGAAAACATTTTCAAAAGATCAACATCTTTGTATACATTCTTACGAACAAGAATCATTACAAAGATTGCCTAAACAATGGCCTCTTTTACAAAATACTTTCAAAAACCACATCAAGCACGATTTCAAACAAAAAGCAAGTGATCTAGCAAGTAACTAAGAGTCCATGGAAAACCATGGATGAAAAGGGTGCTAATACCTTCCCTTTTCATAATCTACCCCCCGAACTCAAGAAATAATCTCAAAGGTCTTTCCTGTGCTTTTCACCTTTCCTTTTGGATAAAATAAAAGTCGGTTGCGACTCATGCTAACTGCAACATTTGCGATCAAATGTAAACCTTCAAGTCAGTTCTCCCACCGTATCACAGTATGATTGGACATCCTTCTGATATACATCACCAGGTGGTCACGAGGACAAGAGTTGCCCTTGTACTTCTCAAATTCTGGCACTTTAAACTTTGCTGGCACTTTTACATTAGGAACCAAGCAGAGGTCAATAAAATTCTATCTGAATAAATATTTTCCTCTTGGTCCCAAATCTTTTCTACCCTTCCTATGAATATGGAACCAAGCCTTTTCAATCTCTTCCTCAATTGCCTTATGATATTCTCCTTCTTTGAGAAAGAAACCACTCAGATGAATGCTGTTTGGCTTGTCTCTCATTGGATATCCAATCTAGCAGTGTGACAGAACATGATTGTAGTTAATTCCTTCTTTTGTACCAAGAAGAGGCACATTGGGAAAAACACCACAACTATCAATAATATCCACATTATAATAAGCTTGATGATACCAATCAATGTCAGGGTAAGTGAGAAATAAACCACCGATATAAAAACGGTGTACAACAAATGATCATCCCTTCCTAATAGAAATTCTGAAGATGGATGGAATAATAAGTATCTCCTAGCAATGTAGGGACTAGATTCCCAATAAAAAGGACCCTGATGGCATTAACATCCACAAATTTGTCTATGTTAGGAAACAAGAACAACCCATAAGCAAGCAAAGCAAAGATAGCCTCAAAAGCAATTGTACTCTTCATTGTGACGAAGTAACGAGCTTTCTCCAAAAAAAAAACTCAGAAGGTAAACCTTTGATTCCTCCTTTGGTAGTCATGTTATCCTCTATCTCATACTTCCTCAGGTGGGTAACTACTGCAATCTCATGAGACTTGGGTTCTCCTTCTAAATCGGTGAATGGAACACAATCAATAATAGGTAAACCAAGTAAGTAAGAATACTCTTCCAATATGGGTATCAGCTGATAATCAGGAAAAGGAAAACACTGGTATAACGGATCATAGAACTGGAACAATGTAGAAAGAATACCCTCCTTCCTCTCGAGCTTCATAAGAGGCACAATGGCTCCATACTTCTTCCAAAAATCTGTCGGACTCTGAATCTTAGGAATCAAACTCATTAGTTCCTCTATCTTAGGATCCTTGAAATTGTACTTATGAGTCTTTATTCTTCCAAAATCCATGGTCAAAAGAGTACCTGAGATATTTGCAAAAGTCAACCTTAAGTTCCTTGAAAAACTATTTAAAGAATGGTCATAGATGCAAGAATGCATGATAATGCAACAATCACACATAAGATCACAGACATGGGGGTTCATAGGTTCGACGTCACGAGCATAAAGTCAAAGGTACTGCCCACAAGGTAAAGACTAATGGTTTATCACCTGCCGAACAAGTTTCTAAGAAAATCTCAGAGTCTACATTCTTCCTTTGGATATTACCAACATCCTGATTAGCTCGGTAATTAGCAATATTCTCAGGAAAAACTCGTCTGAGTGCAACATTGTGTGACAACTACTTCCAGATTGCTCCGTTATAGTCTCTACACTACACCTAAAGGCCAAGATAGGTTAAGCGTTCTATGGCTTCCCAGCTTCACGGACTCCCAGTTTAAAAGCAGCAATGTTTTCCTGATTGCTCGATAAACAAATACTACAGTCAAAGGGGCCTCCACTGAGTGAGGGATCTCATGTCTCCTTTTTTGGAATTACTCCTTCAAAGTTAACATGACTATACCACCCGTCTTACCTTAAGTTTGTCCAAGTCCGGGTATAGGACTTATAAGATATCACCAAGCACCCTACAAACCAGAAAAAATACAGACATACATATATTCAACAAATATACAAAAAATAATAACTTGTACACAAATAAACAAAGATAGGCTCAACCCACTAAGAGATATTATTTTCCCTAGTGAAGTCGCCAATTTTTTGTAGCGGTAAAATTTTTGAGACTAAGCCATTAAATTTACTTAACTCGTATGGATCAAATAAAAATTGTCACTGCGCTTTATTGTTTCCAATGGAAATGGGAAAAGAGAGAATAAACCCAAAAAAAGAGGGGGAGAATCTAGGTACGGGAGTTGGTTATGCAAAGGAAATATATTAACACCCTAAACATATATGGTACTCCGTATGAACCTCTTTGAAAATCTGTGTATTTTGGCTATAAAAGGTGTATACAAAATAAGATAGCGAAGATGAGAAAAGAAGTATTTTTTTACAATTTTGCACCCACTGCGGTTGTGAATCTTTAGTGCCTATGTACCATCTTCCGTGCAATAGGGGACTATGCTACTTGTAGTTCACCTCAAAAAATTTAAAACACATGTGTGTTGGTTAATTTTAAGAGAAGAGACACCATCGTCATATCTGAGTGAAAAACATACTTACTACCCACGATTATGAGAAAGGAGAATTTGCGTCATCTCAAAATGGAGGACATGGCTTGGATTTTAAAATCAACAAAGCCTCACTCAACATTCAAGTGGAAAATATCTCACTTCACTACATATCATAGAAGTATAGTAGCTCGCATAACTACAAGAATCGACAAGAGTCTAATCTTTTGAGAAAAGTTTAAAGTAAAAAGCCAAAGTGGCAAAATGGTTTGAATGAGGTTATTTGACTTTTAGTATTGAGAAAGATGTAAAAGTATGATTAAATTTATTAAAGTTTGATTAAGAAAATATTTTTGAAAACGCATGGACTTAAGTCCAAGTTTGTTATGAAAGCGGTTCAAACTAGAAAACAAGAAGAGTTTTGAAAATGAGGGAGAAGATTTTTGAAATTAAAGATAGGAGGAGATGAAGGGACTATCCTAAGTACACAAAGTAAAATCTAAGGAAAAGAATGGTCTAACCAACAAGAAGCCAACACTTGACATGAAGAAGTCAATGTAGAATTCTCATCCTTTAGATTAAAACTAAGCAAGCAAAAATACTAAACCTTTAAGGAACACCAATCTTCAGATGAATTAAGTCTTCACAAAAATTAGGAAGAGTAACGGTTGTATACAGAGGAACTCTTAATCACAGATAAAGCATAAAATCAGAATAACCTACACACAAAGAAAATAAACCTAATGCCTTGGAGTAAATCCCGAGAACTTCGAACAAAATAACAACAGAGCAACAAGGTCCCCAAGTATCAAGGCTTATAATCCTAAGTTTGAGAGATCCACAACTCCACAATGCTAAGGATAGTAAGCAAATAGTCCAAGTAACCTTAAAGCTTTTAATGTTCAAGTTGATTATTAAGTGTCTTCAAAAGAAAATAAAAGCTCAAACGAGCAAAGATAAAATGACATAAAGATAAATGCTCTAGTGAACAAAAGGAAAATAGCATGAGATGTAAATGCTAAAATTAATGGTACATAAAAGTAAAGGCACAAAATAAAGGCATAAAGTAAAGTTAATTGTTAGTAAATTAGAAGTTAGAAGTCATGTACATAAGGTTAGTTGAATGACCATCTTGAAGCTTTCTTTTGAAAACTCATTAGAAGATTGATAAAATCAAAGCCTCTCAACAATAAGTTTCAATTGTTTTTTGTCAAGTACATCATTCATTTCAAGTGCTCAAAACAACCATATATGATCAACGATGTTCAAATGATTCACTTAGACCAATATTCATGAAGTTCATTAGAGGATTGATAGAATCAAAGCCTCCTAACAATGAACTTCAAAGTTATTGAATCAAAGGTTTCAAATTAAACATACTTGGGCTTGCAAATATAGGTTTGGGCCACGAATGATCATTTTTTGAATCGGGACAAATTTGGCGCTATGTTAAATAATCGTAAGTGGACTTATGTATAAGCCACACCTATTTTGAGGTCGGTCAATAGCAATCTATGTACCAAACATGTTAGAGAAATGATATATAGATCATTCTCCAAAAACATGTAGCACAAGTAGAAACAAGAAAGGGATAAGATGAAGAGGGAAGGGAATGATAGTGTAACCAATGCATCAGATGAAATTAGGGTTTCAAATATCATCAACACCGTTCATACATTTTGGTGGATTTAGTTTTTCAACCTATCAACACCCAAGATCCAATGAGATTGAGGAACTTGTCCCAAAAAAGCACTCAAGTGTTCCCAAATCAGGTCCAATCAAAATAATAATAAAATATATTTAAATATAAAACAAAATTTAAATGATTTAAAAAAGGAAATAATTGGTAAAATACACAACATATATTAAAACACCAAATAAAAATCCTAAAAAAATATCATAAGTCAAACATGAGTCAACAAGTGTTGAAAAAGTTTTTTAGATTTTTTTTTTAAGTTAGAAACTATTTTTAAAACATAAAGAAATAAGAAAAATAAACCAAAATTTATGAAAAATAGTAAAATCAAAAATAAAAATAAAATGAGGTAACCAATGTTTGTCAAGAAGTCATTGGATCCTTCCATATTTTTTTTAGAATTTAAAAATCAAGAAAAGTATTTTTAAATAATTAAAACAAGTCAAATAAATTGAAAAATCATAAAAATATATCAAATCACAAAAAAAAAATTGTGAAAAATAAAAATCAGAAAGAGAAAATCAAAAGTATTTTTGATAATTTTTTCACAATTTTAGAAATTGAAATGAATTTTTTATGAATTTTTGAAGTTTAAAACAACTAAATAAAAAATCAGAAAATAAAAATAATACCAAAATAATGTGGTGCGTTGGATTCAAAGGAGTTGAAGCTAGGATGTATGGTGATCATCACTGAAACGCGTGTAGGCAACACAAAAAGCTCCAACCAATCAGATTAAAACAAATGGCTTAAGATCATTGATTGAAGAGCGACATGTAGGTCGCCTTCAACCTCCAGTCATCTACAAATAGGGAAAGGACAAGATTCTTCAAATGGAAACATTAGAAGCTCAGAGTTGTATCATTGGATTCGTCTCATCCAGATGATCCGAACCTTACCTCGCGAAAAAATTTCTTTAAAATGTAGCTCACTCGATTTGAGAAAAACCAGTGAAAAATTGCAAAACTAAATTTATAAATAAATGTTCAATTCTTGATGAAAATGCAAACTAAAAGAAGTGTGAGAATCAGAAGGAGGAGGAAAACACATTAGTAACTTGTTTGAAGCAAAATGATAAATAATTCTACCTGAACGAAGTAAGAAAATTTTTCTCTGAAACTGGATTTGGATAGCTCGATTCAATGGATAATTTTGCTTGTTTTTTATGTGGTTAGCTTCATAAAATTTCAATGAAGATGAAGAGCTCAAGAATTTAGAACTGGAAGTGCTCTAAAATCAAATTTGAAGTTGTAGAATTGAGAGGTATGGAGGAAGTTCGACATAGGTTTTCTGGCTCTCTAAAGCTTATGGTAATGAGTGAGATGTGTCCCTTATTTATAGCTTAGCATGATGGAAATAAAAAGTGAGTGAAATGATCAAGTATGAGTGGAATTCATGCGCACTTGCATCATGAGCAAAGTGTGACTTGTAATCCATCAAAACTCACTCAATTCTTGCGTTTGGATGCTTAAATAAGTCTGAGCAACTTTGTTAAATATGTTTAAGTGAAAAATGCGCACAAAATTGGTTATTAGAATGCACATTATGAAAATCAAATTCTTACTTCAAGCAAAATCTCAGTTTCATGGAAGAAACTTCAAGAGCATGGGGCACACAATGTAGGAGGCTTTATGATCTCATTCTTTTTGCAATGGAAAAATCTCATAACAAACTTCATAATGTTCTAATAAAGGTAGCATTTGGATGCTTTAGAAAAAAGTTATTTAAGTTCGAAATCAGGAAAAACACACGGGTACTTTGTACTCAGAAAAATTCTAAGTGTTGAGCTTCAAAATGACCTATAATGTCTTGTAAACTTACAAGCCTTTTCACTCAAATTTTGATCTTGATCCTTGGAGATGAAATGAAATTGACCCCTTTAATTGAATTATTGAATTAAGATAACTCAAAAATTATAAAAATTGAAAGAGTTATAGTCTTTGTAAGATGATGAACAAATTTGGAGAAATTTCCAAAAGACCTATAATATTTTCAAGTCTTGCATATTGAACCAAAGTTGTAGTATACACCCCAAAGATTATTCTAGAAAAAAAATGAGCTCAAGAAGATAAAATATGATCAAGTTATGATTATTTGAAGTCAAACCCTAAGATTCAAAGGCTTTTCAAAGGGACTTGTAATCTTCTTCAACCATTAGTGATTTTCCACTCAAAATTAGCATTAAACCCTTGAAGAGAACTTTTTAAGGACCCTTTAAAGATAATCATGGTTTGGAATCAATCAAAAATATCAAAAAAAATGAGCAAGATATGGTCCTTGGAAGTCAACAAACCCTGGCTCAGAGAGTGTCAAAATGATTTGTAACCCCTTTCAACTTTTGATGACTTTCCTTGTACAATTGGATCTTGTCATGTGAAGAGAAGTTGTTCTAGATAATGGTAAGAATCCATAGAAAAAAGAACCAACTCAAAATATTGAAAATTGAGAGAATTATGCACTTGTGATCACTGAATCAAGCACTTGCTCAATTAGGTCAAACTTGTTGAATCAACCTTGAATATTTTTTATCTTCTTTGAAAAATAGAGCATTATAAATCACATTAGACCTTGAAGTGATGTTATATTGAAGCACACTCAAAGATGGAGCTTAATTATCAATGAAATTTGTTGAAGAAGGCATGGAAATAAACATATGAACCTATGAATCTTCTTGATGAATGCCACCACCAACCTTGAGGAAAACTTGACCTAAATAAAGTGAGAGACATCTTTAAACAAAAAACTTTGATATCATAGACATAGCCTTGAAGCTTAAGCTCTTGTAATCCATTGAAAAACCATTTGACCGAGGATCATCCCTCGAAACCCTAGGTTAGATGGTGAGATGAATGTAGTTGTATCATCACCTACAATATGAGCATCCAAAGAAACATATATACATATGTTGATGTTAGTTAAAAATTAATCCACCTAAAAAAACACATATATAAAATACACAATTCAAGGTGCTTTGTGATCCCTCAAGAGAAAACTTAAAGATAGGATGAAGTAGAAGGGAGAACCAACCCTAACGTGTGATCTTGATATAGTGATGATATGAGATGATGATAGATCTTAGGGGGGAAATTTTGGGTATAACTGGAATAGCCGGGATTTTATTGCTCCTTGAACTCCCCTGTAGTCGAGCAGCACATCGATGTTCTCTATGTTCTCATCAGGGTCGGTAGTTACGTCGTAGATCCCCGAGTGTGTGGGTTTCTCTAGACTAACTGAGGGTGTGGTCTTCATGATCTCCCTGGATAACAGACCGCGTGGCTTGTTGTCATCTATATGTTAGGGGGGATGGTGGAATGTAGTTATTCTTACCGCTTCAAAGAGAGATTCTCCTTTGATTTTGCCTCGGCTTGGGCGACAGTGAGCGGTCACAGTCAAGTCGCTGCTCATTCTTGGTCTTCTTGGAGACTGGGGATCTTTGATTTCTTCGGGGAGGCGTGCGACCTCACTTCCTAGGGAAACCCATATCTTTCTTCTCCCCGCAGGGAGTCGGCCATGTCTTGGCTGTGATGGACTACGGGAGTCGTGACGTTTAGGTCTCCGAGGTGGAGACTTCGATTAGTTCTTCTCCCAGACCCCAATCATGTTGTTGTTTTGTAGGATAAGGGTGTTGGTCTGATTGAGGGAAGCGAGGAGAGCTGCCATGGACGGATCGGTGTTGGGCGGTATGGGAATTGGCTGGAGGAAGGTAGAAAGCTCCTCAAAAGGTTTCTTGGATATCTGATAATCCAAAAAAATAGTGTCATCGTGGTTGGCATCGACTGAGTCCGGGGACACGGTTCTATCATCTCTAGTATGGGATTTCCTCGAGAAGAGGAGGCTATGTGATCTCGTCTGTCTTACGTATAGGAGAAAGTATAGTTTTTCCATACATATGGTGGTCATCATTATCGACCATGATTTGAAGGTATCTTTGGTCTTCGGTTTCAAGGAAGAAGGAAGATGGGGTAGATAGTTTCTCACAGACGGCGCCACTGATTTGGACTGCTGGTCAAAATCGGATATGGACCGAGAAGATGACTAATGTTATGCTAGAATGGATGGAGAGGAGAGGGTGTACCTGTAAGGCACTATGATGTTAAAGTGATAAAGAGCACAATGAGATACAAGGAAGTGATTAGGGTTTTTTAGAGTGAATATTGGATATTTGGCCCTTACAAGTGTGAGGATTTATATAGTGCCCCCAGCGCTTGGCCATTGGTCCTTATTTTTGGGCCTGGATATTTGGGTCCACAAAAATAGGTAACTACCAGGACTTGATCAAAATGGGTAGTCATGCCCGTAACTAGTCGTTGCTCCGAGCACGGGTGGGATCACGGGCAGATGCATTGTGGACATTTTATAGATGTCTGATCCATGTGTGTTGAGCGGGCGGGCGTAAGGCTCAGGGCGTTGTTGTGCTTGGGGAGCAATCGACCAGGCATGCCCGACGGAGGACCAGAGCTGGTGGGCCAAAGTTATTGGGCCATGTTAGATATAGATCTTCTCTAAGAAATACGAGAGCAAAGAGCCCATGATGAAGAGCGTAATGACCTGTTTTCTGCCATGCATAAACAATAGAAAGAAATGATGGAATACATGAAAAATATGAAAGCATCACATGATCAATTAAATATTGACATACGGGTGATGCGAGGTAACCAAGCAACCATGTCATTGAAATTACAACACCAATAATTAAAACACCAGCACAACTTCAACCTGGTGCATGCAAACCAGGAAGCTATGCTTGGGAACATCTGTAACCTGCAGGAGTCAAATGCTGCATTAACAGAACAAGTTTGACAGCTAACCTTAGCTCCAACTTCTCAATGTCGAAGCAGGAGTCGTCACCCACGACATTGTAAGAACAAGTGTTTCCTACATCTGGCCTTGAGATTTTGATGATAACTTCACATGTTATCTTAGAGAACAATTATACACACTAATGGTTTCATCTAGTGTGTAGTTGTTACTATAATGTTCTGACTCTGGTAAAAGGCGTATGACGTCATCATGTTCTGAACATACACTCTGGAAGAAAACATGTGGTTACATGTTTCAATAGAGTCAAGGTTATGAACTGATCTTCTGCAACGTGTCTTAGGAATGTTAGTACAAGAAGTTTTGATCGTGGCTTTATGGTTTAGCTTTGGATGCCTTCTAAAGCTTTACTTTTGTGTTATAAGTTCTGAAGATTATGAAGAACAAGGTTTTGCTGAACAAGTTGTGATGATCTAAATAAAACGAAGTTCTTACAACCAAGTGCTGAAGACTCTGGAGAATAAGGTTCTATGTG
This sequence comes from Vicia faba, assembly GCA_948472305.1. Lineage (NCBI taxonomy): Eukaryota > Viridiplantae > Streptophyta > Magnoliopsida > Fabales > Fabaceae > Vicia > Vicia faba. The sequence goes on from OX451740.1 coordinate 490,750,593, forward strand.
ACAAGTTCTGAAGACTCCAAGACTTAGGTTCTAAGACTCATTAGAAAGAATCTTCTACAACAAGCTTCAACATTCAACATTCAAATATCGGAAGCCTATGAAGATAAGAAGAAATTTCAAATGGTTAACGTGTGATGTTGTGCAAAAGGTACATAAAGTGTTTGTGACCTCTACCCTCTAGGGTGGAATAAGGACATACCTTTATACTATATTGATAACCACTCTCAATGTGACTGTTGGGAACAAACAGCTGGATTTACAGCTATCTTTCTTTACTTAATGGTTTTATGTTTACAAGCTTAATAGAAAAATATTATTCAGAGGAAAAGGTGGAAACCTATCATTGAACAGTGATAGGATACAGAAATATTATTTTATACTGTTTAAACTCTTACACCTTATTCTATCCGTTGGGAACTAACTATTGGTGCAGGATGTTACAACTGGTTTGAAATACAAAATCATCACCCTTAATTTTTATCCTAAGGAAGGGAATATAAAGGATAATCCTAAAAAAGTTAGAGATTATAGGTTGTTGACTCGGTTCTAGACGAAGGAAAGGTGTTAGGCACCCCTCATCTACCTTGTTCACAAGGATACTAGGGTTAGAAGAGTAGTTTTCTAGGAAATATGGTTTTAATTTTTATTAGGGGAACTCACCACGATTTTAGTCGTATGCCTATGTATCCTCTTATGAGGAATCTGAGTCTCAATTCGTAGTTCGCATTTGGTTTGTGTTTTTTATGGATTACGCAAATATTTTAATTCCCCTTGTACTTAGTTCGGGTGTGTGAATAGTGGAGATTTTAGACCAAGTGCGCAGTTAATTAAAATATACTTTGTACTCTTATTCGAAAGTTAATTTTTGAATTAATTTAATAACGAAAAATGATTTAGTGTTTGGTTGGATTTTTTTAAGTATTAATTGTAAAAAATAGCTTATTTAAAATGCATGATTAAAAGATAATTTAATGCAAATAAAATAAATAATATTTTTTAAGGGTTGGAAAATAATATATTAGATTTATAATAATAAAAATATTAAAATTATAAATATATAAAAAATAGAAAATATAAATAATAAAATAAAATAATAAGGAAAATAAATTAAAAAATGTAAGGGGGTGTAAATTATGTTAACGTAGTAAAAATAGGGGGTGTTAACAGTATGGGCCTGAATTCAGATATTGAATTCAGGCCCAAAAGGCAGGGGTATGTTTTTTTGTCTACACAATAAAAAGAAGGTGAGTAAGGAATAGGGTCCAATTCCAGATTTTGGACTTGGCCCGTTAGGCAGGGGTGTGTTTTTGTGTATGTTAGAAAAAAAAACAAAAAAAAAAGGAAGGGTGCGCTTAGATATGGGACAGGCCCAAGATGGTTTAGGGAGTCTATTGGTTAGCGTATAGGAGAGTGCATGGTGATATCGTGAACGCGTGCATCTTGGGTCGTGTGGTTGAGATCATGTGGGTATGGATGAGGGTGTGTAATAACAGTCATAGGACCGCGCGTACTGGATCCCAGCGAAATTATACTTTTCACTTTACAAAACAACATTGTTTCATTCTTTCTGTTTATCCTCTTCTCTCTCCCTCTTCGCGTCTCTATCCTCTCTTTTCTTCTTCTCTCAACCCTAAACAGAGCCGCCGGCGGCCCTTCTTTATCCCTTACCTCCTAGATCTACTTATCCCTTACAACCCAATTTGTAAAACAACAATAAAAAAAACTAAGTTGTTTTACCTTCGGCCGTCACCGTTCTCTTTGTTTTACGTTTGCTTCCGATGAGGGCTCTTTCTACTAATCTTTTGTTCCTATTTGGCAGGTGCGGGATGACGACAAGGACAATAAGGGTGACGGAGGATTGAAATATAACTAGGGCTTCAGGCGTCAAAAACCATAGGTTGGGGCGATGATGAACGCGGGGGTGAGATGGATTACATCGGCGAGGCTTCTCTGTTCTTCTTCTGTTAATTTTTTCTCCCTCACTCTATTCTTAGTTTATGTTTTTATAATGTTTTTAGGGATTTAGATTAGGAAAGAACATTGTAATTGAACTTTATTATTAGATTATTTAGGAAATTAGGGATTAGAATTGATTCAGATTTGTATTTGGTCCAATTCTGTATTAATTCGTTAGGAAATATTTGATTTGTTTCTGTATTAGCTCGATTATGTCTTTGTACTGTAAAGGTTTTCAAATAAGGAATGGTTTGATTTGATTCTGTTCATGATTTGAACAGTAACTATTTGTAAAAACATACGTTATAGTTCTTTGATGATAACAGTAACCGTTCTTGTTTTGGGCTGGGCCTATAATGACTTTTTTTGTTATCTGAAATAGAATCATTTTAAATGAAATGGGCCTGTGTGCTCAAGTTATAATTTTGGCCCACTCATCTCAAACTCTTTTCAATTAATGAAGCAATTTACTTAATTAATAATAATAGTAATAACAATAATTTTAATAATGTAACATTTAAAACAAAATAATGCTCAAAACAAATCAAAAATTGAATGGGCCTCCTCATTGGACCTTAAACGAAAAAAACAGATTGCTTTACACACTTTTTCAATCGTATTCAAAACCTAAATGGGCCTTTCTCTAATGTTTGTCATTGGGCCACTTATATCAAAAGCAATACCCTTCTTCCTTTCTATGCTCAAATAGGCCTTTAAAATAAATTGACATGAGCCTTAACAAAATGAATTGTTTTATATGTCCTCAAACTTATCTAAGACCTAAATGGGCCATTCTGATTTAGAAATGGCCCAAGGTTTCCTTCAAAGCGAGAACCCCCTTCTTTATCACTTGAAATAGGCTGATACATTTTAACAAATACACCCCCCTTGTGAAACGAATGGATTTGAACAATTTACATGGGCCTTCTCTGATGTAGAAAGACCCATGGATTTTTAATGATAATTCTAGAAAATAAGAGATAAAAACCAGTAGGGAAAATTTGGTGTTTGATAGTTGCCCCTATTTAATCATTATTAGATTGAATGTTGCGAGAATGCGCAGGTCTCGCATATTCAAATCAGAGGGTTATTAAATAATGGAAGACCCCAAAATTTGTCCAAAAGATTATAAGGATCCGCTGTACAACATTCCCATAAGTGTGACGAGTAGGCATAGATGATGATGTATCATCTTACCAGCGTTTACACCAAATTCTATTTTAACTTATATATGATGACGCGGATACTTCGTCAGTATCTAAAAGAGATTGTAAATTTTGCATATTTACCATAACGAAAGAGGTAAATGATACAAGTTTTGCAAAGCTGACTTACTAGTGCTTGGAGACTAATATATTAAGTTTGTGACACGGATTTTGTATATTCATCGCCACCCAGGGGACGAAAGACATAGAGCTTAATGATTCATTAATGTATGGAGACTAACATAATGAATTATGTCGCTGAGAAAGATAACTTATTGCCGCTTTGAGACTAACACAATGAGCCAAATATTTTCGTATACCTATCACAACCTAAAGGATAGATAATAAGAGCTTGAAACCAGATATTTGGAACTTGGAAAGACGATATCGGTTGTGTCAGCCTTCAACAAGGACTCGATAAACAAATGAAATATGCTAGATTTAAAGCGATGAACCCCAAATTCACTGATGACGTTGGTTGTGTCAGCCCTCAACCAAGACTATCAACATAAATAAATAAACCCCAAATTCATCGATAATGTCGATTGTGTCAGCCCTCAACCAAGACTATCAATCATGAAGAAATAAATCCCAAATTCATCGATGATGTCAGTTGTGTCAGCCCTTAACCAGGACTATCAATCATGAAGAAATAAACCCCAAATTTATCGATGATGTCGGTTATGTCATCCCTCGACCAAGACTATCAATCATGAAGAAAAAACCCCAAAGTCATCGATGATGTCAATTGTATCAGCCCTTAACCAAGACTATCAACATGAAGAAAATAAACCCCAAATTCATCGATGATGTCCATTGTGTCAGCCCTTAACCAAGACTATCAATCATGAAGAAATAAACCCTAAATTCATCGATGATGTCGGTTGTGTCATCCATCAACCAAGACTATCAATCATGAAGAAAAAACCTCAAATTCATTGATGATGTCGGTTGTGTCAGCCCTCAACCAAGACTATCAACATGAAGAAAATAAACCCTAAATTCATCGATGATGTCAGTTGTGTCAGCCCTCAACCAAGACTATCAATCATGAAGAAATAAACCCCAAATTCATCGATGATGTCAGTTGTGTCAGCCCTCAACCAAGACTATCAATCATGAAGAAATAAACCCCAAATTCATCGATGATGTTGGTTGTGTCATCCCTCAACCAAGACTATCAATCATGAAGAAATAAACCTTAAATTCATCGATCATGTCGGTTGTGTCAGCCCCCAACCAAGAATATTAATCAAGAAGAAATAAACCCCAAATTCATCGATGATGTCAGTTGTATTAGCCCTCAACCAAGACTATCAATCATGAAGAAATAAACCCCAAATTGCTTAAATTTGAACTAGTTAGTTCACACATATAAGCTTGCTAATGATGGACCCCAAGAAAAATCATAAATTTAACCAAAGTGGTTTTGCAAGATGCCATGTATGGATAATGCCCTAAATTTATGTGCTATCTAAGTGTGAGGTATGCCCCACATGTTTTAAAATGTGTATGTACCAAAATGCTTATGTGTTTATGCCCCAAATGTTTGTATGTGTATGCCCCAAGTATTTTGAAAATGTTTTTGATAATTCTTCTTTATTAAACCATCGGGTTCTCAAAGTCACCAACTCCCCAATATTGTTTGTGGCCAATTGGTGAATATCCAAGTTGATTTGACTTTGGTGAAAAGTGTCAGCAAGATCTTGATGTTTGTATTGTAGGCGCAGGCGTATGTATGGATGTAGACGTGGACGTTGACATAGTTGTAGATGTAGGCGTGGGCGTATAGATAGGCATGGACGTAGGCATGGACGTAGGCGTGGATGTAGGCATGGTTTGATTTCGATGCTCTTCTAACCAAAATGCTTTTTGATGTTTTATCGAATGCTTTTAATTGTCAAGTCCCCAAAATAATTCCAACGCAGTATTCACAAGAAATAATCATAGTATTTTACAAACAAGTCTGAAAAAAAATGCAATTTGAAAGATTTGAAATGTCAATGTTTTATGGATAAATGTGCCTCTGAATAGGCGAGAGTAAGAGATGCAATTCCTTGAAAGAGGTGATTACATAAAGATTTTAAAACTTAAAATGGCAATGAAAATGATAACTGCTACTGTTGTTTTCTCTAATATCCTTTTGATAGCTCCTAATCTCCTTTGCTTCTGAGTTGAATGATTTGGATCCATCCCATCATTCGTGATTTGTAGTTGCAGTTCTTAGATCACAGTCTCTTTGTTCTTTATTTCTTTGAACGAGAACCCTAATTTTTGCTTGGTGTGATACGGTGGGAGAACTGACTTGGGTGTTTTGCATTTTATCGCAAATTTTGCGGTTAGAAAAAGTCGCCACCGAATTTTCTTTTATCCAAAAGGAAAGGCTGAAAAGAATAGGAAAGACCTTTGATATGGTTTCTTGAGTTCGGGGGGGTAGATTATGAAAAGGGAAGGTATTATCACCCATTTCATCCATAGTTATCTATGGGCTCTTAGTTGTTTGCTAGATCACTTGCTTTTGTTTGAAAATGTGCTTTGTGTGGTTTTTGAAAGTATTTTGAAAAGGCCATCGTTTAGGAAAACTTTGTAATAGTTCTCGTTCGTAAGAACGTATACAAAGTGTTGAGCTTTTGAAAATGTTTCAACTTTGGAAAATGTTTTGAAAGTGTTTTGGAAAGTGTTGGTGTTTGTTTTGAAAATAAGCGAGGAGTGTTTGATTTGGAATTGAATAAGCAACTAGGAACAATCTACCTATTCAAAAGTCTTAGTTCATTTCTACCTTTCCTTTGATATTGTTATCTTACCATTCATTTGGTAAGAAACCCTATCTTTGGATGTAAAGGGACGGACGTGGGTCATCGTATAGCCATGGTAACAATGTTGTGAAATATCTTAGCAATTCTCTTTGAGGGACTAAGATCATTTTGAAAGGCAACTTGGATAGCGTCATCGAGGGACTATAATCTTGTATTTTTTATTGATTTTGCTAGGATACTCCACATGCATAACATGGCCATTTTGGTAAGGCAACAAAGTGGATTTACCCTAAGGGTGCATGTGTGAGTAGTGTCTTGATTTACATGCTTGTTTATCTTGAATTAGGGTTTGCTAACTTGTTGATTTTAGTCTTTCCATACAAATCCTAATTTACTAGCATTTATATATAAAACATTAATTTGCGAAAAATAAAAATACTAAGCTATTACATCAATAGGGGAGGGGGTGTACAAATTTACAGATGGGGATTGCAAGAAAATTAAACCTAATTATTTATTACAACCATATTGAATATGTACAAGGATTGAATAAATAATGTACCAAATGAATAAATATACAATCATGTAAATGGAAAGGAAATAGACATTTGTTTGGATTTTTCATAAAAGGGTCTTAGCCTAATTAAGAAAATGATTAGTGAAAATCAAATAAAATTAACTTAAACTATTTAAGAAAAGAAATTAACTAAAAAAAGATTTTTTAGGTTTTTTTATGAAAAGGTTTTAAGAATAATATAAAAATTATTTAATTAAAATAAACCTAAATTCTAAATTAATTTTAATTTACAAGAAAATAATATAATATAATAATTAAACCTAATTATCTAAATATTAATTAAAAAAAGAAATTAATTTGTTAAGAAAATTGTTTTTGTTCTTTTTAGTTTTTATAAAGAAAAATAAAATATGAGTGTAAAAATAATAAAATAAATATTTTTAGATTTTTCTATTAATAATAAAAAAAATAATATTAGTAATAAAAATAATAAAATGAAAATATGAAAGTAAAATAAAAATAAAATGAAATAAAGAAATAATGGGCCAGGGGGTGCTGAAGCAAGGCAGGGGGTTAGAAGCTAGCAAAAGACCACCCGAGTGTATTGAGGCCCAGGCGTGTGTGTTTGTGACAAAAGAAAAGCAGAAATTGAAAAATAACACCAAAAGGTAGCGCTGGGTGTTGAACCCTTGACCTTATGCATACACGCGCACTACCTTTGCCACTGGGGTGGCTATACATCTGTTAACGTTGACACAACAATAAATATATAACACAAGTTATGCCCTGAATACAACTTCATCTTCAACCTCCAGCCATGAATCCTGTAACTTCACCATTTCTCAACAAAAATGAAAGATGCAAAAATGAAAGATGCAAAAATGAAAGTTGCTCCATTTTTCCATACAAATCCAACCATATAAATATCATAAGCTATAAATCAAAGATGAATGAGAATTTCTAAAAGTACCAAATTCTAACATAACTTTTTTCAGAGATTCAAACCTAAAATTCTCTAAGCTTAATCAATATAAATGAAATCTAAGGACATGTACAGTTTCAGGAAAATGATATCTATATTTTATATTCATAAATCAGAAATAAATGATGCTTGTATGAAGAGATAGAAGTTTGAAAATTTACCTCTTGCAGCTGGAGTCATGTATGGAGTTTGAGCAACCTTTGAGATGGCCTGATGATTTCTGTAGCTTGCCTGGACCTCCTTGAATGTATTCCAACTCCTACTTTGCTTTGAGGATGGCTGAAACTCCCAACTCAAGTCAAGTTGCAAGCTTCAGTTTTTGAAATAGTGGAGAGTGATGGAGGAGTTACAGTCTTAAAACAGGGGCTTGGATCACTTGTGTATGATGTATGTAAGGTGTCTGGATGATTAAGAATCAAAACGCACGAGTGGAAATGGAGATGGAGAGTTTTGGCTCAAAACTACCAAGTTGAGCAGTTCTGTGCAGCAAGGGTGTTTGGAAGAGTTTTAGGAGGCTTGAAATCATGTCTTAGCTTGAAATAAACTTGTATAGTTATATGAAAAAGATCCTAACACTTGAGGTGGTCAGAAGTGTGAGATATAGAGTTATGGCCATGTTACTTGATTTTGAAGAAAAGTGAAAAACATAGTTTCAAGGCATAGTACAAGCATGGTATGAGTTGTTAGAGGATTTAGACAAGTTTCTTATGGCTTTTAGATTGTGTGTGATCAGAAGAAAACAAGTGCAAAGCTCAAGAATTGACTTTGTGCATAAAAGCCACTTTTCCAAAATGGCAATGTTGCCTTTCTTCCTAAAATGGTATTAAGCACGAGCAGTGCATTGAGTGCTTGGATTAAAGATTTTAATAGCTGTGTAAATATTTAATTATGGAGTTCCAAACAATTTTGAGGCCTACAAAGCAAATATTATGCAGCCTAGGCTTGGATTTGATTTCTTGTTCATCGTGGAAATGACCTATAATTCAAGAATGAATGTCCAACTTCTTGTCTTCGGTTCTCTTTGCTAAAGCATGATCTCAATGACTTCTTGGACATTTTGGAAAGCTTTTAACATCCTATACAACCTCTATGTTTATCACTTTTGAAAATTCCCCTTGGAACTATGTGAAAAATTTCCATGAAGTTAGGTCAAAATCCTGCCTAAACTAGGGCAAAAATTTCACTAAGTTTCCAACTTTCATGAACATGTATTCACAAAATAATAACATGAAATCCATGAATTTCTAGGAGATGTTTGTTCTACAATATTTTATATTTTCCCAATATCTACAACTTTCATGTTGGAAGTTTCTTTTGAATCATCTTGTATCATGGTGAAAAAAATTGCTCAAAGTTGTGAAAAATATGAAATTTTCAACACTTAGAAAAATTTCTAAGTTTAAAAATTTTGACTTTTCAAAATGAAATCTTGATTTTTTTGATTTATTGATGAACAAGTTTCATATTTTGACATATTTTGATGAATTGTAATCTTTGACACTTGATTTTGACCAAAAAGTCAAAGTTTGACTTTTCAATGTATAGTTGATTTTTGATCAGTTGACTGAAAATTCATCTGCCAACCAATTAGACTTGAGGAATGTTTTGAGCCATGTAATTAGGTCAAAATTATGCATTTGAGTCCTTGAGATCATAACTTAAACCAATCAATCATTTGCTAGGTCAAAAATCAGAAATTGCCCTTTCTTAGTCAAAAACCCTAATTTTGACCATTTTGCCCTTTTGATGATCTGATTAAATTTCTTGAGGAATTGTGATCCAAACTTGATCAAATGACATATATGAGTTCATGATGTTTATATGGATAAAAAATTATGATGTTTGACTGTAAATTGGCCAGAGTTGACTTTTTCCCCAATATAGTTGATTTTAGGTCAACTAATCAATTGACTGGGCAAAAATGTGATCCAAGACTTGAAACTTGACATGAGCAATCTTGAGGGTCCAAGATGATCCATGAAAGTCATATGAGACATTAAAAGTTCAATTATCCTTGTGCAATCTCAAACCCTAATTTTCAGTCATCAATGCTTGAGGAGGTATCTTGAGCTGATCAACCCTAGTGCAGTCTTGAACCAAAGGAGATTTTATGGGAGATTACTTGATAAATGAGAGAGAAAATTTTGGGGTTCAACAGCTGCCCCTGTTCAATCTTCTTAAACCTGAAGAGTTAGATTGGCGGATCCGCCATTCGTGACTTGAAGGTGAAAGATGATCGAACATTAAAGTGCCCAGAAATTTGCACTCGAAGATGGATTGTGAATGGGCTTATAGATGCCATTTGGAGGAATGATGGTAAACACTGGAGGAAGTATCAGCTCAAATATTTGGTCAATTCATACTAAAATTTAATGTTTTTCCTGTGAGAAAAAGAGTTAGTAAAATGCAGATGTATGCATGATGTTCACTAGATGTGGTATTATGCTAAATGCATTTTGTATGTACGTGCTATGATGTATGAATGTGAGATGTATGTTTTTGTCTGGGAAAATAAATCCCTGACTGTTGCTGAAGAGTTTTGGGAAGTTGACTCCCGGATTTCCGTTGGGGATGAAGAATATACATATCTTCAAACTTTGTTGAAAGGATGCTTCCGCTGGGGAATATCTCTTGAACGTTATCTGGTCGGATCCAGGCTTCATGGCAACTTACTAGGGAAAGAGACGAATTAATTGTTATCTGGTCGGATTCCAGGCTTTGAAGAAAATTTCTTGAAATTGAATAGCTATCTGGTCGGATCCAGGCTTCACAACAACTTGCTGGGGATACAGAAGTTAATTGTTATCTGGTCGGATCCAGGCTTCGCAGTAACTAGAAATGGTAACTACTATCCGGTCGGGTCTAGGTTTCATGGTTTTTGGAAAGTTGTATTATTATTTGGTCGGGTCCAGGCTTCACAGTGTCTCTCTGGGGATCATAGTTAATTGTTATCTGGCCGGGCTCCAGGTTTCATAATAACTTGTTTGAAAACTGACATCTAGTCGGGTCTAGGATTTGCAAATTTCTAAGGTTGATGAGGTTAATTGTTATCTGGTCGGGTCCAGGCTTCACAATACACTGTTTGGGAATTTAGTTGTTATCTGGTCGGGTTCCAGGTTTCACAACGAATTTATGAGGGTAGTTGCTATCTGGTCAGATCCAGGCTTCACAATAACTTGTTGGGGTAGAGGCAAACTCTACTGGGGGAATGAAGTTAAACCTTGGTCTGGTTGAGTCCAGGTTCTTCTATATTTTGAAGAATTAAACTATTATCTGGTCGGGTCCAGGCTTTATAGTATCTTAGATTAATTGTTATCTGGTCGGGTCCAGGTTTCAGAAACTCAAACTGTTATCTGGTCGGGTCCAGGTTTCAACAATTGATAAAGTCAAACTAATAATTGGTCGAGTCCGGGATTTACAGTGACTTGAGAAGTTGACTATTATCCGGACGGGTCCATGCTTCATAGTAACCTTTGGGGATAGTAAAGGTTTTGTTGATGACTTTACTGGGGATCAGGGGTTATGGCCCTATGATTTGTAATAATCTGAAAGGCAAACTCAACTTGGATAATGTAGACTCAGTCGGGGAGGACAGACTCAGCTTGGGGAGGTATACTCAGCTGGGGGTAACAGGCTCAGCTGGAGAAGATAGACCAAAGCTGGGGAACTTTGTACTCGGCTGGGGAGTTATGCTACTTGTTGTTTATTGGGGAAATAAACCCTGTTGGGGAAAATAAACCCTATTGAAGAGGTGAGTTCCTTTTAGGAAGAGATCCACGAGGCTTCTTCTTGTAAAATTCAACTTAGCTGGAGAGAGAGCTGCCGAGAGATTGAGACTGTGGTTGAAAATTATCCTATGCAAAGAGACTTTGTGAGTAACTTTGTTGAGGAGGATGTTGATGAAATGACTTTGTGGGGGTATTCCATATTCATTAAAGAGGTGCTTGTTACTGCTTAGGTCATATGCGCCAAATAGTATTAATTATGTTCATATGCATATGTTCATTCAATTTTTGTTATTGGACAAGTTTGCATTCAAAACAAAGACATGAAGTTTGCACTTCAAAGTATATTTGTATTGATATTTTGCCCATGAATAGGCGTTTTTGTACAAAGAGACGGAGATCCTAGTAAGAGGAAATCGTCGAAAGGAAAACAAAATTAAAAACAAAAACAAATAGCCATGTGAAATGACCTCATTGCCTTCCAACTCTACTATTTCCCCAATATCTTCGAATGCCCCTTGTCGTTGACAGAAGTTGATTGGATTGATCTTGGACCGTTTGAACTTGGACCTTGGTGATAAAATTGACTGCGGTGATTCCACAGGACATAGTCATACGCTTTCTATCGTTAACTTTTGCCTGGACCGCCCTTTCGGGTTTTCAGCCCACTAGGATACCCATTTTTGCCCAAGTCGCCCTTTCGGGTTTTCAACCTGTCGGGTGTACAATCTTTTTCATATATCCCTAATTTTTGCCCAAACCATTTGGTTTGCCGGGATGACCTTATTTTCCTAGGTGTGTCAACCTAGAGGGTCTCTTATGCGTAGTATTTTTTAACTATGTACGTGTTTATAGGATGTGGTAAGTCTTCACCATCCATGGTAGTCCGCATCATGGCACCGCCAGAGAACACTCTCTTGACAACAAACGACCATTCGTAGGTGGGAGTCCATTTGCCTCTGGGATCTCCTTGTGGTAGAATGATATGTTTTATCACCAAGTTACCAGCTTGATATACTCGAGGCTTAATCTTTTTGTTGAAAGCCTTAATCATATGTTTTTGATACGTCTGACCATGACAAACAGCAGCCAATCGTTTTTCATCGATCAAGTTCAGCCGATCCAATCTCGTTTGAATTCACTCGTCTTTGCTTAAGCCTGCTTTATTCATAATCCTCAGCGAGGGAATCTGAACTTCCACTGGAAAAACAGCTTCCATGCCATAGACTAGAGAAAAGGGAGTTGCCCCAGTTGGTATTCTAGCTGAAGTGCGGTAGCCATGTAGAGTAAACAACAATATCTCATGGCAATCCTTATAGGTTACAATCATTTTCTGCAGAATCTTCTTGATATTTTTGTTGGCCGCTTTGATTGCGCCATTCATTTTCGGTCTATATGGAGAAGAATTGTGATGCTTGATCTTAAACTGAGTGCAAAGCTCAGTAATCATAGCATTATTGAGGTTAGTCTCATTTTCGGTGATAATCCTTTCGGGGATACCATAGCGGCAGATGAGGTTGTGTCTGATGAATCTGGCTACCACATTCTTGGTGACTGGGGCAAAAGAGGCAGCTTCGACCCACTTGGTGAAATAATCAATAGCTACCAAAATTAAACGATGTCCATTGGAAGCGGTTGGCTTGATCTCTCCAATCATATCAATGCCCCCACATTGCAAATGGCCACGGAGCTGTCATGACGTTCAGAGGGATAGGAGTCACATGGACCTTGTCAACATAGATTTGACATTTGTGACAAGTCCTCGAGTGTTGATGGCAATCAGTCTCCATTGTTGACCAATAATAGCCAGCTCTTAAGATTTTCTTAGCCATCGTATGTCCACTTGAGTGAATACCAAAGAGACCATCGTGCATGTCTTCCATGATTTCCTCTGCATCCTTCTTGTCCACACATCAGAGTAGAGTAGAGTCATGGTTGCGCTTGTACAATATTTTGTTGCTTAGGAAGAATTTGGTTGTAAATCTTTGTAATAATTTTCTGTCATTAATGGATGCTCCCTCTGGATACTCTTGTGCTTCAAGATATCTCATCACCTCATGGTACCATGGCTTTTCCGCGTCAATGTCAAGCTCACAGCAATGTGCAGGTTCGTTGAATATTTCAATTGTAATCGTAGGGGCTTTGTTTTCCCATCTGACCTTGAACATTGAAGACATGGTTGCCAAAGCGTCAGCCAACTGATTTTCTTACCTAGGGAAGTGCTCAAAAGTGATCTCTTTGAAGTAAGGAATTAGGGATAGCACAAGTTCCTTGTAAGGGATAATATTAGGGTGTTTAGTGTCCCAATCTCCTTTTACTTGGCTGATCACTAGAGCGGAATCCCTAAACACATTCAAATGCTTGATACTCAAGTCAATGACAGCTTTCAGACCCAAGATGCATGCTTCATACTCGGCCATATTGTTCGTGCAATCGAAGCATAGTCTGGCAGTGAATGGAGTATGGAAACCTTCAGGAGAGATGATTACAACACCAATTTCGTTACCTAAGGAATTGGAAGCCTCATCGAATACCATAGTCCATCGGGATCCTTGTTCAGGTCCATCATATAGTCCAGGTTTCGCACAACCGGTTACCAGCATGATGTTCTCATCAGGGAAGTCGAAGTTCATTGACTGATAATCATCCACAGCTTGATGGGCCAAATGATATGCTAGTACGCTTCCTTTGATGGCCTTTTGTGTAGTGTATTGAATTTCGTACTCAATCAAGATCATTTGCCATCTGGCTATTCGTTCGGAAAGGGAAGTTTTCTCGAAGATGTACTTGATTGGGTCCATCTTAGAAATTAACAAAGTGGTATGAGTTAACATATACTATCTTAGCTGGAGAGCAGCCCATGCTAGAACGCAACAAGTTTTCTCGAGCAGTGAATATCTGGTTTCACAGTCGGTAAACTTTTTTCTCAGGTGATAAATAGCATGCTCTTTTCGGCCATACTCGTCATGTTGGCCCGAAACACACCCCATAGAGTTCTCTAATATTGTCAAGTACATGATCAAGGATCTTCCTTCAACTGGAGGCATGAGAATAGAAGGTTCTTATAGGTATTCTTTGATTTTGTCGAAGGTAGCTTGGCACTCATCATTCCATCTGACTACCTGATCTTTCTTCAAGAGTTTGAAGATTGGCTCACAAGTAGCAGTCAAGTGTGATATGAAGCGAGCAATGTAATTGAGACGGCCCAAGAATCCTCTAACTTACTTTTCAGAATGAGGGGCTGGCATTTCTTGGATGGCCTTTACCTTGGCAGGATAAACTTCAATGCCTTTATTGCTGACAAAAAAACCTAAAAGCTTTCCAGATCGTACTCCAAACGTGCACTTATTAGGGTTTAACCTCAGCTTGTACTTTTTCAGCCTTTCGAATAGTTTCTACAGGTGGTCGAGATGTTCTTCTTCATTTTGTGATCTGGCAATCATATCGTCCATATATACCTATATTTCATGATGTATCATGTCATGAAACAAAGCTACCATAGCCCTTTGATATGTTGCCCCTGCATTCTTCAATTCGAACGGCATGACCTTGTAACAAAAGGTTCCCCATTGCATAATGAAAGTAGTCTTCTCCATATCTTCGGGATCCATCCTTATTTGATTATATCCTGAGAAGCCATCCATGAAAGAGAAGGATTTATGTTGAGCAGTATTATCAACCAAGACGTCAATGTGTGGTAGAGGGAAGTCATCCTTGGGGCTTGCCCTATTCAGATCCCTATAGTCTACGCACATGCGAACTTTCCCATCCTTTTTTGGCACTGGCACCACATTAGCAACCCATTGGGGATAGGATGTCAAAGCTAGGAACCCTGCATCAAATTGTTTCATCACCTCAGCTTTAATCTTTTCATACATATCAGGCCTCATGCGATGAACCTTTTGTTTGACAGGAGGACAATCTTCTTTTGTCGGTAGACGATGAACTACGATGTTGGTATCCAACCCAGGCATATCTTCATACGACCAAGCAAATACTTCCACATAATGATGCAACATCTGAACCAACCTGCTCTTGACATTGCCTTCTAAGTTAGCACCAACCTTGACTTCCTTCTTGTCTGCTTCAGTACCCAGATTTATGACTTCAACTGACTCTTTATGCGTTTGAATAACTTTTTCCTCTTGTAATAGAAGTCTGGCTAGTTCTCCCAGTATATCACAATCTTCTTCGCCTTCGTCTTCGGCTTGGTTAATTGGACATTCAAAGTCATAGTTGGCAATAGTAGAGTCATTGGAAATAAGATCTAGAGTGGATGAGGACCTGCAAGAGTGTGTGTGTGCATGTAAGATACATGGCTATTTTGAAAAATTTATTTGAAAGAAAGACAATGAACATAAAGATTTGAATGCAAAAGAGTCCAATGATTTGTACTGAATGATCACATGATTAAATGAACATAAATAAAACCCTTGACAAATGGACCAAAGTGCCCCAGGCCAGGCACATGGCTTAAAAGTCATTGTTAAATATTACAAACAAAATGTTCTTGAATTTAAAGAAAAGCAATAACAAGTAGATTACTCCTCAATGAAGGAGACAGGCACAAAGTCCTTTGTATGCCAATTCTTCAGCTCCGTTGTAGTTGGGTACACCCGATCTTCAAATGCAACTTCTTCGTCAGAATCACCTACAACGTTGACTTCATTGACATCTTTACCATGCTTCGGCATAGGCGTGGTAATTACATTCGAAGTTGGAGGAGGATCAAACTCAATAGGCTTGTTATCGATCAAATCCTGAATTTTATTCTTCAAGGCCCAGCATTGGTCAGTCTCATGCCCGGGGCTACTTGAGTGGTAAGCACATTTAGCATTCGGATTATACTTTGGTGAAGAGGTATCAGCGTTGGTAGGAGGGTCGCGCAATATCACCAAATTAGCCTTGAGCAAATGTTGTAAGGTATGAGACAATGACATGCCTAACCTCGTAACTTGTCTTCTTGGAGTTTCAAAACATTGATGATTTGCAAATGGTCTTGGAGTAGGAGTTGGATTGGAGATTCGGACGATATTGACAGACGGGTGATCATTCTTCTCGGTACGGGCCCTTGCCCCACACACAGCATTGACTTCCTTTTTTGCAGCAAAAGGTTTCTTGATAGGTTTGGAGGTGGAGGTAGATGCCACGAAGATCTTCCCACTTTTAATGCTGCTTTCAACTCTTTCACCGGTTAAGATTAATTCGATGAAACCAGAAGAAGAGCAACCAACCAACAAATTAAAGAAGGGGTCAGATAAAGTGCCCATGAACATGTCGATGTGCTCCCTATCAGTCAGGGGTGGTTGAACCCTACTGGCGAGGTCTCTCCACTTTTGTGCATATTCCTTAAATCCTTCATTCTTTCCCATGGTCATATCTTGTAATTGAACCCTAGTTGGTGCCAAGTCAGTGTTGTACTGATACTGATGGTAGAAGGCAGTAGCTAAATCCTCCCAAGTATTGATACGGGATCCATCCAACTGATAAAACCATTCAAGTTGAATTCCAGCCAAGCTCTCTTGGAAAAAGTGAACCCAAAGCTTCTTATCAGCAGTGTGCCGTTGTATCTTACGCACATAAGATTTTAGATGAGTTTTGGACAAGAAACTCCATCGTATTTTACGAAGATTGGTATTTTGAATTTGTGGGGGATGACTACCCCAGAGATCAAACCCAAATCATCAAAATCTAACCCAGGGACGGCTTGGATTTCAACAGCTTTCAATTTGTCTTCTAACTGCTTATATTTGATATCGGCTGGTGGATACTGCTCGTCAAAATAATCATCATCAGATACTTGATCATTAACATAGTCAGTCTGAGTACTCTTGACCCTACTAATCTGGTTCTCGTCCTCTTCAGATGAATCTCCTCCTATTGGGATTTGATGGACTGTCTCTTTTAACCTTCTACCCATGTTGAGTAGAGCTTTCTTCTTGGGCTTCTTCTTAACGGCCAGCAAAGCCATCATATCTTGCTGCCCCTTGGCTAGGGCTAGTAGAGTTTTCTGGAACTGAGAATTTTGGGCTTGGAGATCTTTCACAGTTTTCTCTAGATCCATCTTGCTGAAATAAACAGCAGAAACATAAGGAAACCTATTATGCGAAAACCTGGCTTGTTATGATGCATGGGATATGTATATGCAAAGTATTTCAAGGATTAATGAGATTTAAATTTGTATAGACAAAAGAAATGAACAAACGTCAATTTTCATTAAACAAAACAAGAAATATTACATCATGACTCTTGGGCTTAAAAAATAACTTTCTAAGATAAAAAGACTGAACGCATCCTCTTCGGTGCGAGATAGGCGTTCACACTTTGCTCTTCTTGTAGCTGTTTCATAAGCTCCAATACCCTCTTCTCACTAGCATAGAATTGATCTTTAAAAATATCTCGTTCTTCCTTCAGCTGAATCCAACCCTTTTGCAAGTCTTTGAGAGAGGTAGGCATGTCGGGATAGAGGATGGTATATGGGACCTCTCCTTCAACCACGGGCTCTATGATGATTGGTAAGATGGAAGGATAAGGCATCACAAGTTTCTGAGCACGAGTTCGCATCCATTTAAGGTAAGGCTCAAGGGGAATGGAATTCTTGTATCCTAGTGTCTTGCTATCCACTTTGTTCAACATCCTTCAAGCTCGGATAAACCTCTGACGATAACCTTGATCGTCATTCTCGTAGTCGAATACCACTCCTTGGATAAGCATCTCTTATGGACCATCCCTTTGGGCGTACCCAAACTGTCGTAAGGCTAAGCAGGGGTTGTAAGTGATACCTCCTCTAATTGCAAGTAAGGGGACATTAGGGAAATATCCACAATGGTCTACGATAGTAACATTCTCCAAAGATCGGGAACACCAATGAATATTTGAATGTCTGAGCGTTATCAACCTATGGGACCACCTTGAACCTTGCTCATTCTTTAATACAAATTGGGGAAGATGCGAAATAAACCATCTTGCCAAGAGAGGGGTACAACACATGAGGATACCTCTCTTCCTCATAGTGCGAGAGTGAAAAGAATGTAGGATGTCTCCTAACAAAGTAGGCATCGGGTTACGAGACATGAAGATTTTGACGGTGTTTATATCTATGAGTTGGTCAGGATTTGGAAACAAAACCATCCCATAGATGAGAAGGGCCAAAATTTCCTCAAAAGCTTGTAGGTCCAAGGAGTTCCAACAATCTTGAGCTTTCTCAAACAAGAACTTGGCTAAGAAACCTTTGACATCGCTCCTTGTTTCCCAACTAGTTGTGATATCAGATTGTTGCAAGTGTAGGGCTTGAGCAATCTCTTCAGGTTTTGGATCTCTTTCTGTACCACTGAAGGGTAGTTGATTGAGAATGGTAATCCTTAAGAGTTGGGAGAATTCTTCCAAAGTTGGCACAAGTTGATAATCGGGAAAAGTGAAGCAATGGAGTAAAGGATCAAAGAATTGGAAGAGCACCTTCATCATATCTTCATCAGTGTTGAAGGTAACCAAGTTTAGGAGGCGACCATGTCTTTCGGTGAATGGAGAATTCTCAGGAACCCTTAATTCTAACTCTTTAATTTGAGGAGTGATCCTTACGAGATTGACTTGAATGGTTTTCATGCGAATAGAAGTCATGTCCTACAAAATAGAACAAAGATAAATCCCAAAAATCCATGAAATGGTTAGTGAGTATGAGTATGACGTTATGATGTTTATGATGTCATGTACAAGTAAATATACACAAACAAGACAAACAAGTCCTTAGGTTTAGGCTTGCATGGAGTCTCATAGGTAAGTACCCTCTTGAAGTTTAGTTGGCTCAAACCTGTCCTAGAAATAGCAACCAGGTTCTAAAGGAGCTCAATATCACCGGTTTGTCTTTCGAGCATTGTTTCAGCGCAAGCCTCTTTCATGGCGACCGAAATATCCCAAAAAACCAAATCTCAAAGAGTGTAGTATCGAGTATCTACCAACTTAGGACTGCACCAAAGCCAGTCATCTCACTACGTCCTAATGGCCAAGTTGGTCAAGTAAAGGTTCTAAAGTCAGTTACTGCTTTATGACATCACTCAGTGGCCCTGTATTCTCCTTGACTACTCAAGGGCTACCAATACCCACAAATATGTCACACTAATATAGCTATTTCTTAGACCATGTCGGTATACCCCGCACAGTTTCCACAATGTATTGCTACTTACCTATAAGGTATCCCAAATCCATGTAGAGGATTTAAGCCCAAACAAAGAACCAAAATATAAAGCATACAAGTCAAACAATGAAAGCAAGTAAAGGTGATCTAGCCCTAAGGTAACCCCACTTTTAAGTTTTCCCCAGCAGAGTCGCCAGATCTGGTGATACGGTGGGAGAACTGACTTAGGTGTTTTGCATTTTATCACAAATATTGCAGTTAGCAAGAGTCGCCACCGACTTTTCTTTTATCCAAAAGGAAAGGCTAAAAAGAACAGGAAAGACCTTTGAGATGGTTTCTTGAGTTCGGGGGGTAGATTATGAAAAGGGAAGGTATTATCACCCATTTCATCCATAGTTATCTATGGGCTCTTAGTTGTTTTCTAGATCACTTGCTTTTGTTTGAAAATCTGCTTTGTGTGGTTTTTGAAAGTATTTTTAAAAGACGCCATCGTTTAGGAAAACTTTGTAATAGTTCTCGTTTGTAAGAACGTATACAAAGTGTTGAGATTTTGAAAATGTTTCAAGTTTGGAAAATATTTTGAAAGTGTTTTGGAAAGTGTTGGTGTCTGTTTTGAAAATAAGCGAGGAGTGTTTGATTTGGAATTGAGCAAGCAACTAGGAACAATCTACCTACTCAAAAGTCTTAGTTCATTTCTTCCTTTCCTTTGATATTGTTATCTTACCATTGTTTTGGTAAGAAACCATATCTTTGGATGTAAAGGGATGGGCGTGGGTCATTATATAGCCATGATAACAATATTGTGAAATATCTTAGCAATTCTCTTTAAGGGACTAAGATCATTTTGAAAGGCAACTTGGATAGCGTCATCGAGGGACTATGATCTTGTATTTTTTATTGATTTTTGCTAGGATACTCCACATGCATAACATGGCCATTTTGATAAGGCAACAAAGTGGGTTTACCCTAACAGTGCATGTGTGAATAGTGTCTTGATTTACATGCTTGTTTATCTTGAATTAGGGTTTGCTAACTTGTTGATTTTAATATTTCCATACAAACTCTAACTTACTAGCATTTATATATAAAGCATTAATTTGCAGAAAATAAAAATACTAAGCTATAACATCAATAGAGGAGGGGGTGTACAAATTTACAGATGGGGATTATAAGAAAATTAAACCTAATTATCTATTACAACCATATTGAATATGTACAAGGATTAAATAAATAATGTACAAAATGAATAAATATACAATCATGTAAATGGAAAGGAAATACACATTTTTTTGGATTTTTCATAAAAGGGTCTTAGCCTAATTAAGAAAATGATTAGTGAAAATCAAATAAAATTAACTTAAACTAATTAAGAAAAGAAATTAACTAAAAAAATATTTTTTAGGTTTTTTTATGAAAAGGTTTTAAGAATAATATAAAAATTATTAAAATAAAATAAACCTAAATTCTAAATCAATTTTAATTTACAAGAAAATAATATAATATAATAATTAAACCTAATTATATAAATACTAATTAAAAAAGGAAATTAATTTGTTAAGAAAATTGTTTCTGTTCTTTTTAGTTTTTATAAAGAAAAATAAAATATGAGTGTAAAAATAATAAAATAAATATTTTTGGATTTTTTCTATTAATAATAAAAAAAATATTAGTAATAAAAATAATAAAATGAAAATATGAAAGTAAAATAAACTAAAATAAAAATAAAATGAAATAAAGAAATAATGGGTCAGGGGTGCTGAAGCAAGGCAGGGGGTTAGAAGCTAGCAAAAGACCAAGGCTTATTGTATTGAGGCCCAGGCGTGTGTGTTTGTGACAAAAAAAAGCATAAATTGAAAAATAACACCAAAAGGTAGCGCTGGGTGTTGAACCCTTGACCTTATGCATACACACGGGCTACCTTTTCCACTAGAGTGGTTGTACATCCGTTAACATTGGCACAATAATAAATATATTACACAAGTTATGCCCTGAATACAACTTCATCTTTAACCTCCAACCATGGATCCTGTAACTTCACCATTTCTCAACAAAAATGAAAGATGCAAACATGAAAGTTGCTCTATTTTCTCATACGAATCCAACCATATAAATATCATAAGCTATAAATTAAAGATGAATGGGAATTTCTAAAAGATCCAAATTCTGACCTAACTTTTTTCAGAGATTCAAACCTAAAATTCTCTAAGCTTAATCAATATAAATGAAATCTAAAGACATGTACAGTTTCAGGGCAATGATATCTACATTTTATCTTCACAAACCAGAATCAAATAATGCTTGTATGAAGATATAGAAGTTTGAAAATTTACCTCTTGCAGCTGGAGTCGTGTATGGAGTTTGAGCAACCTTTGAGATGGCCTGATGATTTCTGTAGCTTTCCTGGACCTCCTTGAATGTATTCCAACTCCTACTTTGCTTTGAAGATGGCTGAAACTCCCAACTCTTGTCAAGTTGCAAGCTTCAGTTATGGAAATGATGGATAGTTGTAGAGGAGTTACAGTCTTGAAACAGGGGCTTGGATCACTTGTGTATGATGTATTTAAGGTGTCTGGATGATTAAGAATCAAAACGCACGAGTGGAAATGGAGATGGAGAGTTTTGGATCAAAATTGTCAAGTGGATAATCTCTGTGCATCAAGGGTGTTTGGAAGAGTTTTAGGTGGCTTGAAATCGTGTCTTAGCTTGCAATAAACTTGTATAGTTATATGAAAAAGATCCTAACACTTGAGGTGGTCAGAAGTGTGAGATATAGAGTTATGGCTATGTTACTTGATTTTGAATAAAAGTGAAAAACATAGTTTCAAGGCATAGTACAAGCATGGTATGAGTTGTTAGAGGCTTTATACAAGTTTCTTATAGCTTTTAGATTGTGTGTGATCAGAAGAAAACAAGTGCAAAGCTCAAGAATTGACTTTGTGCATAAAAGCCACTTTTCCAATATGGCAATGTTGCCTTTCTTCCTAAAATGGTATTAAGCATGGGCAATGCATTGAATGCCTGGATTAAAGCTTCTAATATCTGTGTAAACATTTAATTATGGATTTCCAAACAAGTTTGAGGCCTGCAAAGCAAAGATTATGCAGCCTAGGCTTGGATTTGAATTCTTGTTCATCATGGAAATGACCTATAATTCAAGAATGAATGTCCAGCTTCTTGTCTTCGATTCTCTTTGATCAAGCACGATCTCAATGAGTTCTTGGATATTTTGGAAATCTTGTAACATCCTCTACAACCTTTATGTTGATCACTTTTAAAAATTCCCCTTAGAACTATGTGAAACATTATCGTGAAGTTAGGTCAAAATCCTGCCTAAACTAGGGCAAAAATTTCACTAAGTTTCCAAGTTTCATGAACATGTATTCACAAAATCATAACTTGAAATCCATGAATTTCTAGGAGAAGTTGTGTTCTACAATGTTTTAGATTTTCCCAAGATCTACAACTTTCACGTTGAATGTTTCTTTTGAATCATCTAGCATCATGTTGAAGAAAATTGCTCAAAGTTGTGAAAAAATATGAAATTTTCAACACTTAGAAAATTTCTAAGTTTAAAAATTTTGACTTTTCAAAATGAAATCTTTATTTTTTTTTTATTTCTTGATGAACAAGTTTCATATTTTGGCATATTTTGATGAATTGTAATCTTTGACACTTGATTTTGACTAAAAAGTCAAAGTTTGACTTTTCATTATACATTTGATTTTAGATCACTTGATTGAAAATTCATTTGTCAACCAATTGGACTTGAGGAATGTTTTGAGCCATGTCATTAGTTCAAAATTATGAATTTTATTCCTTGAGATCATAACTTAAACCAATCAATCATTTGCTAGGTCAAAAATCAGAAATTGCCCTTTCTTAGTTAAAAACCCTAATTTTGACCATTTTGCCCTTTTGATGATCTGATCAAATTTCTTGAGGAATTGTGATACAAACTTGATAAAATGAAATATATGAGTTCATGATGTTGATATGGATCAAAAATTATGAAGTTTGACTGTAAATTGGCCACAATTGACTTTTTCCCCAATACCGCTGATTTTAGGTCAACTGATCAATTGACTGGGCAAAAATGTGATCCAAGACTTGAAAATTGACATGAGAAATCTTGAGAGTCCAAAATGATCCATGAAATTCATATGAGACATTAAAAGTTCAATTATCCTTGTGCAATGTCAAACCCTAATTTTCAGTCATCAGTGCTTGAGGAGGTATCTTAAGCTGATCAACCCTAGTGCAGTCTTGAACCAAAGGAGATTTTGTGGGAGATTAATTGATAAATGAGAGGGAAAATTTTGGGTTACAACACCTGGATTTCCCTTTCGAGTTTTCAATCCACCGGGATAATTTTTTGTGTATGTCCTTAATTTTTGCCGGGATCGCCCTTTAGGGTTTTTGATCCACCGGGACGCTCCTTAGTCTTCCATTTATGGTTCAAACTTATCGAGCTTTTTATACATAGTATTTTTTGATTGCGTCTGAATTTTCCGGATGCGGTAGTTTTTCCCCATTCGTTGTTGTGAGGATAAGACCACCACCAGAGAATGTTGTTTTCACCATATATGAACCTTCGTGGTTGGGTGTCCATTTACCCATGAATCGAGGCGAGGTAGCAGAATCTTTTTGAGCACCAAATTCCCTTCTTTGAATACTCGAGGGAGGAAGTTCTTGTAGAAGGCTTTCTTTATACGCTTTTGATATAATTGACTGTGGCACAAAGCTGTTAAGCGTTTCTCTTCAATGAAGTTGAGTTGATCAAGTCGTTTATTTACACACCCTGCTTCTTCAAGCTTCGTTTCCATTAGAACCCGGAGTGGCAGAATTCCAATTTCCACTAGGATTATTGCCTTCATGCCATATACCAGAGAAAAAGGAGTTGTACCTTTTGAGGTATGCATGAAATTACGATAGCCATGTAGGACAAAGGGAAGCCTTTTGTGCCAATCTTTGTATGTTTTTACCATTTTTTGAATGATTTTCTTGATGTTTTTGTTGGCAGCTTCAATGGCTCCACTCATTTTGGATTGATATGGTGAATTTATGATGTTCGATCTTGAAATTATCGCATAATTCCTTCATCATTTTGTTGTTCAGATTAGACCCATTGTCTGTTGATAAGTTGCCCATGCATTCTTTAGATCTAATGGCATTACCTTGTAATAGAGAATGCCCTAAGGTGCCATGAAAGTAGTCTTTTCCATATCTTCGGGTGCCATTTTGATTTTACCATAGCCTGAGAAATCACATATGAGTGAGAATGTCGAAGCTTGAGTTGTATTGTCCGCCAAAACATCTATGTGGGTCAATGGGAAATCGTCTTTGGGACTTGTTTTTTTCATATCCTGATAACCTACACATATACATTATTTGCCATCCTTTTTGGGTACTGGCACGATGTTAGCTATCTGAGGTGGATAATTTATCGCTGCTAAGAACCATGCGTCATATTGTTTGAGGACATCTTCTCGAATTTTGTTGCATATGTCTGGACGAGTTCTCCTGCGCTTCTGTTTGACCAGAGAGTAATCTTTCTTGAGAGGTAGTCTGTGTACCATAATGTCTGTATCCAATCCTGTCATACCTTTGCAATCCCAGGCGAATATAACCATGTACTCATGTACCAACTTGATCAACCTTTCTTTAACGCTTTTCTTCAATGTTGCCCCTAGCTTGATCTCTTTCAATCTTCCTCTATGCCAAGGTTAATGGTCTCAATAGATTCCTGGTATGACTGTATATTGTCATATTTTTGCTCTATCTCTCTCGCTAATTCTTCAGAAAGTTTAAGATCTTCATCATCTTCCTCTTCAGCTTGGTTGATGGGTGCATCAAAATTACATCGGATAACAGCAATAATATTATCAGTGAGTTTGGGCATGGATCTGCATGTTTATCCTGTTTTGGTGCCGTTTTTTTGTATGTGAATTTGGAAAAATGAATATGAAGAAAAGTATTGCCATTTTTTAAATATGAGAGATAAATGCAAAAGAAAGACAAGGATCTTAATTGAATACAAAACATAACTTTTATTGATCGTGAATAATGTCTGAAACAAAATGGGGACCCGTACAAGCAATCCCTATGTCTTGGGCTTGACATAGGTCTTTCAAAAACAAGAAAAACTACTTTGGTAAGAAAACGATCTCGGGAATCTCCACAGCAGTCCAACTCTTGAGTTCTTTGCTTGGGGCGTATTCATGGATAAAATCATATGCCCCTTTTGATGTTGCCCTTGTTGGATATCATTGATACCTGTCCACCATGCTCTACCACTTTGCTGATAGGGACTTCCTGAATGGGAGGAAACTTCTCTTTGACCCCTCCATGGTTAGTGACCACCTTAATTGCATTCATAGTCGAACCACCATGTGGAGGAATGGGGTTCGTCTTGGTGTTCGGTTTGTCAAAAGTGATATCCTGAGAATCCAACAAATCCTGAACCTTGTGTATGAAGGCCCAACATTTTTCTATAGTATGCCCCGGAGAATTGGCATGATACTCGCACCTAGAATTTGTGTCGTACATTGGTGGAGGTTCCCCAATTGGAAGAGCTAGAGGCTTCTGCTCTACCAAAGATGCTTCGAGTAGATGCTGCAACAATTGACTGTGAGGCATGGGGAGAGGGTCAGACTTTATTTTTGGCCTTTTATCCTGTGATTGTCCTCGTGGAATTATTAATGGTTGTGGTTCCCTTGGTTGTGAGGCTACAGCATTAATTTATCCTTCCCCTTTTTGCGAGAAGTTAGGAACATGTCTTTTTGAATTATAAGGGATATTAGATGATGCCCCTTGTATCTTCCCACTCTTTATGTCTTCTTTAATTCTCTCACCAATAATCACCAAGTAAGAAAATTCAGAAGAGACACTTCCTACCATCTTTTCATAGTACATCCCTTGTAAAGTTTCTATGAACATGTCGACCAATTCTTTCTCCAGGAGTGGTGGTTGTACTTGGGATGCCATTTCTCTCCACCTTTGGACATATTCCTTAAAGGACTCCTCTTTCTTTTGAGACAAGTTCTGGAGTTGCATGTGGGTAGGTGCCATGTCCAGGTTTTATTTTTATTATTTCAAAAAGGCATTAGCAAGATCTGCCCATGTCTGGATATGAACCTGCTCCAACTGCATATACAACTCTAGGGATGCTCCACTTAAGCTGTCTTGAAAACAATGAATCATCGGCTTATGGTCTTAAGCATAGGCATGCATCTTCCTGCAATACATGCGCAAGTGGTTCCTTAGACAGGTTACCCCTTTCTATTTTCCAAAGTCAAGTACTTTAAATTTTGGAGGGATCACTACCTTAGGGACTAGACCCATTTTGAGAGCATCTACATTAAAAGTGTCATAACCCTCCATAACTTTTAACCTTTCCTCTAGAGCTTTGTACTGATTAAGTACCATGGGATTCTCAGTAGCATGAGTATTGGTTATTCTCAGGGGTTCTTTATTAACATCCTCCATCTCGTGGTCTCCATACTGCAAGTCTAAGTAGTTGTCCTTGTTGTTAATTGGAAACTACAAGGTCTAATATGCTCTGCTTTTGGTAGAGGTGGGGAAAACCCTTCAGTATCAACTTGTCTTGCTTCTTGTGGAGCCATGCTTGGCTTTTGAGGTCCCGCTTCTGGATTTTTCCTTTATTGGTGACCACTCGATGCACCAATGGTTTGGGCTACTTCTTCAAAGGTTGTCCTGGGAATTTGTTATTGTCTTTCAATAATGTTCTTCAAGGCTAGAAGAACTTGGCTCATGTCTCCTCTCATTGAGTCGATGTTTCCCTTGACTTGCTCGAAATCCTCTCTGAATGCTGCTTGGCTCTCCTCAATTTGTTCCATCACTTTCAGTTGATGGGCTCTTGTTTGATATGGTGGCCAGGGAGGTGGTGGTTTTCTTCTACCAGTGGTTTAAGTGGAGAAGATTTTGAGCAATGAGTTTTTTATGAACGAGATGCGAATGTTTATGAATGATGAATGTTGATGAATATACAAAGGTTTAGTTTCGAATGTCTTATTCACTCGGATATATATATATATATATATATATATATATATATATATATATATATATATATATATATATATATATATATATATATATATATATATATATATATATATATATATATATATATATATATATATATATATATATATATATATATATATATATATATATATATATATATATATATATATATATATATATATATATATATATATATATTCAAAATTTTCCAGGTTTTTCCTTTTTTTCCTGGTGAGTATCTTGAAATGAATACATAGAAACAAAAGTATTTTCATTAATAATAATCATCCTCAAAAGATAATACATTTCAGATATTGAAACATATTCGAACTTAAAAAGCACTATTGGAAGTACCAGCATCTTCACGGCTCTTAGCTTCTCCTGGATTATTATTATCTTTGTCATATCTGACTTGACGACATTGATGCGGACAAGCTGTCTCCTTTTGGTATTCATTTTCATGATAATCTCACCAAAAAAATTTGTTATTACTTTTTCAACCCTGTGAATAAGGCAAATAAAAAGGAAATGGAGGATAGATATGTGAAATGCAAAAATGTATGAATGCGTGAATGTAGGGCTTAGTGATGGGATTTTATGAAAGGTACCCTTAGAAGGTAGGCCCCTTAGTTTTAGCCTATGGATAGTCTACCCTCCCCATAAGGTGGTTTCTCTAAGGGTATGATGAATAACACTAGGGGAAAAGGCACAATGGCCTCCCTTAAGTGGAGCCTCTTTATAGACCGAAACTTTCGTTTCTAGGTCATGAAAGGTCTCATCATGAGATTTTGGTTTAACGGTCGTACAAAAATACATAGGTGTCATTCCAAAGTCTTACTTCCCAAGAGGATGTCTCTTTAGAGGTGTTCCTTTTGCGGAATTCCACCGAATCTAGGCGAAATCATCACATAAACTCATAGGGATGATGTATCCCTTTGACTAATAGACGAACCTTCTTTCTAAGGGTTCTTGGAAATATTTTTGTAATAATTTAAATCCCACCACAGATATAATATGATAAAATATAATAAGCAAAATAAATAAATAAATAAAGCAAAATAAAGAAAAACCAAAAAGATAAGAAAAACCCTAAAACCTAAAGTAAAGGCTTCTAAACTTAGGGTTGAATCCCCAGCAGAGTCGCCAACTGTTGCAACTGGTTTGAAATATAGAGTCGTCACACTTAACTTTTATCCTAAGAAAGGGGATATAAAGGATAACCCTAAAAAAGTTAGAGAATCTAGGTTGTTGACTTGGTTCTAGACGAAGGAAAGGTGTTAGGCACCCTTCATCTACCTTGTTCACAAGGATACTAGGGTTAGAAGCACAATTTTTTAGGAAATAGGGTTTTAATTTTTATTAGGAGAACTTGCCACGGTTTTAGTCGTATGCCTACGTATCCTCTTATGAGGAATCAGAGTCCCAATTTGTAATTCACATTTGGTTTGTGTTTTTTATAGATTACGCAGATATTTTAATTCCCCTTGTACTTAGTCTGGGTGTGTGAATAGCGGAGATTTTGGACCAAGTGCACAGTTAATTAAAATATACTTCGTACTCTTTTTCGAAAATTAATTGTTGAATTAATTTAATAACGAAAAATGATTTAATGTTTGGCTTGGATATTTTTTAAGTATTAATTGTAAAAAATAGCTTATTTAAAATGCATGATTAAAAGATAATTTAATGCAAATAAAATAAATAATACTTTTTATGGGTTGGAAAATAATATATTAGATTTATAATAATAAAAATATTAAAATTATAAATATATAAAAAATAGAAAACATAAAAATAATAAAATAAAATAATAAGGAAAATAAATTAAAAAACATAGGGAATGTAAATTATGTTAAGGTAGTAAAAATGAGGAGTGTTAACAACATGGGCCTGAATTTAGATATTGAATTCAGGCTCAAAAGGCAGGGGGTATGTTTTTTTGTCTACACAGTAAAAAGGAGGCGTGTAAGGAATAGGGCCCAAGTCCAGATTTTGGACTTGGCCCGTTAGGCAGGGGTGTGTTTTTGTATATGTTAGAAAAAAAACAAAAAAAAGGAAGGGTGTGCTTAGATATGGGCCAGGTCCAAGATGGTTTGGGGAGTCTGTTGGTTAGCACATAGGAGAGTGCACGGTGATATCGTGAACACGTGTATCTTGGGTCCTATGATTGAGATCACGTGGGTATGGATGAGGGTACGTAATAACAATCATAGGATCGCGCTTACTGGATCCCAACGAAATTATATTTTTCATTTTACAAAACAATATTATTTCATTCTTTCTGTTTATCCTCTTCTCTCTCTCTCTCTCTCTCTCTCTCTCTCTCTTTGTGTCTCTATCCTCTCTCTTCTTCTCCTCTCAACCCTAAACAGAGCCAACCCTAGACAGAGTCGGTGGTAGCCTTTCTTTTTCCCTTACCTCCTAGATCGACTTTATCCCTTATAACCCAAATCGTACAACAACAATAAAAAAAAGCTAAGTCGTTTTACCTCTGGCCGTCACTGTTCTCCGTGCTTTACGTTTGCTTTCGAAGAGGGCTATTTTTGCTAATCTTCTGTTTATGTTTAGCAGGTGAGGGATAACGGTGAGGACAATAAGGGTGACTGCGGTTCGAAATATAGCTAGGGTTTCAGGCGTGGAAAACCCTAGGTTGGGGTGGTGATGAACATGTGGGTGAGATAGATTACAGCGGCGAGGCTTCTTTGTTCTTCTTCTGTTAATTTTTTTTCTCCCTCTCTCTATTCTTAGTTTGGGTTTTTATAGTGTTTTTAGGGATTTAGATTAGTAAAGAACATTTTAATTGAATTTTATTATTAGATTATTTAGGAAATTAGGGATTAGAATTACTTCAAATTTGTATTTGGTTCGATTCTGTATTAACTCGTTATGAAATATTTGATTTGTTTCTGTATTTTCTCAATTATGTCTTTGTACAGTAAAGGTTTTTGAATAAGAAAGGGTTTGATTTGATTGTGTTCATGATTTGAATAGTAACTATTTGTAAAAACATTCGTTATAGTTCTTTGATGACAACAATAACCGTTCTTGTTTTGGGTTGGGCATGTAATGACTTTTTTGTTATTTGAAACAGAAGCATTTTAAACAAAATAGGCATGTGTTCTCAAGTTATAATTATGGCCCACTCATCTCAAGCGATTTTTAATTAATGAAGCAATTTACTTAATTAATAATAATAGTTATAACAATAATTTCAATATTGTAATATTTAAAACAAAACAATTCTCAAAATAAATCAAAAACTGAACGGGCCTCCTCATTAGGCCTTAAACGGAAAAAATAGATTGCTTTACACACTTTTTCAATCTTATTCAAAATCTAAATGGGCCTTTCTCTAATGTTTGTCATTGGGCCACTTATCTCAAAAACAATACCCCTCCTCCTTTCTATGCTCAAATGGGCCTTTAAAATAAATTGACATGGGCCTTAACAAAATGAATTATTTTATATGCTCTCAAACTTATCTAAAACCTAAATGGACCATCCTGAATTAGAAATGGCCCAAGTTTTCCTTCAAAGCGAGAACCCCCCCTTCTTTATCACTTGAAATGGGATATTACATTTTAAAAAATACACCCCCTTATGAAACGAATGGGTTTTAACAATTCACATGGGCCTTCTCTGATGTAGAAAGGCCCGTGGCTTTTTAATGATAATTCTGGAAAATAAGAGATAAAAACCAGTAGGGTAAATTTGGGGTATGACACAGGAAAAATCTATTATATCCTTTCAATGTCTCTCTCTGTCAAGGGCTATAAAAGAAGATCAAAGCTTCAAAGATAAATTGGTGGTTAGTGGTTTAACTGTTGCCATTGGCTAACAAGTTTCATCATGTGGAAGGAAAACAGTGGACTATGAAAATGTTAAAGCTGCAATGCTATACATACTGAAGACCAATAAAAGAAGAGAGAAAATAAAGAAGAAGATTACAAGGTGTTATTTAACCTCCAATCATATACATCTTGGTAGATCTCAGATATAGCAAGGAGTTATTTCTCAACAAGAAGATGAAGAAGAACACTACAAGATGCTACCAAACTTCTGATCATATACATCTCGGTAGAACATTGTAATGAACACTAAAGTTTTTGCTCGAGTAGTGTTTTTGTTCATATCTCTTCATGTAAATTGTTTAACACTTGAGTTGTTGCTCGTAGAAGTGTTAAAAAAATATGTACTTAAAACACTTGTGTAATCTGCTTAGAAGAAGCAACCATGTAAACACAAGAACCCATCAACTATTGTTGATTAGTTCCTTGAGAGATTGAGTGAAGGCCTGATCTCAAGAAGATAATGGTTGTGGACATTATAGGAAATCCTGATAGGAGATTTTGCGAGAACAAATTATGTTGGGTCAATGTTAGTCATATCTCAAAAAGGAACGAGTGAAGATCAAACTCTTGTGAGATCCCTGATGGATATCATTGCAAGGAAATCCTGATAGGAGATTATGAGGAATTGAATTCTATTGGGTCAATGAACGTTATATCCAGTTTGGATCCCTGAACGTGTCATTGGATATTAGTCACTGGCGGTTACTCGTGCGACTGTAATCAGTTTAGTTATAGTGGATTAAGTCTTTGGATAAGGCAAAATCATCCTTGCGAGGGTGGACATGAGTAGCCTAGTTAACGACGAACCTATATAAAATACTTGT
This sequence comes from Vicia faba, assembly GCA_948472305.1. Classification (NCBI taxonomy): domain Eukaryota; kingdom Viridiplantae; phylum Streptophyta; class Magnoliopsida; order Fabales; family Fabaceae; genus Vicia; species Vicia faba. Next base: position 490,782,586 of record OX451740.1, read on the forward strand.
GTCTTTTTTCTTCATTATCTTTATTACTATTATCATTAAGTGCTTAGAATTTTAATGAGAAATGTTTTCTATGAACACAATCAACCCCCCTCCCCCCTTCTTATGTTTTCTCTACCTTCAATTAGTATTAGAGCCCGACTTTGTTGTTAATTTAAGATCAAACACTTAACTGTGTAGAGAGGTCCAGTTAGAGAAAATTTTGTATTTGTCTACTACTTAAATGATAGAAAGCTTTTCTGATTCAAAACCCGTTCTGTAGAGGATTCAAAACTCTGGTCTAGAATAAGAAAATTTGAAGACGGAATTCTTGAAATAAGTTCTCAGGATTATGAAGGCCCAAGTACCTGATGGAAATGGATTTATATTTTCAATCAACAAAAGTTTTCCATTAGAGGCAAAGGTCAACTTTTAGCACTTCAACTCAATTAAAGTTGTCATCCAAACAACAACCACTGCAAGCTGAAATGGATCTATTCAATGTTACCTTATGGAGATCTGTCAAGAAGACTGCCGTCTCTTAAATATGCACTCCAAAATAAAAATAAACGACACATCTAAAAAGCTTATAACAAGTGTTGCATATTAGATTTTGAAGTCAAAAGGAGAAAACGCCACTCACCAGGGAGAAGATCAAATCAGAACATCTCGGAAGTATATGAAAACTACTTTCAGATTATGAAGAAGATAAAGTAGTTATTGAAGAACAAGAAGTGAAGAATTCAGAAGATGATCATCTAGAAAATTCTTACTTTCAAGCTCTGAAGAAGGCACATACCAAGAAGTTACAAGTTGTTAGAAGTATGAACAGAATCTCGTGATTCTCAAAGAATCCCTTAAAGAAAGATCTAGGATTAAATTCATAAAGCATCAACAGGTGTCATCTAAACTCTCTCCCTCTCTTATTATGCTTTTTTACATTTATTTGTGTTGTCTCTTCATATTCGTTGTAATACGTCACACATGCTCTATAGCATTTTCTTGAAAGTAGGAATATGTCATCATTACTTTCCTTGCATACACGTTTCCATAAATTTATCTATATGTTTTTTAATTATATATAACCTTCCCCTCCTTTACCGCTTACTTAATTTCAGTCGACTTCTAGTTCAAACCCTAAAGCTCCCAAAATCAGTTATGAACTCTCAAATCAAAGTTGCTCTTGAAAGACTCTCTCCTCCAAACCGAAAACCCTTTCCTCATCTTCTCTCTTTATCACATAGAAATTATCAAAAGAGTTTAGAAGAAAAACAACATGATGCTCCTGAGATTACTCTCTCTAGAGATTTGGATTTCTTAAATGTTCTTTGTGAAGCCTTAGTATATTTTCAAAACATAAAAGATAATGGCTTTGATCTTTTGGTTGTTGTTACAAACCAAGGATGGGAAAAATACTTCAACCTTCTCAACGGACCTGTTCTTCCTCACCTTGCGAAATACTTATGGATACATGCAAAGTCATCAACCTTCCAAGTGGTATCATTTGTTGGAGGAAATAAGTTTATCGTTAATGAACAAATCATCGCCAAAGTTCTCAATCTTGATGGAAATGGAATAAGATGCTATGAGGAAAACAATCGATGGTTAAAAATGATGGAAGTCTATCAAGTCATATTCAAGTCACAGAAAGCCTCAAAAAGTGATGGTCTTCATGGTTATCTAAAGATTTTAGCTAAAATATTTGAATCATCAATAATCCAAGTACCTCAAAGGAAGCATGCACCAACTGTTCCTGGAGATTTGTTATACATATTGTACTTCATATCCTTAGGCGTTTGTATAAATCTCCCCTCTCTTATTTTCCATCATCTGAGAGATGATGTGAGAATAACCAGAGATGGAAGTGATGGAAGGAAAAGTTATATTCCTCTGGGAAGACTCTTATCTAGTATCATCACTGAGAGTATCGATCTAAAGGATTTAGATGAAAAAGACCTTAAGATAACCATTGGTGACCCTTCAACTCTATGAACCTGGTAGAAATGGGAATTCTGGAAAAGGTGTTCAAACCACCTGAAGAAAAGGCTATGAACATCAGCCTACCAAGAACCCCCCCCCCCCCCCCCCAGTTCAGAATTCAGAATCAAAACAAAAGTTTAAGGGCAATGTTTGTTTTCAGAAACTCTAGCATGGTAGTAGATGGTGAAGAAGAAAGAATACAATGTTGTAAGAAACCACATCTCTTTTCACCAAAAGAGGATCTATATAGAAAGAAAATGTCAGTCATAAATGTCGTGTTTCAAGAACCTGAAACATCTCAAAAGAAAAAGAAGAAAAATAAAATGATAGATTCATCCATTGATATGAATGAATCTAATGTCCCTTGCTCCAGTTCTGGTCCTAGGAATATTGTCTTACCTCTTCCCTCATCCTCCATAGTGTTCTCCACAACCATTGTTACCTCTCCACTCCATCAAAGTTCAGATGTACCAGAACTAGATCTTGAAGAAAGCATCTCATTGTTCACAGAAGATACTTTAACATAAATTTAGAAGCTTCGAAACCTATCTGGCTCAAGCACTGATTCATCTCTTATAAGCAAGAACTGGAATGAGTTTAGCAAGTGGTGAATGCTGAATTTCTAAGTTTACAAGATTTTTCCAACCAGACCAAGGAAAAGTATTTGACTGAGACATCAGAAAAGGCTCTAGCCCTGCAAGCTCAAAGAGCATCTGAAAAGGAAACAACTAAAAAGAAGGTCGTAAAAAGAGAAGCTGCCAAAAAGGATCAAGCTGAGATAGAAGAATTCTCCATCAGAAGTTCTGGCTTATTTTCCAAGCTTCTAAAGTCTATGGAGGAGATGCATAATGAATGGAGTTCAATAACTTGATTAAGGAGTTTATTAGAACGTTTGATCAAAACAACCAAGACAATCTTTTACCTTAAACCTTTGTCATGCATGTTAAGATAGGTTGATTAGTTTGAACCCCTCATCATAGTCATCCTTCTTGTATCATGATAACTACTTGAATGTCATCTGTTGTCTTTTTGAAATAGGAATATATGTATCTAACCTTCCTACCTTTTGGAATAGCTCTATCTAAAATCTTCTTTAGAAAAGGATTCTTTTTGGGGTTTACGGAGAACTGGTCCTGCAAATGGTCTGGTAAATAAAAAGTGTGAAGTCTTTTTAAGGTTGAATGATGTCTATTTATTATTTAACTGTCTCTATATCTACTATCGCTAGTTTCTTTATTGAGTCTGTATTGTTTTTCTTTCATTCAATGAATTATATTTCTTATGTTAATTACCTACTTATTTAACTTTTCTTTATCTTTATTACCTTTCTGATTTTTCAATTAATCCATGTGATTTATATTCTCTTTGGCTTTAAATAATATTAAATTTCTCTGTTCTGACTTATATTATTCTTTATCCCCTCTATTTCCTTCAACTGGTATTTCAATTTATTTTCTGTCCCTGTTTAATCATTAAAATGTCTCTATTTTGTTGCATGATTGCATTCGATATATGTGTGATAAATCAACATTTCCATAAAGATAGGACTTAACTATTATCCAAACAATTCTCTGGATTGAAAATGTTTTTCTTCAAAAACCATTTCTCTCTGTCCCTTATCACCTTTTTTCTGTATAGCAAAAGGCGAGAAAGTAAAATGATATTTTGATAACAAATAAACAAACATGTATAATGTTATTGCTACTAACTACTTGTTTGATGTTTCAATCTGGGAACTCTAAACAAGTTCACCAAGTATTCAAACACAAGTTGAAGAAGAAGATCCTAATGCAAAGGTTGAGAACCTTATGGATGATATCAACTCATATTTTATATCTAAGATTTTGTGCATCTTGTGAATATATGAATATTCAAATAGATATACCAAACACAATTCAAATTGGTTTGTATAGGAGGGAGGGAGGTCTATGACCGCAAATATAGAATCATGTTGTTACAATACTCTTAGTTTGCGAGCAAGTACCTATCGACACAACCCTAATCAAAGTGGAGTTTGTAGCTAAGAATAAGTATTTGCGCGTTGTTGTACCCCAAAATTTTCCCTCTCACTTATCAAGAATTTGCTTACAAGATCTCCTTAGCTCAAGTTTGCATTAGGGTTTGATCAACTCAAGACATCCCCTAAGCACTGATGACCAAAATTAGGGTTTGAGATTGCACAAGGATATTTGGACTTCCAATGCCCCATATGACTTTCATGGATCATTATGGATCCCCAAGATTTCTCATGTCAAGTTTAAAGCCTTGTATCACATTTTTGCTCAGTCAATTGAGCAGTTGACCTAAAAATCAAATGTATTGGGGAAAAAGTCAACCATGGCCAAATTACAGTAAAAATTCATAATTTTGGATCCACATCAACATTTTAAACTCATATGAATCATTTGATCAAGTTTGGACCACAACTCCCCAAGAAATTTGATCAAATCTCCAAAAGGGCAAAATGGTCAAAATTAGGGTTTTGACTGGGAAAGGGCAATTTCTGATTTTTGACCTAGAAAATGATCAATTGGTTTAAGGAATGATCTCAAGAGTCCAATTTCATCATTTTTACCTAATAACATGGTTCAAAATATTGCAAGTCCATTGGATTGACAGATGAATTTTCAATCAACTGATCAAAAGTCAACTGTATACTGAAAAGTCAAACTTTAACTTTTTGGTCAAATTCAAATGCCAAAGATAACAATTCATCAATATGTGTAAAAATATGAAACTTATTCATCAAGAAATCAAAAAGTCAAGATTTCATTTTGAAAAGTCAAAATTTCTAAACTTAGAAATTTTTCTAAGTGTTGGAAATTTCTTATTTTTTCATAACTTTGAGCAAAATTTTCACCATAATTCAAGATGATTCAAGAGAAACTTCCAACATGAAAGTTGTATATATCCATGAAATCTACAACTTTTCTTCACACAACTTCTTCCAAAAGTGCTTGGATCTCAAGTTATAATTTTATGAACATGTGGTCATGAAACAAAACACTTAGTGAAATTTTGCCCTAATTTGGTCAGGATTTTGACCCAACTTCATGGCACTTTTTCATATAGTTCCAAGGGGAATCTTCAAAATCAATTCAAATATGGGTTGTAGAGCATATTACAAGCTTTCCAAAATTTCCAAGAACTCCTTGAGATCATTCTTAAGTAAGGTGAATCGAAGAGATGAAGTTAGGGTTTTGTCACTTAATTTATAAGGCATTTTGTGATGAACCAATTTCAAAATTCAAACTATGCTGCATAAACACTACTTTGAAGGCCTCAAACTTGTTAGTAACTCCATAATTAATGGTTTACAAAGTTGTTAGAGGCCTCACTTCAAGCATTCAATGCATGGACATGCTTTATATCCATTTTTGGAAAAAGGTTACATTGCCATTTTGATAAAGTGACTTTTTGTACAAAACTTGTTCTTGAGCCTTGCACTTGTTCTCTTTTGATCAAAAAAGTCCTATAACCAATAAGAAATGGTTTAGACACTAATAATCACTCAGCCCATGCTTGTACCTCCTCTTGAAACTTGTTTCCCTCTTTTTCTTCAAAATCAAGTAACCTAGCCAAAAGCTATAAATTTGTACTTCTGACTTGCCAATGCTTTCAAACACTTTTGTTTATACAAACATAAACAATTACATAAACAGACGAATGCTCAAGCCTTGAAAGAACCTAAAACTCATAAACACATTTCACACTTCCATTTTTACACAAACTGACCAAATGCTTGAAACTCATAATCTACTCGTGCGTTTCTTGGCCTTTTGGTTTCTAAAGTTTATAAACATCATATAGAAGTGATCCCACACCCTGTTACAGAACTGTAACACCATTAACACCATCCTCCATTTTCAAAAACAGAGTTCTTCACATTGACTTCTCCAGACCATTTCAGCCATCCATTGCTCAAGCTAATCATTGAATTAGCTTCCTGGGACCTCAAGGAAGTTAACCTGATCATCACCATCACTTGAAACAAGCTCAAACTCAAAACACGATTTCCAGTTTTGAGGTAAGTTTTCTAACTTTGGATCTCTTCATACAGGCATCCTCAATGATTTATTTGTGAACAAAACATGTAGATATCATTGCCCTAAAGCTAACCATATCCGTAGTTTCCATTAATTTTGCTTGAGCTTGGAGAATTTTGAAACTGAAATTTCTGAGATTTTTAGGGTTCATATTAGGGCCATTAAAAATCATGCTTATCTTTGATCTATAGTTTTAATGCTTTACATTTCTGAAACCTTGAGGAAATTTGCTACAAGTTTCATGTTTACATTTTTCATTTTTGATGAGAAATGAGCAAGTTACAGTTGGTCTGGCTGAAGGTTGAAGATGAAGTCATCAGGGCGCGTTTTGCCTCATATATTTATTGTTTTTCTTATGTTAACAGATGTATAGCCACCCCAGTGGTAGAAGCGCGCGCCTGTAACCTTTGAGACCTGGGTTCGAGCCCTAGTGGTATCCTTTTGTGTTTTTTTTCATATTTTTTTGCACCATTCTGACTTTTTTGCAGGCGCTTGGGCCTTGTTGGGCTTGTATTGTTTTTTTTTGCTTACTAACCCCCTACATGCTATTTGCACCCTGGCCCAAGTTTATTTATTTTCTTTTTTTATTTCATTTTTATTTTATTAATATATTTTCTAAATACTGAAAAAATCATAAAAATACAAAAATGATAGATTTATATTTTTGGCTTAGTTTATTTTATTTTTCTCACGAAAAATATTTTATTTAACTACACTTTATTTATTTATTACAAATTATCTTGTAAATTTAATTTAAAACTAAGTTATTTATTTTCTTCTACACTAATTAAAATATATTATTTCTGATATAAAAAAGACTAAAAATATTTTATAATGCTATAAATATTATCAAGATAAAAATACCAAAGAAAAAAAAATACTTTTCTTATAAACTTAATTTCTTTTATTTTAATTAATAGATTTAGGGTTTTGTTTAAAAATCTTTTCTTAACAAATTTAGGGTTTACTTTTCATTAATTATTTTTCTTTTAATTAATTATATTAGGACAAAATCCATTTTCTCTAAAAAAATCCAAATAAATATCCATTTACTTCACATTTTGCATTTTTTGTAAATTTATTCATTTTGTACATTGTATTCATTTAATTCCTTGTACATTGATACCAATTCAATAGGGTTGTAATAGACTTACTAGGTTCACATTCTTGCAATCCCAATTTAATTTGTACACCCCCTCCCACAAATGTTGTAATAGCGTAGTAACTTTAAATTCCGCAATTTATCGCTTTTATATGCAAATGTTAGTAATTGGGTTTGCATGGAAAGACTAAAACCAATACTTAGAAAATCCTAATTCAAGACAAAAACAAGCATGAAAACAATACACTTGCACACAAGCACCCCTAGGGTTATTCCACTTGGTTGCCTTATACAAAATATCCATATTACGCATGTAAGGTATCTTAGCAAGAACAAGCAAATGCGAGATCAAAGTCCCTCGATGACGCTATCTAAGTTGCCTTTCAAATGATCTTAGTCCATAAAAAGAATGCTAAGATACCTTGAAACATTGCTAATCATGGTTATACAATGACCCACGCCCGTCCCGTTTACATCCAAAGATAGGGTTACTTACCAAATCAATAGTAAGATAACAATGTCAAAGGAAAAGGAAAATGAACAAGAAAGACTTTTGAGTAGGTAGAATACTCCTAATTACTTGCTCAATTTCCAACAAACATCCTTGCTCAATTTCAAACAAACACCTACACTTTCAAAACATTTTACAAAAAAAACTTGAAAACATTTTCAAAAGATCAACATCTTTGCATACATTCTTACGAACGAGAATCATTACAAATATTGCCTAAAGAATGGCCTCTTTACAAAATACTTTCAAAAACCACACAAAGCACAATTTCAAACAAAAGCAAGTGATCTAGCAAGTATCTAAGAGCCCATGGAAAACCATGTATGAAAAGGGTGCTAATACCTTCCCTTTTCATAATCTACCCCCCGAACTCAAGAAACAATCTCAAAGGTCTTTCCTATGCTTTTTCACCTTTACTTTTGGATTAAAAAAAAGTCGGTGGCAACTCTTGCTAACCGCAAAATTTGCAATCAAATGCAAAACCTTCAAGTCAGTGTTCCCACCGTATCACAGAACTGGCGACTCTGCTGGGGAGAATTTTAAAAGTGGGGTTACCTTAGGGCTAGATCATATTTACTTACTTTCATTGTTTGACTTGTATGCTTTACATTATGGTTCTTTGTTTGGGTTTGAATCCTCTACCCGGATTTGGGATACCTTATAGGTAAGTAGCAATACGTTATGGAAACTGTGCAGGGTATACCAACATGGTCTAAGCAATAGCTACGTTAGTGCGACATATTTATGGGTACCGGTAGCCCTTGAGTTAACCAAGGAGAATACGGGGCCGCTGAGTGATGTCATGAAGCACTAATGAACTTTTAGAACCTTTACTTGACCAACTTGGCCATTTAGGATGTAGTGAGTTGACCGGCTTTGGTGCAGTCCGAAGTTGGTAGATACTCGATACTACACTCTTTGAGGTTTGGTTTTTTGGGATATTTCGGTCGCCATTAAAGAGGCTTGTGCTGAAACAATGACCAAGGAAACAAACCGATGATTTTGAGCTCCTTAGAACCCGGTTACTATTACTAGGACAGGTTTGAGCCAACTAAACTTCAAGAGGGTACTTACCTATGAGACCCCATGCAATCCTAAACATAAGGACTTGTTTGCTTTGTTTGTATATACATACTTGTGCATAACATCATGAACATCATAACATCATACACATTCACTAACCATTTCAAGGATTTTCGGATTTATCTTTGTTCTGTTTTGTAGGATATGGATTCTCTTCGCAGGAAAACTATTCAAGTGAATCTTGTAAGGATCCCTCCACAACTTAAAGAGCTAGCTTCAAGAATTCCTGAAAACTCTCCATTCATCGAGAGACATGGTCGCCTACTCAACTTGGTCACCTCCAACACAGATGAGGACATGATGAAGGTGCTCTTTCAGTTCTTTGATCCTTTACACCATTGCTTCACATTTCTCGACTATCAACTTGTGCCTACTTTGGAAGAATTCTCCCGACTCTTAAGGATTCCCATTCTCAACCAACTACCTTTAAACGGTATGAAAAGAGACCCAAAGCCAGAAGAGATTGCTCAAGCTCTACACTTGTACTCATCTGATGTCAATACTCATTGGGAAAAAAGGAGTGGTGTCAAGGGTTTCCTAGCAAAGTTCTTGTTCGAGAAAGCCCAAAATTGTTGGAACTCTTTGGATTTGCAAGTCTTTGAGGAAATCATGGCTCTCCTCATCTATGGTATGGTTTTGTTTCCAAATCCTGACAAACTCATAGATGTGAACATCGTCAAAATCTTCATGTCCCGCAACCCGGTACCTACATTGCTAGGGGACATCCTATATTCTTTTCACACTCACACAATGAGGAAAATATGTGTCCTTATGTGTTTCACTCCTCTCTTGGCAAGATGGTTTATTTCACATCTTCCCCAATCTGTATTAAAGAACGAGCAAGGTTCATGGTGGTCACAAAGATTGATGACGCTCAAACATTCAGACATCCATTGGTGTTCCTGATCCCTAGAGAATGTTACTATTGTCGACCATTGTGGAGAGTTCCCTAATGTCCCTTTACTTGGCATTAGGGGAGGTATCACCTACAACCCCTGCTTAGCCTTAAGACAGTTTGGTTATGCCCGAAGGGATGGCCCACATGAGATGCTGATTCGAGGTTTGGTATTTGACTACGAGAACGACGATCAAGGTCTTCGCTAGATATTTATCCGAGCTTAGAGGATGTTGAACAAGGTAGATAGCAAGACATTGGGGCACAAGAATTCCATCCCTATTGAGCCTTACCTCAAATGGGTATAAACTCGTGCTCAAAGTCTTATAATGCCTTATCCTTCCATTCTCCTGGTAATCGTTGAGCCTGTTATGGAAGGAGATATTCCATACACTATCCTACATCCTGACATGCCCACCTCTCTTGAAGACCTACAAAGGGATTGGATACAACTCAAGGGGGGCGATATACTTTCGAAGCCCAATTCTACGCTAGCGAGAAGAAGGTTTTGGAGCTCACTAAGAAACTCCATGAGGAGCAGACTCTGAATGCCTACATCGCACCAAAGAGGATGTGTACAACTTTTTTATCTTAGAGTTTTTTGTATTATTTTTCCCAAAGGGGCATTGATGTACTCAAGCTTTAATTTATTAATATAACGTGTGTTTCCTTTTTGTCTAAAACAAATTTGAATCTTTAAAATCCTTGAAATCATTACGTACGCATTTACCATTCATCATAACATAAGCAGGTTCCTTGCAACAAGTCTCCTCATCTTTCTACTATTTATTTCAGTAAGATGGATCTCAGGCAAACGGTTAAGGACCTCCAAGCTCAGAATGCACAGTTTCAACAATTGTTCTTAAGTCTGGCCAAAGGACAAGAAGAGTTGAAGACCTTGCTGGTGGAAGAGAAGAAAAAGAAGACGAAGAAGATAACCGGAGTTCTAAACATGGGAAGAAGGTTCCAAGGGAAAACAAGAAGGGCCTTAGACTTTGCAACAACATCCGGTGAGAAATACAATCAAGACGGGAAAGGCAGAGAAACAGTTATCCAGGCAGAGTCAGAAGAGGAAGAGGAAGAAGAAGACTATTCTGAAGAACAATATCCTCCAGCCGATGACAAGTATAAGCATCTAGAAGAGCGATTGAGTGCAATGGAAATTCAGAAAGTGCCTGGATTGAACTTTGAGGAATTAGGACTAGTATCGGGAATTGTCATTCCTCCAAAATTCAAAGCACCTGTGTTCACCAAATATGACGGAGTCTCATGCCCCAAAATGCATCTCCGGTCCTATGTAAGGAAAATCCAGCCTCATACCTCCGACAAGGATTTATAGGTACACTTCTTCCAAGACAGTCTGTCTGGAACTCAACTTGATTGGTTTTAGCAGTTAGAAAGAGCTAATGTTCATAACTGGGAAGATCTTGCTGCAGCCTTTTACAAACAATACCAATACAACATTGATCTTGCGCCTACCCGTACTCAACTCTAGAGTATGGCCATGGTTTCAAGTGAAGGCTTCAAGGACTATGGGCAAAAATGGAGGGACTTGGCCAGAAGAGTTCAACCTCCTCTATCTGAAAGAGAGATGGTAGACATGTTTTGGGGCACCTTGTCTGGTCCCTTCTTCAATCACTTAATTGGAAGTTCATCGGCAGGATTTACCGAACTGATATTGACCGGAGAAAGGGTATAAGTCGGGATAAATAATGGAAAGATTCAAAAAGATTCCTCTCTGCTGCTGTAAGGAAACCATTCATCAGAAAGAAATAAGTGGTTGTTGTATATCCTCAGAGAAATCAAGATAGGGCCGAACACCGTCCAATGGTGGGAGCTGTTATGATTCCTAAACTTGCGCCTGATCAGCAAAGAAACAACCAACCAAGAATGGAAAGACCAGTCAGACAATTCACCCAAATTAATATGACACTATCTCAAGTATTGCCACATTTGTTAAGATCCAACCTAGTGACTTTGAAAGAAGCTCCAAAGAACCCTAACATAACCTCTCCTCACTATCATCCTAATGCCCGTTATGCATACCATTCTGAGAGTCCCGTCCATGACACTAATAATTGTTGGGCTCTAAAGAACAAAGTACAAGACCTCCTTGAAGCCAAAGAGATTGAATTCGATGCACCAGAAAAGCCCAATTTCATTTTGGCCCCTATGCCCAAACACGACCATAATGCCAACGCCCTTGAAGAGGATATGTTTGTTACTTCAGTTGATGAACTTGTGACCCCACTCCTAACTATCAAAAAGAACTTATTGAATTCCAATGTTTTTCCAGGCTGTAATGAAGGCTGTCATTTCTGTTTGTCCTCACCAACCAGTTGTCCTTTGTTGAAAGCAGGTGTCCAGTGCCTAATAGACAACAAGGAAATTTTGTTTGAGAAGACTTCTATTCCAACTGTTTCTTATAATGATGTTTCCATCATTACCATTTCCGCCAATTCTTCCAGGGTCTCCACCAAAAGACCCGTTAGAATTACATCAGTTCCAAAAGTAGCTCCTTTGATAATTACAATGCCTGGACCAGTCCCGTATTCATCAGATAAAACTGTACCATGGAATTATGGAGGGGATGTCTACTACCATGGTATCAAGCAAGATTGGCCAGCAGTTGAAAACTCAAGTTCTGAGAAGATTGACTCTGATATCAATAATATTGCATGGACCAGTAAGATTACCCGAAGCAGAAGGATATTCTCTCCAAAAATTTCTCCCCCAAAAGCATTTTTTGGACCCATAATCATTCATGTTGTTTTTGCTCCTCCAAAGGTTATTCCCAGTCCTACAATCATCATTGTTAGTACTCCAACTGACAAAGCTGATACAACCCCTGTTATCACTCTTACTGACATTCCTGCTGCCGAGTCAACTAAGACTCGAGGTAAAAGTATTCTGATTGAGACCTCCCGGAAATTTATGGAGGAAATTCTAAAGATCATAAAAACAAGCGACTACAATGTAGTTGAGCAACTGGGGCAAACTCCATCTAAAATTTCCATGTTGGCTTTACTACTATGTTTCGAGGCGCATGCAAAGGCCTTGGTAAAATTCCTCAAAACTGCCCATGTACCCCAAGAAACATCTGCCGATTAGTTCCAAGACTGCGTAGCCAGCTTGACTGCAGATAATGGATTAGGTTTTTCAGATGCTGATTTAACTCTAAGAGGGAGGAAGCATAATGAGTCATTACATGTCTCATGGAATGCAGGGGCACAACCTTGGCTCATGTTTTGGTGGACACCGGTTCGTCTCTGAATGTATTTCCTAAAAAGGCTCTTGATAGGCTTGACTGCGAAGGATTGACATTAAAACCGAGAAACATAGTAGTAAGGGTCTTTGACGGCTCAAAAAGGATGGTGCATGGGGAAGTGGATATCCCCATAAAGGTTGGAACCCAAACATTTTATTCAACTTTTTATGTAATGGATATTAGCCCTTCATATTCATGCTTGCTAGGCCGACCGTGGATCCACAATGTTGGTGTTTGTTGTACCCCAAAATTTGTCCTCCCATTTTCTCAACATTTCTCATCACAAAGCCCTTGGAGATCAAGATCCAATTAGGGTTTCATCTGCTCAAGACTTCTCCTTGCACTGTTGACCCAAATTAGGGTTTGTGTTTGCACAAAGATGTTTTGACCTAAATTGCCTAAGATTACTTTCATGCTTCATATTGGACTTCCAAGGTTATCCATACCAAGTTTCAAGTCTTGATTCCAAACTTTGCCCAGTCAATTGGACAGTTGACCTAGAAATCAACTGTATTGGGGAAAAAGTCAACTGTGGCCAATTGACAGTCAAATCTCATGAAAATCGACCCATATCAACATTATGAACTCACATGGACCATTTGATCAAGTTTGGATCACAATTCCACAAGAAATTTGATCAGATCACCAAAAGGGCAAAATGGTCATTTTTAGGGTTTTGACTGCACAAAGGAAATTTTTGACTGTTTGACCTAGCCAATGGCAAACCAAGCTCACATATGGACTCAAGGACCCAATGGAATTGCCTTGACATGCTCAACAAGTTCAAAAGATCCCAAATGCACAAGATTGGCAGTTGAATTTCCCAGTCAATTGGTCAATTTTGACTGTATACTGAAAAGTCAAACTTTGACTTTTTGGTCAAAATCAAGTGTCAAGATTCATTTTTCATCAAAACATGCCAAATCATGAAACTTGTTCATCAAGAAATCCAAAATTGCAAATTAGGGTTTAAAATGAAGATTTTTCATAACTTAGAATTTTTCTAAGTTATGAAAAACCCTAATTTTTGCCTAACTTTGTCCCACTTTCTCACCAAGATTCATTTGGATTCAAGCAAAAGTCAAAACATGAAAGTTGTAGCCTATTGAATAATCTACAACTTTGATTCACAAAGTTTTCCCAAAAGAAGCTTGTATCTCAAGTTACAAATTTTGGAACAAGGGTGCCAAACCATTCTTAACTTAGAGAAAATTTGACCTATTTTAGGCAAGGTTTTTACCTAACTTCAATACCACTTTCCACATACTTCCACTTGGAAATTCAATTTGCATTTCAAATATGGATTGTAGTACACATTCCAAGCTTTCCAAAATGTCCAATAACTCATCAAACAACTTCATGGTTAGGGAGAATCGAATTTGGCAAGTTGGGAAAAAGTCACTTTGATTCATGGCCATGTACATGTTCATAACTTGTGCAATTTTTCAAATCAGCATGCATCTCTTGATTACAGGCCTTAAATCCTTTTTACACTCATAAATTTAATGCAAACTCTTTGTGCCAAGACCATGTTCTATGTGTTCAAGCATTGCATAATGGTTTAATCCCAAAATAGATAAAGCACTTTAACCATTTTTGCAAAAGTGAGCTTTATGTCAAAATGCAAATCCAAGAAGTACAGTTCAAATCCCCTTGGCACAAGTTTAGGAACTAATTACACTGATCAATGCCAAGGTTTGCAGCACATTAGGGGGGCCTCTACCTGTCTAAAAACCAACTTGACCTTTTCTTACTTAAAGTGTAAGAAACATAGCATTTTGTACAACAACTTTCATCTCAGCAAACCAGGCCTTAAGCAAACTTGTCAAGCATATTCTAAAGATCCATCCCAAGCTGAAACACGACCCTAACATATCCAATACCTCCCCATTCCCAGAATCACCCTCAAACTGCCCAAACAGAGCATTTGCTGCAGTTTGAGTTCCATAGCTCAAACCTTCCATGCATTCTTGCTAAAAACTTGTCAAACACATCCCATAACATCCCTTGAAGCTAATCAAAACCTCAAACACGACCTGTAACACTCCCAGGCAAGATCACCATTTTCATTTTCTTGTTTTGCAGCTGAAGTTCCATAGCACGATTCAAAAGGTTTCAAGACAAAGTAAAGCTTGGAATAGCATCCCTGGACATCAAGGAAGCTGTACCAATCATCACCTTGCTCTGAAAGTACCTCCATCATCAGATACAACTTCAACTGAACAGGTATATTCTTGAACTTCTATCTCTCAATGTAGGCATTGTTAGCTCTAGGTTTGTGAATAAGAAGTGTTCTACTCATGCCCCTGAAACTGTACATACCTTTACTTTTCATTTATTTTGCATATGCTGTGAGAATTTAAGGTCTGAATATTGATAAAAAGTTAGGTTAAGATTTGGGAATGATAAAATTCTCTCTCATTTCTGAGAGTTAGGAGGAGTTCTTTACATATTCAGAATCGTGATTCAATGCTTAACATTTTTGGTGTTGTAAGTTTGTGCAAAAAGTCAAGAAATCCAGATGTTTGAATCAGTGTACAGGCGCGCGTTTTTTTGAACAATTTCTGGCTGGAGGTTGAAGAAGGACTTGGTGGGCTGGGCCTGTTTTTGTATTTCTTTTTCACACCCCATTTTTGCTTTTACACCTCTGAGGCCCATTTGGTTTATTTTTATGATTTTTTGACTTTTGTTTTTTATTCCTGACTTATTTATTTTTTCTCATGATATTAAAAATATAAAAATAATTTTTTTAAACCATTTTTGAATTTTTTAGGCATTTATTTGTTTATATTGATATTTGTACATAAATAAATAAATAAACACTTTTTACTTAAAATACTAAAAAATAATGTAAACACATTTTATTTTCATTTTTTATTTTGTTTTATCTTCTTAAAATATTTTATATAAAATATACTTTTTTTTTATAAATATTAAATATTATTATTTTTGTATATATAATACATATTTAGGAAATAATACAAATATATATATATATATATATATATATATATATATATTTATTAGAATATTTAGAACAAAAAATACAAAAATACATACATTTTTCTTTTATTAATATTTGACCTCAAAAAATACTTTTTTATAAATATACTTCATTTTTATTTTATTTTGTATATAATAAATAAATATGGTACACATTAAATAAATAATACTTTTTATTTAAGAAATTAGGGTTTTGCCCTAAACATAAAAAAGCTCCAAAAAATAATACTTTTTTTATTTTGTTTATTTGACATGAAAAATACCTTTTTTCCATACATATAAAAACCCTTTTTACCTTTTGCATATTTATTTTATTTCCATTTAATTTGTGCAATCAATTATCTTGTAAATAGTTCCAAATTGATGTAATAACTAGGTTTAAATTTCTTGTCAAAATACCCCCCATTTGAACATTTGTACCCCCCTTCCCATATTGTGTTGTAATAGCTTAGGAACTTTATTTTTCGCACTTTAATGCTTTCTAAATATACCATGTTAGAATTAGGATTTGTATGCAAATAAAAACAACAAAATAATTTGACCTAATTTCAAGATAATCAAGCATGAAAATGGACAACACTTATCACACTTGCACCCCTAGGGTATTCCACTTGTTGCCTTCAATAAATGGGCCATATTGCATGTTAGGTCTCTTTGGGCAAAAACAAAACAAACAATCAAATGATCATAGTCCCTCGATGACGCTTTCGAAAAGTTGCCTAAAATGATCAAGTCCCTTACAAGGAAAAATTGCCCAAAGATACTTAGCACCATTGCAATTATGGTCTAAACGATGACCCGCGCCCGTCCCTTTCACATCCTAACGCAATATTGTCCACCAAATGCAATGGTGGAACAAAATTGTTAAAAGGGTTAAGGCATAGCAATAATCTTTGAGAACTTTAGGGTAGATAGCTCTTAAGTAC
Source organism: Vicia faba (assembly GCA_948472305.1). Lineage (NCBI taxonomy): Eukaryota > Viridiplantae > Streptophyta > Magnoliopsida > Fabales > Fabaceae > Vicia > Vicia faba. The sequence goes on from OX451740.1 coordinate 490,799,376, forward strand.
TTGTCAACTTGCAAAACAAAAACACTTGCCTATTTTTCAAACCATACTTCACCAACACCTTTCAAAACAAACTTTCAAAAACCTTGAAACATCTTTTCAAAAAGACAAACACCTTTTGTAAAACATTCGAGTAAAGAATTATTACAAGGGTAGCCTAAACAAGGCATCTTTTTCAAAACCTTTTCAAAACCACACACAAAGCACCATTTCAAACAATTGAAAACCAAGGCAAGTTGATCTAAGCAAGTACCTAAGAGCCCATGGATAACCATGGATAGAAAGGGTGCTAATACCTTCCCTTTCTATAATCTACTCCCCGAACCCAAGAAAATATCTCAAAGGTTTTTGCTGTGCTTTTTAAACCTTTCCTTAGGATAAAATAAAAAGTCAGTGGCGACTCTTGCTCAACCGAAACATTTGCGAAAACAAACGCAAAACCATAGTCAGTTCTCCCACCGTATCACAGAACTGGAGACTCTGCTGGGGAGAATTTTAAAAGTGGAGTAACCTTAGGGCTTAGATCACCCTCTTGCATGATTAATTGTTTGTTTTGATTGCTTTACATCTTGGCTCTTTTGTTTGGGTTTGCAATCCTACACCCGGATTTTGGGAAACATTCATAGATAGCAATACGTTGTGGAAACTGTGCGGGGTATACCGACACGGTCGAAGCAATAGCTATATTAGTGCGACATATTTGTGAGTACCGGTAACCCTTGAGTTCAATCAAGGAGAGTACGGGGCCGCTGAGTGATGTCACTAAGCACTAATGACCTAGAACCTTACTTGACCATCTTGGCCTTTTATTAGGGGTAGTGAGATGACCGGCTTTGGTGCAGTCCGAAGTTGGTAGATACTCGATACTACACTCATTGAGGGTTGTTTTCTTGGAATATTTTGGTCGCTAGTTAAGTGGCTAAACCAAAACAATGAACATTGAAAACAATCCAATGATATTGAGCTCCTTAGAACCCGGTTACTATTTATAGGACAGGTTTTTAAGCCAACTACATTCAAGAGGGTACTTACCTATGAAACCCCATGCAAGCCTGAAACTAGGGTTTGGTGTGATTTGCTTGTACATATGTTTGTGCATACATCATAAACATCATAAAACATCATATGCATTCACTAACCATTTCAAGGGTTTGGATCTTCATCATTGTTCTTGTTTTGTAGGTCATGGAAATTCCTCGCAGAAAAACCATCCAAGTCAACCTTGTGAGAATCTCTCCTCAACTCAAGGAGCTCACCTCAAGAATTCCGGAAAGCTCATCCTTCAGTGAAAGACATGGTAGACTGCTCAGCTTAGTCAACACCAATATTGAAGAAGACATGATGAAAGTGCTATTCCAGTTCTTTGACCCTCTTCACCATTATTTCACTTTCCCCGAATACCAGTTGGTGCCCACTTTGGAGGAGTTTTCTCAACTCCTAAGAATCCATATCCTTAATCAACTACCCTTCAACGGTACGGAAAAGGAACCAAAGCCGGAAGATGTTGCTCGAGCATTACATCTACAACCATCTGACATCAAGGGGCATTGGGAAACCAGAAGCGGCGTCAAAGGATTCTTAGCAAAATTCTTGTTTGAGAAGGCACAAGAATGTTGGAATTCTTTGGACCTACAAGCCTTTGAAGAAATTGTGGCACTCCTTATCTATGGGTTGGTCTTGTTCCCAAATTCTGACCAATTGGTAGATGTCAACGCCGTCAAAATCTTCTTATCCAGAAATCCAATACCAACATTGCTTGGGGACATTCTTCACTCATTTTACACACGAACAATGAGAAAGAGGGGTGTTCTCATGTGCTGTACTCCTCTCCTTGCAAGGTGGTTTATTTCGCACCTTCCACAATCTGTCTTGAAGAATGACCAAGGCTCAAGGTGGTCCCAACGGTTGATGACTCTTACTCACTCTGATGTACATTGGTGTTCTCGGTCCAGAGAAAATGTCATCATCGTCGATCGTTGCGGAGAGTTTCCTAATGTTCCTTTACTTGGAATCAGAGGAGGTATCACCTACAACCCTTGCCTAGCTTTGAGGAAATTTGGATATGCACGGAGGGATGGCCCTCACGACATGTTGATTCCTGACCTAGTTTTTGACTTCGACAACGATGCGCAAGGACTTCACCAAAGATTCATCAGAGCTTGGGGAAGGCCCAACAAGGTTGATAGCAAGACACTGGGACACAAGAACTCCATCCCTCTTGAGCCTTATCTTAAGTGGGTACGAGCCTGAGCCTAGAGTCTAATGATGCCTTATCCTCATGTTCTCCCTGTGATTAAAGAGCCCGTCAAGGAAGGAGAGGTTCCCTACACCATCCTATATCCTGACATGCCTACATTATGGGAGGAAATGTAGAAAAGTTGGATTCAACTCAAGGAGGAACGGAACACTTTTGAAGCCAGCTTCTACGCCAGCGAGAAGAAGGTTTTAGAGCTCACTCGCCGACTCCATGAGCAAGAGGCCCTTAACACCTACATCGCGCCAAAGAGGATGCGCAATGTCTTTTTACCTTGAGAAGTTGTTTTTGTAATATTTGGCCCATGGGGCATTTATGTACTAACAAATTTCTTCTTATTAATATGACGTGCGTTATTCTTTGTCTGCAACAATTTTGAATGATCTAAATCCTTGAATGCATTGCATACATAAGCATATCATTCATCATGTGCATAAGCAGGTCTCACTCCAGGTTTCCTTATCCGTCTGCTGTTTATTTCAGTAGGATGGATCTCGAGCAAACAGTCAAAGACCTGCAAGCTCAAAATGCACAGTTCCAGCAACTCCTGGCGACCTTGGCTAAGGGTCAGGAGGATCTCAAGACCTTGCTGGGGAATAAAGACCCAGTAAAAAAGAAGAAAAAGAGACTTGGGGTGGCTACTCTAGGGAGAAGATTTGACGGAGAGGCTAGGAGAGTGCTTGAATTTCCTCCTATTTCTGATGAAGGAACCAGTGAAGGAGGTGGGGCTGCGGTACCTTCCGAGTCCGATGTGGAAGAAGAGGAGGTCGAAGAGGATGAAGACTACTTTGATCAACAATACCCTCCGGCTGATGATAAGTACAAGGGTTTAGAAGACAGGTTGGCCGCCATGGAACTACAAAGAGTATCGGGTTTGGATTTTGAAGACTTGGGTTTGGTTGCCGGGATTGTGATTCCCCCAAAGTTCAAAGTGCCAGTTTTTGTGAGGTATGATGGGCTGTCCTGTCCAAAAATGCATCTCAAGTCCTACGTGAGAAAGATCCAACCCTATACGGCAGATAAAAACCTTTGGATTCATTTCTTTCAAGACAGCCTTTCTGGAGCTCAATTGGAGTGGTTTTATCAGTTAGAGGGAACCAGCGTCCGAAATTGGGAAGACTTAGCCACCGCCTTTTACAAACAATATCAGTATAATTCTGACCTTGCTCCCACACGTACCCAACTTCAGGGTATGTCATTAGGAACAGGCGAAGGATTCAAAGAATATGCACAAAAATGGAGGGATTTGGCTGGCAGGGTGCAGCCTCCTTTAACCGACCGTGAACTTGTTGATATGTTTCTAGGGACCCTATCTGGGCCATTTTTCAATCATCTGATTGGTAACTCTTCCGCGGGGTTTACCGATTTGATCTTAACAGGCGAAAGAATAGAGGCTGGCGTCAAGTCAGGAAAGATTCAGAAGGGTGTTGCTGCAAGTGTTGAGAAGAAGCCTTTTAAGAAGGAAACAGATGTTGTACTCCCAAAGAAGAGCAGGGAAGACTGAGCGCCGGCCAACCGCGGGGGCCGTAATGATTCAAAACCCTTCAAGTGAGCAGCCTCGCTATAACCAGTCCAGACCAAATCAGCAACGGGTGGAATGGCCACAACGGCAGTTCACCCGCATTAATATGACTCCAGCGCAAGTGCTTCCCCATCTGTTAAAGTTGAATCTCGCCACTATCAAAGAGGCACCAAAAAATGTGAATACGTCCTCTCCGCATTATCATCCTAATGCTAAATGCACCTACCATTCTGACAGTGTCGGGCACGACACTAATGATTGTTGGGCACTCAAGCATAAAATCCAAGACCTGATAGAGGCGAAGGAAGTGGAGTTCGACGCTCTGGAGAAGCCTAATGTGATATCTGCTCCCATGCCGAAGCACGGTCGAAATGTCAATGCCATTGAAGAAGATTTGTATGTTGCTGATGTCAATGATCTGATAACTCCATTGTTAACCATCAAGTTGAATCTGTTAAAGGCCGAGATTTTCCCGGGATGTAAGGAAGACTGCTATTGTTGTTACTCTCTGTCGTTTGATTGTCCGTTACTGAAGAAAGGCATCCAAGGCCTAATGGATAGTCGACAAATTTTGTTTGAAAAAGTTTCTGCCATTCCAACTCATACTGAAGATGTCTCAATCATAACCATTCACGCCAATCTTTCCAAGGCCGTCAAAAAGCCTGTTAAGATTACACCAGTTACGAAATCTGTTCCTTTGAAGATAACATTGACAGGGCCTGTCCCCTATATTTCTAAGAAGTCAATACCATGGAACTATGGCGGTGACGTCTACTACCATGGTATTAAACAAATCGAAATAACTGAAGAAAGTTCGGATGATGAAGAAGCCATCATTGGAAACATTGCAGGCACGAGCAAAATCACCCGGAGCGGGAGAATATTTTCTCCAGAGATTGCCCCTCCAAGAGCAATCTTTGGACCCTCATCTGCCGACAAGGTCATCCCTGCACCAATAAAACTCTCTGCTAGAACCCCTTTGATTGAAGATGTTGTTGTTCCTAATACTGTCCCTCCTACCGCTGCTGATAAAGGTAAGGGAATCCAAGATGAGCTCGTCAGGACGAGGGCTCAACCCTTGGTCATCCCGGAAACCTCCAAGAAGGAAATCGATGAGATCTTGAAGATAATCAAAAGGAGTGATTACAATGTGGTAGAACAACTGGGGCAAACCCCCTCAAAGATCTCCATGCTGGCACTACTACTTTGCTCGGAAGCGCACGCTAAAGCTCTGATAAAATTCCTGAAGGCAGCCCATGTGCCCCAGGAAACCTCTGCAGATCAATTTCAAAATTGCGTGGCTAGCCTTACTGCGGACAATGGATTAGGTTTCTCTGATGCCGACCTAACTCCTAAAGGTAGAAACCACAATGATGCTTTGCACATTTCAGTCGAGTGCCGAGGAACTACTCTCGCGCATGTCTTGGTCGACACTGGTTCGTCGCTGAATGTATTGCCTAAGAAGGCCTTGGACCGACTAGATTGTGAAGGGTTGGAGTTGAAACCGAGTGATATTGTTGTCAGAGCTTTCGATGGTTCGAAGAGAATGGTCCATGGGGAGGTTGATATTCCCATCAAGATAGGCACTGAGGTGTTTAAATCTACTTTCTATGTGATGGACATCCGTCCGTCATACTCTTACTTGTTGGGTAGGCCTTGGATACACCATGCTGGGGCAGTCACCTCCTCCTTACATCAGATGTTGAAGTATCCTGTCAAGGGAAAGATTATAACCATCCATGGCAAAGAGGAGTACATGATCAGCCACTCGAATTCCTTCAGGTATGTGGAGGTAGAGGGGGAGTTCATTGAGACGCCTTTCCATCATTTCAAAGAAGTCCTTCCTGAAATAACAGTAGCAAAGTTGGCAGCTGAAGCACCGAGGCAGATGGCCAGGATGGCATCTCTGGAGGACGCAAGGGCCGCAATAAAGGAGGGGAAGAATTCAGCATGGGGGCAGTTGCCTGATATTCCACATAAGACAGACAAATTTGGATTAGGGTTCACTGTCGCGGGCCAGAAAGTTATGCGCCGTTCGAAGATTGAAAGAGCGCCAGCCAAAATTTCTCCCTACGGAATCAACGCTTTGGAGGATGAAGATGAAGAGAGCAACATCGAAGAGTGGATTTACCCAACTGTCAAAGGAGGATTGTGCAACTGGGAGGCAAAAGACTTTGTCCCCATCACTTTTATTCATCAGTAATTTATCTGTCAAACATTTCCTATTTGGTCTGTAATATTTTATTTTAGAACAATCCGTACACTACCTTTTCACCTCATGCCTTGCCCGGGGCATGTAGGTCCATTTGTAAGGGTTTTGATTATTTTTCATATCCATATGCCATGTTTAATGATTCATTGGACGTTTTTCATTTGATAAACTGCTTGTGTTCATTTTCTTTCCTTTTTGCATTTTTTGTTTAAGGATGGCTATCCCTTACACACACCCACACTCACAAATGCAGGTACCCATCCACTCCGGATTCCATTGGTGACTATTCTGCTATATCCTTCAATAACTCTGAAGATTTGGTCAATCAAGCCGAGTATGAAGATGACGAAGGTTGTGAAGTACCAGGGGAACTAGCCAGACTCCTACAGCAAGAGGAAAGGGCCATCTTACCGCACGAAGAGTCATTGGAAACTGTCAACTTAGGGACCGAGGAAGACCGGAAGGAGGTGCAAGTGGGTGCCAATCTGGAACCAAGTGTCAAGGAACACCTGATACAGTTGTTGAATGAGTATGTTGAAATCTTCGCTTGGTCTTATGAAGACATGCCGGGTTTAGACACAGACATCGTGGTTCACCGTCTCCCCACAAGAGAGGATTGTCCACCGATCAAGCAAAAAGTCCGCCGAATGAGGCCTGACATGTCTGAAAAGATCAAAGCAGAAGTGATGAAGCAATTCGACGCTGGCTTTCTGGCTGTTACGTCCTATCCTCAATGGGTCGCTAACATCGTGCCAGTACCTAAGAAAGATGGCAAAGTCAGGATGTGCATGGACTACCGGGATTTGAATAGGGCCAGCCCCAAAGATGATTTTCCGCTGCCACACATTGACATTTTGATCGACAACACAGCTCAACACAAAGTGTTTTCCTTCATGGATGGATTCTCGGGCTACAATCAAATCAAAATGGCCCCCGAGGATATGGAGAAAACAACTTTTGTCACGCAATGGGGCACTTTCTGTTACAAGGTGATGTCGTTCGGGCTGAAGAACGCCGGGGCAACTTATCAACGCGCCATGGTAGCTTTGTTTCATGATATGATACATCATGAGATTGAAGTTTACGTAGACGATATGATAGCTTGGTCACAAACAGAGGAGGAGCACCTTGAACATCTAGAGAAGCTGTTTGCCAGGTTGAAAGAATACAAACTCAGGCTGAATCCAAGTAAGTTCACTTTTGGAGTTAGGTCTGGTAAACTTCTAGGATTCATTGTAAGCAACAAAGGCATTGAAGTCGATCCAGCAAAAGTGAAAGCAATACAAGAGATGCCTGCTCCCCGTACTGAAAAGGAGGTTAGAGGGTTCTTGGGGCGCTTGAACTATATTGCCAGATTCATCTCTCATCTGACTCCTACCTGTGAGCCAATTTTCAAACTCTTGAAGAAAGACCAGGTAGTCGAGTGGAACGACGATTGCCAAGCTGCTTTTGATAAGATCAAAGAGTATTTGCTAGAACCTCCTATTCTGATGCCACCTGTCGAAGGAAGACCATTGATCATGTATCTGACCGTCTTGGATAACTCAATGGGGTGTGTTTTGGGTCAGCATGACGAGTCTGGTCGAAAAGAGCATGCTATTTATTACCTTAGCAAAAAGTTTACCGACTGTGAGACTCGCTACTCACTGCTCGAGAAAACTTGTTGCGCTTTGGTATGGGCTGCTCGCCGACTAAGGCAGTATATGTTGACTCATACTACCTTGTTGATTTCCAAAATGGATCCTATCAAGTATATCTTCGAAAAGCCCACTTTATCTGGAAGAATAGCTAGATGGCAAATGATCCTAACTGAGTATGACATCTAGTACACCACCCAAAAAGCTATAAAAGAGAGTGTACTAGCTGACCATCTGGCTCATCAAGCTATCGAAGATTATCAACCCATGAGATTTGACTTTCCAGACGAGGACATCATGAATTTGGACAACATTGAAAGTAACAGACCGTATGACGGACCCGAAAAGGGATTCTGATGGACCCTGTACTTTGATGGTGCTTCAAACGCACTTGGAAACGGTATCGGCGCAGTACTCATCTCTCCGGAAGGCTGTCACACACCTTTCACGGCCCGACTTTGCTTCAGCTGCACAAACAACATGGCTGAGTACGAAGCTTGCATCTTTGGTCTCAAGGCTGCTATAGACTTGGGGATCAGATCTTTGATCGTATTTGGGGACTCGGCTTTGGTTATCAGTCAAATCAAAGGAGAGTGGGATACCAAACACCCTAATCTTATCCCATACAAAGAACATGTCTTGACATTGTTGCCTCATTTCGAGAAAATTACCTTCGAGCATTTCCCGCGAGGAGAGAATCAGCTAGCAGATGCTCTAGCTACAATGTCCTCCATGTTTAAACTCAACTAGGATAACGAGGCTCCCCAAATCACCATCAAGTGAATGGATGAACCTGCACATTGTCACGAGATTAATACCGAAGAAGTAGTGGAACAACCCTGGTTCCATGAAATCAAAAGGTATCTCGAGACTAGAGATTATCCCGAAGGAGCTTCCGTAAATGACAAGAAGTTCTTAAGGAAATTTGCTGCCAAATTCTTCCTGAGCAACGGCATCCTTTACAAGCGAAGCCATGATTGTATATTACTCCGATGCGTAGACAAAGCTGAAGCAGAGTTGATCATGACTGAGATACACAGCGGCACATTTGGCACTCACTTGAGCGGGCATACAATGGCTAAGAAGATCCTAAGGGCAGGCTATTACTGGTCTACCATGGAAGCTGACTGCCATCAACATTCCCGTACTTGTCACAAATGTCAAATCTACGCCGACAAAGTTCATATCCCTCCGGTTCCTCTCAACGTTCTGACTGCTCCTTGGCCATTTGCAATGTGGGGCATTGACATGATTGGAGAGATCAAGCCCACGGATTCCAACGGACATCGCTTCATCCTAGTTGCCATTGACTATTTCACCAAATGGGTCGAAGCAGCTTCCTTCGCCTCTGTTACTAAAAATGTGGTTGCCCGCTTCATCAAGCAAAATCTCATATGCCGGTATGGTGTTCCAGACAGGATCATCACAGACAACGGTACAAATCTGAATAACACGATGATCACCGCATTGTGCGATCAGTTCAAGATTTATCATCACAATTCATCTCCCTATCGGCCGAAGATGAACGGTGCTGTCGAAGCTGCGAACAAAAACATTAAGAAGATCATTCAGAAAATGACAGTCACTTACAAAGACTGGCATGAGATGTTACCGTTTGCTCTACATGGATACCGTACGACGGCACGTACTTCAACCGGGGCAACCCCATTTTCTTTGGTGTATGGCATGGAAGTTGTCCTGCCTATGGAGGTTTAGATTCCTTCCCTAAGGATTATGAAGGACACAGGTTTGAATGAAGATGATTGGATGCAGACCCGACTTGATCAACTCAATTTAATCGACGAGAAGCGACTCGCTTCTATATGCCATGGTCAGACGTATCAAAAACGGATGATCAAGGCCTTCAATAAGAAAGTCAAACGTCAGGTGTATCAAGTCGGAGATCTCGTAGTCAAGCGGATCATCTTGCCGCAAAGTGATCCCAGGGGCAAATGGACTCCTACATATGAAGGACCATTTTTGATCAAGAGCATATTTTCTGGTGGTGCAATGATTCTGACCACCATGGACAGCGACAATTTGCCGCACCCTGCGAACGCAGACATAGTCAAAAGATACTACGCATAAAATAACCCGACAAGTCGAAAACCCGAAAGGGCGGCTTGGGCAAAAAATGGGCATCCCGGTGAACCGAAAACCCGAAAGGGCGGTTCAGGCAAAAATTAGGGATAAAAACAAAAAAAATTGTACACCCGGCAAGTTGAAAACCCGAAAGGGCGGCTTGGGCAAAAAGGGGTTTCCCGGTGGATCGAAAACCCGAAAGGGCGATTCAGGAAAAAGTTAGGGAATTAAAGCGTATGGCTATGTCTCGTCGGATCACTTCAAAGACAATCTCTTCATCAACCAGTTCCAGGCTTCTGATCAATCCAGTTATCGGCAGACGAAGCATTGAATGGACAGATATTCGGAGTTGGGAAAGCTATAGCGGGATGGAATCCCATGGAATTATTTCACATAGCCATCTTTATTTTGTATAAATTTTTCAATATTTACGAAAAAATCCTCTTACTAGGATGATTGTCTCCTTTGTACAAATATACTCATAGAAAGTCAATACAAATACCTTTCCCAGAAATTTGTGTCATTTCCTTTTTCTTTTCTCTTGCACTATTTGTTTTATTTTGAGAAACGTCCAATGTTTTGTTAAATAGGCATATGCATTTGAACATAATCATTTCCTTATGAGTCAAGAAAGAGGATTACTGATAGGTTGAAGGTGCAGTTGGATATCTTGATACCCTTTCAAAGGAAACCCCCAGGAGATTTAGAATCCATATCCCTCAGCAAGTCTTGAAGCTTATCCCCAGTAGATTCTGGAGGCTTATCCCCTGCAGACTATTTGCCACGGAAGATCGCACTCGGAAAAATTCTTCTTGTCCCCAGCGAAGTTCATCAAAGTCCCCCAACACAACTTATCAATACAATCCCCCAAAGGAGTTTATCTTTGTTATCCCCAGCCAGAGAATCCTCCAGAACTCGTTTCCCCTCAGAGTTTAAGTTTCAGTATCCCCAGCAGCGCTAAAACTTCAAACTATCAATCCCCAGCTGAGCCAGACTAGTGAAACTTCTCCCCACAGAAATGCTTCTCACTAGACTAGAGATTCTCAATCTCATCTCCTCAGCTTAAGTCTACCAGGTTTTAAAAATCCCCAGTAGACATCATCATAAATTATCTTACCCTGCAAGTCACCAAGGAAATTCCAAATCCCCGCAAGTGGTTCCAAGGCCCCTCGATGTTTGAAGGGCTGGTATTCCCCAAGCAAATTTGAAGACTCTCAATTCTCAGTTCTTCATTGTATATTTAAGATCTCCTCAAGACAGGAATTCCCCAGAAGATTGGTATACAACCCAAGCTCCTTATTCCCCAGCAACAACCATGAATCATTCTTCCCGGCCGCAGTCAAGATGCTTTTATCTTCAGCCATCTCGGATTCATCTATCCTTCGCAAGACAGCTCTCCAGCTTACATGCGCATCCATTTACATTCATATTATATAACATACATTGTATCATGCATCATGACATTGCATATAACTAACTCTTTACCTTTTCAGGTAAGATCAGTCGACAGACTAAAATCATTATCTTCCGAGTTTCTTTCCATGAATAGTTCAGATGTGACCCAGACATGGCAACATTCTAATGCTTATTCCAGATTCACCCAGATGCAGTTTTTACACGAGCTCATCATCAGGAAACCCTACACCGGTTCCTCCTCCACCCTCAAGATTTCTGAAAACAGTTCACGGGTTCTCCAAGTAACGGATGTTAACCTATCGCTTGTTCAGAATCTTCTCAAGACTTCTGAAAATAGTTTATGGATTCTTCCCAACAACAGATGTTAATCTATCGCTTGTTCAGATGCAACTTTTGAAAACAGTTTATGGACGCTTCCCAACAACGGATGTTGCTCTATTGCTTATTCAACTTCAAGATTTCTGAAAACAGTTTACGGGTTCTCCAAGTAACGGATGTTAACCTATCGCTTGTTCAGTTTCTTCTCAAAACTTCTGAAAATAGTTTATGGATTCTTCCCCACAACGGATGTTAATCTATCGACTTATTCAGATGCAACTTGTGAAAACAGTTTACGGACGCTTCCCAACAACGGATGTTGCTCTATTGCTTATTCAACTTCAAGACTTCTGAAAATAGTTTACGGATTCTTCCCAACAATGGATGTTAATCTATCGCTTGTTCAGACTCTTCTCAACCTCTGAAAACAGTTTACGAATGCCTCCAGATACGGATGTAAATCTATTGCTTGTTCAGACCCCCAATTCAGATGTGGTTCAAAACATGGACACCTTTATGATATTCATTCCATATGGCATCTTTAAGCCCATCCCCGACAAGTTTCTGTTACTCCTCCCGATGGCATCGTTAAGCCCATCTCCAAATGGCATCTCTAAGCCCATTCCCGCATCCATTACTTTGACGAGTGCAAATTTCCGGGCACTCTAGTGTCCAATCTCCTTTTATCCTCAAGTCGCGAAAGGAAAACTTGCCAATCTAACTCTTCGGATTCAAGAAGATTGAACAGGGGCAACTGTTGTACCCCAAAATTTGCCCTCCCATTTTCTCAACATTTCTCATCACAAAGCCCTTGGAGATCAAGATCCAGTTAGGGTTTCATATGCTCAAGACTTCTCCTTGCACTGTTGACCTAAATTAGGGTTTATGTTTGCACAAAGATGTTTTGACCAAAAATTGCCTAAGATGACTTTCATGCTTCATATTGGACTCCCAAGGTTATCCATACCAAGTTTCAAGTCTTGATTCCAAACTTTGCCCAGTCAATTGGACAGTTGACCTAGAAATCAACTGTATTGGGGAAAAAGTCAACTGTGGCCAATTGACAGTCAAATCTCATGAAAATTGACCCATATCAACATTATGAACTCACATGGACCATTTGATCAAGTTTGGATCACAATTCCACAAGAAATTTGATCAGATCACCAAAAGGGCAAAATGGTCATTTTTAGGGTTTTGACTGCACAAAGGAAATTTTTGACTGTTTGACCTATTCAATGGCAAACCAAGCTCACATATGGACTCAAGGACCCAATGGAATTGCCTTGACATGCTCAACAAGTTCAAAAGATCCCAAATGCACAAGATTGACAATTGAATTTCCCAGTCAATTGGTCAATTTTGACTGTATACTGAAAAGTCAAACTTTGACTTTTTGATCAAAATCAAGTGTCAAGATTCATTTTTCATCAAAACATGCCAAATCATGAAACTTGTTCATCAAGAAATCCAAAATTGCAAACTAGGGTTTAAAATGAAGATTTTTCATAACTTAGAATTTTTCTAAGTTATGAAAAACTCTAATTTTTTCCTAACTTTGTCCCACTTTCTCACCAAGATTCATTTGGATTCAAGCAAAAGTCAAAACATGAAAGTTGTAGCCTATTGCATAATCTACAACTTTTATTCACAAAGTTTTCCCAAAAGAATCTTGTATCTCAAGTTACAATTTTTGGAACAAGGGTACCAAACCATTCTTAACTTAGAGAAAATTTGACCTATTTTAGGCAAGGTTTTTACCTAACTTCAAGACCACTTTCCACATACTTCTACTTGGAATTTCAATTTGCATTTCAAAGATGGATTGTAGTACACATTCCAAGCTTTCCAAAATGTCTAAGAAATCATCAAACAACCTCATGGTTACGGAGAATCGAATTTGGCAAGTTGGGAAAAAGTCACTTTGATTCATGGCCATGTACATGTTCATAACTTGTGCAATTTTTCAAATAAGCATGCATCTCTTGATTACAGGCCTTAAATCCTTTTTACACTCATAAATTTAATGCAAACTCTTTGTGCCAAGACCATGTTCTATGTGTTCAAGCATTGCATAATGGTTTAATCCCAAAATAGATAAAGCACTTTAACCATTTTTGCAAAAGTGAGCTTTATGTCAAAATGCAAATCCAAGAAGTACAGTTCAAATCCCCTTGGCACAAGTTTAGGAACTAATTACACTGATCAATGCCAAGGTTTGCAGCACATTAGGGGGGCCTCTACCTGTCTAAAAACCAACTTGACCTTTTCTTGCTTAAAGTGTAAGAAACATAGCATTTTGTACAACAACTTTCATCTCAGCAAACCAGGCCTTAAGCAAACTTGTCAAGCATATTCTAAAGATCCATCCCAAGCTGAAACACGACCCTAACATCTCCAATACCTCCCCATTCCCAGAATCACCCTCAAACTGCCCAAACAGAGCATTTGCTGCAGTTTGAGTTCCATAGCTCAAACCTTCCATGCATTCTTGCTAAAAACTTGTCAAACACATCCCATAACATCCCTTGAAGCTAATCAAAACCTCAAACACGACCTGTAACACTCCCAGGCAAGATCACCATTTTCATTTTCTTGTTTTGCAGCTGAAGTTCCATAGCACGATTCAAAAGGTTTCAAGACAAAGTAAAGCTTGGAATAGCATCCTTGGACATCAAGGAAGTTGTACCAATCATCACCTTGCTCTGAAAGTACCTCCATCATCAGATACAACTTCAACTGAACAGGTATATTCTTGAACTTCTATCTCTCAATGTAGACATTGTTAGCTCTAGGTTTGTGAATAAGAAGTGTTCTACTCATGCCCCTGAAACTGTACATACCTTTACTTTTCATTTATTTTGCATATGCTGTGAGAATTTAAGGTCTGAATATTGATAAAAAGTTAGGTTAAGATTTGGGAATGATAAAATTCTCTCTCATTTCTGAGAGTTAGGAGGAGTTCTTTACATATTCAGAATCGTGATTCAATGCTTAACATTTTTGGTGTTGTAAGTTTGTGCAAAAAGTCAAGGAATCCAGATGTTTGAATCAGTGTACAGGCGCGCGTTTTTTTGAACAATTTATGGCTGGAGGTTGAAGAAGGACTTGGTGGGCTGGGCCTGTTTTTGTATTTCTTTTTCACACCCCATTTTTGCTTTTACACCTCTGAGGCCCATTTGGTTTATTTTTATGATTTTTTGACTTTTGTTTTTTATTCCTGACTTATTTATTTTTTCTCATGATATTAAAAATATAAAAATAATTTTTTTAAACCATTTTTGAATTTTTTAGGCATTTATTGTTTATATTGATATTTGTACATAAATAAATAAACACTTTTTACTTAAAATACTAAAAAATAATGTAAACACATTTTATTTTCATTTTTTATTTTGTTTTATCTTCTTAAAATATTTTATATAAAATATACTTTTTTTATAAATATTAAATATTATTATTTTTGTATATATAATACATATTTAGGAAATAATACAAATATATATATATTTATTAGAATATTTAGGACAAAAAATACAAAAATACATACATTTATCTTTTATTAATATTTGACCTCAAAAAATACTTTTTTATAAATATACTTCATTTTTATTTTATTTTGTATATAATAAATAAATATGGTACACATTAAATAAATAATACCTTTTATTTAAGAAATTAGGGTTTTGCCCTAAACATAAAAAAGCTCCAAAAAAATAATACTTTTTTTATTTTGTTTATTTGACATAAAAAATACCTTTTTTCCATACATATAAAAACCCTTTTTACCTTTTGCATATTTATTTTATTTCCATTTAATTTGTGCAATCAATTATCTTGTAAATAGTTCCAAATTGATGTAATAGCTAGGTTTAAATTTCTTGTCAAAATACCCCCCATTTGAACATTTGTACCCCCCTTCCCATATTGTGTTCTAATAGCTTAGGAACTTTATTTTTCGCACTTTAATGCTTTCTAAATATACCATGTTAGAATTAGGGTTTGTATGCAAATAAAAACAACAAAATAGTTTGACCTAATTTCAAGATAATCAAGCATGAAAATGGACAACACTTATCACACTTGCACCCCTAGGGTATTCCACTTGTTGCCTTCAATAAATGGGCCATATTGCATGTTAGGTCTCTTTGGGCAAAAACAAAACAAACAATCAAATGATCATAGTCCCTCGATGACGCTTTCGAAAAGTTGCCTAAAATGATCAAGTCCCTTACAAGGAAAAATTGCCCAAAGATACTTAGCACCATTGCAATTATGGTCTAAACGATGACCCGCGCCCGTCCCTTTCACATCCTAACGCAAGATTGTCCACCAAATGCAATGGTGGAACAAAATTGTTAAAAGGGTTAAGGCATAGCAATAATCTTTGAGAACTTTAGGGTAGATAGCTCTTAAGTACTTGTCAACTTGCAAAACAAAAACACTTACCTATTTTTCAAACCATACTTCACCAACACCTTTCAAAACAAACTTTCAAAAACCTTGAAACATCTTTTCAAAAAGACAAACACCTTTTGTAAAACATTCGAGTAAAGAATTATTACAAGGGTAGCCTAAACAAGGCATCTTTTTCAAAACCTTTTCAAAACCACACACAAAGCACCATTTCAAACAATTGAAAACCAAGGCAAGTTGATCTAAGCAAGTACCTAAGAGCCCATGGATAACCATGGATAGAAAGGGTGCTAATACCTTCCCTTTCTATAATCTACTCCCCGAACCCAAGAAAATATCTCAAAGGTTTTTGCTGTGCTTTTTAAACCTTTCCTTAGGATAAAATAAAAAGTCGGTGGCGACTCTTGCTCAACCGAAACATTTGCAAAAATAAACGCAAAACCATAGTCAGTTCTCCCACCGTGTCACAGTGTTGTTACTTCTATGTTGCACCAAATGCTGAAATATCCAATTCAAGGGAAAATCATCATCGTTCATGGAGAAGAAGAGTATATGATCAGCCATCTTAGTTCCTTCAAATATGTGGAGCTATATGGTGAATTTATTGAAACTCCATTCCAGCACTTTGAAGAAGTACCTCAAGATGTGGCAGTAACCAAGGTTGTGTCTCAAGTTCCCAAGATCACAAGGCCTCCACTCAGGATGTCATCTTTAAAGGATGCCAAGGCAGTGATAGAAGAAGGTGGGTGCACTATTTTGGGCTAACTCCCAGATATCCCATACAAATCTGACAAGTTTGGTCTGGGTTACACTTCAGGTGCCCAGAAGGCTATACGTCGCGCTCGTGCCGGAGGACCATCCCTGAAGATCAGCAACCACCAAGTCAATGCGGTGGAGGATGATGAATACAGCTACAACATGGAGGATTGGATTTTCCCAATTGTCGGTGGAGGGCTCAGCAATTGGAAGGCTAGAGATTTCATCCCGATCACTTTTATCCTGCAGTAATTTGTCTTTACATTTTGTTGGATCTGTAATATTAAAACAATTCAGACTCTTAAAACCATGTATCTTACCCGAGGCACAATGGTCCATTTCTAAGGGTTATTATCTCATTTCCATATAACATCAATGAATCATGGACGTTTTTGCGTACAAACTTTGCGCTCATTGTTTTTCTTTTTTACATTTTCATTTCTTTCAAAGATAGTTATACTCTTACACACACTCACACTCACAATGTCGGTCTACATCCATTCGGGATCCCATGGGTAACGGTTCTACTATGGCCTTCTGTGACTCTGAAAATCTAATCTACCAAGCCGAAGACAAAGGTGAGAAAGATTATGAAGTACCAGGGGAACTTGCCAGATTACTACAACAAGAAGAGAGAACCATTCCGCCCCACGAGGAACCGGTGGACACCATCAACCTAGGTATCGAAGAAGATAAAAGAGAAGTCAAGGTGGGTGCCAATCTGGAACATAATGTTAAGGAGCGTCTGATTCAGTTGTTACACGAGTATGTTGAGATCTTTGCCTGGTCGTATGAAGACATGCCAGGGCTTAATGCAGATATTGTGGTGCATCGTCTACCTACAAAAGAGGATTGCCCACCAGTAAAAGAAAAGGTTCGTCATATGCGACCTGACATGTCATAGAAGACTAAAGCTTAAGTCATGAAACAATTCAACGCTGGATTCTTGGTTGTCACCTCTTATCCGCAATGGGTTGCTAATGTTGTTCCCGTGCCCAAAAAGGATGGCAAGGTACGAATGTGCATGGACTACAGAGATTTGAATAGCGCAAGCCCTAAGGATGATTTCCCACTTCTCCACATTGATATTCTAGTTGACAATACGATACAACACAAAGTGTTTTCCTTCATGGACGGTTTCTCGGCCTACAACCAAATCAAAATGGCGCCTGAGGACATGGAGAAAACAACCTTTGTCACACAGTGGGGCACATTCTACTACAAGGTTATGCAATTCGGACTGAAAAATGCTGGGGCAACCTATCAGTGCGCCATGGTCGCTCTATTTCACGACATGATATATCACAAAATAGAGGTCTATATGGATGACATGATAGCTAGATCTCAAACAGAAGAAGAGCATCTTGATCATTTACAGAAACTGTTTAAGAGGCTAAAGAAATACAAGCTGATGTTGAATCCCAGTAAGTGCACATTTGGAGTGAGGTCTGGTAAACTCCTAGGCTTTGTCATCAGCAATAAAGGTATTGAAGTAGATCCTGTCAAGGTGAAAGCGATACAAGAGATGCCTGGTCCTCGTACTGAGAAGGAAGTTAGAGGATTCTTGGGACGTTTGAACTACATTTCCATATTCATTTCTCACCTGACAACTACTTGTGAACCAATCTTCAAGTTATTGAAGAAAGATCAAGTAGTCAAATGGAATGATGAGTGCCAAACTTCTTTGATAAGATCAAAGAGTATTTACAAGAGCCTCGTGTTTTGATGCTACCGGTCGAGGGAAGACTATTGATCATATATCTGACTGTTTTGGAAAATTCAATGGGGTGTGTGATGGGGCAGCATGACGAGTCTGGACGAAAAGAGCATGTTGTTTATTACCTGTGAAAAAAGTTTACCGACTGTGAAACAAGATATTCACTGCTCGAGAAAACTTGTTGCGCTCTGGCATGGGCTGCTCTCCGGCTAAGACAGTATATGCTGACCCATACTACCTTATTGATATCTAAAATGGATCCAATAAAATACATCTTCGAGAAACCTGCTCTCTCTGGGAGAATAGCAAGATGGCAGATGATCCTGACAGAATATGATATACAGTATACTACTCAGAAAGCAATAAAGGGCAGTGTACTAGCTGATCACCTTGCTCACCAAGATGTGGAAGACTACCAGTCCATGAAGTTCAAATTCCCAGATGAAGACATCATGATGGTAAACAACTATGAAGAATTCAGACCATATGACGGACCTGAACAAGGATCCCGATGGACCCTGGTTTTTGATGGAGCGTCCAACGCACTCGGCAATGGTATTGGTGTTGTACTCATATCTCCTGAAGGGTTTCATACTCCCTTTACTTCAAGACTCTGCTTCAATTGTACAAATAACATGGTAGAATATGAAGCGTGCATTTTTGGTCTCAAAGCTGCCATAAATTTGGGGATCAAATCCTTAAATGTATTCGAAGATTTAGCTTTGGTTATCAGCCAGATCAAAGGGGAATGGGACACCAAACACCCTAACCTTATGCCTTACAAAGAACATGTGTTGACATTGCTCCCACATTTTGAGAAGATTACCTTCGAGCATTTCCCGCGAGAAGAAAATCAGCTAGCAGACGCACTAGCCACAATGTCATCTATGTTTAAACTTAAATGGGATAACGAGGCTCCCCAGATCACCATTGAACGAATGGAGGAACCAGCTCACTGTCACGAGATTAATACTGAAGAGGTAGTGGATCAGCCTTGGTTTCACGAAGTCAAGAGGTATCTCGAGGCTCAAGAATATCCAAAAGGAGCTTCAGTAAATGATAAGAAGTTCTTAAGGACATTCTCTGCTAAATTATTCCTTAGTAATGGCATTCTTTACAAACGCAACCATGACTATGTGTTACTTCGGTGCGTAGACAAGGTTGAAGCTGAAAGGATCATGGCTAAATTACATGAAGGCACTTTTGGCACCCGTTCCAGTGGGCATACGATGGCAAAGAAAATCCTATGGGCAGGCTATTATTGGTCTACCATGGAAGCAGATTGCTATCAACACTCTCGAACCTGCCATAAGTGTCACTATACTGACAAGGTGCACGTACCTCTGGTTCCTCTGAATGTCTTGACGGCTCCTTGGCCCTTTGTTATATGGGGAATTGATATGATTGGGGAAATCAAGCCAACAGCCTCCAATGGACACCGCTTCATCTTAGTGGCCATTGACTATTTTACCAAATGGGTGGAGGCAGCTTCCTTCGCTTCCATTACCAAGAATGTTGTAGCCCGGTTCATTAAACAGAATCTCATATGTCGGTATGGTATCTTGGAGAGGATCATTACAGAAAATGGTACGAATCTAAATAATACTATGATCATCGCCCTGTGCGAGCAATTCAAGATCTAGCATCATAATTCTTCCCCTTACCGACCACAGATGAATGGTGATGTCGAAGCCGTGAATAAGAACATTAAAAAGATCATACAGAAAATGACAGTCACATACAAAGACTGGCATGAGATGCTACCATTCGCTCTCCACGTGTATCGTACCATTGCACGCACATCAATCCGGGCAACACCCTATTCTCTGGTATACGGCATAGAGGATGTCTTGCCTATTGAGGTCCATATTCCCTCTCTAAGAATTATAAAGGATGCAGGGTTGAATGAAGAAGATTGGATCCAGACTCGACTTGATCAACAATACTTAATCGATGAGAAAAGGCTTACTGCTGTTTGCCATGGTCAAATGTATCAAAAACGAAAGATCAAGGCTTTTAACAAAAAGGTCAGACGCCAAGTATATCAAGTTGGGGATCTGGTGATCAAATGTATCATATTGCCGCAAGGTGATCCCAGGGGTAAATGGACTCCTACATACGAAGGACCATTTGTAATAAAAAACATATTCTCTGGTGGAGCGATGATCTTAACCACCATGGATGGCGACGACCTTTCGCATCCTACAAATGCAAACATAGTCAAAAGATACTATGCATAAGAGACCCGCCAGGTTGACACACCTAAGCAAAACAAGGGCATCCGGGCGAACCAAAAAGGTTGGGCAAAAATTAGGGATAAAACAAAAAAATGTGTACACCCGGCAAGTTGAAAACCCTAAAGAGCGGCTTGGGCAAAAAAGGGCATCCCGGTGGACTGAAAACCCGAAAGGGCGGTCCAGGCAAAATTAGGGAATTAAAGCGTATGACTATGTCCCGTTGGATCACCGTACGGACAACTTAACAAACTTAGAGGTTTTGATCAATTCAATCATCTTCGGACGAGGCAACAAATAGACAAGATGCTCAGAGATACGAAGGATATAGTAGAATGGGAACCCCATGGAATTATTGCACATAGATATCTTTTCTTTGTATAAAAATTTTCATTGTTTTACGACAGCATTCTCTTACTAGAATGTTTGTCTCATTGTACAAAAATACTTACTCAAAGTCAATACAAAGATATCCCTTTGAAAGTGCAAAACTACCTGTTTTTCTTTATTCTTGTGTTTTGTTTACAAAAACGTCCAATGATTTATTTTTGAACATATGCATCTGAACATAATTATTGTTTACAAATAAACAAAATAGAAAGACAATCACTGATGGCTTTAAGAGATAGAGAAATCTCTCTAAGATATTTCTGTGAAATCCCCCACAGTGTGCAGTTTAATCCCCAGCCGAACAAAGCTTCCAATTATCAATCCCCAGTAGAAGTCATTCAATTTCTCCGGGTTCCTCAACAGGATTCTTATAAATAGTACACAACATTTCCCTTACAACATAGTTTATTTCTATAAGCGAAAATTCATCAACACTTCAACTTCACAACATGAAGACTTACACTCCATATCCTCAGCAGTGGTCAGGGAATTATTTTCCCCAATACAACAGCAGTACAGCAGATTAGCTCGCAGCGCATACATCGCATCCATATATCATAAACATTGATAACACGAATGCATTATACCATGCATTTCATACAACATAACATTGCATATTAGCTAACATTTTACCTTTTTCAGGATAAGGTTAACAGCTACCATTAACAATATTCAAAACTTCCAGATACAGTTCAGATACGCTCCAGACACGGATGCCATTCTGATACTCATTCAGATTCAACTTTCAGATATAGTTCAGATACGCTCCAAACACAGACGCTATTCTGATACTCATTCAGAGTTTATTTCAGATACGCTCCAGATACGGATGTTATTCTGATACTCATTCAGATTCAAGCTTTCAGATATAGTTCATATACGCTTCAGACACGGATTCCATTCTTATACTTATTCAGATTCAACTTTCAGATACAGTTCAGATACGCTCCAGACACGGACGCCATTCTTATACTAATTCACAGTTTCTTTCAGATACAATTCAGATACACTCGAGATACGGATGTTATTCTGATACTCATTCAGATTCAAGCTTTCAGATACGCTTCAGACACGGATGCCATTCTGATACTCATTCAGAGTCAACTTTCAGATACCGTTTAGATACGCTTCAGACACAGATGTTATTCTGATACTCATTCAGATTCAGCTTCTAGATAAATTCCAGATACACTCCAGACACGGATGTTATTCTGATACTCATTCAGATTCAAGCTTTCAGATACACTCCAAACACAGATGCCATCCTGATATTTATTCAGAGTCAACTTTCAGATACAGTCCAGATACGCTCCAGACACGGATATTATTATGATACTCGTTCAGATTCATCTTTCAGATACGCTCCAGACGTGGACGCTATTCTGATACTAATTCAGGTTCAACTTCTCAGATACAGTTCAGATACGCTCTAGACACGAACGTCATTCTGATACTCATTCAGTTTCAGCTTACAGATACTGCTCAGCAATCATTTTTGGATGGCATCTACAAGCCCATCTCCAAAAACTTTCTATCATCTCTCCAAATGGCATATTTTAAGCCCATTCCCTCTACAATCACATCACCGAGTGCAAATTGTTTGGCACTCTAGTGTCCAATCATCTTCCACCTTTGAGTCACGAATGGCAAAACTCGTCAATCTAACTCTTCATGTTTAAGAAGATTGAATAGGGCCAGCTGTTGTACCCCAAAATTTCCCCTCTCACTTATCAAGAATTTTCTCACAAGATCTCCTTAGCTCAAGTTTGCATTAGGGTTTGATCAACTCAAGACATCCCCTAAGCACTAATGACCAAAATTAGGGTTTGAGATTGCACAAGGATATTTGGACTTCCAATGCCCCATATGACTTTCATGGATCATTATAGATCCCCAAGATTGCTCATGTCAAGTTTCAAGCCTTAGATCACAATTTTGCTCAATCAATTGAGAAGTTGACCCAAAAATCAACTATATTGGGGAAAAGTCAACCATGGCCAAATTACAGTCAAAATTCATAATTTTGGATCCACGTCAACATTTTAAACTCATATGAATCATTTGATCAAGTTTGGACCACAACTCCCCAAGAAATTTGATCAAATCTCCAAAAGGGCAAAATTGTCAAAATTAGGGTTTTGACTGGGAAAGGGTAATTTCTGATTTTTGACCTAGAAAATGATCAATTGGTTTAAGGCATGATCTCAAGAGTCCAATTGCATCATTTTTACCTAATAACATGGTTCAAAACATTACAAGTCCATTGGATTGACGGATGAATTTTCAGTCAACTGATCAAAAGTCAACTATATACTGAAAAGTCAAACTTTGACTTTTTGGTCAAATTCAAATGCCAAAGATCACAATTCATCAAGATATGTCAAAATATGAAACTTATTCATCAAGAAATCAAAAATTCAAGATTTCATTTTGAAAAGTCAAAATTTCTAAACTTAAATTTTCTAAGTGTTGGAAATTTCTTATTTTTTCATAACTTTGAGCAAACTTTTCACCATAATGCAAGATGATTCAAGAGAAACTTACAACATGAAAGTTGTAGATATCCCTGAAATCTACAACTTTTCTTCACACAACTTCTTCCAAAAGTGCTTGGATCTCAAGTTATAGTTTAATGAACATGTGGTCATGAAACAAAACACTTAGTGAAATTTTGCCCTAATTTGGTCAGGATTTTGACCCAACTTCATGGCAATTTTTCATATAGTTCCAAGGGGAATCTTCAAAATCAATTCAAATATGGTTGTAGAGCATATTACAAGCTTTCCAAAATTTCTAAGAACTCCTTGAGATCATTCTTGAGTAGGGAGAATCGATGAGATGAAGTTAGGATTTTGTCACTTAATTTACAAGGCATTTTGTGATGAACCAATTTCAAAATTCAAACTATGCTGCATAAACACTACTTTGCAGGCCTCAAACTTGTTAGGCACTCCATAATTAATGGTTTACACAGCTGTTAGAGGCCTCACTTCAAGCATTCAATGCATGGACATGCTTTATATCCATTTTTGGAAGAAAAGTTACATTGCCATTTTGATAAAGTGACTTTTTTTACAAAACTTGTTCTTGAGCCTTGCACTTATTCTCTTCTGATCAAAAAAGTCCTATAACCCATAAGAAATGGTTTAGACACTGACAATCACCCAGCCCATGCTTGTACTTCCTCTTGAAACTTGTTTCCCTCTTTTTCTTTAAAATCAAGTAACCTAGCCAAAAGCTAGAAACTGGTACTTCTGATTGTCCAAAGCTCTCAAACACTTTTGCTTATAGATACACAAAGTATTTGCACCAAAAACACAAAATGCTCATGCCCTGAAAAGACCTAGAACTCAGAAATACATCTCATACTTCCATTTTCACACAAACTGGCCAAAAACTTGAAACTCATTATCTACTCGTGCGTTTCTTGGCCTTTTGGTTTCTAAAGTTTCTAAACATCATATAGAAGTGATCCCACACCCTGTTACAGAACTGTAACACCATTAACACCATCCTCTATTTTAAAAAATAGAGCTATGAACATTGACTTCTCCAGAACATTTCAGCCATCCATTGCTCAAGCTAATCATTGCATTAGCTTCCTGTGACCTCAAGGAAGCTAACCTGATCATCGCCATCACTTGAAACAAGCTCAAACTCAAAACACGATTTCCAGTTTTGAGGTAAGTTTTCTAACTTTGGAACTCTTCATATAGGCATCCTCAATGATTTATTTGTGAACAAAACATGTAGATATCATTGCCCTAAAGCTAACCATGTCCATAGTTTCCATTAATTTTGCTTGAGCTTAGAGAATTTTGAAACTAAAATTTCTGATATTTTTAGGGTTCATATTATGGCCATTAAAAATCATGCTTATCTTTGATCTATAGTTTTAATGCTTTACATTTCTGAAACTGTGAGGAAATTTGCTACAAGTTTCATGTTTACAGTTTTCATTTTTGATGAGAAAAGAGCAAGTTACAGTTGGTCTGGCTGGAGGTTGAAGATGAAGTCATCAGGGCGCGTTTTGCCTCATATATTTATTGTTTTGCTTATGTTAACGGATGTATAGCCACCTCAGTGGTAGAAGCGTGCGCCTGTAACCTTTGGGACCTGGGTTCGAGCCCCAGTGGTACCCTTTTGTGTTTTTTTTCATATTATTTTGCACCATTCTGACTTTTTTGCAGACGCTTGGGCCTTGTTGGGCTTGTATTGTTTTTTTTTCTTACTAACCCCCCTGCAGGCTATTTGCACCCTGGCCCAAGTTTATTTTTTTTCTTTTTTTATTTCATTTTTATTTTCTTAATATATTTTCTAAATACTGAAAAAATCATAAAAATACAAAAATGATAGATTTATATTTTTGGCTTAGTTTATTTTATTTTTCTCACAAAAAATATTTTATTTAACTATACTTTATTTATTTTTTACAAATTATCTTGTAAATTTAATTTAAAACTAAGTTATTTATTTTCTTCTACACTAATTAAAATATATTATTTTTGATATAAAAAAGACTAAAAATATTTTATAATGCTATAAATATTTTCAAGATAAAAATACCAACAAAAAAAACATTTTTCTTATAAAGGTTTGATCATGATTCATCAAAAAAACTCTTAATTCATCAAAAGTCAAAAGTTGTCAAATTAGGGTTTTCTTAAGGAGAAGTCAACTGAACTTTGACCAAGCATAACTTTCACGTGTTTCATCTGATTTTCCTTAACCAAAGCTAACTTTGAATTAAATTCAATTCTCTAAAACTTTGAATCTCTAAGCTCAAGTCCTAAAAATGCTTCATTTGAGAGATATGGGCCAAAACATTACAGGTCATTTCAAAAGTCAACAAAAGACACTTTTTGTCAAGGCAACTTACATCAATATAAAGTGTTTAAATGCAAAAATAATCAAAATAGAGATTGTATAGCCCATCTCGAGCTTTCCAAAAAGTCCAAGATCACATTCAAATGATTAAAATTGAGAGAGTTATTACCAGTGCATGTTGGGAAATTTTGAGCAAATGCATGAAACCAAAAGTGATCAAACTCGGAATTTTAGGTTATTGGGCTTGTGATTCTTGGTCCAAACGTGTTTTGAAGCTTATAATGAACCCCTGAATTACTTCATTCACCCCTTGACCTCTTTATTTTATTTATTTTGATCTTTATTTATTTTAAAAGTCAAAATAAATAAGATGAGACCAAAGCTTCTTACACAAATCCAAGCCCACTATATGTTGACCTAATTATTTCCTATATATCATTCTCATTCAGACAAAGGCTCACACGAAACCCTTGTGCAAGAACCTCTACCAAAAACTCCAAAATTATTCAAATTAGGGTAACTTGCAAACCTTGTAATGAGAGTAACCAAAGTCTGACATAAAGATAAGTGTTTAAGCAAATAAAGAAATTACAACTGAAAATTCGAATAAACAGAAAATTTCCTCGCCCGGACCATCACTTCATATGGATGCCCTTGAGGGGTGGTAGAAGATCTCCAATTTACTGTCTTGTGTGAACTCCAACGCTCCTTTACCGATCAGGTCTTGAATCTTGTTTTTCAACGTCCAACAGCTATCAGTATCATGCCTCAGACTGTTGGAGTGATATGAACACCTTTCTCCAGGATTGTAATGGGGAGAAGCAATATTAGTATTCTTAGGAGGATCCTTTAATATGATCAAATTCATCTTTAGCATGTGTTGCAAGACTTGAGATATCAGCATGTCGAGTTTGGTATACTGCATATCAGATGTAATCTGTTTATGCCGATTATCCTGTTGTTATTGGGCGACGTAGCAGCAATTTGGAAAGGTCTGCTCTCCCTCAAATCGGCTTCTTGTCTTATGGGAGACTGAATAATGACTTGATCTCCAATCTCGACTGTTTGTTTCATACGGTTGCAACCATCTCAATGAAGTTTGTTGACGAGTGTCCTTAGCTCCTCTTGTCCCCAAGCTAAGTTTTGGATAAGAGCCATCTGGCACGCCAGTTGTCCCATCATCTGGACTTTCATTATTGCCATTTAAGTTTATACCTGTTCCAACTGGTCATCCTTGTTGTCCTCAGGATTCTTCATGGTCAAGCCCCTAGTGAGGAGTGCTTTCACTTCTTCTTGCCCCTTGGATAGGTTCAAGAACATTTCTTGAAGTTGAGAATTTTGAGTCTGAATGTCCTTCATAGTCTGTTCTAGAGCCATCTCTATTGAAATAAACAGTAAGTAGATGAGAAACCTGTGTGGGGAAAGTCTGTCATGATATGATGCATGGTATGTGGATGCAATGTTTTCAAGGACTTAGAAAATTTAAATTTGTTTTAGAAAAAAAAAGAAGCAAACATAAATTGTATTAATAAGTTTAAATTGATTACAACCATTCCCATTAGGCTTACAATGGAGGAAGTAAAGCAAAATAAACTCCTAAGACAAAAAGGTCGAACGCATCCTCTTTGGCGCAATGTAGGTGTTCAAATTTCGCTCCTCGTGAAGCTATCTTGTAAGCTCCAAAACCTTCTTTTCACTCGCGTACAATTGGGCTTCGAAGGTGTCTCGCTCTTCCTTCAGCTGGATCCAAGCTCTTTGTAAGTCTTCAAGAGAAGTAGGCATGGTAGGATGAAGGATAGCATAAGGAGCATCTCCTTCAACTAATGGCTCCATGATGATATGCAAAGTGGTAGGGTATGGCATACCAAGTCTTTAAGCACGAGTTCATACCCACTTAAGATAAGGCTCCAAAGGAATGGAGTTATTACGCCCCAATATCTTGATATCCACTTTGTCTATCATTCTCCAAGCTCGTATGAACCTTTGACGGTAGCCTTGGTTGTCGCCCTCATAGTCGAATACCAAACCTTGGATGAGTGCATTGTGAGGACCATCTCTTCGTGCATACCCAAATTACTGTAATGCAAGAGAAGGGTTATAGGTGATACCTCCCCTAATGCCTAAGAGTGGGACATTAGGTAATTCCCCATAACATTCAATGATAGTAGTATCCTCCAAGGATCCATAACACTAATAAATGTCAATGTATGAGGGACATCATCCTTTGAGACCACGTCAATCCTTGCTCATTCTTCAATGTTGATTGAGATAGATGCAAAGTAAACCACTTGGCGATTAGGGGAATGCAACACAAGAGAGTACCTTTTTTCTTCATGGTGCGAGTGTGGAAACAATGTGAAATGTCTCCAAGCAAAATAGGTATAGGATTACGAGAGAGGAAGACTTTGATGGCATTCACATCTATGAATTAGTCTGGATTGGGAAATAGAACCAAACCATAAATTAGAAGGGCCAAGACATCTTCAAAATCTTGAAAATCCATACCCTCCCAGAATGAACGAGCCTTCTCCAACATAAACTTGGCTAGGAAACCCTTAACTTTGCTTCTTGTCTCCCAATTTGCTACAATGCCAGCTCTCTTCAGATGTAGGGCTTTGGCAATGACTTCGGGCTTTGGAGTCTCCTCTAAACCGGTGAATGGTATTTGATCAAGCACGGGCACTCCTAACAGTTTAGAGAATTCTTCTAATGTATGCACCAATTGATAGTTAGGAAAGGTGAAGCAATGATGCATGGGATCAAAGAATTGGAAGAGCACACACATCATTTCTTCTTGGAAATTGGAGGTAGCCAAGATGAGAAGTCGACCATATTTCTTGGTGAAGGGAGAATCTCCAGGCACCCTTGATGCTAATTCTTGGAGTTGAGGGTGTGCTTTCACGAAGCTAATTCGAATGGGATTCATGGCCAAAAAAACAAAGCAAAGATAAATTCCTAAATCCTTGAAATGGTTAGTGAGAATGCTTATGATATTATGATGTTTATGATGTTATGTACAAGTATGAAAAGCAAGCAAGTTGTTATGTACAAATAATCATATACACACAAATTAGATAAGTCCTTAGGTATAGGCTTGTATGGAGTTTGTAGGTAAGTACCCTCTTGATGTTTAGTTGGCTCAACTTGTCCTAGAAAGTAACTGGGTTCTAGGGGATCTCAATATCACTGATCTTTCTTTTAGGCATTGTCTCAGCATAATCAATCTTTTCATGCGGTCGAGATATCCCAAAAGTCCAATCTCGATGAGTGTAGTATCGAGTATCAACCAATTTTCAGCTTTCCGCCGAAATCGGCTATCTCACTACTTCTTAATGGCCAAGTTGTTTAATTAAGGTTCTAACGTCAGTTAGTGCTTCATGACTCTGCTCAGCGGCCCCGTATTCTCCTCGATTTAACACAAGGGATACCGGTACCAAAAAATGCATCACACTAATGTAGCCATTGCTTCAACCGTATCGGTCTACACCGTACAATTTCCACAATCTATTGCTACTTACCTAAAAGGTGCCCCAGATCCGGGTGGAGGATCAATACAAAGCCCAAATAAGGAACCATAATGTAAAGCAAGCAAGTCAAACAAGGAAAGCAAGTAAAGGTGATCTAGCCCTAAGGGAACCCCACTTTTAAGTATTCCCTAACAGAGTCGCCAGCTCTGTAACATGGTGGGAGAACTGACTTGGTTTGTTTTGCATTTGATCACAATTGTTGCAGATAGCAAGAGTCACCACCGACTTTTCTTTTTTCCAATAAGGAAAGGTTGAAAAGAATAGGAAAGACCTTTCTAGATTATTTCTTGAGTTCGGGGGGTAGGTTATGAAAAGGGAAGGTATTAGCACCCTTTTCATCCGTAGTTATCTACGGGCTCTTAGTTGCTTTCTAGATCACTTGCTTTTGTTTGAAAATGTGCTTGTGGTGTGGGTTTTGAAAGTATTTTGAAAACGTCTTTATAATGATTCTCGTTTCTATAAGAATGCGTACAAAGTATTGGTTTCGGAAATAGTTCAAAGAGGTGTTTGTGGAATGTGTTTTTGAAAGTTATTTTGAAAAGTTTCTTTGTAATGATTCTTGTTTCTATAAGAATGCATACAAAGAGCTTTGTCTTTTGAAAATGAAAGTGTTGGTGTGTAAAATTTTTTTGTTGTGAGCAAGCGAGCAACGATGAGCGTCCTACCTACTCAAAAGGTCTAATGTTCTTTTCCTCCTCCTTTAGATGTTGCTATCTTACCATTGTTTTGGTAAGAAGTCCCGTCATTGGATGTTAAGGGACGGGTGTGGGATGTTCGTATAGTCATAGAAGGCAACCTATGGGACGTTTTAGCAATTTTGTTTAGGGACTAGATCGTTTACCGAAGGCAACATTGAGGATCATCGAGGGATTAAGATCCTTTATAGAGAGTCTTTGCTAAAATGCCCATATTCTAGGGACATGACTATTTTCCGAGGCAACAAGTGAGATTACCCTAGAAGTGCATGTGTACAAAGTGTGTTTGATTGCATGCATTTTGTCTTTGATTTTTTACGTTGTCTACTTGTTGGTTTTATCTTTCCATACATCCTAATTATTAACATTTATACAAAAGCAATAAAAATGCATAAGATAAAGATCCTACATTATTACAAGCATATTGAATAGCAAGAAAAATGTAAAAACAAAACAAAATAAAAGAAGGAAAAATGAGTGCTTCGATTTAGGAAGCAGAATCCTTCGATTCTGCTTCTCTGGCTCCCTTCAATTTGGGCTTTTCATGAAACATGAGATGCAACCTTTGATTCTACCTTCCTGCTTCCTTCGATTGCATGAATGTTAGGGTGAGCAAGTAAGCTTTGATCATGCCCTTTATCCTTCTTTTGATTGAGGCCTGGGAGTCAATATGGATATCTTTCTGGCTACTTCTTTCAATTGAGCTTAGCAGTTAGCGTGAGAGGCAGCCTTCGATTCCTCCTTCTAGATGCTGCTTTCTACTGGGCCAGGGAATCAGTGTGAGCACCTTTAGTTTCTCCCTTCTTGCTCCTTCGTTTGGACTGTGAAGCGGTAAGGGGGGTGAAGCCTGAGGCTTTGTTTCACACAAAAACTCATTCTTTCATTTAGGGCCTATACTGGTTAGTTCTACCATATATTTGACAAGAAAAACAAATAAAAAGGGCATAAACAAAAAGTAAACAAATGTCATCTACATGCTTAAAACGAAAGGAAATGACTATTCACATGTTATGCTAGAAACTAAAGGTTCAAGGTTAAGAGAAACTTACCTTGCTTGAAGCTGAAACGTGTGTGCTGGACCTTGAGTGGCTGCCCTGAGTGTCCCTGGATTCAAAGGAAAGAAATAAGGGTAATTTTTCTAGCATTGGATTCGAAAGAAGGAACCAAGTGTTGAGTTGGTGTTTCAATGGGTTTTGGATTTGAAGGGAAGAAATAAGTGTATTGTTTCGTTGGAATCTGGGTTTGAATATGTGTTTAAGTGTTTGAGACTGTTTGATAATTTGAGAGTTTGATGATTTTTTTCTCCATGCCCCAAAGTCCTTTGGATGTGTTGTCCCCAACCCTTTTAGATGTTATGGAGCCTCTTATTTATAAGCAAAGTTAGTTGAGGTTTAGGAGGGAAAACAAAACAATTTCGAAAAAAATGGACAAACTGTTTTTATAGCTTTCGAGGGGCAGTATTCGTATGCCAAATTGGTGCAAGAATAGGGGCAGTGTTGCAGGACTGTTGTGCAGCAGTTTTGGAGCGTTATGGCCAGTGTATCAGGCTTGAAATTGGCAGCAAGCATCTTTAGATATCTCTATCTTTCTTTTTGACCACCTTCGACCAGATTCTCCTTCAAACAACATTATTTGATTTTCACCCAACAAGTGTCTTTCGAATGGGCTCTTTTTGTGCATCCTTCAAAGGAGGCAAATGTGTGGCCCTTGAATGGGTCACCAAAATATGTCTTAAGGTATGTCTTGTAAGTCCTTCGAATGGGCCATCAAACATGTCCTTCGAATGGGACACCCAGACATGTCTTTTGAATGGGTCATGTGGGTATCTTTGAAAGGGCCAAATATGTATCTTTCAATTGGACTATATATGTGTCCTTCAAAGAGATCAAATGCAATTCTTCGAATGGGCTAGTAAGATATATCCTTCAAAATGGACCCCTATATATACCCTTCAAATCCACCAATACATGTCCTTTTAAGGGGCCACCAACCATGTGTGTTGAAGGTTTTCAAGGGTGGAATCAAAGTAAACTATTTCAAAGGGAAATATTGTCATGTCGAAGCTAGTGTAAACATAGCAAATGCCCTATCGAAGCCTTCATGCAGGAAGTCACTACTTTGTGACTCCAAGCAAGCATACAAGAGGCCATTGCTCAAACGAAGGTTTGCATGAAGAGCCAATGCCCTGTCGAAGCCTGCATGCAGGAGGTCACTGCTTTATGACTCAAGGCAGACATGTAAGGTGCCAATGGTGCAATCGAAGCTTGCGTGCAGGAGGGTTTGAAGCAAGCTTAGAAGTGAATTTGAAGCATGCATGAAGGTTGATTTGAAGCAGGTCTGAAGGTGGATTCGAAGTAGGTTGCTTTTGAAGGAAACCAATGCCCCAAACGAAGGACGACTCAAGCTTGCTCGAAGGAAGCCTAGATGCCCAATCGAATGATGTAGATTCGAAGCAAACTTGATCTTCTTTGACTTGTCAAAAGGCACATTAACATCTTCATTTTTATTTCCCTTCGACCAGTCAAAGTAACAGCTTGCCATCTTCAAAGAAAATCATTTTCTTCATTTCTTCAAACAGGTGTTTGTAACCACACATGCGAGAGAAATCTTGAAAAATGAAAGGGAAAATTTTGGGGTACAACAGGTAGTATAGTGCAGTCCCTCTCTCAAACTTGTGTAGATCGAAAATCCTGCTAGCAAAGTAGTATGGCCAATGAACCTTGATCTTGTTCTTGAGCACATACATGAGCTGAACCTCTGGCTTGTCCAAGCGAGAGTACCCACCCTTTTTGGGTCTAATGATGTGGAAAACGATCCAAAACAAAATCCTATCAAGAGGAGCTAGGCCACCCATGGTCACAGACTTGGGAAATAGATCACTATTCACAATCCGCTTAGAGTAGGGTTTCTTGAGCATAGAGTTCAAAGCAGTCTTAAATTCATATCCAGGAGAAACATTAGAGTCATAAAATTTAATTGAATCAAAGTCAACAGGGCACATCTGAACCTAATCTTTCCAAACATGAGAACTGATCATATAATTTTTGTTATTCATCCTATACCTAAACTTAAAATCCTATAAATTTCCTTGGACACCCGCAAAAAATATCCTAACCAGATCTTCATTATACTTATCCTTACATTCAAGAACATTGTGAAGTTTCTGAAATCTAATAAGATCAATGATCTCAAGAAGGTGTAAATGACCCAAAGTTGTTATTTCCAGAAAAAAATTCTTAACAACCTTTCTCTTTTGAAACTTAGCTTCATAAGATTCAACTATGTCATCAGAAAGAAGAGAAAGAGTGTGATACGGTGGGAGAGAACTGACTGTTTTTTGAATGCTGGTTTGCGTTTTGCGTTTGTTTTCGCAAAATGTCGCGGTAAGCAAGAGTCACCACCGTCTTTTATTTTATCCAACAAGGAAAGGAAAAAAGCACAGAAAAATTCCTTTTTCGAGATGTTTCTCGGGTCCGGGGGGTAGATTATAGAAAGGGAAGGTGTTAGCACCCTTTCTATCCGTGGTTACCCACGGGCTCTTAGGTACTTGCTCAAAGTGTTTTCAAAATTTGCTTTTCTTTGTGTTTGTGGGTTTGAAAGAAGTTTTTATTTGAAAGGTGTAAGTGCGAAAAGTTTTGTTTTGTTTTTAGAAAGAGCAAGTACTTAAGAACCATCTACCTACTCGAAAAGGGAATTAATCTATACAAATGTCCTTTAGACAATGCTATCCCACTATTGAGGAGTAGGTAGCACCGTCGTTGGAGTTTTGAGGGTCAATTTGATTAAGGGACGTGTGGTCACTAAAGCAATATTAGGACGCCTTAGCGGTAACCCTAATGTCTTAGGTCATTTTTCCAAGGCAACCGTTTCGAGGAAATTATGATCTTTGAACAAGAGGGTGACCTCTAAAACTTCCTATACTCAATGACCACATTCGAAGGCAACCAAGTGAGGTGTACCCTAAGAGTGCGCATGTGCTAGTGTGTTGTTTCGATTAACTTTATATTTGTACATGTCATGGGTGAGTTATGTTGATTTTAAGTTCATACATTCGATCTTGTCATGCATTCCCTATTATCAAACATCTAACAGTGTATAGTTGCGGAAATTAAATCTAAACTATTACAAGGCGTCGGGTATTTACATCGCCAAAAATAATCCTTTAATTAAAATGCGGAAAGTAAAATAAAGCGATAAAATAAAGTCCTAATTGAAAAAACTATTATATCCCAGGAAACAGATACATCAATATGGTAAAATAGATCGCGTGCAAGAAATTAAATCGGATGCGAAATTTTTAGGGTTTTGACCCTTTTTTTGGAAGAAAGCATTTTTGTTTATTTTTGAATTAAAAGAAATTAATTTAAGTTAATTAAATAAATAAACTAATTAATTAATTAATAAAAATATATTTTTGGATTTTTTGGATATTTAAAGAAATAAAATAAAAATTTGGTCAAAGTTGGTAAAACCTAATATTCTACATTAATTTTAAATATTGCAAAAAATATTAAAAGTTGAACCTAATTAACACTAAATTAATTAAATTAATTTATTTACAAAAATAAAGTCATGAATTTAATTTTAATAAATAAAATATATTTTTTTGGTTTTTGATTTTATGAGGAAAAAAAATTTAACTGGTTAGTGATAATAAAAATAATTAATTAAAACAATATAAATAAATGAAATAAACCAAAGGGGGGTGTTGGGCCTGGATTGGAGGTGGAATTTGCAATTTTCCAAGCCCATTTGTGTTCAAGCCTGGTTGACCTTCCAGATTCTCCACACATGCGCTGACTTGGGTGTATGATGGATCTCCCATCTGGGCCATCAGATTTGGCCTGGTGGCCATCTGGCGCCTAGAGATTTGAGGGCATATGGTGGACCACAGTTCATGAGGCATGTTGGAATACCTGGAAGAAAAATGTAACAAATATATTGGGGGACCTGGGATTCGAACCCAAGTCCTGTTAGACTTTGAACATATGCCTTAGCCACTGAGCCTACGCGCTTATATTGTTAGTGGATTAGGTGATGATTATTATAAGGGAAAACAAATAATATGCTGGAATTAAAACAAAAACGCGCGAGATTCAAAATCGGCCAATGAGGAAGAGGCACGTCTTCATCTTCTCCAACGAAACCTGGTTCTTTTTCCTGCGGATTTGAATCCGCAACTAAATCCCTAGGTTGGTCCTAAAATTTTCTCTAGGCTATGGAAACGAATTCTGAGACCACCATCATGCTTGTCTCTCCCTCCTGAACACACCCATGGCCATTGATAGTGTTGATTTTACCTGAAACTGAAATGCCTAAAAACAAGAAGCACAAACCCTAGTTTCGGGTATGGTATTACAGGCCATGAAAACTCAATTGGTTAATGCAGAAAGTCTCTAAATGGACCGATTAGCATGATTGTGCAAAGATTTTGGCAAAAAGATGCAAGAATAAGAGGATGCGTTTTCAATTGAAAGGCGAGTTTCAGAGAGACTTACAGTGCGATTGGGATGGTGTAATGGCCTGATTTTGATTGCTTTAGACTCAGTGGATCTCCAGCAAGAGGTCTATGTTGAGATTTGACCTTGAATCTGCCTCTAGAATGGATTTCAGTTTCAAGCTTTTTCAAGCTTTTTTCAAGTTTTTGCTTTTGTGATTTGGCAGCCTCTAGGTCCTGAGCTCGTATGCTTTGTGTTGTATAAGTATAATGGAATGAATTAGGTCAGATTTTGGGCTTTCAATCTTTGTGCATTGATGCCTGAAGATGTGATTTGATTCACCATTAAAAAAAGCTTCCAAAAATGTCAAAAACCAATATTTTGTGCATGATATGGCTTGATCCGGATTTGATTGTGTCCATGATGATATTTAAGACATGTATCAATCAAAAATATTCCAAGTGATTAAGATTTGGATTTTATTTGGATTTAAATTGATTAAAAATGAATTAATTCAATAAAAATAAAATAAAATAGAATAATTAATGAATGGACATGAAACTGAAGATAGGACACGTGTGTAGTGTGACAAGATCAAGTCAAGTGGACAAAAGTGGGCCCATTTGACAAAATTTGAAGTTTTGGGGATAGTTGACTTTTGGCAATTTTGGAAAAATGCCCAACTTCAACAATGCATAACTTCTTCAATTTTGAACTTTTGGAAGTGTTCTTGGACTTTTTAGAAACCTTTAGATGTCCTCTAACCAAACCTTTTGGTCTAATATCATTTTGATATACTATTCGCAAGTTATAAGCTTTGGCAAAAAATGAGTTTTTGTTGACTTTCAAAAATGACCTATAATGCCCAAATTTGTAACTTCTTGTGAGTGCATTTCTTGATCTTGGGGTGTGAAGATGGATTGTAGGAAATTGCATCCTCTTCAAAATGAGCTTTGGATTGGTCATTTCTCATAAATTATGAGAAAGTTATGTTTGGTCAAAGTTGATTTGACTTTTCCTACAAAACCCTAATTTAGGAACTTTTGAGTCTTGATGAATTTTGAGCAATCCTTGATGAATCATGATCAACCCTTGATCAAATGGTGAATTATCCTTAAAAATGAGAATGTTGACAAAAAATCTTGAGGTTTGACTATTTGTAGGTCACAGTTGACTTTTGCCCTAGCACAGTCGATTTTTGGACCTCTTGAGCAATTGACTGACCAAACTTTCTCTGCAAGGCTTGAAATTTGACATGGATGAACTTGAGAACATATTGGGACATTGGGGAGAACTTGAGGCCATTTGGATGCAAAGACCTTGATGCAACACAAAACCCTATTTTTGAGGTTGACTGCCTTAGGAGATGATTTGACTGTCCAACTTCTTGAGCAATCTTGAGCAACTTGGAGATTATTCTTGACATGTCTTGAGAAATATGGGAGGGCAAATTTTGGGGTACAGCAAAGAGAATTTACCGGAGATTAGGAAGGAGAATTGGAGGAACTACCTCTGTGGGTTCTCTTCTTTGAAACCCTAGATGTGGCCATGATGAAGTTTTCTTGAAGAGTTTGGAGTAGAGGGAATTTTGTTTCTGGTGTAAAGGAGTTTAGGGTTTATGGGGTTTGGAAGAAATAAGGATAATAGAATTAATACAAACCACACAGCATACAAGTAAAATTCTGAAAATTTGAGAGATGCGTTGATCAAACCAGGTCGTGCAACGACGTGATGTTAAAAAAATGATACTTAAGAGTTTATATAAGAGTGCATCGACGTAATCTTGTTGTGGGTTGACACATCCTACAAAATTTTGAGATTTACTACATTTTTAAAGGAAGGTCATGTAATAGGGAAAGTAACAATAAATCACACATGCATATCAATAGTATAATGAATGTAGAGCAAGAAGATGACCTAAATAAACACACACACACACACACACACACACACACACACACACACACACACACACACACACACACACACACACACACACACACACACACACACACACACACACACACACACACACACACACACATATATATATATATATATATATATATATATATATATATATATATATATATATATATATATATATATATATATATATATATATATATATATATATATATATAATCAAGAAGGGGAAATAAATAGGATGGATATCACCTTCATGAAGATTAATGAGAATTTCACTAAAATTATTAATTAGTACATCAAACATTACGGGAATATATGCAATAAAATAAGGAGCATGCAACTTAATTAAGTTGCAACCTATCCAAGTTATCAAGAACACCAAGTTCCCTATGGATGTGAAAGAAGGGTTCAGTAGTGAGTGGTTTAGTAAAAATGTCGGCAAGTTGATTTTTGCTATCAACATGCTCAAAAATAACATCGCCTTTTTCCACATGATCCCTTAGGAAATGATGCCTAATCTCAATATGTTTTGTGCGAGAGTGAAAAATTGGATTTTTGGTTAGGTTGATGGCACTTGTATTATCACAAAAAATAGGAATGTAATCAAGTCAGACATTGAAGTCGAGCAATTGTTGTTTGAGCCACAGGATTTGGGCACAACAATTATCGGCTGCAACGTATTCCGCTTTAGCGGTTGACAAAGCAACGGAAACTTGCTTTTTGCTATGCCAACTAACCAAAGAATTTAAAAAGAAATGACAAGTACCACTCGTGCTTTTCCTATCCGACTTGCACCCGACAAAGTCAGAATTGGATTAGTCAACCAAAGAATAACCACTACCCTTGGAAAACCAAAGTCCATACTTAGTTGTACCACTAAGATACCTAAGTATGTGCTTTACGACTTTTAAAGGTGACTCCTTAGGACATGATTGAAACCGAGCACACATGCAAACACTAAACATGATATCTGGACGAGAAGCTGTAAGATAGAGAAGGGAGCCAATCATACCTCTATACCTTTTTATATCGACAGGTTTACCATTTTCATCTCGGTCTAAGTTTACGGTCGTAGGCATAGGATTATCGATTTCTTTTGAGTTTGTCATTTCGAATCTCTTGAGTAGGTCAAGGAAATATTTTGTTTGACTCGCGAATGTCCCTTTATTTAGCTGCTTAATTTGAAGTCCAAGGAAGTCGTTTGACTCCCCCATCATGCTCATCTCAAATTCTCCATGCATTAGCTTAGAGAATTTCTTGACCAAGGATATGTTAGAAGAACCAAAAATAATGTCATCTACATAAACTTGAACTAAAATAAAATGTTTTCCTTCATACTTAATAAAAATGGTTGTGTCAACCTTTCCTCTTGAGAATCCTTGATCTAGTAAGAATTTTCTAAGACGTTCGTACCAAGCCCTAGGGACTTGTTTAAGACCGTATAGTGCATACTTAAGTTTGTAAACATAGTTAGGATTCTCAAAATTCTCAAAACTTGGAGGTTGAGACACATAAACCTCTTCATTAATGTATCCATTTAAGAAAGCACTCTTTATATCCATTTGAAATAATTTGAAGTTTTGTGAGCATGCATATGCAAGCAAAAGGCGTATAGCCTCGAGTCGGGCACCAGAGCATAAGTTTCCTCATAATCGATGCCTTCCTCTTGGTTATACCCTTGGGCAACAAGACGAGCCTTGTTGCGAGTTATAATTCCGTTTTTGTCTAGTTTGTTTCTAAGAACCCATTTAGTTCCAATAACTCGATGTTCTCGCGGAGGAGGGAGAAGGTCCCAAACCTCAATTCTTTTAAACTGATTTAGTTCCTCTTGTATAGCTAAAAAACCAATATTCATCGAGTAAGGCGTCTTTAGAGTTTTTAGGCTCAATTTGAGAAACGAAAGCAAAATGATAACAAAAGTTACTTACCTTAGAGCGAGTGGTGACTCCCTTTGATATATCTCCTAGGATATTGTCGATAGGATGATCCTTAGAGGTTTTCCATTCCAAAGGAAGATCTTTTTTATTACTTGGATGATCTTCCCCTCTTTCTTCGGATACTTGATCCAACTCTTCTTCAATTTTAGTAGATTTTGAGTCCTTTTCTTTGGGATCTTGTAGTATGCTTTCCGAAGATAGACCTGCACCATCATAAACACTACCCTTTCTGACTAATTTCGGATCGGATTCATCAAAGGAAACATGCACAGACTCTTCAACTATATGTAACCTTTTATTAAATACTCTATAAGCTTTACTTGATTCAGAGTATCCGAGAAAGATACCTTCGTCAGCTTTTGAGTCAAATTTACCTAGATTCTCCTTACCATTATTTAGCACAAAGCATTTACATCTGAAAACGTGAAGATGATAAATATCATATTTTCTTCCTTTTAAAAGTTCATAGGGAGTTTTGTTTAGAATAGGACGTATTAGAACCCTATTCAACACATAATATGTCATGTTAATGGCATCGGCCCAACAGTATTTTGGAAAACGGTGTTCATTGATCATAGTTCTTCCGAGTTCTTCTAAAACACGGTTTTTATGTTCCACCATTCCATTTTGTTATGGAGTACGTGGGGCGGAAAAATTATGATCAATACCGTATTTTTCATAAAACTTATCAAAGAGATCATTCTCAAATTCACCACCATGATCACTTCGAATAGTAACTATGCTAGTGTTCAATTTGTTTTGAGAAAACTTGGCAAACTTTTCAAATGCCGAAAAGGTGTCACTTTTATTTGCTAAGAAAATTGTCCTACAAAATCTAGATTAGTCATCCATAATAACAAATCCATAGTAGTTACCACCTAGACTTTTAATTCTAGATGGTCCAAAAAGGTCCATATGGAGAAGTTCAAGAGGTCTCATTGTAGAAACAATGTTTTTAGATTTAAATGAGATTCTTGTTTGCTTCCCCATTTGGCAAGCATCACATAAGTGATCCTTGGAGAATTTTAGTTTGGATAAACCGACTACTAAACCTTTTGAGACAATTTTATTTAACAAATCAAAATTCAAGTGAGCTAGATGTTTATGCCAAAGCCATGAGTCCTCATTTAAAGTGACTAGACATTTAGCTCCGGTTAAGGATACATTATTCAAGTCAAGCATGTATACATTGTTTACCCTCAAGCCTTTGAACACATCATCTTTCTTATCATTGTGTTCAATTATGCAACAATCTTTTGAAAAAGAGACATTGTATATTTTGTCACATAATTGACTAATTCTAATAAGATTATGTTTAAGACCATCAACTAATAGGACATCAGATATAGTAGTAGAAGAGGTATTACCTACACTACCTTTACCGAGTATTGCTCCCTTGTTATTATCGCCATAGGTGACAAATCCTTTATTTTTCGTCACAAAGTAAAAAAAAAAGGAGATGTCACCCGTCATATGTCTTGAGCATCCACTATCGAGAAACCATCCTTTATCTGTAGTCTCAAGACATTCCACCTACAGATTTAAACAAGGGAAATAGGTACCCAATTTTTATTGGGTCCTTGTGTGTGAGTGATACTTGAGTTGCATTTTGGCAACCATTTGAAAATGCCTTGAGGAACCAAAAACCTCCTAAATCGACATTTGCCAATGGTGTGCCCCCTTTTGAAACAATATAAATAAGTTAGAGTTTTGGGTAAGTTACTTTTGCTTGGAGGATCTCTTATTTCATAAGTGTATTTTTGATAAGGATTAATCGTACTACTTCTAAAATTTGATCTATCAATGCTAAAAGTAATTTTGGATTGTAAAGCCTTGTCAAGTTTAGCTTTGAGAGTTTTTACCTCTCTTTTCTAAATATAACAAGTTTCACATCCAGCCTAATCATGCCGAGAAAACTTGTCATCTTTGCTATCAGTT
The DNA here is from genome assembly GCA_948472305.1 of Vicia faba. Lineage (NCBI taxonomy): Eukaryota > Viridiplantae > Streptophyta > Magnoliopsida > Fabales > Fabaceae > Vicia > Vicia faba. Next base: position 490,840,618 of record OX451740.1, read on the forward strand.
TTGATTTTCTCTACCGTAGATGCCTTGAGGGCTTCCAACTCTTTTTGGGAATTGGACACTTTTTGCTCAAAGTATGAAAACAAATTCTTGTTTGAGGCTAATCGTTTAAAAGCTTCTTTAGCCTCATTTTGTAGAGTATCAAAAGCTCTTTACAATTCTATAAGAGACATTTTATCAATATGATCATATTTAAAGTGACTTACATTGCTTTTCTTCTTTTTATAAGCCATGAGACAAAGGTTGGTCATTTCTTCTTTGTCACTAGTGTCACTTTTGCTTGAAGCTTCATTATCATTATCCTAAGCAATGTATGCTCTTCTAGCTTTGTTAGGTCTCTTTTGGAATTTATCTTTTCCTTTATCTTTCTTGAGCAATGGAAAATCCGGTTTATAGTGACCGGGTTTTCCGCAGTTGAAACATGATCCTCTGGATTTAGATTTCTTACCTTCATCTTGTCTTGAAGGTTTTGATTGGCTTCTATAATTGATGAGATTTTTATTCGAGTGTTGGACTTCCTTCTTTCAGAGATATCTATGATATTTACTCACAAGTAACCCCATGTCTTTACTTGAACTTTCATCATCATCACTAGAATCACTCAGACATGAGTTATTGGTGGAGGACTTTGAGCTTGAAGCCTTTAACGCAATAGACTTCTTTTCCGTGTCTTTTGGTTTTTCTTTCTTTTCCTTTTTCTTGTGTTTATTAAGATTTATGAGCTCTTTCTCATGCTCTTGAAGCTTCCCAAACAATGTTATTATGTCAAGTGTAGCTAGATTATTGGCTTCCTTGATTGTTGTAACTTTAGGTTTCCATTCCCTATTAAGACATCTCAAAAAAAATTTAGTAGCAACAACATTGAGAGTAACATGACCAAGACTGTGTAAACGATTGATTATATGAGAAAATCTCTTTTGCATATCCGCAATGGTTTCACCATGCTTCTTGTGAAAGAGATCAAACTCTTAAGCCAATGTATTAATTCTAGCAAGTTTAACATCATTTGTCCCCTCATGGGCAATTTGTAGAGCATCCCACATTGCCTTAGCAGTAGCATAATGTGAAACTCTAAAATACTCATCAACACCTAAAGAAGCATAAACATATTTCTACCTTTCCAGTCATAGTTATACTTTTTCTCATTTTCCTCATCCCATAGTGCTTCTGGTTTGGGTATGGTGATGTTATCCTCATTAGTCATGGTTATTTGCATAGGACCATCCTTGATAACTTTCCATATCTTTCTATTAACATAGTTAATATGCACACGCATACAATCTTTCCAATAGTTATAGTTTTCACCGGTGAAAACATGAGCTCTCGTATAAGCCCCTTTTGGATCGTTATCCATATTATACAAATTAATATTCGAAGCACCAGATAAACCGGCGCTCCGATACCACTTGTTAGATAATGTGATCGATCTAGAAGGGGGTTGAATAGATCGTTTAAAATAAATTTCACTTTTTAAAATTGTTTTTTAGAAATATATGTGAAAGCTCCTGGAATCTCCAATCATCTAAACGATCCTCTATTGAAAAGATCGGATATGCGTAACCGTGTGGGATAGGATGACAAAGTAAGAATCAATACTTTTTACCCAATTGGTCAATCACTTATACACCCTCAATGAGTATGAATTACTTCCAATGAGTTTATTAAGATAAAGCTAAACACAATGAATAATCTGTGGATGAGTCAATTTGTCAAACACCTTATGTGCAAAGCACCTTAGTTTTGGTTTTACTAAATTTTAGTAGTGAGTTTTCTTAGGTATCAATCAAATGGATTGTTACCAATATTGTGAAATGATCTCAACACACTACAATTTCAGTACAAGCAAATTTAACAAGTTAATTTACACAAATTATAGTAGTCAAGTATGGAAATCAAGAAAAAGAAAAAGACCGCACGATTTGTTAAGGCAGTTCCTCTTATCGTCCTCGCGTAGGGTACGTCTGCCCCCAATCTAGAATCTAGAATTGAGATATTTGATATTAATTTCCAAATCTTACAAGAGAAGAGATAGTTCATAATACAAACAAATCAATGTTGTTGACGTAACAGTATTCTTCCCTTTCCTTGGTTTGAGCCAAACCAAATGCCAGATTCTTCGAACAAACCTCCGATTACCGCTACTTGATTAAACAAACCCACCATTTCTTAATCCTTTCACTCGGCTGATTTCAATCATAAGCAATTTGACCCCAAATCTTCCTTCACAATCCTCCGGTTACCGTTACTTGATTAAGCAAACCCACAGTTTCTTAATCCTTTCACTCGACTGAATTTAATGAAGCAAAGATTTATGCAAAACCTCCCGCACCAATAGGAATCTTGGAGGAGAAAATCCAAATGATTTTATTCAACAACAGCCCACAATAGCTCAACCCAAATATGAATTGAATCCTTGATTTGAATGTTACCACCATAACATTTTTCTTGAATCAACAACCATGATCATGTGTAGATGTTTATTTTTGAGAAGAGGGGAATAAGATGATGAGCATTATTTGTATCTTTCACTAGATCTTGTTAACTGCTCAAAGGAATCAAAACTCTATTTATATGTGTTATTAAAAACAACTAATATTTTAGAAAGAGAGAAAACAAGACAAACTGAATTTTAAGTATGTTAAGTGAGCGGTCAACCACTCTAGAGACTTGGGTCGGTGCAACACAACCCGCACCTAGAAGATGAACCAAACAACTTGAATGTCTCTATCGTTCCAGAGGCTTGGGTCAATGCAATACAACTCGTGCCTAGAAGATGAGCCAAACAGCTAAAATGCGTCGACCGCACCATGGGGTTGCGTCGGTGCGGCCTTCAATTTTCTTGACCATCAGGTTGAGTCGACCAAGGGGTCGGCGTAACACAACCCGGGAGAAACACAATGCTTTGAGTTGACCGGAGCTAGTTTGCAATGATGCAGGCTTCATTTTTCTTGCCAAGAAAGTTATTTTCATCCAAGCTTGCATCCCACACTTTGTCCCGAGTATATTTTATGTAACACACATGTCAATGAGGATAGGAGAGGTTTTGACATCATGAAAACATGAATCTTGCCCTCACAATTAGGAGGTAATGATATGGCCGACTTTGGTGCAGTCCAAAGTTGGTTGATATTTTATGCTACACTCATTGAGATTTGACTCTTGGGATACTTCAGTGGCAAGTCAGTTGCTCTACTAAAACAAAGTCTGTGAGAAAGATTGGTGATATGAGATTCCTATAACCCGATTACTATTCTAAGGACACATTAAGCCAACTGAACTTCAAGAGGGTACTTACCTACTGTAATACGGTGGGAGAACTGACTTGAGTGTTTTGCATTTGATCGCAATTGTTGCGGATAACAAGAGTCGCCACCAACTTTTCTTTTATCCAATAAGGAAAGGGTGAAAAGAACAGGAAAGACCTTCGAGATATTTTCTTGAGTTCGAGGGGTAGGTTATGCAAAGGGAAGGTGTTAACACCCTTTTCATCCATAGTTATCTATGAGCTCTTAGTTGCTCTCTAGGTCACTTTTGAAATTGCTTTGTTTGAAATGTATTTGTTGTGGGTTTTAAAAGTATTTTTGTAAAGCGCCTTCATTTAGGCAAACTTTGTAATGATTCTCGTCTCTATAAGAATGCATACAAAGTGTTGGAATTTTTGAAAATATTTCATGTTTTGAAAGTGTTTGGTGTGTTTTGGAAAGATGTTTTTTTTTTAAGATGGATTGTGAGCAAGCAACTAAAAACATTCTACCTACTCAAACGTCTTTTGTTCATTTCTTCCTTCCTTTGATATTTCTATCTTACCATTGATTGGTAAGAAGCCTTATCTTTGGATGTAAAGGGACATGTGTGGGTCATCGTATAGTCATGAATAGCAATATTGTGAGATATCTTAGCATTTCTCTTGAGGGACTAATATCATTTAAAGGCAACATTCGAAGCGTCATCGAGGGACTATGATCTTGTATTTTTTTATTGTTTTTGCTAAGACATCTCACATGCATAACATGACCATTTTTTCATAAGGCAACAAGTGGAATTAACCCTAGAGGTGCAAGTGTGTAAGTGTTTGTATTTCATGCTTGACTTATCTTGAATTAGGGTTTTCTAGGCATTGATTTTATCTTTCCATACAAACCCTAATTACTAGCATTTATATGAAAGTGATAAATTATGGAAAGCAAATATCCTACGCTATTACATCACTTGGAGATGGGGTATACAAATTTACAAATGGAGATTTCAAGAAATTAAACCTAATTATCTATTACAACCATATCGAACTTGAATAATGTACAAGAATTAAAATGTATATGATGTACAAGGATAGAAATGGAAAGGGAATGGATTTTTGTTTTTTTAGATTTTTGTTAAGAAAAGATTTTGACCTAAATAATTAAATAAGGGTAATTAATTAAAATAGGAAAATTGAATTAAGTTAAAAATGAAATTAATCAAAGATTCAATTTTAGGGTTTTTTGCATGAAAATAGTTTTTGTTTGGCCTGGCCCGATAATCATTTAATTAGAGAACTACAAAAAATAAAAATGGGTTGCATTACTGGAGTAAAATGGGGGATCAGAAAAATAAAAATGTCAAGGCCCAGCCAATGGAGGCCTAGGCGCGCTTCCTGCAAACAAAGAAAAAGAGAAAATTTGGAAATGACAAAAGGTCTCGCTGGGGCTTGAATCCAGGACCTTATACATAAATGCCTTATGCGCGCGCTGTTTGTACCACTGTGGTGGTCTGTTTCATTCGTTAGTTATCCAACTTGCACTAAATATAAAATGAACTCATTCTTGAAAATTTGAACATGGCTTCATCTTCTCCCTTTGCGCGCGCAGGGATGTATATCACCATTGTTAAGCTTCTAAAAGCTTCATTTCTCAGCCAAATCAAAAATTGTAAACATCAAACCTGCTCAAAATTTTAATACAAATCTAACCATGTAACTTTTAAAAGTTATGGATCAGAGGTTAGCACAAATTTTATTTCATACCAAAATCAAAATCTAACTGGTCAGGGTTGAAATTATTAAGACACAAGCAATGAAAATCAAAACTAAGAGCATGGTCAACTTCCTAGATATGATATCTACATCTTTTCTTTTATTTGTATGTGCTTAAAATGCTTGTATCAAGATTTCACAGTTAAGAAATCTTACCTCTTGAAGTGAAATTCGAATGACCTCTATATGACTTCCAAAAATGGTTCTATGATGGATTAAGCTTACATGGACCTTCCTTGAGCTAATGCGATCACTACTTTTCTTTAAAAGTCACAGAATCAATCTAACCAAGTCAAGGTGCAATGGTAGAAAATGGAAATGGTGTATGATGATGGGATGGTTACATAAACGGGGTTTAAGGGCTGGGATAGTTTCTATGTGCTGTATGGAAGCTTAGTGAATCGAAAGGCCAAAATAAACGCACGAAGGGATTTGATATTTTTGTGTGTAAAGTCAGGATGTGCCAAGTTTTTTTCTTGTGTGTAGGTTCTGAGTTTTTGGGAGTTTGGGAGTGTTTGGGGATTTTTCAACACACAAGAATCTCGCCCCTTTAGCTTGCAAATGGTCTCTCCGTTTATAGAGAAAATGTATGGGAAGTTAAAGTAATCATATTTGCAAGATAACAAATTATGGTTTGGTTGGAATTCAAATATCAAGTTATGTCAAGTTTTCCATGATCCCGAGATGAAGTACCAAAGCTGTTGGTATAGAGGGGCTACTTTCCATTATTTATGGTGGAGTATAATCAGAAGTAAGCAAGGTATGGGCTCAAGACAAATTTTGTACCAACAAGCTTACTTTATGGAAATATATTTTGGATAATGGCTTAATAACTTGGCTAAGAGCTTAATTCATTGTCTAAACAATTAATTATTGAGTGAAACACAAGCATTGAGGCCTGCAAAGAAAGATCATGTAGCATGGCCTATGGATTTGATCAATGTTCTTCAAAATTCTGTCTTCGACTTGATTCCTTCTACAAAGATCTTGAATCTCTATAGAACTTTGATCTTTTTCTTTACTCTGGTCGAATACTCCTTCCTTTCATTTTGATTACATAGATCCACAACTTTCGACCAAATTCATCAACAGAAAAAACAAAAATTGTTTCCACCAATTGTAGGTTCTTTGAATAGACCATATTCATCTGAATGTACCACTTATTTTGTCCTTTCATTTTGATCACATAGATCCACAACCTTAGACCAAACTCATCAACATACAAAACAATATTTGTTTCCACCAATTGTATGTTCTTCGAATGGACCACATTCATCTGAATGTACCACATTGAGTATGTAAGATGTTCTCATTGGCATAGTCGAAACGAAAGAATTTCTGGATTGCTTTCCTACTAAACAAGCTTCACAAAGTTTTTTCAGGCATCTCAAGACTTGGAAAACCATATCTTGAGTAATCAGTTGATTAAGTGGTCGAAAGTTCAAATGTCCAAACTTCAAATGCCACAACCAACTATCCTTGTGGTCGAACAATTTTCAAACATTGAACTTTTGTTGAATTGATCATTGTCTTGCAATAAACTATTGTCAGCAAGTTTTTTTGTTAAATTGTAACTCATAGTGTCGAAACTATGTATGTCGAAGGGTTTAGAGGTGGATCGAAGCAGGTTGCTCGAAGTAAGCCATTGCCCAGTCGAAGCTTGTGGATCGAAGCAAGCATGAAGATAGACTTATAAATTCATAGTATCAAAATTATGTGTGTCGAAGGGTTTAGAGGTGGATCGAAGAAGGTTGCTCAAAGGAATCCATTACCCAGTCGAAGCTTGTGGATCGAAGCAAGTTGCTCGAAGAAGCCATTTCCCAGTCGAAGCTTGTGGATCGAAGCAAGCTTGCTCTTCTTTAACTTGTCAAAATCTGCCAACCACTCCTTTCAATCAGTCATGTGGTTCGAATAGCCTGAACTAGATTTTGAATTCGACATGGTTATCTACAACTGTACACCTTTTTTTATATGCTTTGCCCTTTTGACAGTTTCCTCTTCCTCCTTTTGAGGATTCAGAAGTTCCATCTTTGATCTGATGCTTGAGAGCCCAATATGATCCATGAAAATCATATGAAGCATAAAAGGTCCAATTGTCCTTATACAAACTCAAACTCTAATTTTGAGTCATCAGTGTTTGAGGAGGTATCTTGAGCTGATCAATTTTGGTGTAGTCTTGAATCAATGGAGATTTTTTGAGAGAATCTTTAAGAAATTGAGAGGGCAAATTTTGGGGTACAACAGTTGCCCCTGTTCAATCTTCTTAAACCTAAAAAGCGAGAATGGCACGTTGTCGTTTGTAGCTTGAAGGTAGAAGATGATTAAACACTAGAGTGCCCAAAAATTTGCACTCGACTATGTGTTAGTTGATTGTGTAGGGAATGGGCTTAAAGATGCCATTTGGAGAGATGATGGAGAGTTGTCAAAGATAGGATTATAGATGTCATCCAAAGGTGATCGTTGATAGAAATTAGACTAAGTCTAAGCTTGACTGTAACTGGGAGAAGTATCAGAATAAACCTTTGGTCAATTTAATTTTGAATGACATGTTGGAATGGATCTATGTTAAGCCGTGTTTGGAAATGTATTAGAAGGAATCTGTGGTGAGCCCGTGTGAAGCTGCATTTGGAAATACATTAGAAGGAACTCGTGTAAGATTGCTTCAGGATGAGCCTGTGTGAAGCTGCATTTGGAAATATATGAGAAGGAGCCTGGGTAGGGCTACTTCGAGATGAGTCTGTGTGAAACTGCATCTAGAAATTTATGAGAAGGAGCCTGGTAGGGCTGCTTCGGGATTAGTCTGTGTGAAACTGCATCTGGAAATTTATGAGAAGGAGGCTGGGTAGGCCTGCTTCGGGATGAGTCCGTGTGAAACTGCATCTGGAAATTTATGAGAAAGAGCCTAGGTAAGGCTGCTTCGGGATGACTCCATGTGAAACTTCATCTGAAAATTTATGAGAAGGAGTCTGGATAGGGCTGCTTCGGGATGAGTTTGTGTAAAACTTCATCTGGAAATATATGAGAAGGAGCCTGGGTAGGGCTGCTTCAGGATGAGTCCGTGTGAAACTGCATCTGGAAATTTATGAGAAAGAGCATAGGTAAGGCTACTTCGAGATGACTCCGTGTGAAACTTCATCTGGAAATTTATGAGAAGGAGTCTGGATAGGGCTGCTTCGGGATGAGTTTGTGTAAAACTTCATCTGGAAATATATGAGAAGGAACCTGGGTAGGGCTGCTTCGGGATGAGTCCGTGTGAAACTTCATCTAGAAATATATGAGAAGGAACCTGGGTAGGGCTGCTTCGGGATGAGTCTGTATGAAACTGCATCTGGAAATTATGAGAAGGAACCTGGGTAGGGATGCTTCAGGATGAGTCTGTGTGAAACTACATCTAGAAATTTATGAGAAGGAGCCTGGGTAGGGCTACTTCAGGATGAGTCCGTGTGAAACTGCATCTGGAAATTTATGAGAAGGAGCCTAGGTGGGGCTGCTTCGGGATGAGTCCGTGTGAAATTTCATCTGGAATTATATGAGAAGGAGCCTGTCTAGGGCTGCTTCAGGATGAGTCTATGTGAAACTTCATCTAGAAATTAGAAGGAACCAGTGTAAGATTGCTTCATGATGAGCCCGTGTGAAGCTGCAACTGGAAATTAGAAGGAACTCATGTAAGATTTCTTCAGCTGGTCGTGTAGATAGTTGCTCTGTCTTGTTTCAGGAACTAATCTTGGACTTGTTGAAAATTCTTGATTGACCTTTCCTGAAAAGGTAAATAGTTAACTGAGTGCAATGTCATGAGGTATGGAATACATTGCATAATGATGCTCTCAAAAATGAGGTTGTGATGTATGCGCTTTGCATGCATATGTTATAATGTATGAACGTGAAATGTTATCGAAGTATATCTTTGTCCAGGAAAATAAATCCTTGACAAATGCTGGTGAGCCTTGGGAAATTAAATCACGAACTTCTTTCAGGGATGAAGAGTATGCACCTCTTCAGACCTTGTTTTAGAATGTTTTCGCTGGGGATTCCTATTCTATTGTTTGAGGAGAACTCCGCTAGGGAATGTTGACTTTGCTTGAAGGAAAATCCATGGAGAGTGTTGATTTCTGCTTGAGGGAAAGAGTTCAGGAGTTCTCGTTGTTCATTACTCTAGTGGGGAATTACCTCTTAAAAGTTAGTTGTTATCTGGTCGGATTTCAGGTTTCACACCAACTTGCTGGGGATAAGGAAGTTAACTGTTATCTGGTCGGATCCCAGGCTTTACAACAACTCACTGGGGATAGTGGAAAACTCTACCGGGGAAGAGGAGTTTTATTAGGGAAATAAACCCTGTTGGAGAGAATATTTTACAATCTGTTAGGAGGTGTCTCTTTGGTGGAACTCCTCGACGATTCTTCTTAAGACCAACCTAGCTGGGGAGAGGTTTTTCGGAGACTGAAACTCTGGCTGGGGATTGCATGGATCCAACTTTATGAAGATAATGCTAATGAAATAACTCTGTGGGGAAAAGTTTGTTGTAGTAACTCTGGGGATATCCCGAATTTGGCCTTGTGGGGCTTGGACCCTTATCTGTGAAGATTATTCTGTAGGGATAACCTTATAGAGGTGGCTCTGGCGACTTCACTAGGATTACCTTATGAAAAGGACTTCGTGAGGATTTGTCACTGTCCATATTAGTAAGTGTTGTAGAAATAACAGAAAATGTTTGCTTGGTCATACGTGACCCTTTGCTGGAATTTGTGTTTAATGCCCCAAGTGATTCATATGGAGACTTGCCCCTAGTTATTCAACACTTCTTGAGAGATTTCTTGGAATCTCAACTTGACTGCCACAGGTGAGTTGGACAGTAACATGTCATGTCCCTTGATTATGGGAGATTTGTCATTGGAAGTGTCTTCCCATTTGAAGTGACTTTGTTTCTTGAGAGAATTTTCGTTCATTGGATATTGGCCGTGTGAATTTCTCTATTGTCAAACAAATAGCCATATGCAAACAATGGTATTCAAACAATGCAAAGTTTATGTTTGTCTTGAAGTTTTGAAAACGAATTTTTAGCAAATAAAAGAAATTTGTAAGAATATGAATTCCACTCAGGATTTACAGCAAGCCTTACAGGAGTCAGGATACCTTTTGTAATAGTATGTTTTCGAACTAACCCATGCTTCAATTAGGACTTTTAAGGGGCTGTAATGTAGTCTAGTTCACGGTTTAAGAAACAAAGGAATAGGATCAAAGATTATTTTTACCCATTTGTTCTTCCTGATGTTCTACAGCCCTAAACTCAGTTAATTGTGCGTTTGTACTTCTATTGAATCTGGAATGAAGTTTTGGCGATGGTTCGGATACTGGAAGTTTACTTGTGAAGGCAATCATTTTTGTAACATTTTTCATGTTGTTAGGAATTTGTAATGACCTCTTTTTTTTATTTATTGTCTCCATTTTTTGCCTGACTGTTTTGAGATTATAGTCATCGGGATGCCCCAGTTTTTCTTAAGTCTTCTTTGTAGGTTTTGACTTAGTGGGCTTTTCTTTTGAGAGATAATGACTGCCTATTTTACGAAGAACCAACACCGTCTTTTGATTCAGAAGGATGTTTTTGATGTCATTCGTTATGTATGAAGTGGAAGCTTACGACTGAACGCACATTTGAATTAGCTAAGAAACTACCCTGCCCCAGGTTATGATTAAAGGTTTCAATTTGTGCGAAAAAGAAAACTCCTACTTCTTTGGCTTAAAGGGGTTGACTAGGGATTATCTTCCTTATAACTCCACTATTTAGGAATTGAAAGAACGCTTGTACACTGTCAGCAAGGTCTTGTCCAAAAGCATACTATATGAGATTATGGTATTGTTTTCGTCATCCTCCCTCTAAAGGCTTACAATTTTTAACGAGAGTTGAATATCACAAAAAGGGAGTAAAAATAACAGTTTAAATATAGTGAAAACAAATGGATTAATTCAAGAGAAACATATGCAATTCATTAATGAAACAAAGTTTTACATAATAGATAAGTATTCGAACAAACAAAAGAAATTACAATTGAAAATTCAAAATGAACTGGACGCTCCCAATAATTTGGCATGGGAGTGGTGATCATGTTGGGAGTCTTAGGAGGGTTGAATTAAATCTCCTTGGCATCAATCATATTTTGAATCTTGTATTTCAGCGCCCAACAATCGTTAGTATCATGCCTAAGACTGTCGGAATGATAGGCACATATTGCATCGGGATTGTAGTTGTGAGAAGAAATTTTGGGGTTTGGACGAGGTCCTATCAACGTAATCAGATTCATCCTCAACATGTGTTGAAATTCTTGAGACAGTGGCATGTTGATGTTGGTAAACTGTCTCTTAGCCTCGTCTTGCCTTCGTTGATTTCCCCGTTGTTGTTGTCGCGTCAATGCAGGATTAGAGATCAGGACTGGCCCTACAGACTGGTCGTGGTTACTCTTGTTATGACCCTTTTGGTCGTACATAACATTGGACTCTTTCTTCCCAATGTACATATTCTTTTTAGTACTTGAAGATACAGCCATCTGGATTTTTCCGCTTTTTATTCCATTTTCGACTCATTCGCTAGTTAGAATCATCTCGGTGGACCCAGCTGAGGAGCTTCTGATTAGGTGATTCTAGAAAGGTCCTGTCAAAGTTCCCATAAAGATATCAATCAGCTCCATATCATTTAAGGGTAGTTGCACCCTGCCAGCCAGGTCTCTCCATTTTTGGGCGTATTCTTTGAAGCCCTCGTTGGAACCCATGGTCATATTCTGTAATTGTACACAAGTTGGTGCAAGATCAGTGTTGTATTGGTACTGCTTATAGAAAGCAGCAGCTAGATCCTCCCAGGTGTGGATGTGGGAACCTTTCAATTGATAGAACCATTCAAGTTGAGTCCCAGCTAGACTCTCTTGGAAAAATTGGACCCAGAGTTTTTTGTCAGTAGTGTGTGGCTGAATTTTACAGACATAGGATCTTAGATGAAGCTTCGGACAGGAGACCCTATCATACTTGGCAAAAGCATGGATCTTGAATTTGTGGGGAATGACCACGCCAGGAACCAAACCTAAGTCTCCAATGTCCAAGCCAGACACATCTTGGATCTCCACAGCCTTTAGTCTGTCTACTATCAGCTTATATCTGTCATCGGTTGTCGTGTATTACTCATTAGAATAATCTTCGTCTTCATAGATTTGATTGTTTCCACCCTCAGCAAGGGTGCATATAACATTTTCATCTTGATTTTCGTCCTCTTTAGAGGAATTCTCTTCAACTTGGACTTGTTGAATGGGGCCCTTGAACTTTTTCCTCATGTTGAGGATGACAGCCTTCTTCTTAGTCTTCTTCTTTCTTTGGTGAAGAGTGCTTTCAGATCTCCCTGCCCCTTGGCTAAGTTCAGGAGCACTTGTTGGAATTGGGCATTATGAACTTGGAGATCTTTAACTGTTTGCTCTAGAGCCATCTCTATTGAAATAAACAGCAGGAAATATGAGAAACCTGTCTTGAGAACACCTGTTATGCAATGACATGCATGATACATAAAAATGCAATGTTTTCAAAGATATCGCGGGGCAATACACAAGAAAATGTCAGAAGTTGAACTTTGATCACAACTTTGATTGGAGAATTTTGTATCATTGAATGTCTTTCTACGAGAATCAAGCTCACCGTGTCAAGTGGGTCATAACCCTTGACTCAAGTTACTGTGCTTTGGTCTTTGACAACATTTGGTTAGAGAAAAATAAATCCTATTTCCCCTTGATAGACGTTTGGTTCAACATGTCCCTGCATCACAGACTCTTGAGATCCTTGAAATGGTTATTAAAAATGCTATGGTATGATGTTATGATGTTATGTACAAACAAACATATACACACAAAGAAAACAAGTCCTTAGGTTTAGGCTTGCATGAGGTTCATTGGTAAGTACCCTCTTGAAGTTTAGTTGGCTCAACCTGTCCTAGAAAGTAATCGGGTTCTAGGGGATCTCAATATCACTGATCTTTCTTCATCGGGCTTTGTTTCAGCGCAAGCCTCTTTATTAGAGACCGAAATATTCCAAAAGTCTGATCTCAATGAGTGTAGCATCGAGTATCAACCAACTTCGGACTGCACCAAAGCCAGCTATCTCACTACTTCCTAATGGCCAAGTTATTCAATTAAATGTTCTAAGGTCAGTTAGTGCTTCATGACACCACACAGCGGCCCCGTGTTCTCCTTGACTAGACTCAAGGGCTACCGGTACCAAAAAATGTGTCACACTAACGTAGTCATCGCTTCAACCATGTTGTTATACGCTGCACAGGCCCCACGATCTATTGCTACTTACCTAATAATGTTCCCCCGATTCAGGTAGAGGATCAATACAAAACCCAAACAAGGACCCGTAAATGTAAAGCAAGCAAGTCAAACAATGAAAGCAATTAAATATGATCTAGCTCTAAGGTAACCCCACTTTTAAAATCAATGTTCCCCAGCAAAGTCACCAGTTATGTAATACGGTGGGAGAACTGACATGGGTGTTTTGCGTTTGATCGCAATTGTTGCGGATAGCAAGAGTCGCCAGCGACTTTTCTTTTATCCAATAAGGAAAGGGTGAAAAGATTAGGAAAGACCTTTGAGATATTTTCTTGAGTTCGGGGGGTAGGTTATGAAAATGGAAGGTGTTAGCACCCTTTTCATCCATAGTTATCTATGGGCTCTTAGTTGCTTGCTAGATAACTTTTGAAATTGCTTTGTTTGAAATGTGTTTGTGGTGGATTTCGAAAGTATTTTTGAAAAACGCCTTCGTTTAGGCAAACTCTGTAATGATTCTCGTCTCTATAATAATGCATACAAAGTGTTGGACTTTTTGAAAATATTTCATGTTTTGAAAGTGTTTGGTGTGTTTTGGAAAGATCTTTGTTTTTTGGAGATGGATTGTGAGCAAGCAACTAAGAACGTTCTACCTACTCAAAAGTCTTTTATTCATTTCTTCCTTCCTTTGATATTTCTATCTTACCATTGATTGGTAAAAAGCCTTATCTTTGGATATAAAGGGACGGGCGTGGGTCATCGTATAGTCATGAATAGCAATGTTGTGATATATCTTAGCATTTCTCTTGAGGGATTAAGATGATTTAAATGCAACATTTGAAGCGTCATCTAGGGACTATGATCTTGTATTTTTTTTTTGCTAAGACATCTCACATGTATAACATGACCATTTTTCATAAGGAAACAAGTGGAGTTAACCCTAGATGTGCAAGTGTGCAAGTGTTTGTATTTCATGCTTGATTTATCTTGAATTAGGGTTTTCTAGGCATTGATTTTATCTTTCCATACAAACCCTAATTACTAGCATTTATATGAAAGCGAGAAATTGCATAAAGTAAATATCATACGATATTACATCACTTGGGGATGGGGTATGCAAATTTACAAATGGGGATTGCAAGAAATTAAACCTAATTATCTATTACAACCACATCGAACTTGAATAATGTACAAGAATTAAAATGTATATGATGTACAAGGATAGAAATGGAAAGGGAACGGATTTTGGTTTTTTTTAATTTTTGTTAAGAAAAGATTTTGACCTAAATAATTAAATAAGGGTAATTAATTTAAATAGGAAAATTGAATTAAGTTAAAAATGAAATTAATCAAAGGTGCAATTTTAGGGTTTTTTGCATGAAAATAGTTTTTGTTTGGCCTGGCCCGATAATCATTTAATTAGAGAACTAACAAAATAAAAATGGGTTGCATTGCTAAAGTAAAATGGGGGGTCAGAAAAATCAAAATGTCAAGGCCCAGCCAATGGAGGCCCAGGCACGCTTCCTGCAAACAAAGGAAAAGTGAGAAAATTTGGAAAAATGACAAAAAGTCTCGCTGGGGCTTGAACCCATGACCTTATTATACATAAATGCCTTACGTGCGCGCTATTTGTACCACTGGGGTGGTCTGTTTCATCCGTTAGTTATCCAACTTGCACTAAATATAAAATGAACTCATTTTTGAAAATTTGAACATGGCTTCATCTTCTTCCTTCACGGGCGCAGGGATGTTTATCACCATTGCTAAGCTTCTAAAAGCTTCATTTCTCAGCCAAATCAAAAATTGTAAACATCAAACCTCCTCAAAATTTTAATACGAATCTAACCATGTAACTTTTAAAAGTTATGGATCAGAGGTTAGCACAAATTTTGTTTGGTACCAAAATTAAAACCTAACTGGTCAGAGTTTAAATTCTTAAGACACAAGCAATGAAAATCAAAACTAAGAGCATGGTCAACTTCCTAGATATGATATCTACATCTTTTCTTTTATTTGTATGTGCTGAGAATGCTTGTATCAAGATATCACAGTTAAGAAATCTTACCTCTTGAAGTGAAATTCGAATGACCTCTATATGACTTCCAGAAATGGTTCGATGATGGATTAAGCTTGCAGGGACCTTCCTTGAGCTAGTTGGATCACTACTTTTCTTTAAAAGTCATTGAATCAATCTAACTTAGTTAAGGTGAAATGGTAGAAAATGGAAATGGTGTATAATGATGGGATGGTTACAGAAACGGGGTTTAAGGGCTGGAATAGTTTCTATGTGGTGTATGGAAGCTTAGTGAATCGAAAGGCCAAAAGAACGCACGAAGGGATTTGAAATTTTTGTGTGTAAAGTCAGGATGTGCCAAGTTTTATGCTTGTGTGCAGGTTCTGAGTTTTTGGGAGTTTGGGAGTGTATGGGGATTTTTCAACACACGAGAATCTTGCCCCTTTAGCTTGCAAATGGTCTCTCCATTTATAGAGAAAAGGTCTGGGAAGTTGAAGTAATCAGATTTGTAAGATAACAAATTATGGTTTGGTTGGAATGCAAATATCAACTTATGTCAAGTTTTCCATGATCCCAAGATGAAGTACCAAAGTTCTTGGTATAGAGGGGCTACTTTCCATGATTTATGGTGGTGTATAATCATAAGTAAGCAAGGTATGGGATCAAGACAAAATTTGTACCAACAAGCTTACTTTATGTAAAGATCTTTTGGACAATGGCTTAATAACTTTGGTAAGAGCTTAATTCATTGTGTAAACAATTAATTATGGAGTGAAACACAAGCATTGAGGCCTGCAAAGCAAGATCATGTAGCATGGCCTATGGATTTGATCAATGTTCTTCAAAATTCTGTCTTCGACTTGATTCCTTCTATAAAGATCTTGAATCTCTGTAGAACTTTGATCTTTTTCTTTACTCTGGTCGAATGCTCTGTCCTTTCGTTTTGATCACACAGATCCACAACTTTCGACCAAATTCATCAACAGACAAAACAAAATTTATTTCCACTAATTATAGGTTCTTCGAATGGACCACATTCATCTGAATGTACCACTTACTTCGTCCTTTCGTTTTAATCACATAGATCCACAACCTTTTACCAAACTCATCAACAGACAAAATAATATTTGTTTCCACCACTTATATGTTCTTCGAATAGACCACATTCATCTGAATGTACCATCTTGAGTATGCAAGATGATCTTATTGGCATAGTCGAAACGAAAGAATTTATGGATTGCTTTCCTACTAAACAAACTTAACAAAGTTTTTTCAGACATCTCAAGACTTGGAAAACCATATCTTGAGTAATCAGTTGATTAAGTGGTCAAAAGTTCAAATGTCCAACTTCAAATGCCACAACCAACTATCCTTGTGGTCGAACAATTTTTAAACATTGAACTTTTGTCGAATTGATCATTGTCTTACAATGAACTATTATCAGCAAGTTTTTTTTGTTAAATTATAATTCATGGTGTCGAAACTATGTGTGTCGAAGGGTTTAGAGGTGGATCAAAGCAGGTTGCTCGAAGGAAGACATTGCCCAGTCGAAGCTTGTGGATCGAAGCAAGCATGAAGATAGACTTGTAATTCATAGTGTCAAAACTATGTGTGTCGAAGGGTTTAGAGGTGGATCGAAACAGGTTGCTCAAAGGAAACCATTGCCCAGTCGAAGCTTGTGGATCGAAGCAAGTTGCTCGAAGAAGCCATTTCCCAGTCGAAGCTTGTGGATCGAAGCAAGCTTGCTCTTCTTCAACTTTTCAAAATTTTCCAACCACTCCTTTCGATCAGTCATGTGGTTTGAACAGTCTGAACCAGATTTTGAATTCAACATGGTTATATGCAACTGTACACCTTTTTTATCTGCTTTACCCTTTCGACAGTTTCCTCTTTCTCATTTCGAGGATTCAGAAGTTCCATCTTTGATCTGATGCTTGAGAGCCCAATATGATCCATGAAAATCATATGAAGCATCAAAGGTCCAATTGTCCTTATATAAACTCAAACCCTAATTTTGAGTCATTAGTGTTTGGGGAGGTATCTTGAGCTGGTCAATTTTGGTGTAGTCTTGAACCAATGGAGATTTTGTGAGAGAATCTTTGAGAGATTGAGACAGTAATTTTTGGGGTACAACACCTACGAACCCCATCCAAGCCTTAAACCTAAGGCTCCTGTGTGCTTTGTTTGTGACTGTTATATGTTGGAAAATGACATCATGACATCATACCATATCATTTTCACTGATCATTTCAAGGATCTCAAGGGCTTGTGATGCAGGTTTATCATGAACCAGACATCTAGAAAGGGGCAAGAGGATTTATTTTCCTATAATACCATCAAAGATCAAAGTACTTTCGCTTGAGTCAAAGGCTAGGACCCACTCTACATGGTGAACTCTATTATCATAGAAGGACATTCAAAGATGCAAAGTTCTTCAGTCAAAGTTGCAGTCAGGCTCAACTTCTAACGTTTCCTTTTGTTTATCCCGTGAGATCCTTGAAAATATTGCATCCGCATATCATGCAAGTCATTACATAACATGTATTTCTCAAGACAAGTTTTCTCATCTTCTTGCTGTTTATTTCAGTAAAAGATGGCTCTCGAACAAACCGTGAAAGACCTTCAAGCTTAAAATGCCCAATTCCAAGATACGCTCCTGAACTTAGCCAAGGGGCATAAATAACTGATTGCGCTCATCGCCAAGAAGAAAAAGTCTAGGAAACTGGCTGGTATCCTTAACATGGGTAGAAGATCAAAGGTCCAGCCAAACAGGTTCAAGCTTCTGATATCCCATCAGATGAAGATGATAATCAAGAAGAAGACGGTCAAAGTATCAAAGCTAGGGGGAAGCAACCTTAGTTTTGGTAAAATTCCTGATGAAAAAGACTATTTTGATGAGCAATATCCTCCCGTTAATGACAGATACAAACAACTCGAAGATCGTCTGAATGCCATGGAAATCTAGAAAGTGCCTGGGTTAGAGTTTGAAGAACTGGGTCTTATCTCGGGGGTTGTTAACCCTCACAAATTTGAGGTCCCTACTTTTTCCAAATGTGATGGTGTTTCTTGTCCTAAGATTCATCTGAGGTCTTATGTCTGGAAGATCCAACCCCGTACTACTGATAGAAAGTTATGGGTTCACTCTTTCAAGAGAGCTTATCTGGGACACAATCGTAATGGTTCTATCAGCTGGAAGGAACCAGTATACGTACTTGGGAAGACCTGGTTGTTCCTTTTCAAACAATATCAATACAATGTTGATCTTGCACCAACTTGTGTGCAATTACAGATCATGACTGTTGTACCCCAAAATTTGCCCTCCCATATTCTCCAAGAAATTGCCAAGTCATGCTTCAAAGATTCCCAAGGGGTTGCACAGTGCAAGGGCCTCCTAAACAGTCAAAACTAGGGTTTTTATTCTGATCAAGAAGTTGAAGTTTTCAAGAGCTCAAGCAAGTCTCACATGCCTATAAATATGGTCAAGCATCCTCATATCAAGTTTCAAGACATTCAGCTCAAAATTGCACAGTCAAAAACCCTAATTGCACTACAGTCAACTGTAGGGGCAAAATGGTCATTTGACAGTCAAAAGTTCAAATTTTTGGTCAACATCTCATTTTGAAGCCTCAAACATCATTTGATCAATGCTTGATCATGATTCTCAAAGCTTGGCTCAAAAATCATCAAGATGCAAAAGTTTCTTTATTTGGACAGCTGAAAAAGTCAACTGTAAATTGACCAGGGCATAACTTTCACATGGATTATCAGAAAAATTCCATCCAAAGCTCATTTTGAAGAGAGAGACATTTCCTACAACTAATCTTCATACTTCAAGTCCAAGAAATGCTCTCACAAAAAGTTATCAATTTCAACATTATAGGTCATTTTCAAAAGTCAACAAAAAGTGACTTTAAGTCAAAGGCCATAACTTGAGATTGGTAAATCAAAATGACATGGGACCAAAGGCATTGGTTAGAGGACTCAAAGACCTTTCCAAAATGTCCAAGAACATGAGAAAAGCTTAAATATTGAGCAAGTTATGCCTTGTGGAAGTTGGGAAATTTTTGGGTATTTTGAAAAGTCAACATTGATTCAAATGACTCAAAATTGCTAATGGGCCCATTTTTTCTCCCACAATTCATCATCCATGGCATGTGCACGACCACTTGGCCCAAAGGGAAGTATTTCTTCATTTTTTATTTATTTATTTGAATTTTTATTTATAATAATTCATTTAAATCAAATAAAATATATGAAAAAATGCTAACCTAAGTTTTCCAATCTTTTTGTACATGTTTTATTCTCAATAATTCGTGCATATCCCAATATAGAAAGATTTGGAGAGATTGGAGTTGATTTGTATCAAAAAGCACATGGAAATATTGAAAAAATAATGATGGAAAATCAAATCTTAAAATCCATGAATGAAAGAGATTTTGATCAATTTTGTTAACCTAATTTGTTCACTACATAAGCTAGAATGAAACCCTAATGCAAGAACACGCGCAGCTGCCCAAAAACCAGAAAATCAAACTTGGAATTTTGTCTAAAAAACTCAATTCTGAAAACTAACTTGCAGGGGGTTTCAAGCCACGATTGCCATTCCATTAGCTTCCTTGAAGGTTACAGGACATATTCCAAGCATTCCCCAAGCCCCATACTCAAGAAAACGTAAGATCACCATGGAAGTTGGTGAAGGAAAATTCTGAATCGGTTTCTGACATTCATGCATTCTCAACATATTTTGTTGTTATGTTTATGTTTCTAATGATGTTTGCAAACTAATCATGTGCTTTAATTGAAGATTTACGCGTTATATGCCAAAGTACCATGTTCGTCTTCTAGGGTTTACAGGATTGGAAATTAGGGGTTTTGTAACAAGGAAAAATTGGAACTCCTGACCACCACCATTCAAATCATCACGTTCAGACGATTACAAAGCTATGCTCGCGCTCAATTTATGAGCGTCCTAGGCCTAATCGTTATTTTTCCAAAACCGGCCTAGGAGAACGCGTGCAAAACCGTTGCCTAACATATTTGTTTTTTTCAGGAAAATAATACAACGAAGAAGATGAATTCGTGGCGTCAATAGATTGGCTCTTTTGAATTTGCGCGCTTTAATCCACTAACGCATTGGTTTTGTTTGATATTATTTGTTTATTACATTATATACAAAGCGCAACAATTGGTTCAGTGGCAAGGCATAGTGGTTGCAACATTCCTGACCTGGGTTCGAGTCCCAGGTCTTCTTTGTCTCAATATTATTTTTCAATATATGTTCACATGCAGTTTCAATAGCAAGGACGTACCATACACTGCCAAGATCCAACGTCCATGCGTCCAATGGAATCAAATCAAAGGCCCAGATCCCAGGCACATGGTGAGTCCCAGTCAACGCGCCACATGTTACTCAAAAAAGTCAAACGGACCATGCTTATTGGGCCAGATTTCTCTAGATCACACCTCCATATTGGGGACTACAACCCCCCCTTGGTTTGCAATTTTTTTTTACTTTCTTTATGTTTTCTTATTTTTTATTCTTTGATTATTATCTTTAATTAATTAATTATTTTCACAAAAAATATAAAAAACATAAAAAAATCAAAAAGGAGGAAAAATATAATAAATATTTTTGTTTTAACATTTTCATAAATAAATTGTATATAATTATTTAGTTTTAAATTAGGTTGTAATTTTAATTCTTTTCATAATAAAATCTAAAAAAACATAGAATTAGGTTTAATTGATGTTTCTATTCCTTTTTAATTTTTCTTTTTTATAATAATATTATTTATTTTATTTATTTTTATAATTAAATTTGTATATAAAAATTAGGGTTAATTTAGGTTAAATTCTAATGTTTTCTTAATAAATTAAAATAAAATAGAATTAGGGTTAGCATTTAATTTCAATTAATTTTTTCTATTAAATCTTAAAATACTAAAAATACCAAAAAAAACAAGTTCTTTTTTTTTAATCAATTAACTCCACCATTAATTCAATTTTTTTGCAAAAAAGGTCCAACGCCCTCGTTCTTAATTTCTTATTAATTCGCATATTTATTTTATTTCGTTTAAATAATTATGTACCTCTCCCGAAGCCATGTAAATTACTTCTCGCACTTTTTAATTCTTTTGTTTTCTTTAATTCTTTATTTCTTCTGTCAAATCGGGTCCTGGTTAATTTTGGCGATGTGGACCCGCGCCCTTTGTAATAGCTTAGAATTTACTTTTCTCGCAACCTTTTAACTGTTAATCAAAAGCATGAAAGAATGTATGGACAAAATAAAAACAAGCGTAGAACACCTATGACATGACAAGACAAATTATCTGAAAACGACACACATCGCACACACCACCCCTAAGGTACGCCTCACTGTTGCCTTGCCTCGAAAGGTGATCGTCGAGTAGAGGATGTCTTAGTAAGTCCTCATGATCCGGGAACCTGGCATGAGGGTAGCTTCTAAGGTGTCTTCCCATTGCTCTGGTGATCACCATGTCCCGAACCTCGAATTGACCCGAACACCTCCAACGGTGGTGCTACCTACCTCTCAATGGTGGGATGGCACTACTTTTAAGGACATTTACACAGACGAATTCCTTAGGGTAGGTAGGTTCTCGTAGATACTTGCTCTAATCTCAAAACAAATTCAAAAATACTTTTCACACCAACACATTTTCAAAAAGCTTTCGAAAGCAATTTTTCAAACACTCTTGAGGACCGATACAAGAGTCGAACTGGAATTTTCAAAGAAACTTTTTAAAACCCACATGTGAAAAGCAAACAAACCATTTTTGAAAACACAAGTGAGCAAGTATCTAAGAGCCCATGGATAACCATGGATAGAAAGGGTGCTAACACCTTCCCTTTCTATAACCTACCTCCCGAACCGAGAGCAATCTCTTTAAGGAATTTTTCTGTGCTTTTGTCCTTTCCATTTGGAGAAAATAAAAGACGGTGGCGACTCTTGCTTCCGCGACATTTCGCGAACCAGCGTTAAACAGTCAGTTCCAGATCCACCAACCACAGAACTGGCGACTCTGCTGGGGACGTCTTTATAAAGTGAGGTGTACCTTAGGGATAGTTCATAACTGTGTTTTCAATTGCTTTCTTTGCTTGCTTTAAATTGTGGGACTGTCTTGGGAGTTCTATAGATCCTAACCCGGATCTGGGGATACCTTCTTAGAAAGTAGCAACAAGGCTGTGAGGGAACTGTGCGGGGTATACCGACATGGTTGAAACAGTCTGCTACATTGATGTGGCACTTTGGTGTGTACCGGTAACCCTTGAGTTCAGTCAAGGAGAGTACGGGGCCTCCGCGTGGTGTCGTGAAGCATCAACAGACCTTAGGAACCTTAATTGAACTATCTTGGCCTCTTTAGGGTAGTGAGATAACTGACTTTGGTGCAGTCCGAGGTTGGTTGATACTCGATACTACACTCAATTGAGGGTTGCTTTCCTGGAATATTTCGGTCGCCAGTTCAGTGGCTAAATCGAAACGATGAACAATGAAAGCAATCCCGTGATATTGGGACCCTTAGAACCCGGTTACTTCTAATAGGACAGGTTGAGCCCACCAACTTCAAGAGGGTAATACCTAGACCTCATGCTGGCCTAAACTCTAAGGGCTTCTCTTGTGTGACTTGTGTGCCTTCGTACTTGACTACTTGCATGCTTGTTATCTGACACATGAACTACTTGCAGGTTTTGTTTATAGTCCTTAATTGGGACTCATAACAGGGTTTACTAAGTTTCTTGCAGGTTTTGTTTATAGTCCTTAATTGGGACTCATAACAAAAGTGTACTAAGTTTCTTGCAGGTTTTGTTTATAGTCCTTAATTGGGACTCATAACAGGGTTACTAAGTTTCTTGCAGGTTTTGTTTACAGTCCTTAGTTGGGACTCATAACAGGGTTTACTCACATTACCCTGTGCATACCATAACATCATACCATTGCATACATCCTAACTCATTTCAAGGATCTCAAGGGCTTGTGATGCAGGTCATGATGAATCAAACATCTAGCAAGGGGCAAAGAGGATTTATTTTCCTCTAGCCAAAGTTGTCAGAGGCTATGACCCACTTGATATGGTGAGCTTTGACACTTGAAGAAAGTTCCCTAAGCCAAGGTGGTCTGGGGCTATGACCCATTGGATATGGTGAGCCTTTGACCCTTGAAGAAGGACTCTCAACAATATGCAGTGCCTTCAATCAAGCTACCAGTTTCAAATCTTAACAAATTCCTTGTTTACCCCGCGAGGTCCTTGAAAACATCGCATGCATATCATACATATCGTTGCATAACAGGTATCCTTGTTGCAGGTCACTTACCTTTCTCGCTGTTTATTTCAGCAATGGCTTCCCAACAAGATAACTAGGACCTTCTTGCTCAAGAGGCTCAGTTCAAGGAGATCTTTCTAAGCCTATCCAAGGGGCAGGAAGAGTTGAGGACACTCCTCATGGGGAATCGGATCAAAAAGAATCCTGAAGATGACAAGGACGAACAGCTGAAACGTCTACAAGCTGAGGTAGACACATTGAAAACCCAGATGCTGGGGCAAAGGGCCCTCATTCAAGGTTTAGCTCGGGAGCAGAAAGAGTTGAGGACCATGATCAATCAACTCCACCAAGACAGATCCAACATGAAGCAACCAGTCCAAGTCAGGGACCAAGTCATTAATCAGCCTCCAAGAAGTCAAAGGTTCGGTTTAATGAATGGGCCTCTCCGAGCTGCTACTACTTCACAAGTCCAACAACGACCTCGCCATGAACAACGGGCTGATCAGAGCAAGCCGGATAAGCCTAAAAGGCAGTTCACCAAGCTCAATGTGTCACCGTCTCAAGCTTTACAACAATTGTTGAGGTTAAATCTGGTGACGTTACGGGACCCTCCTAGGCGTCTCAATACAACCTCCCTAAAGTACAATCCTGAGGAAAGATGTGCATACCATTCTAACAGTCCTGGACATGACACCGACGACTGCTGGGCTTTGAAGAATAAGATTCAAGATCTGATTAATGAAAGAGCTCTGGATTTCACCCAGATGGGCCAGGCTGAATGCTCCTGCCATCCCTACAAGATGCACCAGTCGAAGTAAAAAGCCTTGAGATTGGAAGACTTGTGTTTATTAGAATTTTCAAGTTGTAACTTTCTTTTAACTGTTCAAACATTTATTCATGATTAAACGTTGTTAGTTCATTAATGCATCGCTTATGTCTATTTTGAATCAATATATTCGCATTCACTATATGCAAACTGTTTCCATATTTTTTCTGATGTCAACTCTCCTTAATTCTAAGCCTCTTGAGGGAGGATGACGAAAACGATACCACGACATCTACAGTATGCTTTTGAACAAGACCCCGCTGATGAGGCACAGGCATTGTTTCAATTCCTAAACACTGGAGTTATAAGGAAGATAATCCCTCGTTAACCCCTCTGAGCCAAAGAAGTAGGAGTTTTTTCTGTTCGAAATTTAAAACCCTTAATTATAACCTGGGGCAGGGTAGTCTCTCAGTTGACCCAAGTGCATAACGAATGGCATCAAAGAGATCCTTACGAAAAAAGAAAGACAGTGATGGTTCAGAATAATCAAAAGGACAGGCAGTCATTATCAAAAAAAAATCATAAACGAAAAGCCCAAGAAGTCAAAACCTATAAAAAGGGACTTATGAAACTGGGGCATCCCGCTGACTGTAATTCCAAAAAGGAAACAGTTCAGGCAAAAAAAATAGGGATAACGAAATCAAAAAGAAAGAGGTCCTACAAACCTTCAACAAAAAAGGAAATGACTTCCTAACCAAAATATACTGTCAATATCCGAACCATCGCTGGTATATCAAAGCAAAGACTCAACCAAGGTCTAACGCACGATCAACTGAGTTTAGGTTTGAAGAACATCACGAAGAGCGGGTGGGTACAAATAATTTGAGCCTTTATCCTTTGTTTCTTAAACCGTGAACCAGGCTACGTTATAACCCTCAAAAGTCCTAGCTGAAACATGGGTTAGTTCGAAAGCATACTGTTACGAAGGTATCCTGACTCCTTAAGGCTACGGTAAATACAGAGTTGACATCATGTTTTACAAACATTCACATGTTTTATGAAAAAATGCATTTTCAAAATCTTCAAGACAGACATAAGCTTTGCATTTTTAACATAACTTTGTTTGCATATGACTTCTTGTTTGAACAGCGGGGAACTTCGCACGATGAATACCTAGTGAACAAAAGCGCTTCCAATCAAGGGGCAGGACATGACTATTGTCCATTATCTGGGGCAATCCAATCAAGATTCAAGGAATCTCTCAAGATGCCAACCAGCCTGGGGCAAATTTCCGCCTAAGTCACTTGGGGCATTGGACAGGAATTCTAGCAACAAATCTTGCACGGTCAGACACCTTCTGGCGGCATGGCAAAACACTTCCAACAGGGGAAACTCCCTACATTCGGAAAGCACGGACATAGTCGAAAAAATACTACGCAAAATCAAAGACCCGCTAGGTTGACGCACCTAGGCAAAAATAAGGGCTTCCCGGCGAACCAAAAGGGTTCGGGCAAAATGAAGGGATGAAAATGAAAAAACTGTACACCCGGCAAGTCGAAAACCTGAAAAGGCGGCTTGGGCAAAAATGGGTATCCCGGTGGACTGAAAACCCGAAAGGGCGGTCCAGGCAAAAGTTAGGGATCAAAGCGTACGACTATGTCCCGACATCTCGTCACTTGTCTACCCGAAGATTTGTCAATCACCCACACAGGTATCCTCTTCCCTCACCTCCGAAACAGGGGCAGTAATGAGTTATCCAGGCGATCTAATTGCTCTGTCAACCAAAACACTAAGGTCAATATAAAGATGATTACCATTTACCTTTACAAATCCCAGATCAGCATTAAAAATCAGGTAGCCTAACCCCGGTTCCCCCAGAAGTCTCACATGGACCTATCTCAAGATAACCTAACCCCGGTTCCTCCAGAAGTCTTACACGGATTTATCTCAAGTTTTACACGAACTTACCTCCAAGATGACCTAACCCCGGTTCCCCCAGAAATCTTACACGGATTTAAAGATGACCTTACCCCGGTTCATCAAGAAGTCTCACACGGATTTACCCCAAGATGACCTTACTTTGGTTCATCAAGAAGTTTTACACAAACTTATCCTGCCGTAACCTAACCCCGGTTCCTCCAGAAGTCTTACATGGATTTACTCCAAGATGACCTTACCTCGGTTCATCAAGAAGTTTTACACGAACTTATCCCGAAGCGACCTTACCCCGGTTCCTCCTAGAAATCTTACATGGATTTATCCCAAGGTAACCTAACCCCGGTTCCCCCAGAAGTCTCACATGGACCTATCTCAAGATAACCTAACCCCGGTTCCTCCAGAAGTCTTACATGGACCTATCTCAAGATGACCTAACCCCGGTTCCCCCAGAAGTCTCACATGGACCTATCTCAAGATAACCTAACCCCGGTTCCTCCAGAAGTCTTACATGGATTTATCCCAATGAAACCTAACCCCGGTTCCTCCAGAAGTCTTACATGGACCTATCTCAAGATGACCTAACCCTGGTTCCCCCCAGAAGTCTTACATGGATTTAGCTCAAGATAACCTCACCCCGGTTCATCAAGAAGTTTTACATGAACTTACCTCACCAGGCAACCCTACACAGGTTCTCCTTCTCTGGACGAAGTTTTACACGAACTCATCATCCAAGTAACCCTACACAGGTTCCTTCTCCATTTCAGATGCGGTTTTACATGAGCTCATCAGCAGGCAACTCCACATAGGTTCACTCTTTCAACTTACAAAATTACAGTCCAAAATCTCCCCAGGAAGTCCAATCCAGTTCCCCAGGAGAGTTGGAGTCCATCTCCCCAAGCAGTAAGCTTATCCCCAGTAGATTCTGGAAGCTTATCCCTCGCAGAGCACGAACGCATCGTCCGGCTTTACTCAAAGAGTTATTTCCTTAACAGGATATAACTGGGTTATCCTCAGCCAAAAGCCACGGAAAGGTCGTCGTCAATACAGTCTTCTTATCCCCCAGTGAAGTCTATTAGCACTTCCAAAATAACAAGAGTATCCCCAGCAAGTTACTACTAACAACTTCAGCAGAGCATCCCTCTCCCCACAGAATATTGCTTCCCAGCATGGTCGCTAGAGTATTTTTCTCCCCGCAGAACCTTCCATTTGCCAAGTTTATTCCTCAACGGAGTCATCTTCTCCTACCGGTATTCTTGCAACTATCATCCAGCGGAAGCAAAATCTATTCTCCAACATCAGCCCAGGAGTGACTTCCCGGCACCCGTCAAGGATTCACTTTCCTAGACGAAAGCATACATAAAACATCACATACACCATTATAGCATGCATATACGCATCATATCATACAAATCTCATTTATGTTGAGAACATCATTGCATGTTCCATATCATGCATCGCATATGACTGACCTTTACCTTTCAGGAAAGAGGCAGTTAAATTCTCAACCATATTTCAAGACCTAGACCGGTTCAGTTAATCGACTCAAAAGATTTCTTATCCAGTCCAAGGCCTTCTCTAGTCCAGCTAAATCGACTCCCAACAGATTTTTCTGATGAAGACTCAGTAGAAGTTATCAGATTATATTGGTTCTCTCTCCGACGGTGCATGAGATTTCCATTTTAGGTTTTTTCTTTGAGATTATAATGTCCTATTGGTTCTCTCTCCGACGGTGCATGAGATTTCCATTTTAGGTTTTTCTTTGAGATTATAATGTTCTATTGGTTCTCTCTCCGACGGTGCATGAGATTTCCATTTTAGGTTTTTCTTTGAGATTATAATGTCCTATTGGTTCTCTCTCTGACGGTGCATGAGATTTCCATTTTAGGTTTTTCTTTGAGATTATAAATTCCTATTGGTTCTCTCTCCGACGGTGCATGAGATTTCCATTTTAGGTTTTTCTTTGAGATTATAATGTCCTAATGGTTCTCTCTCCGACGGTGCATGAGATTCCCATTTTAGGTTTTTCTTTGAGATTATATTTTCCTATTGGTTCTCTCTCCGACGGTGCATGAGATTTCCATTTTAGGTTTTTCTTTGAGATTATAATTTCCTATTGGTTCTCTCTCCGACGGTGCATGAGATTTCCATTTTAGGTTTTTCTTTGAGATTATAATGTCCTATTGGTTCTCTCTCCGACGGTGCATGAGATTTCCATTTTAGGTTTTTCTTTGAGATTATAAAGTCCTATTGGTTCTCTCTCCGACGGTGCATGAGATTTCCATTTTAGGTTTTTCTTTGAGATTATAATGTCCTAATGGTTCTCTCTCCGACGGTGCATGAGATTCCCATTTTAGGTTTTTCTGAGATTATATTTTCCTATTGGTTCTCTCTCCGACGGTGCATGAGATTTCCATTTTAGGTTTTTCTTTGAGATTATAATTTCCTATTGGTTCTCTCTCCGACGGTGCATGAGATTTCCATTTTAGGTTTTTCTTTGAGATTATAATGTCCTATTGGTTCTCTCTCCGACGGTGCATGAGATTTCCATTTTAGGTTTTTCTTTGAGATTATATTTTCCTATTGGTTCTCTCTCCGACGGTGCATGAGATTTCCATTTTAG
Source organism: Vicia faba (assembly GCA_948472305.1). Lineage (NCBI taxonomy): Eukaryota > Viridiplantae > Streptophyta > Magnoliopsida > Fabales > Fabaceae > Vicia > Vicia faba. The sequence goes on from OX451740.1 coordinate 490,869,538, forward strand.
GTTTTTCTTTGAGATTATAATGTCCTATTGGTTCTCTCTCCGACGGTGCATGAGATTTCCATTTTAGGTTTTTTCTTTAAGATTATATTTTCCTATTGGTTCTCTCTCCGACGGTGCATGAGATTTCCACTTTAGGTTTTCCTTTGAGATTATAATTGGTTCTCTCTCCGACGGTGCATGAGATTTCCATTTTAGGTTCTTCTTTGAGATTATAATTTCCTATTGGTTCTCTTCCCGATACTGCGAAGATGGTAATTCCCACCAAGATTTTCTCAACGAGCGTTGTTGAAGTTAAAGTCACCCAAGGTTCTCTTACCGTTCATGCTAAGGTAGTAACCATCCCTGGTTCATTCATCATCTTGTGAAGCTCCAGACTCAGCTCCTGTAACCAGTCAGGACACCTCTATACCAAGCATCTGAAAACCAGCTCCTGCAACGTGTCAGGTACTCATTTTTCTTTTGCAGGTATGCAGGTTCTCGCTAAGGAATCTCTTATGCGATCAACACCCAGATGGCATCTATAAGCCCATCATCCTATTCATCAACCTCTAAAATGGCATCTGTAAGCCCATTTCCACCATCACTGCTACTATGTGAGCGCAAATTTCTGGGCACTCTAGTGTTCAATCATCTTCCACCCTCGGATTACGAAAGGCACGTCAGCCAATCTGCATCCTCAGGTCTAAGAAGATTGAACAGGGGCAACTGTTGTACCCCAAAATTTGCCCTCCCATATTCTCCAAGAAATTGCCAAGTCATGCTTCAAAGATTCCCAAGGGGTTGCACAGTGCAAGGGCCTCCTAAACAGTCAAAACTAGGGTTTTTATTCTGATCAAGAAGTTGAAGTTTTCAAGAGCTCAATCAAGTCTCACATGCCTATAAATATGGTCAAGCATCCTCATATCAAGTTTCAAGACATTCAGCTCAAAATTGCACAGTCAAAAACCCTAATTGCACTACAGTCAACTGTAGGGGCAAAATGGTCATTTGACAGTCAAAAGTTCAAATTTTTGGTCAACATCTCATTTTGAAGCCTCAAACATCATTTGATCAATGCTTGATCATGATTCTCAAAGCTTGGCTCAAAAATCATCAAGATGCAAAAGTTTCTTTATTTGGACAACTGAAAAAGTCAACTGTAAATTGACCAGGGCATAACTTTCACATGGATTATCAGAAAAATTCCATCCAAAGCTCATTTTGAAGAGAAAGACATTTCCTACAACTCATCTTCATACTTCAAGTCCAAGAAATGCTCTCACAAAAAGTAATCAATTTCAACATTATAGGTCATTTTCAAAAGTCAACAAAAAGTGACTTTAAGTCAAAGGCCATAACTTGAGATTGGTAAATCCAAATGACATGGGACCAAAGGCATTGGTTAGAGGACTCAAAGACCTTTCCAAAATGTCCAAGAACATGAGAAATGCTTAAATATTGAGCAAGTTATGCCTTGTGGAAGTTGGGAAATTTTTGGGTATTTTGAAAAGTCAACATTGATTCAAATGACTCAAAATTGCTAATGGGCCCATTTTTCTCCCACAATTCATCATCCATGGCATGTGCACGACCACTTGGCCCAAAGGGAAGTATTTCTTCATTTTTTATTTATTTATTTGAATTTTTATTTATAATAATTCATTTAAATCAAATAAAATATATGAAAAAATGCTAACCTAAGTTTTCCAATCTTTTTGTACATGTTTTATTCTCAATAATTTGTGCATATCCCAATATGGAAAGATTTGGAGAGATTGGAGTTGATTTGTATCAAAAAGCACATGGAAAGATTGAAAAAATAATGATGGAAAATCAAATCTTAAAATCCATGAATGAAAGAGATTTTGATCAATTTTGTTAACCTAATTTGTTCACTACATAAGCTAGAATGAAACCCTAATGCAAGAACACGCGCAGCTGCCCAAAAACCAGAAAATCAAACTTGGAATTTTGTCTAAAAAACTCAATTCTGAAAACTAACTTGCAGGGGGTTTCAAGCCACGATTGCCATTCCATTAGCTTCCTTGAAGGTTACAGGACATATTCCAAGCATTCCCCAAGCCCCATACTCAAGAAAACGTAAGATCACCATGGAAGTTGGTGAAGGAAAATTCTGAATCGGTTTCTGACATTCATGCATTCTCAACATATTTTGTTGTTATGTTTATGTTTCTAATGATGTTTGCAAACTAATCATGTGCTTTAATTGAAGATTTACGCGTTATATGCCAAAGTACCATGTTCGTCTTCTAGGGTTTACAGGATTGGAAATTAGGGGTTTTGTAACAAGGAAAAATTGGAACTCCTGACCACCACCATTCAAATCATCACGTTCAGACGATTACAAAGCTATGCTCGCGCTCAATTTATGAGCGTCCTAGGCCTAATCGTTATTTTTCCAAAACCGGCCTAGGAGAACGCGTGCAAAACCGTTGCCTAACATATTTGTTTTTTTCAGGAAAATAATACAACGAAGAAGATGAATTCGTGGCGTCAATAGATTGGCTCTTTTGAATTTGCGCGCTTTAATCCACTAACGCATTGGTTTTGTTTGATATTATTTGTTTATTACATTATATACAAAGCGCAACAATTGGTTCAGTGGCAAGGCATAGTGGTTGCAACATTCCTGACCTGGGTTCGAGTCCCAGGTCTTCTTTGTCTCAATATTATTTTTCAATATATGTTCACATGCAGTTTCAATAGCAAGGACGTACCATACACTGCCAAGATCCAACGTCCATGCGTCCAATGGAATCAAATCAAAGGCCCAGATCCCAGGCACATGGTGAGTCCCAGTCAACGCGCCACATGTTACTCAAAAAAGTCAAACGGACCATGCTTATTGGGCCAGATTTCTCTAGATCACACCTCCATATTGGGGACTACAACCCCCCCTTGGTTTGCAATTTTTTTTTACTTTCTTTATGTTTTCTTATTTTTTATTCTTTGATTATTATCTTTAATTAATTAATTATTTTCACAAAAAATATAAAAAACATAAAAAAATCAAAAAGGAGGAAAAATATAATAAATATTTTTGTTTTAACATTTTCATAAATAAATTGTATATAATTATTTAGTTTTAAATTAGGTTGTAATTTTAATTCTTTTCATAATAAAATCTAAAAAACATAGAATTAGGTTTAATTGATGTTTCTATTCCTTTTTAATTTTTCTTTTTTATAATAATATTATTTATTTTATTTATTTTTATAATTAAATTTGTATATAAAAATTAGGGTTAATTTAGGTTAAATTCTAATGTTTTCTTAATAAATTAAAATAAAATAGAATTAGGGTTAGCATTTAATTTCAATTAATTTTTTCTATTAAATCTTAAAATACTAAAAATACCAAAAAAAACAAGTTCTTTTTTTTTTTAATCAATTAACTCCACCATTAATTCAATTTTTTTGCAAAAAAGGTCCAACGCCCTCGTTCTTAATTTCTTATTAATTCGCATATTTATTTTATTTCGTTTAAATAATTATGTACCTCTCTCGAAGCCATGTAAATTACTTCTCGCACTTTTTAATTCTTTTGTTTTCTTTAATTCTTTATTTCTTCTGTCAAATCGGGTCCTGGTTAATTTTGGCGATGTGGACCCGCGCCCTTTGTAATAGCTTAGAATTTACTTTTCTCGCAACCTTTTAACTGTTAATCAAAAGCATGAAAGAATGTATGGACAAAATAAAAACAAGCGTAGAACACCTATGACATGACAAGACAAATTATCTGAAAATGACACACATCGCACACACCACCCCTAAGGTACGCCTCACTGTTGCCTTGCCTCGAAAGGTGATCGTCGAGTAGAGGATGTCTTAGTAAGTCCTCATGATCCGGGAACCTGGCATGAGGGTAGCTTCTAAGGTGTCTTCCCATTGCTCTGGTGATCACCATGTCCCGAACCTCGAATTGACCCGAACACCTCCAACGTTGGTGCTACCTACCTCTCAATGGTGGGATGGCACTACTTTTAAGGACATTTACACAGACGAATTCCTTAGGGTAGGTAGGTTCTCGTAGATACTTGCTCTAATCTCAAAACAAATTCAAAAATACTTTTCACACCAACACATTTTCAAAAAGCTTTCGAAAGCAATTTTTCAAACACTCTTGAGGACCGATACAAGAGTCGAACTGGAATTTTCAAAGAAACTTTTTAAAACCCACAGTTGAAAAGCAAACAAACCATTTTTGAAAACACAAGTGAGCAAGTATCTAAGAGCCCATGGATAACCATGGATAGAAAGGGTGCTAACACCTTCCCTTTCTATAACCTACCTCCCGAACCGAGAGCAATCTCTTTAAGGAATTTTTCTGTGCTTTTGTCCTTTCCTTTTGGAGAAAATAAAAGACGGTGGCGACTCTTGCTTCCGCGACATTTTGCGAACCAGCGTTAAACAGTCAGTTCCAGATCCACCGACCACAGAACTGGCGACTCTGCTGGGGACGTCTTTATAAAATGAGGTGTACCTTAGGGATAGTTCATAACTGTGTTTTCAATTGCTTTCTTTGCTTGCTTTAAATTGTGGGACTGTCTTGGGAGTTCTATAGATCCTAACCCGGATCTGGGGATACCTTCTTAGAAAGTAGCAACAAGGTTGTGAGGGAACTGTGCGGGGTATACCGACATGGTTGAAACAGTCTGCTACGTTGATGTGGCACTTTGGTGTGTACCGGTAACCCTTGAGTTCAGTCAAGGAGAGTACGGGGCCTCCGCGTGGTGTCGTGAAGCATCAATAGACCTTAGGAACCTTAATTGAACTATCTTGGCCTCTTTAGGGTAGTGAGATAACTGACTTTGGTGCAGTCCGAGGTTGGTTGATACTCGATACTACACTCAATTGAGGGTTGCTTTCCTGGAATATTTCGGTCGCCAGTTCAGTGGCTAAATCGAAACGATGAACAATGAAAGCAATCCCGTGATATTGGGACCCTTAGAACCCGGTTACTTCTAATAGGACAGGTTGAGCCCACCAACTTCAAGAGGGTAATACCTAGACCTCATGCTGGCCTAAACTCTAAGGGCTTCTCTTGTGTGACTTGTGTGCCTTCGTACTTGACTACTTGCATGCTTGTTATCTGACACATGAACTACTTGCAGGTTTTGTTTATAGTCCTTAATTGGGACTCATAACAGGGTTTACTAAGTTTCTTGCAGGTTTTGTTTATAGTCCTTAATTGGGACTCATAACAAAAGTGTACTAAGTTTCTTGCAGGTTTTGTTTATAGTCCTTAATTGGGACTCATAACAGGGTTACTAAGTTTCTTGCAGGTTTTGTTTACAGTCCTTAGTTGGGACTCATAACAGGGTTTACTCACATTACCCCATGCATACCATAACATCATACCATTGCATACATCCTAACTCATTTCAAGGATCTCAAGGGCTTGTGATGCAGGTCATGATGAATCAAACATCTAGCAAGGGGCAAAGAGGATTTATTTTCCTCTAGCCAAAGTTGTCAGAGGCTATGACCCACTTGATATGGTGAGCTTTGACACTTGAAGAAAGTTCCCTAAGCCAAGGTGGTCCGGGGCTATGACCCATTGGATATGGTGAGCCTTTGACCCTTGAAAAAGGACTCTCAACAATATGCAGTGCCTTCAATCAAGCTACCAATTTCAAATCTTAACAAATTCCTTGTTTACCCCGCGAGGTCCTTGAAAACATCGCATGCATATCATACATATCGTTGCATAACAGGTATCCTTGTTGCAGGTCACTTACCTTTCTCGCTGTTTATTTCAGCAATGGCTTCCCAACAAGATAACCAGGACCTTCTTGCTCAAGAGGCTCAGTTCAAGGAGATCTTTCTAAGCCTATCCAAGGGGCAGGAAGAGTTGAGGACACTCCTCATGGGGAATCGGATCAGAAAGAATCCTGAAGATGACAAGCACGAACAGCTGAAACGTCTACAAGCTGAGGTAGACACATTGAAAACCCAGATGCTGGGGCAAAGGGCCCTCATTCAAGGTTTAGCTCGGGAGCAGGAAGAGTTGAGGACCATGATCAGTCAACTCCACCAAGACAGATCCAACATGAAGCAACCAGTCCAAGTCAGGGACCAAGTCATTAATCAGCCTCCAAGAAGTCAAAGGTTCGGTTTAATGAATGGGCCTCTCCGAGCTGCTACTACTTCACAGGTCCAACAACGACCTCGCCTTGAACAACGGGCTGATCAGAGCAAGCCGGATAAGCCTAAAAGGCAGTTCACCAAGCTCAATGTGTCACCGTCTCAAGCTTTACAACAATTGTCGAGGTTAAATCTGGTGACGTTACGGGACCCTCCTAGGCGTCTCAATACAACCTCCCTAAAGTACAATCCTGAGGAAAGATGTGCATACCATTCTAACAGTCCTGGACATGACACCGACGACTGCTGGGCTTTGAAGAATAAGATTCAAGATCTGATTAATGAAAGAGCTCTGGATTTCACCCAGATGGGCCAGGCTGAATGCTCCTGCCATCCCTACAAGATGCACCAGTCGAAGTAATAAGCCTTGAGATTGGAAGACTTGTGTTTATTAGAATTTTCAAGTTGTAACTTTCTTTTAACTGTTCAAACATTTATTCATGATTAAACGTTGTTAGTTCATTAATGCATCGCTTATGTCTATTTTGAATCAATATATTCGCATTCACTATATGCAAACTGTTTCCATATTTTTTCTGATGTCAACTCTCCTTAATTCTAAGCCTCTTGAGGGAGGATGACGAAAACGACACCACGACATCTACAGTATGCTTTTGAACAAGACCCCGCTGATGAGGCACAGGCATTGTTTCAATTCCTAAACACTGGAGTTATAAGGAAGATAATCCCTCGTTAACCCCTCTGAGCCAAAGAAGTAGGAGTTTTTTCTGTTCGAAATTTAAAACCCTTAATTATAACCTGGGGCAGGGTAGTCTCTCAGTTGACCCAAGTGCATAACGAATGGCATCAAAGAGATCCTTACGAAAAAAGAAAGACAGTGATGGTTCAGAACAATCAAAAGGACAGGCAGTCATTATCAAAAAAAAATCATAAACGAAAAGCCCAAGAAGTCAAAACCTATAAAAAGGGACTTATGAAACTGGGGCATCCCGCTGACTGTAATTCCAAAAAGGAAACAGTTCAGGCAAAAAAAATAGGGATAACGAAATCAAAAAGAAAGAGGTCCTACAAACCTTCAACAAAAAAGGAAATGACTGCCCAACCAAAATATACTGTCAATATCCGAACCATCGCTGGTATATCAAAGCAAAGACTCAACCAAGGTCTAACGCACGATCAACTGAGTTTAGGTTTGAAGAACATCACGAAGAGCGAGTGGGTACAAATAATTTGAGCCTTTATCCTTTGTTTCTTAAACCGTGAACCAGGCTACGTTATAACCCTCAAAAGTCCTAGCTGAAGCATGGGTTAGTTCGAAAGCATACTGTTACGAAGGTATCCTGACTCCTTAAGGCTACGGTAAATACATAGTTGACATCATGTTTTACAAACATTCACATGTTTTATGAAAAAATGCATTTTCAAAATCTTCAAGACAGACATAAGCTTTGCATTTTTAACATAACTTTGTTTGCATATGACTTCTTGTTTGAACAGCAGGGAACTTCGCACGATGAATACCTAGTGAACAAAAGCGCTTCCAATCAAGGGGCAGGACATGACTATTGTCCATTATCTGGGGCAATCCAATCAAGATTCAAGGAATCTCTCAAGATGCCAACCAGCCTGGGGCAAATTTCCGCCTAAGTCACTTGGGGCATTGGACAGGAATTCTAGCAACAAATCTTGCACGGTCAGACACCTTCTGGCGGCATGGCAAAACACTTCCAACAGGGGAAACTCCCTACATTCGGAAAGCACGGACATAGTCGAAAAAATACTACGCAAAATCAAACACCCGCTAGGTTGACGCACCTAGGCAAAAATAAGGGCTTCCCGGCGAACCAAAAGGGTTCGGGCAAAATGAAGGGATGAAAATGAAAAAACTGTACACCCGGCAAGTCGAAAACCTGAAAAGGCGGCTTGGGCAAAAATGGGTATCCCGGTGGACTGAAAACCCGAAAGGGCGGTCCAGGCAAAAGTTAGGGATCAAAGCGTACGACTATGTCCCGGCATCTCGTCACTTGTCTACCCGAAGATTTGTCAATCACCCACACAGGTATCCTCTTCCCTCACCTCCGAAACAGGGGCAATAATGAGTTATCCAGGCGATCTAATTGCTCTGTCAACCAAAACACTAAGGTCAATATAAAGATGATTACCATTTACCTTTACAAATCCCAGATCAGCATTAAAAATCAGGTAGCCTAACCCCGGTTCCCCCAGAAGTCTCACATGGACCTATCTCAAGATAACCTAACCCCGGTTCCTCCAGAAGTCTTACACGAATTTATCTCAAGTTTTACACGAACTTACCTCCAAGATGACCTAACCCCGGTTCCCCCAGAAATCTTACACGGATTTAAAGATGACCTTACCCCGGTTCATCAAGAAGTCTCACACGGATTTACCCCAAGATGACCTTACTTTGGTTCATCAAGAAGTTTTACACAAAGTTATCCTGCCGTAACCTAACCCCGGTTCCTCCAGAAGTCTTACATGGATTTACTCCAAGATGACCTTACCTCGGTTCATCAAGAAGTTTTACACGAACTTATCCCGAAGCGACCTTACCCCGGTTCCTCCTAGAAATCTTACATGGATTTATCCCAAGGTAACCTAACCCCGGTTCCCCCAGAAGTCTCACATGGACCTATCTCAAGATAACCTAACCCCGGTTCCTCCAGAAGTCTTACATGGACCTATCTCAAGATGACCTAACCACGGTTCCCCCAGAAGTCTCACATGGACCTATCTCAAGATAACCTAACCCCGGTTCCTCCAGAAGTATTACATGGATTTATCCCAAGGAAACCTAACCCCGGTTCCTCCAGAAGTCTTACATGGACCTATCTCAAGATGACCTAACCCCGGTTCCCCCCAGAAGTCTTACATGGATTTAGCTCAAGATAACCTCACCCCGGTTCATCAAGAAGTTTTACATGAACTTACCTCACCAGGCAACCCTACACAGGTTCTCCTTCTCCGGACGAAGTTTTACACGAACTCATCATCCAAGTAACCCTACACAGGTTCCTTCTCCATTTCAGATGCGGTTTTACATGAGCTCATCAGCAGGCAACTCCACATAGGTTCACTCTTTCAACTTACAAAATTACAGTCCAAAATCTCCCCAGGAAGTCTAATCCAGTTCCCCAGGAGAGTTGGAGTCCATCTCCCCAAGCAGTAAGCTTAACCCCAGTAGATTCTGGAAGCTTATCCCTCGCAGAGCACGAACGCGTCGTCCGGCTTTACTCAAAGAGTTATTTCCTTAACAGGATATAACTGGGTTATCCTCAGCCAAAAGCCACGGAAAGGTCGTCGTCAATACGGTCTTCTTATCCCCCAGTGAAGTCTATTAGCACTTCCAAAACAACAAGAGTATCCCCAGCAAGTTACTACTAACAACTTCAGCAGAGCATCCCTCTCCCCACAGAATATTGCTTCCCAGCATGGTCGCTAGAGTATTTTTCTCCCCGTAGAACCTTCCATTTGCCAAGTTTGTTCCTCAACGGAGTCATCTTCTCCTACCGGTATTCTTGCAACTATCATCCAGCCGAAGCAAAATCTATTCTCCAACATCAGCCCAGGAGTGACTTCCCGGCACCCGTCAAGGATTCACTTTCCTAGACGAAAGCATACATAAAACATCACATACACCATTATAGCATGCATATACGCATCATATCATACAAATCTCATTTATGTTGAGAACATCATTGCATGGTCCATATCATGCATCGCATATGACTGGCCTTTACCTTTCAGGAAAGAGGCAGTTAAATTCTCAACCATATTTCAAGACCTAGACCGGTTCAGTTAATCGACTCAAAAGATTTCTTATCCAGTCCAAGGCCTTCTCTAGTCCAGCTAAATCGACTCCCAACAGATTTTTCTGATGAAGACTCAGTAGAAGTTATCAGATTATATTGGTTCTCTCTCCGACGGTGCATGAGATTTCCATTTTAGGTTTTTTCTTTGAGATTATAATGTCCTATTGGTTCTCTCTTCGACGGTGCATGAGATTTCCATTTTAGGTTTTTCTTTGAGATTATAATGTTCTATTGGTTCTCTCTCCGACGGTGCATGAGATTTCCATTTTAGGTTTTTCTTTGAGATTATAATGTCCTATTGGTTCTCTCTCTGACGGTGCATGAGATTTCCATTTTAGGTTTTTCTTTGAGATTATAAATTCCTATTGGTTCTCTCTCTGACGGTGCATGAGATTTCCATTTTAGGTTTTTCTTTGAGATTATAATGTCCTAATGGTTCTCTCTCCGACGGTGCATGAGATTCCCATTTTAGGTTTTTCTTTGAGATTATATTTTCCTATTGGTTCTCTCTCCGACGGTGCATGAGATTTCCATTTTAGGTTTTTCTTTGAGATTATAATTTCCTATTGGTTCTCTCTCCGACGGTGCATGAGATTTCCATTTTAGGTTTTTCTTTGAGATTATAATGTCCTATTGGTTCTCTCTCCGACGGTGCATGAGATTTCCATTTTAGGTTTTTCTTTGAGATTATAAAGTCCTATTGGTTCTCTCTCCGACGGTGCATGAGATTTCCATTTTAGGTTTTTCTTTGAGATTATAATGTCCTAATGGTTCTCTCTCCGACGGTGCATGAGATTCCCATTTTAGGTTTTTCTTTGAGATTATATTTTCCTATTGGTTCTCTCTCCGACAGTGCATGAGATTTCCATTTTAGGTTTTTCTTTGAGATTATAATTTCCTATTGGTTCTCTCTCCGGCGGTGCATGAGATTTCCATTTTAGGTTTTTCTTTGAGATTATAATGTCCTATTGGTTCTCTCTCCGACGGTGCATGAGATTTCCATTTTAGGTTTTTCTTTGAGATTATATTTTCCTATTGGTTCTCTCTCCGACGGTGCATGAGATTTCCATTTTAGGTTTTTCTTTGAGATTATAATGTCCTATTGGTTCTCTCTCCGATGGTGCATGAGATTTCCATTTTAGGTTTTTTCTTTAAGATTATATTTTCCTATTGGTTCTCTCTCCGACGGTGCATGAGATTTCCACTTTAGGTTTTCCTTTGAGATTATAATTGGTTCTCTCTCCGACGGTGCATGAGATTTCCATTTTAGGTTCTTCTTTGAGATTATAATTTCCTATTGGTTCTCTTCCCGATACTGCGAAGATGGTAATTCCCACCAAGATTTTCTCAACGAGCGTTGTTGAAGTTAAAGTCACCCAAGGTTCTCTTACCGTTCATGCTAAGGTAGTAACCATCCCTGGTTCATTCATCATCTTGTGAAGCTCCAGACTCAGCTCCTGTAACCAGTCAGGACACCTCTATACCAAGCATCTGAAAACCAGCTCCTGCAACGTGTCAGGTACTCATTTTTCTTTTGCAGGTATGCAGGTTCTCGCTAAGGAATCTCTTATGCGATCAACACCCAGATGGCATCTATAAGCCCATCATCCTATTCATCAACCTCTAAAATGGCATCTGTAAGCCCATTTCCACCATCACTGCTACTATGTGAGCGCAAATTTCTGGGCACTCTAGTGTTCAATCATCTTCCACCCTCGGATTACGAAAGGCACGTCAGCCAATCTGCATCCTCAGGTCTAAGAAGATTGAACAGGGGCAACTGTTGTACCCCAAAATTTGCCCTCCCATATTCTCCAAGAAATTGCCAAGTCATGCTTCAAAGATTCCCAAGGGGTTGCACAGTGCAAGGGCCTCCTAAACAGTCAAAACTAGGGTTTTTATTCTGATCAAGAAGTTGAAGTTTTCAAGAGCTCAATCAAGTCTCACATGCCTATAAATATGGTCAAGCATCCTCATATCAAGTTTCAAGACATTCAGCTCAAAATTGCACAGTCAAAAACCCTAATTGCACTACAGTCAACTGTAGGGGCAAAATGGTCATTTGACAGTCAAAAGTTCAAATTTTTGGTCAACATATCATTTTGAAGCCTCAAACATCATTTGATCAATGCTTGATCATGATTCTCAAAGCTTGGCTCAAAAATCATCAAGATGCAAAAGTTTCTTTATTTGGACAACTGAAAAAGTCAACTGTAAATTGACCAGGGCATAACTTTCACATGGATTATCAGAAAAATTCCATCCAAAGCTCATTTTGAAGAGAAAGACATTTCCTACAACTCATCTTCATACTTCAAGTCCAAGAAATGCTCTCACAAAAAGTTATCAATTTCAACATTATAGGTCATTTTCAAAAGTCAACAAAAAGTGACTTTAAGTCAAAGGCCATAACTTGAGATTGGTAAATCAAAATGACATGGGACCAAAGGCATTGGTTAGAGGACTCAAAGACCTTTCCAAAATGTCCAAGAACATGAGAAACGCTTAAATATTGAGCAAGTTATGCCTTGTGGAAGTTGGGAAATTTTTGGGTATTTTGAAAAGTCAACATTGATTCAAATGACTCAAAATTGCTAATGGGCCCATTTTTCTCCCACAATTCATCATCCATGGCATGTGCACGACCACTTGGCCCAAAGGGAAGTATTTCTTCATTTTTTATTTATTTATTTGAATTTTTATTTATAATAATTCATTTAAATCAAATAAAATATATGAAAAAATGCTAACCTAAGTTTTCCAATCTTTTTGTACATGTTTTATTCTCAATAATTCGTGCATATCCCAATATGGAAAGATTTGGAGAGATTGGAGTTGATTTGTATCAAAAAGCACATGGAAAGATTGAAAAAATAATGATGGAAAATCAAATCTTAAAATCCATGAATGAAAGAGATTTTGATCAATTTTGTTAACCTAATTTGTTCACTACATAAGCTAGAACGAAACCCTAATGCAAGAACACGCGCAGCTGCCCAAAAACCAGAAAATCAAACTTGGAATTTTGTCTAAAAAACTCAATTCTGAAAACTAACTTGCAGGGGGTTTCAAGCCACGATTGCCATTCCATTAGCTTCCTTGAAGGTTACAGGACATATTCCAAGCATTCCCCAAGCCCCATACTCAAGAAAACGTAAGATCACCATGGAAGTTGGTGAAGGAAAATTCTGAATCGGTTTCTGACATTCATGCATTCTCAACATATTTTGTTGTTATGTTTATGTTTCTAATGATGTTTGCAAACTAATCATGTGCTTTAATTGAAGATTTACGCGTTATATGCCAAAGTACCATGTTCGTCTTCTAGGGTTTACAGGATTGGAAATTAGGGGTTTTGTAACAAGGAAAAATTGGAACTCCTGACCACCACCATTCAAATCATCATGTTCAGACGATTACAAAGCTATGCTCGCGCTCAATTTATGAGCGTCCTAGGCCTAATCGTTATTTTTCCAAAACCGGCCTAGGAGAACGCGTGCAAAACCGTTGCCTAACATATTTGTTTTTTTCAGGAAAATAATACAACGAAGAAGATGAATTCGTGGCGTCAATAGATTGGCTCTTTTGAATTTGCGCGCTTTAATCCACTAACGCATTGGTTTTGTTTGATATTATTTGTTTATTACATTATATACAAAGCGCAACAATTGGTTCAGTGGCAAGGCATAGTGGTTGCAACATTCCTGACCTGGGTTCGAGTCCCAGGTCTTCTTTGTCTCAATATTATTTTTCAATATATGTTCACATGCAGTTTCAATAGCAAGGACGTACCATACACTGCCAAGATCCAACGTCCATGCGTCCAATGGAATCAAATCAAAGGCCCAGATCCCAGGCACATGGTGAGTCCCAGTCAACGCGCCACATGTTACTCAAAAAAGTCAAATGGACCATGCTTATTGGGCCAGATTTCTCTAGATCACACCTCCATATTGGGGACTACAACCCCCCCCTTGGTTTGCAATTTTTTTTTACTTTCTTTATGTTTTCTTATTTTTTATTCTTTGATTATTATCTTTAATTAATTAATTATTTTCACAAAAAATATAGAAAACATAAAAAAATCAAAAAGGAGGAAAAATATAATAAATATTTTTGTTTTAACATTTTCATAAATAAATTGTATATAATTATTTAGTTTTAAATTAGGTTGTAATTTTAATTCTTTTCATAATAAAATCTAAAAAACATAGAATTAGGTTTAATTGATGTTTCTATTCCTTTTTAATTTTTCTTTTTTATAATAATATTATTTATTTTTATAATTAAATTTGTATATAAAAATTAGGGTTAATTTAGGTTAAATTCTAATGTTTTCTTAATAAATTAAAATAAAATAGAATTAGGGTTAGCATTTAATTTCAATTAATTTTTTCTATTAAATCTTAAAATACTAAAAATACCAAAAAAAACAAGTTCTTTTTTTTTTAATCAATTAACTCCACCATTAATTCAATTTTTTTGCAAAAAAGGTCCAACGCCCTCGTTCTTAATTTCTTATTAATTCGCATATTTATTTTATTTCGTTTAAATAATTATGTACCTCTCTCGAAGCCATGTAAATTACTTCTCGCACTTTTTAATTCTTTTGTTTTCTTTAATTCTTTATTTCTTCTGTCAAATCGGGTCCTGGTTAATTTTGGCGATGTGGACCCGCGCCCTTTGTAATAGCTTAGAATTTACTTTTCTCGCAACCTTTTAACTGTTAATCAAAAGCATGAAAGAATGTATGGACAAAATAAAAACAAGCGTAGAACACCTATGACATGACAAGACAAATTATCTGAAAACGACACACATCGCACACACCACCCCTAAGGTACGCCTCACTGTTGCCTTGCCTCGAAAGGTGATCGTCGAGTAGAGGATGTCTTAGTAAGTCCTCATGATCCGGGAACCTGGCATGAGGGTAGCTTCTAAGGTGTCTTCCCATTGCTCTGGTGATCACCATGTCCCGAACCTCGAATTGACCCGAACACCTCCAACGGTGGTGCTACCTACCTCTCAATGGTGGGATGGCACTACTTTTAAGGACATTTACACAGACGAATTCCTTAGGGTAGGTAGGTTCTCGTAGATACTTGCTCTAATCTCAAAACAAATTCAAAAATACTTTTCACACCAACACATTTTCAAAAAGCTTTCGAAAGCAATTTTTCAAACACTCTTGAGGACCGATACAAGAGTCGAACTGGAATTTTCAAAGAAACTTTTTAAAACCCACAGTTGAAAAGCAAACAAACCATTTTTGAAAACACAAGTGAGCAAGTATCTAAGAGCCCATGGATAACCATGGATAGAAAGGGTGCTAACACCTTCCCTTTCTATAACCTACCTCCCGAACCGAGAGCAATCTCTTTAAGGAATTTTTCTGTGCTTTTGTCCTTTCCATTTGGAGAAAATAAAAGACGGTGGCGACTCTTGCTTCTGCGACATTTTGCGAACCAGCGTTAAATAGTCAGTTCCAGATCCACCGACCACAGAACTGGCGACTCTGCTGGGGACGTCTTTATAAAATGAGGTGTACCTTAGGGATAGTTCATAACTGTGTTTTCAATTGCTTTCTTTGCTTGCTTTAAATTGTGGGACTGTCTTGGGAGTTCTATAGATCCTAACCCGGATCTGGGGATACCTTCTTAGAAAGTAGCAACAAGGTTGTGAGGGAACTGTGCGGGGTATACCGACATGGTTGAAACAGTCTGCTACGTTGATGTGGCACTTTGGTGTGTACCGGTAACCCTTGAGTTCAGTCAAGGAGAGTACGGGGCCTCCGCGTGGTGTCGTGAAGCATCAATAGA
Organism: Vicia faba; assembly: GCA_948472305.1. Lineage (NCBI taxonomy): Eukaryota > Viridiplantae > Streptophyta > Magnoliopsida > Fabales > Fabaceae > Vicia > Vicia faba. The sequence continues at coordinate 490,885,297 of OX451740.1, forward strand.
CCTTAGGAACCTTAATTGAACTATCTTGGCCTCTTTAGGGTAGTGAGATAACTGACTTTGGTGCAGTCCGAGGTTGGTTGATACTCGATACTACACTCAATTGAGGGTTGCTTTCCTGGAATATTTCGGTCGCCAGTTCAGTGGCTAAATCGAAACGATGAACAATGAAAGCAATCCCGTGATATTGGGACCCTTAGAACCCAGTTACTTCTAATAGGACAGGTTGAGCCCACCAACTTCAAGAGGGTAATACCTAGACCTCATGCTGGCCTAAACTCTAAGGGCTTCTCTTGTGTGACTTGTGTGCCTTCGTACTTGACTACTTGCATGCTTGTTATCTGACACATGAACTACTTGCAGGTTTTGTTTATAGTCCTTAATTGGGACTCATAACAGGGTTTACTAAGTTTCTTGCAGGTTTTGTTTATAGTCCTTAATTGGGACTCATAACAAAAGTGTACTAAGTTTCTTGCAGGTTTTGTTTATAGTCCTTAATTGGGACTCATAACAGGGTTACTAAGTTTCTTGCAGGTTTTGTTTACAGTCCTTAGTTGGGACTCATAACAGGGTTTACTCACATTACCCCATGCATACCATAACATCATACCATTGCATACATCCTAACTCATTTCAAGGATCTCAAGGGCTTGTGATGCAGGTCATGATGAATCAAACATCTAGCAAGGGGCAAAGAGGATTTATTTTCCTCTAGCCAAAGTTGTCAGAGGCTATGACCCACTTGATATGGTGAGCTTTGACACTTGAAGAAAGTTCCCTAAGCCAAGGTGGTCCGGGGCTATGACCCATTGGATATGGTGAGCCTTTGACCCTTGAAGAAGGACTCTCAACAATATGCAGTGCCTTCAATCAAGCTACCAATTTCAAATCTTAACAAATTCCTTGTTTACCCCGCGAGGTCCTTGAAAACATCGCATGCATATCATACATATCATTGCATAACAGGTATCCTTGTTGCAGGTCACTTACCTTTCTCGCTGTTTATTTCAGCAATGGCTTCCCAACAAGATAACCAGGACCTTCTTGCTCAAGAGGCTCAGTTCAAGGAGATCTTTCTAAGCCTATCCAAGGGGCAGGAAGAGTTGAGGACACTCCTCATGGGGAATCGGATCAGAAAGAATCCTGAAGATGACAAGGACGAACAGCTGAAACGTCTACAAGCTGAGGTAGACACATTGAAAACCCAGATGCTGGGGCAAAGGGCCCTCATTCAAGGTTTAGCTCGGGAGCAGGAAGAGTTGAGGACCATGATCAGTCAACTCCACCAAGACAGATCCAACATGAAGCAACCAGTCCAAGTCAGGGACCAAGTCATTAATCAGCCTCCAAGAAGTCAAAGGTTCGGTTTAATGAATGGGCCTCTCCGAGCTGCTACTACTTCACAGGTCCAACAACGACCTCGCCATGAACAACGGGCTGATCAGAGCAAGCTGGATAAGCCTAAAAGGCAGTTCACCAAGCTCAATGTGTCACCGTCTCAAGCTTTACAACAATTGTCGAGGTTAAATCTGGTGACGTTACGGGACCCTCCTAGGCGTCTCAATACAACCTCCCTAAAGTACAATCCTGAGGAAAGATGTGCATACCATTCTAACAGTCCTGGACATGACACCGACGACTGCTGGGCTTTGAAGAATAAGATTCAAGATCTGATTAATGAAAGAGCTCTGGATTTCACCCAGATGGGCCAGGCTGAATGCTCCTGCCATCCCTACAAGATGCACCAGTCGAAGTAATAAGCCTTGAGATTGGAAGACTTGTGTTTATTAGAATTTTCAAGTTGTAACTTTCTTTTAACTGTTCAAACATTTATTCATGATTAAACGTTGTTAGTTCATTAATGCATCGCTTATGTCTATTTTGAATCAATATATTCGCATTCACTATATGCAAACTGTTTCCATATTTTTTCTGATGTCAACTCTCCTTAATTCTAAGCCTCTTGAGGGAGGATGACGAAAACGACACCACGACATCTACAGTATGCTTTTGAACAAGACCCCGCTGATGAGGCACAGGCATTGTTTCAATTCCTAAACACTGGAGTTATAAGGAAGATAATCCCTCGTTAACCCCTCTGAGCCAAAGAAGTAGGAGTTTTTTCTGTTCGAAATTTAAAACCCTTAATTATAACCTGGGGCAGGGTAGTCTCTCAGTTGACCCAAGTGCATAACGAATGGCATCAAAGAGATCCTTACGAAAAAAGAAAGACAGTGATGGTTCAGAACAATCAAAAGGACAGGCAGTCATTATCAAAAAAAAAATCATAAACGAAAAGCCCAAGAAGTCAAAACCTATAAAAAGGGACTTATGAAACTGGGGCATCCCGCTGACTGTAATTCCAAAAAGGAAACAGTTCAGGCAAAAAAAATAGGGATAACGAAATCAAAAAGAAAGAGGTCCTACAAACCTTCAACAAAAAAGGAAATGACTGCCTAACCAAAATATACTGTCAATATCCGAACCATCGCTGGTATATCAAAGCAAAGACTCAACCAAGGTCTAACGCACGATCAACTGAGTTTAGGTTTGAAGAACATCACGAAGAGCGGGTGGGTACAAATAATTTGAGCCTTTATCCTTTGTTTCTTAAACTGTGAACCAGGCTACGTTATAACCCTCAAAAGTCCTAGCTGAAGCATGGGTTAGTTCGAAAGCATACTGTTACGAAGGTATCCTGACTCCTTAAGGCTACGGTAAATACAGAGTTGACATCATGTTTTACAAACATTCACATGTTTTATGAAAAAATGCATTTTCAAAATCTTCAAGACAGACATAAGCTTTGCATTTTTAACATAACTTTGTTTGCATATGACTTCTTGTTTGAACAGCAGGGAACTTCGCACGATGAATACCTAGTGAACAAAAGCGCTTCCAATCAAGGGGCAGGACATGACTATTGTCCATTATCTGGGGCAATCCAATCAAGATTCAAGGAATCTCTCAAGATGCCAACCAGCCTGGGGCAAATTTCCGCCTAAGTCACTTGGGGCATTGGACAGGAATTCTAGCAACAAATCTTGCACGGTCAGACACCTTCTGGCGGCATGGCAAAACACTTCCAACAGGGGAAACTCCCTACATTCGGAAAGCACGGACATAGTCGAAAAAATACTACGCAAAATCAAACACCCGCTAGGTTGACGCACCTAGGCAAAAATAAGGGCTTCCCGGCGAACCAAAAGGGTTCGGGCAAAATGAAGGGATGAAAATGAAAAAACTGTACACCCGGCAAGTCGAAAACCTGAAAAGGCGGCTTGGGCAAAAATGGGTATCCCGGTGGACTGAAAACCCGAAAGGGCGGTCCAGGCAAAAGTTAGGGATCAAAGCGTACGACTATGTCCCGGCATCTCGTCACTTGTCTACCCGAAGATTTGTCAATCACCCACACAGGTATCCTCTTCCCTCACCTCCGAAACAGGGGCAATAATGAGTTATCCAGGCGATCTAATTGCTCTGTCAACCAAAACACTAAGGTCAATATAAAGATGATTACCATTTACCTTTACAAATCCCAGATCAGCATTAAAAATCAGGTAGCCTAACCCCGGTTCCCCCAGAAGTCTCACATGGACCTATCTCAAGATAACCTAACCCCGGTTCCTCCAGAAGTCTTACACGAATTTATCTCAAGTTTTACACAAACTTACCTCCAAGATGACCTAACCCCGGTTCCCCCAGAAATCTTACACGGATTTAAAGATGACCTTACCCCGGTTCATCAAGAAGTCTCACACGGATTTACCCCAAGATGACCTTACTTTGGTTCATCAAGAAGTTTTACACAAACTTATCCTGCCGTAACCTAACCCCGGTTCCTCCAGAAGTCTTACATGGATTTACTCCAAGATGACCTTACCTCGGTTCATCAAGAAGTTTTACACGAACTTATCCCGAAGCGACCTTACCCCGGTTCCTCCTAGAAATCTTACATGGATTTATCCCAAGTAACCTAACCCCGGTTCCCCCAGAAGTCTCACATGGACCTATCTCAAGATAACCTAACCCCGGTTCCTCCAGAAGTCTTACATGGACCTATCTCAAGATGACCTAACCACGGTTCCCCCAGAAGTCTCACATGGACCTATCTCAAGATAACCTAACCCCGGTTCCTCCAGAAGTATTACATGGATTTATCCCAAGGAAACCTAACCCCGGTTCCTCCAGAAGTCTTACATGGACCTATCTCAAGATGACCTAACCCCGGTTCCCCCCAGAAGTCTTACATGGATTTAGCTCAAGATAACCTCACCCCGGTTCATCAAGAAGTTTTACATGAACTTACCTCACCAGGCAACCCTACACAGGTTCTCCTTCTCCGGACGAAGTTTTACACGAACTCATCATCCAAGTAACCCTACACAGGTTCCTTCTCCATTTCAGATGCGGTTTTACATGAGCTCATCAGCAGGCAACTCCACATAGGTTCACTCTTTCAACTTACAAAATTACAGTCCAAAATCTCCCCAGGAAGTCCAATCCAGTTCCCCAGGAGAGTTGGAGTCCATCTCCCCAAGCAGTAAGCTTATCCCCAGTAGATTCTGGAAGCTTATCCCTCGCAGAGCACGAACGCGTCGTCCGGCTTTACTCAAAGAGTTATTTCCTTAACAGGATATAACTGGGTTATCCTCAGCCAAAAGCCACGGAAAGGTCGTCGTCAATACGGTCTTCTTATCCCCCAGTGAAGTCTATTAGCACTTCCAAAACAACAAGAGTATCCCCAGCAAGTTACTACTAACAACTTCAGCAGAGCATCCCTCTCCCCACAGAATATTGCTTCCCAGCATGGTCGTTAGAGTATTTTTCTCCCCGCAGAACCTTCCATTTGCCAAGTTTATTCCTCAACGGAGTCATCTTCTCCTACCGGTATTCTTGCAACTATCATCCAGCGGAAGCAAAATCTATTCTCCAACATCAGCCCAGGAGTGACTTCCCGGCACCCGTCAAGGATTCACTTTCCTAGACGAAAGCATACATAAAACATCACATACACCATTATAGCATGCATATACGCATCATATCATACAAATCTCATTTATGTTGAGAACATCATTGCATGGTCCATATCATGCATCGCATATGACTGGCCTTTACCTTTCAGGAAAGAGGCAGTTAAATTCTCAACCATATTTCAAGACCTAGACCGGTTCAGTTAATCGACTCAAAAGATTTCTTATCCAGTCCAAGGCCTTCTCTAGTCCAGCTAAATCGACTCCCAACAGATTTTTCTGATGAAGACTCAGTAGAAGTTATCAGATTATATTGGTTCTCTCTCCGACGGTGCATGAGATTTCCATTTTAGGTTTTTTCTTTGAGATTATAATGTCCTATTGGTTCTCTCTTCGACGGTGCATGAGATTTCCATTTTAGGTTTTTCTTTGAGATTATAATGTTCTATTGGTTCTCTCTCCGACGGTGCATGAGATTTCCATTTTAGGTTTTTCTTTGAGATTATAATGTCCTATTGGTTCTCTCTCTGACGGTGCATGAGATTTCCATTTTAGGTTTTTCTTTGAGATTATAAATTCCTATTGGTTCTCTCTCCGACGGTGCATGAGATTTCCATTTTAGGTTTTTCTTTGAGATTATAATGTCCTAATGGTTCTCTCTCCGACGGTGCATGAGATTCCCATTTTAGGTTTTTCTTTGAGATTATATTTTCCTATTGGTTCTCTCTCCGACGGTGCATGAGATTTCCATTTTAGGTTTTTCTTTGAGATTATAATTTCCTATTGGTTCTCTCTCCGACGGTGCATGAGATTTCCATTTTAGGTTTTTCTTTGAGATTATAATGTCCTATTGGTTCTCTCTCCGACGGTGCATGAGATTTCCATTTTAGGTTTTTCTTTGAGATTATAAAGTCCTATTGGTTCTCTCTCCGACGGTGCATGAGATTTCCATTTTAGGTTTTTCTTTGAGATTATAATGTCCTAATGGTTCTCTCTCCGACGGTGCATGAGATTCCCATTTTAGGTTTTTCTTTGAGATTATATTTTCCTATTGGTTCTCTCTCCGACAGTGCATGAGATTTCCATTTTAGGTTTTTCTTTGAGATTATAATTTCCTATTGGTTCTCTCTCCGACGGTGCATGAGATTTCCATTTTAGGTTTTTCTTTGAGATTATAATGTCCTATTGGTTCTCTCTCCGACGGTGCATGAGATTTCCATTTTAGGTTTTTCTTTGAGATTATATTTTCCTATTGGTTCTCTCTCCGACGGTGCATGAGATTTCCATTTTAGGTTTTTCTTTGAGATTATAATGTCCTATTGGTTCTCTCTCCGACGGTGCATGAGATTTCCATTTTAGGTTTTTTCTTTAAGATTATATTTTCCTATTGGTTCTCTCTCCGACGGTGCATGAGATTTCCACTTTAGGTTTTCCTTTGAGATTATAATTGGTTCTCTCTCCGACGGTGCATGAGATTTCCATTTTAGGTTCTTCTTTGAGATTATAATTTCCTATTGGTTCTCTTCCCGATACTGCGAAGATGGTAATTCCCACCAAGATTTTCTCAACGAGCGTTGTTGAAGTTAAAGTCACCCAAGGTTCTCTTACCGTTCATGCTAAGGTAGTAACCATCCCTGGTTCATTCATCATCTTGTGAAGCTCCAGACTCAGCTCCTGTAACCAGTCAGGACACCTCTATACCAAGCATCTGAAAACCAGCTCCTGCAACGTGTCAGGTACTCATTTTTCTTTTGCAGGTATGCAGGTTCCCGCTAAGGAATCTCTTATGCGATCAACACCCAGATGGCATCTATAAGCCCATCATCCTATTCATCAACCTCTAAAATGGCATCTGTAAGCCCATTTCCACCATCACTGCTACTATGTGAGCGCAAATTTCTGGGCACTCTAGTGTTCAATCATCTTCCACCCTCGGATTACGAAAGGCACGTCAGCCAATCTGCATCCTCAGGTCTAAGAAGATTGAACAGGGGCAACTGTTGTACCCCAAAATTTGCCCTCCCATATTCTCCAAGAAATTGCCAAGTCATGCTTCAAAGATTCCCAAGGGGTTGCACAGTGCAAGGGCCTCCTAAACAGTCAAAACTAGGGTTTTTATTCTGATCAAGAAGTTGAAGTTTTCAAGAGCTCAATCAAGTCTCACATGCCTATAAATATGGTCAAGCATCCTCATATCAAGTTTCAAGACATTCAGCTCAAAATTGCACAGTCAAAAACCCTAATTGCACTACAGTCAACTGTAGGGGCAAAATGGTCATTTGACAGTCAAAAGTTCAAATTTTTGGTCAACATCTCATTTTGAAGCCTCAAACATCATTTGATCAATGCTTGATCATGATTCTCAAAGCTTGGCTCAAAAATCATCAAGATGCAAAAGTTTCTTTATTTGGACAACTGAAAAAGTCAACTGTAAATTGACCAGGGCATAACTTTCACATGGATTATCAGAAAAATTTCATCCAAATCTCATTTTGAAGAGAAAGACATTTCCTACAACTCATCTTCATACTTCAAGTCCAAGAAATGCTCTCACAAAAAGTTATCAATTTCAACATTATAGGTCATTTTCAAAAGTCAACAAAAAGTGACTTTAAGTCAAAGGCCATAACTTGAGATTGGTAAATCAAAATGACATGAGACCAAAGGCATTGGTTAGAGGACTCAAAGACCTTTCCAAAATGTCCAAGAACATGAGAAACGCTTAAATATTGAGCAAGTTATGCCTTGTGGAAGTTGGGAAATTTTTGGGTATTTTGAAAAGTCAACATTGATTCAAATGACTCAAAATTGCTAATGGGCCCATTTTTCTCCCACAATTCATCATCCATGGCATGTGCACGACCACTTGGCCCAAAGGGAAGTATTTCTTCATTTTTTATTTATTTATTTGAATTTTTATTTATAATAATTCATTTAAATCAAATAAAATATATGAAAAAATGCTAACCTAAGTTTTCCAATCTTTTTGTACATGTTTTATTCTCAATAATTCGTGCATATCCCAATATGGAAAGATTTGGAGAGATTGGAGTTGATTTGTATCAAAAAGCACATGGAAAGATTGAAAAAATAATGATGGAAAATCAAATCTTAAAATCCATGAATGAAAGAGATTTTGATCAATTTTGTTAACCTAATTTGTTCACTACATAAGCTAGAATGAAACCCTAATGCAAGAACACGCGCAGCTGCCCAAAAACCAGAAAATCAAACTTGGAATTTTGTCTAAAAAACTCAATTCTGAAAACTAACTTGCAGGGGGTTTCAAGCCACGATTGCCATTCCATTAGCTTCCTTGAAGGTTACAGGACATATTCCAAGCATTCCCCAAGCCCCATACTCAAGAAAACGTAAGATCACCATGGAAGTTGGTGAAGGAAAATTCTGAATCGGTTTCTGACATTCATGCATTCTCAACATATTTTGTTGTTATGTTTATGTTTCTAATGATGTTTGCAAACTAATCATGTGCTTTAATTGAAGATTTACGCGTTATATGCCAAAGTACCATGTTCGTCTTCTAGGGTTTACAGGATTGGAAATTAGGGGTTTTGTAACAAGGAAAAATTGGAACTCCTGACCACCACCATTCAAATCATCACGTTCAGACGATTACAAAGCTATGCTCGCGCTCAATTTATGAGCGTCCTAGGCCTAATCGTTATTTTTCCAAAACCGGCCTAGGAGAACGCGTGCAAAACCGTTGCCTAACATATTTGTTTTTTTCAGGAAAATAATACAACGAAGAAGATGAATTCGTGGCGTCAATAGATTGGCTCTTTTGAATTTGCGCGCTTTAATCCACTAACGCATTGGTTTTGTTTGATATTATTTGTTTATTACATTATATACAAAGCGCAACAATTGGTTCAGTGGCAAGGCATAGTGGTTGCAACATTCCTGACCTGGGTTCGAGTCCCAGGTCTTCTTTGTCTCAATATTATTTTTCAATATATGTTCACATGCAGTTTCAATAGCAAGGACGTACCATACACTGCCAAGATCCAACGTCCATGCGTCCAATGGAATCAAATCAAAGGCCCAGATCCCAGGCACATGGTGAGTCCCAGTCAACGCGCCACATGTTACTCAAAAAAGTCAAACGGACCATGCTTATTGGGCCAGATTTCTCTAGATCACACATCCATATTGGGGACTACAACCCCCCCCTTGGTTTGCAATTTTTTTTTACTTTCTTTATGTTTTCTTATTTTTTATTCTTTGATTATTATCTTTAATTAATTAATTATTTTCACAAAAAATATAAAAAACATAAAAAAATCAAAAAGGAGGAAAAATATAATAAATATTTTTGTTTTAACATTTTCATAAATAAATTGTATATAATTATTTAGTTTTAAATTAGGTTGTAATTTTAATTCTTTTCATAATAAAATCTAAAAAACATAGAATTAGGTTTAATTGATGTTTTTATTCCTTTTTAATTTTTCTTTTTTATAATAATATTATTTATTTTATTTATTTTTATAATTAAATTTGTATATAAAAATTAGGGTTAATTTAGGTTAAATTCTAATGTTTTCTTAATAAATTAAAATAAAATAGAATTAGGGTTAGCATTTAATTTCAATTAATTTTTTCTATTAAATCTTAAAATACTAAAAATACCAAAAAAAACAAGTTCTTTTTTTTTAATCAATTAACTCCACCATTAATTCAATTTTTTTGCAAAAAAGGTCCAACGCCCTCGTTCTTAATTTCTTATTAATTCGCATATTTATTTTATTTCGTTTAAATAATTATGTACCTCTCCCGAAGCCATGTAAATTACTTCTCGCACTTTTTAATTCTTTTGTTTTCTTTAATTCTTTATTTCTTCTGTCAAATCAGGTCCTGGTTAATTTTGGCGATGTGGACCCGCGCCCTTTGTAATAGCTTAGAATTTACTTTTCTCGCAACCTTTTAACTGTTAATCAAAAGCATGAAAGAATGTATGGACAAAATAAAAACAAGCGTAGAACACCTATGACATGACAAGACAAATTATCTGAAAACGACACACATCGCACACACCACCCCTAAGGTACGCCTCACTGTTGCCTTGCCTCGAAAGGTGATCGTCGAGTAGAGGATGTCTTAGTAAGTCCTCATGATCCGGGAACCTGGCATGAGGGTAGCTTCTAAGGTGTCTTCCCATTGCTCTGGTGATCACCATGTCCCGAACCTAGAATTGACCCGAACACCTCCAACGGTGGTGCTACCTACCTCTCAATGGTGGGATGGCACTACTTTTAAGGACATTTACACAGACGAATTCCTTAGGGTAGGTAGGTTCTCGTAGATACTTGCTCTAATCTCAAAACAAATTCAAAAATACTTTTCACACCAACACATTTTCAAAAAGCTTTCGAAAGCAATTTTTCAAACACTCTTGAGGACCGATACAAGAGTCGAACTGGAATTTTCAAAGAAACTTTTTAAAACCCACAGTTGAAAAGCAAACAAACCATTTTTGAAAACACAAGTGAGCAAGTATCTAAGAGCCCATGGATAACCATGGATAGAAAGGGTGCTAACACCTTCCCTTTCTATAACCTACCTCCCGAACCGAGAGCAATCTCTTTAAGGAATTTTTCTGTGCTTTTGTCCTTTCCATTTGGAGAAAATAAAAGACGGTGGCGACTCTTGCTTCCGCGACATTTCGCGAACCAGCGTTAAACAGTCAGTTCCAGATCCACCGACCACAATGACTATGGGTTTGAATGAAGGATTTAAGGAATATGTCCAAAAATGGAGATATCTGGATGGAAGAGTTCAACCTCCTCTATCTGATAGGGAGTTGGTTTATATGTTCATGGAAACTCTAACGGGACCTTTCTTTAATCATCTGATCGAAAGCTCTTCATCTGGTTTTACCGAGTTGATACTAACAGAAGAACATGTCGAAAGTGGTATCAGAAATGGAAAGATTCAAGTGGTAGCATCTTCAAGTACTGTAAAGAATATGTTCAACAATAAGAAGGAAACAAATAATGTGTATGGTCAAAAGGGTCGTACTAGAAGTGATCGCAACAAATCTGTAAGGGCGGTACTAAATTCTAATCTTGCGTCTGTACAACAACAACAAAAACAGGGAAATCGGCATAGGTTAGAGGCACCTAGAAGACAGTTTACCAAGATAAATATGACAATGTCTCAAGTATTACAACATTGTTGTACCCCAAAATTTGCCCTCTCATATTTCTCAATACATTTCAAGTGAGGTCTTCAAGTTGCTCAAGGAAGTCCAAGAGTTGATCAGATAAATCATCTCCTAAGGCAGTCTACCTCAAATTAGAGTTTCAGTTTTCACCAATCTGTTTGATTCCAAGGGATCCCAAATACTCACCATTATCTCAATATGTTCTCAATATCATCCATGTCAAGTTTCAAGCCTTGCAGAGGAAGTTTGCTCAGTCAATTGCTCAAAGGCCTGAAAATCGACTGTGCTAGGGCAAAAGTCAATTGTGGCCCACATAAAGTCAAACTTCAATATTTTTGGTCAAGATCCTCATTTTGAAGTATTATTAATCATTTGATCAAGGGTTGATCATGATTCATCAAGGATTTCTCACAATTCATCAAGACCCAAAAGTTGCTAAATTAGGGTTTTGTAGGAAAAGTCAACCCAACTTTGACCAAGCATAACTTTCTCATATTTTATGAGAAATGACCCATCCAAAGCTAATTTGGAAGAGGATGAAATTCCCTACAATTCATCCTCATCTACCAAGTTCAAAATATGCACTCACAAGAAGTTATGAATTTGGACATTACAGGTCATTTTGAAAAGTCAACAAAAACACATTTTATGTCAAAGCTTCATACATGAACATGGAAGACTCAATTGAGATGAGACCAAATGAGTTTCTTAGAGGACACCTCAAGATTTCTAAAAAGTCCAAGAACACCTTCAAAGAGTCAAAATTGAAGAAGTTATGCATTGGTGAAGTTGACCTTTTTTGCAAACTTGCCAAAAGTCAAAAGTGCCTCAAATTGCAATTTTTGTCAAATTGGCCTAACTTTTTGCACTTGTTTTGAGTTGGTAGCATGGTCCAAGAGCCCTAGATATTTCCACTTGTATTTATTTTATTTTTGCTATTTATTTTGATTTTTTATTTCAATTAAATCAAATTAAATCAAAATAAATCATGAAAATATCCAAATCATTCAAACCTCAAGATTTTGTGCACATTTTAGGTCACTTATACAGCTAGCAACAAAATAAAATCGTGCAAGGCATGGTTGGGCATAACAAGGTTGATTTTGGCCTATTTTGGAAAGATTTTCATGGAAATTAAATCAAGATCAAAAATTATAATTGACAAATATTGAAGGCATATTTGTAACCCTAATTCAATCAGTGGTATATAGTGGACGAATGCAGGCCAGAAGCACAAGGTTTGGAGGCGTGGAGAGGAAGAACAAAACTTGAAAAAATCACCAAAAAGTGCTGACTTAATCTCATACTTCCAGGCGTTTTCAAGACTCCCACGCCATCTCATTCGCTTCCGGTGCATACAAGGAAGCTATACCAATAAAAAACAAACATCCTCGTGCCCAGGATTCATCTCCACGACCCTCACGGTTTGGCTTTTTTTTTTAAATCGTATTCTTTTATTCTTGCATCTTTATCATGTTTCAATAGTATATTTGTAATCCTGATCATGTTTGCAAGCTCATGGTAACCATTAATTGCATTTTCACTAACTATATAGGAATCCACCATTGTTAGGGTTTCATTTTGTGTTTTGGGTTTTTTCTGTACAGGAAAAATTGGTCCACAAGAAGGGCATCATGATGCTCAGCAGGCCAAGGCGATTTGATCTATAGCATTAGATTCCAATTATCATGCTTGTGGATGATTTTGGAAAATCGTTGGCTTATACCTACGCCTCTGGTCTGTAGGTAAAAGTCACTGGACCTTTTAGCGATGGAGAGAGGACAGGGACGATGGCGTGGCAAGCTTTGATTGCCCCATTTTAATTTCACGCGCTGATAAGTTTATTTTGTTTGTTTTTTAATATAATGATTAATGGGTGTTTGATATACAACAAAGGCGCCTGGTTCAGTTGGTAGCGAAGCAGGTGGAAAAGGCCATAGGACCTGGGTTCGAATCCCAGGTCCCCCATGTATTTCATGTTATTTTTCATTGCTTAATCAGGCGCGCACATAGGTGTGAAGACCACCATGGACCATCATCTTCCAACCATCAGATTACCCACCATCCAGATTTGAAGGCCACAACATAAGGATCTATCATGCGTCCCAGTCAATGTGTATCACTGAATCCAGAGAAGTCAACATGGACCTTTGATTTTGGGCTCAGAACCTGTTATTGACACACCCCTCAAGTTGCTGATTCTCATGCCCATTACTCTTTTTCTCTATTCTTTTATATTTTCTTAATTAATTCATTTAATTTATTTTTACTAATACCAAAAATTAATTCTTTTTGACATAAAATCTTAAAATCAATTTTCATTAAATTAGATTTAGTTTTTTTATCTAATCAAAAATTAATTTAATTAGTTAATTTAATTTTTTAGATAACTTTAATTTTCTTTGTAAATAAATTAAAATAAATTAGAAATTAGGTTTTTTTGTTTAATTCAATTTCTATTTTCTTTTCTTAAAAAAATAACTAAAACACAAAAATAGGTCAAATAATTTATTTTTATTAATTAATTAATAATTAAGTTTGTACATATTAATTTTAAAACCTTATTTTCTTAAAATAGCCAAAAAAAAAAACAACCAAAAAATGATTCTTTTTGTAATTAGGTTAGACGGGGTCAAAACCCTAATTTTTGCTCGTTCTTAATTCATCGCGCGCGCTTATTTATTTTTACCATATTGATGTAATTTCTCACATGATGTAATAGATTAATTAGGACTCTTTCTGTTCATTTATCGTTTTGACGGGTTTTTTTGGCTATGTAATTAATACTTGAAGCCTTGTAATAGCGTAGCTTTACTTTTCGCACTTTAATTTTCGTAAATATTAACTGTTAGATGTATGATACTAGGGTCGCATGACAAGAATGTATGTTAAAATTAAAACAGTTAGCGAACCCTAAATGTGCAAAGATAATGAACTTGAAATTAAATCACTCGCACATACGCACTCCTAGGGTATACTCCCACTTCGGTTGCCTTCGGTAAACGATCATTGAGTATAGGATATTTTAGTGGTAGCCCTCTTGTCTAAACAAAAGATCAAAGTCCCGTTCGGAAAAGTTGCCTCGGAAATGTTGCCTCGAATATTGATCTTAAGACATTAGGGTTATTACTAAGATGTCCTAACATTGCTTCAGTGATCGTACATCCCTTTTCGAATTGACCCTTAAAACTCCAACGATGGTGCTACCTACTCACTAATAGTGGGATAGCATTGTCTAAAGGAAACGAGAACATAAACATTCCTTTTTCGAGTAGGTAGATGCTAGTAGGTACTTGCTCAAAATCAAACTTTCCCACACTTACACTCTTTTCAAACAAAGTTTTCAAAACACTTCGTAACACTCTCGAAGACATAAGCAAGGGTTAAATTGAATTAAAACAAAAACTTTTCAAACACATAAACACAGAAGCAATTTTAAAAATGATGAGCAAGTACCTAAGAGCCCGTAGAAAACCACGGATAGAAAGGGTGCTAATACCTTCCCTTTCTATAACCTACCCCCCGTACTCAAAATCTCGAAAAAGGAATTTTTCTATGCTTTTTTCCTTTCCAGTTGGATAAAATAAAAGTCGGTGGCGACTCTTGCTTACCGCGACATTTTACAAACACAAACGCAAAACGCAAACCAGCATTTTCCTAAAACAGTTCCGGTTCTGCCACCGTATCACAGAACTGGCGATTCTGCTAGGGAGTTAAATAAGTGGGGTATACTTTAGGATTAGTTCATCATATTGCTTCTATTGTTTGATTTGATTGCTTTACTTTTGAGGGATTTGTATTGGAGTTACTATAGATCCTAACCCGGATCTGGGGGACACCTTTTAGGTAAGTAGCAATAAACTGTGAGGGAACTGTACGGCGTAGACCGATACGGTTGAAGCAGTAGCTATGTTGATGTGGCACATTGGTTGGTACCAGTATCCCTTATGGAGAAACGAGGAGAATACGGGGTTGCTATGTGTGTCGTTAAGCATCAACTGACCTTAGAACCCTTAATCGACCAACTTGGCCATTAGAAAGTAGTGAGATAGCCAGCCTCGGTGTAAAGTTGAGAACTAGTTGATACTCGATGCTACACTCATTGAGACCATACTCTCGAGATAGTTTCGGCCGCAAGAAAAGATTGTGTGAGCTGAAACCATGACCGATGGAGGATGGTCGGTGATATTGAGATCCTTTAGAACCCGGTTACTATTATTAGGACAGGTTGAAACCAACTGAACTTCAAGAGGGTAATACCTAGAACCCATGCAAGCCTAAACCTAAGGTTGTTTGTGTGACTTGTGTGCTTTCAACTTGAACTACTTGCATATTTTTATTATCTGACAACATGAGTTCCTTGCAGGTTTTGTTTACAGTCCTTATCCAATAACTTGGATTTCTTGCCGGATTTACTTGCTTACATCACCTTTCACTTTTGCTTAAACGCATAGCATACACATCATAACATCATGCCTTAACATTTCCTTAACCATTTCAAGGATCTCAAGGGTTTGTGATGCAGGTTATGGTAAATCAAACGTCTAGCAAGGGGCAAAGGGGATTTATTTTCCTCTAGCCAATGTCGTCTAGAGATCAAAACATGATAACTTGAGTCAGTGGCTATGACCCATTCGATATGGTGAGCTTGACTCTTAAATAAGGACTCTTAACGACACGAAGTTTCTTCAATCAAGCTGCAATAAAATTCTAACAGTTTCTTGTTTACCCCGCGAGATCCTTGAAAACATTGCATACATATATCATACATATCATTGTGTGATACGGTAGGAGAACTGACTTGAGATTTTGCGTTTGTGTTTGCAAATGTTTCGATTTAGCAAGAGTCGCCACCGAATTTTTATTTTATCCTAAGGAAAGGTCAAAAAGCACAGGAAAGACCTTTGAGATGTTTTCTTGGGTTCGGGGAGTAGATTATGAAAAGGTAAGGTGCAAGCACCCTTTTCATCCATGGTTATCCATGGGCTCTTAGTTACTTGCTTAGATCACTTGCTTTGCGTTTCAATTGTTTGAAATGGTGCTCTTCAATTGTTTGAAATGGTGCTTTTGTGTGTGATTTTTGAAAGATGTTTTGAAAAGAGGCCATCATTGTGGCAACCTTTGTAATGATTCTTGTTTGAATGTATACAAAGGTGTTTTTGTATTTTTGAAAAGTTTTTCAATGTTTGAAAGTAGGGTTTTGAAATTGTGTTGTGAAGTGTGTTTGAAGATAACAAGGATGTTTTGCAAGCTTTTGATCAAGTAACTAAGAGCTATCTACCCTATTTTACTCAAAGATCCTTCTTATGTTTTTAACCCTTTTAACAGTGTTGTTTCACCATTGTATTTGGTGAACAACCTTGTGTTAGGATGTTAAACGGGAAAGGCGCGGGTCATCGTATAGACCATGATAGCAATGGTGCTAAGTATTTTTGGCAATTTTATTGAGGGACTTGATCATTTTGTTTAGGCAACTCAGATAGCGTCATCGAGGGACTATGATCTTTTGTTTTGTTTTTGTTTTACCAAAGTACTTAACATGCATACCATGGCCCATTTTTGAAGACAACAAGTGGATTGTACCCTAGGGGTGCAAGTGTGCATTGTGTTTGTTTTTCATGCATTTTTATCTTTGATTAGGTCAAACTATTTGTTAATTTGATTTTGGCATACAAACCCTAATTCTCTAATCATGGCATAATTGAAAGCGTTTAAGTGCGTAAAAATAAATCTAAGCTATTACAACTTTGATATAGGGAGGGGGTACAAGTTTTGAATAGGGGATAATTGACAAGAAATATAAACCCTAAGTTATTACAACCAAATTGAATTACAATGCATAATATTTAAATGTATTAAATAAACACAATAAATAAATATTAAATAAAATGTATTTATGCAAAAAAGAAGTTTTTATTTGTTTATGTATGTAAAGCATTTTTATGTGAAAAAAGGTGTAAAGAAATAAAATAAAATAAAAAGTTGATTTTATTTAATAAAAGGGTAAACCTTAATTTTCCTTAAGAAAAATAATATTATATATTATTTATATACAAAAATATATTAATATATACAAAAATGAAATATATTGAAGAAAATGTATTTTTTTAGTATAAAAAATAAAAAGGTAATATTTTTATATTTTTATTCTAATTATTTAATACAATGAAAGTATATATATATATATATATATATATATATATATATATATATATATATATATATATATATATATATATATATATATATATATATATATATATATATATATATATATATATATATATATATTAAATATATTAAATATATTAAGTATGTATAAAATAAAATAAAATATTTACAAAAATAAAATATATTCAAGAAAATATTTTCAGTGTGAATAAAAATAAGAAATAAAAATAAAAGTATTATTTACATTATTTTTCAAGTCTTAATAATATATAAAAAGTAATTAATATGTTTTCTATATTAGAAAAAATAAAATAAAATGCCAAGTAAATGTAAAAAATTATAAAAATATTTTTGGAGCATTTTTTATGTTTGAAAATAAAATATCAAAGTCAGAAATGAAATTAAAATGCAAAAATAACAAAAATACAAGAAATTGGGCCAGGGGTGTGAAAAGCAAGCATAGGGGTGCGAAAAGTGAGAAATAGCCAGGCCCAGCCCAGCTACTTCATCTTCTTCCTTGTGACAACAGAAAACGCGCGCCCTGTATCCAACTTTGAACATCCTGGAAACATGACTTTTTTCCAAAACTCACAACATCAAACTTGTAGAGAATTTAAATATGAATCTAACCATATAAAGCATTGAATCTAACTCTCAAAGACCAGAGAGAATTTCTCAGGCCCTAAAATCTAACCTAACTTTTTCAGCATGTTTATGGATGAAATTCTCCTAGCATACTTAATATAAAGGAAAACTGAGCATATGTATGGTTTCAGGGCAATGAGTACTACATATTTCATTCACAAAACTAAGGCTAAATGTTCCTAAATAGAGAGATAGAAGTTGATGAAAAACCTGTTTCAGTTGGATTCGAGTTGGTCAATGCAGCAACTTTCTATGAGGCCTGGGGTTCTTTTGAGCTTGCTTGTTGTTCCCTGGACCTTTCCCAATGCTTAGTTTACCTTGAATGTCTCTGAATCAACCTCTAGAAGTCAACTTTCATAAGGTTGAAACGAAAATGGTGAACACTGTAAATGGATTTACAGTTGGAAATGGAGGTTTGGAATAGCTTGAGTGAGTTGAATGGAAGGTATTGGAACAAGTTTGAGGCAAAACGCACGAGGCAATGTGAAGATGGAAGTGATTCTGCAGGGCCTGCCCTGTTTTGCAAGAAAATGTGGTTTTTGTGTACAAGGGTGTTTGAGGGATGAATGGCTCGTGTTTTTGGCTCACCAGGATGTGCCAAGCTTGTTTCAAATGTTGGCTTCAGTTGAATATATCAGATATGCAAGTTATGTCCTTTTGGCAAGTTGACTTGTTTTGAAAGAAAAGTGTGAAGTGAAATGAGATAGGCATGTACAGGCTATCTCCAAGCATGCACAAGTTTCTTGTACCTTTGCCTAAGTTTGTGGAACTTGTTTGCTGCAAAGAAAGAGGTCCAAGGCTCAAGAGAAACAACTTTGCAAAAGTTATACTTTATGAAAATGGAAGTGTTATCTTTATGCCCAAAATGGAATTATTCATTGTATAATGCTCCCTTGATCAGAAGAATGCCTCTAACCAATGTGTTTGCATTCAATTTTTGAGTGTAAATTGGTTTAGAGACCTGTAATCAAGTACAAAGCTAGTTTGGTCAGATTTTGCAACTTGTATGAACATGTATTGGCCATGGTTACAAAGTGAGTTTTTGCCAACTTCAAGCATTCGATTCTCCCTAACCACAAAGGTGTTTGAGGAGTTCTTGGACAATTTGGAAATCTTGAAACATGTACTATAATCCATCTTTGAAATTCAACTTGAGACTCCAAGTGGAACTGTGTGAAAAATGGCCAAGAAGATGGGTCAAAATCCTGCCTAAACTAGGGCAAAATTTCTCTAAGTTAAAAGTTTTAGGGACCCTTGTTCCAAAAATCATAACTTGATATCCAGGCTTCTTTTGAGAAAACTTTGTAAATAAAATTTTTAGACTTTGTGGAGGACTACAACTTTCATGTTGTAAGTTTTGTTTGAATCCATTTGCATCATGGTGAAAATATGGGGCAAAGTTAGGAAAAATTAAGAAAATTTCTAAGTTATGAAAATTTTCAATTTCAAACCCTAATTTGCAATTTTGGGTTTCTTGATGAAAAAGTTTCATATTTTGACACATCTTGATGAAAATAACCTTTGGCACTTGATTTTGACCAAAAAGTCAAAGTTTGACTTTTCAGTGTACAGTCAAATTTTGATCAGTTGACTGAAAAATTCATCTGTCAATCCTATGCATTTGAGATATTTTGAACTTGTTGAATAGATCAATATGATGTTATTTAGTCCTTGAGTCCATGGTTGAGCTTAATTTGCCACTGGCTAGGTCAAACAGTCAAAAATTGCCTTTGTGCAGTCAAAACCCTAAAAAATACGATTTTGCCCTTTTGGTGATCTGATCAAATTTCTTGTGGAATTGTGGTACAAACTTGATCAAATGGTTCATATGAGTTCATAATGTTGATGTGGGTCAAAATTCATGAGTTTTGACTGTAAATTGGTCACAGTTGACTTTTTCCCCAATACAGTTGATTTCTAGGTCAAATGTCCAATTGACTGGGCAAAAATTTGATTCAAGGCTTGAAACTTGGTATGGATAAACTTATGAGTCCAACATGAAGTATGAAAGTAAATTTTGGCATTGTAAGTCAAAATATCCCTGTGCAAACTCAAACCCTAATTTCAGGTCAACAGTGCAAGGAGAGGTCTTGAGCAGAGCAAACCCTAGCTTGGTCTTGAGTTCCAAGAGTCTTGTGATGAGAAAATATTGATAACATGAGAGGGAAAATTTTGGGGTATAATAGTTGCCCATGTTCAATCTTCATGGACCTGAAGAGTTAGATTTGCAAGTTTGCCTTTTGTGACTCGAAGGTAATAGAGGATTGGACACTAGAGTGCCCGTAAATTTGCACTCGTCAAAATATTATTGAGGGAATGGGCTTAAAGATGCCATTTGGAGATGGTAGAATCTTGCTGGAGATGGGCTTAAAGATGCCATCCAAGAATGTTTGTTGTACTGCAATGTTGTAGGTCAGAAGTATGAGCATCAAAATGGTATCCGTGTCTAGAATGCATTTGAACTGTATCTGGAGACTGAGTCTGTATGAGCAAAGGAATAGCGTCCATGTCTGGAGCGTATCCGAGCTATAACTATATTTGATCTTTGAATGAATATCAGAATGACTGTCGTGTCTGGAGTGTATCTGTATTATGAATGGGTAATAGAGAAACATCTGTATATGGAGCAATTATGTGCTGGGGATAAATTCCGACTGAGTGACAGAATGGCAACCATGTCTGGAGCGTATCTGGACTGTATCTGAAGTTGAGATCTGTATGAGTAGCATAATGACTTCCGTGTCTGGAGTGTATCTGAGACTGTAACGGGGATCTGAATAAGTGACAGAATGACTTCCGTGGCGACTGCACTGGGGAGAATCAAACTTCTGGTGTAAGGGCCAGAATGGAATATGTGTTTGGAGTGTATCTGAACTTGAAGTTGATAATTAAATCTGAATGAGAGATAGAATGGGCCGTCGTGTCTGGAGCGTATCTAGTCTGTATCGGATTGCTGAAGTCTGAATGAGTAATAGAATGACTGTCGTGTCTAGGGTGTATCTGTACTGTATTTTGACTTGAAATTCTGAATGAGTAATAGAATGACCGCTGTGTCTGGGGTGTATCCATACTGTATCTGAATAATTGTTAACGATAGCCTTTTAATCTTATCCTGAAAAGGGTAAAATGTTATCTAAAACACAAAGTTATGTTGCATGATATGTATGATGCAATGAACTGTGTTTCATCAATGTTTATGATATATGAATGTAATGGATGTGCATGTAAGCTGATTAGCTGTCTTGATGAGGAAAATAAATCCTTGATAACTAGAGATAATGAAATCTTTGACTGCTGTCGGAGGAAGTAAATTCCTGACCGATGCTGATGATTCAAAAATATTTGATTGTTGAAGATGAGAAATCCTTGCTGACTGCCTGGGGATTAAAGATCTTTGATTGTTGAAAATGAGAAATCCTTGCTGACTGCCTGGGGATTGAAAATCCTTGGTGACTTGTGGGGTTTTAACAAGAGCTTCGATAACTTCTGCGGGGAATGAGAATCCTTCATGACTTTCCTGGGAAATAAGGAAAACTCTGAAAATCTCTACTGGGGAATTAAAACCTGGGAGGCTTCTGCTGGAAAAACGATACCGAGAATCTTCGATTTACGGGGAAATAACTCTGTGGGGAGAATGTTTACTTGGCCGGTGAAATCAGGGGGCTTGGGTTGTACGCCAATATACTGGGGAATTTGGGAAACACTGAATGGTTCTCACTGGGGATCGATAGTCGGAAATTTGACTTCGCTGGGGAATAAGGTTTTAGAATATTCTAACTCCGCTAGGGATATGTATTTCAGGGCTTTCGGGCTCCACTGGGGATTGAGAGTTTGGAGACTTAACTCTGATGGGAATTCTGAAACTTAACTCCGCTGGGGGATAAAGTTTAGAACACACTGGCTCCGTTGGGGATCTTGAAATTAATCTCCGCTAGGGATGTATACTTCAAGGTTTTAGCTTTGTTGAGGATCTGAATGATGTACTGTAGGGGATCTCTTCTGGAATAGCACAAGGATATCTTTCTACACCTTCAACCTATTAGTAATTATCCTTTCTCAATTTCGTTTTATTTGTAAGTAGTGATTATATTCAAATGCATATGCCTATTTAACAAAACTTTGGACGTTTTCAAATAAAACACAAGTGTAAAAAAGAAAGGAAAGGCAAGCAAATTTCTGCACTTTGAAGTATTTTTGTATTAACTTTTGTAAGTATCTTTGTACAAAGGAAACAGACATCCTAGTAAGAGAATGTTGTCATAAAATTGAGAAAAAATTTATACAAAAAGAAAGATGGCTATGTGTAACAATTCCATGGGGTTCCCATTCTGCTATAGCCTTCATAACTCTGAGTATCTTGTCCATTCGCTGCTTCGTCCGCTGATGATTGGATTGATCAGAAGCTTGGAGCTTGTTGGTGAAGAGATTGTTCTTAAAGTGATCCGACGAGACATAGTCATACGCTTTAATTCCCTAACTTTTGCCTGGACCGCCCTTTCGGGTTTTTGATCCACCGGGAAACCCTTTTTTGCCCAAGTCGCCCTTTCGGGTTTTCAACTTTCCGGGTGTACAAATTTTTTTTTTATCCATAATTTTTGCCTGAATCGCCCTTTTGGGTTTTCGATTCACCGGGATGCCCATTTTTGCCCAAGTCGCCCTTTAGGGTTTTCAACTTGTCGGGTCGTTTTATGCGTAGTATCTTTTGACAATGTCTGCGTTCGCAGGGTGCGGCAAGTCGTCGCCGTCCATGGTGGTCAGAATCATTACCCCACCACAAAAGATGCTCTTGATCACAAATGGTCCTTCGTAAGTAGGAGTCCACTTGCCCCTGGGATCACTTTGCGGCAAGATGATCCGCTTGATTACAAGATCTCCGATTTGATATACTTGACGTCTGAATTTCTTGTTGAAGGCCTTGATCATCCGTTTTTGATACGTCTGACCATGACAAACAGCAGTAAGTCGTTTCTCATTGATCAAGTTAAGTTGATCAAGGTGGGTCTGAATCCAATCGTCTTCACTCAAACTGGCATCCTTCATAATCCTCAAGGAAGGAATCTGAACTTCCATAGGTAAAACAGCTTCCATGCCATATACCAAAGAAAAGGGGGGTTGCCCCTGTTGAAGTATGCGCCGTGGTACGATATCCATGCAGAGCAAACGGTAACATCTCATGCCAGTCCTTGTAGGTGACTGTCATCTTTTGAATGATCTTCTTGATATTTTTGTTTGCGGCTTCAACAGCACCGTTCATCTTCGGCCGATAGGGAGATGAATTGTGATGATAAATCTTAAACTGTTCGCACAGAGCGGTGACCATAGTGTTATTCAGATTTGTACTGTTGTCCGTGATAATCCTGTCGGGGATACCATACCGGCATATGAGATTCTGCTTAATGAAGCGGGCAACCACATTCTTTGTAACGGAGGCAAAGGAAGCTGCTTCGACCCATTTGGTGAAGTAATCAATAGCCACCAGGATGAAGCGATGTCCATTGGAGGCCGTAGGCTTGATCTCTCCAATCATGTCGATACCCCACTGTGATACGGTGGGAGAACTGACTATGGTTTTGCGTTTGTTTTCGCAAATGTTTCGGTTGAGCAAGAGTCGCCACCGACTTTTTATTTTATCCTAAGGAAAGGTTAAAAAGCACAGCAAAAAACCTTTTGAGATGTTTTCTTGGGTTCGGGGAGTAGATTATAGAAAGGGAAGGTATTAGCACCCTTTCTATCCATGGTTATCCATGGGCTCTTAGTTACTTGCTTAGATCACTTGCCTTTTGTTTTCAATTGTTTTAAATGGTGCTTGAGTGTGTGGGTTTTGAAAATGTTTTGAAAAGATGCCAATGTGGTGGCAACCTTTGTAATGATCCATGTGGGGATGTATACAAAGATGTATGTCTTTTGAAAAGGTTTTCATTTGTTTTTTTTTTTTTGAAAGTTGTTTTGAAAGTGTAGTGTTGTGTGGTTTTGAAATTAGGCAAGTGTTTTGTTTTGCAAGTTTGATTCAAGTAACTAAGAGGTTATCTACTCCTAAATTTCTCAAAAGATTATTGCTATGTTTTAACCCTTTTAACAAGTTTGTTCCACCATTGTATTTGGTGGACAATCTTGTGTTAGGATGTGAAAGGGACAGGCGCGGGTCATCGTTTAGACCATAATTGCAACGACGTTAAATGTCTTTGGGCAATTTTCTTTAAGGGACTTGATCATTTGTTTTTGTTTGTTTTGAAAAGTTTTGTCGAGGGACTATGATCATTCAAATTGTTTGCTTTGCCCAAAGAAGTTCAACATACAATATGGCCCATTTATTTGAAGGCAACAAGTGGAATATCCTAGGGGTGCAAGTGTGATTTGTGTGTCCATTTTCATGCTTATTTATCTTGAGATTAGGTCATAACTATTTTTTTATCGTTTTTTCGCATACAAACCCTAATTCTAACATGTTATCATTAGAAAGCAATAAAGTGCGAAATTAAATTTACTAAGCTATTACAAAACCAAATATGGGAAGGGGGGTACAAATGTTCAAATGGGGATATTGACAAGAATTTAAATCTAAATTATTACATCATTTTGAATATTTGCAATTTAATCAATGTACAAAAATTAAATAAGAATGCAAGATGCCAAAGAAATGTTTTGTATATGTCTGAAAAAATATTATTTATGTAAAAGAGAGAAGAAAATAAAAATTATATTATTTTTTGGAGTATTTTGAATTTAGGGCAAAAACCCTAATTTTAAAGAAAATGCATTATTATCTAATTTAATACAAATATTTATTTATTATTTATAAAAAATAAAATAAAATGAAGTATATTATGAAAAAATGTATTTTTGTATCAAATATTAATAAAAATGAAAAATTCAAGTATTTTTATATTTTAGCTTAAATATATTAATAAACATATATCTATATATATTAATTTCTTAAATATGCATTATGTGCAAAATATTTAATATTTAATAAAATAAATAAAAAAAAGTATTTTTTATGTGGAATATTTTCAGAAGGTAAATAAAAAAAAAATGTATTTACACTATTTTTCTATTTATTCTAATAATAGTATATATATAATATTTATGTTCAAACAAGAGAAATAAACAAATAAATATGCAATAAATACAAAAAATGATGGAAAAAATATTTTCAAAATTTTAATAAGCTGAGAAAAAATAAACAAGTCAAACAAAAAAAGAAAAAGTAAAAAAGAGTCAAAAATGAAGCAAATGGGCTCAGGGGGTTCATGAGTAATGAAGTGGTGCAAATAAGAAAAATTTCCAGGCCCAGCCCAGAAGACCTGTCTTCTTCAACCTCTGAACAATATCCTTCAAGCAAACACGCGTTTTTTATCTCTGGATTCCTGGACTTTCAAGCAAAACTCATAATATGAAAAGTGTAGAGCATCAAGAGACGGTTTCAACCATGTAAAGAACTTGACTTAACTCTCTAAGACGAGGGAGAATTTCTCCTCCCCCAATTTCTGACCTAACTTTTCATCAATGTTCAGACATGAAATTCTCTAAGCACACGAAATATAAATGAAATCTAATCATATGAGCATGTTCAGGGCTATGATTGTGACATGTTTTCTTCACAAACTTAAAGCTAACAATGCCTAATAAGGGAGATAGAACTTCATGAATGTACCTGTTCAGTTGGAATCGAGCTTTGCAATGGAGGATGTTTCAGAGTGAAATGATGACTTGTATAGCTTCCTTGAAGTGTAAGGATGCTTTTCCAAGTCCTACTTTGTCTTGAAACTCCCTGAATCGAGCTAGTGAACTCCAACTGCAAAACAGAAATTTAAAAATAGTGAAGTGGCTTGGAGGTGTTACAGGTCAGGTTTCAAGTCATGGTTAGCTTGCATAGGTTGTAAGGAAGGTAGAGGAACAGGTTTGGGCAAGAATGCTTGAAGGGATTGAGAGATAGCACTCAATCTGCAGGGGTTGCCCTGTTTGAGCAGTTTCAAGGTGATTCTGAGATGGAGGGTGTTTTGGAGGTGCAAGGGTCGTGTCTTGGCTTGGTTAGGTTCTATGGAATGTGTTTGATAACTTCTTTCTTGTGTGCTTAAGCTGAGATGAGATATGGTACAAGTTATGGACTTTTCTTGAACTTGAAGCAAACAAAAGCAAGTTGGCTTTCTAGGTTAGTAGAGGACCCCCTAATGTGCTGCATAATCCTCTCTTGATCAGTGTGTTATGCACATAATCTTGTGCCAAGCAGATTTTCCATGTACTTTCTTGATTTGCAATTGGACATAAAGTTAATCTTTTCAAAAATGGAAAGTTCACTTTATCTAGTTTAGGATTAATCTTGCATACAATGCTTGCACTCAAAGAACAACACTCTAACACATTGAATATGCATTAAATTATTGAGTATGGAATGGTTCAAGGACCTGTAATCAAGCATAAAGCAAGCTGAGTTCAAATTTGCAAAGTTATGAACATGTTTTGATGAAGAACAAAAGTGAATTTTTGCCAACTTGTGAAATTCGAATCTCTCAAGTTATGAGGTTGTTTGATGAGTTCTTGGACATTTTGGAAAGCTTGGAATGTGTACTACAATCCATCTTTGAAATGCAAATTAAGATTCCAAGTGGAAGGGTATGAAAAGTGGCCTTGAAGTGGGGTAGAAAACCTTGTCAAAATAGGTTAAAATTTCACTAAGTTAAAAATGGTTTAGTGCCCTTATTCAAAAAATTGTAACTTGAGATACAAGCTTCAAATGAGAAAACTTTGTGAATCAAAGTTTTAGATTATGCAACAAGATACAACTTTCATGTTTTGACTTTTGTTTGAATCCAAATGGATCTTGGTGAAAAGATGGGGCAAAGTTGGGAAAAAATTAGGGTTTTTCATAACTTAGAAAAATTCTAAGTTATGAAAAATTCCATTTTCAAACCCTAATTTGCATTTTGTGATTTCTTGGTGAACAAGTTTCATGATTTGGCATGTTTTGATGAAAAATGAATCTTGACTCTTGATTTTGACCAAAAAGTCAAAGTTTGACTTTTCAGTATACAGTCAAAATTGATCAATTGACTGGGAAATTCAACTGTCAATCTTGTGTACTTGGGATCTTTTGAGCTTGATGAATGTGTCAAGACCATTTCATTGAGTCCTTGAGTCCATATGTGAACTTGGTTTGCCATTGGCTAGGTCAAACAGTCAAAAATTGCCTTTGTGCAGTCAAAACCCTAAAAATGACCATTTTGCCCTTTTGGTGATCTGATCAAATTTCTTGGAGAATTGTAATCCAAACTTGATCAAATGGTCCATATGAGTTCAATATGTTGATGTGGGTCAATTTTCATGAGGTTTGACTGTCAATTGGCCACAGTTGACTTTTTCCCCAATACAGCTGATTTCTAGGTCAACTGTCCAATTGACTGGGCAAAACTTGGAATCAAGACTTGAAACTTGGTGTGGATAAACTTGGGAGTCCAACATGAAGCATGAAAGTCATCTTAGGCACTTTAGGTCAAAACATCCTTGGGCAAACACAAACCCTAATTTGAGTCTACAGTGCAAGGAGAAGTCTTGAGTAGAGGAAACCCTAACTGGATTTTGATCTTCAAGGGTCTTGTGATGAGAAAATGTTGAGGAAATGGGAGGGCAAATTTTGGGGTACAACAGTTGCCCCTGTTCAATCTTCTTGAACCTGAAGAGTTAGATTGGCAAGTTTGCCTTTCGTGACTCGAGGGTAAAAGGAGATTGGACACTAGAGTGCCCGGAAATTTGCACTCGCATGCTGGAGTCTCAACAATGTGGTGTCGGGAATGGGCTTATAGATGCCATTTGGAGAGATGGTGGATAGGGAGATGGGATTATAGATGCCATCTGGAGATGTGACGGAACCTTGTCGGGAATGGGCTTATAGATGCCATTTGGAAGTGTCGGTCGCATAAGAGATTCCTTTGCGAGAACTTGTGTATTTGAGAAAGACAGATGTTTTCCTGGCTTGTTACAGGTGTTTGATCTTCAGTCTCCTTATGTAGATATGCCCTGGCTAGATACAGGTATCGAATCTACAATTGGTTGCTCACAGATATGCCCTGGCTGGATACAGGAGTCGAATCTGGAAATAGTCGTTAATAGATGTGCCCTGGCTGGATACAGGAATCGAATCTTCGGACTCTTCAGACGTGCCCTGGCTAGATACAGGAATCGAGTCTGGAAACGTGGTCAACAGATATGCCCTGGCTGGATACAGGAATCGAATCTGGAGATGTTGTAGTTGATAGATGTGCCCTGGCTGGATACAGGAATCGAATCTTCGAACTTTTCAGACGTGCCCTGGCTAGATACAGGAATCGAGTCTAGAAACTGATCACTCTCAGATGTGCCCTGGCTAGATACAGGTATCGAATCTGGAATTGTGACAGTTGAAGGTAGTTGTTTTTGAGATTGTCTTTATCCTGAAAAGGCAAAAAACGTAAGTTGTATGCAATGTCATGATGTATGATATGCATGATGTCATGATGTTCAACATGAGATGGTGTTGTATGCGCTTTATAATATATGTAAGCAAGATGTATGAAAATGTGAAATGTTTATGGATGTAATTTCGCCTTAGGAAAATAAATCCTTGACGAACGGCCGAGGAGTTGCCCTGTGGAAGAGATACTTGGCCGAAGTTTTGATGCGAGGCATGTTGAGGACTCTAATGATGGATTCCGCTGGGGATAATGATGATAAACTCCGCTGGGGATTGAAGGGATTTGCCGAGGGCGGTCTTCCGTGGTTTTTAGCTGAGGATAACCCAGTTATAAGTCCTTGTGAGGAAATAACTCTAAATAAAACTCGGGAGAGACGTCCGTATTCTGCAGGGGATAAGCTTTAAGACCTGCCGGGGAATGTTGTGTCCTTTCAGTATTGACGGGGAACCAACTCTGCTTGGGGAAAGTACTACTGAACCTTGTTTTACTCTGCGGGGAGTTGAGATGATTTGGTCACATTCTTCAGTCGAATCTACCTGGGTACCTTGGCGGACAAAGCAACCAGACTGCATCAGACAACTTCGCATTGCCCCTGTCTCTGATGTCACCTGTAATTAATCTCTTGTTTTATATGCAAATATTTATGAATCAGCAATTTAATGTCAAATGCATATATCAAAAATGAACATTGGACGTTCTTCGCAAAACAAAACAGAAAAAAAAGAAAAACAATGGCAATTTGTATGGACAAGTGAATTTGTATTGATTTGAACTTTGCCTGTGAATAGGCGTTTTTGTACAAGAGGCTGACATCCTAGTAAGAGGACGCCGCCAAATAACATAGAGTTTACAATTTGAAAAAAGGAAACAAAACAGCTATGTGAAAAATCCCACTGGGTTCCAACTCTGCTATCGCCTTTATGTCTTCGAACGTCTCATCGCTTTGCTACCTAGTTGAAGATGAAGCTGATTGGTCAATGCCGAAATCTGGAGCCAGATAGTTGATGCCGAATTCCGGATGCGAAAGGATCCAATGAGACATAGTGTTACGCTTTTATCCCTAACTTTTGCCTGGACCGCCCTTTCGGGTTTTCAGTCCACCGGGATACCCATTTTTGCCCAAGCCGCCTTTTCAGGTTTTCGACTTGCCGGGTATACAGATTTTTATTCATTTCATCCCTTATTTTTGCCCGAACCCTTTTGGTTCGTCGGGAAGCCCTTATTTTTGCCTAGGTATGTCAACCTAGCGGGTCTTTTATTTATGCGTAGTATTTTTTCACTATGTCTGCATTGGCGGGGTGAGGAAGGTCGTCACCATCCATGGTGGTTAGGATCATGGCTCCTCCTGAGAACACACGTTTAACCACAAATGGCCCTTCGTAAGTAGGGGTCCATTTTCCCCGGGGATCACTTTGAGGAAGGATGATGCGTTTGATTACCAGGTCCCCAACTTGATACTCTTGCGGTCTGACTTTCTTGTTAAATGCCCTGATCATCCGTTTCTGATACGTTTGACCATGACAGATAGCAGTGAGCCTCTTTTCGTCAATCAGATTTAGTTGATCAAGTCGAGTCTGGATCCAATCATCTTCATTCAAGTCTGCATCCTTCATTATCCGGAGAGAGGGTATCTGGACTTCAATTGGCAAGACTGCCTCCATGCCATAGACCAAGGAGAAGGGAGTTGCCCCGGTTGACGTCCTTGCTGAGGTGCGGTACCCATGAAGAGCGAACGGTAACATCTCGTGCCAATTTTTATAGGTCACTGTCATCTTCTGCACAATTTTCTTGATATTTTTATTGGCTGCCTCTACAGCCCCATTCATCTTCGGCCGGTAGGGAGAAGAATTGTGGTGTTGTATTTTGAATTGTTCACAGAGTTCAGTGATCATTTTGTTGTTGAGATTGGTACCATTGTCCGTAATGATTCTTTCTGGGACACCGTACCGACATATCAGATTATGCCGGATGAAACATGCCACGACGCTCTTGGTTACTGTGGCATAGGATGCTGCCTCAACCCACTTCGTGAAGTAGTCGATCGCCACCAAGATGAAGCGATGCCCATTGGATGCCGTCGGTCGGATCTCACCGATCATATCGATACCCCACATTGCAAAAGGCCAAGGTGCCGTCAGGACATTCAACGGAACCGGAGGGATATGCACCTTGTCAGCATAGATCTGGCATTTATGACAAGTTCGGGAGTGTTGGTAACAATCGGCTTCCATTGTGGACCAGAAATATCCTGCCCGAAGGATTTTCTTAGCCATGGTGTGTCCACTGGAATGTGTTCCAAACGTGCCTTCATGTAATTCCATCATAATTTTCTCTGCTTCAGCCTTATCCACACAACGTAGCAGAGTTGAATCATGATTCTGTTTGTAGAGAATGCCGTTGCTGAGGAAGAATTTTGCAGCAAACCTCCTCATGAACTTCTTATCATTGACAGACGCACCTTCAGGGTATTCCTGAGCTTCCAAGTACCTTTTCACCTCATGATACCAGGGTTTTTCAATCACCTTCTCAGCCTCGAGCTCGCAGCAGTACGCCGGTTCATCCAACTTCCAGATAATGATTCGGGGAGCCTCATTGTCCCATTTAACTTTGAACATTGAAGACATCGTGGCTAGTGCGTCCGCTAGCTGATTCTCCTCTCTAGGGAAGTGTTCGAAAGTTATCTCTTCAAAGTGGGGAAGCAAGGTCAACACATACTCCTTGTAAGGAATAAGATTCGGGTGTTTCGTATCCCACTCGCCTTTGATCTGATTGATCACGAGAGCGGAATCTCCGAAAACACTTAGAAATTTGATCCTTAAGTCGATTGCAGCTTGTAAACCCATGATACATGCCTCATATTCTGCCATGTTGTTGGTGCAGCTGAAACATAATCGGGCAGTGAGGGGAGTATGAGTTCCCCTGGGAGATATGATTACAGCGCCGACGCCGTTACCCAAAGCATTGGAGGATCCATCAAAATGCATAGACCATCGGGATCCTTCCTCAGGTCCTTCATCCGGTCCAGGTACTTCACAGTCAGTTACCACTATGATGTCTTCGTCCGGAAAATCAAAGTTCAATGATTGGTAATCGTCCACAGGTTGGTGTGCCAAATGATCTGCCAGTACACTTCCTTTAATTGCTTTCTGAGTTGTATACTGGATAT
This sequence comes from Vicia faba, assembly GCA_948472305.1. Classification (NCBI taxonomy): domain Eukaryota; kingdom Viridiplantae; phylum Streptophyta; class Magnoliopsida; order Fabales; family Fabaceae; genus Vicia; species Vicia faba. Next base: position 490,916,881 of record OX451740.1, read on the forward strand.
CATATTCTGTTAAGATCATTTGCCATCTCGCTATTCTTCCAGACAGAGCGGGCTTTTCAAATATGTACTTGATAGGATCCATCTTTGAAATCAATAAAGTAGTGTGAGTCAGCATATACTGTCTCAGCCGGCGAGCAGCCCATACAAGAGCGCAGCAAGTTTTCTCAAGCAGTGAGTAACGAGACTCACAGTCGGTAAACTTTTTGCTCAAGTAATAAATAGCGTGCTCTTTTCGGCCAGACTCGTCATGCTGCCCCAGCACACACCCCATTGAATTGTCAAGTACCATCAAGTATAGTATCAGAGGTCTTCCTTCCACCGGTGGCATAAGAATGGGTGGCTCTTGGAGATATTCCTTTATCCTTTCAAAGGCGGCCTGACATTCATCATTCCAGCGTACTACTTGATCTTTCTTCAGCAATTTGAAGATTGGCTCACAAGTAGCTGTCAGATGTGAGATGAATCGGGCAATGTAATTCAGTCGTCCTAGGAAACCTCTGACTTCTTTCTCTGTTCTTGGAGTCGGCATCTCTTGTATGGCTTTTACCTTGGAAGGATCCACCTGAATACCTTTATCACTTACAATGAAACCTAGCAATTTTCCGAATCTTACCCCAAAGGTGCATTTGTTGGGATTCAACCTCAGCTTGTATAACTTGAGTCGGTCAAACAACTTCCTCAGATGGTCAAGGTGCTCCTCCTCAGTTTGAGACCTCGCAATCATGTCATCAACGTATACCTCAATCTCATGATGGATCATATCATGAAATAAAGCAACCATGGCACGTTGATAGGTTGCCCCAGCATTTTTTAATCCGAATGGCATGACCTTATAACAGAAGGTGCCCCACTGAGTCACAAAGGTAGTCTTCTCCATATCCTCTGGAGCCATCTTGATCTGATTATACCCTGAAAAACCATCCATGAAGGAGAACACCTTGTGTTGAGCTGTATTGTCAACAAGGACATCAATGTGAGGTAGGGGGAAGTCATCCTTGGGGCTGGCCCTGTTCAGATCTCTGTAGTCAACACACATTCTGACTTTACCGTCCTTCTTCGGCACTGGCACCACATTGGCAACCCACTGAGGGTAAGAAGTCACTGCAAGGAACCCGGCATCAAACTGTTTCATAACCTCGGCCTTGATCTTTTCAGACATCTCTGGACGCATCCGTCGGACTTTTTGCTTTACCGGAGGGCAATCTTCCTTGGTTGGCAGGTGGTGAACTACAATGTCGGCATCCAAACAAGGCATATCTTCATAGGACCAAGCAAAAATCTCCATGTAGTCCTATAGCATCTGTATCAATCGTTGCTTCACGCTGAGCTCTAGATTGGCACCAATCTTGACCTCTTTCCTATCCGTCTCAGTACCCAGGTTAATTGTCTCCACCGGCTCTTCATGTGGTTGAATAGCTCTCTCTTCCTGGAGTAGCAGTCTTGCGAGTTCACCAGGCACTTCGCAATCATCTTCACCTTCGTCTTTGGCCAAGTTGATCGGATTTTCGAAGTCATAACTGGCGGTAGCAGAGCTGTTACCAGTGAGATCCAGAGTGGATTGGAACCTGTATAAATGAGTGTGTGTAAATATAGCTGTTTTGCAATATATATAACACAGAAAGGAAAAGAGCACAAGATTTGAAATGCAACAAACGTCCAATGTTTTGATTGATGATATATGAAAATGTCATACAAAAAGCCCTCACAAATGGAGCTACGATGCCCCGGGTAGGACACCGAGCCAACAAAGTTTTAACATATTGTTTGTTACAAATTGGAAATCAAAAGAAATTAATTACTGCGTGACAAATGTGATAGGGGTAAAATCCTTTGTCGTCCAGTTGCTTGGTCCGTCGCTGGTAGTCGGGTAGATCCAACTGTCAAACTCTGCTTCCTCTACATCTTCCTCGATAGCATTCACCCTTGAGCTGGAGATAAACACCGGAGCCTTTCTGACCTTCTCTTTGCGCACAGCCTTCTGAGCCTCCGCAGTAAAGCCTAGCCCAAACTTGTCATTCTTCTGAGTGAAGTCAGGAAGCTGACCCTAGTTTGCACAATTGCCTTTCTGAACCATAGCCCGGGCATCCCTTAAGGAAGCCATCTTCAAGGAAACATTCTCTTCGACTGTTGTTTCTGCAGCTGCTGAAATTGGATGTACCTCCTCGAAATGCTGAAAGGGGGTTTCAATAAACTCCCCGTCCATCTCAATGTATCTGAAGGAATTCAAATGGCTCACCATGTACTCCTCTTCTCCTTGCACAGTGATGATCTTCCCCCTGACGGGATACTTCAGCTTCTGGTGCAAGGTGGAGGTCACTGCCCTAGCTTTATGGATCCAAGGTCGACCCAGTGGACAAGAGTACGATGGACGTATATCCATCACATAAAAAGTATAGTCAAACACTTGAGAGCCCACACGAATAGGGATGTTAACCTCTCCATGAACCATCCTTTTGGAACCGTCAAAGGCCCTGACGATGATATTGCTGGGCTTTAATTCCAAACCTTCATAATCCAGACGGTCTAAAGCCTTTTTCGGTAGAACATTCAAGGAAGAACCAGTATCCACCAATACATGCGCCAGAGTAGTGCCCCTGCATTCGATAGAGACATGCAGGGCATCATTGTGGTCTCTTCCTTTCGCGGTCAGGTCAGCATCTGAAAAACCCAAGCCATTGTTTGCTGTCAGATTTGCTATGCAATCAGTGAACTGGACTGCAGACGTCTCCTGCGGCACATGGGCCGTCTTGAGAAATGAGATCAAGGCCTTAGCATGGGCCTCGGAGCATAGCAATAAGGAGAGCATGGAGATCTTGGAGGGCGTATGCCCCAGCTGCTCGACAACATTGAAATCACTTTTCTTTATTATTTTCAGGATCTCCTCCATTTCTTGTTGGGAGGCTTCAGCATTTATGGGTATTGGTGCCTCCATCCGGGCAGGCTCTTCTTCAATCCCTTTGCCCCGAGCATTTGATGACTCGGCAGCAGGGGAAACAACTTGATCAGCAACAGTAACAGGTACACTTGTAGGTGTTATAAGGAGGGGTCTTCGAATAGCGGGAGGTGCAATGTCAGGCGAGAAGAGCCTGCCACTGCGGGTGACCTTGGCTGGACCCGTGATATCGCAGATACTGGCGCCAGTGTCGAATTCTTGTTTGATTCCATTTACATATACGTCTGCCCCGTAATGCCAAGGGACAGCTTTATCAGATACGTAGGGGAGAGGCCCCGGAACAGTAATAATCACAGGTGCAACAGTCATGATTTGAACAGGCTTCTTCGGGGGAGCCTTGATTGGATTATTGAAGATGGTAACCACAGAAACTTCTTTTATCGGAACCAACTGAACAGCAGACTTTTTGAATAGAATTTCCTTGCTATCCATTAGGCCTTGGATGCCTAATCTCAGCAAGGGACAATCAGATAGGGAAACAGCACAGAACAGGCAACCCTCACCGCAACCCGGAAATAAACCGGCCCGCAGTAGGTTCTTCTTAACGGTCTTCAGAGGGGTAACAACTTCATTTACCGAAACAGCATACATTTCTTCCTCAATGGCATTTACTCTATGCTGGGGCATAGGAGCAGTTACAACATTTGGTCTTTCCGGGGCTTCAAACTGAATTTCCTTTGCGTCAATCAGATCTTGCACTTTGTTTCTCAAGGCTCAGCAATCATCAGTAGTGTGCCCGGGACTATCAGAATGATAAGCACACCGGGCATTTGGGTTATACTTAGGAGACGCAGTGTTGACGACCTTAGGAGCTTCTTTGAGGGTCACCAGGTTGGTGGATAACAGTTGGGGTAAAATTTGAGATAAGGTCATACTCAGTCGGGTATACTGCCTCTTGGGCCTTTCGCTTCTTTGTTGATTGTACTGCTGAGGAGCAGCAACAGGTTTTGAGATGACCAAAGCATTGACGGCTTGGCGACTTTCGGGCTTGACTTGTCTTCTAGGACCATAGACGGCACTTGCTTCTTTCTTAAACGGCCTCTTCTCAGCACTTGTGGAGGCAGCCTTTTGTATCTTGCCTGACCTGATGCCAGCTTCAATTCTTTCTCCCGTCAATATTAAATCTGTAAACCCAGCGGAGGAGTTACCAACCAAATGATTGAAAAACGGACCAGACAACGTCCCTAGAAACATATCAACCAGCTCTCGATCAGTTAACGGAGGCTGCACCCTGCCAGCCAAATCTCTCCATTTTTGAGCGTACTCTTTGAACCCTTCACCCGTTCCTAGAGACATACCCTGAAGTTGGGTACGCGTAGGAGCGAGATCAGAATTGTATTGGTATTGTCTGTAGAATGCGGTTGCCAAATCTTCCCAGTGTCGGATGCTAGCTCCATCCAATTGGTAGAACCATTCAAGCTGTGACCCCGAGAGGCTATCTTGGAAGAAGTGAATCCAGAGGTTCTTGTCCGCCGTGTAAGGTTGGATTTTCCTTACGTACGACCTCAGATGTAGCTTTGGGCAGGAGACCCCATTATACTTGGAGAAGGCAGGCGCCTTAAACTTGTGTGGAATTACTACCCCAGAAGATAACCCCAAATCTTCGAAATCCAGCCCCGGCACATTCTGAATTTCCATGGCGCTTAAGCGGTCCTCCAATTGCTTGTATCTGTCAGCAGCAGGTGGGTATTGTTCGTCGTTATAGTCCGTCTCGTTGTCAGAGACTGCGGGACTAGGAGCTCCTCCCCCTTGGGGACTGTTTTTCTCAGCAGAAGAAGTGGTTGGATCAGCTTCATTATGGAGTGTGTTCCCAAATCTGCGTCCGGTGTTGAACAATGCAGTCCTCTTTTTCTTCTTCTTCTTCAGGAGTAGAGTCTTCAACTCTTGCTGACCTTGGGCTAGGCTTAGGACCATCTCTTGAAACTGTGCACTTTGGGCCTGAAGGGCCTTGATTGCTTGCTCACTGGATGAGTCTGGATTCATGATGACTGTTCAAAATAAACAGCGAAGGAGATTAAGCAACCTGTGAAATAGGGTACCTGCTATGCATATGGTGCAATGGAATGCGTATGTTTTATGTTTTCAAAGACAAACAAGATTCAACTTTGTAGACAAAAAGGGAAACACACTTCATTAGATTAAAATTTTCAATTGTTCAACAACTTGCCCTTAGGCATTACAGGAATGAAAAATACTGGAAAGGAAATAAACTACAAAAGGAAACAATCAAAGCTCATCAATGCTCCCATGGCCTCCTCTTTTCAGTGCTGATGTAGTTGTTCAGGACCCGTTCTTCTTCCAATTGCTTAGTCAGCCTCTGAATCTTCCGTTCCTGCTCGTTGAACTTCTCTCGATAGAAATCCCGTTCTTCCTTTAGCTGTGCCCAAGATCTCTTCATGGTGTCACAATCAGTAGGTATCTGAGGAGGGAGGACAATTGGAGGAACCCCATCTTCATCAGGAGATTCAAGAATGAGAGGTCTAACAGCTTCGTAGGGCATACCTAACTTCTGAGCACGGATGCGAACCCATTTGCAATAGGGCTTTAATGGCAGAGAAGTCTTTGGTCCCAACTCATGTGGGTTGGCTTTGTGGATTCTGTCCCAAGCTCTAATGAATCCCTGGTGTAGTTTGTCACTGTCTGCCTGAAACTCAAAATGGAAGTGAGGAACCAGCATTTCATGAGGCCCATCCCCTCTGGCTCTTCCAAACTGACGGAGAGCTAAACACGGATTGTAAGAGATTCCTCCTTGGATACCAATCAACGGGACATTAGGGTATTCTCCGCAACGGTCAATAACAGCTACCTCATCCAAACCTCTGAGAGTCCAAGTGATATCATTATCAGTGAGAGACATTAACCTCCGAGCCCAACCTTTTCCTTCTTCATTCTTCAGCACGAACTTAGGAAGGTGCGAAATAAACCACCTTACTAGCAAAGGAGCACAACACCACGGAGTTCCCCGTTTTCGAGCAGTACGAGCATAGAGTTGTTGTAGAATATCACCCAAAAGTGTGGGTACCGGATTCCGAGACATGAAGATCCTTATGACATGGATACTGATAAAAGTGTCAGGGTTTGGAAACAATACCAGACCATAGATCAAAAAAGCTAGAATATCCTCGTATGCCTTGAAGTCCAAGTCATTCCAGAAATCATTAGCCTTGCCAACCAGAAATTTGACCAAAAAGCCCTTGATCCCATTTCTAGTCTCCCAGTTGGATAATACCTCTTCTTTGGTCAAGGGGAGAATTGCAGCAATCTCTTCAGGCCTAGGAGTCTTTTCCAACCCAGTGAATGGAGTTTGCTCCAAGACAGGGATCCCAAGCAAATAAGAAAATTCTTCCAGGGTAGGAACCAGCTGGAAGTCTTGGAAGGTGAAACAATGGTACAGAGGGTCATAAAACTGGGTCAGAACACTTATCAGTTGTTGGTCCCACTTTGCAGTGACCAAGCCAAGGAGAGAACCATGTCTATTGATGAAGGAGGAAGTGTTTGGAATCCTACCAACCAAATCCTTGAGTAAAACTGGTGGTTGAACAAAGTTGAGCCGGACAGTATTTCTACGCACGGGCATCATGATGTCCTACAAAACAGAGCAAAGATGAAACTCTTTTATCTTTGAAATGGGTTAGTCCTTTATACAGGATGCATGCAATGGTATGATGGCATGATGCTATGATGAAGCACACCACAAGTATTCACATAGGCAAATGAGGCACACAAGTCACACAAGACACCCTTAGGTTTCAGGCCAGCATGAGTTTCAGGTATTACCCTCTTTTGGTTTTGTTGGTTAAAACCTGTCCTATCAGAAGTAACCGGGTTCTAGAGGATCTCAAATCATTGGCTACCCTCAATCGGTCATAACTCCAGCATCGCAATCTTTTCTTGCAGCCAGAACCATCTCGAGAGTTTAGCCTCAATGAGTGTAGCATACTGCTACTGTCCTAATAGCCAAGTTGGTCAATTTAGGGTTCTAAGGTTGGTTGGTGCTTAATGACCCCTTAGAAGACCTATATTCTCCCCGTTGCAACACAAGGAATATAGGTACAGACTAAGATGCCACACCAACGTAGCCACTGCTTCACCCATGTCGGTCTACGCCGGACAGGTCCCTCACAGATTATGCTACCTAAAAGGGGTATTTCCCAGATCCGAGTTAGGATCTATAAAACTCCGATGCAAGGCCCATAAATACAAAAGCAGACAAAGCAAACAATTGAAAACAAAGGTGATCTAAGCCCTAAGGTTACTCCACTTTTAAAGTACTTTCCCCAGCAGAGTCGCCAGTTCTGTGATACGGTGGGAGAACTGACTATGGTTTTGCGTTTGTTTTCGCAAATGTTTCGGTTGAGCAAGAGTCGCCACCGACTTTTTATTTTATCCTAAGGAAAGGTTAAAAAGCACAGCAAAAAACCTTTTGAGATGTTTTCTTGGGTTCGGGGAGTAGATTATAGAAAGGGAAGGTATTAGCACCCTTTCTATCCATGGTTATCCATGGGCTCTTAGTTACTTGCTTAGATCACTTGCCTTTTGTTTTCAATTGTTTTAAATGGTGCTTGAGTGTGTGGGTTTTGAAAATGTTTTGAAAAGATGCCAATGTGGTGGCAACCTTTGTAATGATCCATGTGGGGATGTATACAAAGATGTATGTCTTTTGAAAAGGTTTTCATTTGTTTTTTTTTTTAAAGTTGTTTTGAAAGTGTAGTGTTGTGTGGTTTTGAAATTAGGCAAGTGTTTTGTTTTGCAAGTTTGATTCAAGTAACTAAGAGGTTATCTACTCCTAAATTTCTCAAAAGATTATTGTTATGTTTTAACCCTTTTAACAAGTTTGTTCCACCATTGTATTTGGTGGACAATCTTGTGTTAGGATGTGAAAGGGACAGGCGCGGGTCATCGTTTAGACCATAATTGCAACGGCGTTAAATTTCTTTGGGCAATTTTCTTTAAGGGACTTGATCATTTGTTTTTGTTTGTTTTGAAAAGTTTTGTCGAGGGACTATGATCATTCAAATTGTTTGCTTTGCCCAAAGAAGTTCAACATACAATATGGCCCATTTATTTGAAGGCAACAAGTGGAATACCCTAGGGGTGCAAGTGTGATTTCTGTGTCCATTTTCATGCTTATTTATCTTGAGATTAGGTCATAACTATTTTTTTATCGTTTTTTCGCATACAAACCCTAATTCTAACATGTTATCATTAGAAAGCAATAAAGTGCGAAATTAAATTTACTAAGCTATTACAAAACCAAATATGGGAAGGGGGTACAAATGTTCAAATGGGGATATTGACAAGAATTTAAATCTAAATTATTACATCATTTTGAATATTTGCAATTTAATCAATGTACAAAAATTAAATAAGAATGCAAGATGCCAAAGAAATGTTTTGTATATGTCTGAAAAAATATTATTTATGTAAAAGAGAGAAGAAAATAAAAATTATATTATTTTTTGGAGTATTTTGAATTTAGGGCAAAAACCATAATTTTAAAGAAAATGCATTATTATCTAATTTAATACAAATATTTATTTATTATTTATAAAAAATAAAATAAAATGAAGTATATTATGAAAAAAAGTATTTTTGTATCAAATATTAATAAAAATGAAAAATTCAAGTATTTTTATATTTTAGCTTAAATATATTAATAAACATATATCTATATATATATTAATTTCTTAAATATGCATTATGTGCAAAATATTTAATATTTAATAAAATAAAAAAAAAAGTATTTTTTATGTGGAATATTTTCAGAAGGTAAATAAAAATAAAAAAAATGTATTTACACTATTTTTCTATTTATTCTAATAATAGTATATATATAATATTTATGTTCAAACAAGAGAAATAAACAAATAAATATGCAATAAATACAAAAAATGATGGAAAAATATTTTCAAAATTTTAATAAGCTGAGAAAAAATAAACAAGTCAAACAAAAAAAGAAAAAGTCAAAAAGAGTCAAAAATGAAGCAAATGGGCTCAGGGGGTTCATGAGTAATGAAGTGGTGCAAATAAGAAAAATTTCCAGGCCCAGCCCAGAAGACCTGTCTTCTTCAACCTCTGAACAATATCCTTCAAGCAAACACGCGTTTTTTATCTCTGGATTCCTGGACTTTCAAGCAAAACTCATAACATGAAAAGTGTAGAGCATCAAGAGACGGTTTCAACCATGTAAAGAACTTGACTTAACTCTCTAAGACGAGGGAGAATTTCTCCTCCCCCAATTTCTGACCTAACTTTTCATCAATGTTCAGACATGAAATTCTCTAAGCACACGAAATATAAATGAAATCTAATCATATGAGCATGTTCAGGGCTATGATTGTGACATGTTTTCTTCACAAACTTAAAGCTAACAATGCCTAATAAGGGAGATAGAACTTCATGAATGTACCTGTTCAGTTGGAATCGAGCTTTGCAATGGAGGATGTTTCAGAGTGAAATGATGACTTGTATAGCTTCCTTGAAGTGTAAGGATGCTTTTCCAAGTCCTACTTTGTCTTGAAACTCCCTGAATCGAGCTAGTGAACTCCAACTGCAAAACAGAAATTTAAAAATGGTGAAGTGGCTTGGAGGTGTTACAGGTCAGGTTTCAAGTCATGGTTAGCTTGCATAGGTTGTAAGGAAGGTAGAGGAACAGGTTTGGGCAAGAATGCTTGAAGGGATTGAGAGATAGCACTCAATCTGCAGGGGTTGCCCTGTTTTAGCAGTTTCAAGGTGATTCTGAGATGGAGGGTGTTTTGGAGGTGCAAGGGTCGTGTCTTGGCTTGGTTAGGTTCTATGGAATGTGTTTGATAACTTCTTTCTTGTGTGCTTAAGCTGAGATGAGATATGGTACAAGTTATGGACTTTTCTTGAACTTGAAGCAAACAAAAGCAAGTTGGCTTTCTAGGTTAGTAGAGGACCCCCTAATGTGCTGCATAATCCTCTCTTGATCAGTGTGTTATGCACATAATCTTGTGCCAAGCAGATTTTCCATGTACTTTCTTGATTTGCAATTGGACATAAAGTTAATCTTTTCAAAAATGGAAAGTTCACTTTATCTAGTTTAGGATTAATCTTGCATACAATGCTTGCACTCAAAGAACAACACTCTAACACATTGAATATGCATTAAATTATTGAGTATGGAATGGTTCAAGGACCTGTAATCAAGCATAAAGCAAGCTGAGTTCAAATTTGCAAAGTTATGAACATGTTTTGATGAAGAACAAAAGTGAATTTTTGCCAACTTGTGAAATTCGAATCTCTCAAGTTATGAGGTTGTTTGATGAGTTCTTGGACATTTTGGAAAGCTTGGAATGTGTACTACAATCCATCTTTGAAATGCAAATTAAAATTACAAGTGGAAGGGTATGAAAAGTGGCCTTGAAGTGGGGTAGAAAACCTTGTCAAAATAGGTTAAAATTTCACTAAGTTAAAAATGGTTTAGTGCCCTTATTCAAAAAATTGTAACTTGAGATACAAGCTTCAAATGAGAAAACTTTGTGAATCAAAGTTGTAGATTATGAAACAAGATACAACTTTCATGTTTTGACTTTTGTTTGAATCCAAATGGATCTTGGTGAAAAGATGGGGCAAAGTTGGGAAAAAATTAGGGTTTTTCATAACTTAGAAAAATTCTAAGTTATGAAAAATTCCATTTTCAAACCCTAATTTGCATTTTGTGATTTCTTGGTGAACAAGTTTCATTGTTTGGCATGTTTTGATGAAAAATGAATCTTGACTCTTGATTTTGACCAAAAAGTCAAAGTTTGACTTTTCAGTATACAGTCAAAATTGATCAATTGACTGGGAAATTCAACTGTCAATCTTGTGTACTTGGGATCTTTTGAGCTTGATGAATGTGTCAAGACCATTTCATTGAGTCCTTGAGTCCATATGTGAACTTGGTTTGCCATTGGCTAGGTCAAACAGTCAAAAATTGCCTTTGTGCAGTCAAAACCCTAAAAATGACCATTTTGCCCTTTTGGTGATCTGATCAAATTTCTTGGAGAATTGTGATCCAAACTTGATCAAATGGTCCATATGAGTTCAATATGTTGATGTGGGTCAATTTTCATGAGGTTTGACTGTCAATTGGCCACAGTTGACTTTTTCCCCAATACAGCTGATTTCTAGGTCAACTGTCCAATTGACTGGGCAAAACTTGGAATCAAGACTTGAAACTTGGTGTGGATAAACTTGGGAGTCCAACATGAAGCATGAAAGTCATCTTAGGCACTTTAGGTCAAAACATCCTTGGGCAAACACAAACCCTAATTTGAGTCTACAGTGCAAGGAGAAGTCTTGAGCAGAGGAAACCCTAACTGGATTTTGATCTTCAAGGGTCTTGTGATGAGAAAATGTTGAGGAAATGGGAGGGCAAATTTTGGGGTACAACACCCACATTGCGAATGGCCAAGGAGCTGTTAGAACGTTGAGAGGAACAGGAGGAATATGTACTTTGTTGGCATAGACTTGGCATTTGTGGCAAGTACGGGAATGTTGATGACAATCAGCTTCCATGGTAGACCAGTAGTAGCCTGCCCTTAAAATCTTCTTAGCCATCATATGTCCGCTTAAGTGGGTGCCAAATGTGCCGCTATGTATCTCGGTCATGATTAACTCGACTTCAACCTTGTCCACACAATGAAGTAGAACACAATCATGGCTGCGCTTATAAAGGATGCCATTGCTCAGGAAGAACTTGGCAGCAAATCTCCTTAAGAACTTTTTGTCATTGAAGGAAGATCCTTCAGGGTATTCTCGAGTTTGGAGATACCTTTTGATTTCATGAAACCAGGGTTGTTCCACTACTTCTTCGGTATTAATCTTATGACAGTGCGCAGGTTTGTCCATTCGCTCGATGGTGATTTGAGGAGCCCCATTATCCCAGTTGAGTTTAAACATGGAAGACATTGTAGCCAGATCATCTGCTAGCTGATTTTCTTCTCGCGGGAAGTGTTCGAAGGTAATCTGATCGAAATGAGGAAACAATGTCAAGACATGTTCTTTGTATGGGATAAGATTAGGATGTTTAGTGTCCCACTCTCCTTTGACTTGACTGATAACCAAAGCCGAGTCCCCAAATACGAACAAAGATTTGATTCCCAAGTCTATAGCAGCCTTGAGACCAAAGATGCAAGCTTCATATTCAACCATGTTGTTGGTACAGCTGAAGCAAAGTCGGGCAGTGAAGGGTGTATGGTGACCTTCAGGAGAAATGAGTACCGCACCGATACCGTTGCCAAGTGCATTTGAAGCACCATCAAAGTACAGGGTCCATCGGGATCCTTATTCAGGTCCGTCATACAGTATGTTACCTTAAATGTTGTCCAATGTCATGATGTCCTTGTCAGGGAAGTCGAATCTCATAGATTGGTAATCTTCGACGGCTTGATGAGCTAGATGGTCAGCTAGTACACTCCCTTTTATAGCTTTTTAGGTAGTATACTGGATGTCGTACTCAGTCAGGATCATTTTCCATCTAGCGATTCTTCCAGATAAAGCGGGCTTCTTGAAGATATACTTGATCGGATCCATCTTGGAAATCAGCAAAGTGGTATGAGTCAACATATATTGCCTTTACCGGCAAGCAGCCCATACCAAAGCGCAGCAAGTTTTCTCGAGCAGTGAGTAGCGAGTCTCACAGTCGGTAAACTTTTTGCTAAGGTAATAAATGGCATGCTCTTTTCGGCCAGACTCGTCATGTTGTCCCAGTACGCACCCCATTGAGTTATCCAAAACAGTCAGATACATGATTAATGGTCTTCCTTCGACGGGTGGCATCAAGATAGGAGGTTCCAGTAAATACTCCTTGATCTTATCAAAAGCAACTTGACAATCATTGTTCCATTCCACTACCTGATCTTTCTTCAACAGCTTGAAGATTGGCTCGCAGGTAGATGTCAGGTGAGAGATGAACCTTGCGATATAGTTTAAGTGTCCCAAGAATCCTCTAACCTCCTTTTCAGTGTGGGGGGCAGGCATTTCTTGTATAGCTTTGACCTTAGCTGGATCAACCTCAATGCCTTTGTTGCTGACAATAAATCCCAAAAGTTTACCAGACCTGACTCCAAAAGTGCACTTGCTTGGGTTCAGTCTGAGCCTATACTCCTTCAACCTGACAAACAGCTTTTGCAGATGATCAAGGTGTTCTTCTTCTGTCTGTGAACGGGCTATCATGTCGTCTACGTAAACTTCAATCTCATGATGTATCATATCATGAAACAAAGCTACCATGGCGCGCTGATAGGTTGCCCCGGCATTCGTCAGTCCGAATGGCATCACTTTGTAGCAGAAGGTACCCCATTGCGTGACAAAAGTAGTTTTCTCCATGTCTTCGGGGGCCATTTTGATCTGGTTGTATCCCGAGAATCCATCCATGAAGGAAAATACCTTGTGTTGAGCTCTATTGTCAACCAAGATGTTGATGTGTGATAGTGGAAAATCTTCTTTAAGGATAACTCTGTTTAAATCCCGATAGTCCACACATATTCTGACTTTGCCGTCCTTCTTAGGTACGGGCACAATGTTAGCAACTCATTGTGGATAGGAAGTAACAGCCAGAAAGCCAGTGTTGAATTGCTTCATTACCTCAGCTTTGGTCTTCTCAGACATGTCGGGCCTCATTCGGCGGACCTTTTGTTTGATCGGTGGACAGTCTTCTCTTGTAGGGAGACGGTGAACCACGATATTTGTATCTAGTCCTGGCATGTCTTCATAGGACCAGACGAAGATTTCAACATATTCATTCAACAACTGCACTAAGCTCTCTTTGACACTTGGTTCTAGGTTGGCACCCACCTTAACCTCTTTCTTGTCTTCCTCTGTTCCCAAATTGATGGTTTCTAGCAACTCTTCATGAGGCAGAATAGCCCTTTCTTCTTGTTGCAAAAGTCTGGCTAACTCTCTCGGCACTTCACAGTCTCCGTCAACTTCCTACTCAGCATGATTGACCAAATCTTCAGAGTCACTTAAGGCTAAATCAGAATAGTCACCCATGGAATCTGGAGTGGATGGGTACCTGCATTTTGTGAGTGCGGGTGTGTGTAAGGGATAGACATCCTTAAACATAACAAAATGCAAAAGGAAAGAAAATGAACACAATAGTTTATAAATGAAAACGTCCAATGATTCATTAAAACATGGCATATGATAATGAAGAAAATCAAGCCCTTACAAATGAACCTATATGCCCCGGGCAAGGCATAAGGTGAAAATAGTGTACGAATTGTTTAGTTATTACAGACCAAAATAGGAAATTGTTCAAAGATAAATTACTGGTTGATGAAAGTGATGAGAATAAAGTCCTTTGCTTCCCAGTTTCTTAATCCTCCTTCGACGGTTGGAAAGATCCAATCTTCAAAGTTGTCCTCTTCATCATCATCTTCTAAGGCATTAATTCCATGGTGAGTGATTTTTACGGGTGGTCCTCCGGCCCTGGAGCGACGCGCAGCTTTCTGGCCAGCAGCAGTAAAACCTAGTCCGAACTTGTCCGTCTTGTGAGGAAAATCAGGCAGTTACCCCCACACTGTACTCTTTCCTTCTTTGATTACAGCCTCCGCATCCTTGAGAGATGCCATCCTAGACACAGGCTTGGAAATAATAGGCACATCAGTCATTGTCTTCGCAACTGCGACCTCAGGAGAAACTTCCTCAAAATGTTGGAAAGGCGTTTCTATGAATTCGCCATCCAACTCCACATAGCGGAAGGAGTTGAGGTGACCTATCATGTACTCTTCCTCGCTGTGCACCGTTATAATCTTACCCTGAACAGGATACTTTAGTATTTGGTGTAAAGAGGAGGTAACTGCCCCAGCATAGTGGATCCACGGCCTTCCCAACAAGCAAGAATATGAAGGACGGATGTCCATCACATAAAAGGTGGAGTTGAAAATTTATGTGCCCACTTTGATAGGAATGTCCACTTCACCATGAACCATCCTCTTGGACCCATCAAAGGCCCTAACCACAATATTACTAGGTTTGAGGGTCAATCCTTCGCAGTCCAATCGGTCTAATGCTTTCTTCGGCAGCACATTCAAGGATGAACCAGTATCAACTAGGACATGGGCAAGGGTAGTTCCCCTGCATTCTACTGAGACATGTGGCGCGTCGTTGTGCTTCCTTCCCTTGGGAGTCAAATCAGCATCGGAAAAACCAAGACCATTATCAGCAATAAGGCTGGCCACGCACTCTTGAAACTGTTCAGCCGAAGTTTCTTGAGGCACGTGTGCCGTCTTTAAAAATTTGATCAAGGCCTTAGCATGGGCCTCAGAGCAGAGTAGAAGAGCCAACATAGAGATTTTGGAAGGGGTATGCCCTAGCTGTTCCACGACGTCGTAGTCGCTCTTTTTGATTAACTTTAAGATTTCTTCCATTTCTTTCTGGGTGGTTTCGGGGATAACCACAGTATGAGCCTTCATCCTGACAGGCGCTTCTAGTATCCCCTTACCCTTATCGATAGTATCAACAGAGGGTCTAACTTCAGGAGTATCTAATTCTTCAATTATCGGGCCTTGCACAGATGGCTTAACAGGCACAAAAGCTTTCGAGGGTCCGAAGACTTCTCGGGGGGGAGCAATCTCTAGAGAGAAAATTTGTCCGCTGCGAGTTATCTTGCTTGTTCATGCAATGTTCCCTATATCAGGGGTTTCATCATCAGAATTCTCTTGGACTGATTTAATCTGTTTTATACCATGATATAAGATTTCTCCTCCGTAGTTCCATGGTATCGTCTTGTTAGATTTATACGGGACAGGCCCCGGCATGGTGATTTTCAATGGTACAAATTTAGGATCAGGCGTAATCTTGACAGGCCTTTTGCAAGCCTTGGGAAGATTGTCGGAGATGGTTATTATTGCAATGTCATTGGTTGAAGTAACAAAGGTAGCAGGAGTAACAGGAGTGAAGGTATTAGCAGGAGTCTTTTGAAAGAGTATCTCTTGGGTATCCATCAGGCGTTGGATGCCTGATTTCAACAGTGGGAAGTCAGATCGTATGTTTAAACAAAAGTAACAGTCCTTTCCACAACCTGGGAATATCCCGGCTCTCATCAAATTCACTTTAATCACTGGTAACGGAGTCAAAAGGTCAGCAACATTGGTAACGTGAAGGTCTTCCATAACGGCATGAACATTATGATTGTGCTTGGGCATTGGGGAAGAAATCACATTCGGCTTTTCGGGCGCATCGAATTCTACCTCCTTGGCGTCGATCAGGTCTTGGATTTTATTCTTAAGAGCCCAACAGTTGTTGGTATCATGCCCTACACTATCAGAGTGGTAAGCACATTTTGCATTGGAGTGGTAATATGGAGAAGATGTATTAGGGTTATTTGGTGCTTCCTTCAAATTGGTAAGATTCAGCTTTAGCAAATGAGGGAGTACTTGAGCCAGTGTCATGTTGATTCGGGTGAATTGCCGTTGTGGCCTTTCTACCCTTTGCTGATTAGATCTTGGTTGATTGCTACGAGGTTGATCATTTGAAGAGTTTTGGATCATCACATCCCCTACCATTGGTCGGCACCCCATTCCTCCTTGGATTTTCTGAGAATAAACAGCAGAAGCTTCCTTCTTAGCTGGGAAGGTCTTCTTAATAGCAGCGGACGCAGAGGTATCTTTCTGAATCTTACCACTTTTAATGTCGGCCTCGACCCTTTCACCGGTCAAAATTAGTTCGGTGAATCCCGCAGAGGAACTACCGATTAAATGATTGAAGAAAGGGCTAGACAGGGTCCCTAAAAACATGTCAACCAGCTCTCTATCCGATAATGGTGGTTGCACCCTTCTAGCCAGATCACGCCACTTCTGGGCATATTCTTTAAATCCCTCGTTAGAATCCATACCCATACTCTGTAGTTGAGTACGAGTGGGCGCTAAATCAGCGTTGTATTGGTATTGTCGGTAGAAAGCATCAGCTAAGTCTTCCCAATTATGAACCTCCAATCTCTCGAGTTGATGGAACCAGTCCAACTGTGTACCCGACAAACTGTCTTGGAAAAAATGGACCCAAAGATCCTTATCATATGAGTGGGGTTGGATCTTTCGAACGTAGGATCTTATATGCATCTTTGGACATGACAGACCGTCATACTTAGAAAATGTAGGAACTTTGAACTTGGGAGGAATAATGATCCCAGCGACCAACCCTAATTCTTTGAAATCTAAACCAGGTACCCTTTGCAACTCCATGGTTGCCAACCGATCCTCAAGATTTTTAAATTTAACATCCGCCGAGGGATATTGTTGTTCGGGGTAATCTTCGTCTTCTTCCTCTTCCTCTTCTTCTCCTTCAACTTCAGATTCAGAAGGCAATGCAGTCCCTTTTCCTTTACCAGCCCCTTCATCAGACGTTGAGGGGAACTCGAGAACTTTTCTAGCGTTGCTTTCAAACCTTCTTCCCATGATGACTACACCAGGTCTTTTCTTCTTTTTCTCTTTATCTTTCTCCAACAGTGCTTTAAGGTCCTCTTGACCCTTTGCTAAGGTCATGAGGAGTTGCTGGAATTGAGAATTTTGTGCCTGCAGATCCTTAACCGTCTGCTCCAAATCCATCTTGCTGAAATAAACAGCAGAAAGATAAGGAAACCTAGTGTGAAGACCTGTTTATGCATATGATGAATGATATGTTATTCATGTAATGCATTCAAGGATTCAGAAAATTCAAATTTGTTGCAAACAAAAAGAACACACGTCATATTAAGAAGAAATTTGTTAGTACATAAGTGCCCCCTGGGCAAAATATTACAAAATTCTTTAATGTAAAAAGACATTGCGCATCCTCTTTGGTGCGATGTAAGTGTTGAGAGTTTCCTCCTCGTGAAGTCGGCGGGTAAGTTCCAAAACCTTCTTCTCACTGGCATAGAAGTTGGCTTCAAAAGTATTTTGTTCTTCTTTGAGTTGGATCCAACTCT
The DNA here is from genome assembly GCA_948472305.1 of Vicia faba. Classification (NCBI taxonomy): domain Eukaryota; kingdom Viridiplantae; phylum Streptophyta; class Magnoliopsida; order Fabales; family Fabaceae; genus Vicia; species Vicia faba. Next base: position 490,934,748 of record OX451740.1, read on the forward strand.
TTTGTAATTCTTCCAATGATGTTGGCATGTCAGGATATAGGAGGGTGTATGGAACCTCTCCTTCCATAACAGGCTCTTTGATCACGGGGAGAATGTGAGGGTATGGCATCATAAGATTCTGGGCGCGGGTTCATACCCACTTGAGGTAAGGCTTAAGGGGGATGGAATTCTTGTGCCCTAGTGTCTTACTATCCACTTTGTTGGGCATCCTCCAAGCTCTGATGAACCTTTGTCGAAGTCCTTACGCATCGTTGTCGAAGTCAAAAACTAGGTCAGGAATCAGCATATCATGAGGGTCATCTCTCCGGGCATATCCAAACTGCCTTAGAGCTAAACATGGGTTGTAGGTGATGCCTCCCCTAATGCCAAGTAAAGGGACATTAGGGAATTCTCCACAACGATCAATGATGATGACATTTTCTCTAGACCGAGAACACCAATGAACATCCGAATGTGTGAGGGTCATCAACCGTTGTGACCACCTTAAACCCTGCTTATTCTTCAAAACTGATTGTGGAAGGTGAGAAATAAACCAACTTGCTATGAGAGGAGTACAGCACATGAGAACACCTTTTTTCCTCATTGTTCGTGTGTAAAATGAGTGTAGGATGTCCCCAAGCAATATAGGCACAGGATTCCGAGATATGAAAATCTTGACAGCATTCACATCTATAAGCTGATCAGGGTTTGGGAACAAGACCAACCCATAGATAAGGAGTGCCACAATCTCTTCAAAAGCTTGTAGATCTAGAGAGTTACAGCAGTCTTGTGCCTTCTCAAACAGAAACTTTGCCAATAAACCCTTGACACCACTCCTGGTTTCCCAATGACCTTTGATATCAGATGGTTGCAAGTGTAAGGCTTGAGCAACATCTTCAGGCTTTGGTTCTCTTTCCGTACCGTTGTAAGGTAGTTGATGGAGAATAGGAATCCTCAAGAGTTGAGAAAATTCCTCCAAAGCAGGTACTAGTTGGTAATCAGGGAATGTGAAACAGTGGTGAAGGGGGTCAAAGAACTGGAAGAGAACTTTCACCATGTCTTTTTCAATGTTGGAGTTGACCAAGTTGAGAAGTCTACCATGTCTTTCACTGAAGAGAAAATTCTCTGGAATCCTAGAAGTAAGCTCCTTGAGTTGAGGAGGGATTCTCACAAGGTTGACTTGAATTGTTTTCCTGCGAAGAGATTCCATGACCTACAAAACAAGAACAAAGATGAAGATCCGAACCCTTGAAATGGTTAGTGGATGCATATGATGTTTTATGATGTTCATGATGTATGCACAAGCACGTGTACAAACAAGTCACACAAGATCCTAGTTTCAGGCTTGCATGTGGTTTCATAGGTAAGTACCCTCTTGAGTTTAGTTGGCTCAAACCTGTCCTATAAATAGTAATCGGGTTCTAAGGAGCTCAATATCACTGGATTACTTTCTATGTTCATTGTTTTGGTTTAGCCACTTAAGTGGCGACCAAAATATTCCAAGAAAATAACCCTCAATGAGTGTAGTATCGAGTATCTACCAACTTCGGACTGCACCAAAGTCGGTCATCTCACTACCCCTAAAAAAGGCCAAGATGGTCAAGTAAGGTTCTTAGAGTTCATTAGTGCTTCATGACATCACTCAGCGGCCCCGTATTCTCTTTGATTGACTCAAAGGATACCGGTACTCACAAATATGTCGCACTAATATAGCTATCGCTTCAACCATGTCGGTATACCCCACACAGTTTCCATAATGTATTGTTATTTACCTATGAATGTTTCCCAAATCCGGGAAGAGGATTTCAAGCCCCAAACAAGAGAACCAAATGTAAAGCAATCAAAGCAATCAAGATAAGCATGCAAAGGTGATTTAAGCCCTAAGGTTACTCCACTTTTAAAATCATTTCCCCAGCAGAGTCGCCAGTTCTGTGATACGGTGGGAGAACTGACTTGAGATTTTGCGTCTGTGTTTACAAATGTTTCAGTTTAGCAAGAGTCACCACCGACTTTTTATTTTATCCTAAGGAAAGGTCAAAAAGCACAGGAAATACCTTTGAGATGTTTTCTTGGGTTCGGGGAGTAGATTATGAAAAGGGAAGGTGCAAGCACCCTTTTCATCCATGGTTATCCATGGGCTCTTAGTTACTTGTTTAGATCACTTGCTTTGCTTTTCAATTGTTTGAAATGGTGCTCTTCAATTGTTTGAAATGGTGCTTTTGTGTGTGATTTTTGAAAGATGTTTTGAAAAGAGACCATCATTGTGGCAACCTTTGTAATGATTCTTGTTTGAATGTATACAAAGGTGTTTTTGTCTTTTTGAAAAGTTTTTCAATGTTTGAAAGTACGGTTTTGAAATTGTGTTGTGAAGTGTGTTTGAAGATAGCAGGGATGTTTTGCAAGCTTTTGATCAAGTAACTAAGAGCTATCTACCCTATTTTACTCAAAGATCCTTCTTATGTTTTTAACCCTTTTAACAGTGTTGTTTCACCATTGTATTTGGTGAACAACCTTGTGTTAGGATGTTAAACGGGAAAGGCGCAGGTCATCGTATAGACCATGATAGCAATGGTGCTAAGTATTTTTGGCAATTTTCTTGAGGGACTTGATCATTTTGTTTAGGCAACTCAGATAGCATCATCGAGGGACTATGATCTTTTGTTTTGTTTTTGTTTTACCAAAGTACTTAACATGCATACCATGGCCCATTTTTGAAGGCAACAAGTGGATTGTACCCTAGGGGTGCAAGTGTGCATTGTGTTTTTTTTTTCATGCATTTTTATCTTTGATTAGGTCAAACTATTTGTTAATTTGATTTTGGCATACAAACCCTAATTCTCTAATCATGGCATAATTGAAAGCGTTTAAGTGCGTAAAAATAAATCTAAGCTATTACAACTTTGATATAGGGAGGGGGTACAAGTTTTGAATAGGGGATAATTGACAAGAAATATAAACCCTAAGTTATTACAACCAAATTGAATTACAATGCATAATATTTAAATGTATTAAATAAACACAATAAATAAATATTAAATAAAATGTATTTATGCAAAAAAAGAAGTTTTTATTTGTTTATGTATGTAAAGCATTTTTATGTGAAAAAGGTGTAAAGAATTAAAATTAAAAAAAAGTTGATTTTATTTAATAAAAGGGTAAACCCTAATTTTCCTTAAGAAAAATAATATTATATATTATTTATATACAAAAATATATTAATATGTACAAAAATGAAATATATTGAAGAAAATGTATTTTTTAGTGTAAAAAATAAAAAGGTAATGTTTTTATATTTTTATTCTAATTATTTAATACAATGAAAGTGTATATATATATATATATATATATATATATATATATATATATATATATATATATATATATATATATATATATATATATATATATATATATATATATATATATATATATATATATATATATATATATATATATATATATATATATATATATATATATATATATATATATATATATATATTAAATATATTAAGTATGTATAAAATAAAATAAAATATTTACAAAAATAAAATATATTCAAGAAAATATTTTCAGTGTGAATAAAAATAAGAAATAAAAATAAAAGTATTATTTACATTATTTTTCAAGTCTTAATAATATATAAAAAGTAATTAATATGTTTTCTATATTAGAAAAAATAAAATAAAATGCCAAATAAATATAAAAAATTATAAAAATATTTTTGGAGCATTTTTTATGTTTGAAAATAAAATATCAAAGTCAGAAATGAAATTAAAATGCAAAAATAACAAAAATACAAGAAATTGGGCCAGGGGTGTGAAAAGCAAGCATAGGGGTGCAAAAAGTGAGAAATAGCCAGGCCCAGCCCATCTACTTCATCTTCTTCCTTGTGACAACAGAAAACGCGCGCCCTGTATCCAACTTTGAACATCCTGGAAACGTGACTTTTTGCCAAAACTCATAACATCAAACTTGTAGAGAATTTAAATACGAATCTAACCATATAAAGCATTGAATCTAACCATATAAAGCATTGAATCTAACTCTCAAAGACCAGAGAGAATTTCTCTGGCCCTAAAATCTAACCTAACTTTTTCAGCATGTTCATGGATGAAATTCTCCTAGCATACTTAATATAAATGAAAACTGAGCATATGTATGGTTTCAGGGCAATGAGTATTACATCTTTCATTCACAAAACTAAGGCTAAATGTTCCTAAATAGAGAGATAGAAGTTGATGAAAAACCTGTTTCAGTTGGATTCGAGTTGGTCTATGCAGCAACTTTCTGTGAGGCCTGGGGTTCTTTTGAGCTTACTTGATGTTCCCTGGACCTTTCCCAATGCTTAGTTTACCTTGAATGTCTCTGAATCAACCTCTAGAAGTCAACCTGCATAAGCTTGAAACGAAAATGGTGAACCCTGTAAATGGAGCTACAGTTGGCAATGGAGGTTTGGGATAGCTTGAGTGAGTTGAATGGAAGGTATTGGAACAAGTTTGAGGCAAAACGCACGAGGCAATGTGAAGATGGAAGTGATTCTGCAGGGCCTGCCCTATTTTGCAAGAAAATGTGGTTTTTGTGTACAGGGGTGTTTGAGGGATGAATGGCTCGTGTTTTTGGCTCACCAGGATGTGCCAAGCTTGTTTGAAATGTCGGCTTCAGTTGAATATATCAGATATGCAAGTTATGTCCTTTTGGCAAGTTGACTTGTTTTGAAAGAAAAGTGTGAAGTGAAATGAGATAGGCCTGTACAGGCTATCTCCAAGCATGCACAAGTTTCTTGTACCTTTGCCTAAGTTTGTGGAACTTGTTTGCTGCAAAGAAAGAGGTCCAAGGCTCAAGAGAAACAACTTTGCAAAAGTTATGCTTTATGAAAATGGAAGTGTTATCTTTATGCCCAAAATGGAATTATTCATTGTATAATGCTCCCTTGATCAGAATAATGCCTCTAACCAATGTGTTTGCATTCAATTTTTGAGTGTAAATTGGTTTAGAGACCTGTAATCAAGTACAAAGCTAGTTTGGTCAGATTTTGCAACTTGTATGAACATGTATTGGCCATGGTTACAAAGTGAGTTTTTGCCAACTTCAAGCATTCGATTCTCCCTAACCACAAAGGTGTTTGAGGAGTTCTTGGACAATTTGGAAAGCTTGCAACATGTACTATAATCCATCTTTGAAATGAAACTTTAGAATCCAAGTGGAACTATGTGAAAAATGGCCAAGAAGATGGGTCAAAATCCTGCCTAAACTAGGGCAAAATTTCTCTAAGTCAAAAGTTTTAGGGACCCTTGTTCCAAAAATCATAACTTTAGATCAAAGCTTCTTTTGAGAAAACTTTGTGAATCAAAGTTGTAGACTTTGTGGAGGACTACAACTTTCATGTTGTAAGTTTTGTTTGAGTCCATTTTCATCATGGTGAAAATGTGGGGCAAAGTTAGGAAAAATTAAGAAAATTTTAAACCCTAATTTGCAATTTTGGGTTTCTTGATGATCAAGTTTCATATTTTGATACATCTTGATGAAAAATGACCTTTGGCTTTTGATTTTGACCAAAAAGTCAAAGTTTGACTTTTCAGTGTACAGTCAAATTTTGATCAGTTGACTGAAAAATTCATCTGTCAATCCTATGCATTTGAGATCTTTTGAACTTGTTGAATAGGTCAAGATGATGTTATTGAGTCCTTGAGTCCATGGTTGAGCTTAATTTGCCACTGGCTAGGTTAAACAGTCAAAAATTGCCTTTGTGTAGTCAAAACCCTAAAAAAGACCATTTTTCCCTTTTGGTGATCTGATCAAATTTCTTGTGGAATTATGGTCCAAACTTGATCAAATGGTTCATATGAGTTCATAATGTTGATGTGGGTCAAAATTCATGAGGTTTGACTGTAAATTGGTCACGGTTGACTTTTTCCCCAATACCGCTGATTTTTAGGTCAATTGTCCAATTGACTGGGCAAAAATTTGATTCAAGGCTTGAAACTTGGTATGGACAAACTTATGAGTCCAACATGAAGTATGAAAGTCAATTTTGGAATTGTAGGTCAAAATATCCCTGTGCAAACTCAAACCCTAATTTCAGGTCAATAGTGCAAGGAGAGGTCTTGAGCAGAGCAAACCCTAGCTTGGTCTTAAGTTCCAAGAGTCTTGTGATGAGAAAATATTGATAAAATGAGAGGGCAAATTTTGGGGTATAACACATTGCATAACAGGTCTTCCATTACAGGTCTCTCATGTTCTCGATGTGTATTTCAGCAATGGCTCTCAAACAGGACATCAGAGATCTTCAAACTCAAGAAGCTCAGTTCAGGGAAATATTCCTAAACCTATCCAAGGGGCAGGAAGAGTTGAAAACACTCCTCGTTGGGAACTTGGTCAAGAAAAGTCTCGAAGACAATAAGGACGAATGACAGGAATAACTGTAAGCTGAGATAGGTGCAATAAGAACCCAGATGTTAGGGCAGATGGCTCTTATCCAAGGCCTAGCCTGGGGACAAGAAGAGCTGAGAACCATTATCAACCAACTTCATCAAGATGGATACAACAGTATGAAGCAAACAGTCGAGGACCAGTGACCAAGTCATTGATCAACCTCCAAGAAGACAAGAATTTGGTTTGGTGAAGAGTGGACCTTTCCAACTTTCTACTACCTCACGGGTCCAACAAAAACCTCTCCAAAAACAACGGGTTAACCAGAGTAAGCCAGATACACCCAAGAGGCAGTTTACCAAACTCAACATGCCGCTGTCTCAAGCTTTACAACACTTGTTGAAGATGAATTTGGTTATGTTGATAGGACCTCATCCGAACCCCAAGACTTCTTCCCCTAACTACAATCCTGATGCAAGGTGTGCATATCACTCCAACAGTCTGGGGCATGATACTGACGACTGTTGGAGGTCGAAATACAAAATTCAAGACCTGATTGATGAAGGAGCATTGGAATTCACATAAGATGTTCAACTGGAATGTTTCTTCCAATCCTCCAAGGCTCGCCATTTGAAGTGACAAGTTCTGACAAGAGAGGCTTTTGTTCATTAGAATTCTCAATTTTCTTTTGATTGTTCGAACATCTATTCATGTCAAACCCTATTACTTTATCAATGCATTGCATATGTATGTTTTGAATCAATTCATTCGTATTCACTATATTTAAATTACTTTATTTTTTGTGATATTCAACTCTTGAACAAAAAGCTTTGAGCCTTTAGAGGGAGGATGACGAAAATGATATCAAAATCTCTACAGTATGCTTTTGAACAGACCCCGCTGACGATGTACAGGCGTTGTTTCAAATCCTAAACAGTGGAGTTATAAGGAAGATAATCCCTAGTCAACCCCTTCGAGCCAAAGAAGTAGGAGTTTTTCTTTTCACACAAATTAAAACCTTTAATCACAACCTGGGGCAGGTAGTTTTCTCAGTTAATCCAGGTTCACAATGAATGGCATCTAAGACGTCCTTCCAAAACAAAAGACGGTGATGGTTCCCTATAATCGTCAAGACAGGCAGTCATTATCTCTCGAAATAAAAGCCCATTAAGTCAAAACCTATGGAGGAGACTTAAGAAAAAAATTGGGGCATCCCGCTGACTGTAATCACAAAAAGAAACAGTTCAGGCAAAAGACAGGGATAATAAAATCAAAAAGAAAGAGGTCCTACAAACCCTTAACAAAAATAAATGACTGCCTAAACTGTCAGTATCCGAACCATCACTGGAATATCAGAGCAAAGACTCAAACGGGATCTAAATGCATAATTAACTGAGAATAGGATCGAAGAACATCATGAAGAACGGGTGGGTACAAATAAATTTTGAGCCTTTATCCATTGTTTCTTGAACCATGAACCAGGCCACGTTATAACCCTTAAAAGTCTTAGCTGAAGCATGGGTTAGTTCGAAAGCATACTGTTACAAAAGGTATCCTGACTCCTGTAGGACTTGCTATAAATCCTGAGTTAACATCACACTTTTACAAAAAAACTTGTTTTACAAAAAAATGAATTTTCAAACTTCAAGACAGACATAAACTTTGAATTCTTAAAATAACATTGTTTGCATATGACTATTTGTTCAACAACAGAGAAATTCACATGACGAATATCTAGTGAACAAAAACCTTCTCAGTAAAAAGGATCACCTCAAGTGGAAAAACACTTCCAACCAAGGGGCACGGCATGATCATTGTCCATCATCTGAGGCAATCAAGTCAATATTCAAGGAATCTCTCAAAGATGCCAAATATCCAGGGGCAGATCTCCATCTAAATCACTTGGGGCATTGGACATGAATTCCAGCAATGAATCTTGTATGATCAAACGAACATCTTCTGGTAGTGTGGCAACACAACACTACCGACAGTGACAACTCCCTACACCCTGAGGGCATGGACATAGTCAGAAAATACTGCGCATGAACAAAGACACGCTAGGTTGACGGGCCTAGGCAAAAATAAGGGCATCCCGGTGAACCAAAAGGGTTCGGGTAAAAATTAGGGATAAAAACAAAAAAGATATGTACACTCGGCAAGCCGAAAACCTGAAAAGGCGGCTTGGGCAAAAAAGGGTATCCCGGTGGACTGAAAATCTAAAAAGACAGTCCAGGCAAAAGTTAGGGATTAAAGCATACGACTATGTCTCGTTATCTTGTCACTTGCCTACCAGAAGAAGACTTATCATTCTGATCGAAAGTTACCAAGCACCTCATAAGTTGGGATAACAATCAACCCATAAGGCCTCCGCAGACACTTTCTCCAGCAGGTACAGGGGCAAAAAGGTCTCAATACAAAGTCATTGTCATACCCTCAGCATGCGTCCTAGTAACATCTACACTCCCTGCAGAGTAAAAGATACCCAAAAGACAGTGGTGTTAGCTCTCCCCAGCCGAAGTTCATAAGCATGAATAATTTGGAAAATTTCTCCCCAAGCAGAGTTCATCTTTCACCAACAATGGAAGACCATCCCCATTGGAGTTTATTTCTTCCACAAACAGAAATTTTATCCCTGACAGAGTTCATCATCGCCAGCAGCGGTAATTCATCCACAGCCGAGGTTGTTTCTCCAAATCAGCGGATCTTCTAGCAGAGTATCTCTTCCCCACAGAGTCATTTTCTCGCCAGTTTATTCTCTAGCAGAATTATTCTCCTGCCAATTTATTCTCAAATCATCTTCGGTCGCTATCCCTAGCGAGCGAAACTCTTTATATTCTCCAGCAGCAGTTCGGGATTTATTTTCCCCAACTAGAGAACATCACAAAAACATCACATTTCCATACATCATGGCACATGCATATGCATCATACAACAATCTCATTTATTTTGAGAACATCACTGCTCGATACATGTCATGCATCATGGCATTACATACGACTAACCCTTTACATTTCAGGAAAGGATACAATCAAATTCTCACAAAGTTCAAGCTATGAAGCCCAGGTACGACCGGATAGTATCTTGATTACTCCATCATATTGTGAAGCCCGGAGAACGACCGGATGACAGTATCAGAATACCGCGAAGCCTGGATTACGACCAGATAGTGGTTTATCTCAGATTTAAGCTATGAAGCCAGGATTCGACCGGATAGTAGTTTAATCCCCAGCAAGTTATTGTGAAGCCTGGATTACGACCAGATAGCAGTACAAAGACACCATGAAGCTTGGAATCGACCAGATAGTGGTATATCATAAACACAAGCCGTGAAGCCCGGAAATCAACCAGATAACAGCTCAGCAAGTTATTGTGAAGCCTGGATTACGACCAGATAACAATACAAGACACCATGAAGCCTGGAGTCGATCAGATAATGGTACAATATATTGTGAAGCCTAGATTACGACCAGATAGCAGCCAAGAATACTACGAAGCCTGGAGTCGACCAGATAGTGGTATATCTTTAACGCAAGTTATGAAACCCGGATTCGACCGGATAATATCTTGATTTCCCCAAACACCATGAAGCCTGGATTCAACCAGATAATGGTATAAGACATCGTGAAGCCTGGATTACGACCAGATAGCGGTATAACACATCGTGAAGCCTGGATTACGACCAGATAGCGGTAAAAGACACTGAAGCCTGGATTACGACCAGATAACAGTAAGGGACACTACGAAGCTTGGATTTCGACCAAATAGTAGTTCACCCAGCCAATTACTATGAAGCCCGGAGTCGATCGGATATTAGTAGGCCTTAAAATCAAATAGAAGCCCGAATGCGACTGGATAACCACTTGATTTCTTCTGAAGCTTGGATTTCGACCAGATAATAAGTGAGGTATTGTGAAGCCTGGATTCGACCAGATAGCAGTACAGGACACCATGAAGCCTGTATTCGACCAGATAATGGTATGAAACATCGTGAAACCTGGATTACGACCAGATAGCGGTACAAGACACTACAAAGCTTGGATTTCGACCAAATAGCAGTTCACCCAGCCAATTACTATGAAGCCCGGAGTCGACCGGATATTAGTAGGCCTTAAAATCAAATGGAAGCCCGGATGCGACTGGATAACCACTTGATTTCTTTTGAAGCCTGTATTTCGACCAGATAAGAAGTGAGGTATTGTGAAGCCTAGATTCGACCAGATAGCAGTACAGGACACCATGAAGCCTGGATTTGACCAGATAATGGTATGAAACATCGTGAAACCTGGATTACAACCAGATAGCGGTACAAGACATTGCGAAGCTTGGATTTCGACCAAATAGAAATTTTACCTGGACAGTTACTAAGAAGCCCGGAGTTGACCGGATATTAGTGTGCCCTAAATTCAAGTTAAAGCTCGGATGCGACTGGATAACAACTTAATTCCTTCTGAAGCCTGGATTACGACCAGATAAGAATTGAGAAATTGCAAAGCCTGGATTACGATCGAATAGCAAGTTTAATCTCATCTCCCCAGTAAGTCACTGTAAAACCTGGAGCACGACCAGATAGTAGTTGATCTTATCACTATGAAAGCCTAGATCACGACCAGATAATAGTTCATTTTCACCTCTTCAACCAAGAGACTATTCCCCAATATAATAACAGACGACCGAAGCTCCTAAAATTCAACTTTTCTCAAGACAGAAAATAACATTCCCCAGCGGAATCCTCCTCAACAACAGGTATGCAAGCTCTCGTTAAGGAATCTCTTAGGCGATCGACACTTCTTCCGATGGAATCTTTAAGCCCATCTCCCATCATCAATCTCCAAATGGCATCTATAAGCCCATTCCCGACATCATAAGACAAGTACCACTTCATGCGAGTGCAAATTTCTGGGCACTCTAGTGTTCAATCATCTTCCACCCTCGGATCACGAAAGGCAGACAAGCTAATCTACATCCTCAGGTTTAAGAATATTGAATAGCGGCAGCTGTTGTACCCGAAAATTTTCCCTCTCATATTTCTCAATACATTTCAAGTGAGGTCTTCAAGTTGCTCAAGAAAGTCCAAGAGTTGATCAGATAAATCCTCTCCTAAGGCAGTCTACCTCAAATTAGGGTTTCAATTTGCACCAATATGTTTAAGTCCAAGGGATACCAAATGCTCACCATTGTCCCAATATGTTCTCAAGATCATCCATGTCAAGTTTCAAGCCTTGCAGAGGAAGTTTGCTCAGTCAATTGCTCAAAGGCCTAAAAATCGACTGTGCTAGGGCAAAAGTCAATTGTGCCCCACATACAGTAAAACTTCAAGATTTTTGGTCAACATCCTCATTTTAAAGTATTATTCATAATTTGATCAAGGGTTGATCATGATTCATCAAGGATTTCTCACAATTCATCAAGACCTAAAAGTTGCTAAATTAGGGTTTTACAGGAAAAGTCAACCCAACTTTGACCAAGCATAACTTTCTCAAACTTTATGAGAAATGACCCATCCAAAGCAAATTTTTAAGAGGATGCAATTAAATACAATTCATCTTCATCTCCCAAGTTCAAAATATGCACTCACAAGAAGTTGTGAATTTGGACATTACAGGTCATTTTGAAAAGTCAACAAAAACACCTTTTATGTCAAAACTTCATACATGAACATGGAAGACTCAATTTAGATGAAACAAAAAGGGTTGCTTAGAGGGCATCTCAAGATTTCAAAAAAGTCCAAGAACACCTTCAAAAAGTCAAAATTGAAGAAGTTATGCATTGGTGAAGTTGACCTTTTTTGCAAAATTGCCAAAAGTCAAAAGTGCCTCAAATTGCAATTTTTGTCAAATGGGCCTAACTTTTTGCACTTGTTTTGAGTTGGTAGCATGGTCCAGGAGCCCTAGCTCCTTCCAATTGTCTTTATTTTATTTTTGCTATTTATTTTGATTTTTTATTTCAATTAAATCAAATTAAATCAAAATAAATCATGAAAATATCCAAATCATTCAAACCTCAAGATTTTGTGCACATTTCAGGTCACTTATACAGCTAGCAACAAAATCAACTCGTGCAAGGCATGGATGGGCATAAAAAGATTGATTTTGGCCTATTTTGGAAAGATTTTCATGGAAATCAAATCAAGATCAAAAATCATAATTGACAAAGATTGAAGGCATATTTGTAACCCTAATTCAATCAGTGGTATATAGTGGACGAATGCAGGCCAGAAGCACAAGGTTTGGAGGCGTGGAGAGGAAGAACAAAACTTGAAAAAATCACCAAAAAGTGTTGACTTGATCTCATACTTCCAGGCGTTTTCAAGACTCCCAAGCCATCTCATTCGCTTCCTGGGCATACAAGGAAGCTATACCAATCAAAAACAAACATCCTCGTGCCCAGGATTCATCTCCACGACCCTCACGGTTTGGCTTTTTTTTTTTAAATAGTATTCCTTTATTCTTGTATATTTATCATGTTTCAATAGCATATTTGTAATCCTGATCATGTTTGCAAGCTCATGGTAACCATTAATTGCATTTTCACTAACTATATAGGAATCCACCATTGTTAGGGTTTCATTTTGTGTTTTGGGTTTTTTCTGTACAGGCAAAATTGGTCCACAAGAAGGGCACCATGATGCTCAGCAGGCCAAGGCAATTTGATCTATAGCATTAGATTCCATTTATCGTTCCTGTGGATGATTTTTGAAAATCGTTGGCTTATACCTACGCCTCTGGTCCGTAGGTAAAAGTCACTGGACCTTTTAGCGACGGAGAGAGGACATGGACGATGGCGTGGCAAGCTTTGATTGCCCCATTTAAATTTCGCGTGCTGATAAGTTTATTTTGTTTGTTTTTTAATATAATGATTAATGGGTGTTTGATATACAACAAAGGCGCCTGGCTCAGTTGGTAGCGAAGCAGGTGGAAAAGGCCATAGGACTTGGGTTTGAATCCCAGGTCCCCCATGTATTTCATGTTATTTTTCATTGCTTAATCAGGCGCGTACATAGGTGTGAAGACCACCATGGACCATCATCTTCCAACCATCAGATTACCCACCACCAATATCTGAAGGCCACTGTTGTACCCCAAAATTGTCCCTCTCATTTTTCACAGAAAGCACAACCATAGGGTTTCTCAAATATTCAAGATTGGCTCAGGAATCGATCAGGCATATTTTCTCCTGTAGCAGTAAATCAGGAATTAGGGTTTTTCTCGCATTTCTCATAAGAAATTGAGTTCTCAGAAATTCAATTGATTTTTACATGTTTTCATGCTCTCTCAAATTTACTTAAAAGGCAGTGTTTGTTTGATCCAGGTTAACTAGATAATTTGCGTCTTTTAAAACATTCGTTTGTTTATGGAATAAACATTTGCTTGTTTATGGAATACACAGTGCGTGTTTTGATTGGAATATAGTTGCAAGATTACAGAGTTGTTGGATTACTTGGAATTTAAGTTATCTTGATGGAATTATTGGAATGCAGTTTCAGTTATCTTGATCAGGGAATCTTAAAGAATTAGTGAAGATGCAAAGAGAGAATTACAAGTTACTAACGGTAATGGATTTTATTGAACAGCAAAATATCTCATAAATACTTTCTCCATTTTATTTCAAAAATTGTTACAATACAATTTATTATTTAAATGCTTTAAGTTTTACAACTTATTGTATTTGAAAAATGAATTAGTACAATCGTTTGAGTATTTCTCTCTAAGTTACAAAGAAAAGTCTAAGCCTAAGGATGACTAAGCTTCCATTGCTCCCATGCTCGCCAAAGAATCTCTTGCTTCCTTTGCTTTGCCACCATCCAGTTTGCGCTCACATGAAAGAAAGACAAAAATAATTAGCACAGTTAATTAGATATGAGTAAGAATTTTCAAAAAAAAAGAAAATGTGTTCACCATTAAAGTTTGCCATTAGGAATCAGAGGACTATTTTTAATTCATCGCGTTTTTATTTTTCTCTTTGCAAATCACAAGAAGATTACTCTTCTTGGTTCACAAAAAGAAAAATAAAACAATGCAAGCAAATTGTCCAAAGGCAAGCAAATTTGTCCAAATGCAGCATGGCAAGTAACTAAACAATGCAGCATGGCAAGTAACTAAACAATGCAGCATGGCAAGTAATTAGACAGCAGCAGGCGCGCAAATTACCCAATGACCAAACAAAGCCAAACTGAACAAGGCAAACTAAACAGCTAGAAAAAGCAATAGCTAGAACAAGCATAGCAGTACAAACAAAGTACAAACAAACAGCAGGCAAGAAGAATAAGTACAGCAGTATGGTAAACCAAACAACAAGGAAGGGGCTTGTTTCAAAAGCTTTTCATCATTTTCCAAAATTTTGGCCAACTTTTCAAAAAAAGGTAAAAAAGCATTTTGCTTTTATCATTGAGAGAGGAGAGAGAGGAAAGAGGTCACCTATTTTGTTGGAACTGCACAAAAGGTACAACTTGGCCATCCTGCCCACAGGCTGTCAAAAAGAAACCAAGATATAACAGTAGGAAAATTGTAAGAAACAAGAGAACATGTTTTGTCAAACAGTTCAAACAACCAAAACATGTTAACAAGACAAAACACCCAAACCTGCAACTGTAACAAACACCAAGTTCAACATACAAAAATCACAAAAAATCCCAAGCCTGTTAACCAAATATACCAAGCAAACTCACAAAACTCAGAATTAAAATATACCAAACTATCAAAAACCAGTTTTTAAAACTTCCAAAGTCCTCAAACAGTTCCAAACCATTTCAAACTTTCAACAAAAAAAACATTCAAAAAAAGCTCAAAACTGCATAACTAGTTTCAAACAAAACCTGTAACTCATTTCCAACAGTTGGTCCAACCATCACTAAACATTCACAAAAACTCCTAAAAACCTATTAACCATCATCAGAAAAGTATCAAAATTGTAACCATCTTCAATACAAAGCCACAAAGTCTCATGTTTTCACAAACTAATAAAACTTGTTAAAACTACCAAAGCCAGTTTTCAAACCACAAAAACATACACAAAGATCCAAAGACCTGCAGAACCAAACTGCAAAACATTCAAAACCCTTCCAACATCCCAACATTCCATCAACATCATCAAAACCAACAACAACAATATCAAGCCAAACTGTAAACAAGAACATTCAATAACCAGTAACAATATTCCAAAGTCCAAAACTAGTTCATACCAAGCTAGAACAATTACAGAGTTTCAAACAAATCTTCAAACTAACCAACAACATCTAACAATCATAAATATCACATCATCATCAGTCAAAGTTCAAGGGATAGAAAGAAATCACCAGAAAAGTTCACGTCATCATTTCTTCCCCCGCCTCCGGCCACCAAGGAAGCATCACTTCCCTCAATCTCACTATCCTCGTCCATAAAAATCCTAAACGGGTATGTTTTCACCATAACATCATTTTTTCTGCATCTCAATAAACATTAAGCTTGATTAACATAAAATAAACATGAACAACAACATACAAAACCAATGAACTGTTAAGATAAAAGCAAAACTTTACCTTTCAAGAACAGAACCATTAGCATTTGTTTAGGAAGTGAGGAGGAGAGGCGCTCCGGCAACTCGAGAGTAGAGGGAGGATCAGATCAAAACAAATTGCAAACCCCTTAGTCGATTTCATTGCAAACTTAGGGATTTCCAAAGACAAAGCGAAAACCAGGTTGAATCAAAGAGGGACAGGGACGAATAGGGACGGTTAAGTGAGGAAGATGAACGAGAGAAAGAAGTGAGAGGGAACAGAACAGAGTGGCGCCGCTGTAAGTGCAAAAGAACAACAAAACCTAATTTTTCACGTTTACCCTAATCAGAAACAATAAACTGAGTTAAGAAATTGGGCCATTTCTTTTCCAACCCATAGGCCCACACGCGTTTCCTGGTTCCCTCCCCCCTTTGCCTTGTATTTGTTTCAGCAAGACAATAACCCCTTTGGGCCTAGCATCCTCCAAAATCCTTAAGCCCATTTTCTTCTTTCTTAATTTGTTGTTATTTGTTTTTTTTTTTTTTGAAAATTACTAATGATACTTTTGTACATTTTTTTAAGTCTTAAAAATCAATTTTTCACTATTTTCTTCTTTTGTAACTTATTTTTATTAATTTGTTACATTTAACAAAATACCAAAAAAAATTAAGAATTAGTTTAATTAGTCTTCTTTCTTTAAGCTTCTCTTTTAAAATTAACAAAAAAATATAATAAAGATTTTTTTAAAAATTTAAATCATTTTCTTATTAGATTAAGTTTTCTTTTTTTTTAAATACATTGCATTTCATACTTTATTGATTTCTTTATTTCATAAATTGTCATAGCTTCATATTGAATCGCACAGCAATTCAATTTGGTTGTATTATTTGGACATTGTTATTTTACGTGATTCATCCCCATTTGTAATAATTATATCCCCATTCCCGGATACTTTTGTAATAGCGTAGACTTTTAATTCCCGCAATTTATTGCTTTCTATATACTGTATAGTAACTAGGCGTGTATGGCAAGATTCAAAAATCAATCGCTAGATGACCTAATCCAAGAATAAATAACTTGAAATCAATACACTTCTCACACGCGCACCTCTAGGGTAACCTTGCTTGTTGCCTCAGAAATACAATCATGTCCCTCGAATATGCGACACTCTAGCAAATGACCCTTTGATAAACAAAGATCGTAGTCCCTCGATGACCCTCGATGTTACCTTTGATAAAACGATCTCGTCCCTTACAAAAATTGCTAGAGCATCTCACAAGTTGCCTTCAATGATTGTAAAATTGACCTGCGCCTGTCCTTTTACATCCAATGATGGGGCTTCTTACCAAATCAATGGTAAGATAGCACCATGAAAAGGAAGAAAAGAACAACTTAAGACATTTCTAGTAGATAGATTCGCTCTTAGTTACTCACTTGCTCACGACAAAAAACTTTTACACTTACACCTCCATTTCAAAACACTTTCAAAAGACAACATTTTGTATACGTTCTTATAGAGAAGAGAACCATTGCAAAACCTCTTTTCAAAACACTTTTCGAAACACGATTCACAAACACCTCTTTGAACTATTTTTCGAAACAAAACTTTGTATACGTTCTTATAGAGACGAGAACCATTTCAAAGAAACCTTCCAAAATACTTTCAAAAACCATACCACAAGCATACAATCAAACAAAAGCAAGTGATCTAAAACGAGTAACTAAGAGCCCATGGAAAACCATGGATGAAAAGGGTGCTAACACCTTCCCTTTTCATAATCTACCCCCCGAATCCGAGAAAATTCTCGAAAGGTATTTCCTGTGCTTTTTTACCTTTCCTTTTGGATAAAATAAAATTCGGTGACGACTCTTGCTAACCGCACAAGTGCGAACAAAACACAAAACCTCAAGTCAGTTCTCCCACCATATCACAGACCTGGCGACTCCGTTGGGGATCATTATAAAAGTGGGGTTACCTTAGGGTTTTAGATCACCTTTACATGCTTATCTTGTTTGATTTGTATGCTTTACTTTTTTGGTTCCTTGTTTAGGTTTGTTTTAAATCCTACACTCGGATTTGGAGACACCTTTTAGGTAAGTAGCAATGGGCTTAAATTTGCACTCGTCAAAGTATAGCTGAGGGAATGGGCTTAAAGATTCCATTTGGAGATGTGACAGAATCTTGTCAGAGATGGGCTTAAAGATGCCATCCAAGAATGTTTGTTGAAAATCAGGAGAATGGACATCAGAATGGTATCCGTGTCTGGAACATATCTGAGTTGTATCTGGAGATTGAATCTGTATGAACAAGGGAATAGCATCCGTGTCTGGAGCGTATCCGAGCTGTAACTGTATTGGATCTGAATGAATAATAGAATGAATGTCGTGTCTAGAGTGTATCTGTATTGGATCTGAATCTGAAATCTGAATCGGCGACAGAATAACATCTGTGTCTGGAGCATCTCTGAGCTGGGGAAAAAGTCAGAATAAGTGACAGCATGGCTACCGTGTCTGGAGCGTATATGGATTGTATCTGAATCTTGTATTTGAATAAGCAATAGAATAGCATCCGTGTCTGGAGCATCTCTAAGTTGTTTTATGAGTTTGAATCTGAATAAGCAAATAGAATAGCATCCGTGTCTGGAACATCTCTAAGTTGTTTTCCGAACTTTGAAACTGAATAAGAAAATAGAATAGCATACGTGTCTGGAGCATCTCTAAGCTGTTTTCCGAATTTTGAAACTGAATAAGCAAATAGAATAGCATCCGTGTCTGGAGCATCTCTAAGTTGTTTTCTGAACTTTACATCTAAATAAGCAATAGAATAGCATCTGTGTCTGGAGCATCTCTAAGCTGTTTTCTGAATTTTGAATCTGAATAAGAAAATAGAATAGCATCCGTGTCTGGAGCATCTCTAAGCTGTTTTCATGATTGTATATTGGTATCTTGTTAATCTTATCCTGAAAAGGGTAAAATGTTAGCTGAAACACAAAGTTATGTTGCATGAAATGTATAATGCAATAAAATGTGTTTTATCAATTTTTATGATATATGAATGTAATGTATGTGCATGTAAGCTGATTTGTTGTATGATGGGGGAAATAAATCCTTGATAGCTGGAGATAATAAAATCTTTGACTGCTGTCGAAGAAAATAAATCCTTGACCGCCGCTGGATATTTAAAACCTTGGACAACTTCTGTGGGGATGTGAGAATCCTTCATGACTTTCCTGGGGATATAGGGATCCTTCAAGTCTTTGGAGTTGGAATATGATAATCATTCTGTTGTGAAAATAATGCCAAGTGTTGCTTGAGAAACCTGCTTGGAGAATCCAAAGAAATTTTTAAGACTTCTACTGGGGGTTAAAAATGAGAACCCTTACTCGGCTGGGAAATAGGGAAAACTCTGTCGATCTCTACCGGGGATCAATCAAAGGAAAAACTTGATCTGTTGGAGAGTAAGTAAGGCTCTGATGGCTTCCGCGGGGAATTAAGAATGAGAATCTTCGATCTGCTAGGGGAATTTGAATCCTTGGGGACTTCGTTCCGAGGAGTTAAGAATAAGAATCTTCGATCTGCAGTGGATTAAAAATTCTGACAAATTCATGCTGAGAGTAAAGAAGGCTCTGGAAACTTCACTGGAGAATCAAGAATGAGAATCTTCATTCTGTTGGGGAGTAAAAACTCTGTGGGGAATAGCTATACTGATGGAGATTAAGTTCAAGACTTTCTGGGAAAAAGCTTATTCCTGTTTGGAAAAGGTTCAGGAGTTTGGGTTGTATGCCACTTTAAGAATGAGAATCTTCATTTTGTTGGAGATATCAGGAGCTTGGATTGTATGCCACTTTAAGAATGAGAATCTTCATTCTGTTGGAGATATCATGAGCTTGAGTTGTATGCCACTTTAAGAATGAGAATCTTCATTCTGTTGGAGATATCAGGAGCTTGAGTTGTATGCCACTTTAAGAATGAGAATCTTCATTCTGTTGGAGATATCGGGAGCTCGGGTTGTATACCACTTTAAGAATGAGAATCTTCATTCTGTTAGAGATATCAGGAGCTTGATTTGTATGCCACTTTAAGAATGAGAATCTTCATTCTATTGGAGATATCAGGAGCTTGAGTTGTATGCCACTTTAAGAATGAGAATCTTCATTATGTTGGAGATATCAGGAGCTCGGGTTGTATGCCACTTTAAGAATGAGAATATTCATCCTGTTGGAGATATCAGGAGCTTGAGTTGTATGCCACTTTAAGAATGAGAATCTTCATTCTGTTGGAGATATCAAGAGCTTGAGTTGTATGCCACTTTAAGAATGAGATTCTTCATTCTGTTGGAGATATCAGGAGCTCGGATTGTATGCCACTTTAAGAATGAGAATCTTCATTCTGTTGGGGATATCAGGAGTTTAGGTGTATGCCAATCTTCTGGGGAATTATCCTAGGTTGGGGATAAAAGTTAACTGTTATCCGGTTGATTTCCAGACTGTATGATAACTTACTGGGGGATTTGGAGAAACCGGATGATTTCCGCTGTGGTTGATAGTTTGAGCTCCGCTGGGGATTGGTAGTTGGTAGTTTCATTTTCGATGGGGATCTTAATGACACGCTGATTTGATTGTGTGTAGAAATGGGTTTTAAGATGCCATCCAAAGGTGATTGTTGACGGAAAGTTTGAACTGGATCTGAATATAGGATGAATCAAAATAAACCATTGAGAGATTTAATCTGTTGAGAGATTTTTATCTGAATTAGTCAAAAGCTGGAGACGAAACAGAATAAACTGTTGAGAGATTTATCTGAAACAGTAAAAATCTGGAAATGAATCAGACTAAATCGTTGAGAGATTTATCTGAAATAGTAAAATTCTGGAAATGAATCAGAATAAACCGTTGAGAGATTTATCTGAAACAGTAAAAATCTGGAAATGAATCAGACTAAATCGTTGAGAGATTTATCTGAAATAGTAAAAATCTGGAAATGAATCAGACTAAATCATTGAGAGATTTATCTGAAACAGTGAAAATCTGGAAATGAATCAGACTAAATTGTTGAGAGATTTATCTGAAATAGTAAAAATCCAGAAATGAATCAGAACAAACCGTTGAGAGATTTATCTGAAACAGTAAAAATCTAGAAATGAATCAGACTAAATCGTTGAGAGATTTATCTGAAACAGTAAAAATCTGGAAATGAATCAGACTAAATCATTGAGAGATTTATCTGAAACAGTAAAAATCTGGAACATCTTCAACTGGAATAAGAATCAGGGAGATCTTAGTGTTGATCTGACTGAACCAGAAAAGGTCTTGAATTAACTTTGAATGGATAAGAATCAGAAAAATCTTAGAATCGATTTAACTGAGCCAGACGAAAGTCTTGGAATATCTTTAACAGATGCCGGGGAAAATAAATCCTGAACTGTTGTTGAAGGGGGAAAGTTGAATGAACTACTATTTGTCGTGGTCCAGGCTTCATAGCTTGAATTTTGGGAGAATTTGATTGCATCTTTCCTGAAAGGTAAAGGTTAGTTGCATGGCATATATCAAACAATGATGTTCTCGAAATAAATGAGATTGCGTTGTATGATGTCTTGATGTATGGATATGTAATGTTTTCAAGATGATCTCTCGCTGGGGGAAATAAATCCCGAGCTGGTGCTAGAGAAAAGAGTTGAATTCTTCGTTTCCGATAGTGAAAATTCTGGCGACTTCAATGGGAAAAAATTCTCAGGAATTCTTGAGGTCGACTTAGCTGGGAAAAGGTCATCAAAGATTGAAACTCTGGCTGGGAGTCCTCTTATGAGAAAGATTTTGGAGAGATTTGTCGCTGCCCCAAGTAGCGAGTGTTTATGGCTTTGCCATAAAATGTTTGACTGTATGCAACCCTTTGTTGGGATTGATGTTCAATGCCCCAAGTGACGGTGACGGAGACTTGCCCCTGGTTACTCTGCACTTTGAGAGATTTCTTGAAATCCTGACTGGACTGCCCCAGGTTAATTGGATTTTGAGAGATTTCTTGAAATCTTGACTGGACTTCCCCAGGTTAACTGGATTTTGAGAGATTTCTTGAAATCTTGACTGGACTGCCCCAGGTTAACTGGATTTTGAGAGATTTCTTGAAATCTTGACTGGACTGCCCCAGGTTTATTGGATTTTGAGAGATTTCTTGAAATCTTGACTGGACTGCCCCAAGTTAACTGGATTTTGAGAGATTTCTTGAAATCTTGACTGGACTGCCCCAGGTTTATTGGAAAATGCCATGTCATGTCCCTTTGTTGATAGGAGATTTTTTTGTAACGGGACTGTCATCCCACTTGAAGTGATTTTGTTCACTGAGAGAGCTTTTGTTCATCGGATATTCACTGTGTGAATTTCTTTGTTTTCAAACAAATAGCCATATGCAAACAACGATATTCAAATAATGCAAAGTTTACGCTTGTCTTGAAATTTTGAAAATGCATTTTTTAGCAAAAAACTTTTGTAAGAAAAATTCAACTCAGGATTTAGAGCAAAGCCTTACAGGAGTCAGGATACCTTTTGTAACAGTATGGTTTCGAACTAACCCATGCTTCAATTAGGACTTTTGAAAGGTTGTAACGTGGCTTGGTTCACGGTTTTAAGAAACAAAGGATAGAGGCTCAAAATATATTTATACCCGCCCGCTCTTCGTGATGTTCTTCAGTCCTAAACCCAGTTAATTGTGCGTTTGAACTCCAAATGAGTCTTGAACGACATTTTGGTGATGGTTCAAACAAGTTGAGTTTGTTGGAAGGCAATCATTTTTGCACCATTATTTTTGTTGATGATTTGTAGTGACCTCTTTCTTTCGATTTATTATCCCTAATTTTTGCCTGACTGTTCCTGTTTTTGAGATTACAGTCAGCGGGATGCCCCAGTTTTCTTAAGTCTCCTTTGTAGGTTTCGACTCAGTGGGCTTTTCTTTTTTGGGAGATAATAACTGCCTATGTGATAGGGAACTATCACCGTCTTTTGATTCCAAAGGAGTGTTTTTGATGTCATTCATTCTATTACAAGATGAGAGTTTGCGACTTTAACGCGCATTTGAATTAACTGAGAGACTACCCTGCCCCAGGTTTTGATTAAAGGTTTGAATTTGTGTTAAAACAAAAAACTTCTACTTCTTTGGATCGAAGGGGTTGACTAGGGATTATCTTCCTTATAACTCCAGTGTTTAGGATTTGAAAGAAACGCTTGTACATCGTCAGCAAGGTCTGTCCAAAAGCATACTGTATGAGATTATGGCATTGTTTTCGTCATCCTCCCTCTAAAGGTTTGTGTCATAAGAGGAATAAAAGCATAATTTAAAAATAGTGAAAACGAAAAGATGAATTCAAGACAAACATATGCAATGTATTAATGAAACAGAGTTTGACATCAATAGATAATTGTTTGAATAACAAAGGAAATTACAATTGGAAATTCAAAATAAACAGAAGCCTCTTAGTTCAAACTTGTCATTTCAGGTGGAGGGCCCTCAGCGGAAGATCTTTATCTGGCCATCTTGTGTGAACTCTAGCGTTGTTTCTTCGATTAGGTCTTGGATTTTATTTTTCAAAGCCCAACAACTATCGGTGTCATGTCCAGGACTGTTGGAATGAAACGCACATCTTGCATTTGGATTGTACCCTGGAGCGGCTGTGTTGGGATTCCGAGGGGGGTCCCTTAATACAGTCAGCTTGACTTCCAACAAGCGTTGCAGCACTTGAGATAATGGCATGTTAATCTCAGTGAAACGCTTTTCAGATGTATTTCGCCTACGCCGATTACCCTGTTGACGTTGGTGAGGTTGTTGTTGGGCTTGCGACCCTGAAGCAAACTGGGGAGGTTTCCTTTCAGCTTCTTGTCTCAAGGGAGGCTGAATGATAACTTGGTCTTCAACCTTAGTTGTTTGCCCCATTTGGTTACATCCATCCCGATGCAGTTTGTTGATGAGGACCCTTAGTTCTTCTTGTCCTTGAGCCAGGTTTTGAATAAGAGCCATCTGGCCCACCAGTTGTCCCATCATCTGAATTTTCATTGTTGCCATCTCAATCTGTAGCCCTTCCAACTGATCATTCCTGATGCCCCCTGGATTCCCTATGACCATGCCCCTTGTGAGGAGAGCTTTCACCTCTTCTTGTCCCTTGGACAGGTTCAAGAACATCTCTTGAAGTTGAGCGTTTTGAGCCTGGATGTCTTTGATAGTCTTTTCTAGAGCCATCTCTACTGAAATAAACAGTAGGAAGATAAAGAGACCTGAAGGGGAGAAACCTGTCATGATATGATGCATGATATATGGATGCATGTTTTCAAGGATCTCGCGAGGTAAACACAAGAAAATGTTAGAAATTGAGCATCCTTGATTGGAGAATTTTGTATCGGTGGATGTCTTTCCATGAGAATTAAGCTCACCATATCAAGTGGGTCATAGCCCTTGACTCAAGTTGTTGTACTTGATCTTTGACGGTGTTTCTTTAGAGGAAAATGAATCCTCTTCCCTTTGGTAGACGTCTGGTTCAACGTGACCCTGCATCAAAGACCCTCGAGATCCTTGAAATGGTTATTGAAAATGCTATGGTATGATGTTATGATGTTATGTACAGATATGCGAAGTAAGCAAGATTATATACAAATAATCATATTCACACAAATCAGACAAGTCCTTAGGTTTAGGCTTGCATGGAGTTTGTAGGTAAGTACCCTCTTGAGGTTTAGTTGGCTCAACCTGTCCTAGAAATAGTAACCGGGTTCTAAAGGAGCTCAATATCATTGGATTGTTTCCTTGTTCATTGTTTAGATTCAGCCTCTTACCGGTGACCGAAATATTCTAAGGAAACAACCCTCAATGAGTGTAGTATCGAGTATCTACCAATTTTCCGCTCTACACTGAAACCGGTCATCTCACTACGTACTAAAAGGCCAAGTTGGTCAAGTAAGGTTATAAGGTCAGTTGATGTTTCATGACACCACGCGATGGCCATGTACTCTCCTTGATTCAACTCAAGGGTTACCGATACCAACCAAAATGCCACATCAACGTAGCTACTTCTTCAACCATGTCGGTATACCCCACACAGTTCCCTCACAGTTTATTGCTACTTACCTAAAAGGTGTCCCCAAATCCGGGTGTAGGATTTAAAACAAACCCAAACAAGGAACCAAAAAAGTAAAGCATACAAATCAAACAAGATAAGCATGTAAAGGTGATCTAAAACTCTAAGGTAACCCCACTTTTATAATGATCCCCAGCAGAGTCGCCAGTTTTGTGATACGGTGGGAGAACTGACTTGAGGTTTTGCATTTTGTTCGCACTTGTGCGGTTAGCAAGAGTCGCCACCGACTTTTATTTTATCCAAAAGGAAAGGTAAAAAAGCACAGAAAAGACCTTTCGAGAATTATCTCGTGTTCGGGGGATAGATTATGAAAAGGGAAGGTGTTAGCACCCTTTTCATCCATGGTTTTTCATGGGATCTTAGTTACTCATTTTAGATCACTTGCTTTTGTTTAATTGTGTGCTTGTGGTGTGGTTTTTGAAAGTATTTTGGAAAGTTTCTTTGAAATGGTTCTCGTCTTTATAAGAACGTATACAAATTTTTGTTTCGAAAAATAGTTCAAAGAGGTGTTTGTGAATCGTGTTTCGAAAAGTGTTTTGAAAAGAGGTTTTGCAATGGTTCTCGTCTCTACAAGAACGTATACAAAATGTTTTGTCTTTTGAAAGTGTTTTGAAATAGAGGTGTAAGTGTAAAAGTTTTTTGTCATGAGCAAGCGAGTAACTAAGAGCGAATCTATCTACTCGAAATGTCTTAAGTTGTTCTTTTCTTCCTTTTAATGGTGTTATCTTACCATTGATTTGGTAAGAAGCCCCATCATTGGATGTAAAGGGACAGGCGCGGGTCAATTTTACAATCATTGAAGGCAACTTGTGAGACGCTCTAGCAATTTTTGTAAGGGACGAGATCGTTTTATCGAAGGCAACATCGAGGGTCATCAAGGGACTACGGTCTTTGTTTATCGAAGGGTCATTTGCTAGAGTGTCGCATATTCGAGGGACATGATTGTATTTCCGAGGCAACAAGCAAGGTTACCCTAGAGGTGTGCGTGTGAAAAGTGTATTGATTTCAAGTTATTTATTCTTTGATTAGGTCATCTAGCGATTGATTTTTGAATCTTACCATACACGCCTAGTTACTATACAGTATATAGAAAGCAATAAATTGCGGGAATTAAAAGTCTAAGCTATTACAAAAGTATTCAGGAATGGGGGTACAATTATTACAAATGGGGATGAATCACGTAAAATAACAATGTCCAAATAATACAACCAAATCGAATTACTGTGCGATTCAATATGAAGCTATGACAATTTATGAAATAAAGAAATCAATAAAGTATGAAATGCAATGTATTTAAAAAAAAAGATAAAAAAACTTAATCTAATAAGAAAATGATTTAAATTTTAAAAAAAAAATCTTTATTATATTTTTTTGTTAATTTTAAAAGAGAAGCTTAAAGAAAGAAGACTAATTAAACTAATTCTTGATTTTTTTGGTATTTTGTTAAATGTAACAAATTAATAAAAATAAGTTACAAAAGAAGAAAATAGTGAAAAATTGATTTTTAAGACTTAAAAAAATGTACAAAAGTATCATTAGTAATTTAAAAAAAAAAACAAATAACAACAAAATAAGAAAGAAGAAAATGGGCTTAAGGATTTTGGGGGATGCTATGCCCAAAGGGGTTATTGTCGTGCTGAAACAAATACAAGGCAAAGGGGGGAGGGAACCAGGAAACGCGTTTGGGCCTATGGGTTGGAAAAGAAATGGCCCAATTTCTTAAATCAGTTTATTGTTTCTGATTAGGGTAAACGTGAAAAATTAGGGTTTGTTGTTCTTTTGCACTTACAGCGGCACTGCTCTGTTCCGTTCCCTCTCACTTCTTTCTCTCGTTCATCTTCCTCACTTAATCGTCCCTATTTGTCCCTGTCCCTCTTCGATTTAACCTGGTTTTCGCTTTGTCTTTGGAAATCCCTAAGTTTGCAATGAAATCGACTAAGGGGTTTGCAATTTGTTTTAATTTGATCCTCCCTCTACTCTCGAGTTACCGGAGCGCCTCTCCTCCTCACTTCCTAAACAAATGTTAATGGTTATGTTCTTGAAAGGTAAAGTTTTGCTTTTATCTTAACAGTTCATTGGTTTTATATGTTGTTGTTCATGTTTCTTTTATGTTAATCAAGCTTAATGTTTATTGAGATGCGGAAAAAATGATGTTATGGCGAAAACATACATGTTTGGGATTTTTATGGACGAGGATAGTGAGATTAAGGAAAGTGATGCTTCCTTGGTGGCCGAAGGTGGGGGAAGAAATGATGACGTGAGCTTTTCTGGTGATTTCTTTCTATCCCTTGAACTTTGACTGATGATGATGTGATATTTCTGATTGTTAGATGTTGTTGGTTAGTTTGAAGATTTGTTTGAAACTATGTGATTGTTCTAGCTTGGTATGAACTGGTTTTGGACTTTGGAATATTGTTACTGGTTATTGAATGTTCTTGTTTACAGTTTGGCTTGATATTATTGTTGTTGGTTTTGATGATGTTGATGGAATGTTGGGATGTTGGAAGGGTTTTAAATGTTTTGTAGTTTGGTTCTGCAGGTCTTTGGATCTTTGTGTATGTTTTTGTGGTTTGAAAACTGGCTTTGGTAGTTTTAACAGGTTTTATAAGTTTGTGAAAACTTGAGACTTTGTGGCTTTGTATTGAAGATGGTTACAGTTTTGATACTTTTCTGATGATGGTTAATAGGTTTTTGGGAGTTTTTGTGAATGGTTAGTGATGGTTGGACCAACTGTTGGAAATGAGTTACAGGTTTTGTTTGAAACTGGTTATGCAGTTTTGAGATTTTTTTGAATTTTTTTTTTTGATGACAGTTTGAAATGGTTTGGAACTGTTTGAGGTCTTTGGAAGTTTTGAAAACTGGTTTTTGATAGTTTGGTATATTTTAATTCTAAGTTTTGTGAGTTTGCTTGGTATATTTGGTTAACAGGCTTGGGATTTTTTGTGATTTTTGCATGTTGAACTTGGTGTTTGTTACAGTTGCAGGTTTGGGTGTTTTGTCTTGTTAACAGGTTTTGGTTGTTTGAACTGTTTGACAAAAAATGTTCTCTTGTTTCTTACAATTTTCCTATTGTTATATCTTGGTTTCTTTTTGACAGCCTGTGGGCAGGATGGCCAAGTTGTACCTTTTGTGCAGTTCTAACAAAATAGGTGACCTCATTCCTCTCTCTCCTCTCTCAATGATAAAAGCAAAATGCTTTTTTACCTTTTTTTGAAAAGTTTGCCAAAATTTTGGAAAATGATGAAAAGCTTTTGAAACAAGCCCCTTGCTTGTTGTTTGGTTTACCATACTGCTGTACTTATTCTTCTTGCCTGTTGTTTGTTTGTACTTTGTTTGTAGTGTTATGCTTGTTCTAGCTGTTGCTTGTTCTAGCTGTTTAGTTTGCCTTGTTCAGTTTGGCTTTGTTTGGTCATTGGGCAATTTGCACGCCTGCTGCTGTCTAATTACTTGCCATGCTGCATTGTTTAGTTACTTGCCATGCTGCATTGTTTAGTTACTTGCCATGCTGAATTTGGACAAATTTGCTTGCCTTTGGACAATTTGCTTGCATTGTTTTATTTTTCTTTTTGTGAACCAAGAAGAGTAATCTTCTTGTGATTTGCAAAGAGAAAAATAAAAACGCGATGAATTAAAAATAGCCCTCTGATTCCAAATGGCAAACTTTAATGATGAACACATTTTCTTTTTTTTGAAAATTCTTACTCATATCCAATTAACTGTGCTAATTATTTTTCTGTCTTTCTTTCATGTGAGCGCAAACTGGATGGTGGCAAAGCAGAGGAAGCAAGAGATTCTTTGGCGAGCATGGGAGCAATGTAAGCTTAGTCATCCTTAGGCTTAGACTTTTCTTTGTAACTTAGATAGAAATACTCAAACAATTGTACTAATTCATTTTTCAAATACAATAAGTTGTAAAACTTAAAACATTTAAATAATAAATTTTATTGTAACAATTTTTGAAATAAAATGGAGAAAGTCTTTATGAGATATTTTGATGTTCAATAAAATCCATTACCGTTAGTAACTTGTAATTCTCTCTTTGCATCTTCACTAATTCTTTAAGATTCCCTGATCAAGATAACTGAAACTGCATTCTAATAATTCCAATCAAGATAACTTAAATTCCAAGTAATCCAACAACTCTATAATCTTGCAACTGTATTCCAATAAAAACACGCACTTTGTATTCCATAAACAAGCAAATGTTTATTCCATAAACAAACGAATGTTTTAAAAGACGCAAATTATCTAGTTAACCTGGATCAAACAAACACTGCCTTTTGAGTAAATTTGAGAGAGCATGAAAACATGTAAAAATCAATTGAATTTCTGAGAACTCAATTTCTTCTGAGAAATGCGAGAAAAACCCTAATTCCTGATTTACTGCCACAGGAGAAAATCTGCCTGATCGATTCCTGAGCCAATCTTGAATATTTGAGAAACCCTATGGCTGTGCTTTCTGTGAAAAATGGGAGGACAAATTTTGGGGTACAACAGCCACTACATAAGGATCTACCATGCATCCCAGTCAACGTGTAGCACTGAATCCAGAGAAGTCAACATGGACCTTTGATTTTGGACTCAGAACCTGCTATTGACACACCCCTCAAGTTGCTGATTCTCAGGCCCATTACTCTTTTTCTCTATTCTTTTATATTTTCTTAATTAATTCATTTAATTTATTTTTACTAACACCAAAAATTAATTCTTTTTGACATAAAATCTTAAAATAAATTTTCATTAAATTAGATTTAGTTTTTTTTTTCTAATCAAAAATTAATTTAATTAGTTAATTTAATTTTTTTAGATAACTTTAGTTTTCTTTGTAAATAAATTAAAATAAATTAGAAATTAGTTTTTTTTGTTTAATTCAATTTCTATTTTCTTTTCTTAAAAAAATAACTAAAACACAAAAATAGGTCAAATACTTTATTTTTATTAGTTAATTAGTAATTAAGTTTGTACATATTAATTTTAAAACCTTATTTTCTTAAAATAGCCAAAAAAAACAACCAAAAATGATTCTTTTTGTAATTAGGTTAGGCGGGGTCAAAACCCTAATTTTTGCTCGTTCTTAATTCATCGCGCGCGCTTATTTATTTTTACCATATTGATGTAATTGCTCACAGGATGTAATATATTAATTAGGACTCTTTCCGTTCATTTATCGTTTTGACGAGTTTTTTTTGCTATGTAATTAATACCCGAAGCCTTGTAATAGCGTAGCTTTACTTTCCGCACTTTAATTTCCGCAAATATTAACTGTTAGATGTATGATACTAGGGTCGCAAGACAAGAATGTATGTTAAAATTAAAACAGTTAGTGAAACCTAAATGTGCAAAGATAATAAACTTGAAATTGAATCACTCGCACATGCGCACTCCTAGGGTATACTCCCACTTCGGTTGCCTTCGATAAATAATCATTGAGTATAGGATATTTTAGTGGTCGCCCTCTTGTCTAAACAAAAGATCAAAGTCCCGTTTGGAAAATTTGCCTCGGAAATGTTGCCTCTAATATTGATCTTAAGACATTAGGGTTATTACTAAGACGTCCTAACATTGCTTCAGTGATTGTACATCCCTTTTCGAATTGACCCTTAAAACTCCAACGATGGTGCTACCTACTCACTAATAGTGGGATAGCATTGTCTAAAGGAAACAAGAACAGAAACATTCCTTTTTCGAGTAGGTAGATGCTAGTAGGTACTTGCTCAAAATCAAACTTTCCCACACTTACACTCTTTTCAAACAAAGTTTTCAAAACACTTTGTAACACTCTTGAAGACAGAAGCAAGGGTTAAATCGAAGTAAAACAAAAACTTTTCAAACACACAAACACAGAAGCAATATTAAAAATGATGAGCAAGTACCTAAGAGCCCGTGGAAAACCATGGATAGAATGGTGCTAATACCTTCCCTTTCTATAATCTACTCCCCGTACTCAAAATATCGAAAAAGGAATTTTTCTGTGCTTTTTTCCTTTCCAGTTGGATAAAAAGCACAGAAAACCAGCATTTTCCTAAAACTGTTCTGGTTCTGCCACCGTATCACAAACACTTGCTGAAAGCAGAGCTGATAACGTTAAGGGACCCTCCTAAGAATCCAAACACCTTATCTCCCTATTATAATCCTAATGTGAAATGTGCTTACCATTCCAGTAGTCCAGGGCATGACACCAATAGTTGTTGGGTCTTGAATAACAAAATCTAAGACATGATTGACAATAAAGAAATTGATTTTGATCCTCCCGAGACACCCAATGTGATTATAGAACCTATGCTGAAGCATGACAAAGGCATAAGTGCTATTGATGATGTTTCATATGTTTTTGTCGTAAGTGAGTTGACTATTCCCTTCCTAATTATTAAGAAGAATATGTTACAGACCGATTTATTTCTTGGTTATATTGAAAGATGTTACGGCTGCGCAGCCCAACCCAAAGGCTGTTGTGATACGGTGGGAGAACTGACTTGGGTGTTTTTTGTTTTATCGCAAATGTTGCGGTTAGCAAGAGTCGCCACTGACTTTTCTTGTATCCAAAAGGAAAGGCTGAAAAGAACAGGAAATACCTTTGAGATTATTTCTTGAGTTCGGGGGGTAGATTATGAAAAGGGAAGATATTAGAACCCCTTTCATCCATACTTATCTATGGGCTCTTAGTTGCTTGCTAGATCACTTGCTTTTGTTTGAAAAATGTGCTTTGTGTGGTTTCTGAAAGTATTTTGAAAAGGCGTCTTCGTTTAGGCAAACTTTGTAATAGTTCTCATTCGTAAGAACATATACAAAGTGTTGGGCTTTTGAAAATATTTCATGTTTGGAAAATGTCTTGAAAGTGTTTTTGAAAGTGTTGGTGTTTGTTTTCAAAATAAGCAAGGATGTTTGATTTGAAAATGAGCAAGCAACTAGGAACAATCTACCTACTCAAAAGTCTTTGTTCATTTCTTCCTTTCCTTTGATATTGATATCTTACCATTGATTTGGTAATAAGCCTTATCTTTAGATGTAAAGGAACAGGCGTGGGTCATCGTATAGCCATGATAGCAATATTGTGAGACTAAGATCATTTTGAAAGGCAACATTGATAGCGTCATCGAGGGACTATGATTTTGTATTTTGATTGCTTTGCTAAGACATCCCACATGCATACCATGGCCATTTTTGTAAGGCAACAAAGTGGAATTATCCTAAGGGTGCAAGTGTGCAAATGTGTTTGATTTACATGCTTTGTTTATCTTGAATTAGGGTTTGCTAACTTATTGATTTTATCTTTCCATACAAACCCTAATTACTAGCATTTATATAAAGCGATAAATTGCGGAAATTAAAATTACTATGCTATTACATCATTAGGGGAGGGGGTATACAAATTTACAAATGGGGATTTTGCAAGAAAATTAAACCTAGTTATCTATTACAACCATATTGAATAATATACAAGAATTGAATAAATAATGTACAAGGAGATAAATGGAAATGAAATGATTTTTGTTTGTTTTTTATGAAAGGGTTTAGTTTTGACCTAATTAAGAAAATAATTAATTAAAAAAATAAACAAAATTAGATTTAAACTAAATAAAGAAAGAAATTAAGTTAAAAAGGATTTTTTAGGGGTTTTATGAAAAAGGTTTTAACTTAATGATAATAATATTAATTAATTAATTAAAAGAAACTTAAGTTCTAAGTTAATTTAAAATAAAAAATAAAATAATATAATAATTAAACCTAAGTCTAAATATTTATTATTTAAGAAAAAAAAGAAATTAATTTGTTTAAGAAAAATGTTGTTGGTCTTTTTTTGTTTTATAAAGAAAATAAATTAAATAAGTGTAAAAATAATAAATAAAATATTTTTTTATATTTTTATTAATAATAATAATAATAATAATAATAATAATAATAATAACATTAATAAAAATAATAAAGAAAACATGAAATGAAAATAAAATAAATAAAATGAAATAATAGAGAAAATAATGGGTCAAGGGTGCAAAAGTAGGCAGGGGTTAGAAGAAGCAAAAAATGACAAAAGCCCAAAGGGGGAGGCCCAGGCGTTGTAGCTGAAACAAAAAGAGTGAAAAATGTTGAAAAATTGTCCAAAAGGTAACGTTGGGTGTTGAACCCGTGACGTCTCATACATACGCGCGCTACCTTTGCCATTGGGGTGGTTGTACATCTGGTAACATAACTAAAATAATAAATACATAATACAAAACAAGTCCCAGAAATGAACTTCATCTTCAACCTCCAGCCATGGATCCTGTAACTTCGTTGTTTCTCAACAAAAGTGAAAGATGCAAACATGAAAGTTGCTCCATTTTTCCATACGAATCCAACCATGTAAATATCATAAGCTATAAATCAAATATGAATGAGAATTTCTAAAAGTACCAAATTTTGACCTAAATATTTCAGAAAGTTCAAACTCAAAATTCTCACTACTCAAGCAATATAAATGAAATCTATGGACATGTACAGTTTCAGGGCAATGATGTCTATATTTTATCTTCACAAATGCAAGCCTAACAATTCCTAAATAACAAGATAGAAGTTCAAAAAATATACCTAAAAACTAGAAATCGTGAAATGAGTTTGAGCTTGATTCAAGTTGTTGTGATGATCAAGTTAGCTTCCTTGAGTCTCTAGGAAGCTAATGCAATGCTTAGCTTGAGTTGAGAGTGGCTGAAATGGCCTGGAGAAGTCAAGTTGCAGACTCTGTTTTTTGGTTATGGATGTTATGGTAAATGGTGTTACAGTTCTAGAATAAGGATGGGGATGAGTTGTATTTGATATGTAGGAGCTTTTGGAAGTGAAAGGCCAAGAAATGCACGAGGGAAATGGAAGTTTGATATGTAAAGTCAAAACTTGCACAACAATGGTGTTTTGAGGCAATTTCTGGCTAGAGGGGGTTTGGGAGTATTTCAGGGTGTTCAAGCTCGTGTCTTAGCTCATAAATAGTGACTCTATTTATAAGCAACAAGTTTGGAGACTCGTTGTTGATCAGAAATAAAAAACAAATGTTTAAGCTCAACATGTGATTTTTGAGAAATCCAAGTTTCAAAGTCTTGTGTACTTGCTATGGTAGAGTGGTTATGCTTTAAACACACTTGCTTCTGACATTGTAGATGGAGTGTCATCAGAGGGAACAAGTTAGAGGCTCAAGAATTGACTTTGTGCATAAAGCTTGCTTTTCAAGAATGGCATTCTTCACTTTCTTCCCAAAATGGCAATGTGAATTGGATAAAGCTTAAACTACTTGGATTATAGCTCAAAAGTTTGTATAAACCATTAATGATGGATAGATACACAAGTTAGAAGGCCTGCAAAGCAAGATTATGCAGCTTAATATTGAAATTGCATTATGTGTTCATCAAGAAATGACTTGTAATTCAAGAATGAAATCCTAACTTCTTGCCTTCAATTCTCCTTGCTCAAATATGATCTCAATGAGTTTTTGGACATTTTGGAAATCTTGTAACATCCTCTACAAACTCTATGTTGTACATTTTTTAAAATTCATCTTGGAACTATGTGAAAAATTACCATGAAGTTAGGTCAAAATCTTGCCTAAACTAGGGCAAAATTTCACTAAGTTTACAAGTTTCATGAACATGTCTTCATAAAATCATAACTTGAAATACATGAATTTCTAGAAGAAGTTATGTTCTACAATGTTTTAGATATCATTGAGATATACAACCTTCATGTTGGAAGTTTCCTTTGAATCATTTTGCATCATGGTGAGAATTTGGCTCAAAGTTGTGAAAAAATATAACTTTTTTCCAACACTTAGAAAAATTTCTAAGTTTAGAAATTTTGACTATTCAAAATGAAATCTTGACTTTTTTATTTCTTGATGAAAAAGTTTCATATTTTGACATGTCTTGATGAATTGTGATCTTTGATACTTGATTTTGACCAAAAAGTCAAAGTTTGACTTTTCAGTGTACAGTTGACTTTTCATCAGTTGACTGAAAATTAACTATCAATCAATTGATCTTGAGAGATGTTTTGAGTAATGCCATTAGGTCAAAGTGAAGAATTTTAATCCTTGAGATCATGTCTCAAACTAATAAGTCATTTGCTAGGTCAAAAATCAGAAATTGCACCTTAGTCAAAACCCTAATTTTGACAGTTTTGCCCTTTTGATGATCTGATCAAATTTCTTGTGGAATTGTGGTCCAAACTTGATCAAATGACATATATGAGTTCATGATGTTGATATGGATAAAAAATTATGAAGTTTGACTGTAAATTGACCATAATTGACTTTTTTCCCAATACATCTAATTTTAGGTCATTTGATCAATTGACTGAGCAAAAATGTGAACCAAGACTTGAAACTTGACATGAGCAATCTTGAGGGCCCAAAATGATCCATGAAAGTCATATGGGGCATTAAAAATCCGTTTTTCCTTATGCAAACTCAAACCCTAATTTTCAGTTATAAGTGCTTGAGGAGGTGTCTTGAGCTGATCAACCCTAGTGCAATCTTGAACCAAAGGAGATCTTGTGAGAGATTACTTGATAAATGAGAGGGAAAATTTTGGGGTACAACAGCTTTCCATGTTCAATCTTCTTAAAACTGAAGAGTTAGATTGGCGGATCCGTCATTCGTGACTTGAAGGTGGAAGATGATTGAACACTAGAGTGCCCAAAAATTTGCACTTGAAGATGTATTGGGAATGGGATTATAGATGCCATTTGGAGGAATGATGGAAAATACTGGAAGAAGTATCAGCACAAATCTTTGGTCGATTTATAGTAAAACTTGATGTTTCACCTGTGGGAAAAAAGGGTTAGTAAAATGCATATGTATGCATGATGTTCACCAGATGTGGTATTATGCTAAATGTATTTTATATGTACATGCTATAATGTATGAATGTGGGATGCATATTTGTCCGGGAAAATAAATCCCTGACTGTTGCTGAGGAATTTTGAATCCCAAATTGTTGTTGGGGATGAAGAGTATACATGCCTTCAAACTTTGTTGAAAGGATGCTTCTGCTGAGGAATATCTCTTGAATGTCAGCTGTTATCTGGTCGGATCCAGGCTTCACAACTTGCTGAGGATAAGGAAGTCAACTGTTATTTGGTCGAATTCCAGGTTTCACTGTAACTTACTGAGGAAGGATAAATTAACTATTATCTGGTCAGATCCAGGCTTTATAAAAAATTTCTTAGGGAGAGCGAAGTTAGGCTTTTATTTGGTCGGGTTCCAGCTTCACAACAACTTGTTGGGGATAAAGAAGTCAACTGTTATCTGGTCGAATTCCAGGCTTTGCAGAAACTTGCCAGAAAGGATGAAATTGAACTGATATCTGGTTGGGTCCAAGCTTCATAGTAACTTGAAGTGGTAACTACTATCTGGTCGGATCCAGGCTTCATAGTTTTTGAGAAGTTATACTATTATCTGGTCGGGTTCCAGTTTCACAACAACTTGCTAGGGATAAGGAAGTTAATTGTTATCTGGTCGGATTCCAAGCTTTGTAATAATTTGCTGGAATAGGCGAATTTGAACGGATATCTGTTCAGATCCATGCTTTACAGGTTTTATGGTGGACGAAGTTAATTGTTATTTGGTCGGGTCCAGGATGCACAATAAACTTGTCTGAAGAGATAGAGTTGAACTGATATCTGGTCGGATTCAGGTTTCATAGTAACTCGCTTGGGGAACTTATTTGTTATCTGGTCGGATTCCAGGCTTCACAACAAACTTCTGAGGGGAATTGCTATCTGGTTATATCCAGGCTTCACAATAACTTTCTTGAGATCATGAAGTTGAAAACTGATATCTGGTCGGATCCAGGCTTCACAGTAACTTGTTGGGGTAGAGGAAAACTCTACTGGAGAAAAGAAGTTAAATCCTGGTCTGGTTGAATCCTGGTTCTTCTATATCTTTGGAGAGTTAAACTATTATCTGGTTGGGTCCAGGTTTCATAGTATTGGAAAGTTGTACTATTATCTGGTCGGGTCCAGGCTTCATAGTATGTGAAAGGCTTTCACTAACATTTGGTCGGGTCCAGGCTTCATAGTAACTTGAAAATTATACTAATATCTGGTCGGGTCTAGGATTCATAGTATCTTTTAGAGATAGTGAAGGTTTTATTGATGACTTCATTGGGGACTAGGTGTTATGACATGTTGTACCCCAAAATTTCCCCTCCCATATTTCTCAAAACATTTCAAGAAAGATCCCCAAGTTGCTCAAGGTAGTCCAAGGGTTGGCCAGACAAGCTCTCTCTTAAGGCAGTCTACCTCAAATTAGGGTTTCATATTGCATCAAGATACTTGATTCCAAGGGACCCCAAATGCTCAACATTGTCCTAATATTTTCTCAAGATCATCCATGTCAAGTTTCAAGCCTTGCAGAGGAAGTTTGCTCAATCAATTGCTCAAAGGCCTGAAAATCGACTGTGCTAGGGCAAAAGTCAACTGTGGCCCACATACATTCAAACTTCAAGACTTTTGGTCAACATCCTCATTTTGAAGTATATTTCATCATTTGATCACGGTTTGATCATGATTCATCAAGGATTGCTCATAATTCATTAAGACTCAAAAGTTGCTAAATTAGGGTTTTGTAGGAAAAGTCAACTCAACTTTGACCAAGCATAACTTTCTCATACTTTATGATAAATGACCCATAAAAAGATAATTTTGAATAGGATTCAATTCCCTACAATCCATATTCATCTCCCAAGTTCAAAATATGCACTCACAATAAGTTATGAATTTGGACATTATAGGTCATTTTGGAAAGTCAACAAAAACACATTTTGGGTCAAAGCTTCTTACATGAACATGGAAGATCCAGTTGAGGTGAAACTAAATAGGTCTCTTAGGTGACATCCTAAGCTTTCTAAAAAGTCAAAGAAAACCTTCATGAGGTTAAAGTTGAGAAAGATATGCATTGTCAAAGTTGGACAATTTTTGAAAAAATGCATGAAGCAAATATTGACCAAACTTGGATTATTTCAAAATGGGCCTATCTTTTCAAGTTTGAAACTCATTCCTAACATGGTCCACGACCTCTAAGCCCACCCATACATTTTTCTACTATTTATGCTATTTATTTTGATATTTTATTCATTAAAATTCAGAATTAAATAAATAAATAATAGAAATAATATAAATTTTGATGTGAATCCATTTTGGGAACGTTTTATGCTGGTTTATGTCAATTGATTTCATGCAATAACTCTTCAAATATGTACAGGTTCATCCACATGTAAAAATGGAATAAAATCATTAAATATGGCATTTTTTTCAAATTTTGATCATGGTCTTAAAACACAACATTATGAGGGAGATTCTTTCTATGCTTTCTTGTCTCCTCATTCTCCTCTATAAATATAGAGCCATACAAGCTTGAAAGGGACGAAAATCCTCTCTAAAAAGCTCTCAAAAAGCTCTTCAAAAAGCTCTCTAAAAGCTCTTCAAAAAGCTCTCCAGAAATCAAAGAATTGGTGTAAGTCATATCTCGAGGTTCCGGTCTCTCTCAATTGACATCAAGCCTCAAACCATCCTCTTGAAGTCCTCAAGAGTCTTACAAGGCCCAAGAGCAATCCATCACACGCCTAGCACCCCTCCCCATTTGACAACACCGGTTTGGTAAAATTTTAAACTTTGAATCTCTAATTTTAATCATATTTTATGATATGCTAACGTTTGTTTGAGTTTATATAGAACATTTATGGATGGTTGAATCATAGGTTCCACGCAAGAATCAAAAAACACCATAGTTAGAGCATGAAGCTTTCGAAGATTAAGGCCTAGGGATTTCTGATGATTGCACCCCCTGTTTACTTTTGCTACTAGGCCCATCTTTATTTTCATATTTTATTCGTTTTGTTTATTTCTTTTAATCTCTTTTATTTTTTTTATCAATAAACAAATATAAAAATCACATAAAAATAGATTTAGGATTTTTTCTTAATTAAATTTTAATTTTAGGTAAAACTTTAATTTCTTTTTGTAAATAACTTCAAAACAATTAGAATAAATAGGTTTTATTACTAACTTAATTATATTTTATTTTTTCCTAAAATAACCAAAGAAACCAAAATAGGTCATGTAATTATTTTTATTAATTAATTGCATATTTAATTTAGAAAACTTATTTCTTTTATTAAAAACAACAAAAAAACAATTTTTCTTTTAATTAGGTTAGAAGGGTCAAAACCTTAAATTCTCGTCGATCTTAATTCTTCTCGCGCGCTTTATTTTTATTATTTACCATATTGATGTAACTGCCTACAGTTTGTAATAGTTTAATTAGGACGTTTATTTACATTTATCGCTTTATTTTCAAAGGGTTTGTTTTTGGCTATGTAAATACCCGAAGCCTTGTAATAGCGTAGTTTAAATTTCGAACTTTAAATTCCGCAAATTATTAACTGTTAGATGTATGATATAGGGATGCATGACAAGAATGTATGATTAATTTTAAAACAGTTAGATCACCCTAAATGTGCAAAGATAAATAAACTGAAATTGAATCATTCGCACATGCGCACTCCTAGGATACACTCCCACTTGGTTGCCTTCGGTAAATGGTCATTGAGTATAGGATGCTTTAGTGGTCGTCCTCTTGTCTAAAGATCAAAGTTGCCTCGGAAAAGTTGCCTCATAATTATTGCCTCGAATAATTGATCTAAGACATTAGGGTTATTACTAAGACGTCTTAACATTGCTTTAGTGACTGTGCGTCCCTTTCGAATTGACCCTCAAACTCCAACGACGGTGATACCTACTCACTAATAGTGGGATAGCGTTGTCTAAAGGAAACAAATACAGAACGATTCTTTTTTCGAGTAGGTAGATTAGTTCTTAAGTACTTGCTCATTCCAAACAAATTTTTCACACTTACACTCCTTTATAAACAAAGTTTTCAAAAACACTTCATTACACTCTAGAAGACAGAAGCAAGAGTTAAATCAAAGTCAAAACAAAAAAATTTCAAAGCGCACAAACACAAAGAAAACAATTTTGAAAATGATGAGCAAGTACCTAAGAGCCCGTAGATAACTACGGATAGAAAGGGTGCTAATACCTTCCCTTTCTATAATCTACCCCCCGTACTCAGAAATATCTCGAAAAAGGAATTTTTCTGTGTTTTTTTCCTTTCCTTGTTGGATAAAATAAAAGACGGTGGCGACTCTTTCTTACCGCGACATTTTGAAAACACAGACGCAAAACGCAAACCAGCAAAATTTCCTTAACAAAATAGGGAAACCACGTCCCTGTTCTGGCCACCGTATCATAGAACTGGCAACTCTGCTGGGGAAATAAATAAGTGGGGTGTACCTTAGGATTATTTAATCATATTGTTTTCAATTGTTTGATTTGTTTGCTTTATCTTTGTGGGCTTTGTATTGGAGTTACTATACATCCTAACCCGGATCTGGGGACACCTTTTAGGTAAGTAGCAATAGACTGTGAGGGAACTGTACGGCGTAGACCGATACGGTTGAAGCAATAGCTACATTGGTGTGACACTTTAGTTGGTACCGATATCCCTTGTGGAGCAACAAGGAGAGTATAGGGCTGCTAATGGGTCATTAAGCATCAACTGACCTTAGAACCTATAATTGACCCACTTGGCCATAGAAAAGTAGCAGTATGCTACACTCATTGAGACCATACTCTCGCGATGATTCCGGCCGCAAGAAAAGGTTGCTAAACTGGAATTATGACCGATCGAGGATGGTCAGTGATATTGAGAACCTCTAGAACCCGGTTACTATTACTAGGACAGGTTGAACCAACTAAACTGAAAGAGGGTAATACCTAAACTCCATGTCAGCCTGAAATTTAAGGGCTATTATGTGACTTGTGTGCTTTCAACTTGAACTACTTGCACATGTTTGTTATCTAACAACATGAGTTCTTTACAGGTTTTGTTTACAGTCCTTATCCAATAACTTGGATTTCTTGCCGGATTTACTTACTTACATCACCTCGCATTTGCTTAAACGCATAGCATATACATCATAACATCATACCATAGCATTTCCTTAACCATTTCAAGAATCTCAAGGGTTTGTGATGCAGGTTATGGTAAATCAAACATCTAGCAAGGGATAAAGGGGATTTATTTTCCTCTAGACCCACTCGATATCAAAACATGATAACTTGAGTCAGTGGCTATGACCCACTCGATATGGTGAGCTTGACTCTTGAAGAAGGACTCTTGATGACACGAATTTTCTTCAATCAAAGCTGCAAAATTCAAATTCTAACAGTTTCTTGTTTACCCCGCGAGATCCTTGAAAACATTGCATACATATATCATACATATCATTGCATAACAGGTCTCCCAGTACAGGTCTCTCATGTTCTCGCTGTTTATTTCAGCAATGGCTCTCCAACAAGACAGCCAAGATCTTCAAACTCAAGAAGCTCAGTTCAGGGAAGTATTCCTAAACCTATCCAAGGGGCAGGAAGAGTTGAAAACACTCCTCGTCGGGAACTTGGTCAAGAAAAGTCCTGAAGACAATAAGGACGAACGGCTGGAAAAACTACAAGCTGA
Source organism: Vicia faba (assembly GCA_948472305.1). Lineage (NCBI taxonomy): Eukaryota > Viridiplantae > Streptophyta > Magnoliopsida > Fabales > Fabaceae > Vicia > Vicia faba. The sequence continues at coordinate 490,976,226 of OX451740.1, forward strand.
GTTAGGTGCCATGAAAACCCAGATGTTGGGGCAGATGGATCTTATCCAAGGCTTAGCTCGGGAACAAGAAGAGCTAAGAACCATTATCAACCAGCTTCATCAAGACAGATACAACAGTATGAAGCAAACAGTCGAGGTCGGGGACCAAGTCATTGATCAACCTCCAAGAAGACAAAAGGTTGGTTTGGTGAAAAATGGACCTTTCCAAATTTCTACTACATCACGGGTCCAACAACAACCTCGCCAAAAACAACGGGTTGATCAGAGTAAGCCAGATACGCCCAAAAGGCAGTTCACCGAGCTCAACATGCCGCTGTCTCAAGCTTTACAGCACTTGTTGAGATTGAATCTGTTGACGCTAAGGGACCCTTCTAAGAATCCCCACATAGCCTCCCCAAACTACAATCCTAGTGTAAGGTGTGCATACCATTCCAATAGCCCGGGGCATGATACTGATGACTGTTGGGCATTGAAAAATAAAATTCAGGACTTGATTGATAAAGGAGTGCTGGAGTTTACACAAGATGGTCAGGCTAAGTTCTTCTACCATCCCTCCAAGGCACGTCCTCTGAAGTGACAAGACCAGACGAGAAGACTTTTTGTTCATTAGAATTTTCAATTTGTAATTTTCTTTTGATTGTTCAAACATTTATTCATGACAAATTTTGTTACTTCATCAATGCATTGCATATGTCTGTTTTGAATAAATCCATTCGTATTCACTATATTCAAATTGCTTTCATTTTTTGTGATGTTCAACTCTCGATTAAAAATTCTAAGCCTTTAGAAGAAGGATGACGAAAACAATATCAAAATCTCTACAGTATGCTTTTGAATAGACCCTGCTGACGATGTACAAGCATTGTTTCAAATCCTAAACAGTGGAGTTATAAGGAATATAATCCCTAGTCAACCCCTTTGAGCCAAAGAAGTTGGAGTTTTTCTTTTCACACAAATTAAAACCCTTAATCACAACCTGGGGCAGGGTAGTTTCTCAGTTAATCCAGGTGCACAATGAATGGCTTCAAAGACGTCCTTCCAAAATAAAAGATGGTGATGGTTCCTTATAATCGTCAGGACAGGCAGTCATTATCTCTCAGAAATAAAAGCCCATTAAGTCAAAACCTATGAAGGAGACTTACAAAACTGGGGCATCCCGCTGACTGTAATCACAAAAGAAACAGTTCAGGCAAAAGACAGGGATAATAAAATCAAAAAGAAAGAGATCCTACAAACTCTCAACAAAAATGACTGTCTGTTCAAAATAAATTGTCAGTATCTGAACCATCACTGGAATATCAGAGCAAAGACTCAAATGGGATCTAAATGCACAAATAGATGAGTTTAGGATCGAAGAACATCACGAAGAATGGGTGGGTACAAATAAAATCTGAGCCTTTATCCTTTGTTTCTTGAACCGTGAACCAGACCACGTTATAACCCTTAAAAGTCCTAACTGAGGCATGGGTTAGTTTGAAAGCATATTGTTGAAAGAACAAGACTAGTTCTGACCTATCTCAAGAGTTTTGATGATAACTAAATTATATTTAAGATAATTTATGCTCTGATGAATATGTTTTGAATGTCTTAGTTAATGTTCTGACAGAAAAGATTCTAAAGTACTAAGCAAAGATTATGAAGAAGTTCTTTTATTAAAGAACCTTTTATTCAAACGCATCTGCTGACTCTGGTAAGAACCCTTACTTGTTAAATGTATCTTCTAACTTCTCGCAGGCTCCTTGATTCTGAAGATAACTTGAAAGCAAGCGCTGTTCAAAGTTCTTAGCAAACAACGCTCTGCCCAGAAATTGAATGAAGCATGTTCTGACTTAAAGACATTGGAAGCAAATTCTGAAACAACATCTAAATCAACTTGTCTTGTCAAAACAAAGGAAACACGTTCTTACATTCTGACATTTGCTCATTAATGCAAAGACGGTTGAAAGCACTCAAGTGCCTACAACTAGTTTCTTGGAAAATGGAATATTGCAAGGATACACGCAAAGCATTTAATGATCCCCATTTTCTCTGAAGGCAGTAACGGTCTTATTATTCCTACTATAAGTAGAAGGACATTTATTGCAAGCCAAGAACTTTTGATGTTAACGAAGAAAACAAATCAAATTTTCAAAAGAAGCAAGAAACTACGTGAAAGATCCAAAAGCTCACAAACTCATTGTTCATACATTTGTGTATTAGATTCTAAGTGAAAAATCACAGTTGTGATATAGCTTGATTAGAAGCAAACTCTATTTCAATTATCTGTAAAGATTAAACTCCTGTATTTGTTCCTTGAGAGACCAAGTTTGGTCAGATTTCTCAAGCAGACTAGGACTAGATTTAAGTCTTAGTGGTGTTAGTCACTTGTAAGATTACTTGTGCATTTTTAGTCACAACAGTTGTTGTGTGATTGTAATCAGTTGATTATAGTAGATTAAGTCCTTGTTGAGAAAGGTGAAATCACCTTGGCGGGTGGACTGGAGTAGTTTGAGTTCAAACGAGCCAGGATAAAAATAACTGTGTTATTCCATTATTGTTTGAGCTTTGTATTGAAAACAAAAAGAGTCACTTATTCAACCCCCCCCCCCCCCCCCCTCTAAGTGTTTTCTTACCCCTTCAATTGGTATCAGAGCCTGGTTCTGAGCACAACACTTAACCGTGTCAGGAAAAGATCCAAAAGAAAACACAATGGCCGCTGAACAAAACAATAATAGTTACAACAAACCTCCAGTGTTTGATGGAGAAGATTTTGAGTACTGGAAAGATAGACTAGAAAGTTTCTTTCTAGGTCATGATAGTGATCTTTGGGATATAGTATTGGATGGTTACAAACATCCTACAGATTCAGAAGGAAACAAAGTGGATAGAAAAAATATGGATAGACAACAAAAAGCTGATTTTAAAAATCATCACAGAGCTAGAAATATTTTTTTAAATGCTATCTCTAAAGTAGAATTTGAAAAAATCACTAATAGAGATACATCGCATGATATGTTTGAGTCTCTCAAATGACTCATGAAGGAAACGCTCAAGTTAAGGAGTCTAAAGCTCTGGCTTTAGTTCAGAAGTATGAAGCCTTCAAAGTTGAAGAGAGTGAGTCTATAGAAGCAATTTTCTCTAGGTTTTAAACTCTGATCGCTGGTCCGAGAGTTTTAAACAAAGGGTATACCAAAGCAGATCATGTGAAAAAGATCATCAGAAGCTTACCCAGAAGATGGGCACCAATGGTCACTGCCTTCAAGGTGTCAAAAGATCTGAATAATGTGTCTCTAGAGGAACTCATCAGCGCTCTCAGAAGTCATGAGATTGAACTGGATGAGCATGAGCCTCAGAAGAAAGGTAAGTCTCTAGCCCTTAAATCAATTAAGAAATTTGATACTACCGTTTTTCAGGCTGAAGAAGAAAACTCTGAAGAATCAGCTTCAGAAGAAGACGAACTATCTTTGCTCTCCAAAAGGATCAATCATTTGTGGAAGCACAGACAAAAGAAGTTCAGGAACTTCAAGAAGTCAGAAGATAAACCAGAATCTTTTGGACACAAAAAGTCAAACAGAAGAGAGATCATCTGTTATGAGTGCAAAGAACCTGGTCACTTCAAAAGTGATTATCCAAAGCTTCAAAAAGAAAGACCAAAGAAGAGATTTGGAAAGAAGAAAGGAATGATGGCAACCTAGGATGACTCAGATTCTTCTGAAGATGAATCTGGTTCTGAAGATGAAAATGCCAACCTAGCTCTAATGGCTATCACAGAATATGACTCAGACTGTGAGTCAGAACAAAGAGAGGTATTTTCTGAATTTTCTAGAGAAGAACTTGTTGATAGTTTATCAGAACTTATGGAAAACTATAGTAAGCTCAAAATCAAATACAAGAAACTCAAGAAGAGTCTTGCATCTGATTTTGAGAAACTTGAAACAGAAAAATCTGAACTTTTAGAAAACAATCTTAAACTTAAAAAGGAAATTCAAATTGTTCAAAAGAATTTTAGTTCAGAGTCTGTGTCTGGTTCAAAAGATATTCTGAAAGAATATGACTATAGCTTTCAATCTTTTCTTGCTAAAGGCATAAACAGAAGCAAAATGTCTTCAATGATCTATGGAGTTAGTGGGAAAAACAGAAGAGGAATTGGATATGAACCTCCCAAAGGGAAGGAGACATACATTCCAAAACCTGTTTCTAAAATGACCTTCACTTACAAACCTCTTAATAAGTAATTCAAGTTTGGACACTCACATGATATAAAATATACATCACATTCTGGAAACTCTTATGCTAACCCAAAAGGACCCAAAAAGATATGGATACCTAAGGATAAAATAATATTTGTTGCAGATGTCCTTAACAGCTCAATTGAAACACCAGTCATGGTACCTGGACTCTGGGTGCTCACAACACATGACGGGAAAAAGGTCTATGTTCCAAAGCCTGGAACTTAAAGCTGGAGGAGATGTGAAGTTTGGAGGTAATTAGAAAGGGAAGATTATTGGTTCTGGAACCATAGGAAACGGTAACCTTCCTTCTATCTCAAATGTTTTATTAGTAGAAGGATTAGCTCATAATCTATTATCCATAAGTCAATTAAGTGACAATGGCTATGACATTATCTTCAATCAAAACTCCTGTAAAGTTGTAAGTCAAAAGGATGGATCAATCCTCTTTTCTGGCAAGAGAAAGAACAACATTTACAAAATTGGTTTATCAGATCTTAAATCTCAAAACGTCAAATGTCTTTTGTCTATTAGCAATGAGCAATGGGTATGGCACAGAAGATTGGGACATGTCAGTCTTAGAAAAATCTCTCAACTAAATAAATTAAATTTAGTCAGAGGACTTCCCAATCTGAAATACAACTCAGATACTCTGTGCGAAGCATGTCAAAAGGGAAAATTTTCAAAACCTTCTTTTAAATCTAAGAATGTTGTCTCTTCCTCTAAGCCATTAGAGTTACTTCATATTGATTTGTTTGGGCCAGTTAAAACTGCATCCATCAGAGGCAAGAAGTATGGATTGGTCATCGTTGATGACTTCAGCAGATGGACATGGGTAAAGTTTTTAAAACACAAGGATGAGTCACATTCTGTATTCATTGACTTCTGTACTCAAGTGTAAAATGAAAAAGATTTTAAAATCACAAAAGTTAGAAGTGATCATGGTGGTGAATTTGAAAATCATTATTTTGAAAAATATTTTAAAGAAAATGGTATTGTTCATAATTTTTCTTGTCCTAGAATTCCCCAGCAAAATGGAGTTGTAGAAAGAAAGAATGGAACATTACAAGAGATGGACAGAACCATGATAAATGAAACAAATATGGCTAAGCACTTTTGGGCAGAAGCTGTGAACACAGCGTGTTACATTCAGAATAGAATCTCTATAAGACCTATTCTTGAAAAGACTCCCTATGAATTGTGGAAAAATAGAAAGCCCAGCATTTCTTATTTCCATCCTTTTGGATGTACTTGTTTTATTCTAAACACCAAAGAAACTCTGAATAAGTTTGATTCCAAAGCACAAAAGTGTTTCCTGCTTGGATACTCTAAACGCTCAAAAGGCTATAGAGTATACAACACAGAAACTCTGATTGTTGAAGAATCAATCAAAGTCAGGTTTGATGATAAGCTTGGCCAACAACAGCCAAAGCAAATTGATTTTTCTGTAGGTACAGAAGATCATCACTCAAACTCTGAAAGTTCAGAAGCAAAAGAAGATGTAGCAGACCATCCTCTTGACAATGCTCTAAACAATCTCAGAATCTCTGACCAACCCACACAGAAAATGTTTCCTAGAATATCTTTAGCTCACAAAGAAGACGTAATCATTGGAAGAAAAGAAGATCCCATCAGAACAAGATCATCTCTCAGAATCAATGAAGAATCTTTGTTTGGTTTAGTCTCTCTGATTGAGCCAACTACCATTGATGAAGCTCTGGAAGATAATGATTGGATCTTAGCAATGCAAGAAGAACTAAATCAATTCTCCAAGAATGATGTATGGAATCTAGTTCCAAGACCCAAAGGATTCAATGTTATAGGAACCAAATGGGTTTTCAGAAACAAATTGAACGAACAAGGAGAAGTAATCAGAAATAAAGCACGACTGGTTGCATAGGGTTATAGTCAACAAGAAGGATTTGATTATAATGAAACCTTTGCCCCAGTCGCCAGGTTAGAATCTATAAGATTATTAATTTCTTTTGTTGTACAAAATAACATTTCACTATATCAAATGGATGTTAAAAGTGCATTTCTAAATGGTTATATTGAAGAAGAAGTATATGTTCATCAACCTCCTGGATTTAATGATTCAAAGCATCCAGAACATGTTTTTAAATTAAAAAAGTCTTTGTACGGTTTAAAACAAGCTCCCAGAGCTTGGTATGATCGTCTGAGTAATTTTTTATTAGAAAAAGATTTTACCAGAGGGAAAGTGGACACAACTCTCTTCAGAAAAACATTTAAAAATGATATTTTAATCTGTCAAATTTATGTTGATGATATAATATTTGGAACCTCTAATATCTCCCTTGGAAAAGAATTTGCTAAGACCATGCAGGCAGAATTTGAAATGAGCATGATGGGTGAATTGAAAGTCTTTCTTGGAATTCAAATCAACCAGACTCCAGAAGGTACTTTCATACATCAGACGAAGTATGTTAAAGAACTTCTGAAGAAATTTCAAATGTCAGAAAGCAAAGATGCCAAGACACCTATGCATCCAACCTGCATTCTAGGTAAATATGAGGTAAGTATGAAAGTAGATCAGAAGCTCTATAGAGGTATGATTGGATCCCTTCTCTGTCTGACTGCATCTAGACCTGATATATTATTTATCGAGTGCTTGTGTGCTAAATTCCAATCAGATCCTAGAGAATCTCATTTAACAGTTGTTAAGAGAATTCTTAGGTGTTTGAAAGGTACTGCTAATCTTGGTCTGTGTTACAGAAGATCACAAGATTACAAACTAGCAGGTTATTATGACGCTGACTTTGCTGGAGATAGAATTGAAAGAAAAAGCACCTCTGGAAGCTGCCAATTTTTGGGTGACAATCTTATCTCATGGTACAGCAAGAAGCAAGCAACAATTTCTCTATCAACCATAGAAGCTGAATATATATCTGCTGTTGGATGTAGCTCTCAGATGATTTGGATGAAAAGTCAACTAGAAGATTTCAACCTTTATGAAAGTAAGATTCCTATCTTCTGTGACAATACTTCTGCTATTTGTCTTTCTAAAAATCCAATCTTACATTCTAAAGCCAAACATATAGAAATTAAATATCATTTCATAAGGGACTATATTCATAAGGGAATATTAAACTTGATTTTTGTAAAAACAGACCATCAATGGGCTGACATTTTTACCAAACCCCTTTCAGAAGATAGATTTAATTTCATTCTGAAAAATATTTGTATGGAATTATGTCCTGAATAAAATAATATTTATTTTCTGTGACTGACTTCAGAACTTTCTGAAATGAATGCTCTGATCAACAACTCTTCAGAAGTTAGAAGAGAAGTTGTAACAGAAGCTATATGAAAAGTTATGAAACATTCTAACGCTTCATGTCCAAGTGTAGTTTAGAAATTCATTAGAACAAACAGCTGTTACATGCATCCTTCAGGAGATGAACACGTGGTGTGTTTCTGAAAGGTCAAACGTGCAAAAGCTACTGATGACGTTCTAGGTAACTGTTGATGATTAGCCATAATCTCACGTTTTCCCTCATTTTTAGCAAATCATTAAATACAAGTAATGATGAGATTCGTTTTTAAATCCGTTTTAATATTTATTTTAATTATGTCTTAAATACTTTTAATTTTAATTCTTAACCTATTTTCTGAAATTAATGCCTATAAATACTTTTTGAAAAACCCTTTTCATTCTTCACTGTCTCTTTCAACTCAAGTTTTTTTTCTGTACTTTTCTCTTAAAACCCTTTTCTTCTATTTCTCATTTCTAAAGAACTTCAATGGCTTCTTCTTCTTCTACCCACTCTGAGCAATACATTATACCTGAAAGGACAACTCTCATTCCGGTAGAAAGTTTGGAAGTTTTGAGTGAGCTAATGGTAGACTTTGAGAATCTCAGAGAGAATGGATTTGACTTGTTCCCTGCTGTGAAGTTTCAAGGTTGGGAAAGCTACTTTGATCGTCTTATTGGTCCATTCTTTCCACTTTTGGTGAAAGAATTATGGATTCACGTCATTGTAACTCCCAATGTTATTCTCTTCTTTGTAATGGGCAAGGAAATATCCATTACAGAAAATCAAATCAGAAGGCTGCTGGGATTTGAAGGACTTGGAGTTACAGGAATGCCCAGTGGAAGAATGGAGATGTCTAGGGTATATTCAGAGATTTTTACCAATGGTCAAGGTTCCTCTAAAGTCAGGGACTTGAAAGACAAATATAAGATTTGGGCAAGGATTATTCATGGATGTATTCACCAAAGGAAAGACACCAGTTCTCCTGATTACATCAACGCTGATCAACAATATTTGTTGTTTTGCCTTGGAACCAATGTCAAAATTGATTTGCCCTACTTGCTTTTTGAACATCTCTGGAACCATGTCAAAGAAACCAGAGAAGCAGAAAGGATGAAGAATCCCAAATCAAAGAGGAATTGGATTCCTATGGGGAGGTTATTATCAGACATTCTGACTGATAATGGTTTGATTGCTCACCTAAAAGAAGCAAATCTTCTGGGGGAGCTTGAACCTATATGTGGGGAGCATCCTCGTATGGTTTTGCACTATCTTGAGAACTGCAAAGAAACAGGATCACCCATTGATCCATCTTGGCTTCAAGGAAGAAATCAAGCTTCTCCTGATGTTGTTCTCCAAGAATCTGTGAAGAGAAAAGTTGTAGAAGGACCTTCTGACACTCCTCAGAAGAAGAAAAAGAAGACAGGTAATCATGCTGAAACTATACCTGTTTATAATTCTGAAAATGTATCTGCATCTGCTGAACCCTCTCAAACCTTAGGAGACTTAGATGTAGACATTTATATGACCTTATCATCTGAACCCCTTGCTGACAACCCTTGTAAAAATCAGTTTTCAATAGATTTAAGTGATTTTGACTCTGATGAACATTCTGACAGCCAATCAGAACCCTCTCAATCAGAACCTCCTGAACCATCTGTTTTTTAACCTATTCCTGCTGAACGTTTTTCAAGACCCCCTCCCAGACCTCTATTACCCAGACCCACTGGATGGTATGATGCTGGCTCTTGGATAATTCCAGGGATAAATGAACCTCTAGCAACCATAAAACCTCATTTCAACCTACCATCTGAGAATATTTTTGCTATGAACCAACCACAGCCTCAAAATCCAATTCCCACTCCCGCTTATACAATAATAATTTCGCCTGATGTCACTCCACCCACTTCACCACAACATACAACACCACTCTCAACTCCTCAAATTCCAGAACAACAAACTTTTGAACAAACTGAAATTGATGAACCATCTGTACCTCATGAAATATCAGAACCTCCTATTTGTGTTAACCAACCTGAACCTGAACTTACAAATAACCCTGAACCCAATAGCTTTTTAAGAACTGTAGTGGACTTTCAATCTCTACAATTCTTGAAAAACAAGACCTACAGAACGGATGTCCCTAAACCCGTTCAACCAGATGTAGATACTTTGTTTCAGAATTTTATAACAAATGTTCAAGCATGGTTACAACCGCTGAAAGAAGATTGCTTCAGAAGCGTGAACACAGCAGCAACAGATCTTCTATGGGAAACCTTCAGAAGAACCTTGGTTGCTGAATCACGGAAGTTACAGGATTTGTGCCATTCTCAGGTGTTGGACAACTTTTCCAAACTTCTGCATGCTTTCAAGACAGGAGCTGCTGACACTTGGAATAAGAAGTCTTCGCTAATGATTGTTGATACACCAGCTGATAAGATGGACATATCAGAAGATGAATCTGAAGAATCCTCTGAAGATTCAAATCCTCTGGCTATTGATCTATTGAATCAACCTTCAGTTAAGGCTGGACCTGAACCTATGCCAACTCTTGCAATGGATCTGGGCACTCTGCTCTCCACCTTTGTGAAGTCTGACTCAACAGTTGCTGCTTCTGAGCCGATTTCTACTGAAGCTTCATCATCTTCTGCTCCTACCTCACTCATTATGGACACTCTGAAAGAGTTAAAGAAGGAAAATGAAGTCTTGAATAAACGCATGGATAAGCAAGATCAAACAAATCTAGAGTTCAAGAACTGGATGGCAATGCAAAATGAATTTGCCTCTGAAATCAAGAATCTTCTGATGGCTCTTGTCTCTAAGAAATCCTAGTTTCTTTTTGTCTCTTTTGGATGTTTTGTTTGTACTTCTGGATATATATTTTTAACTTTTTATGAAATCTTTCAAAATTTCTCATTTATTACACTTTTTGATTATGCCAAAAAGGGGGAGAAAATCTGCATTTTTGAACTAATCATTGTTTAACAATTATGGGACTATGTCTCAGACATTCTAACAAATTTGCAAGAATTACTTCTGTGCAAAAGAATTTTTTTGCAAGTATCATTTTAACTCTGAAAGAATATTCCAGCTAAGATTTATCTTCTTGAAGAAGTTCTGAAGAAATTCAAGAAGGCTGTGTATTACTCTGACTAAATAATCTCAGGATGTCTTGTGCATAGAAATATTCATTTCAGGGGGAGATTCTTATCTCTTAATCCGTTTCTTTTCTTTACCTAAAATAATTTTTGTCATCATCAAAAAGGGGGAGATTGAAAGAACAAGACTAGTTCTGGCCTATCTCAAGAGTTTTGATGATAACTAAATTATATTTAAGATAATTTATGCTCTGATGAATATGTTTTGAATGTCTTAGTTAATGTTCTGACAGAAAAGATTCTAAAGTACTAAGCAAAGATTATGAAGAAGTTCTTTTATTAAAGAACCTTTTATTCAAACGCATCTGCTAACTCTGGTAAGAACCCTTACTTGTTAAATGTATCTTCTAACTTCTAGCAGGCTCCTTGATTCTGAAGATAACTTGAAAGCAAGCGCTGTTCAAAGTTCTTAGCAAACAACGCTCTGCCCAGAAGTTGAATGAAGCATGTTCTGACTTAAAGACATTGGAAGAAAATTCTGAAACAATGTCTAAATCAACTTGTCTTGTCAAAACAAAGGAAACACGTTCTTACATTCTGACGTTTGCTCATTAATGCAAAGACGGCTGAAAGCACTCAAGTGCCTACAACTAGTTTCTTGGAAAATGGAATATTGCAAGGATACACGCAAAGAATTTAATGCTCTCCATTTTCTCTGAAGGCAGAAACGGTCTTATTATTCCTATTATAAGTAGAAGGACATTTATTGCAAGCCAAGAACTTTTGATGTGAACGAAGAAAACAAATCAAATTTTCAAAAGAAGCAAGAAACTACGTGAAAGATCCAAAAGCTCACAAACTCATTGTTCATACATTTGTGTATTAGATTCTAAGTGAAAAATCACAATTGTGATATAGCTTGATTAGAAGCAAACTCTATTTCAATTATCTGTAAAGATTAAACTCCTGTATTTGTTCCTTGAGAGACCAAGTTTGGTCAGATTTCTCAAGCAGACTAGGACTAGATTTAAGTCTTAATGGTGTTAGTCACTTGTAAGATTACTTGTGCATTGTTAGTCACAACAGTTGTTGTGTGATTGTAATCAGTTGATTATAGTAGATTAAGTCCTTGTTGAGAAAGGCGAAATCACCTTGGCGGGTGGACTGGAGTAGTTTGAGTTCAAACGAACCAGGATAAAAATAAATGTGTTATTCCATTATTGTTTGAGCTTTGTATTGAAAACAAAAAGAGTCACTTATTCAACCCCCCCCCCCCCTTCTAAGTGTTTTCTTACCCCTTCAACTATTACAAAAGGTATCATGACTCCTGTAGGGCTTGCTGTAAATCCTGAGTTGACATCACATTTTACAAAAATTCGCTTGTTTTATTGAAAATTGCATTTTCAAAGAACTTCAAAACAGACATAAGCTTTGCATTCTTAAAATAACATTGTTTGCATATGACTATTTGTTCAACAGCAGAGAAATTCGCATGACGAATATCTAGTGAACAAAAACCTTTTCAATAAAAAGGGTCACCTCAAGTGAAAAAAACACTTCCAACCAAGGGGCACGGCATGAGAATTGTCTATCATATGGGGCAGTCAAGTCAAGATTCAAGGAGTCTCTCAAAGATGCCAAATAGCCAGGGGCAGATCTCCATCTGAATCACTTGGGGCATTGGACATGAATTCCAGCAATGAATCTTGTATGATCAAATGAACATCTTCTGGTAGTAAGGCAACACAACACTACCGACAATGACAACTCTCTACACCCTGAGAGCATGGACATAGTCAGAAAATACTACGCATGAACAAAGACCCGCTAGGTTGACACACCTAGGCAAAAATAATGGCATCCCGGCGAACCAAAAAGGTTTGGGAAAAAATTAGGGATAAAAACAAAAAAAGATTTGTACACCCGGCAAGTCGAAAACCTGAAAAGGCGGCTTGGGCAAGAAAGGGTATCCTGGTGGACTAAAAATATGAAAAGACAGTCCAGGCAAAAGTTAGGGATTAAAGCGTACGATTATGTCCCGTCATCTCTTCACTTGCCTACCAGAAGAAGATTTGTCATTTCAATCGGCAATTACCAAGCACCTCATAGGTTGGAATAATACTCGATCCACAAGGCCTCCGCAGGCACCTTCTCCCACAGATAGAGGGGCAGAAAAGTCTCGATGCAAAGTCATTGTCATATCCTCAGCCCGCGTCCCATTAACATCTACACTCCCCGCAGAGTAAGAAAAGGACAGTGGTGTTAATTCTCCCCAACTGAGGCTCGCAACCACGAATGGGTCGGTAAGATTCTCCCCGAGCGGAGTTTATCTATCACTAGCACTGGAAGATTATCCCCAGTGGAGTCTGGAAGATTATCCCTAGTAGAGTCTAAAAGATTATCCCCAGTGAAGTCGCCATTGGAAAATCATCCCCAATGAAGTTCATTCCTTTCACAGACAGAAATTCAATCCCCAACAGGGTTCACTGTCACCAGCAACAGTAATTCATCCCCAGCTGAGTTTTATTTCTCCAAATCAGCAGATCTTCTAGCAGAGTATATACTCCCCACAGAGTCATTTCCTCGTCAGTCCATTCCCCAGTAGAGTTATTCTCTCATGCAGGATTATTCTCCCAATCATCTTCGGTCATTATCTCCAGTGAGCGAAACTCTTTATTCTCCAACAACAGTCAGGGATTTATTTTCCCAAACTCGGACGTACCACAATAGCATTTCATGTTCATATATCATGATATGCGCATACATATTGCATACAACATAATTTCATTCATTTTGAGAACATCATCATACAATGCATGTCATGCATCATATACGATTAACCATGTACCTTTTCAGGAAAGATGGTTATCATCAACAACTTCTACCAAGTTCAAGATTAACTCCGGAAACTAAACAGAGTAATTATCTGCACGATCAAATGCAGCTTTACACGGGTTCGTCACGAAGAAATCTTACACGGGTTTCTCCTAAATGCAGCTTCACACGGGTTTATCCTGAAAAATCTTACACGGGTCCTTTCTCATATATTTTTGAATAAAGTTTTACATGAACTTATCACAAAGTAACCTTACCCAGGTTCCTCCTGAAGTGTTACACGAACTTATCACAAAGTAACCTTACCCAGGTTCCTCCTGAAGTTTTACACAAACATATCTCAAAGTAACCTTACCCCGGTTCATTCTGAAGTTTTACACGAACTTATCACAGAGTAACCTTACCCAGGTTCCTCCTGAAGTTTTACACAAACTTATCCCGAAGTAACCTTACCCAGGTTCCTCCTTACAATTTCCCGATGTAGTTTCACCCAGACTCATCCTGAAGCAACCTTACCCAGGTTCCTCCTTACAATTTCCCGATGTAGTCTCACCCAGACTCATCCTGAAGCAACCTTACCCAGGTTCCTCCTTACAATTTACCGATGTAGTTTCACCCAGACTCATCCTGAAGCAACCTTAACCAGGTTCCTCCTTACAATTTCTCGATGTAGTTTTACCCAGACTCATCCTGAAGCAACCTTACCCAGGTTCCTCCTTACAATTTCCCGATGTAGTTTTACCCAAACTCCTTGCAAAGCAACCTTACCTAGGTTTCTTCCCGGTTCAGATGCAGTTTTACCTAAACTCCTCATGAAGCATCCTTACCTAGGTTTCTTCCCGGTTCAGATGCAGTTTTACCTAAACCCATCATGGAGCAACCTTACCTAGGTTCCTTCTCAGTTCAGATGTAGTTTTACCTAAACCCATCATGGAGTAACCTTACCTAGGTTCCTTCTCAGTTCATATGTAGTTTCACCTAAACCCATCATGGAGCAACCTTACCTAGGTTCCTTCTCTTTCCCGATGTAGTTTCACCTAGACTCATCCTGGAGCAACCTTACATAGGTTCCTTCTATTTCCTGATGTAGTTTCACCTAGACTCATCCTGAAGCAAACTTACCTAGGTTCCTCCTCAGTCCCGATGCAGTTCTACCCAAACTCTTCACAAAGCAACCTTACCCATGTTCCTTCTCGGTTCAGACGCAGTTTTACCCAAACTCCTCACAAAGCAACCTTACCCAAGTTCCTTCTCGGTTCAGATGCAGTTTTACCCAAACTCCTCACAAAGCAACCTTACGCAGGTTCCTTCTCGGTTCAGACGCAGTGTTATCCAAACTCCTCACGAAGTAACCTTACCCAGGTTCCTTCTCATAACCCTACTATCCAGGTTTCTTTTCTCTTATCTCCAGACAACAGTCCACAACACTGTAAGACCTAGACCTATCAAACACGATCAGTTTCACCTTTCCTTAGTAGGTCGCGGTGCAACCTGTACACAACTAGATACGCAGTTCACTTCCGCTTCCTCAAGCTGGAGTTAATTCCTCAGTTGAATAACGGATGACTGAAGTTCCTAAATGTCAGTAGAGATGATTCCTCAGTTGAACAACGGATGACTGAAGTTCCTAAATGTCAGTAGAGATGATTCCTCAGTTGAACAACGGATGACTGAAGTTCCTAAATGTCAGCAGAGATGATTCCTCAGTTGAACAACGGATGACTGAAGTTACTAAATGTCAGCAGAGATGATTCCTCAATAGAATACGGATGACCGAAGTTCCTAAAATTCAACAGTGATGTTTCCTCATTGGAATACGGATGACCGGAGCTCCTAAAATTCTACTTCTCTCAATAAAGATTAGCCCTCCCCAGCGGAATCTTCCTCAATGACAGGTACACAAGCTCTCGCTAAGGAATCTCTTATGCGATCGACACTCCTTCAGATGGCATCTTTAAGCCCATCCCCTCGTCAGCAATTTCCAAATGGCATCTGTAAGCCCATTCCCGACATCACAAGACAATTACCACTTCATGCGAGTGCAAATTTCTGGGCACTCTAGTGTTCAATCCTCTTCCACCTTCGGATCACGAAAGGTACGAAAGCTAATCTAAATCTTCAGGTTTAAGAAGATTGAACAGGGGCAGCTGTTGTACCCCAAAATCTTCCCTCCCATGTTTCTCAAAACATTTCAAGAAAGATCCCCAAGTTGCTCAAGGTAATCCAAGGGTTGGCCAGACAAGCTCTCTCCTAAGGCAGTCTACCTCAAATTAGGGTTTCATGTTGCATCAAGATACTTAAGTCCAAGGGACCCCAAATTCTCAACATTGTCCTAATATTTTCTCAAGATCATC
Organism: Vicia faba; assembly: GCA_948472305.1. Lineage (NCBI taxonomy): Eukaryota > Viridiplantae > Streptophyta > Magnoliopsida > Fabales > Fabaceae > Vicia > Vicia faba. The sequence goes on from OX451740.1 coordinate 490,991,993, forward strand.
CATGTCAAGATTCAAGCCTTGCAGAGGAAGTTTGCTCAGTCAATTGCTCAAAGGCCTGAAAATCGATTGTGCTAGGGCAAAAGTCAATTGTGGCCCACATACATTCAAACTTCAAGACTTTTGGTCAACATCCTCATTTTGAAGTATATTTCATAATTTGATCAATGGTTGATCATGATTCATCAAGGATTGCTCATAATTCATCAAGACTCAAAAGTTGCTAAATTAGGGTTTTGCAGGAAAAGTCAACTCAACTTTGACCAAGCATAACTTTCTCATACTTTATGAGAAATGACCCATCCAAAGCTAATTTTGAAGAGGATGCAATTCCCTACAATACATATGCATCTCCCAAGTTCAAAATATGCACTCACAAGAAGTTATGAATTTGGACATTATAGGTCATTTTGGAAAGTCAACAAAAACACCTTTTGGGTCAAAGCTTCTTACATGAACATGGAAGATCCAGTTGAGATGAAACCAAAGAGGGCTCTTAGGTGACATGCTAAGATTTCTAAAAAGTCCAAGACCACCCTCATAAGGTTAAAATTGAGAGAGATATGCATTGTCAAAGTTGGACAATTTTTGAAAAAATGCATGAAGCAAATATTGACCAAACTTGGATTTTTTCCAAATGGGCCTATCTTTTCAAGTTTAAAACTCATTCCTAAGATGGTCCACGACCTCTAAGCCCACCCATACATTTTTCTACTATTTATTCTATTTATTTTGATATTTTATTCATTAAAATTCAGAATTAAATAAATAAATAATAGAAATAATATAAATTTTGATGTGAATCCATTTTGGGAAAGTTTTATGCTGGTTTATGTCAATTGATTTCATGCAATAACTCTTTAAATATGTCTAGGTTCATCCACATGTGAAAATGGCATAAAATCATCAAATATGGCATTTTTTTCAAATTTTGATCATGGTCTTAAAACACAACATTATGAGGGAGATTATTTCCATGCTTTCTTGTCTCCTCATTCTCCTCTATAAATATAGAGCCATACAAGATTTAAAGGGACGAAAATACTCTCTAAAAAGCTCTCAAAAAGCTCTTCAAAAAGCTCTCTAAAAGCTCTTCAAAAAGCTCTCCAGAAATCAAAGAATTGGTGCAAGCCATATATCGAGGTTTCGGTCTCTCTCAATTGACATCAATCCTCAAACCATCCTCTTGAAGTCCTCAAGAGTATTACAAGGCCCAAGAGTAATCCATAACACGCCTAGCACGCCCCCCATTTGACAACACAGGTTTGGTAAAATTTTAAACTTTGAATCTCTAATTTTAATCATATTTTATGGTATGTTAACGTTTGTTTGAGTTTATATAGAACATTTATGGATGGTTGAATCATAGGTTCCATGCAAGAATCAAAAAACACCATAGTTAGAGCATGAAGCTTTCGAAGATTCGGGCCTAGGGATTTCTGATGATTGCACCCCCTGTTTACTTTTGCTACTAGGCCCATCTTTATTTTCATGTTTTATTCGTTTTGTTTATTTCTTTTAATCCCTTTTTTTATCAATAAACAAATATAAGAATCACATAAAAATAGATTTAGGATTTTTCTTAATTAAATTTTAATTTTAGTTAAAACTTTAATTTCTTTTTGTAAATAACTTAAAAATAATTAGAATAAATAGGTTTTATTACTAACTTAATTATATTTTATTTTTTCCTAAAATAACCAAAGAAATAAAAATAGGTCATGTAATTATTTTTATTATAATTGCATATTTAATTTAGAAAACTTATTTCTTTTATTAAAAACAACAAAAAAACAATTTTTCTTTTAATTAGGTTAGAAGGGTCAAAACCTTAAATTCTCGTCGATCTTAATTCTTCTCGCGCGCTTTATTTTTATTATTCACCATATTGATGTAACTGCCTACAGTTTGTAATAGTTTAATTAGGACGTTTATTTACATTTATCGCTTTATTTTCAAAGGGTTTGTTTTTGGCTATGTAAATACCTGAAGCCTTGTAATAGCGTAGTTTAAATTTCGCACTTTAAATTCCGCAAATTATTAATTGTTAGATGTATGATATAGGGATGCATGACAAGAATGTATGATTAATTTTAAAACAGTTAGATCACCCTAAATGTGCAAAGATAAATAAACTAAAATTGAATCATTCGCACATGCGCACTCCTATGGTACACTCCCACTTGGTTGCCTTCGGTAAATGGTCATTGAGTATAGGATGCTTTAGTGGTCGTCCTCTTGTCTAAAGATCAAAGTTGCCTCGGAAAAGTTGCCTCGGAATTGTTGCCTCGAATAATTGATCTAAGACATTAGGGTTATTACTAAGACGTCCTAACATTGCTTTAGTGACCATGCGTCCCTTTCGAATTGACCCTCAAACTCCAACGACGGTGCTACCTACTCACTAATAGTGGGATAGCGTTGTCTAAAGGAAACAAATACAGAACGATTCTTTTTTCGAGTAGGTAGATTAGTTCTTAAGTACTTGCTCATTCCAAACAAATTTTTCACACTTACACTCCTTTATTAATAAAGTTTTCAAAAACACTTCATTACACTCTTGATGACAGAAGCAAGAGTTAAATCGAAGTCAAAACAAAAACTTTTCAAAGCGCACAAACACAAAGAAAACAATTTTGAAAATGATGAGCAAGTACCTAAGAGCTCGTAGATAACTACGGATAGAAAGGGTGCTAATACCTTCCCTTTCTATAATCTACCCCCCGTACTCAGAAATTTCTCGAAAAAGGAATTTTTCTGTGCTTTTTTCCTTTCCTTGTTGGATAAAATAAAAGACGGTGGCGACTCTTGCTTATCGCGACATTTTGCGAACACAAACGCAAAACGCAAACCAGCAAAATTTCCTTAACGAAATAGGGAAACTACGTCCCGGTTCTGGCCACCGTATCACATGGCCCTATGATTTGCAATAGTCTGAAAGGCAAACTCAAGCTGGAGAGGATAAACTCAACTGGGGAAAACAGGCTCAGCTGGGGAGGATAGACTCAGCTGGGAAGATAGACTATGTCAGGGGAAATCAAACTCAGCTGGGGAGTTATACTACTCGTTGTTTGTTGGGGAAATAAACCATGTTAGGGAAATAAACCTTGTTGATGAGTACTCGATAAACTGCTGATGAGGTAAGTTCTTTGAGTAAGAGATCCATAAGGCTTCTTCTTGCAGGATCAACTTAGTTGGGATAGAGCTTGTCAAGAGATTGAGACTTTGGTTGGAGATTGGTTTATTGTAATTGTCTTATGGGGATAATGTTAATGAAATAACTCTATAGGGATATTCCATATACATTAAAGAGATGCTTGTTACTGCTTAGCAGGACACATGTGCCAAATAGTTTTAATTATGTTCATATGCATATGTTTGTACAATTTTGGTCATTGGACAACTTTGCACTCAAAACAAAAATAAAAAGTTTGCACTTCAAAGTATATTTGTATTGATATTTTTCCCATGAATAGGCAATTTTGTACAAAGAGACGGAGATACTAGTAAGAGGAAAACGTCGAAAACAAAACAAAATTTGAAAACAAAACAAATAGCCATGTGGAAATGATCTCATTGCATTCCAACTCTACTATTGCCCCAATGTCTTCAAATGCCCCTTGCCGTTGATAGAAGTTGACTGGATTGATCTTGGACCGTTTGAACTCAGACCTTGATGATAAAGTTGACTGTGGTGATTCCACGGAACATAGTCATATGCTTTCAATCCTTAACTTTTGCCTGGACCACCCTTTCGGGTTTTCATCCCACCAGGATACCCATTTTTTCCTAAGTCGCCGTTTCGGGTTTTCAACTTGTCGGGTGTACAATCTTTTGCATATATCCCTAATTTTTGCCCAAACCTTTTGGTTTTATGGGATGCCCTTATTTTTCCTAGGTGTGTCAACCTAGCGGGTCTCTTATGCGTAGTATTTTTTAACTATGTTCGCGTTTATAGGATGAAGGAAGTCTTCACCATCCATGGTAGTCAGCATCATGGCACCACCAGAGAAAACTCTCTTGACAACAAATGGACCTTCTTTGGTGGGAGTCCATTTGCCCCTAGGGTCGCCTTGTGGTAGAATGATGTGCTTTATCTCTAAGTTACCAGTTTGATATACTCGAGGCTTGATCTTTTTGTTGAAAGCCTTGATCATACGTTTTTGGTACGTCTAACCATGACAAACAATAGCTAGTCACTTTTCGTCTATCAAGTTCAACTGATCCAATCTCATTTGAATCCACTCGTCTTCGCCTAAGCCTACCTCATTAATAATCCTTAGTAAGGGAATTTGAACTTCCACTGGCAAAACAACTTCCATGCCATAGACTAGAGAAAAGGGAGTTGCTCCAATTGATGTTCTAGCTGAAGTGCGGTAGCCATGTAGAGCAAACGGTAACATCTCATGCCAGTCTTTGTAGGTTACTACCATCTTCTTAATGTTTTTATTGGCCACTTCCACTGCGCCATTCATTTTAGGTCTATAAGGAGAAGAATTGTGATGCTTAATTTTGAATTGAGTTCAAAGTTCTGTAATCATAGCATTGTTGAGCTTAGTCCCATTGTCGGTGATGATCCTTTCAGGGATACCATAGCGGCAGATGAGGTTATGTTTGATGAATTTGGCTACAACGTTCTTGGTGACTGAGGCAAACGAGGAGACTTCGACCCATTTGGTGAAATAATCAATAGCGACCAGAATGAAGCAATGTCCATTGGAAGCGGTTGGCTTGATTTCTCCAATCATGTTAATGCCCCACATTGAAAATGGCCACGGAGCGGTTATGACATTCAGAGGGATAGGAGGCACGTGGACCTTGTCAGCATAGATTTGGCATTTGTGATAAGTCCTAGAGTGTTGATGGTAATCAGTCTCCATGGTTGACCAATAGTAGCCAGCTCTTAGGATTTTCTTGGCCATCGTATATCCACTTGAGTGAGTGCCAAAGAGATCATTGTGCATGTCTTCCATAATTTCCGCTGTCTCCTTCTTGTCCATACATTGGAGTAGAGTAGAGTCATGGTTGCATTTGTATAAGATGTTGTTACTTAGGAAGAATTTAGCTGAAAATCTTCGTAAGAAATTTCTGTCGTTGATGGATGCTCCCTCGGGATACTCTCACGCTTCAAGATATCTCTTCACCTCATGGTACCATGGCTTTTCTGCGCCAGTTCCATGCTCACAGCAGTGCACAAGTTTGTCGAAACTCTCAATCGTAATCATAGGAGCTTAGTTGTCCCATCTGACCTTGAACATTTAAGACATGGTTGCCAAGGCGTCAGCCAACTGATTTTCTTCCCTAGGGAAGTGTTCAAAGGTGACCTCTTCGAAGTAGGGAATCAAAGATAGCACAAAATCCTTGTAAGGGATGAGATTAGGGTTTTTAGTGTCTGAAACTCCTTTTGCTTGGCTGATCACTAGAGTAGAATCCCCAAACACATTCAAATGCTTGATCCTCAAATCGATGCCAGCCCTCAGACCCAAAATACATGCTTCGTACTTGGCCATGTTGTTAGTGCAATCAAAGCATAATTTGGCAGTGAAAGGAGTATGGCAACCTTCAGGAGAGATGATCACAACACCAATTTCGTTACTCAAGGCGTTGGAAGCCCCATCGAAGACCATAGTCCATCAGGATCCATGTTCAGGTTCATCATATGGTCCAGGTTTTGCACAGTCGGTTATTAGCATGATGTTCTCATCAGGGAAGTGGAAGTTCATGGACTGATAATCATCAACAACTTGATGGGCCAAATGATCTGCTAGTACGCTTCCTTTGATGGCCTTTTGTGTTGTGTATTGAATGTCATGCTCAGTCAAGATCATTTGCTATTTGGCTATCCGTCTGGAAAGGGCAGGTTTCTCGAAGATGTACTTGATTGGGTCCATCTTAGAAATCAACAGAGTGGTATGAGTCAACATATACTGTCTTAGCCGGCGAGAAGCCCATGCCATAGCGCATCAAGTTTTCTCGAGCAGTGAATATTTGGTTTGACAGTTGGTAAACTTTTTGCTTAGGTAATAAATAGCATGCTCTTTTCGGCCAGACTCGTCATGTTGGCCTAAAACACACCCCATAGAGTTCTCTAGTACTGTCAAGTACATGATCAAGGATCTTCCTTCAACTGGAGGCATGAGAATAGGAGGTTCTTATAGATATTCTTTGATTTGGTCGAAGGCAACTTGGAATTCATTATTCCATCTAAATACATGATCTTTCTTCAAGAGTTTAAAGATTGGCTCACAAGTGGCAGTCAAGTGAGATATGAAGCGGGCGATGTAATTGAGTCGACCCAAGAATCCTCTAACTTCCTTTTCAGAGTGTGGGACTAGCATTTCTTGGATGGCCTTTACCTTGACAAGATCAACTTCAATGCCTTTATTGCTGGCAACAAAACCTAGAAGCTTTCCAGGTCGTACTCCAAATGTGCACTTGTTAGAATTCAACCTCAACTTGTACTTTTCAGCCTTTCGAATAGCTTGAACAGGTGATCAAGATGTTCCTCCTCAGTTTGTGATCTGGAAATCATATCATCCACATATACCTCTATTTCATGATGGATCATATCATGAAACAAAGCTACCATAGCCCTTTGATATTTTGCCCCTGCATTCTTTAGTCCGAACGGCACGACCTTGTAACAGAAGGTGCCCCATTGCGTAACGACATTTGTCTTCTCCATGTCTTTGGGAGCCATCCTTATCTGATTATAGCCGGAGAAGCCATCCATGAAAGAAAAGACTTTATGCTGAGCAGTATTATCGACCAAGACATCAATGTGTGGTAGAGGGAAGTCATCATTGGGGTTTGCCCTATTCAGATCCCTATAGTCTACGCACATGTAAACTTTTCCGTCCTTCTTTGGAATTGGCACCACATTTGCAACCCATTGTGGGTAAGATGTCACAGCTAGGAACCCTGTATCAAATTGTTTCATCACTTCAGCTTTTATCTTTTTAGACATATCAGGCCTCATGCGATGAACTTTTTGTTTGACAGGAGGACAATCTCCTTTTATCGGCAAACGATGAACTATGATGTTGGTATCCAACCCTGGAATATCTTCATAAGACCAAGCAAATACTTCCACATAATCATGCAACATCTGAACCAACCTGCTCTTGACACTGCTTTCCAAGTTAGTGTCGATCTTGACTTCTCTCTTATTTGTCTCAGTACCCAGATTGATGACTTCAACTGACTCTTTGTGCGGCTAAATAGCTTTTTCCTCTTGTAATAGAAGTCTGGATAGTTCTCTCGGTATTTCACAATCTTCCTCGCCTTCGTCTTCGGCTTTGTTAATTGGACATTCAAAGTCATAATCGGCAATAGTAGAGTCATTGGCAATAAGATCCAGAGTGGATGAGGACCTGCAGGAGTGTGTGGGTGTGTGAGTGTGTGTGTGTGTGTGTGTGTGTGTGTGTGTGTGTGTGTGTGTGTGTGTGTGTGTGTGTGTGTGCATGTAAGATACATGGCTATTTTGAAAAATGTATTTGAAAGAAAGACAATGAACACAAAGATTTGAATGCAAAAGAGTCCAATGATTTGTATTGAATGATCATATGATTAGATAAATATAAATAAAACAATTGACAAACGGACCAAAATGCCCCAGGCCAGGCACATGGCATAAAAGTCATTGTTTAAATATTACAGACAAAATGTTCTTGAGTTGAAAGAAAAGCAATAAACAAGTAGATTACTCCTCAATGAAGGAGATGGGCATGAAGTCCTTTGCATGCCAATTATTCAGCTCCATTGTAGTAGGATACACCTAACCTTCAAATGCAGCTTCTTCATCAGAATCACCTACAGTTTTAACTTCATGGCTTCCAATGCAGAGAGGTGGCTTTCCTGCACGAGCGTGCCTCACTTCCTTCTAGGCCTTGACGATGAAACCCAAAACAAACTTGTCTGCTTTGAATGGTATATCAAGGAGTTTCCCCCAAGTATCACAACTTCCTTCTTCAATTACCGCACGAGTGTCTTTGACTAAAACCATCTTCGGCATAGCCTTAACAGCTTTAGATTCATCAGAGGAACATTTGGTAGCAGCAACCATTGGTGGCACAACTTCAAAGGCTTGACACGGGGTCTCAATGAATTCTCCATCCATCTCTACATATTTGAACGAGTTAAGGTGGCTTACCATAAACTCTTCCTCTCCACAGACAGTGACAATTCTTCCCTTGACAGGGTACTTAAGCTTTTGGTGGAGAGTTGAGGTTACTGCCCCAGCTTTATGGATCCACAGGCGACCCAACAAACAGGAATAGGCAGGACGGATATCCATGATGTAGAAGGTGGAGTTGAAGATTTATGAGCCTACCTTGATTGGAAGATCTACTTCCCCATGAACTATCCTTTTTTATCCATCGAAGGCCCTTATGATGATATCACTTGGTTTCAAGACTAAACCTTCACAGTCTAAGTGGTCTAACGCCCTCTTGGGTAGTACGTTCAAAGAAGAACCAGTGTTGACTAGAACATGTGCTAAGGTGGTCCCCTTTCACTCGACAGAGACATGTAGAGCTTTATTGTGGTTCTTCCCAAGCGGTGTTAGGTCAGCATCTAAAAATCCCAAGCCATTATCAATCGTCAAGCTAGCCATGCAATTCTCAAATTGGTTCGTTATGGTCTCATGGGGGACATGAGCCTTTTTCAAGAATATGATTAATGTCTGAGCATGGGCATCGGAACATAGTAGCAACAACAACATAGAAATCTTAGAAGGGGTTTGCCCCAACTGTTCCACAATCTTGAAGTCACTCCTTTTTATTATCTTCAAGATCTCGTCCATCTCACGAGCAGAGGGTTCTCCATCAGCAATGTCCTTTGCGGGTATTTCTATCACGACCGACTCAACAACTTTCTCTTTCCCTCTGTTATTAGTACTTGGCTTAGCAGCTGTAATGCGGATAGGTGTCTTTGTAACAACTGGTGGTGAGATATTGGGTGAAAATATTCTCCCAGTTCGAGTTACCTTACTTGAGCCAGATATGTTACCAACATTGTCAGCTTTTTCCTCTTCGATCCAAGCGTCTTATTTTATCCCATGGTAAAACACCTCAGCACCATAGTTCCATGGCATTGCCTTGTTTGAAGAATAGGGAATTGGTCCGACATTGGTAATTGTTAAGGGAGCAACAGTTGGTTCATTTGAAATCCTGATAGGACCTTTGGAGGAGATCCTAAGAGGCTTGTTTGAGATGGTTATTATGGAGAGATCTTCACATTTGTTAGTCACACTTTTGGAAAATGGGGTCTTCTCAAATAGAACTTCGTGGCTATCCATCGGGCGTTGAATGCCTTTCTTCAGTTCTTCGCACCCATTGAGTTGTTTATTACAGCAAACACAATCTTTTACACAGCCAGGGAAGATCCCAGCTTTCAACAGATTCTTTTTTATGATATTCAGCGGAGTAGTCAAGTCTTCAACAGAGGCAACAAAAATTGTATCTTCAAGAGCATTAACACCCTTGTCATGCTTTGGCATAGGCGCGGTGATTACATTCGGAGTTGGTGGAGGATCAAATTCAATATTCTTGTTATCGATCAAATCCTGGATTTTGTTCTTCAAGGCCCAACATTGGTCAGTCTCATGTCCGGGGCTACTTGAGTGGTAAGCACAATTGGCGTTCGGATTATACTTTGATGAAGAGGTATCAGGGTTGGCAGGAGGATCGTGCAATTTCACCAAATTAGCCTTGAGCAAGTGTTGTAAGGCTTGAGATAATGACATGCCTAACCTCGTAAATTGGCTTCTTGGAGTTTCAAACCGTTGGTGATTAGCAGATGGTCTTTGAGTAGGAGTTGGATTGGAGATTCAGACAGCATTAACAGATGGATGATCATTCTTCTTGGTATAGGCCCTTGCCCCGTACACATAATTGATTTCTTTCTTTGCAACAAAAGGTTTCTTTACAGGATTTGAAGAGGAGGCAGATGCCATGGGAATCTTCCCACTTTTATGTCGCTTTCAACTCTTTCACCGGTTAAGATTAGCTCGGTGAAACCAGAAGAAGAACAGCCAACCAATAGATTAAAGAATGGACTAGATAAGGTGCCCATAAACATGTCAATGTGCTCCCTATCAGTCAAAGGTGGTTGAACCCTACTGGCGAGGTCTCTCCACTTTTGTGCATATTCTTTAAATCCTTTGTTCTTCCCCATTGTCATATCTTGCAACTGAACCCTTGTTGGCGCCAAGTCGGTGTTATACTGGTACTGATGGTAGAAGGCGGTAGCTAAGTCTTCCCAAGTATTGATACGGGAACCATCCAACTGGTAGAACCACTCTAGTTGTGTCCCGGCCAAGCTCTCTTGAAAAAAGTGAACCCGGAGCTTCTTATCAGTGGTGTGCGGCTGTATCTTGCGCACATAAGATTTCAGGTGAATTTTTGGACAAGAAACTCCATCGTACTTTGAAAAGACTGGTATTTTGAATTTGTGGGGAATAACAACCCTAGAGATCAAACTTAAATCATCAAAATCTAAACCGGGGACGGCTTGGATCTCGACAGCCTTCAATCTGTCTTCTAACTGCTTATACTTGACATCGGTGGGTGGATACTGCTCGTTAAAATAATCATCATCAGACGCTTGATCATTAATACAGTCAGCCTGGGTACTCTTAACTTCACCAATCTGATTCACGTCTTCTTCAGATGAGTCTTCACTACTGGGATCTGACAAACTTGTTCTTTGAACCTTCTTCCCATGTTGACCAGTGCTCTCTTCTTAGGTTTCTTCTTAACTGCTAGCAATGCCATCATATCTTGCTGTCCCTTGGCTAGGGCCAGTAGAGTCTCTTGGAATTGAGAGTTTTATGCCTGAAGATCCTTCACAGTTTTCTCTAGATCCATCTTGCTTAAATTAACAGCAGAAAGATAAGGAAACCTGTTGTGCGAAAACCTGTCATGTTATGATGCATGGAATGTATATGCAAATGATTTCAAGGATTTCTGAAATTTAAATTTGTATATACAAAAGAATGAACAAACGTCAATTTTCATTAGTTAGTACAAAAGGATTACAACATGCCTCTTGGGCTTACAAAATAACTCTTTGAGATAAAAAGACTGAATGCATCCTCTTCGGTGCAAGGTAGGCGTTCACGCTTTTCTCCTCATGTAACTGCTTTGTAAGCTCCAAGACTCTCTTCTCACTAGCGTAGAATTGAGCTTCAAAAGTATCTCGTTCTTCCTTTAGCTTAATCCAACCCTTTTGCAAGTCTTCAAGAGAGGTAGGCATGTCGAGATGGAGGATAGTGTACGAGACATCTCCTTCCACCACAGGTTCCATGATAACTGGTAAGGTGGAAGGATAAGGCATCACAATTTTTTGAGCACGAGCTCGTACCCACCTAAGATAGGGATCAAGGGGAATGGAATTCTTGTGTCCCAGCGTCTTGCTATCCACTTTTCTCACCATCCTCCAAGCTCGTATAAACCTCTAGCGGTAACCTTGATCATCACTCTCATAGTCGAATACCACTCCTTGGATGAGCATCTCATGTGGACCATCTTTTCGGGCGTAACCAAATTGTCGTAAGGCTAAACAGGGGTTGTAAGTGATACCTCCCCTAATGCCAATCATAGGGACATTAGGGAATTCCCCACAACGGTCGATGATAGTAACATTCTCCAAGGATCGAGAACACCAATGAAAATCTGAATGTCTGAGCATCATCAACCTATGGGACCACCTCAAACCTTGCTCGTTCTTCAACACAGATCGGGGAAGATGCAAAATAAACCATCTGGCTAAAAGAGGAGTGCAACACATGAGGGCTCCTTGATAACGAGAAATCGTATCATATAATTACTGCATTTTTTATCGATTTTCATAATGCATTAACTCGTTTAACTCCCGATTGTTCTGAGTTTTTGTGTCTTTTCAGAGGTACAACATGTTTCAAATCAAATCAGTGAAAAAGGATCACATGAAGGAAGTTAACCAAGAATCAGAAGAAAAAGAACTAAATCTGCAAAATCTGCAGATTTTGTTGTCATGACGACCGTCACACCCCATGACGAGCGTAACGCGCTCACAACTTGAAGGACGCTCGTCACACATCATTGACGAACGTAACGCGCTATTTAAGCGCATTACAACCGTCACCTCCTCATGACGACCGTCACACGCTTATTTCAACGTTATGCATAATAGGAGACGTGGGAAACGTAGTGGACGGTTCTCTTCTCCTACAATTCCTCAACTTCCAGCAACGTACAGTCCGAGTCTTCCTCCACTCAATCAGTTCCTAAATTCTCTCAACTGCAAAAATCCTCTTCTATAAATAGGAGGCATTTTAATGGAACAGGGTCAGAGATTTTTCTACAGAGCCAAACTTCTGCCTTTCTGCATTATTTTATTTTTATTTGCTTTTGAACCATGTTATACCTACTATAACTTTTAGTTTCCAAAATTAGTTCCAAGAGTGTTAGTTCTTCATCTAAGAATTAACACGGTCATATATTTTAATTAATTGCAAGGAATTTGTACGCACTCAAGATTACCACAGCAACATTATTTACAGGTTTTTATGCAATTGGTTTTTATTATTCTTATGATATGTTATTTATTTTTATGAATTGTATTTCAAGTTGCATGGTTACTAAATATATTATGTCTAGCTAAATTCGTTTGTACCGGTATGTGACTCCTAAGCACTGAAGGAATTCGGTGATAACTTGGCTAAAAACTTTTATAAATAATTTCCGGTTTCCAATTTCCATATTTAATTTAACTACCCTTGTCACGAGAGTGAGAGGATATTTAACACGATTTTGCCACGAGAGTGGGAAATTAATTAAGGCAAGAACCTGCATGCGAGAGCTGGGGTTCGACCCAGATAGTGGTAACGAAACATTAATTTTTAAATACACGAGAGTGTTTTAACAAATTAATTAAACTCAAGTTGTTTTCAAAAAGTGTTATTAAATTTAAAGTGCATCCACTAGGTTTAGTAGCATAACTTATTTCATGAACACGAGAGTGTATGTCTCAGGTTTTTAAACAATTCATTTTTACCGAAATACTTTATATGCCAAGCGATTCACCGAACTCCCGAAGTCAGACTATCATATACCGGTATAGCTATTACTATTGTTTTTAATTAAACTATTCCCCCCCCCTAAAACCAAATATTCATCGCTTAGTTAAACAATTGTAACATTAGATCGTATGCGATTGATCCTCAGTCTCTGTGGGTTCGATAATCATTTAAAACTAGAACGACTAAACTGTATACTTGCAGTTAGTATCCCAATAGACTCATAAAGTCCCGATCAAGTTTTTGGCGCCGTTGCCGGGGACTGATTAGTCAATTAAGTACGATTCTTCTGTTGCACGTTTAGACTAGGCAACAGAAACCCTTTTTCGATTTGTATGCCAAGGACTCATTCACAAGGCGAACCACTTGACAAATCGACGGACAAACCTGAACGCATCCTTTCCATAAGACGAACAGTCAGGGATTACTGTTTAAATCACACTATTCCTTTACCCAAACCCAAAATCAAGATTGATTCCGAAACAGATTCTAATTCTTCCTCTGAAACCGAAATTAATCCAGAAGTAGACATGGCCGAAGAACGAAGGACCCGTCCACTGAAGGAGTACGCAGCTCCATCACAACAAGAACCCCACAATAGCATTGCTGCTCCAGCAATTAATCGAAATGATTTTGAGTTGAAACCGTCATTGATATCATCTATCCAACAACGCCAATTCTCTGGAAATCCTACCGAGGATCCAAATGAACATCTTACAAAATTCGTTCAATTTGCCGACACAGTTATAGCAAATGGTGTTAGTAAAGATGCAATAAGATTACGTCATTTTCCTTTCTCGCCAAGAGATAGAGCTTGGGCTTGGTTGCAATAGTTGCCGTCAAATTCCGTTACTACGTGGAAAGGAATTAAGACTGTATTTTTAGCACGATACTTTCCCCCAAGCAAGATTGCTGCATTAAGAGCTCAAATCAACGGATTTAAGCAGAAGGATACTGAATCTCTATTCGATGCATGGGAACGCTACAAAGATATGATGCGAATATGCCCACATCACGGATTAGAAAACTGGCTGATCATCCACACGTTTTATAATGGACTCTTGTACAACACAAGACTCTCTATAGATGCCTCCGCAGGTGGTACACTGATGGAGAAGCCTTACGACGAAGCTAACCAACTCATTAAAAATATGGCTCAAAACCACTATCAGTGGGGAGGAGAAAGAACACCTGTGGAGAAAACTCAAACCAAAAGTGGGATGTACGAGATTAGTAGCCTAGATAAAGTTAATGCTAAGGTAGATGCTCTTACCAAAAAGATAGAAAGCTTGACCTTACCTCCTGCAGCCGCCGTGGCTGCAGTTACCCCAAACTGCGAAGTTTGTGGAGTTCCTGGTCATGTTGGAACCGAATGTCAAATCCTAGCAGGAATATCAGTTGATCAGGTGAATTACGCTCAAGGTAATCCTTATGCTAATACCTATAACCCTGGTTGGAAGAACCATCCTAACTTCTCGTACAAGAACAATAATGCTTTATATGCACCTGGCCAAGCACCTGCTGTACCTCCAGGCTATCAAAAACCCGATGTTAATGTTCCTAACATTTCTAAGAAATCTAACCTTGAAATCCTAATGGAAAATTTTATCGCTAATCAAGCTCAACAAAAAAAAGAATTCCTCAATCAAAATGTTCACACCGGTGAACAATTAAAGCTATTAGCAAATAAGGTAGATGCCCTAGCGACTCACAATAAAATGTTAGAAACCCAAATCTCCCACGTAGCACAACACCAAGCTAGTTCTGCCGCACCTGCTGGTACGTTTCCTGGACAGCCATAACCCAATCCTAAAGGACATGCTAATGCTATCACATTACGAAGTGGGACAACACTTGATGGACCGGTAGATCCTAGACTCCAAAACCCGACCATGTATGAGAAACCTGAAAAGGAAGCAGAGAAATCGAAAGAACAATCTGAGAATGTAGAGGAAGACGAGAATGAGAACAGAGAGGTTTCAGAAAAACCTTATGTACCTCCACCGCCATATAAACCACCAATTCCATACCCTCAAAGACTTGCAAAATCCAAAAACGAGGGGCAATTCAAGAAATTTGTAGAACTTCTGAAACAATTAAACGTTACTATTTCGTTTACAGAAGCTATAACCCAAATGCCGTCATATGCTAAATTCCTAAAAGAAATATTATCTAATAAGAAAAAAATTGTTGAAAACGAAACCGTTATGCTAACTGCCGAATGTAGCGCCATAATTCAAAATAACATGCCTCCAAAGCTAAAGGATCCTGGTAGTTTCTCCATACCATGTGTAATTGGAAAATCTGTCATAGACAAAGCTCTATGCGATTTAGGAGCAAGTGTTAGTCTAATGCCCTTATCTATTTGCGAGAAGCTCAAACTAGGTGACATGAGACCTACCAAGATGTCCCTACAACTAGCCGACAGATCAGTCAAATTCCCTGTTGGTATGCTAGAAAACATTCATGTCCGAATAGGACAATTTTACATACCTACTGACTTTATAATAATGGACATAAAGGAAGATTCAAACATTCTCATCATATTAGGAAGACCATTTTTAGCCACTGCAGGAGCCATTATTGACGTTAAGAAAGGAAAGCTTACCTTCGAGGTAAGAGAAGAAAAAGTAGAATTCATTCTTTCCCAATTCTTCAAAGCCCCTGCTATAGATGACTCATGCTGTTTCCTAGATATTATTGATGAATGTGTCAAAGAACTAGAAAGCCAAGAAGACACCTATTCTGGGATGTTGAAAATTCTGACACTAACTATCTTCAAGGACGATGACTGGAAACAAGAATATCAAGATGCCAACCTAAGCGAATGGTTCGCCTTAACACCCGATCCTACCCCAACTGATAAGAAAACTGGTATAGAACTTAAAACGTTACCCAAAGATCTAAGGTATGAATTTTTAGATAAAGAACTCGAACGGCCAGTTATAGTCAATGCCAATTTAGGGAAGATCGAAACTGAAAAACGTCTTAATGTGTTAAGGAAGTATCCAACCGCGTTAGGATATAATATATCATATCTAAAAGGAATAAGCCCTTCTCTTTGTATGCACCGCATTATGCTAGAGGAGGACTGCAAGACTTCTAGAGAACATCAAAGACGAATAAATCCTATCCTAAGTGAAGTCGTAAAGAAAGAAGTGCAGAAACTACTAGAGGCGGGCATCATATACCCAATATCAGATAGCAACTGGGTCAGTCCAGTTCACGTAGTACCTAAGAAAGGAGGTGTTACGGTTATAACAAACACAAAAGGCGAATCGGTGGCACAACGTACCCAAACAGGATAGAGAATGTGTATTGATTACAAAAAACTAAATAAAGCTACGCGCAAGGACCATTTCTCATTACCATTAATAGATCAAATGCTCGAGCATTTAGCCAAACATTCCCATTTTTGCTATCTTGACGGATACTCAGGATTCTTCCAAATTCCCATTCATCCTGATGATCAAGAGAAAACTACGTTCACATGCCCCTATGGTACCTTTGCATACCGAAGAATGCCATTTGGACTATGTAACGCACCTGCAACTTTCCAACGATGCATGATGGAGATTTTTGCAGACTTTTTGGACGGAATTATGGAAGTATTCATGGACGATTTTTCTGTCTGTGGAGAAAGTTTTGACGGATGTTTATCAAATCTTGAACTAGTACTGAAACATTGTGTCAATGTCAACCTAGTGCTCAATTGGGAAAATGTCACTTCATGGTGAGACAAGGAATTGTGTTGGGTTCCATTGTATCAAACAGAGGAACTGAAGTCGATAAAGCAAAAATCGAAATTATCAAAAACCTTCAACCACCCAAAACAGTTAGAGAAATAAGAAGTTTTCTAGGACACGCTGGTTTTTACCGACGTTTTATAAAAGATTTCTCTAAAATCACTAAGCCACTAACTGAATTATTAATGAAAGAAGCTGAGTTTATTTTCGACGATAAATGCTTAAACGCATTTGAGACGCTTAAAGAAGCCTTAATTTCAACACCTATAATGCAACCTCCTGATTGGAACCTACCATTTGAAATAATGTGTGATGCGAGCGATTATGTTGTAGGCGCAGTCCTAGGACAACGTAAGGATAAAAAGCTTCACGCTATCTACTACGCAAGCAGAACACTCGATCTCGCACAAATGAATTACGCCACTACAGAGAAGGAACTCCTAGCTGTTGTATTCGCATTGGACAAATTTCGTTCCTACTTAGTAGGCGCCAAAATCATTATTTACACGGATCATGCTGCGATCCGATAATTGCTAAGTAAGAAAGACGCCAAACCACGACTACTCAGATGGATCTTACTCCTACAAGAGTTTGACTTGGAAATAAAAGACAAGAGGGGGACTGAAAACATGGTAGCGGACCATTTATCAAGATTGGATGGAATCCAAACCGAGAGTGTTCCCATAAACGAAGATTTCCCATATGAACGCCTTATTGCTAAACTAGAGATAGCTCCTACCGACAATTTAGATCAATGCAATGAACAATTAACAACTGCGATAGTAAAAGCCATTTGTACCAACACCACATTACCATGGTACGCTGATTTCGTTAACTACTTAGCCGCCGGTGTTCTACCACCCGATTTAATGTACCAACAGCGGAAGAAATTCTTTCATGATCTTAGACACTACTTTTGGGATGAACCACTACTCTTTAAAAGAGGCACCGATGGTATCTATCGTTGTTGTGTCCCTAACGATGAAATAGACGACGTCATTGCTCATTGCCATTCCGCCCCTTATGGTGGATACGCTAGTACATCGAAAACTTGCGCAAAAATACTTCAAGCTGGTTTCTTTTGGCCTACTTTATGGAAAGACGTCCACGTAGAAATTATGAACTGCGATAGATGTCAGCGCACAGGAAATATATCTAGACGTGACGAAATGCTGCAAAAAGGGATTCTCGAAGTAGAAATTTTCGATGTATGGGGAATTGATTTCATGGGACCGTTCCCCGCATCCTTTGGAAATAAGTATATATTGGTAGCTGTTGACTACGTATCAAAATGGATTGAAGCCGTCGCTGCACCCACAAACGATACACGAGTAGTACTTAAATTATTCAAGCATGTTATCTTCCCACGATTCGGTATACCAAGACTAGTAATTAGTGATGGCGGTTCCCATTTTATCTCTAGAATTTTCAAAAAACTACTTTCAAAATATGGCGTTAAACATCGCATAGCCACACCATACCATCCTCAAACGAGTGGACAAGTGGAAGTGTCAAATAGGGAAATTAAACAAATCCTTGAGAAAATCGTAGCCACATCCAGAAAGGATTGGTCCTCCAAGCTAAATGATGCTCTTTGGGCATATAGAACAGCTTTTAAAACCCCTATCGGAACAACGCCATTTAAATTAGTTTATGGAAAATCTTGCCATTTGCCAGTAGAATTAGAACATAAAGCTTACTGGGCCATTAAAACTCTTAACTTAAATTACAAGACTGCTGGCAAGAAACGAGTATTAGATATCCATGAATTAGAAGAATTATGTTTAGACGCTTATGAAAATGCTAGAATCTATAAGGAGAGAACAAAAAATGGCATGATAAGCGTATCTCACGGAAAGAATTTAAGGAAGGAGACATTGTACTCCTATTCAACTCTAGACTGAAACTCTTCCCGGGTAAATTACGTTCCAGATGGTCTGGACCATTCGAAATTAATAAAGTTTTCCCAAGTGGTGCAGTAGAAATTAAAGGAAATTCCATCGAACCATTTATAGTCAATGGCCAGCACTTAAAGCACTATTTTAACGTCGAAAATCTATTCGGCTTATCTGCAGTTAAGTGAGCCACCTACCCTGATACCTAACTGAATAGGTACTGTCTGTCGAGCCATCGACATAAAACAAAAGCGCTTCATGGGAGGCAACCCATGTTTTCTTTTAATTATTTTTGTTGTTTTGATATGTTTTTATTTTTATTTTTTCTTAATCTTTAAAATTTTCATGTTGCATCCCTTACTCCTTTTTACTTCTTTTTTTTATTTTAAACTTCTTTTTCTTTTGATTTAACTTCGAAACTTTAACCTGATAATACTAACTTAGTTTTTCATACATTTATTAAACATTTTCAGGGGTAATCCATTAGCTTTAATATTTAGCTCCATGGCACGCATGAACTACATGAACATAACCTTGAGAGGCAGGCATCAGAGAATGCGCTTTGAGGATCTAGTTGAGTGTGAGATGTGTCCTACCATTTATGCTGACGACCATGCTATGACTGCTTTAGGCATCCGTGAGAGTGTTATGTATCTGCTACACCTAATAGGTTGGGACGCTGCTCCAATTCGGAGACGCTATTGTACCTATCATAAGTTGACCCTTGAGTTCTTGAGCACACTGAGCTATCTACCAAATCATGGGTTAGGTTTCAACCGCGGGCTGATCACCTTCAGACTGTTTTATATGGACTACCGCTACAATCATAGGGAGTTTGTCAACCTGTTAGGATTCCCTAATGGCCCTGATGTTATCACCATGACCCAAGAAGACCTATTGCTAGATATTGACCTTGATTTCTTCTGGGGTAGCATTGTTGGAAACAACCATCCCGAGCCATCTGACCTTTACTCGGAGTCCATCCACAACCCTGCTATCAGGTACTTCCATAAGATCATTGCCCACACCCTTTTTGGAAAAGAGCAGAATGTTACATCAGTGTCACGTGATGAGCTTTTCATCATGTACTGTGCTTCTCAGAACCGTCCACTAAATGGTGCCACCTATATGCTTGCTAATATGGAACGTATTATACAAAAACCAAATGTCCCAATCCTCTTAGGTGGGTTAGTCACTATGATCTCCAATGCCATTGGACTCCGAAGGCCTATGTTAGGATCAAGTCCGCACTATGGAATTAAGCCAATGAATATTGAATTTTGCTTCAACACTAGTTTTATAGGAAATCTTGGGCCGAATGAATTTGAGATGCTAATTAACCATGAAACTGTCCACCAGTTTGTACTCCCAAACCCTATCACTAGTGTCCACAATAGAGAAAATTGGCTTTTTGATCTCCACCATCCTCCTACACCGCCTTTGTCTCCTTCCACTATTGACATCTATGAAGTCCCAAATACCTCTCGAGATGCTGAAGATCCTGAAATACCACCTGGCTACCACCAGTTTCCTAACCCATGGGAGCAGCGTGTAGTTTCCACTGAGTCCACCTTCCAAGCTCCCGAGATACCACCACCACCTCCACCTACAGTCACCCTCGACTCTTTGAATGCAAAAATAACCAGAATGCAGGGTGAGCTTACATCTTTACGTGTGGATTTCATTGCTTTTATGGATTTGGTGACAGACCAACTGGATTTCATGCACCAACATTTGTTCCCTACTCATCGTGGCTAGGAGTTGCCGTTGTTATGCTGATTTGTTTCGCTCTTGCATTTGTATACACAATGAGGTCACTGTTTAGTTTAAGTGTGGGGGAGGAACCTAGTTTGTTTTAGTATTTTATTATTATTTTGTGCATTTAGTTATTATTTACTTCAAATTCCAAACAATTTTACTAGTTAATGAAATTTTAATTATTCATCAAGTTTCAATTCTATTGTCTTACTGCTATTATTTCATTTTTAACAAAGTTTATTCTTTACAATTTTTTAGAAACATACATTTTCTTTCAATATTTCAGTTTATTTTTCATTTTTATTAATTTTACTGTGTGTTACATCAGATATTAAATTTACTGTTCATATTTTTTGCAAAATTTTGTCACACGATGTGTGTTGGAAATATTGTGCATGTTTATTGTGTTAGAGTTATAATATTGGAAATTAAAGTGTTTCGTTCATTCCATGAATTTAATTATTTGGATCTATAACGCTCGTAACGTCCCCATGACTAGCGTAACACGCGTTTCACCGTGTTATGCCCGTCAGCCCAATGTGACAACCGTCACGCGCGCCAATTAGCAGATTCTGCTATTACAGAAGTCGTTCCCCCTTCCTCTCATTCTTCCCTTTACCCCCAAAACCGTAACATACCCATTCAAATTTTCTCTCAACTTCCAACACTCCAACACTTAAACTCCATAAACCCACTACTCAATCCACATTCCAAACCATTTTCACGATTCAATCTTTTGCATGCACTATGGCCAACAATCAGCAAGTCCCCAATATCACTTTCAGATCCGGCGAGCAAGGTGAAACCCAACGACTCAAATTCCAGAAGTTCCAACGCCGCAGTTTCCAACCTACACGGTATGTTGACCTTGATTGTTTAAGGAATTTGGGACTGCTAGACAGCGTCCGACAACTTTTGCAGAGTGTGAACTTAAGGAACCTGTTCCGCGAACCGCAACCCATTTACGAAACTCTCACCTTTGAGTTTCTGAGTTCCTTTGCATACATTACTCCCTATGGTGCCACGAACCAACTCTCAGGCGTAGCCAAATTCCATATGTTTGGCACTGAGCATCAGTTGTCCCAAACTGACATCGCACGGCTGTTCGATTTCTGTTCTAACGAATGTGTTCACCTCCGGGTGCCGGATAATTTCGGTGAGGAAGCTTTTAACTTATGGCACAGTATGACGAACATTCGTGTCGGATCCTATGACCACCTCAACGCCACACATATTCATAATTCGGTTATCCGATACTTTCACCGCATCCTCTGCAACACCATCTTCGCCCGTGACAGCAACCACAAGCTCAACTCCAAGGAGCTCTTCTTCATGCATTGCGCATTCACTGGCCAGAAGATCAACGCTGCCCCATTTTTACTGGCCCATATTCACTCTATTTGTGCTAGAGGCGGAAAACCCTTCTATTTCGGAGGGCTTGTCACTTCTCTTGCCATAGCCCTGAATTATGGGGCCGCTCTCGCATATATGTCTTCTATGGCACCGACTTTGCTGAATCTGGACCACTGCAAGGCTGCACACCTCATTTATGAGCGGGGGATGGCAGATTCCATCCTGTGATCAGAAACATTGTTTATCATAACATCACTTTGCCTTGCAGGGACCGAATCGATCCACAAAACAGAGCTAACTGGTTATTCAATCTTGCAGCTCCCGAGGGGCGTGTTCCTACTCATGAAGACCAGCCTAATGCCCCCGCAGACGAAATGCAAGAAAAGCTGGACAGTGCTGCCCCCGTCCACAATACTCCAGGACCTTCATCTAGACCACCTCCTTTTACTCTTGAAGACGTTCTCCGCTCCATCCATCAGCAAAACCAAATGAGTGCCGCACTTGAAAGAAGACAACAGGAACAATATGAGTATTTATGCGCACAAAACACTCAGATTCTGACTGGCCAGTGGAGCATGAATGAGAGGTTGGACGAGGCCCTGTCGGAACTCAACACCTTAAGGTTGGACATCAGCACCCTTGGCTACCAGGACACTGACACAGAAGCCACTCCTACCAGGCGCTCTCGCACCAGGAGTAGAGGACGTGGCCATCAGTAGCTTTCTTTATTTTCTAAGTAGTTTACTTTTTCTGTTTCATTTCCTTTATGTTTGTTTTTTTTTGTATTTGTATTTCCTCGCCTATATACCGCAACATTGAGGACAATGTCGGATTTAGTATGGGAGAGGTACCTTTCCATCTTCCATAAACAAGTAAATTTTTATGATATTTCTCAATTCAAATTCTTCGCTTTATTTAGCCATATCGAAAATTTTTACTTTATCTTCGCATTCGCCCGACATACCTATTTTAACGAAATCCCAGTTGGGGAAGCCGAAAACGATTCAACAAGATCGATACAGTTATGACACCATAGACTTCCTACTTACGCGATCCGTTTCAATAACCATTATACCTATATCTTGAGTTTTAGTTCTAAAGTAACCCCTAGTAGTTTATACTAGCAGTCAACACCGTCTTGACACAAACCACATAGAGAATCGATGAATATAAGTGCTTGATGCCTGATCAATGAAATATCCTTCTCATCTCGCTGCTAAAAGAAAAGAAAATTTTGTGCACCAAAATACAAGGTCACATATAAGAGTTGAACAAATAATGAAGGAACCCACTGTTGGTTAGTTCAGAGGTATCTGGTTCTGAACTTGGTAGGGGGTATTATGGCTCGATCCCCCACAACCTCCAATTTGGATAACATATGTAGGGTTGCCACATTCGTGTACCAGACCCCGTTCTAAAAGGATCAAAGTCACTAACCGGTTACTCCACTACGTGCGTGCTAAGGCAAAGGGCTTAATGTGATTGCGCCAGAACAAAACCGGGTGAAATAGATACGAGAAACTCTAGGCAAAATTATAACGGAACTGTTGGACAGTTCATTTGAAATGGAAGCCTACGACTGAGCCTATTGCTTGTGTCATTAGTGTATCGTTAGTGTTTCACTTAAGTATCGGTCGAACCGATGAGGATTTCCCGTAATTGCTTTAAAAATCAAAGGTATGTCATGCATGTGCGCTTGATAAAACTTATCCGATCTTTCTAAATGACTATTTGCTTGAGGAAAAACAAAGGTTTAAGTATGGGGGAATTTGATAACGAGAAATCGTATCATATAATTACTGCATTTTTTATCGATTTTCATAATACATTAACTTGTTTAACTCCCGATTGTTCCGAGTTTTTGTGTCTTTTCACAGGTACAACATGTTTCAAATCAAATCAGTGAAAAAGGATCACATGAAGGAAGTTAACCAAGAATCAGAAGAAAAAGAAATAAATCTGCAAAATCTGCAGATTTTGTTGTCATGACGACTATCACACCCCATGACGAGCGTAACGCACTCACAACTTGAAGGACGCTCGTCACACATCATTGACGAACGTAACGCGCTATTTAAGCGCATTACGACCGTCACCTCCTCATGACGACTGTCACACGCTTATTTCAACGTTATGCATAACATGAGACGTGGGCAACATAGTGGACGGTTCTCTTCTCCTACAATTCCTCAACTTCCAGCAACGTACAGTCCGAGTCTTCCTCCACTCAAGCAGTTCCTAAATTCTCTCAACTGCAAAAATCCTCTTTGTTGTACCCCAAAATTTGCCCTCCCATTTCTCATTGATTTCTCCTCACAAAGCTCTTGAAGCTCAAGATCCAGTTAGGGTTTCATCTGCTCAAGACTCCTCCTTGCATTGCTAACCCCAAATTAGGGTTTGTGTTTGCACAAAGATGTTTTGACCTAAAGTGCCCAAGATGACTTTCTTGCTTCATATTGACCCCCTAAGTTTATCCATACCAAGTTTCAAGTCCTGATTCCAAATTTTGCCCAGTCAATTGGACAGTTGACCTAGAAATCAACTGTATTGGGGAAAAAGTCAATTGTGGCCAATTGACAGTCAAATCTCATAAAATTTGATCCACATCAACATTATGAACTCATATGAACCATTTGATCAAGTTTGGATCACAATTCCACAAGAAATCTGATCAGATCACTAAAAGGGTAAAATGGTCATTTTTAGGGTTTTGACTGTACAGAGGCAATTTTTGACTGTTTGACCTAGCCAATGGCAAACCAAGCTCACATATGGACTCAAGGACCCCATGGAATTATCTTGACATGCTCAACAAGTTCAAAAGATCCCAAGTACACAAGATTGACAGTTGAATTTCCCAGTCAATTGATCAGTTTTGACTGTATACTGAAAAGTCAAACTTTGACTTTTTGGTCAAAATCAAGAGTCAAGATTCATTTTTCATCAAAATATGTCAAATCATGAAACTTGTTCACCAAGAAATCACAAATTGCAAATTAGGGTTAGAAAATGGAATTTTTCATAACTTAGAATTTTTCTAAGTTATGAAAAACCCTAATTTTTTCCCAACTTTGCCCCACCTTTTCACCAAGATCCATTTGGATTCAAACAAAAGTCAAAACATGAAAGTTGTAGCTTGTTGCATAATCTACAACTTTTATTCACAAAGTTTTCTCATTTGAAGCTTGTATCTCAAGTTACAATTTTTTGAATAAGGGCACTAAACCATTTTTAACTTAGTAGAATTTTAACCTATTTTGACAAGGTTTTCTACCCCACTTCAAGGCCATTTTTCATACCCTTCCACTTGGAATTCCAATTTGCATTTCAAAGATGGATTGTAGTACACATTCCAAGCTTTCCAAAATTTCCAAGAACTTCTCAAACAACCTCATGGTTAGAGAGAATCGAATTTCACAATATAGCAAAAAACCATTTTGTTCATGACCAAGTTCCATGTCCATAACTTTGCAAATTTGAACTCAGCATGCTTTAGGATAGATTACAGGTCCTTAAACCAAGTTACACTCCATAATTTAATGCTTGTTCATTGTGCCAAAGTGTTGTTCCATGAGTTCAAGCATTATACACAAGATTGATCCATTTTTAGATAAAGTGAACTTTCCATTTTTGCAAAAGCTTGCTTTATGTCAATTGGTAAATCAAAGAAGTACATTGCAAATCTGAATGGCACAAGATTATGGACAAATTGCTCTGATCAAGAGAAGATTATACAGCCCATTAGGAGGCCCCCTACATGCCTAGAACATCAAGTGGCATTTTGTTGCTTAAGAAAGAAGAAAGTCCCATTTTTTGTAACAACTCTCATACCAGCATTAGCACACAAGAACAAACTTACCAAACACACTCAAGACAACATAACCAAGCTGTGACACGAGCCATTTGCCTCCAAAACACCCTCCATCTCAGAATCATCCTCAAACTGCAAAAACAGGGTTGCCTCTGCAGTTTGAGTGCAAACTCCCATTTCCCTCGAGCATTCTTACCAAAATCAATTCATACACATTCCCTAGCATGTATGCAAGCTAACCATGACCTAAAACCTGACCTGTAATCCCTCTAACAGTTTCCACCATTTTCATTTTTTCCTTTTGCAGTTGAAGTTCAATAGCTTGATTCAGAAGCTTTCAAGACAAAGTAAACATTGGAATAGCATCCCTGGACCTCAAGGAAGCTTTTCCAATCATCACCTTGCACTGAAAGTTCCTCATTCTCCAGATAGAAGTTCAACTGAATAGGTAAAGTTTTGAACTCGTATCTCTCTTATTATGCATTTTTAGTCTTAAGTTTGTGAAGAAACAAGGTTCTACTCATAGCCCTGAGCATGCCCATATCTTTACATTTCATTTCTTTTGCCTGAGTTGAGAGAATTTAAGCTTTGAAAATGGCAGAAAACTTAGGTTAAGATTTGGGATCACTAAAATTCTCTCTCATTTTTGAGAGTTAGGAGATGTTTTTTATATATTTGGAATCGTGGATTCATGCTTAACATCTTTTGTGTTGGAAGTTTGTTCAAAAAATCAAAGGATCAGGAGTTAGGAACTTGAGAAGCAGGCGCGCGTTTTTTTGAAATTGGTTGTCTGAAGGTTGAAGATAACAGCTTCCTGGGCTGGGCTTGTTGTTATTTCTTTTTGCACCCTGGTTTTGCTATTACACCCCCCAAGCCCATTTGTTTTATTTTTAATCCTTTTTGACTTTTTCTTTTTTTGTTTGACTTGTTTATTTTTTCTCAGCATATTAAAATTTTGAAAATAATTTTCTCATCATTTTTTGATTTTTATTTGGTATTTATTTGATTTTCTTTTGATTTATACATATATGTATATATATTATTATTTAGGATAAATAGAAAAATAGTGTAAATACATTCTCATTTTCATTTTTTATTTTATATTACCCTCTGAAAATATTTCATACAAAAAATACTATTTTCTAAAAAATATTAAATATTATTATTATTATTTATCCATGATACATATTTAAAATAATGTATATAAATACATATTTGTTAATATACTTAGAATAAAATATCAAATAATGTACATATTTTATTTTTTTTTATATTTAATACTAAAAAAGGCCTTTTTATAAATATACCATATTTTATTTTATTTTTGTATGTAAATAATAAATATTATGTGAATTAATTAATTAATATACATTTTGATTAAAATTAGGGTTTTTGCCCTAAATATGAAAATACTCAAAAATAATACCTTTTTATTTTCTTATTTTATTTTACATAAACAACATTTTTTCATACATATAAAAACTTTCTTTTTGCATTTTGCATATTTATTTAATTTCTATTTAATTATGCAATTTATTTACCTTGCAAATATTCAAAAATGATGTAATAATTTAGATTTAAATTCTTGTCTAAATATTCCCCATTTGTAAAATTGTACCCCCCTCCCTATATTATTATGTTGTAATAGCGTAGGAATTTAAATTTCGCACTTTATACGCTTTCTAATTATGCCATGTTAGAATTAGGGTTTGCATGCGAAAAACGATAAAAAAATAGTTTGACCTAATACAAAGATAAATGAGCATGAAAATAAACAACACATCTCACACTTGCACCCCCTAAGGTATTCCACTTTGTTGCCTTCAAATAATTGGGCCATATTGCATGTTGAATTTCTTTGGGCAAAACAAACAATTTGAATGATCATAGTCCCTCGATAAAACTTTTCAAAACAAACAAAAACAAATGATCAAGTCCCTTAAAGAAAATTGCCCAAAGACCTTTAACACTATTGCAACTATGGTCTAAACGATGACCCGCGCCCGTCCCTTTCATCTCCTAAGACAAGATTATCCACCAAATGCAATGGTGGGACAAATTTGTCAAAAAGGTTTAAAACATGACAAAAATCTTTGAGAAAGCTTTAGGGTAGACAAGCTCTTAAGTACTTGTCAATTTGCAAAGAAAACACTTGCCTAATTTTAAAACCCACTTCACAAACACTTTCAAAATCAACTTTTCAAACCCTTGAAACATCTTTTAAAAGATAAAACACCTTTTGTAAAACATTCGAGTAAAGAATTGTTACAAAGGTTAGCCTAGCACAAGGCATCTTTTCAAAACATTTTCAAAACCACACACAAAGCACCATTTCAAACAATTGAAAACCAAGGCAAGATTGATCTAAGCAAGTACCTAAGAGCCCATGGATAACCATGGATAGAAGGGGTGCTAATACCTTCCCCTTCTATAATCTACTCCCTGAACCCAAGAAAAATCTCAAAGGTTTTTGCTGTGCTTTTTAAACCTTTCCTTAGGATAAAATAAAAAGTCGGTGGCGACTCTTGCTCAACCGAAACATTTGCGAAAACAAACGCAAAACACTAGTCAGTTCTCCCACTGTATCACAGAACTGGCGACTCTGCTGGGGAAAATATTCTTTAAGTGGAGTAACCTTAGGGCTTAGATCACCCTCTTGCATGACTAATTGTTTGATTTGCTTGCTTTATACTTGGGCTCTATTGTTTGGGTTTATAATCCTCCACCCGGATTTTGGGAAACATTCATAGATAGCAATACGTTGTGGAAACTATGCGGGGTATACCGACACGGTCTAAGCAATAGCTATATTAGTGCGACATATTTGTGAGTACCGGTAACCCTTGAGTTCAATCAAGGAGAGTACGGGGCCGCTGAGTGATGTCACTAAGCACTAATGACCTAGAACCTTACTTGACCATCTTGGCCTTTTATTAGGGGTAGTGAGATGACTGGCTTTGGTGCAGTCCGAAGTTGGTAGATACTCGATACTACACTCATTGAGGGTTGTTTTCTTGGAATATTTTGGTCGCTAGTTAAGTGGCTAAACCAAAACAATGAACAATGAAAACAATCCAGTGATATTGAGCTCCTTAGAACCCGGTTACTATTTATAGGACAGGTTTTTAAGCCGACTACACTCAAGAGGGTACTTACCTATGAAACCCCATGCAAGCCTGAAACTAGGGTTTGGTGTGATTTGCTTATATATATGTCTTGTGCATACATCATAAACATCATAAAGCATCATATGCATTCACTAACCATTTCAAGGGTTTGGATCTTCATCATTGTTCTTGTTTTGTAGGTCATGGAAATTCCTCGCAGAAATACCATTCAAGTCAACCTTGTGAGAATCTCTCCTCAACTCAAGGAGATCACTTCAAGAATTCCGGAAAATTCATCCTTCAGTGAAAGACATGGTAGACTGCTCAGCCTAGTCAACACCAACATTGAAGAAGACATGATGAAAGTGCTATTCCAGTTCTTTAACCCTCTTCACCACTGCTTCACTTTCCCTGATTATCAGTTGGTTCCCACTTTGGAGGAGTTTTCTCAACTCCTAAGAATCCCTATCCTTAATCAACTACCCTTCAACGGTACGGAGAAGGAACCAAAGCCTGAAGATGTTGCTCGAGCACTACATCTACAACCATCTGAAATCAAGGGGCATTGGGAAACCAGAAGCGGCGTTAAAGGATTCTTAGCAAAGTTCTTGTTTGAAAAGGCACAAGAATGTTGGAACTCATTGGACCTACAAGCCTTTGAAGAGATTGTGGCACTCCTTATCTATAGGTTGGTCTTGTTCCCAAATCCTGACCAATTGGTAGATGTCAACGCTGTCAAAATCTTCTTGTCCAGAAACCCAATACCAACATTGCTTGGGGACATCCTTCACTCATTTTACACACGAACAATGAGAAAGAGGGGTGTTCTCATGTGTTGTACTCCTCTCCTTGCAAGGTGGTTTATTTCGCACCTTCCACAATCCGTCCTGAAGAATGACCAAGGTACAAGGTGGTCCCAACGATTGATGACTCTTACTCATTCTGATGTACATTGGTGTTCTCGGTCCAGAGAAAATGTCATCATTGTCGATCGTTGCGGAGAGTTTCCTAATGTTCCTTTGCTTGGAATCAGAGGAGGTATCACCTACAATCCTTGCCTAGCTTTAAGACAATTTGGATATGCATGAAGGGATGGCCCTCATGACATGTTGATTCCTAGCCTAGTTTTTGACTTCGACAACGATGCGCAAGGACTTCGCCAAAGATTCATCAGAGCTTGGGGAAAACTCAACAAGGTTGATAGCAAGACTCTGGGACACAAGAACTCCATCCCTCTTGAGCCCTATCTCAAGTGGGTACGAGCCCGAGCCCAAAGTCTAATGATGCCTTATCCTCATGTACTCCCAGTGATTAAAGAGCCCGTCAATGAAGGAGAGGATCCCTACACCATCCTGCATCCAGACATGCCTACATCGTGGGAGGAAATGCAGAAAAGTTGGATTCAGCTCAAGGAGGAACGGAACACTTTTGAAGCTAGCTACTACGCCAGTGAAAAGAAGGTTCTAGAGCTTACCCGCCGACTCCACGAGCAAGAGGCCCTCAATACCTACATCGCACCAAAGAGGATGCGCAATGTCTTTCTGCCTTGAGAAGTTTATGTTGTAATATTTGGCCCATGGGGCATTTATGTACTAACAAATTTCTTCTTATTAATATGACGTGCGTTCTTCTTTGTCTGAAACAATTTTGAATGTCCTAAATCCTTGAATGCATTGCATACATCAGCATACCATTCATCATGTGCATAAGCAGGTCTCACTCCAGGTTTCCTTATCTATCTGCTGTTTATTTCAGTAGGATGGATCTCGAGCAAACAGTTAAAGACCTACAAGCCCAGAATGCACAGTTCCAGCAACTCTTGATGACCTTGGTCAAGAGTCAAGAGGATATCAAGGCTCATCTGGAGAGTAGAGACCCAGTGAAGAAGAAAAAGAGGGTCGGAGTGGCTACTTTGGGGAGAAGATTTGACAGAGAAGCTCGGAGGGTGCTTGAATTTCCTCCTACTTCTGATGAAGGGACTAGTAAAAGAGATCGAGTTGCGGTGCCTTCCGAGTCTGATGCAGAGGAGGAAGAGGTTGAAGAGGACGAAGATTATTCTGACCAGCAGTATCCTCCAGCTGATGATAAGTACAAGGGTTTAGAAGACAGGTTGGCTGCTATGGAATTGCAAAGGGTACCGGGTTTGGATTTTGAAGACATGGGCTTGGTCGCCGGAATTATGATTCCCCCAAAATTCAAGGTTCCAGTGTTTGTAAGGTATGATGGGCTGTCCTGTCCCAAAATGCATCTCAGGTCCTACGTGAGAAAAATTCAACCTTATACGGCAGATAAAAATCTCTGGATTCATTTCTTTCAAGACAGCCTGTCGGGAGCTCAGTTGGAATGGTTTTATCAGTTAGAAGGAACCAGTGTCAGAAATTGGGAAGATTTGGCCACCGCTTTCTATAAACAATACCAGTATAATTCTGATCTTGCTCCTACTCGTACCCAACTTCAGGGTATGTCACTAGGAACAAGTGAGGGATTCAAGGAATACGCACAAAAATGGAGGGATTTGGCTGGCAGGGTACAGCCTCCTTTAACCGATCGTGAGCTCGTTGATATGTTTCTTGGGACCCTATCTGGGCCATTTTTCAATCATTTAATTGGTAACTCTTCCGCGGGGTTTACCGATTTGATCTTAACGGGCGAAAGAATTGAGGCTGGCATCAAGTCAGGAAAGATTCAGAAGGGTGTCGCTGCAAGTGTTGAGAAGAAGCCGTTTAAGAAGGAGACAGCTATGGTATATTCTCAAAGAAGAGCAGGGAAGATGGAGCGTCGGTCGACTGTGGGGGCCGTAATGATTCAAAACACTCCAAGTGAGCAGCCTCGCTACAACCAATCCAGACCAAACCAGCAACGGGTGGAAAGGCCACAACGGCAGTTCACCCATATTAATATGACTCCAGCGCAGGTGCTTCCTCATCTGTTGAAATTGAATCTTGCCACTATCAAGGAGGCGCCAAAGAATGTAAATACATCCTCTCCGCATTATCATGCCAATGCTAAGTGAGCCTATCATTCAGACAATGTTGGACATGACACCAATGATTGTTGGGCACTCAAGCATAAGATCCAGGACCTGATAGAGGCTAAGGAGGTAGAGTTTGACGCTCCGGAGAAACCCAATGTGATATCTG
The DNA here is from genome assembly GCA_948472305.1 of Vicia faba. NCBI lineage: Eukaryota > Viridiplantae > Streptophyta > Magnoliopsida > Fabales > Fabaceae > Vicia > Vicia faba. Next base: position 491,023,860 of record OX451740.1, read on the forward strand.
CACCTATGCCGAAGCACGGTCGGAATGTCAATGCCATTGAAGAGGATCTGTATGTTGCTGATGTTGGCGATCTGACTACTCCACTGTTAACCATTAAGTTGAATTTGTTAAGGGCCGGGATCTTCCCGGGATGTAAAGAAGACTGCTACTGTTGCCACTCTCTGCCGTTTGATTGTCCGCTATTGAAGAAAGGCATCCAAGGCCTTATGGATAGCCGACAAATTTTGTTCGAAAAAGTTCCTGCTGTTCCAGTTCATGTTGAAAATGTCTCAATCATAACCATTCACGCCAATCTTTCCGAGGCCGTCAAAAAGCCAGTTAAGATTACACCAGCTGCAAAGTCTATACCTTTGAAGATAACAATGCCGGGACCTGTTCCCTATGTTTCTGAGAAGTCGATACCTTGGAACTATGGTGGTGACATCTACTACCATGGTATCAAGCAAATCGAGGTAATTGAAGAAAATTCAGATGTTGAAAAAGCCAGCATTAGCAACATTGCGGGCACCAGCAAAATCACCAGGAGCGGGAGAATATTTTCTCCAGAGATTTCCCATCCAAGAGCAGTCTTTGGACCCTCATCCGCTAAAAAAGTCATCCCTGCACCAGTAAAACTCTCCGCTAGAACTCCTTTGATTGAATAAATTTTCGTTCCTAGTACTGTCTCTCCTACCATTGCCGATAAAGGAAAGAGAATACAAGAAGAGCCCGTCAGGACGAGGGCTCAACCTTTGGTGATTCCGGAAGCCTCCAAGAAAGAAATGGACGAGATTTTGAGGATAATCAAGAGAAGTGATTACGATGTGGTGGAACAGTTGGGGCAAACCCCCTCCAAGATCTCCATGCTGGCACTGTTGCTTTGCTCAGAAGCGCACGCTCAAGCTTTGATTAAGTTTCTAAAGGCAGCTCATGTGCCTCAGGAAACCTCTGCAGATCAATTTCAACATTGCGTGGCTAGTCTGACTGCAGACAATGGATTTGGTTTTTCTGATGCCGACCTGACCCCTAAAGGCCGAAATCACAATGATGCGTTGCATATTTCAATCGAGTGTCGCGGAACCACCCTTGCACACGTTTTGATTGATACCGGTTCATCGCTGAATGTTTTGCCTAAGAAGGCCTTGGACCGGCTAGATTGCGAAGGGTTGGAATTGAAGCCTAGTGATATCGTCGTCAGAGCTTTCGATGGGTCGAAAAGAATGGTCCATGGAGAAGTTGAAATTCCTGTCAAGATAGGTACTGAGGTATTTAAATCCACTTTCTATGTAATGGACATCCGTCCATCATACTCCTGCCTGCTGGGTAGACCTTGGATACATCATGCTGGGGCAGTCACATCCTCCTTACACCAAATGCTGAAATATCCTGTAAAGGGAAAGATCATTACTGTCCACGGCGAAGAAGAGTACATGATTAGCCATTTAAATTCTTTCCGATATGTGGAGGTTGAAGGGGAATTCATTGAGACACCGTTTCAACATTTCGAAGAAGTGCTTCCTGAGATAGCAGTGGCGAAGTTGGCAGCTGAGACACCAAGGCAGATGGCCAGGATGGCATCTCTGGAGGATGCAAGGGCTGCAGTTAAAGAAGGGAAGAATTCAGCGTGGGGGCAGTTACCCGATTTTCCACATAAGGTTGATAAGCTTGGATTAGGTTTCACCACCGCTGGCCAGAAAGCTATGCGTCGGTCAAAGATTGAGAGGGCGCCAGTCAAAATTTCTCCTTACCGAATCAACGCCCTGGAAGATGAAGACAAAGAAAGCAACTTTGAAGAATGGATTCGTCCAACTGTCAGAGGAGGGTTGAGCAATTGGGAGGCTAAGGACTTTGTCCCCATTACTTTTATTCCTCAGTAATTTATCTATCAAACATTTCCTATTTGGTCTGTAATATTTTACTTTCAAACAATCCGTACTCTATCTTTTCGCCTCCTGCCTTACCCGGGGCATGTAGGTCCACTTGTAAGGGTTTTGACTATTTTTCATATTCATATGCCATGTTTAATGATTCATTGGACGTTTTTCATCTGATAAACTGCTTGTGTTCATTTTCTTTCCTTTTGCATTTTTTGTTTAAGGATGGCTATCCCTTACACACACCCACACTCACCAATGCAGGTACCCATCCACTCCGGATTCCATGGGTGACTATTCTGCTGTATATTTCAATAACTCTGAAGACCTGGTCAATCTAGCCGAGTATGAAGATGACGAAGGTTGTGAAGTACCAGGGGAACTAGCCAGACTTCTGCAACAAGAGGAAAGGGTCATCTTACCGCATGAAGAGCCATTGGAAACTGTCAACTTGGGAACCAGGGAGAATCGGAAGGAGGTGCAAGTGGGTGCCAACCTGGAACCAGAAGTTAAGGAACACTTGGTACAGTTACTGAATGAGTATGTCGAAATCTTCGCTTGGTCCTATGAAGACATGCCAGGTCTAGACACCGACATCGTGGTTCACCGTCTCCCCACAAGAGAAGACTGTCCACCGATCAAGCAAAAAGTTCGCCGAATGAGGCCTGACATGTCTGAAAAAATCAAAGCAGAAGTAATGAAGCAGTTCAATGCTGGCTTTCTGGCTGTTACGTCCTATCCTCAATGGGTCGCTAACATTGTGCCAGTGCCTAAGAAGGATGGCAAAGTCAGAATGTGTGTGGACTACCGGGATTTGAATAGGGCCAGCCCTAAGGATGATTTCCCGCTACCTCATATTGACATCTTGATCGACAATACAGCCCAGCATAAGGTGTTTTCCTTCATGGACGGATTCTCGGGCTATAATCAAATCAAAATGGCCCCCGAGGATATGGAGAAAACAACTTTTGTCACACAATGGGGCACCTTCTGTTACAAAGTGATGCCGTTCGGGCTGAAGAACGCAGGGGCAACTTATCAACGCACCATGGTAGCTTTATTTCATGACATGATACATCATGAGATTGAAGTTTACGTAGACGATATGATAGCTCGGTCACAAACAGAGGAAGAGCACCTTGAGCATCTGGAAAAGTTGTTTGCCAGATTGAAAGAATACAAGCTCAGGCTGAATCCGAGTAAATGCACTTTTGGAGTTAGGTCTGGTAAACTCCTGGGATTCATTGTAAGCAACAAAGGCATTGAAGTCGATCCGGCAAAAGTAAAAGCAATACGAGAGATGCCTGCTCCCCGTACTGAAAAGGAAGTTAGAGGTTTCTTGGGGCGCATAAACTATATTGCCAGATTCATTTCACATCTGACTTCTACCTGTGAGCCAATTTTCAAACTCTTGAAGAAAGATCAGGTAGTTGAGTGGAACGACGACTGCCAAGCTGCTTTTGATAGAATCAAGGAATATTTGTTAGAACCTCCTATTCTGATGCCACCCGTCGAAGGAAGACCATTGATCATGTATTTGACCGTCTTGGATAACTCAATGGGGTGTGTTTTGGGCCAGCATGACGAGTTTGGTCGAAAAGAGCGTGCTATTTATTACCTTAGCAAAAAGTTTACCGACTGTGAGACTCGCTACTCACTGCTCGAGAAAACTTGCTGCGCTTTGGTATGGGCTGCTCGCCGACTAAGACAGTATATGCTGACTCATACTACCTTGTTGATATCCAAAATGGACCCTATCAAATATATCTTCGAAAAGCCCGCTTTATCTGGAAGGATAGCCAGATGGCAAATGATCTTGACCGAGTATGACATCCAGTACACCACCCAAAAAGCTATAAAAGGGAGTGTATTAGCTGACCATCTGGCTCATCAGGCTATCGAAGACTATCAACCCATGAGATTTGATTTCCCAGACGAGGACATCATGAATTTGGATAACATTAAAGGTGACGGACCGTATGACGGACCCGAAAAGGGATCCCGATGGACCCTGTACTTTGATGGTGATTCAAATGCACTCGGAAACGGCGTTGGCGCAGTACTCATTTCTCCGGAAGGATGCCACACTCCTTTCACGGCCCGACTTTGCTTCAGCTGCACAAACAATATGGCTGAGTATGAAGCCTGCATCTTTGGTCTCAAGGCTGCTATAGACTTGGGAATCAAATCTTTGATCGTATTCGGGGACTCGGCTTTGGTCATCAGCCAGATCAAAGGAGATTGGGATACCAAACATCCTAATCTTATTCCATACAAAGAACATGTTCTGACATTGTTGCCTCACTTCGAGCAAATTACCTTCGAGCACTTTCCGCGAGAAGAGAATCAGCTAGCAGATGCTCTAGCCACAATGTCCTCCATGTTTAAACTCAATTGGGATAACGAGGCTCCCCAAATCACCATCGAGCGAATGGATGAACCCGCGCATTGTCACGAGATTAATACCGAAGAAGTAGTGGAACAACCTTGGTTCCATGAAATCAAAAGGTATCTCCAAACTAGAGATTATCCCGAAGGAGCTTCCGTGAATGACAAGAAATTCTTAAGGAAATTCGCTGCTAAGTTCTTCCTGAGCAACGGCATCCTTTACAAACGAAGCCATGATTGTGTATTACTCCGATGTGTGGATAAGGCCGAAGCAGAATTGATCATGACTGATATACACAGCGGCCCATTTGGCACTCACTTGAGCGGGCATACAATGGCTAAGAAGATCCTAAGGGCAGGCTATTACTGGTCTACCATGGAGGCTGACTGCCATCAACATTCCCGTACTTGTCACAAGTGTCAAGTCTATGCTGACAAAGTTCATATCCCTCCGGTTCCCCTCAACGTCCTGACTGCTCCATGGCCCTTTGCAATGTGGGGCATTGATATGATTAGAGAGATCAAACCCACGGCTTCCAACGGACATCGCTTCATCCTGGTTGCCATTGACTACTTCACTAAATGGGTCGAAGCAGCTTCCTTCGCCTCTGTCACCAAAAATGTGGTCGCCCGCTTTATCAAGCAAAATCTCATATGTCGGTACGGTGTTCCAGACAGGATTATCATAGACAACGGTACAAATCTGAATAATACAATGATCACTGCATTATGCGAACAGTTCAAGATTTATCATCACAATTCATCTCCCTATCGGCCGAAGATGAACGGTGCTGTTGAAGCTGCGAACAAAAATATTAAGAAGATTATTCAGAAAATGACAGTCACTTACAAAGACTGGCATGAGATGTTACCGTTTGCGCTGCATGGATACCGTACGACGATACGCACTTCAACTGGGGCAACCCCATTTTCTTTGGTTTATGGCATGGAAGCTGTTTTGCCTATGGAAGTTCAGATCCCGTCTCTAAGAATTATGAAGGATGCAGGTTTGAATGAAGATGATTGGATGCAGACCCGACTTGATCAACTCAATCTGATCGACGAAAAGCGACTTGCGGCTATATGTCATGGTCAGACGTATCAAAAACGGATGATCAAGGCCTTCAATAAGAAAGTCAGACGTCAAGTGTATCAAGTCGGAGATCTAGTAGTCAAGCGGATTATCTTGCCGCAAAGTGATCCCAGGGGCAAATGGACTCCTACATATGAAGGACCATTTGTGATCAAAAGCATGTTTTCTGGTGGTGCGATGATTCTGACCACCATGGACAGTGACGATTTGCCGCACCCTGCGAACGCAGACATAGTCAAAAGATACTACGCATAAAATAACCCGACAAGTCGAAAACCCGAAAGGGCGGCTTGGGCAAAAATGGGCATCCCGGTGAACCGAAAACCCGAAAGGGCGGTTCAGGCAAAAATTAGGGATAAAAACAAAAAAATCTGTACACCCGACAAGTCGAAAACCCGAAAGGGCGGCTTGGGCAAAAATGGGCATCCCGGTGAACCGAAAACCCGAAAGGGCGGCTTGGGCAAAAAGGGGTTTCCCGGTGGATCGAAAACCCGAAAGGGCGATTCAGGCAAAAGTTAGGGAATTAAAGCGTATGACTATGTCTCGTCAGATCACTTCAAAGACAGTCTCTTCATCAACCGGTTCCAGGTTTCTGATCAATCCAGCCATCGTCAAATGAAGCATTGAATGGACAGATGTTCGGAGTTGTGAAAGCTACAGCAGAATGGAATCCCATGGAATTATTTCACATAGCCATCTTTGTTTTATATAAATTTTTCAAATATTTACGACAAGATCCTCTTACTAGGATGATTGTCTCCTTTGTACAAATATACCCAAAGAAAATCAATACAAATACTCTTCCCAAAATTTGTGTCATTTCCCTTTTTCTTTTTCTCTTGCACTATTTGTTTTATTTTGAGAAACGTCCAATGTTTTGTTAAATAGGCATGTGCATTTGAAACATGATCACTTCCTAATTGAACCTAAGAAAAGGATTACTGATAGGATAAAAGTACAAGCGGATATTTTGACACCCTTTCAAAGGAAATCCCTCAAGATCTGTAATCCACATCCCTGGCAAACCCTGAGGTCTATCTCCAGCAGACCCTCGAAGCTTATCCCCAGTAAGGTTCTGAAAGGTATTCCCCGCAGAGTACGGACGTCCCTTCCGAGTTTTATTCAAAGTTATTCCTCCCAAGGGCTTGTAACCGGGTTATCCTCAGCTTATTGTCACGGAAGATCACGCTCGCCAAAATTCTTCCCATCCCCAGCGGAGTTCCTCAAAATTCCTCGGCAGAATTCTCCCCATCCCCAGCGGAGTTCATCAAAATTCCCCAACGGTAACTTATCTCTGCAAATCCCCAGCCAGAGAATTTTCCGGAAATCATTTTCCCTTAGAGTTTAAGCTTCGGTATCCCCAGCAGATCAAAAGCTTCAAATGGACAGTCCCCAGTGGAGTCAGACTTTTAAACCTTTTCCCCACAGAGTTTTAGGAAGAAAATCTTGAGTTCCCCAGTAAAATCTCCAGAGATACTTCTCTCCAAGCTGAAGATTCTCAATCTGGCCTCCCCAACACGAGTCTACTAGTTTGGTACTCCCCAGTAGAAGACTTCAGGAATTCCCCAGAAGATTGATATACAACCCAAGCTCCAGGTTCCCCAGTAACGACCCAGGACTTATTTTCCCCGGCAACAGTCAGGATACTTCTATCTTCCGCTGTCCCGGATTCATCTATCCTATGCAAGACAGCTCTTCAGCTTACATGCACATCCATTTACATTCATAACACCATAATATACATTGTATCATGCATCATAGCATTGCATCCAACTAACTCTTTGCCTTTTTCAGGTAAGATCAGTCGACAGACTAAAATCATTCAAATCTCAAGATTTCTGAAAACAGTTCACGGGTTCTCCAAGTAAACGGATGTTAACCTATCACTTGTTCAGATTCTTCCCAAGACTTCTGAAAACAGTTCATGGATTCTTCCCAAGCAACGGATGTTAATCTATCAGCTTGTTCAGATGCACCTTTGAATTCAGTTTACGGAAGCTTCCCAACAACGGATGCTGCTCTATTGCTGATTCAATCTCAAGATTTCTGAAAACAGTTCACGGGTTCTCCAAGTAAACGGATGTTAACCTATCACTTGTTCAGATTCTTCCCAAGACTTCTGAAAACAGTTCATGGATTCTTCCCAAGTAACGGATGTTAATCTATCAGCTTGTTCAGATGCACCTTTGAATTCAGTTTACGGAAGCTTCCCAACAACGGATGCTGCTCTATTGCTGATTCAATCCCAAGATTTCTGAAAACAGTTCACGGGTTCTCCAAGTAAACGGATGTTAACCTATCACTTGTTCAGATTCTTCTCAAGACTTCTGAAAACAGTTCATGGATTCTTCCCAAGTAACGGATGTTAATCTATCAACTTGTTCAGATGCAATTTCTTAAAGACAGTTTACGGAAGCTTCCCAACAACGGATGCTGCTCTATTGCTGATTCAATCTCAAGATTTCTGAAAACAGTTCACGGGTTCTCCAAGTAAACGGATGTTAACCTATCACTTGTTCAGATTCTTCTCAAGACTTCTGAAAACAGTTCATGGATTCTTCCCAAGTAACGGATGTTAATCTATCAACTTGTTTAGATGCGACTTCCTGAAAACAGCTTGCAGGTTCCTCCCAACAACGGATGTCAACCTATTGCTTGTTCAGACCCCCAATTCAGAAATGGTCCAAAGCTTGGACACTTTCCTAATATTCCCTTCCAGATGGCATCTTTAAGCCCATCCCCGACAAGTTTCTGTCACTCTCCCAGATGGCATCTTAAGCCCATCTCCAAATGGCATCTCTAAGCCCATTCCCGCATCCAGTGCTTTGATGAGTGCAAATTTCCGGGCACTCTAGTGTCCAATCTCCTTTTACCCTCGAGTCACGAAAGGCAAGCTTGCCAATCTAACTCTTCAGGTCCAAGAAGATTGAACAGGGGCAACTGTTGTACCCCAAAATTTTCCCTCCCATTTCTCATTGATTTCTCCTCACAAAGCTCTTGGAGCTCAAGATCCAGTTAGGATTTCATCTGCTCAAGACTCCTCCTTGCATTGCTAACCCCAAATTAGGGTTTGTGTTTGCACAAAGATGTTTTGACCTAAAGTGCCCAAGATGACTTTCTTGCTTCATATTGACCCCCTAAGTTTATCCATACCAAGTTTCAAGTCCTGATTCCAAATTTTGCCCAGTCAATTGGACAGTTGACCTAGAAATCAACTGTATTGGGGAAAAAGTCAACTGTGGCCAATTGACAGTCAAATCTCATAAAATTTGATCCACATCAACATTATGAACTCATATGAACCATTTGATCAAGTTTGGATCACAATTCCACAAGAAATCTGATCAGATCACTAAAAGGGTAAAATGGTCATTTTTAGGGTTTTGACTGTACAGAGGCAATTTTTGACTGTTTGACCTAGACAATGGCAAACCAAGCTCACATATGGACTCAAGGACCCCATGGAATTATCTTGACATGCTCAACAAGTTCAAAAGATCCCAAGTACACAAGATTGACAGTTGAATTTCCCAATCAATTGATCAGTTTTGACTGTATACTGAAAAGTCAAACTTTGACTTTTTGGTCAAAATCAAGAGTCAAGATTCATTTTTCATCAAAATATGCCAAATCATGAAACTTGTTCACCAAGAAATCACAAATTGCAAATTAGGGTTAGAAAATGGAATTTTTCATAACTTAGAATTTTTCTAAGTTATGAAAAACCCTAATTTTTTCCCAACTTTGCCCCACCTTTTCACCAAGATCCATTTGGATTCAAACAAAAGTCAAAACATGAAAGTTGTATCTTGTTGCATAATCTACAACTTTGATTCACAAAGTTTTCTCATTTGAAGCTTGTATCTCAAGTTACAATTTTTTGAATAAGGGCACTAAACCATTTTTAACTTAGTAGAATTTTAACCTATTTTGACAAGGTTTTCTACCCCACTTCAAGGCCATTTTTCATACCCTTCCACTTGGAATTCCAATTTGCATTTCAAAGATGGATTGTAGTACACATTCCAAGCTTTCCAAAATGTCCAAGAACTTCTCAAACAACCTCATGGTTAGAGAGAATCGAATTTCACAATATAGCAAAAAACCACTTTGTTCATGACCAAGTTCCATGTCCATAACTTTGCAAATTTGAACTCAGCATGCTTTAGGCTAGATTACAGGTCCTTAAACCAAGTTACACTCCATAATTTAATGCTTGTTCATTGTGCCAAAGTGTTGTTCCATGAGTTCAAGCATTATACACAAGATTGATCCATTTTTAGATAAAGTGAACTTTCCATTTTTGCAAAAGCTTGCTTTATGTCAATTGGTAAATCAAAGAAGTACATTGCAAATCTGAATGGCACAAGATTATGGACAAATTGCTCTGATCAAGAGAAGATTATGCAGCCCATTAGGAGGCCCCCTACATGCCTAGAACATCAAGTGGCATTTTGTTGCTTAAGAAAGAAGAAAGTCCCATTTTTTGTAACAACTCTCATACCAGCATTAGCACACAAGAACAAACTTACCAAACACACTCAAGACAACATAACCAAGCTGTGACACGAGCCATTTGCCTCCAAAACACCCCCCATCTCAGAATCATCCTCAAACTGCAAAAACAGGGTTGCCTCTGCAGTTTGAGTGCAAACTCCCATTTCCCTCGAGCATTCTTACCAAAATCAATTCATACACATTCCTTAGCATGTATGCAAGCTAACCATGACCTAAAACCTGACCTGTAATCCCTCTAACAGTTTCCACCATTTTCATTTTTTCCTTTTGCAGTTGAAGTTTAATAGCTTGATTCAGAAGCTTTCAAGACAAAGTAAACATTGGAATAGCATCCCTGGACCTCAAGGAAGCTTTTCCAATCATCACCTTGCACTGAAAGTTCCTCATTCTCCAGATAGAAGTTCAACTGAATAGGTAAAGTTTTGAACTCGTATCTCTCTTATTATGCATTTTTAGTCTTAAGTTTGTGAAGAAACAAGGTTCTACTCATAGCCCTGAGCATGTCCATATCTTTACATTTCATTTCTTTTGCCTGAGTTGAGAGAATTTAAGCTTTGAAAATGGCAGAAAACTTAGGTTAAGATTTGGGATCACTAAAATTCTCTCTCATTTTTGAGAGTTAGGAGATGTTTTTTATATATTTGGAATCGTGGATTCATGCTTAACATCTTTTGTGTTGGAAGTTTGTTCAAAAAATCAAAGGATCAGGAGTTAGGAACTTGAGAAGCAGGCGCGCGTTTTTTTGAAATTGGTTGTCTGAAGGTTGAAGATAACAGCTTCCTGGGTTGGGCTTGTTGTTATTTCTTTTTGCACCCTGGTTTTGCTATTACACCCCCCAAGCCCATTTGTTTTATTTTTAATCCTTTTTGACTTTTTCTTTTTTTGTTTGACTTGTTTATTTTTTCTCAGCATATTAAAATTTTGAAAATAATTTTCTCATCATTTTTTGATTTTTATTTGGTATTTATTTGATTTTCTTTTGATTTATACATATATGTATATATATTATTATTTAGGATAAATAGAAAAATAGTGTAAATACATTCTCATTTTCATTTTTTATTTTATATTACCCTCTGAAAATATTTCATACAAAAAATACTATTTTCTAAAAAATATTAAATATTATTATTATTATTTATCCATGATACATATTTAAAATAATGTATATAAATACATATTTGTTAATATACTTAGAATAAAATATCAAATAATGTACTTTTTTTTTTTAATATTTAATACTAAAAAAGGCCTTTTTATAAATATACCATATTTTATTTTATTTTTGTATGTAAATAATAAATATTATGTGAATTAATTAATTAATATACATTTTGATTAAAATTAGGGTTTTTGCCCTAAATATGAAAATACTCAAAAATAATACCTTTTTATTTTCTTATTTTATTTTACATAAACAACATTTTTTCATACATATAAAAACTTTCTTTTTGCATTTTGCATATTTATTTAATTTCTATTTAATTATGCAATTTATTTACCTTGCAAATATTCAAAAATGATGTAATAATTTAGATTTAAATTCTTGTCTAAATATTCCCCATTTGTAAAATTGTACCCCCCTCCCTATATTATTATGTTGTAATAGCGTAGGAATTTAAATTTCGCACTTTATACGCTTTCTAATTATGCCATGTTAGAATTAGGGTTTGCATGCGAAAAACGATAAAAAATAGTTTGACCTAATACAAAGATAAATGAGCATGAAAATAAACAACACATCTCACACTTGCACCCCCTAAGGTATTCCACTTTGTTGCCTTCAAATAATTGGGCCATATTGCATGTTGAATTTCTTTGGGCAAAACAAACAATTTGAATGATCATAGTCCCTCGATAAAACTTTTCAAAACAAACAAAAACAAATGATCAAGTCCCTTAAAGAAAATTGCCCAAAGACCTTTAACACTATTGCAACTATGGTCTAAACGATGACCCGCGCCCGTCCCTTTCATCTCCTAAGACAAGATTGTCCACCAAATGCAATGGTGGGACAAATTTGTCAAAAAGGTTTAAAACATGACAAAAATCTTTGAGAAAGCTTTAGGGTAGACAAACTCTTAAGTACTTGTCAATTTGCAAAGAAAACACTTGCCTAATTTTAAAACCCACTTCACAAACACTTTCAAAATCAACTTTTCAAACCCTTGAAACATCTTTTAAAAGATAAAACACCTTTTGTAAAACATTCGAGTAAAGAATTGTTACAAAGGTTAGCCTAGCACAAGGCATCTTTTCAAAACATTTTCAAAACCACACACAAAGCACCATTTCAAACAATTGAAAACCAAGGCAAGATTGATCTAAGCAAGTACCTAAGAGCCCATGGATAACCATGGATAGAAGGGGTGCTAATACCTTCCCCTTCTATAATCTACTCCCCGAACCCAAGAAAAATCTCAAAGGTTTTTGCTGTGCTTTTTAAACCTTTCCTTAGGATAAAATAAAAAGTCGGTGGCGACTCTTGCTCAACCGAAACATTTGCGAAAACAAACGCAAAACACTAGTCAGTTCTCCCACCGTATCACACTCTTCTATAAATAGGAGGCATTTTAATGGAACAGGGTCTGAGATTTTTATACAGAGCCAAACTTCTGCCTTTCTGCATTATTTTATTTTTATTTTCTTTTGAACCATTTTATACCTACTGTAACTTTTAGTTTCCAAAATTAGTTCCAAGAGTGTTAGTTCTTCATCTAAGAATTAACACGGTCATATATTTCAATTAATTGCAAGGAATTTGTACGCACTCAAGATTACCACAGCAACATTATTTACAGGTTTTTATGCAATTGGTTTTTATTATTCTTATGCTATGTTATTTATTTTTATGAATTGTATTTCAAGTTGCATGGTTACTAAATATATTATGTCTAGCTAAATTCGTTTGTACCGGTATGTGACTCCTAAGCACCGAAGGAATTCGGTGATAACTTGGCTAAAAACTTTTATAAATAATTTCCGGTTTCCAATTTCCATATTTAATTTAACTACCCTTGTCATGAGAGTGAGAGGATATTTAACACGATTTTGCCACGAGAGTGGGAAATTAATTAAGGCAAGAATCTGCATGCGAGAGCTGGGGTTCGACCCAGATAGTGGTAACGAAACATTAATTTTTAAATACACGAGAGTGTTTTAACAAATTAATTAAACTCAAGTTGTTTTCAAAAAGTGTTATTAAATTTAAAGTGCATCCACTAGGTTTAGTAGCATAACTTATTTCATGAACACGAGAGTGTATGTCTCGGGTTTTTAAATAATTCGTTTTTACCGAAATACTTTATATGCAAAGCGATTCACCGAACTCCCGAAGTCCGACTATCACATACCGGTATAGCTATTACTATTGTTTTTAATTAAACTATTTACCCCCCCCCCCTAAAACCAAATATTCATCGCTTAGTTAAACAATTGTAACATTAGATTGTATGTGATTGATCCTCAGTCTCTGTGGGTTTGATAATCATTTAAAACTAGAACGACTAAACTGTATACTTGCAGTTAGTATCCCAATAGACTCATAAAGTCCCGATCACTCCTCTCTTCCTCATAGTGCGAGTGTGGAGAGAATGTAGGATATCTCCCAACAAAGTAGGCACCGAATTGTGAGACATGAAGATTTTGACGGCATTGACATCTATGAGTTGATCAGGGTTTGGGAACAAAAACATCCCATATATGAGAAGGGACAAGATTTCCTCAAAATCTTATAAGTCCAAAGAGTTCCAACAATCTTGAGCATTCTCAAACAAGAACTTGGCTAAGAAACCTTTGACACCACTCCTTTTTTTCCCAATTAGTTGTGATATCATATTGTTGCAAGTGTAGTGCTCGGGAAATCTCTTCATGTTTTGGATCTCTTTTGTATCGTTGAAGGGTAGTTGATTGAGAATAGGAATCCTAAAGAGTTGGTATAATTCTTACATAGTATGCACAAGTTGATAGTCGGGAAAGGTGAAGCAATGGTGTAGAGGATCAAAGAACTAGAACAATACCTTCATCATATTTTCATTTGTGCTAGAGATAACCAAGTTTAGAAGGCAACCATGTCTTTCGGTGAATGAAGAGTTCCCCAGGACCCTTGATGCTAGATCTTTGAGTTGATAAGGAATTCTTACGAGATTGACTTGAATGGTCTTCCTGCGAATAGAAGCCATGTCCTACAAAACAGAACAAAGATGAATCCCAAAAATCTTTGAAATGGTTAGTGAGAATGAGTATGATGTTATGATGTTTATGATGTTATGTACAAGTAAGCATATACACACAAGACAAATAAGTCCTTAGGTTTAGGCTTGCATGGAGTCTCATAGGTAAGTACCCTCTTGAAGTTTAGTTAGCTCAAAATCTGTCCTAGAAATAGTAACCAGGTTCTAAGGGATCTCAATATCACTGATCTTTCTTGTCGGGCATGGTTTCAGTGCAAGTCTCTTTCATGGAGACCAAAATATCCCGAGAAGTCAAACCTCAATAAGTGTAGTATCGAGTATCAACCAACTTCGGACTGCACCAAAGTCGGTTATCTCACTACTTCCTAATGGCCAAAGTTGGTCAAGTAAAGGTTCTAAAGTCAGTTAGTGCTTCACGACACCATACAACGGACCCATATTCTCCTTGACTATTCAAGGGATACCGGTACCCACAAATATGTCACATTAATGTAGTTATTGCTTAGACCATATTGGTATACCCTAGACAGTTTCCACAATGTATTTCTACTTACCTATAAGGTATTTCAAATCCGGGTAGAGGATTAGAACAAGCCCAAACAAGGAACCAAAATGTAAAGCAAACAAATCAAACAATGAAAGCAAACAAAGGTGATCTAACCCTAAGGTAACCCCACTTTTAAGTTATTCCCCAGCAGAGTCGCCAGTTCTGTGATACGGTGGAAGAACTAACTTGGGTGTTTTGCATTTTATCGCAAATGTTGCGGTTAGCAAGAGTCGCCACCGACTTTTCTTTTATCTAAAAGGAAGGCTGAAAAGAACAGGGAAGACATTTGAGATTATTTCTTGAGTTCGGGGGGTAGATTATGAAAATGGAACGTATTAGCACCCTTTTCTTCCATAGTTATATATGGGATCTTAGTTACTTGCTAGATCATTTGCTTTTGTTTGAAAAATGTGCTTTGTGTGGTTTTTGAAAGTATTTTGAAAAGGTGCCTTCGTTTAGGCAAACTTTGTAATAGTTCTCGTTCGTAAGAACATATACAAAGTGTTGGGATTTTGAAAATATTTCATGTTTGGAAAATGTCTTGAAAGTGTTTTTGAAAGTGTTGGTGTTTGTTTTGAAAATGAGCAAGGATGTTTGATTTGAAAATGAGCAAGCAACTAGGAACAATCTACCTACTCAAAAGTCTTTGTTCATTTCT
Source organism: Vicia faba (assembly GCA_948472305.1). Lineage (NCBI taxonomy): Eukaryota > Viridiplantae > Streptophyta > Magnoliopsida > Fabales > Fabaceae > Vicia > Vicia faba. The sequence continues at coordinate 491,039,110 of OX451740.1, forward strand.
TCCTTTCCATTGATATTTCTATCTTACCATTGATTTGGTAAGAAGCCTTATCTTTGGATGTAAATGGACAGGCGTGGGTCATCGTATAGCTATAATAGCAATGTTGTGAGATATCTTAGCATTTCTCTTTGAGGGACTAAGATCATTTTGAAAGGCAACATTGATAGCGTCATCGAGGGACTATGATCTTGTATTTTGATTGCTTTGCTAAGACATACCACATACATAACATGTCCATTTTTGCAAGGCAACAAAGTGGAATTACCCTAAGGGTGCAAGTGTGCAAATGTGTTTGATTTACATGCTTTGTTTATCTTGAATTAGGGTTTGGTAACTTATTGATTTTATCTTTCCATACAAACCCTAATTACTAGCATTTATATAATGCAATAAATTGCGGAAATTAAAATTACTACGCCATTACATCATTAGGGGAGGGAGTATACAAATTTACAAATGAGGATTTTGCAAGAAAATTAAACCTAATTATCTATTACAACCATATTGAATAATATACAAGAATTGAATAAATAATGTACAAGGGGATAAATGGAAAAGAAATGATTTTTGTTTATTTTTTATGAAAGGGTTTAGTTTTGACCTAATTAAGAAAATGATTAATTAAAAAAATAAAGAAAATTATATTTAAACTAAATAAAGAAAGAAATTAAGTTAAAAAGGATTTTTTAGGGTTTTTATGAAAAAGGTTTTAACTTAATGATAATAATATTAATTAATTAATTAAAAGAAACTTAAGTTCTAAGTTAATTTAAAATAAAAAAAGAAAATAATATAATAATTAAACCTAAGTCTAAATATTTATTATTTAAGAAAAAAAAGAAATTAATTTGTTTAAGAAAAATGTTGTTGGTCTTTTTTTGTTTTATAAAGAAAATAAACTAAATAAGTGTAAAAATAATAAATAAAATATTTTTTTTAATATTTTTATTAATAAAAATAATAATAATAATAATAATAATAATAATAATAATAATAATAATAATAAAGAAAATATGAAATGAAAATAAAATAATAGAGAAAATAATGGGTCAGGGGTGCAAAAGTAGGCAGGGGGTTAGAAGAAGCAATAAATGACAAAAGCCCAAAGGGGGAGGCCCAGGCGCTGCAGCTGAAACAAAAAGAGTGAAAATGTTAAAAATTTGTCCAAAAGGTAGCGCTGGGTGTTAAACCCATGACCTCCTATACATACGCGCGCTACATTTACCACTAGGGTGGTTGTACATCTGGTAACATAACTGAAATAATAAATACATAATACAAAACAAGTTCCAGAAATAAACTTCATCTTCAACCTCCAGCCATGGATCCTATAACTTCGTCGTTTCTCAACAAAAGTGAAAGATACAAACATGAAAGTTGCTCTATTTTCCATATGAATCCAACAATATAAATATCATAAGCTATAAATCAAAGATGAATGAGAATTTCTAAAAGTACCAAATTCTGACCTAAATATTTCAGAAAGTTCAAACTCAAAATTCTCACTACTCAAGCAATATAAATGAAATCTATGGACATGTACAGTTTTAGGGCAATGATGTCTACATTTTATCTTCACAAATGCAAGCCTAATAATGCCTAAATAAGAAGATAGAAGTTCAAAAAATATACCTCAAAACTGGAAATCGTGAAATGAGTTTGAGCTTGATTCAAGTTGTTGTGATGATCAGGTTAGCTTCCTTGAGTCTCTAGGAAGCTAATGCAATGCTTAGCTTGAGTTGAGAGTGGCTGAAATGGCCTGGAGAAGTCAAGTTGCAGACTCTGTTTTTTGGTTATAGAGGTTATGGTAAATGGTGTTACAGTTCTGGAATAAGGATGGGGATGAGTTGTATTTGATATGTAGGAGCTTTTGGAAGTGAAAGGCCAAGAAATGCACGAGGGAAATGGAAGTTTGATATGTAAAGTCAGAACTTGCACAACAATGGTGTTTTGAGGCAATTTCTGGCTAGAGGGAGTTTGGGAGTGTTTTAGGGTGTTCAAGCTCGTGTCTTAGCTCACAAATAGTGACTTTATTTATAAGCAACAAGTTTGGAGACTTGTTGTTGATCAGAAATAAAAAACAAATGTTTAAGCTCAACATGTGATTTTTGAGAAATCCAAGTTTCAAAGTCTTGTGTACTTGCTATGGTAGAGTGGTTATGCTTTAAACACACTTTCTTATGACTTTGTAGATGGAGTGTGATCAGAGGGAACAATTTAGAGGCTTAAGAATTGACTTTGTGCATAAAGCTTGCTTTTCAAGAATGGCATTCTTCACTTTCTTCTCAAAATGGAAATGTGAATTAGATAAAGCTTAAACCACTTGGATTATATCTCAAAGGTTTGTGTAATTCATTAATGATGGATAGATACACAAGTTAGAAGGCCTACAAAGCAAGATTATGCAGCCTAATATTGAAATTGCATGATGTGTTCATCAAGAAATGACTTGTAATTCAAGAATGAAACCCTAACTTCTTGCCTTCGATTCTCCTTGATCAAATATGATCTCAATGAGTTTTTGGACATTTTGGAAAGCTTGTAACATCCTATATAACCTATATGTTAGACATTTTTTAAGATTCATCTTAGAACTATGTGAAAAATTGCCATGAAGTTATGTCAAAATCCAGCCTAAACTAGGGCAAAATTTCACTAAGTTTCCAAGTTTCATGAACATGTCTTCACAAAATCATAACTTGAAATACAATCACTTCTAGGAGAAGTTGTTTAAATAAATGTTTTAGATATCATTAATATCTACAACCTTACCGTTGGAAGTTTCCTTTGAATCATCTTGCATCATGATGAGAATTTGGCTCAAAGTTGTGAAAAAATGTGAATTTTCCAACACTTAGAAAATTTTCTAAGTTTAGAAATTTTGACTTTTAAAAATGAAATATTGACGTTTTGATTTCTTGATGAACTAGTTTCATATTTATATATGTCTTGATGAATTGTGATCTTTGATACTTGATTTTGACCAAAAAGTCAAAGTTTGACTTTTCAGTGTACAATTGACTTTTCATCAGTTGATTGAAAATCAACTATCAATCAATTGATCTTGAGAGATGTTTTGAGTCATGGAATTAGGTCAAAATTAAGAATTTGAACCATTGAGATCATGTCTCAAACCAATAAGTTATTTGTTAGGTCAAAAATCAGAAATTGCACGTTCTCAATCAAAACCCTAATTTTGACCATTTTGCCCTTTTGATGATCTGGTCAAATTTATTGTGGAATTATGGTCCAAACTTGATAAAATGACATAAATGAGTTCATGATGTTGATATGGATCAAAAATTATGAAGTTTGACTGTAAATTAACCACCGTTGACTTTTTTTCCCGATACGACTGATTTTAGGTCATCTGATCAATTGACTGAGCAAAAATGTGATCCAAGACTTGAAACTTGAAATGAGAAATCTTGAGGGTCCAAAATGATCCATGAAAGTCATATGGGGCATTAAAAGTCCATTTGTCCTTGTGCAAACTCAAACCCTAATTTTCAGTTATCAGTGCTTAAGGAGGTGTCTTGAGCTGATCTACCCTAGTGCAATCTTGAACCAAAGGAGATCTTGTGAGAGATTACTTGATAAATGAGAGGGCAAATTTTGGGTACAACAACTGCAGACTACTGAAAGAAGGTATTCAGCGCCTGATGAACAACCATATCATTATAGTTGAGAAGATTCCTTCTATTGAGAATTTGTTTCAAGACTTGTCTGTAATTTTCTGCACTCCTATTGGGATCACTGCCAAAGGCCCCGTGAAGATTAAAGTTGAACCTTGAATTACTCCTATAATAATCATCGCGCCTGGACCAATTTCGTATTCCTTAGACAAGGTTGTCCCTTGGAACTATGGAGCCGACATCTACTACCATGGCGTCAAGCAAGAGCCATTGACTGTTGAGAATGAAGATACTGAAGTTGTTGATCCCAACATTGACAATATTGCTGGGACCAGTAAGGTTACTAGAAGCAGAAAGTTTTTCTCTCTAGAAATCTCTCCAAAGACTTCTACTATACCAGTTCTAGTTACCGCTCCCGAGTCAACTACTGAGACTAGGGGTAAGAAGTAAATGACAAAGCCTACCCAGACGGAGGCACCTAAAGAAGTTATAGTTGAAGATACCTCCAGGAAGGAGTTGGAGGAAGTATTGAAAATTATCTGAAAAAGTGATTACAATATTGTTGAACAGTTGGGACAGACTCCCTCTAAAATCTCCATGTTATCCATGTTACTGTGTTCAAAAGCCCATGCACAGGCTTTGGTGAAATTCTAAAAGTCTGCTCACGTGCCACAAGAAATTTCTACCGATCAATTTGGAAGTTATTTTCTAGCCTAACTACTGATAATGGGCTAGGCTTTTCTGATGCCGATTTGACCCCTGGAGGAAGAAACCACAACAATTCCTTCTATGTCTCTATTGAATGCAGGGGCACTACTTTAGCTCATGTGTTGATTAATATGGGTTCCTCATTGAATGTCCTATTGAAGGATGCTCTAGACAGACTTGACTGTGAAGGGGTTATGCTGAAACCCAATGATATTATAGTCCAAACCTTTGACGGGTCAAAAAGGATAGTACACAGAGAAGTGGATCTTCCGATTAAGGTAGGTTCGAAGGTCTTTGAATCTACCTTCTATGTGATGGATATTCGAACGACTTATTCTTTTTTACTCAGACGCCACTGGATTCATGGGGCAGACACTGTTACTTCAACCTTACATAAAAAGCTGAAGTATCCTGTGAAAGGAAAGGTTGTTACAGTCTGCAGTGAAGAAGAGTATATGGCGAGTCACTTAAACTCGTTCAGGTATGTTGAGATGGACAGCGAATTCATTGAAACTCCCTGCCATACTTTTAAAGTTATCCCTCCTACCGCTATTGAAGATGTTTCTACTATTCCTAAGGTTACCAGGGTTCCACCCATGATGGCTTCTTTGAAGGATGCTAGAGTTGTAGTAGAAGAAGGTGGTTACACTACTCGGGGTCAGCTTCCTGACATTCCGTATAAATCTGACAAATTTGGTTTGGGTTTTACTGTAGAGGCTTAGAGGGATGTTCGTCGTGCTCGTGCCGGAAGACCACCATTTTGCATAAGCAACAATGGAGTCAATGCTATAGGAGATACTGACAATGATTATGACCTCGACAGCTGGACCTTTCCTACCATCGGCGACAAACTCGGAAACTGGAAGACCGAAGACCTTATCTTAATCTCCTTTAGTCAAGAGTAATTGTTATTTTCTGTTTCTTATTGCTTTAGAAGTTTTGATTATGTAATTTTAAACAATGACTTTAAGTTTGGTGTCTTACCCGGGGCACAACGATTTTTTTGTTAGGGTTGTCATTTCATAAGCATATTTTCATTCAATAAATATTGGATGTTTTGCATTCAAATTTTGTGCTCTTTGTCTTTCTTTTATTTTATCACTCTCAAAATAGTTATATGTTCTTACACACACACACGCAATAAATTTCATATCCACATCCACTCTATATCTTGTTGATAATAATTCTACTATTGCCACTTGTGACTTCGAGAATCCGATCTGCCAAGTCGAGGAAGAAGGGGAGGAAGATTGTGAAATACCTAGAGAACTTGCCAGACTGTTAGTGCAAGAGGAAAAGGCTATACAACCTCATGAAGAGCTCATTAAGGTTGTAAACTTGGGTACTCAAGCAGACAGGAAAGAAGTCAAGATATGCGCCAACCTAGAAGACAGTGTCAAGAACAGGTTAATCCAGATGTTGCATGACTATGTTGAGATCTTTGCTTGGTCATACGAAGACATGTCAGGACTTGATATTGATATTGTAGTTCACCATCTACCGATGAAAGAGGGTTATTCTCTAATAAAGCAGAAAGTTCGTCGCATGCATCCCGAGACGTCCGAAAAGATCAAGGTTGAGGTTATGAAGTAGTTTAACATAGGTTTCTTAGCTGTTACATCCTATCCTCAGCGGGTTTCAAATGTGGTTCCAGTACCTAAGAAGGATGACAAAGTGCGTATGTGTGTAGACTACAGGGATCTGAACAGGGTAAGCCCCAAGGATGACTTCCCACTTCTACATATCGATGTTTTGGTTGACAACACCACTCGACATAAAGTATTTTCTTTCATGGACAGTTTCTCAGGTTGTAATCAAATCAAGATGGCGCCTGAAGATATGGAGAAAACTACTTTCGTCACAAAGTGGGGCACTTTATGTTACCAGGTTATGCCTTTTGGTTTAAATAACGTCGACGCAACATATCAGCGTGTTATGGTAGCTCTATTACATGACATGATTCATCAAGAGATAGAGGTCTATATCGATGACATGATAGCCAGGTCTCAGAAGAAGAACATCTTGACCACCTACACAAGTTGTTTGAGAGACTGAAGAAGTACAAGTTGAGATTAAATCTGAACAAGTGCACATTTGGGGTGAGAACCGGTAAACCCTTGGGTTTCGTCGTTAGTGGTAAGGGTATTGAATTAGATCCTTCCAAGGTCAAAGCCATTCAAGAAATGTCAGCTCCCCGTACTGAGAAGGAAGACAGAGGTTTCTTGGGACGAATAAATTACATCACCATATTTATTTCTCATTTGACCGCTACTTGTGAGCCGATCTTCAAGTTGCTGAAGAAAGATCGGGTGGTGAAGTGGAATGACCAATTATAGGTATACTTTAAAAAAAATCAAGGAGTATCTCCAAGAACCTCCAATTCTGATGCCACCAATTGAAGGAAGACCTATGATCATGTACCTAACAGTGTTAGAGAATTTAATGGGGTGTGTACTGGGCCAGCATGACGAGTATGGTTGAAAAGAGCATGCAATATACTACCTTATTAAAAAATTTACCGACTGTGAAACAAGATACTCACTGCTCAAGAAAACTTATTGCTCTTTGGCATGGGCTACTCGCCGACTAAGACAGTATATGTTGACCCATACTACTTTGTTGGTCTCTAAAATGGATCCCATAAAGTATATATTCGAGAAGCCCGCTCTCTCTAGAAGAATAGCCAGATGGAAAATGGTCTTGACAGAATATGACATTCAGTACACCACTCAAAAGGATATCAAAGGAAGTGTACTAGAATATCATTTGGCTCATCAAGTTGTAGACGACTATCAGTCTATGAATTTTGAGTTCCCAGATAAGAATATCATGCTAGTTACAGATTGTGAAGAACTTGGGCCGTATGAAGGACCTGAGCCATGATCCAGATGGACTATGGTTTTCGACAGAGCTTCCAACGCGCTTGGTAATGGAATTGGTGATGTGATTGTATATCCCAAAGGTTACCATATGTTGTTTACTGCTATACTTTGCTTTGATTGTACCAACAATATGGCAGAATACGAAGCATGCATCGTGGGTATTAAAGCTGCTATTGACCTGAGAATCAAGTTCTTAAATATATATGGGGACTCATCTCTGGTGATCAGCCAAATTAAGGGAGAGTGGGATATGAAGCACCTGAATCTCATCCCTTATCGGGGGCATGTATTGACACTAATTTTGTACTTCGAGGAAATCACTTTTGAGCATATCCCACGAGAAGAGAATCAGTTAGCGAACACATTGGCTACCATGTCATCCATGTTCAAAGTTATATGGGACAACGAAGCTCCTCGAATTACTATTGAGAGGCTGGATAAACCAACACATTGTTATGAGGTTGATATCGACGAAGTAGAGGAAAAGCCTTGGTTTCATGAGGTGAAAAGGTACCTTGAAGCTCAAGAATACCCTGAAGGGGCATCGATCAATGACATGAAATTCCTATGGAGGTTCTCTGCTAATTTCTTCCCGAGAAACATAATTTTGTACAAACGCAACCATGATTCGACTCTGCTTCGTTGTGTTGACAAGAAGGAAGTTGAGGAAATTATGGAAGATATGCATGAAGGAATCTTCGGTACTCATTCTAGTGTACATACGATGTCTAAGATGATTTTGAGGGCATGTTACTATTGGTCGACCATGGAAACGGATTGCCATCGTTACTCAAGAACTTGTCACAAATTCCAGATCTATGCTGACAATGTACACGTGCCTTCGGTCCCTCTGAATATCTTAACTGCTCCTTGGCCATTTGTAATGTGAGGCATTGATATGATTGGAGAAATCAAGCTACTGCTTCTAATGGGAACCGCTTCATCCTCGTCGCTATTGATTACTTCACGAAGTGGGTTGAAGCAGCCTCATTTGCCTCTATTACCAAGAATGTTATGGCCCGGTTTATTAAACATAATATTATCTATCGGTATGGCATCCCCGAAAGAATTACCACGGACAATGGTACTAATCTTAACAATATTATGATCATGGAACTCTAAATGCAGTTCAAGATTAAGCATCATAATTCCTCTCCATATCGGCCGAAAATGAATGGCACAGTGGAAACCGCCAACAAGAACATCAAGAAGATCATACAGAAGATGATGGTGACATATAAAGATTGGCATAAGATGTTGTCATTTGCTCTTCATGGCTATCGCGCTTCAGTACAGACATCGATTGGGGCAACCCCATTCTCTCTAGTCTATGGTATGGAAGCGGTCATACTTATCGAAGTCTAGATTCCTTCTTTAAGGATTATGAAAGACGGAGATTTAGACGAAGACTAGTGGATTAAGACTAGGTCAGACCAGCTAAATTTGATCGACGAGAAAAGGCTTACGTGTATTTTTCATGGTCAGATGTACCAGAAGCGTATGATCAAAGCCTTTAACAAGAAAGTCAAGCATCAGGTATATCAGGCTGGTGACTTGGTAATAAAGTGCATCATCCTTCCATAAGGTGATTCTAGAGGCAAATGGACTCCCACCTATGAGGGGCCATTTATAATCAAGAAGATATTTTCCGACGGTGCTATGATACTTACCACCATGGGCAGTGAAGATTTTCCGCACCCTGTAAATGCAGACATAGTAAAAAAAATACTACGCCTAAAAGAGACCCGCTAGGTTGACTGGCCTAGGCAAAAATAAGGGCATCCTGGAGAACCAAAAGGGTTCAGGAAAAAATTAGGGATATACGTGTATATATATATATATATATATATATATATATATATATATATATATATATATATATATATATATATATATATATATATATATATATATATATATATATATATATATATATATATATATATATATATATATATATATATATATATATATATATATATATATATATATATATATATATATATATATATATATTATACACCTAGCAAGTCGAAAACCTGAAAAGGAGGCTTGGGCAAAAAAGGATATCCCAGTGGACTGAAAACCCGAAAGGGCGGTCCAGGAAAAAGTTAGGGGTTAAAGCGTACGACTATGTTCCGTTGGATCACCTACATACAATAAGCTTTATTATCGACGTCAAGTTCGAAAGATACAGATCAATTCAGTCAACTTCTTCTGACAACAAAGGATGATATGCTCGAAGACATAAGGGCAATAGAAGAGTTAAAACTCGATGGGATCGTTTACATATAACTATATGTTTCGTTTTTACTTTATACTCTTTTTCATTTTTCAATGATTTCCTCTTACTAGGATCTCCGTCTCCTTGTACAAAACCGCCTATTTATAGGCAAATTATCAATACAAATATCATTCAAAATTCAAATCTATTTTACTTTCCCTGTTTTGTTTGCAAAAACATCCAATGACTAATTTGAATGAACATATGCATATGAATATGATTATTGTTAACAAGTATATGCATAAAAACATGAACCAACATTTACTAAAGACTCTAGGAGTTGGGATAACGTTCAAGTCGTCCATGAATCCCCACAAAAAAATCCCCACATAGCTACCTGCACAAGCTTATCCCCAACAAAGATACATTCCTCAGCGAGTCTAGTATGTCCTCAGACAGAAATTCAGGCCCCTTCCAGCTATTAACATAACCATACCCCCTAGCAGATCCCCCTAGTGGATAAAGGAGTTTGATCATTATTCCTGTATATAGTGGAAACTTCCTCCGCACAACCTACAGAATTCCAATCCTCATCAGAGATTATGATTGCTCAATACAATTCACAAGAACTCATTTCCTCAGCAGAGTTTATTTCTCCAGCAGGGTTTATTTCCCCAATAAAGTTCATTTCTACGACTCTTACAGATCACCGACAAAATTCTCTTCTCCAGCAAAGTATTAGTTGTTGTCCTTAAAGAGTTGCTATGGAATCTAAAATCGGTCCAGATGTCATTTAACTTTGTCCTCCCCAGAAGAGTTAGCATCCATATTGGAAACTTGGTCAGACAACACCTAAGAAGGTTATTCACCTCTTTTATCCCCAATCAGGGTATATAAGAACTAAATTCCCCAGTAGAGCGACGAATAACCAATGTTCCTGAACTCTTCTATCCCTAAGCAGAAGTCAAGCATTCCTAGTAGAGTATCCTCAAAACAGAAAACAGGAGTCCCCACTGGAGACATTCTGAACAAGATTGAAGAGACATATCCTTCATCCCCAGCGACAGTCAGGGACTTATTTTCCCCAACCATAGTTGTTACAAGGAGCTACTGATACACTTCAATGACATCTTACATCCATACATCATTTACAAGTATCATAGCAAATGAAACGCATATAACACACTCTCATTTACTTTGAGAACATCATTACACAATGCAATACATACATCATGACATTGTATAAAGACTAACCTTGTCTTTTTCAGGTAAAAGTCTACAAATAGATAAATATCATCAACAAATTTTCAAACAGGTCAAAGACTAATTCTCGAAACAGGATAGGGAAACTATCTACATGACCGGGTCAAAGATTAATTCCCGAAAAAGGACAGGGCAATATCTGTATGACAAGGCGGTATGAATTCGGGAAACAAGACGAGTTCGCCGACAAAAATCATGTCAAAGATTAACTCCCGAAACGGGACGGGGAAACTATCTTTATAACCAGGAAAAGATTAACTCCCTAAATAGGAAGAAACTATCGATATGACCAGGTGGTATGAATCCCTGAAACACGGCGGGTTTACCAACAAAAAACATATTGTAGATCAATTCCCAAAGCAGGACAGGGCGACTATCTACATGACAAGCATTTCCCTCAGAGACTAAATCTGACAAGCATTTCCCTCAGAGATTAAATCTGACAAGCAACTACCTAAGCACCTTCTCCAGAGGTTCATTCTGGAAAGCATTCTTTAGATATAGTCGAGCATAGACTCATTTTGATACTCTTATCAACAGTTACCCTGGATGACATCTATAAGCCCGTCCCCGACGACATCTCAACACCTCTCTCAATGGCACCTTTAAGCCCATTCAAGCAATATTATCAACCAACGGTGTTACTTCTTGCACATGCGAGTGCAAATTTTTGGACACTTAAGTGTTTAATCCTCTTCCACCTTTAGATCATGAATGACGGACATGCCAATCTAACTCCTCAGGTTTAAGAAGATTGAATAGTGGTAGTTTTTGTACCCTAAAAATTTCCCTTCCATTTTCTTCAAGACATTCTCCTAGGGTTCTCAAATTCTCAGGGTTGCTCAAGAATTGATCAGACAAATTCTCCTCCTAAGCAATGGACTTACAACTAGGGTTTCACTTTTCTCAAGGAAGTTTGGGTTTCTAAGGCCTCAAGTGGTTTCCATGGTTTCTTATAAGTCTCCAAGAATGATCATACCAAGTTTCATGCCTTGCATCACAAGTTTGCTCAGTCAATTGCTCAGATGACTAAACAGCAACTATATTGGGTAAAAAGCCAATTGTGGTCAATATACAATCAAACTTCATGATTTTTGGTCAACATTAAGGTTTTGAAGTTATATTCATAATTTGATCAAGGGTTGATCATGATTCTCCAAGAAAAATCTCAATTCATCAAAAGTCAAAAGTTGCCAAATTAGGGTTTTCTTAAGGAGAAATCAACTGAACTTTGACCAAGCATAACTTTCACATGCTTCATCATATTTTCCTTAACCAAAGCTCATTTTGAAGAAAATCAATTCTCTACAACTTTGTCTCTCTAAGCTCAAGTTCAAAAAATGCTTCATTTGAGAGATATGGGACAAAATATTACAGGTCATTTCAAAAGTTAACAAAAAGACACTTTTTGTCAAGGAAACTTACATTAAGATAAAGTCTTCAAATGCAAAAATGATCAAAATAGATATTGTATAGGAAATATTGAGCTTTCCAAAAAGTATAAGATCACCTTAAAATGATGAAAATTGAGAGAGTTATGACTAATGCAAGTTGGGAAATTTTCAGCAAATGCATGAAACCAAAAGTGATCAAACTTGGAATTTTCTACTGGGCTTGTTATTCTAGGTCCAAACGTGTTTTTCAGCTTATAATGAACCTCTGAATTACTTCATGCACCCCTTGACCTCTTTATTTTATTTATTTTGATCTTTATTTGTTTTAAAAGTCAAAATAAATAAAATGAGACCAAGACTTCTTACACAAATCCAAGCCCACTATATTTTGACCTAATTCTCTCCTATATATCCTCCTCATTCAGACAGAGGCTCACACGAAACCCGTGTGCAAGAACCTCTTCCAAAAAATCCAAAATCATTCAAATTAGAGCAACTTGCAAACCCTTATTGCAGCCACTCTTGAGGCGTATTAACCCTTCCATTCACTTCCTAGAGCAGAGTAGGGTGAGAATGGATCATCCTTGATGATCCAAAGGGCTCGAAACACCATTGCATGCATCATCATTTTGTTATTATTTCATAAATTCATATTTCAGTTTCTTGATGTTTTTATTGAAGCTAACATTATTGATGCACTTATGAGATTCATTAGTGCAGGATTGGACCATCGCAGGAGTCCCATGCTACAGGAATCGTGCATCACCATGATTGCACAAATTCCATTTATTTTGGCCATATCTCTTGTTACAATACATTTTAGCCCAAACTAATACTCTCATTGAATTCACAGGCCTTGAATTAGGGGGTAGGGTCTTTTAGGACCACTAATGTTTGATGTTTCGCAGGTTTAAAAAACATACTCACCGGAGAAGACGACTGAAGCTATGGCTCAGTCGCCTCTCTGGTCTAGGCATTAATTTGTAATATAATTGTTTCGTTTCAGTTATAATAATAGATATATCACCACTCTAGTGGTTAAAACGCACACGCTAAGGCATAACCATACAAGGGCATGAGTTCGATCCCTACCTTTTGGTGTTTTGATTTATTTTCATATTTTCATGTTTTGCAGGTTACATAGCACGTTGGTTTCCATTGCCTAACACAAGGGCGTGCTTGGCGCAATGGTGAAGGTGTTGGGCAGAAAGGCTAAGGGCGTGGGCTCAACATCCACCCCTGGCAATTTATTTTTAAAACTTGGTTTTTTTTCTATTATCATCCTTTTTCCTTAAAAACCCTAAATTCATAAACCAAAAACCTTTTTAACAAACCTAATTCTTTTTAAAACCTCTTTTTTTATAAACCCTAATCAAATTAGGTTTTTAGGTTTTTAATTTAATTAATCAACTCTTCTTTTAATTAAAATTAATTAGACTTTTTAGGTTTATTTAATTAATCATAAAAAAACCTTTTTAATCAAGAAATCACTTAAAAACATTGTTCGTTTCTTTATTCTTACATTCTTTTTTTGTGTAGTTTATTCTTCTCGCATCTTCCTCGTTATTGTAACTGTTTTATGGAATGTAATAGTAATTAGGGTTTACTTTCCCGTACTTTCTTACTTATGTACCTCTCTCAAAGCGATGTAATAGTCTAGGGTTTATATTTCCGCTTTTACTTTCCGCACTTTTACAGTTTTTTTGCTATATTATTGCTTAATAATTAGGCTTGCATGCAAAGACTAATAACAAATTGATATCTAACCTTAACACAGAGACTAAAATAACTGAACATAAATCACTTGCACACTCGCACCTTTAGGGTAACCTCCCTTGTTGCCTCAGAAAAATAGTCATGTTCCTTGAACACGGGGACGCTTTAGCAAAGTCCCTCGATACAAAGATCATAGTCCCTCGATGACCCTTCGACATTACCTTTGGTAAGTTATCTAGTCCTTTAATGATAATTGCTAAAGCGTCCTTACGAGTTGCCTTTGATGATTGTACAATGACCCACACATGTTCCTTCATATCCAACGATATGGCTTCCTACTAACCAATGGTAGGATAACACTATCTAAAGGATGAGGAAAATACAAGAATGACCTTGAGTAGGTAGAACTCTATTAGTCGCTTGCTCACAAAGATTTTCAAAACAAAACATTTCTCATAAACACTTTCAAAATATTTTCAAAAAAAAACACTTTGTACGCTTTCTTGAGGACATATACGAGAATCATTACAAAGTTTCACCATACAATTGGCAACTTTTCAAAATATTTTCAAATCACACACAATATAAAGCAATTTCAAAAAGTGAGCTAAGAGATTAAGAGCCCGTAAATAACTACGGATGAAAAGGGTGTTAACACCTTCCCTTTTCATAACCTATCCCCGTACTCAAAATCAAAAAAAGGTTTTTCCTGTTCTTTTCATCCTTTCCTTATTGGATAAAAGAAAAGTCGGTGGCGACTCTTGCTAATTATTTTAGCAATTATTTTATTATTTAATTGTTATGATAATTATTATTTGATGTGTTAAATAATTAATTATTTGAGTTTTGGTGAATATGTGATTATGATTATTATGTCAATAATTGATTAAATGGAATATATGTATGTGTATTATATAATATTTGGGTTTATGAGTATGAGAATAGTAGAATACAAGGAGAAAAGAAGGAAGAACCCTATAAGTTTCTTCATCTAAGGTAAGGGTGGGCATTCCTTGAATCATGAGTTTATATAATGATGGGTAATTGATATAAGCATGAAAATAGGGGTTTTGTTCTTGAAATTACTAGATTTGAAATGTTAGGATTTGGATTTGGATTCAAAACTTTTGTGTTAGAAATCATGCTTTAAGGTTCCTAATCGTTGATACATGTTATATATAGGTTGATATGTATTTAATTTGTATTATAGTGATGTTTAGATGAGATTTTGAGAGGATTTGAGTGGGAACCCGAGAGCTACTCGCAGGAAAAATTTAGGATTTTTGTAAAACTTCAAAAATTCATAACTTGTGTTTTGGGTGTCTGTTTGACGCATCTTTAGAACTTGTAAAATAGTTTCATATTCTTGAAATAAATGTATTTGGCATGTAATGAGGTTTTGTGGTGTCAGTGTATGATGTCAGTGTTTCCATTTTCTTTGAAACTGTAACGATTCATATCTTTTGAACCGTAACTGCGTTTGAGTCCCGGTTCGAAGTGTTAGAAAGCTAATGCCATATTATTTTCAATAAAAATCTTCTTGTTGTCAATAAGTGATTTGATAAAAATGTGATTAGGTAAATGACTTGTGATTGTGTTGTTTGGTTTTTGAATGGGTGTTGGATGTGAATAACATTGTTTGACTTTATTTGCTATATGTTATGGTGATGTGTTGAGTTGATTAATGCTATGAGAATGCATTGGATGTGATTGATGATATGAAATATGTATGTTGTGCGATTTGGTGAAAATAATTCAATTGTGTTGAATTATGTGAAGTATGCTTGTATGATTAAGATTTGGAGATAGTCTTAATTGCATATAAATGTTGAGATTGCACATGCATCATGAGTTGCGTCAAGAGGCATATTCGCTAGTTTAGAGAGAGGAATAGTGACTTGTCCCAAGCTTAGAGAGTGAGTAGCGTTTTTAAGTCTTATTTCTTATGAAGAGAATTTTTTAAACTAAATAAATGTCGATGTTTACTTGAGTCCCAGAGATACACCGAGACTACATTCCGGTCTCGCCTTTATCAATTATTTATATTAATTCAATCTTAATTCCTGTTTTTGGCCGTCTTCGCATAAAAATTAATTTTATTAGCCTTAGATTTACATGGCATCAATAAAAACATTAGGTTTGATTATTGGTCCTTGTGAGTTCGATATCTATTAAAACTACAGCAGATTCTGTGCACTTGCATAATAGCTCCATCATAGTCCTCTTTGTCCAAATGACAATAACAACGTTAGTTTTTGCTGATGTGATAAATGACATGTGACTTTCAACTTTTATGACCGATTTAGTGCTAGAAAAATTAAACACTAAAATATGTTTTCTTGATTTTAATATATTCTTCATCTTCCTCAAAAACTCAGACTTGAGTTTCATCAAATTCCTCTCACTTATAAAAAACTAAGCCACTTTCTTCAAAACGGGTGAAAATTATACCTAACAATTTTTAGGGTTAAACGTTTTGGATAGTTTCTCTCCATAAGCACACTTAGAGTTTTTCTAAATTTGTTGTTGTTGTTGTTGTTACTACTGCTTTGTATAATGAATGTCATATTTCAACAATATGGATTGAAAAAACTGGAGTACCTTTCACTAGTTCCAAGGTATGTACTGAGATTGAACCCAAAACACTTTATTGTCACATTCTCTCGTGTCTCTAGATTCTTTTAAATACTTGAACTCCTTTATGATGATTCACTTATTCACCCATATAATTGAGAGCTTTCTCTAATTCTTCAACTTGGAATACTCTAACATTGATCCTCTTATTACTCTTAGACTTAAGGGAAATAAACTTTGGGCTTCTTATTGATATATCCTCATTCAACTCAGTCACATGACTCTGAAGGGAGTTTATGATATCTTTAAGAGCCGAATTATTCAAATAATTTGCTTCTTAAAATTGCAATGATCTTTGATCTTTATCTCTGAAAGACTTTTAAGAATCTCATCGACATGATCAGCAATGATGTAGCTTATATTGTTTGCCCAAATAGAATTCTTTTGTTGTTTTCATGGTTTGCAAATAAATATAATTCTTTATTGTTTTCTTATTAACCATTTTATATCAAATAAAATTTACAATTTTTCTTATTTTTTGATGAAAATATTAAAAAAAACATTGTAAAAAAAATAGAAAAACAAATATTTTCAGAATGCTAATTAATAATATCTAAAATAAAGATAAAAATATATTTAATTATGTTTGTTTACACATTTTGTCACCGCCATTACACGATTCCATGTCTTCTCATCGTAAAACCAAAAATTATTATTTGAAGCTTTAATTTAAATTCTCGTAATAATGTAAAAGCCTTCCACTGTGTATCCATAATGTCGCTTGAAGCTTTAATTTAAATTTTAAGTGATTTAAGAATCTTTTACAAAGTATCCAAATACTCGTCGCGTGTATCCAAACAATCACTTAAAGCTTTAATTTAAATTTTAAGTGATTTAAGAACGTTTTACAATGTATTTAAATATTCGCCGCTTGACGTAATTTATTATCTTTTACAATCTTCTTTTGTGTATGAGATTTTCCTTTTGAAGCTAAAATTCCTTTTAGTAATTTAAAATAAATTTTGTTCCACTAAACTAACTAAATTGATAATTATGCAAGAACATCAATTCCATGAGCTAAAATTCAAGCGACATACCACTTATTTACCTTTAAAAAGTGAAAAGTTTAATCATCAAATAATAAACGAAAATATTAAATTTATTTTATCTAAAAAATAGTGATGCCAAGGATGGACGGACTCTGAAATTCTGGAAGTATATATTCCCCATGAAGGTTCTCTCAGGTCACTCTTACTGGTATGTGCATGATCTCTTTGTGTTTCTCAAATAGTTGGAGATGGTACCAATTGATGTATGGTATGGTGTTGGGTTTGTGATCCCATTTTCCCCAGTCAAGTCTTGGTTCAATTTTTCTCTCTAGGTTGATAATTTTGATTTCGGGTTTGCATGGTCTGAAGCCTCTATCCCAAATTCCCCAGTGAGGTCTTCGCTCATATGACGAAAGTCCCTTCTCCCTTTGTGTACTAAGGTGGAATCATATGTAAAACATCGACCTTTTGTAGTGTTGGTATTATTGTTGTTTTTTGTTTCCCAGACAACTAGACTGTGGTAGTAACTTTTCTGAGAAGCGTTGAAACAATTGTCAACTTTTTGGGTTTTCTTCCACCAAGTACTGGGTTTGATTTAAAATCCCTATAATTTTGGTTTCTTGCTGTATTATTTGACTTCTTAAATCCCCAAGTAAAAACTGAGATCACGTTTCTCTTTGAAAGTTGTTATTCCCATGTGGTTTCATAATTTCTCCCCGGGGAAGTTTGTGTAATCATCACTCTTGGTATTGAAGAATGTATTTTGGTCTCCCCTATACAATGTGGTATCGTCTTCCCCAATGAAATCAACATGAGATCCCCGTTTGAAGTCTCGGAGATGTGGTTTTCATCTTCCCTAGTGAAGTCAGTATTATAATCTCCAATGAAAATCTAAACATTGAGACGTTGTTTTCCCCCGTTGAAGTATAGAGGAGGATGTTATATCCTTGTATCTGTTTTGATTTACTATTTTAACTTAATTATTTTCGGATTATGTTTCTTCCCAGTGGAGTTAAGCCATGAAATAGGAAATTTTTTCCTCAGTTGGTGGTTACTTTCTTATGAAATTTTCATCCTGGATGTGATTTAGCCGAGTGTCGACTTTACTTAAGCTGGTTTTGTCTGGTTATTCCTAGTGTTGTATGTCTGTTTTATTAGCATATACATGATAACATTCATACATTCATACATACATCATGTGTAGCTAAATTTAACATTCATTTCTCACATGCATTCATTGATGTTTTTATTGGCATATTACCCTATTTTGCAGAGTTATGTTACCCTCTCTCCAATAGAGTGTCAACCTTAAATAGAAAGTGTATATTCTTTCAATTTCCCCACTGAGTTATCCCTCATGGATGAATTTTTCTTTATCCTTCATATTCGACTCATTATCTGGTTAGATCCGTTTTTCCTTTTTGAGTTTATTTCTCACCAGGTGCTGTTTTGGTTAACTATTTCACTCCGGTCTATTTCTAGTTTGAATTTGTAGTCCCCGACGACATTGTTATTATGTTTTCTGTAGGCTTTGAGCTCGAGTTTGAGAATATGCATTTATTTTACACAAGAAGACTTTATCTCCTCAGCGTGAATATATTGACATTTCCCCAGAGAAGTCATATTTCTTTTCCCGAAGGGTTTCTTATAGTAGTAAGTGGCAAGTCTCTTTATTTGAGCAATATGTACTTCCCCAATAAGTCTATTAGTTCCCCGATAAGATTCTTTTTTGTTTGCTCTGATGAATGGTAGTCTCGTCATTATGAGAGATAGTTCATTGTTGAGAGATGTTTACTCTGATGGATGGTAGTCTCGTCATTATGAGAGATAGTTCGTTGTTGAGATTTGTTACTCCAATGAATGGTAGTCTCGTCATTATGGGAGATAGTTCGTTGTTGAGATTTGTTACTCCGATGGATGGTACTATCGTCATTATGGGAGATAGCTCGTTGTTGAGATTTGTTACTCCAATGGATGGTAGTCTTGTCATTATAGGAGATAGTTCATTGTTGATATTTATTACTCCAATGGATGGTAGTATCGTCATTATGGGATATAGTTCATTTTTTAGATTTGTTACTCCGATGAATGATAGTGTCGTCATTATGGGAGATAGTTTGTTGTTGAGATTTGTTACTCCAATGGATGGTAGTCTCGTTATTATAGGAGATAGTTTATTATTGATATTTGTTACTCTGATGAATGGTAGTCTCGTCATTATGGGAGATAGTTCGTTGTTGAGATTTGTTACTCCGATGAATGGTAGTCTCCTCATTATGGGAGATAATTCATTGTTGAGATTTGTTACTCCAATGGACGGTAGTCTCGTCATTATGGGAGATAGTTTGTTATTGAGATTTGTTACTTCGATGGATGGTAGTCTCGTCACTATGAGAGATAGTTTGTTGTTGAGATTTTTTACTCTAATGGATGGTAGTCTCGTCATAATGGAAGGTAGTTCGTTCTTGAGATTTGTTACTCCGATGGGTGGTAGTCTCGTTATTATAGGAGATGGTTCGTCATTGAGAATCACTTTTCTCTGAGGAATTCATTTGTTTCCAGTCATAAGTACCGATTCTGATTATTTGTTACCTATCCTAATATTGGTATTTACTAGTATTATCCTACCATTTCTTTCCCCATGTGGGTTGCGTTACCTTTTTTTACTATCTTCTCAGTGGGTGAATAATTTACAGTTATCTGCTGATCACTATTATCCTTTACTTTCTCTCCTCAATATTTGAGTTGATGTTGCTTTTTCTCCTCCTTGGGCTTCACCCCAATAGAGTCAAGTCTTCTATTCACCAGTGATTTACTTTCCTGGTCGAATTTTCTTTTGATCCTTTATTTTCTGTTTCCCCAGCGGTGTCCCATGTCACCTTTGGATCTGTTTGTTTGCATGCGCAATCATAAGCATTGCATGGCATCTTAGGGCCAAAAATAGGTCTTATTTTATATTTAAGTATCTTCAATCGCATTGACATAAATATTTTAACCTTCGTATCTCCGGATATAAGACACTTAAATAAGGGCAGTTGTTGTACCCTAATTTTTGCCCCTAAGATTCCTCTATCATCTCATATCAACTCAATTATATCAAGATCACACTAGGGTTTGGTTCTTCTCCCCATCTTTAGGTTTGGTCATAAGGAATCACCAAGCACTTTTAATTGTATATTGTGATCATATATGTTTTGTATTGATTAACTTTTAACTAACAAATACAATGAATGTTTGCCCTAATTTATGATATTATAGGTGAGGACACAACACATTTCATCATGTTGATTCATAAGTTCATGAGTTTATTCCCATGCCTTCTTCAACAAAGCTTCATTGAGATTTAAGCTTCACCATCAAAGATTCTTTAAAGCAATATCATTACAAAGTCTACTATGATTCACCATGCCTCAATTTGTGAAAGAAAGTCAAAAGATGCAAAGATTGATTGAAGAAGTTTGACCCAATTGGACAAGTTCTTGATCTCTTGATCACAAGTGTATAACTCTTTCAATTATTAATATTTGGAAGTGGTTATTATTGCTATTGATTCTTATTATCATCCATAATAACTTCTATTCACATGGCAAAAGTGATTGTGCAAGAAAGATTGTCAAAATTGAAAGGGGTTTCCAAGTCATTTTGGTGCTCTGGGAGCTAGGGTTTTGAACTTATAAAGGCTATATCTTGTTCATCTTTTGATATTTTTGGGTTATTCCAAAGGTATGCTTCTCCTTAAAGGGTTATAAACTAATCACTTCAATATTTTCAAGAAACTTTTATGTGTAAGATGCCTAATGAGGAAGAAAAATTACAAGTCCCCTAAATAGGCCATCAAATTCCCTTATGTGATTTCAAAAGATCAAACTTGGTCAATTTTTATCTCCTTGAGCCCATTATTTATCCACAATTATTGTAAGGATGTGAACTTCAACTCTTCTTTTATGTGCAAGACTTGAAAATGGGTGGAAGATGCCCTAAGAACTCAAGATTATAGGTCACCTCATGGATTTTCACTAATTTCACAAGGCCATAACTTTTTCAATATTTGATATTTTTTAGTGATTCAAGTTTCACAATGCTCTTTGGGAAGCCTACTTCAAGCTAGTATCAATGATCAAAGCTCAATTTTGGAGGAAGGCTTTGTTTGAACTCAAAACATTATAAGTCACTTTTGAAGAAAAACTTAGAATTTTTCTAAGTACAAAAAGTCAACATCTTTTTCTCAACTTTGACTCATCACAACTCTTAGCTCAAGCATCCATTTGATCTCACTCTTGGCACATTGCAAAGATGGTGACCTTATCTTTCAAATGCATCAAGAATCAGGCCCTAAGGTTCCATAAATCGTGCACACCATAGATTCAAAGTTGGTACTTTGAAACTGATGTTTTCTCCAAAGTCAGAATTTGAAATCCATAATCCAGCTTCTAAACACCAAATTAGCACACTTTTTTATTTAAACATGTGTAACCAAGTTCCCAAAGTTTAATTAAGGTTCAAAGTGCAAGAGTTGGCTGAGTTTTGAGCAAATTCAAGTCACATTTTTCTCACTTTCGGGCTTCCTTCATTTTCCCTCCAAACCTCACTTTTGCTTCCCATTCTTTTCACCATTCACTCTTCTATAAATAGAGGGACATATTGCATTCATTTTCTCAAGCTTAAACAACCAGAATCACCCTACCAAACTCTCTCCATAACCCATATTTCTTCAACTTTAAATTTGGTTTTACAGCCTTCTTCAATCCATTTTCTTTGATAATTCTTCATCCTTGAACTTCACTGAAGCTAACAGAAGAAGAACCAAGCCTTAAAGCATCCTAAATTGTGCTAGCCAAGTCAAGTTTTAGAGATCTGAATTTGAACTTCAATAGGTTGAGAAACCAAATCCACCAAAATGGATGAATGATGTTAATGATATTTGAAACCCTAATTTCATACATTGCATCCCCTCAATCTTCATCTTACCCCTTTCTCATTTGTGCTACATGTTGTTAGAGTATGATCTACATATCATCTCTCCAAACATATGGCACATAGATTGCTATTGACCGGCCTCAAAATAGGTGCGACTTCCATATAAGTCCATTTACGATTTCTTAATATAGTGCTAAACTTTGTCCTGATTCGAGAAATGATCATTCGTGGCCCAAACCTATGTTTGTAAGCCCAAATATGTTTAATTTGAAACCTTTGATCCAATAACCTTGAGGTTCATTGTTATAAGGCTTTGGTCTTATCAATCGTCTAATGAATCTTCATACATTTTGGACTAAGTGAATCATTTACACATCGTTGACCATTTATTGTTGCCTTGAGATCTTTAAATGAATGATATACTTGACAAAAAGCAAATGAAACTTGTTATTGAGAGGCTTTGATTTTATCAATCTTCAAATGAGTTTTCAAATGCAAGTTTCAAGATGGTCATTCAACTAACCTCTAATTTCTAACTCATTAACAATTGACTTTTATTTTCATGCTTTTACTTTATTCCTTTACTTTTACGCACCATTTATTTTAGCATTTACATTTCATGCTACTTTCATCTTTGCTCACTTGAGCATTTATTTTTATGTCTTTTTTTTGTTCACTTGAGCTTTCATTTTCTTTTTGAAGATACTTAATAACAAACTTGAATAATAAAAAACTTTAAGTTTGCTTGGACTATTTGGTTACTATCCTTGGTATTTTGGAGTTATGGACTTCTTGGACTTAGGATTAGAGACCTTGACCTACCTTGATACCTTGTGACTTCTATTGTTATTTTGTCTGGCGTTCTTGGGGTTTACCCTGAGACATTGGGTTGTTTGTTTTCTTTGGTGCAGGTTATTCTGATTATATGCTTCGTCTGTGATTGGGAATTCATCTGTATACAACCGTTACTCTGTCCAATTTTTGTGAAGACATAATGCATTTGAAGTTTGGTATTCTTAAGAGGTTCATTATCTTTGCTTGTTTGGTTTCAATCCAAAGGATGAGAATTCTACATTGACTCATTGTGTTAAGTGTTGGCTTCTTGTTGGTTAGACGGTTCTTTTCCCTAGCTTTTACCTTATGTTTTAGGATAGTCCCTTCATCTCCTCCCATCTTCTTTAATTTCAAAAATCTTCGCCCTCCATTTCAAAACTCTTCTTGTTTTCTAACTTGAACCGTTTTTGCAATAAACTTGGACTTAGGTCCATACATTTTCAAAATATTTTCTTAGTCAAACTTTAAACAACTTAATAATACTTTGACATTTTTTATGAGAATAATAAAAGTCAATCAATCTCATTCAAACCATTTTGCCACTTTGGCTTTTTACTTTAAAATTTTCTCAAAAGATTAGACTCTTGTCAATCCTTGTAGTGATGTGAGCTACTATACTTCTACGATATATAGTGAAGTATGATATTTTCCACTTGGGTGTTGAGTGATGCTTTGTTGATCTAAAATCTAAGCTATATCCTCCACTTTGAGATGACATAAATTCTCCTTTCTCACAATCGTGGGTAGTAAGTATGTTTTTCCACTCAGATAATACGATAATGTCTCATCTCTTAAATTTAACCAACACACTTGTGTTTTAAAATTTTAAAAGGTGAACTACGAGTACCCTGATCCCCTATTGCATGGAAGGTGGTACGTAGGTACTAAAGGTTTGCAACCGCGGCGAGTGCAAAAATTGTAAAATACACTTCTTTTCTCATCTCCACAATCTATTTTTTGTATATAACACTTATAGCCAAAATACATGAATTTTCAAAGAGGTTCCTGTGGAGTACCGTAGATGTTTAGGATGCTAATACCTTCCCTTTGCATAACCAACCCCCGGACTTAGATTCTCTCCCCCTCTTTTTGGGTTATTCTCTCTTTTCCCATTCCTTTGGAAACAATAAAGCATTGTGACAATTTTTATTTGATCTATGCGAGTTAAGTCAATTCAATAGCTTAGTCTCAACATTTCTACTACTACAATCTTGTATTCTTATTATACTTATAATAAGTTATTTCTAAAGCCTTAACATATTTATGTTTATGATTAATAATTATAATTGCATGTTTTTTTCTAAATTATGTCTGACTAACTATCTAAGAGTCTGGAATGTGAGGACCATCGTAACGAAGGGACTCGGTAAATCACAGGAAAATGATTTCTTAATTTAAATTACATTTTTTTAGTTCTGAACTTTTGATTTTTAAAGTAAAACGTTTTGCGCAACAACTAAAACATTCATATACCAGTCAATAGCGCGAAAGTGCGAGATGGTATCCGATCATAAAAGTGTGGATATTAAATTTTTAAACACCACGACAACTCTTTTTAAAATTAATTAGGACTTGTAGATTTTCAAAAATTGGTTCAAACCCGCAATTGAGTGAGCGACAACAAAGAAATTGCAGTGTCAAACTATAACGCGGGCTGCGTGAGAGTGAGTAGTTGTTGTACCCCAAAATTTTCCCTCTCATTTATCAAATATTTTCTCACAAAAATCTCTCTTGGTTCAAGATTGCACTAGGGTTGATCAGCTCAAGACACCTCCTTAAGCACTGATGACCAAAATTAGGGTTTGAGATTGCACAAGGATATTTGAACTTTCAGTGCTTCATATGACTTTCATGGATCATTATGGACCCCCAAGATTACTCATGTCAAGTTTCAAGCCTTGGATCACACTTTTGCTCAGTCAATTGAGCAGTTGACCTAAAAATCAGTTGTATTATGGAAAAAGTCAACTATGGCCAATTTACAGTCAAACTTCATAATTTTTTATCCACATCAACATTATAAACTCATATGTATCATTTGATCAAGTTTGGACCATAATTCCTCAAGAATTTTGATCAAATCATCAAAAGGGCAAAATGGTCAAAATTAGGGTTTTGACTAAGAAAGGGCAATTTCTGATTTTTGACCTAAAAAATGGTCAATTGGTTTGGAGAATGATTTAAAGAGTTCAATTGCATCATTTTTACATAATGGCATGACCTAAAACATTGATCAAGATCAATTAGATTGACAATGAATTTTCAGCCAACTGATCAAAAGTCAATTATATACTAAAAAGTCAAACTTTGACTTTTTGGTCAAAATTCAATGTCAAAGATCACAATTCATCAAAACATGTCAAAATATGAAACTTATTCATCAAGAAATCAAAAAGTCAATATTTCATTTTGAAAAGTCAAAGTTTTCAAACTTAGAAATTTTTCTAAGTGTTTAAAACTTCATATCTTTTCATAACTTTAAGCCAATTTTTCACCATGATGCAAGAGGATTCAGAAGAAACCTTCAACATGAAAGTTGTAGATCTCCATAATATCTACAACATTTCTTTACACAACTTCTCCTAAAAATGCTTGGATCTCAAGTTATTAATTCCTAAAGTCATGGTCTTGAAATTGGACACTTAGTGAAATTTTGCCCTAGTTTTGGTCAAGAGTTTGACCTAACTTCATGGCACTTTTTCATATGGTTCCAAGGAGAATTTTCAAAAGTGATTAAAAGAGGTCTTGTAGATAACATTGCAAGCTTTCCAAAATGTCCAATAATTCCTTGAGATCATTCTTGAGCAGGGAGAATCGAAGAGATGAAGTTAGGGTTTTCACACTTGAAATACAAGTCATTTTGTGATGAACAAGATTCAAATTTCAAACCTATGTTGCATAATCTCTACTTTACAGGCCTCAAACTTGTTAGGAACACCATAATTAATTGCTTGCACAGCTTTTAGAGGTCTCAATTCAAGCTTTCAATGCAAAGCCATGCTTTATATCCATTTTAGGAAGAAAGTGCACAATGCCATTTTGATAAAGTAGCTTTTTGCACAAAACTTGTTCTTGAGACTTGCAATTGTTTTTTTATGATCATACATGTCCTGTTACTCAAGATAAGTTTGTCTAAACACTTACAATCACTCAGCCCATGCTTGTACTTCCTCTTGGAACCATACTTCCCACTTTTCTTCAAAATCAAGTAACATAGCAATCAACCTATATCTTGTACTTCTGACCCCCTCAAGCACAAAAAACCTTCTCATTACTTATGTACAAGTCATTTTTCCACAAATCACACGCATGCTTGAGCCCTGAAAAGAGCAAGAACTCAGATTTGCATCTCACACCTCCATTGTTGCATATTCTGGACAGAAATCCCAAAACCAAAAAACTACTCGTGCGTTTCTTGGCTTCTTGCTTCCAAAAGCTTCCAAGCATCATACACAAACAACCGCATACCCTGTTACAGTTCTATAACACCATCTTCCTCCATTTCCAAGTTCAAAAATAGAGCACTGCAAGTGGACTTCTCCAGACCGTTTCAGCCATTCTCCAACCAAGCTAATCATTGCATTAGCTTCTTGGGACCTCAGTGGACCTATTTTGATCATCATAACACCTTGAGGAGTTTTCAAACTCAGAATACGATTTCCAGTTTTGAGGTAAGTTTCCTTAACTTTTAACTCTTCGTACAAGCATCATTAATGGTTTATTTGTGAATGAAAAATGTAGATATCATTGCCCTAAAGCTAACCATGTCCATAGTTTTCATTTATGTTGCTTGAGCTTAGAGAATTTTAAGATTGAAGTTTCTGAAATTTTTAGGGTTCAGATTAGGGTCATTAAAATTCATGCTTGTCTTTGATCTATAATTTTATTGCTTTACATTTCTGAAATCTTGAGGAAATTTTCCACAAGATTCATGTTTACACTTTTGCAAATGGATGAGAAATGAACATGATGCAGGTACTCTGGCTGGGCGTGAGGTTGAAGATGAAGTTCAGGCCATGGACTTGATTTCTAATATATATTTATTGTTTTGTTTATATGAACAGATGTATAGCCACTCCAGTGGTAAAGCGCGCGTCTGTTAACCTTTGGGACCTGGGTTCGAGCCCCAGTGGTACCCTTTTGCTTATTTTCTCATTTTTCTCACATTTTTTATGTTTGTTTGCAGCGCTGGGCCGCCTGTGTTGGGCCTAGTATTTTTGCTCATTTCATACTCTCTGCTCACTATTCACACCCCTGGCCCATTTTATTTTCCCTTTTCTCTTTTTTATTTATTTTTTTTCTTTAATATTTTATTTAATATTAGAAAAATCAGAAAAAATATAAAAACATTAGATTTATATTTTGATGTAATTTATTTATTTTTATAATAAAAATTATTTTTATTTAGTCATACTTTATCTATTTTACTAATTGATTTGTAAATTTAATTAGAAACTAGGGTTTTAATTATTTCTTTTACAATTAAAAATATTCTTTTAAAACCAAAAAGACCAAAAATATTTTACCATATATTATTTTCAAGACAAAAAAGACATTAAAAATATTTTTCTTACAAACTTAATTTCTTTTTCTTTCTTAATCAATTAATATTTAGATTAGTGTTTCATGTAATTTTATTTTCCTAATTAATTTAAGTTTACTTTTACTAATTTAATTAATTATTTGCTTTTAGTTAATTAGTTTAAAACCAAACCCTTTCCTAAAAAATCCAAACAAAATATCTATTTTCTTTATATTTACATTCTTTTATATTTATTCATTTTTGTACATTATTTGTTCAAATTCAAAATGGTTGTAATAGATTATTAGGTTTATTTTCTTGCAATCCCCATTTGTAATTTGTACACCCCCTCCCACAAGTATTATAATAGCATAGTAATTTTAAATTCTACAATTTATCGTTTTATATACAAAATGCTAGTAATTAGGGTTTTGTATGGAAAGACTAAAACCAATCGATTAGCAAACCCTAATCAAAGACAAATCAAGCATGAAAAATAAATACACTTGCACACAAGCACCCCTAGGGTAAAATCCACTTGGTTGCCTTATAAAAATGGCCATATTATGCATGTGAGGTATCTTAGCAAAAACAAGCTAAATACAATATCATAGTCCGTCGATGACGCTATCAAAAGTTGCCTTTCAAAATAATCTTAGTCCCTAAAGAAAAATGCTAAGATACCTTGCAACATTGCTAATCATGGTTATACGATGACCCATGCCCATCCCTCCAAATATAGGGTTACTTACCAAATCAATGGTAAGATAACAATGTCAAAGGAAAGAGGAAATAAACATGAAAGACTTTTGAGTAGGTAGATTATTCCTAGGTGCTTGCTCAATTTCAAAACAAAACATCCTTGCTATTTTCAAAAACAAACACCAACACTTTCAAAAACATCTTTCAAACTTGAAAACATTTTCAAAAGATCAACACTTTGTATACATTCTTATGAACGAGAATCATTACAAAGTTTTCCTAAACGATGACGCCTTTTCAAAATACTTTCAAAAACCACACAAAGCATATTTTCAAACAAAAAGCAAGTGATCTAGCAAGTAACTAAGAGCCCATGGAAAACCATGAATGAAAAGGGTGCTAATACCTTCCCTTTTCATAATCTACCCCCCGAACTCAAGAAACAATCTCAAAGGTCTTTCTTGTGCTTTTTCACCTTTCCTTTTTGGATAAAAGAAAAGTCGGTGACAACTCTTGTTAACCACAACATTTGCGATAAAACACAAAACACCCAAGTCAGTTCTCCCATCGTATCACAGAACTGGCGACTCTGCTGGGGAAAATTCTAAAAGTGGGGTTACCTTAGGGCTAGATCACATTTACTTGTTTGACTTGTTTGCTTTACATTTTGGTTCTTTGTTTGGGTTTTCCTCTACCTGGATTTGGGATACCTTATAGGTAAGTACCAATATGTTGTGAAAACTGTGTGGGGTATACCGACATGGTCTAAGAAATAGCTACGTTAGTGCGACATATTTGTGGGTACCGATAGCCCTTGAGTAGTCAAGGAGAATACGGGGCCGCTGAGTGATGTCATGAAGCATTAATGAACTTTTAGAACCTTTACTTGACCAACTTGGCCATTAGGACGTAGTGAAATGACCGACTTTGGTGCAGTCCGAAGTTGGTAGATACTCAATACTACACTCATTAAGGCTTGGTTTTTCGGGATATTTCGGTCGCCATTTAAGAGGCTTACGCTGAAACAATGCCCAAGAAAGCAAACCAGTGATATTGAGCTCCTTAGAACCTGATTGCTATTGCTAGGACGGGTTTTGAGCCAACTAAACTTCAAAAGGGTATTTACCTATGAGACTCCATGCAAGCCTAAACCTAAGGACTTGTTTGCTTTGTTTGTATATACTTACTTGTACATAACATCATAAACATCATGACATCATACTCATACTCACTAACCATTTCAAGGATTTTTGGGATTTATCTTTGTTCTGTTTTGTAGGACATGGATTCTATTCGCAGGAAAACCATTCAAGTCAATCTCGTAAGGATCCCTCCTCAACTCAAAGAGTTAGCATCGAGGATTCCTGAAAATTCTCCATTCACCGAAAGACATGGTCGCCTACTAAACTTGATCACCTCTAACACTGATGAAGACATGATGAAGGTGCTCTTTCAGTTTTTTGATCCTTTACACTATTGTTTCACATTTCCCGATTATCAACTTGTGCCAACTTTGGAAGAATTCTCCCAACTCTTGAGGATTCCCATTCTCAATCAACTACCTTTCAACAGTACGGAAAGAGATCCAAATCCAGAAGAGATTACTCAAGCTCTACACTTGCAACCATCTGATATCACAACTAATTGGGAAACATGGAGTTGTGTCAAGGGTTTCCTAGCAAAGTTCTTGTTTGAGAAAGCCCAAAACTGTTAGAACTATTTGGATTTGCAAGCTTTTGAGGAAATTGTGGCTCTCCTCATCTATGGGATGGTTTTGTTTCCAAATCCTGACCAACTCATAGATGTGAACACTGTCAAAATCTTCATGTCTCGTAACCCAGTACCTACTTTGCTAGGGGACATCCTACATTCTTTTCACACTCGAACCATGAGGAAAAGAGGTATCCTTATGTGATGTACTCCTCTTTTGGAAAGATGGTTTATTTAGCATCTTCCCCAATCTGTATTGAAGAATGAGCAAGGTTCAAGGTGGTCACATAGGTTGATGATACTTAGACATTCAGATATTCGTTGGTGTTCCCGCTCTTTGGAGAATGTTACTATCATTGATCGTTGTGGATAATTCCCTAATGTCCCTTTACTTGGCATTAGAGGAGGTATCTCCTACAACTCTTGTTTAGCCTTAAGACAATTTGGTTACGCCCGAAGGGATGGTCCACACGAGATGCTTATTCAAGATTTGGTATTTGACTACGAGAGCGACGATCAAGGTTACCATCAGAGGTTTATGTGAGCCTGGAGGATGTTGAACAAGGTGGATAGCAAGATGCTACGACACAAGAATTCCATTCCCCTCGAGCCTTACCTTAAATGGGTGCGAGTTCATGCTCAGAAACTTGTGATGCCTTATCCCTCTATCCTACCAGTCATCATGGAGCCTGTGGTCGAAGGAGATGTTCCCTACATTATCCTCCAACCCGATATACCTACCTCTCTCGAAGACTTGCAAAAGGGTTGGATTCAGCTTAAGGAAGAACGAGATACTTTCGAAGCTCAATTCTATGCTAGTGAGAAGAGGGTCTGCGAGCTTACAAAGCAGCTACAAGAAGAGCAAAGTGTGAATGCTTATCTCACACCAAAGAAGATGCATTCAGTCTTTTTATCTTAGAAAGTTATTTTGTAAGCCCAAGAGGCATGACGTAATCTTGTTTTGTTTAATGAAAATTAACGTTTGTTCATTCTTTCGCCTATACAAATTTAAATTTCATTAATCCTTAAAGTCATTTGCATGTACGTATTCCATGCATCATGATATGACAGGCTTTCGCATAACAGGTTTCCTTATCTTTCTGCTGTTTATTTCAGCAAGATGGATCTAGAGAAAACTGTGACAGATCTCCAAGCATAGAATTCTCAGTTTCAGGAAGCTCTACTAGCCCTAGCCAAGGGGCAGCAAGAGATAATAGCTTTGTTGGCCGTTAAGAAGAAGCCAAAGAAGAAAGCTCTGCTCAACATGGGTAGAAGGTTCAAGGAGCCAATCCGTCAAATCCCAGTAGGAGGAGACTCATCTAAAGAGGACGAGAACCAGGTCGGTGAGGTCAAGAGTACTCAAGCTGAATGTGCTAATGATCAAGAATCTGATGATGATTATTTCAACGAGCAGTATCCACCTGTTGATATCAAATACAAGCAGTTAGAAGACGGATTGAAAGTTGTTGAAATCCAAGTCGTCCCCTGTTTAGATTTTGATGATTTGGGTTTGATCTCTGGGGTAGTCATTCCCCACAAATTCAAAGTACCACTCTTTGCAAAGTACGATGGGGTTTCTTGTCCAAAACTCCATTTGAAATCTTACGTGTGCAAGATACAGCCGTATATTGCTGATAAGAAGCTCTAGGTTCACTTTTTCCAAGAGAGCTTGGCTGGAACACAACTTGAATGGTTTTATCAGTTAGATGGTTCTCGTATCAATACTTGGGAGGATTTAGCTACCGCCTTTTACCATCAGTATCAGTACAACGCCGACTTAGCGCCAAAGAGGGTTCAGTTGCAAGATATGACCATGGGGAAGAATGAATGGTTTAAGGAATATGCACATAAGTGGAGAGACCTTTCTAGTAGGGTCCAACCTCCCTTGATTGATGGGAGCACATTGACATGTTCATGGGCACTTTATATGGTCCTTTCTTTAATCTGTTGGTTGGCTGCTCTTCTTCTGGTTTTACCGAATTAATCTTAACCGGTGAAAGAGTTGAAAGTGGCATCAAGAGTGGGAAGATCTTTGTGGCATCTACCTCCACTCCCAAACCTATAAAGAAACCTTTTGCTTAAAAGAAGGAAGTCAATTTTGTGTATGGGGCAAGGGCCCATACCAAGAAGAACGATCACCCGTCTGTCAATGTTGTCTGAATCTCCAATCCAACTCCTACTCCAAGACCATATGCAAATCATCAACGTTTTAAAAATCCAAGAAGACAATTTACGAGGTTAGGTATGTCACTGTCTCAAGCCCTTCAACATTTGCTCAAGGCTCATTTAGTGACATTGTGCGATCCTCCCGCCAACCGTGACACCTCATCACCAAAGTATAATCTGAACGCTAAGTGTGCTTACCATTCAAACAACCCCGGGCACGAGACTGACCAGTGCTGGGCCTTGAAGAACAAAATCCAGGATTTGATTGACAACAAGACTATTGAGTTCGATCCTCCTCCAACTCTGAATGTAATCACAACTCCAATGTCGAAGCATGACAAGAGTGTTAATGCTATTGAAGATACACTTTTTGTTGCCTATGTTGAAGAATTGACTACTCCGCTGAATGTAATCAAGAATAATCTGTTGAAAGTTGGGATCTTCCTTGGCTGTGAAAAAGACTTTGTGTGCTGTACAAGACAACTCAATGGATGTGAAGGGATGAAAAAAGGCATACAACGCCTGATGAATAGCCATAAAATTCTGTTTGAAAAGACTCAACTTGCCAAGAGTTTGATTAACAAATGTGAAGACCTCTCTATTATTACCATCTCAAACAAGCCTCTTAGGATCACCTCCAAAGGTCCTATTAGGATTTAAAATGAACCCATTATTGCTCCATTAATAATTACCAATCCCGGACTGATTCCCTACTCTTCAAACAAAGCGATACCATGGAATTACGGTGCTGGAGTGTTCTATCATGGGATTAAACAAGATGTCTAGAACGAAGAAGGAAAAGACGACAATGTCGATAACATAGTTGGCTCAAGCAAAGTAACTAGAACTGGAAGAATATTCTCACCCAATATCTCACCACCTGTTACAAGGACGCCCATTCGCATTACTGTTGCCAAGTACCGAGACAAGAGGGAAATAGAAGGTTGTTGAGCCTGATGTGGTTGAAGTACCCTCCAAGAACGTAGCTGTTGAAGAACCCTCAGCCCACGAGATGGATGAGATTTTGAAGATCATAAAGAGAAGTGACTTCAAAATTGTAGAACAGTTGGGGCAAACCCCTTCTAAGATTTCAATGTTGTCATTGCTGCTTTGCTCTAATGCCCATGCTCTAACATTAATCAAGTTCCTAAAAAAGGCTCATGTCCCCTATGAGACAACAACATACTAATTTGAGAATTACGTAGCTAGTCTGACAGCTGATAATGGCTTGGGATTTTCATATGCTGACTTAACGCCTCTTGGGAAGAATCACAATAAAGCCTTACATGTTTCTGTCTAGTGCAAATAGACTACCTTAGCACATGTGCTAGTCGACACTGGTTCTTCTCTGAATGTATTACCCAAGGGAGTGTTAGACCGTCTTGACTGTGAGGATTTAGTCTTGAAGCCAAGTGATATCATTGTAAGGGCATTTGATGGATCAAAGAGGATTGTTCACGGGGAGGTAGATCTTCCAATCAAAGTGGGCTCCTAAATCTTCAACTCCACCTTCTATATTATGGATATTCGTCCGGTCTATTCTTGTCTGTTAGGTCGCCCGTGGATCCATAAAGTTGGGGTAGTAACCTTAACCCTCCAGCAAAAACTCAAATATCTAGTTAAGAGCATAATAGTCACCGTCTGCGGAGAAGAAGAGTTTACGGTCATCCACCTTAACTCTTTCAAGTACGTAGAGATGGATGGGGAATTCATTGAAACACCGTGTTAAGACTTTGAGGTCGTACCACCGATGATTGTTGCTACTAAATGTTCTTCCGATAAGTCTAAATCTGTTAAGGCCATGCCAAATATGGTTTCAGTCAAGGATGCCCGCACGAAAATTGAAGAAGGGAATTGTGATACTTGTGGGAAACTCCTCGATATCCCATTTAAAGCGTACAAGTTTGGTATGGGCTTCACCGTCAAAGCTCAGTAGGAAGTAAGGTGTGCTCGTGCTGGAAAGCTACCTCTCTGCATTGGAAACCGTGAAGTCAATGTCGTGGGTGATTCTGATGAAGAAGCTGCATTTGAATAGTGGGTGTATCCAACTACAATAGAGCTGAAGAATTGGCATGCGAAGGACTTTGTGCCCATCTCCTTCATTGAGGAGTAATCCACTTGTTATTGCTTTTCTTTCAATTCAAGAACTTGTTGTCTGTAATATTTTAACAATGACTTTTCAGCCATGTGCCTGGCCCGGGGCACTTTGGTCCATTTGTCAAGGGTTTTATTTATATTCATCTAATCATATGATCATTCAGTACATTGGACTCTTTTGCATTCAAATATTTGTGTTCATTGTCTTTCCTTTCTTTCAAATACATTTTTCAAAAAAAAAAATAGCCATGTATCATACATGCACACACACACACTCTTGCAGGTCCACATCCACTCTGGATCCTATTGCCAATGACTCTACTATTGCCGACTATGACTTTGAATGTCCTATCAACCAAGCCGAAGACGAAGGCGAGGAAGATTGTGACATACCGGGAGAACTAGACAGACTTCTATTACAATAGGAAAAAAGCTATTCAACCGCATGAAGAGTCAGTTGAAGTTATCAACCTGGGTACTGAGTCAGATAAGAAGGAAATCAGGATCAGTGCTAATTTGGAAAGCAGTGTCAAGAGCAGGTTGGTTCAGATGTTGAGAGACTATGTGGAAGTATTTGCTTAGTCTTATGAAGATATGCTTGGGTTGGATACCGACATCGTAGTTCATCGTCTGCCGACAAGAGAAGATTGTCCTCCTGTTAAACAAAAGGTTCGTCGCATGAGGCCTGATATATCTGAAAAGATCAAAGATGAAGTGATGAAACAATTTGATACGGGGTTCCTAGCCGTGACATCCTATCCTCAATGCATTTCTAATGTGGTGCCAGTGCCAAAGAAAGACGGGAAAGTTCTCATGTGCGTAGACTATAGGGATCTGAATAGGGCAAGCCCCAAGGATGACTTCCCTCTACCACACATTGACGTCTTAGTTGATAATACTGCTCAGCATAAAGTCTTCTCATTCATGGATGGCTTCTCAGGCTATAATCAAATAAGGATGGCTCCCGAAGATATGGAAAAGACTACTTTTGTTACATAATGGGGCACCTTCTGCTACAAGGTCATGTCGTTCGGATTAAAGAATGCAGGGGAAACATATCAAAGGGCTATGGTAGCTTTATTTCATGACATGATTCATCATGAGATAGAGGTATATGTGGATGATATGATTGCCAGATCACAAACCAAAGAAGAACATCTTGATCACCTGCACAAATTATTTGAGAGGCTGAAAAAGTACAAGCTGAGGTAAAACCATAACAAGTGCACGTTTGGAGTACGATCTGGAAAGCTTTTAGGTTTTGTCGTCAGCAATAAAGGCATTGAAGTTGATCATGCCAAGGTAAAGGCCATCCAAGAAATTTCAGTCCCTCATTCTGAAGAAAAAAAGTCAGGGGATTCTTGGGTCGTCTCAATTACGTTTCCCGTTTCATATCTCACTTAACTGCTACTTGTGAGCCACTCTTCAAACTCTTGAAGAAAGATCAGGTAGTCAGATGGAATGATGAATGCCAAGTTGCCTTCAACAAAATCAAAGAATACCTACAAGAACCTCCTATTCCCATGCCTCTAGTTTAAGGAAGACCCTTGATGATGTACTTGACAGTATTAGAGAACTCTATGGGGTATGTTTTGGGCCAACATGATGAGTCTGGCCGAAAAGAGCATGTTATTTATTACCTGAGCAAAAATTTTACTGATTGTGAAACCAGATATTCACTGCTCGTGAAAACTTGCTGTGCTCTGGCATGGGATTATCGTCGGCTAAGACAGTATATGTTGACTCATACCACTCTGTTGATTTCTAAGATGGACCCAATCAAGTACATCTTCGAGAAATCTGCCCTTTCCGGACAGATAGCCAAATGGAAAATGATCTTGACTGAGTACGACATTCAATACACGACTCAAAAAGCCATCAAAGGAAGTGTACTAGCAGATCATTTGGCCCATCAAGCTGTGGATGATTATCAGCCAATGAATTTCGACTTCCCTAATGAGAATATCATGCTGGTAACCGACTGTGCGAAACCTGGACCGTATGACGGACCTGAACAAGGATCCCGATGGACTATGGTACTCGATGGAGCTTCCAACGCCTTAGGTAACAGAATTGGTGTTGTGATCATCTCTCCTGAAGGTTGCCACACTCCTTTCACTGCCAGACTATGCTTCGATTGCACAAATAATATGGTCGAGTATGAAGCATGCATCTTAGGTCTAAAAGCTGCTATTGAGTTAAAGATCAAGTATTTGGATGTGTTTGGGGATTCCGCCCTAGTGGTCTTCCAAGTACAAGGAGATTGGGACACTAAACACCCTAATCTTATCTCTTACAAGGAACTTGTTCTATCCCTAATTCCTCACTTCGAAGAGATCACTTTTGAGCAATTCCCTAGGGAAGAAAACAAGTTGGCTGACGCTTTGGCAACCATTATCTTCAATGTTCAAAGTCAAATGGGACAACGAAGCCCCTATGATAAAAATTGAAATATTTGATGAACCTGCACATTGCTATGAGCTTGACACTGATGCAAAAAAACCATGGTACCATAAGGTGATGAGAAACCTTGGAGCACAAGAGTATCAAGAGGGGGCATCTATCAATGACAGAAAGTTCTTGAAAAGTTTTGCAGCCAAATTCTTCCTAAGTAACGGGATTTTGTACAAGCGTAACCATGATTAAACTCTACTCTGATATGTAGACAAGAAGGAGGCGGAGGAAATCATGGAAGACATGGACAATGGACTCTTTGGTACTCACTCAAGTGGACATACAATGGCTAAGAAAATCTTAAGAGTCGGTTACTATTGGTCAACGATGGAGACTGATTGCCATCAACATCCAAGAACTTGTCACAAATGCCAAATCTATGCTGACAAGGTCCATATGCCTCATATTCCTCTGAATGTCACGACTGCTCCGTGGCCATTTGCAATGCAGGGCATTGACATGATTGAAGAGATCAAGCCCATATCTTCCAACGGATATCACTTCATTCTTGTTGCTATCTACTATTTTACCAAATGGGTCGAAGCCGCCTCATTTTCCTCAGTCACCAAGAATATGGTAGCCAGATCCATCAGACACAACCTCATCTGCCGTTATGGAATCCCCGAAAGGATCATCACCGAAAATGGGACTAACCTCAACAATTCTATGATTACTGAGCTTTGCACTCAGTTTAAGATCAAGCATCACAATTCTTCTCCGTATAGACCAAAAATGAATGGCGCAGTCGAAGCGGCCAACAAAAATATCAAGAAGATTATGCAGAAAATGGTAGTAACCTATAAGGATTGACATGAGATGTTGTCGTTTGCTCTACATGGTTACCGTACTTCAGCTAGAACATCAACTGGGGCAACTCCCTTTTCTCTAATCTATGGAATGGAAGTTGTTTTGCCAGTGGAAGTTCAAATTCCCTCGCTAAGAATTATGAATGAGGCAGGCCTAGGCGAAGACGAGTGGATTTAAACGAGATTGGATCAGCTGAACTTGATCGGCGAAAAACGATTAGTTGTTGTTTGCCATGGTCAGACGTACCAAAAACGGATGATCAAGACTTTCAACAAAAAGGTCAAGCCTCGAGTATATCAAGTTGGTGACTTGGTGATAAAGCGCATCATTTTACCACAAGGCGACCCCAGAGGCAAATGGACTCCCACCTGCGAAGGGCCATTTGTTGTCAAGAGAGTTTTCTCTGGCGGTGCCATGATGCTGACTACCATGGATGGTGAAGATTTCCCACATCCTATAAACGCGGACATAGTTAAAAAATACTACGTATAAGAGGCCCGTTAGGTTGACACATATAAGAAAAATAAGGGCATCCCGGTAAACCAAAAGGTTTGGGCAAAAATTAGGGATATATGCAAAATATTGTACACCTGGCAAGTTGAAAACTCGAAAGGGCGACTTGGCCAAAAAAGGGTATCCTGGTGGGCTGAAAACCCGAAAGGGAGGTCCAGGAAAAAGTTAAGGATTAAAAGCATATGACTATGTCCCGTGGAATCAACACAGTCAATTTTATAACCAAGGTCCAAGTTCAAACGGTCCAAGATCAATCCAATCAACTTTTATCAAATGACAAGGGACATTCGAAGACATTGGGGCAATAGTAGAGTTTGAAGGCAATAAGATCATTTCACATGGCTATTTGTTTTCATTATCAATTTAATTTTCCTTTCGACGATTTCCTCTTACTAGGATCTCCGTCTCTCTGTACAAAAAAACGCCTATTCATGGGCAAAATATCAATACAAATATATTTTGAAGTGCAAAATTTATGTCTTTGTTTTGAACGCAAATTTGTCCAATGACTAAAATTGAATGAACATATGCATATGAGCATAATTAAAACTATTTGGCACATGTGTCCTGCTAAGCAACAATAAGCATCTCTTTAATGTATATGAAATATCCCCATAAAGTTATCTCATTGTCATTATCCCCACAAGGACGACTACAATAAACCCTTCCCCAACAGGTTTTATTTCCCAAACAATAATTGAGGAACCACAAAACTCCCCAGCCGAGTTCAAATTTCCTCAACATACAACAATCAAGACACCACGAAGTTCCCCAGCCGAGCCTGTCTTCCCCAGCTAAGTGTATCTTCCCTCGGCCAAGGCTAGTATCCCCAAACAGAGTCTATCCTCCTCAGTTGAGAGTATCCTCACCAAGCTGAGTTTGTCCTACCCAACTGAGTCCACACTCTCCAGTTTGAATTTTCCTTTCAGATTATTACAAATCATAGGGCCACAACCCCTGATCCTCAATAAAGCCATCAGCAAAGCCTTTACTATTTCCAAAAAGATACTATGAAGCCTGGACCTGACCAAATATTAGCATAATTTTCAAGTAATTACTGAAACCTGGACCCGACCAGATAACCGTTTGAATACCTAAAACCTAGATCCGACCAGATAACAATTGATCTCAATTTCAAGATGCTATGAAACCTGAACCCGACCAGATAATAGTATAACTCTTCAAAGATATAGAAGAACCTGGACTCAATCCGACCAAGGTTTAACTTCTTTTCCCCAGTAGAGTTTACCTCTGCCCCAACAAATTATTGAGAAACCTATAACCCGACCAAATATCAGTTTTCAATTCCATCTTTTCAAGCAAGTCGTTGTGAAGCCTGGATCCGACCAGATAGCAATCACCCTCAGAGATTCGTTGTGAAACCTGGAAACCGACAGATAACAACTATATCCCCAAATAGTTTATTATGAAACCTGGATCCGACCAGATATCATTTGACCTCATCAATCTCAGAAATCTGCAAAGCCTGGACCCGACCAGATAATAGTTTTTTAAACAGTTTATTCTAAAACCTGGAGCCCGACCAGTTAACAATTAACTATGATCCCCAGAGACACTATGAAGCATGGATTCGACCAGATAATAGTAAAACTTTCTGAAAACCATGAAACCTGGACCCAACCAGATATTAACTACCACTTCAAGTTACTGCGAAGCCTGGATCCGACCAGATAACAGTTAACTTACGTATCCCTAGCAAGTTGGTGTGAAGCCTGGATCCTACCAGATAATTATTCAATTTCAAAGAAAATCTTCTGCAAAGCTTGGAATCCGACCATATAACAGTTAATCCGTCTCTTCCTCTAGTAAGTTGCTGTGAATCCTGGATCCGACCAGATAATAGCCGACTGCTTCATCCTCAACAATTGTGAAGCCTGGATCCGACCAGATAATAACTGACATTCAAGCGACATTCCCCAACGAAAGCATCCTTTCAACAAATTTTGAAGATATGCATATTCTTCATCTCCAACGGCAATCAGGGATTCAATCTCCTAGAACTTCCTCAGCAACAGTCAGGGATTTATTTTCCCGGACAAAAACATACATCTCACATTCATACATCATAGCATGTACATACCATATGCATGTAACATAATACCACATCTGGTGAACATCATGCAGGCATCCGCATTTTACTAACTCTTTTCCTCACAGGTAAAACATCAAGTTTTGGTATAAATCAACAAGAGATTTGTGTTAATGCCTCTTCCAGTGTTTACCAACATCCCTCAAAATGGCATCTATAATCCCATTCACCATCCATCTTCGAGTGCAAATTTCTGGGCACTCTAGTGTTCAATCATCTTTCACCTTCAAGTCACGAATGGCGGATCCGCCAATCTAACTCTTCGGGTTTAAGAAGATTGAACAGGGGCAGTTGTTGTACCTAAAAATTTTCCCTCTCATTTATCAAATATTTTCTCACAAAAATCTCTCTTGGTTCAAGATTGCACTAGGGTTGATCAGCTCAAGACACCTCTTTAAGCACTGATGACCTAAATTAGGGTTTGAGATTGCACAAGGATATTTGAACTTTCAGTGATTCATATGACTTTCATGGATCATTATGGACCCCCAAGATTACTCATATCAAGTTTAAAGCCTTGGATCACACTTTTGCTCAGTCAATTGAGCAGTTGACCTAAAAATCAATTGTATTGGAGAAAAAGTCAATTATGGCCAATTTACAGTCAAACTTAATAATTTTTTATCCACATCAACATTATAAACTCATATATATCATTTGATCAAGTTTGGACCATAATTCCTCAAGAATTTTGATCAAATCATCAAAAGGGCAAAATGGTCAAAATTAGGGTTTTGATTGAGAAAGGGCAATTTCTGATTTTTGACCTAGGAAATGGTCAATTGGTTTGGAGCATGATTTCAAGAGTTCAATTGCATTATTTTACCTAATGGAATGACCTAAAACATTGCTCAAGATCAATTGGATTGACAATGAATTTTCAGCCAACTGATCAAAAGTCAACTGTATACTAAAAAGTTAAACTTTGCCTTTTTAGTCAAAATTCAATGTCAAAGATCACAATTCATCAAAACATGTAAAAATATGAAACTTATTCATCAAGAAATCAAAAAGTCAATAATTCATTTTGAAAAGTCAAAGTTTTCTAACTTAGAAATTTTTCTAAGTGTTTAAAACTTCATGTTTTTTCATAACTTTAAGCCAATTTTTCACCATGATGCAAGAGGATTCAGAAGAAACCTTCAACATGAAAGTTGTAGATCTCCATGATATCTATAACATTTATTTACACAACTTCTACTAAAAATTCTTGGATCTCAAGTTATTAATTCCTAAAGTCATGGTCTTGAAATTGGACACTTAGTGGAATTTTGCCCTAGTTTTGGTCAGGATTTTGACCTAACTTCATGGCACTTTTTCATATAGTTCCAAGGGGAATTTTCAAAAGTGATTCAAAGAGGGGTTGTAAAGCACATTTCAATATTTCCAAAATGTCCAAGAATTCCTTGAGATCATTATTGAGTAAGGAGAATCGAAGAGATGAAGTTAGGGTTTTCACACTTGAAATACAAGTCATTTTGTGATGAACAAGATTCAAATTTCAAACCTATGTTGCATAATATCTACTTTACAGGCTTCAAACTTGTTAGACACTCCATAATGAATTGCTTGCATAACTGTTAGAGGTCTCAATTCAAGCATTCAATGCAAAACCATGCTTTATATCTATTTTAGGAAGAAAGTGCACAATGCCATTTTGATAAAGTAGCTTTTTCCACAAAACTTGTTCTTGAGCCTTGCAATTGTTTTCTTCTGATCATACATGTCCTATAACTCAAGAGAAGTTTTTCTAAACACTTACAATCACTCAGCCCATGCTTGTACTTCCTCTTGGAACCATACTTTCCATTTTTCTTCAAAATCAAGTAATATAGCAATCAACCTATATCTTGTACTTCTGACCCTCTCAAGCACAAAAAACCTTCTCATTACTTATGTACAAGTCATTTTTCCACAAATCACACACATGCTTGAGCCCTGAAAAGAGAAAGAACTCAAATTTGCATCTCACACCTCCATTGTTGCATATTCTGTCCAGAAATCCCAAAACCCAAAACTACTCGTGCGTTTCTTGGCTTCTTGCTTCCAAAAGCTTCCAAGCATCATACACAAACAATCCCATACCCTGTTACAGTTCTGTAACACCATCTTCCTCCATTTCCAAGTTCAAAAACAGAGCACTGCAAGTGGACTTCTCCAGACCATTTCACCCATTCTCCAACCAAGCTAATCATTGCATTAGCTTTCTGGGACCTTAGTGGAGCTATTCTGATCATCACAACACCTTGAGGAGTGCTCAAACTCAGAATACGATTTCCAGTTTTGAGGTAAGTTTCCCTAACTTTGAACTCTTCATACAAGCATCATTAATGGTTTATTTGTGAATGAAAAATGTAGATATCATTGCCCTAAAGCTAACCATGTACATAGTTTTCATTTATGTTGCTTGAGCTTAGAGAATTTTAAGATTGAAGTTTTGAAATTTTTAGGGTTCAGATTAGGAACATTAAAATCCATACTTGTCTTTGATCTATAATTTTATTACTTTACATTTCTGAAATTGTGAGGAAATTTGCCACAAGATTCTTGTTTACACTTTTGCAAATGGATGAGAAATGAATAAGATGCAGGTACTCTGGCTGGGCGTGAGGTTGAAGATGAAGTTCAGGCCATGGACTTGATTTCTAATATATATTTATTGTTTTGTTTATATGAATGGATGTATAGCCACCCCAGTGGTAAAGCGTGCGCCTGTTAACCTTTGGGACATGGGTTCGAGCCCCAATGGTACTCTTTTGCTTATTTTCTCAGTTTGCCTAGTATTTTTGCTCATTTCATACTCCCTGATCACTATTCACACCCATGGCCCATTTTATTTTCCTTTTTCTCTTTTTTATTTATTTGTTTTCTTTAATATTTTATTTAATATTAGAAAAATCAGAAAAAAATATAAAAACATTAGATTTATATTTTGATATAATTTATTTATTTTTATAATAAAAATTATTTTTATTTTATTATACTTTATCTATTTTACTAATTGATTTGTAAGTTTAATTAGAAACTAGGGTTTTAATTATTTCTTTTACAATTAAAAAATATTCTTTTAAAATCAAAAAGACCAAAAATATTTTACC
This sequence comes from Vicia faba, assembly GCA_948472305.1. NCBI lineage: Eukaryota > Viridiplantae > Streptophyta > Magnoliopsida > Fabales > Fabaceae > Vicia > Vicia faba. Next base: position 491,082,485 of record OX451740.1, read on the forward strand.
ATATATTATTTTCAAGACAAAAAAGACATTAAAAATATTTTTCTTACAAACTTAATTTCTTTTTCTTTCTTAATCAATTAATATTTAGATTAGGGTTTTATGTAATTTTCTTTTCCTAATTAATTTAAGTTTACTTTTACTAATTTAATTAATTATTTGCTTTTAGTTAATTAGTTTAAAACCAAACCCTTTCCTAAAAAATCCAAACAAAATATCCATTTTCTTTACATTTACATTCTTGTATATTTTACCATATATCATTTGTAATTTGTACACCCCCTCCCACAAGTATTGTAATAGCATAATAATTTTAAATTCCGCAATTTATCGCTTTATATACAAAATGTTGGTAATTAGGATTTTGTATGAAAAGACTAAAACCAATCAATTAACAAACCCTAATCAAAGACAAATCAAGCATGAAAAATTAATACACTTGCACACAAGCACCCCTAGGGCAAAACTCACTTGGCTGCCTTATAAAAATGGCCATATTATGCATGTGAGGTATCTTAGCAAAAACAAGCTAAATATAAGATCATAGTCCCTCGATGACGCTATCAAAAGTTTCCTTTCAAAACGATTTTAGTCTCTAAAGAAAAATGCTAAGATACCTTGTAACATTGCTAGTCATGGTTATACGATGACCCATGCCCGTCCCGTTTACATCCATAGATAGAGTTACTTACCAAATCAATGGTAAGATAACAATGTAAAAGGAAAGAGGAAATAAACATGAAAGACTTTTGAGTAGGTAGATTATTCCTAGTTGCTTGCTCAATTTCAAAACAAAACATCTTTGCTATTTTAAAAAACAAACACCAACACTTTCAAAAACATCTTTCAAACTTGAAAACATTTTCAAAAGATCAACACTTTGTATACGTTCTTACGAACGAGAATCATTACAAAGTTTTCCTAAACGATGACGCCTTTTCAAAATACTTTCAAAAACCACACAAAGCACATTTTCAAACAAAAAGCAAGTGATCTAACAAGTAACTAAGAGCCCATGGAAAACCATGGATGAAAAGGGTGCTAATACCTTCCCTTTTCATAATCTACCCCCGAACTCAAGAAACAATATCAAAGGTCTTTCCTGTGCTTTTTCACCTTTCTTTTTTGGATAAAAGAAAAGTCAGTGGCGACTCTTGCTAACCGCAACATTTGCGATAAAACGTAAAACACCCAAGTCAGTTCTCCCACCGTATCACAATAGCGTTTTTAAGTCTTATTTCTTCTGAAGATAATTTTTAAAACTAAATAAATGCCGATGTTTACCTGAGTCCCAAAAATACACAAAGACTATATTCCAATCTCGCCTTTATCAATTGTTTATATCAATTCAATCTTAATTCTGTTTTTGTCCGTTTTTGCATAAAAATTAATTTTTTAGCCTTAGATTTACATAGCATCAATAAACAATATTAAGTTTGATTATTAATCTCTGTGGGTTCGATATCTATTAAAACTACATCAGATTCCGTGCACTAGCGGAATAGCTCCACCATAGTCCTCTTTATCCAAATGATATTAACAACATTAGTTTTTGCTTATGTGATAAATGACATGTAACTTTCAACTTTTATGACCGATTTAGTGCTAGAAAAATTAATTACTAAAAGATGTTTTCTTGATTTTAATATATTCTTCATCTTCCTCAAAAACTCATACTTGAGTTTCATCAAATTCCTCTCACCTATAAAAAACTAAGCCACTTTCTTCAAAAAGGGTGAAAATTATACCTAACAATTTTTAGGATTAAACATTTTGGATAATTTCTCTCCACAAATACACTTTTAGAGTTTTTCTAAATTCGTTGTTGTTGTTGCTACTACTTTATATAATGGGTGTCAAATTTCAACAATATGGATTGAAAAAATTGGAGTACCTTTTACTAGTTCCAAGGAATGTACTGAGATTGAATCCAAATCACTTTTATTGTCACATTCTCTCGTGTCTCTAGATTCTTTTAAATATTTGAACTCCTTTACGAGGAATCACTTATTCACCAGCTTATTGAGAGCTTTCTCTAATTCTTCAACTTGGAATACTCTAACATTGATCCTCTTATTACTCTTAGACTTAAGGGCAATAAACTTTAGGCTTTTTATTGATATATTCTCATTCAACTCAATCACATGACTCTGAAGGGAGTTTATGATATCTTTAAGAGCCAAATTATTCAAATAATTTGCTTCTTAAAATTGCAATGACCTTTGATCTTCATCTATGAAAGACTTTTAAGAATCTGATCGACATGATCAACAACGATGTAGCTTATATTGTTTGACCAAATATAATTCTTTTGTTGTTTTTATAGTTTGCAAATAAATATAATTCTTTATTGTTTTCTTGTTAACCATTTTATGAAATAAAATTTACAATTTTTTTCTTATTTTTTGATAAAAATATAAAAAAAAACATTGTAAAAAAATAGAAAAACAAATATTTTTGGAATGCTAGTTAATAATATCTAAAATAAAGATAAAAATATATTTAATATATATTTGTCTACACATTTTGTCACCACCATCACACGATTCCATGTCTTCTCATCGTAAAATCGAAAACTATTATTTGAAGCTTTAATTTAAATTCTCGTAATAATGTAAAAGCCTTCCACTGTATATTTATTCTGTCGCTTGAAGTTTTAATTTAAATTATAAGTGATTTAAAAATCTTTTACAATGTATCTAAATACTCGATGCGTGTATCCAAACAATCACTTAAAGCTTTAATTTAAATTTTAAGTGATTTAAGAACCTTTTACAATATATTTAAATATCCGCCGTTTGACGTAATTTGTTATCTTTTACAATCTTCTTTTATGTATGAGATTTTCCTTTTCAAGAAGCTAAAATTCCTTTTAGTAATTTAAAATAAATTTTGTTCCACTAAACTAACTCAATTGATAATTATGCAAGAATATCAATTCTACACGTTCTAATTCAAGCGACATACCACTTATTTACCTTTAAAAAGTGAAAAGTTTAATCATCAAATAATAAATGAAAATATTAAATTTATTTTATCTAAAAAATAATTTTAAATAAAAATAAAAATTTAATTTTTTTATTCAAATTTATTATTCAATTTTTATATATCTAAATGTACTTAAATATAATATACATAATTTCATAAAATCACTTCACACTCCCATTCAATTAGAATTAATCATTTTATAAAAATAAAAAAAGAAATTATTTTAATAACTATTTTTTTTCATGCTTATTTTTATTTTATGTGTAAAATAATTAATTTTAATTAGATGAAAATGTAAAATAATTTTATTCCAATTAATTTTTTAAAATAATTCTTAACTCAAACTTAATTCCTAAAAAATTCATTAAAATCATTTTATTTTTGACTAGTAAAAAAAAAAACTTCACACACCTAGAAAGTTCCAAAATAAAATCCAATCTTTGATATTTAATTCCCGAGTATCCCTCTTCACTCTCTCACTTCAACTTTAACACACACTCTCCTCTTTCTCTCTCCTTTGCGGCTAGGGTTTTCAGTTTCACCCTTTCTCAAACCCTTGTCTCCTTCTTCTCCCTCTCTCTCCGATCCAAATCCTCAATTATTGTACTATGGAAACATTGCAAGCATAGTGTTACAGTTATCGCGTGAAGTGTAACTGAGTCTTGTCTCTTGTTTCTGTTGTTGCTGTTGTTGTCTCTACGAATAAGATGGCCACTACGAATCCATTTGATTTGCTTGGTGATGATGTTGAGGACCCGTCTCAGCTCATCATAACCGAACAGCTCAAAGCGGCGGCGGCTCCGACTAAGAAAGCTGCCGAGAAGGACCAGGGAAAGCGTGCTCAGACGAATAAGCCGGCCCAGTTGCCGTCAAAGCCGGCTCCTCCCGCTCAAGCTGGTTAGTTATGGGTTGTTGGATTTGGTGTTTTGTTTTTGTTTTTGGGGATTATGATGTTTTTGTTTTGATGAATTTGTTTGATGTTTTTTATTTTTATTTTTAAGAAAACGATGCTGTTCTTGTTCTGATTGATTAATGTTCTATTTTGTTAATGTGCTGTTTTGATATATTCAATTGTGTTTATGTTTGTTCGATTTAATGTTTTGTTTTGGATTATTATGTTTTGTTTTAATGAATTTGTTTGATGTTTGTTTTATTTAAGGATATGAATATGATGTTCTTCAGATTGATTAATGTTTTATTTTGTTTATGGGCTTTGTCGATATATTCAATGTATGTTTTAACATTTTTGTCGGTCAAAAACATAACCTGGTTATTGAAACGAAACATGTTACCTAGGGTTTTAACCTTTGTTGTTATTGTTGTTGTGTGTTTAACATGTTCTTTATGCTAATATTATTTTTTAATTGACAGTGAGGGAATCCAGGAATGAAGGAGGCCGGGGAAGCCGCGGAGGCCGTGGGGGTGGTCGTGGATTTGGTGGTGAACGTGGCGGCCGTGGTCGTGGTTTTGGACGTGACTTCTCTTCAAATGACGAGAACTCATTCCCTGCCTCCAGAGCTCCTGATAGCCAGGGTGCTGTTGAAGGAGAGAAGTTCTCTGAGAGACGTGGCTTTGGTGGACCACGACCTCCTTATCGTGGAGGTCGTCGTGGAGGTTTCAGCAATGGCGAAGGCGGTGAAGAAGGAAGACCTCGAAGGGCATTTGAACGCCATAGTGGCACTGGGAGAGGGTGATGTTATTGATTCCCACATGATTATTTATTGGTTTTATATTAATTTGTATGTATATTGATTTTCTCTGTTCTTTATTGTAGAAGCGAATCCAAACGTGATGGTGCTGGACGTGGTAACTGGGGGACAGAAGCTGATGAAGTTACCCAGTAAGTATCTGTCTTACAAACTAAGGCTGCTATCTTTTAAAGGATATTTGCTTACATGTAGTTGACTCCATCTAGTGGGATAAAACTTGGATGTTGATGTAGTATCTACTTGCATTTTTCTTGTGGAAATCTGTTGTTTTACTTGCTGATATCGCGTATACGTTTATATTTACCTGCTTGTAAAATTTATGCAGGGTAACTGATGAAGTTGTCAATGAGGCTGAAAAGAATTTTGGTGATGAGAAGCCTGCTGCTGAAAATGATGTTGCTGAAGGAAACAAGGATAGTCCTGCTAATGAAGCTGAAGAAAAAGAGCCTGAAGATAAGGTGAATGACCATCACAATCTCCTTATTTAATTTGTTTTTTAATGTTTGAAGTTATTAGTCAGTAAGCTCTTTCATGTTTGGCTATTAGGAGATGACTCTGGAGGAATATGAGAAGCTTTTGGAAGAGAAAAGGAAGGCTTTGCAAGCACTCAAGACTGAAGAAAGAAAGGTTGACACTAAAGAGTTTGAAACTATGCAGGCCCTATCCTGCAAGAAGGACAATTTTGAAATCTTTGCAAAATTGGTAACAACATTTGGACCAACTAAGGACTTCCTAATTGATATTTGTATTTTTTATTTGTGAAATATCAACTAATTCATGTTAAACTTCTATCTTTATTCTAGGGATCTGATAAGGATAAGCGCAAAGAGGCTTTTGACAAGGAGGAGAAAGCCAAAAAGGTCTTGCTTTTTAAAAATTTCTCTGCCCTGTTTTTGATTTTCTTATATTGTTACCATTTTCTTCTGCTTGATTAATACTAAATACTCTACATGTTTTGAAAGATTACTTTAACTTATGTCTGACCATGATTGGCTAGCCTAGGCTTCTTGAAATGGTATGCTGTTTATGTTTCATCTTTATGGTATACTATTTTAAAAGTGTACTCTTTCATTTGATAACCCCTTTATTATCAGATGGTAATTCTTACTTAAGTTATTTTTCATGCCATGGTTTTTTTAATAGTATTTGTTTGTTTTTAAATGTAACTTAATTTTCTGATTTTGTTGGCGATTTTCATTTAACTAACTGAAATTCTTATCATTTTAGTCTGTCAGCATCAATGAGTTTTTGAAGCCAGCTGAAGGTGAAGGTTATTATAACCAAGGTGGTCGTGGTGGTAGAGGCCGTGGCCGTGGTACAAGAGGAGGTTTTGGAGGTTTCCGTGGAAATTCAACAAGCAATGTACCCGCCCCATCCATTGAAGATCCCGGTCATTTCCCAACCTTGGGTGCCAAGTGAAACTTTTTTCGCATATCACTTTTATTTTCAATTTTGGTAGTGAACTTAAAAGCAGGAAAGAACTATGCTAATTTGTTTCCTGTAATTTGATGGTTTAAAGTGTAAATTTAGGTTCATACCATTGTTTATCCCTGATTGCTTTGCCTTTATTGCTGTTGACATTTTCGGGGTAAACGGTGGTGGGTAAGAGTAAGACAAATGTTGTCGAGTTTTCTTTTCTTTATAGATGACATCTCAGTTTTGCTTCGAATTTTATGTTTATTCTGTTATGTTCTATATCCTAGCAAAATAAGTTAAATGATGCTTGAAATTCTGTTCTAGACCCTAATCTGTTGGAAGTTTAGTGTAAAACATAGCATGAATAAGAAAATTCGGTGACTGAAATAGTTATAATGAGCCTTTTATTTAACAATTTTTCATGTAGTGATTCAATCTACTTGATTTTTTACTATGCATGTTTCAATGAAAGTTTAATCATTCAATTTGATTGATACCTTGTGCTGCAAGAGAGGGCAGCAGGAATGAAAGTTTAATCATTCAATTTGATTGATACCTTGTGCTGCAAGAGAGGGCAGCAGGGCAGTTTGGATCCTTTGACAGCTTTCGTCATGCTGCTCTTTCCATAAGAATGCTTACTTTGCTCTTTTTCATAATTGATTCTAAAGTAAAGATATTGCTTACTTGGGTGCTGCTAGTGGAAATGAATGTGTATGTACTGGCATCTATGTCAACACTGCCATCTCCAATAGAAGTTAATGTCGAACAATCACTAGAGATTAGATGATTTTGGTGATTTTAATCATTAGTCTTCTTGAGTTTGTTCTCAACTTTTTTTTAGCTCCAATTTGATTCATTTAAAGTTAACAGAAATTAAATAGTTTGAATCAAAAGGAAAAACTTATATACAATTTTATAGGTGTGATTTTTACTATTTTCCAATAGAATTATGGCAAGTGTATAATTTCTTTTTACATAAGTATTTTTTTCCTTATTTTTAGTTATTAAAAGACAATTAAGCAAATTTATCATATTTTTTTAGAAAATAGAAAGAACCACATTCACATTTATAAAATTGTATGTAAATTTTCTCTGAATCAAATTCTTTAAGCTTAAGTTGTATTTGGGCAAAAATTGATAATAACCTAAGGGACGGAGCATTGAGTCTTTTCAAAGCTTGTTCATTTGGATCAATGCAACAATCTCATTGACTGCAAATTAAGACATTTGCAATTTTTCATTTCATCCTTATATATTCTTTCAAGTTTTATGCGAAATTTTTTAAATGTTCATTATTTTCATAAATATATTTTCGGGCGTATCAAATGCTATTTTATTTTATAATAGAATTTGAAGATGTACAATCGAAATTTTTTTAAGGGTGTATTCGAAAATATATCTTCGAACATTACCAAGTTCTTCATATCAGGAATATGACATAAATAATAAAAATTAAAAAAATAAACCAATTCTAACATCAACATTTAATTAGATAAAAACATTTATTACATAGATAATTATTAAAATAAATTCAACATTACATAACCATTTCATTGAGAAGTTGCAACATAATGATTATATTTTCGATATATTTTTGGATCTTCGTATATATTTTAATCGGACTTTTGATTCATAGCAGAGAAAAATACTCCACACAATCTTTAAATCTTCATCCGTCTTCAGTTCAAGGTTGGTGAAATGGACCTTTCTGTCGCTATCAAACGAAAGTGATTAATATTCGAGTTTAACAACTCTGATTTTTTGGAAAGCGCAAGAGAGTATTCAGTTTGGATATCAATTCTGTGAGGGATGTTTCTTTGGTGATCTTAAACGGAAGTGGCGGTTTCTCGCCATTGAAATACACAAATGCAAGGTGGAGATATGAACTTATTCTCTGATTTTAGTGTGTTCTATAGCAAATAAGGATTGAGACACACTATTTATACAAGTACTGGGTCACTTTAGACCTCAAAAATCTTATCATGTGTCAGGTAGGATTTCAGAAATACATATTCAAATACACCCTAATTTTTTTACAAAAAAGACGACTTCGAATATGCATATTTGAAAATTGAATGAGGTTAATTCAGATGTACATATTCGAAAACTTATCTGAACCAGTAAAAAACAGAAACTTTGTGTAAATAAAAAACAAACTATAAAATTAATATGTATTAAATCGTATCAAGATTACATCGTTGGCGATATTACATACAAAAAGTGTATCAATTATAATAAAAAAATACATCAAAAGATCTAGTACCACATAAATCTACAACTGGTTCTGCCTCGACACTTTCTTATTTGATTCTCTTTCAAGCTCTATCAATTTGGTGAACTCTATCATCCTCTCCATAAATTAGTCTGACCAAATTTCCACCTGGTTGAATGTGTCATCCACTCGATCGATATAGCTGGAATTGGGCACTCAGGTTTTAAATAAACTTGAATAAAATGTAGACCATTTGAAAGAAATCCTATGCACATAGTGCGTCCGACACTGTTTTTAGGTGGATCACTTCGTAGTGGAAAATATGTTTCCGATAATCCTTATATTGTCAGATTGATATACACTTTATCATATGCACTTGCTATAAGGTGGCCTATTTCAGAGAAGCGCATCTAATTTGAACTTCCAAATCGGGGACATATGTGTCATTTCTATCGCATCTCATGGTTACAGATGCTTGTCTTTTTATTTGAACCATTTTTGGACCTTCCAATTAGAATGTCAAACTTCAAATTTCTAGCTACCATGCGGATCCATTGAAGCATATATTTTCGAGTAGTATACAATAGTTCATTTATGAAACATTGACCAACGTCTATATCGGTTTAACACCATCCTTCACTTTTTCCCGGTTTAACACTCAGCTTAACTTCAACTGATTTAACATTATCATCCGCTACATCCTATTTTATATCGTTACATACAACAACTTTCAAAAAACATATAAAGGTAAAACATATCTAATAAGAACCAATATAAGAAAATTCTTAAAAATCAGTAACATATGAATTCAAATATACATATCCGAAATAATATGGGTGAGTTCGAATGTGTATATCCGGACAAAGCAAACTTTTTTTCAACTCAAATAAAAGATCAATGCAATCAATGAGGGATGAAATGAGAGAACTTTACCTCAAATTATAGCTTATGATACTATCTTTGATGTGTTAAAATGCAAAAAAATCTGGTTTTGAATCGAAAAGTTGATTGATAATGAGATTTTTTAAGGTTTTTTTTTGGTTATGGAGGAGTTGGAAGAGTTTGAAAGAGTGAAGAAGATGATCATGCAACATGGTCATATATTCAAGTTTCCGCTGGATATTATCCGATATACATCTTCGAAAATATCACTGAGTGGTTAAAAAAAATATCCATATAAAAATGTCACTTCGGAGATGTATCTGCGAATTTACCTTAGGATGTATTCGGAGATGCATCTCCAAACTAAATTCAAGACAAAAATTGATATTTAGTGCGTTCAGAGGTATATCTCTGAATTCATCCAAAAACATTTTCAAATTTTTAAAAGTGCACTCCAATGGATAAGGGTATAGAGAAAAATTGCCAATAATAATATTGTTGGTAATGATTTGTTGAATTTGGTGAAAGAAACAAGCCATTAATACATGCATTTTCTCTACCTTATGCAAAACCCCTTTGTTATTATTTAAAGGTCGAGAAGCTATTTGTAATATTTTAGGCCTATTGGTATGAAAGGAGATAAGATTTTCAAAATTGACTTGGAGAAGGATAATATATGTCGACCCACCTTCCAAGTTGCTAGTGTTTTGGATAGGAGTGGTAAAACGGATCGGGTCTATCGGGTCAGTCCGTTTAGTCTATCATGTGACGGATTGAGATGAGATTTTCGGCTCGGTACTTTAAGTTGATCCACCCCACCTAATCCATTTTAAAAAATAGGCTTAGGCGGGGCAGTGCGAGTTTTGCCCGCAGGTTTTTTGTTAAATTTTTTATTTTTTATTTAAAATTAAGACAATTTTAGTTATAAAAACAACACTATTCTCTTCGAATTATGTTAAATGAATTACATTCTAAATAATCATACAAAAAAATTGAATTATAATTGTAAGATTCTTTTTATAACTTTCTAATACATGTGTTAGTTGGAAAAACTTGAAGTACAAGAACAATTTTATGACATGAAGAATTATTAAGTTGTCAATACATTAACTCACATTTTTCTTTAGAAACAAATGTTAATTATAAAAAAGAAGAAGGATTGAATTAGTGTATACGTGTGACAAATTTAGGACATAATTATTAAGGAATCAATCAATACAATAGTCTATATGACGTAAACAGTGAGAAAGTCAGATGTTAATATTTTATATACTGTGATGTTATCATTGTTTGTATTGTGCAAATTATTAATTGAGTTCTTTTAGTAATTAGTTTTTAAATAGGATTAGAATGATATATGTTATTTATTTATTTATTAATTTTGATATATATTTTTAATAATGTTAGACTCTATTTCGGTATGTTATTTTTGAAGTTCGTTTTTATCTATTTTATTTTTTTAAGTGTTTGGATTTAAGACATGTTATATTATACGTTGTTAAAAAAATATTTTTTGTCAGCTTCTTTAGTAATGATTAATTTTTTTAAAAAATTATAAAATAAATTAAATTATAAAATAAAAAAATAAAAAAAATTGACGGGTCAGTCCGTCAATCCGCCAACTCGTTAGTAAACGGGACGAACTTGACTTTTGAGCTCAGACGCTTAAGTTTGCCCATTTCGCTCCACTTTTGTACCAGCTTAAATGTGACGGACCTAAATAAAACAGACCGTCCACTTTACCACCACTAATTTTAGATGTGATAATTAAAGTTTATAAGTAATTAAATGTTTCAACTAAAATTAATTTATTTAAATTTTTTTAATAGAGTATTCAAATTATTTATTGTTAAATTTTGGACTCATTTTTATAAATTTTAACTTTTTTGAATCAAAATTAAAATTTATAAATTAGAAAATAATTTGCAATTTTTAAAATATATAGGATTTATTTGTAATATTTAAAATTCATCAAAAATAAATTTTCAATTTTTTTTTTGTAAAAAACATTGAGGGTCAATTTTAAAAATTTGGAAACTAACTTATTAATAATAATAATAATAATAATAATAATATAATAATAATAATAATAATAATAATAATAATAATAATAATAATAATAATAATAATAATAATATTAATAATTAAATATAATTTTGGTACTTATTATAGAGAGTATGAGTAGAGTTATAAACTTTTTAATTTTAATTATTTTAAAATTATTAAATTTAATTAAAAAATGCTTTATAAATTTTTATTATTTAAATAATAATTTTTTTATATTTTATTTAAATAATGAATTTTATCTAAATTATTTTTAAAATTTTAAAGTATTACACTCATTAAAATATCCCATATAAATACATTAATTTGGGAAACACAAATAAGATTGGCATTTTGGGAGTATAAACTGTTGAACAAGTTAGACATAGCTCTGCCAACTATTCCTAATTAACACTTGCAATTGTTTTGGATCCTCTAAAATTTGTAGTTATTGACATAACAAGAAGGAATTTCACTTGGAAAGGCAATTAGAGGAGATGGATTAATCTATAGCCAGCTGTCACAAAATTTATATTCCTAAGAAACTAGGTGGCTTGTGAGCGAGAAGAGCCGAGATACCACAATGTTTCTTTGTTTGGAAAGTTGGCGTGGGATTTGGCATAACTTACAAAATTTATTGAAAAAAGTTACGTGTGAGAAAGTCTCACGTTAATTAAGAATGTGAAAATTTGAGTATTTTTAAGTAAGAGAACTCATATATTTATTATTTTAAAATTTTCAGTGAGTATGTGAAGTGTCTCTCACAAAGTGTGTTGTTCCTAAAGGAAATGTCCCAAAACTAATATGCTCCCTCGTCTTGATTCCCTTGAATTTCTCCAACATGGTATCTTGAGCCTTTGACGTCTTGATTCTCTTGAATTTCCCCAATATTGTATCCGAAGTCTTTGGCGTTTTGATCTCCTGAATTATTCTAATAAATGATATCATAAGCTCTTGATTCAAGTGAATGAAAAAAAACTTCACTTGAAGAAGAGTGTTGTTATAAATGAGAGAACTCATACATCTATCACCTTAAAGTTCTGGATGAATATGTAATGCGTCTCTCACAAAGTATATTGCTCCTAAAAGAATTGGCCTAAATCATGGAAATGAAACACACCAAAAAATTTTATGTGTTAAATAATCCTATATTTTATTTAAAAAAATTTGTATCAATATTAGCAAACTCACACAATCAAAAATAAAATAAAAAACGAGAAGACACATAATTTGTTCACATAGTTCAATCAAAATTGTTAGAAAAGATTAAAAAAAAAATGAATTACACGATTTTATAAAATGAGTTGCAAAAAATAAATTTTCAAATTTTCATTAACAAATTTAAAGTTTTATCCAAATATTTTTTAATCTCTTAATTTCTATAATTAGAATGCCTAATCCTAAGAATTTTTCCACCTCATATAACTTGTACCAACAAAAGTAGTAATATAGAATTATATATAAATATCCAAAAATTCTAAAGATTCAATTTGGATTCAAAACACGACCCAATAATACATTGATCTGTTAATTAAATTGACTCGATATGAGACTCGAGATCTTCCCACCACCCTTCAAACACCGTCTCCGTCGTCTGCCATGTATCGATACTCTATAGCCGTTGAAAATAACGACAATACTAAATCAAATTTTTTATCTTTGTATTATTTGAGATTTTGAGATACATTTCCAAAATTCTCCACATTGACTCAAAATTGACGGTGATGTCAATTTAATCATAAACCACATTGCTACTTTCTTCAAATAAATGAATTTGGTTAATATCAAGTAATGCTTGGACCTTGATTTAGATAAATATTTGGAAAACCCATCAATTAGTAAAGTCACATATTTGTTTCGGACCAGTCATATCCCTTTTTGTCTGACCGCCGCAAGACGTAACACCCTGGATCCCAATCAGATATTTATTAAGCTTAAGGAGTATTCTCCTGACCACTTGACCACCAAAGACTTAAAAGCAGTGAATTTTCACCTCCAACGCATCCAATGGTCCTCCATATTATGCGTTAGGAAGATAATGAGGTAGTTATTTCGCTTACCTATATATGCAGATGATGCCATTTCAGATAACAAGTTTCAAACACAATTTGAATACTCTATCATCATTCACATACATACTTGAGCGTCAGAGTGTTAACCTTGCAGGTACACTCCCCGCTCCGTCACAACATTCGTGACTCTACACATTTATGGTTCCGAAACGCAACAACAATGCCGTCTACTTGAACCGATTTCTAATTCCTACGTAATCATCAAGAATGACCTTTTCTCCACTCGAAGAAGGTTTCTTACTGAAAGCAAGTGAGCGTAGGAGGTAACCTTTATTAAGATGTTCAAGAAGAGATATCCAGATCCAATTCCTAGCGTCTCATCATCGATCAACACCTTTTAAAGTGTCACCACGCCTAATGCTTCGTCACCTGTCAATTTCTTCTCGCTGGGTACTGGTTCAGAGTTTCAGCAAAACAATCGGTGAGAGTTAGGGTTCTTGGATTTGGAAAAGATCACTGAAATCTCGAACTCTGATATACTTTTGGTCATCGCGATCGTTATCACTAATCTGAACGTAACAAGATTCCTAATAGATGACAAAAGTTCTTGTAACATCCTTTACGAAGATTCATTGGAATCATTAAGCCTCTATCAGATGGATCTGGCTCCATCCGAGGGAAAAGATATGAAAGCTTTCAACGATTCAATCACCCGTCCTTGTGGAGCAATATAGCTGACACTATCAGTCGGAGAAGGAGTGAGAAAGAGAACAATGACTCTCCCATTCCTTATGATACAGTGCGAGAACACCTTCAAAATAGTTCTAGGGTGGTCCTTCCCAGCTAAGCTAGACACGATGGCCTCTATAATCCACCTAAAGATGGATTATCTTGACGAAAGAGGAGCACTTGCCACTATAAACACAAATTTACATGAAGCGAAGAGGATTGGGAGAAGCACCCATGAGGATATTCAGAATTCAGTGTAGAAGAATTGCGACGGGCTCAATCTCGACGCACACGAGGGTGAAATTAAACCTACCCCGAACGAATAACTAGGAGATAATCCGGCTGGGTCAATAAAGATAGGGTCCGAGCTTTCCTATGAGGTATGATACATTCTATTAGAATGTCTCCAAGCAAATCTCGACCTCTTCTCTATCTCTCCACATGAAATGCCCGATATCGATCCACAAATGGCTTGTCATCGATTGAACCTAGACTCCGGGTCCAAGTACGTATCCCAACAACAAAGGAAACAATCTCCTGAAAAAGCCAATGCTACCAAGAAAACAACCTCAGGCAAGTGGATAATGTGCATCGATTACATCGACCTTAACATGCATGTACAAAATATTTTTATCCACTCCCAAACATCAACAAACTCGTCGATAATTCAGTCGGATACAAATTTCTACCTTTTATGGATTCATATTCTAAATACAATCAGATTCAGATGTACGGACCTGGCCAGGTTAAAACTGAGTTCATGACATAACAAGCCAACTATCAGTATAATGTCACGCTATTCGGGTTAAAGAACATTGAGGCAACCTACCAGAGGATGATGAACAAAGTCTTTTGAGAAGAAATAGGGGAAACATAAGAAGTGTAAATGGATGTTATGATCGTGAAATCTGGTGCAAATGCCCTGTCCTCCATGCTCAACATCTCGAACAAGTGTTTAAAATGGTCCATCAGTACAAAATGAGGCTTAACTCTGAGAAATTTACCTTCACCATAAGGGCCTAAAATGTTTTAGGTTTCTACTTCATAGAATGGGGAATTGAAGCCAACCCAGACAAATGTGAAACAATCATTCAGATGAAGGCTCCAACATCTAAGAAGAATATCAAAAACTTGATTGGGATGCTAACAAACCTAAATAGGTTCATTTTGAAAGCATCCCAACAAGCACTGCCCTTTTATAAGTTGTTAAGGAAACGCGCAGAGTTTGACTGGAACACCAGAGAAGATACATTATATCTCTACCTAGCAGTTGTTGAAGAAGTAGTAAGTGCCTCACTGGTTGGAACGGAAACTCGATATCAGAAAGCTGAGAAAGCCGCACTGCCGTGGCAATGGCATCTCGAAAACTCAGAAGGTATTTCCTGGTGCATCCTATAATAATTCAAACAATTTTACCACTAATGTAGGTATTCTATCATCTGGGGTTGGCAGGAAGATTAAAAAATTAGGCAGTGGAGCTACTTGAGTTTAAAATTTCTTTCAAATCCATGAAAGCTCTGAAGTCTCAACCATTTAATGACTTCCTTGCAGAGATGACCACAACACCATCGACCTTGAAACACATTTGGATGGTTTTCACAGACGAGTCATCTAACTGTCGGGGATGCGATGAATGAGTCCTTTTAGAAAACAACTATGGGCTCATGATAGAGGTCTCGCTGATATTTTAATTCATGACCACCAATAATTAGGCCGAGCATGAGGCATTTATTGAGGGGATATTATTGGCCAAAGAAATGGGTGCATAATTCCTCAAATTAAAGGAGGACCCCTAGTTGGCTGTATCCCAATTCCCGAGGGACGTGCAAGCTAAAGACCCATTGTTGCAAAGATATATCAAGTTGACCAAGGAGGAGCTGGAGAGCTTCCAAGAGTTCGAAATATCCCATGTTCCCCATGAGGAGAACACCCGAGTCGACGTGATATCTAGACTAGTTTTAGTCGGAGCCCCAAAATTAACCACTCATTCGTCCAGGAGACCAAGAAAATGCATAACATAGAGCGAATGAAGGAAGACGTGATGACTATCGATGCACAAACCTTTACTTCCCGAATCACACCAATCAAAGACTACATTGAACAAGGTAATCTGCCTTCAAATTGAAGAGAGGCCACACTCGTAAATAAGAGGGCTAATGGATATACACTGGTCAGGGAATTCGATACAAAGGGTTCTTTCCACCCCCTTTTAAGATGCTTAAGAAAGCCAGAATCCTATTACGCCCTCTTAGAGGTGCACAAGGGAATAGTCGGGAAACATCCAGGAGCTTCCATGTTAACCAAAAAGGTTCTTAGAGTAGGAAATTATGGCCAACCATGGCCCACGATGCATGTGAATATGTTAAGAAATTTGATCAGTGTCAAGGACACCACAAAATCTTTAACGCCCCATCAACCAAGCTAAATGTTCTTACCTCACCTTGAACTTTCATGCAATGGGGAATGAACCTCCTCGGTCCCTTTGCCCCAAACCCCTTGCCAACTCTAGTACATAATCATAGTTGTTGACTACTTCAAAAAATAGATCAGGCTGAAGCATTGGCAAAAATCACATCGGCAAATGTTTTGAAAATTTTCAAGAAAAATGTATTGGCACAATTCGAAGTTCCTCAATCCATTGTGACTGATAATAGAACACAATTCATAGACGAGAAATTTCAGAGAGTGGTAGAGGAATTGAGGATCAAATAACACTTTTTTCAGTTGAACACCCCTAAAGCAATGACCAAGCGGAAGCGGTCAATCGAGTATTGGTTAGAGGATTAAAAAAGAGACTAGAGGAAACCAAGGAAAACTAGGCAGATGAACTTCCACATGTGCTATGAGCATATCATACGACCCCCAATCTATAACAGGGGAGACTCCATATCGACTTAAATATGGGGTAAAGTCAGTTACCCTGATGGAAATTAAAGAGTTGACATGGATAACAACTAAGCCCATTTGCAGGATAACGAATAATGCCACCCTAAGAAAAGATGAATATCTTTTTGAAGAAAAAAGACCGAAGGCCTATCTCATGAGCGCAATCATGCAGCAAACCACAACTTCCAAATACATCCACCACATACGACACATGGATTATCCAGGAATCATTCTACGGAGAGTTGACATTGGGGTCAAGAATGTAACGCCCAGAATATTTTATTTATCATTTGATTGGTTGTTTGAGAATTACATGATATAATAAATGGTTTGTTAATATGTATGAGGTGGAGTTGGATTAATATAATAATGAGAATTATTTTTTAGTTTAAATAATTTAGTTGGAATTATTTGGATTAAAGAATAATTGTTAAAATATTATATTTTAAGTGATATAATATGTGTAGTAATATAAAGGGCAAGGTAGTAATTTGCATAAGGTTTAATGGGGGTAATGAAGGAAGACCATAATAAGGATCTAAGAGTTAAACTAATAATAAGGAAAAATAGAGAGTGTAATCGCATCATTTGGAACGATAGCACTCTGAGGGAAGTAGAAACACGAAAGTGAGAAAGGGCTAGGGCAAGAGGAAGCCAGTGTTGGAGCTTGGGAACCGTAAATCTAAGGTAAGGGTGGGGTTCCAACTTTCTAAGGATTATGTATAATGATGGATATGTTAGGGATTGTAATTGCCATAGTTGTTGTTGTGTAGTGAAAACATGTTAAATTGGTGAATTTTGGGATTGTAATTCCCATTTAGGGTAGTAGAGCTCCAATGTCCACGGGTTCTGGAGGAGATGCTTTGCATGTCCCACTACAACAACTAATACCCGCAGCGACAAACACGCCTAATAAGTGCAGGGAGCTTTCAGAGACACTTCACACGTCCGACTACAATAACTAATTCCCCTAGAAGTGCTATCAGAGACATTTTGCACGTCCAAATACAACATTTAAATACCCCCTTGTCAAAGAAATATACACTTTTACGCGTAGTTGGTGAACCTTCTCCTTTGAATATAACCAATCCAAGGACGAGCTGGGAGAAGCCCGAAGACGTCCACCTCGATCCGAATCATACCTCTAGAGCAGGGACGTGGATCCTCTTCCTTTGGCCGAGAATGATCCTTTGTGGCACAGAGCGTTGTACAAGTATAAAGGCATGACCACATGTCCCTAGAAAAAGGAAAAAGCACAAACAAATCAAAATTCTAAACACAACAAGGTGTTTAAACAAATATAAAACAATCACATATATGATTATGCATACAAGTATTTGGCAAAAAATACGTGACAAAGTAATCAAAGAAGGCGGAAGGAAGCACAAAAAGAAAGAAGCCATGGAGCTATAGATTCCAATTGATACAAAACACTTTGGTAAGCCACCCTTTTTAAGGAATCGATATAAGGATGTTCCTGATATTAGGATTCTAGCATAATCAACTTACCCTGAAGAGCATCCTATCCTTTCAACATACTCTTCTCCCATCCAACCGACTATTCGATAACACCACAAATAACGATGGGCATGATTTATGCTTCAACTTCACCCATGGAAACAACGTCTTCCATCTTCCTAACCTGTTCCTGAAATATCTCCAAATGCTCAACTAATTCATATGGGGATCCATAGAGACGCCTTTCTTCAGATAATACAGACCCGTGCTCTACCCAAACTTGCAGTTGAAGGTTCAATGAAACTCAAGAAAGGGGGGGGGGGGGTTAATTGGGTTTCAAGATTTTTAAATCATTTCGAACGCCCAAGAATAAAACAATACTCAAACACAAAGTAAATAACAATAATAAAAAGACACATGTATTTTTATCCTGGTTCACCATTAACAAGGTTAGTCTAGTCCACTCACCAGAGTGATTTTGCCTTATCATAAAGGACTTAATCCAATAATCAATTCCATAATTACAACCACAAATACTACCCCTCAATGTCTTCTCAAGGATCATGACTAAACACTTAATCCCTCAAGGAAATACAACTTAAAGACAAAATATCAATGATATCTCGAGTATTCAGACTAACCTTAGTCACTCAAGGAAATCCTTATTAGAAACAATTATTGACATTTCAAGGATACTGAACACAACTGGTCCCTCAAGGAAATTAACTTAATTGGTTTAAAAAAAGGTTTGTGTGTTTACATGATTGCTTCTTCACAAAGCAGATTACACAAATTTAAAGCTTAGAAAGACAACACTTAAAATGATTTAACATAAGAATCTCTAAGTGTTTTGTCTTGATATTTTCAATGATATTCTTAACACATGCTATTTTCTTCTTGAGTGATCTTCTTTTTGCTACCATTTGCAATGTGTGAGTTTACTTATTTCACTTCAAGTAGACCTTCAATAGTAATCACTTTTGTTCTTCTAACAACCCTTTCTATCTTTTATGAAGTGTTACAAAAGTTTGTTTTCTTTTGTAAGTGTGTGATACGGTGGAAGAATTGACTTGGTATTTTGCGTTTCGATCGCATTTGTGCGGATAGCAAGAGTCACCACCGACTTTTCTTTTATCCAAAAGGAAAGGTAAAAAGCACAGGAAAGACCTTTCAAGATTATTTCTCGGGTTCAGGGGGTAGATTATGAAAAGGTAAGGTATTAGCACCCTTTTCATCCATGGTTTTCCATGGTATCTTAGTTACTCGTTTAGATCACTTGCTTTTATTTGACAGTGTGCTTGTGGTGTGTGCTTTGAAAGTGTTTTGAAAAATCTTTTCGTAATGGTTCTCGTTTCTATAAGAATGCGTACAAAGTTTTTATTTCGAAAAGTGGTTCAAAGATGTGTTTGTGGATTGTGTTTCAGAAAGTGTTTTGAAAAGATGTTTTGTAATGGTTCTCGTCTCTATAAGAACGTATACAAAAAGTTTTGTATTTTGAAAATGTTTTGAGATGATAAGTGTTGGTGTAAAATGTTTTTTTGTCGTGAGCAAGCGAGTAACTAGGAGCGAATCTATCTACTCGAAAGGTTTTCAATTATTCTTTTCTTCCTCCTTTTAATGTTGCTATCTTACCATTAATTTGGTAAGAAGCCCCACCCTTGGATGTAAAGGGACGGGCGCAGGTCAATTTTACAATCATCGAAAGCAACTTATGAGACGCTTTAGCAATTTTTGTAAGGGACGAGATCGTTTTATCGAAGGCAACGTCGAGGGTCATCGAGGGACTATGATTTTTTTATTGAAGGGTCATTGCTAAAATGTCCCATGTTCAAGGGACATGACTGTGTTTCCGAGGCAACAAGCGAGGTTACCCTAGAGGTGCACATGTGAAAAAGTGTGTTTGTTTCAAGTTATTTTGTTGAAATTAGGTTATCTAGCGATTGATTTTATGTCTTGCCATGCACGCCTAATTACTATACAATATAAGGAAAACAGTAAATTACAGAAATTAAAATTCTACGCTATTACAGAGCTTTCGGGAATGGGGGTACAAATTTACAAATGGGGACGGATCAAACGTGAAAATAGGCAATCAGTACAACCAAACCGAATCGAATCAATTAATTAAAATTACAATAGACTTATGAAGCAAAAATTAATTAACAAAGTATAAAAAATCTTGATGTTTTTGTTTGGGAGAAGTTTTGAAAAGAAAATAAGATTCTATTTTAAAGAAAATAATTGACTAAAGAAAACTTAAATTGTTCACATATTTTTTGTCCTTCTAGTATTTTTTATGAAGAAATTAAATAAACAACTTAAGGCTAAACAAAAGGTTAATTAGTGAAATAAAACAAAATTTTCCTAAATTAAATTTAAAACTAAGCTAATTATCTAACAAAACTATATGATTTATTAAACTTAGTGAAAATAAAGAAAGTCAAACTAATTATTTAAAACAAACAAAAATAGAAAGGTGATGTTAAACTGAAAATTGGGGTGTGAGGTAGAAAAAGATGCTGAGGGGACGGTGATTCGCTGGGACAAAGAAAAATAAAAAATATGTCCCAGGCCCAAACCAAATGACAAAGGGGTCTGAAATTTTTTTATATTTATTTATTCAAAGTGTAAATAAAAACGCATGGGCCTAATGAAGGGAAGAGGGATTCGGCCCAACATGGTCCAACAACAACCATCAAACCCAGACTTATTAATCATTTTGTTATTTATTAATTTTTGTTTTATCAAAACAGATTAGAGATGTAAAAGGATTTAGGGTTAAGATTTGGGTCTTCATCTTCTACAAGGCTTAAGTCTTTCTCCTCTTCCCTCTCACGCAGCGCTCTAATCTCTTTACCTCGCCTCTGTTCATCCCCTTCATAACCTAAATCTCTCTAAGCTTCTTCACTCTTCCATCTTTATTTCATCTCAAAAACCCTCGCTCTCTACTGAACCGTCCTAATGCCTCTTCGTCTTTATCGACATCGTGACTAACATCTCTTAAAGATTTTCTTTTGAACTTGGATTCTAATCGGAGAGATCCAAAACCGTCTCATCGTTGACCTCTCCCAAGCCCTTTGTTACTGGAACCTGTCTCTCTCGTCTCTCTAATCCTCACCGAATTGACCTAGCAATTTCAAACTCCTTATCAATACAAACCCTAATCCTTCTCTAACCCTAGCAATTTTGAAGAGGATTGAAGGTACAATTTTTTCGTCATTTCCTCTTGCCTAAAGATTTCTTGATTTTTTACCAACTTATTAGCTCTTTGTTAATGCAGGAATCATGCCATGGAAGTATGAGAATAGGGGGAAATCATACTTACTGGAGCTCTTTTTCTGGTATAACTTCTCCCTCCTTTTGCTGGTCTTGTGATTTCTTTTGCCGTTTGTGAGCTTTGGATGGAGAGGCGAGATTGATGATGGTGTTCAGTGGTGACGGAGGGTGAATGGGGAAGGGAGATGATGATGAGGCGAAAGCAGTTGGAGATCTTTGGCTCTTCTGGTTTGTTAATATCTTTGCTGTTTTTTTTAGGGGTTTGACTTAGGTGGTATATTATCTGGCTTTGGCTGGTCTGTGATATCTTGTTGATCTACAATAAGGTTTGGGTTTTGTATTGTTTTAGTTTTTTGATGGTTTGTTGGTTTACAGTGAGGTTTAAGACAAAGAGTTTTGTTGAAGTTTTGACTGTGTTTTTTTTATTCTTTTGCTGGTTTCTGTGATGGTTTGAAGTTTTGATTGAGTTTTTTTTTAATTCTTTTGCTGGTTTTTTCTTGTGATGGTTTGAGACAAAGGGTTTATATCAGCTGGTGTTGATGTTGCTGGTTTTTGTCTATGATGTTTTAGACAAAGGGTTTGTATGAGCTTCGATTTTGTATATGCTTGAAAAATTGCTGGTTTTTGTTGTTGATTTGAGACAAAGGGTTTGTGTGAGCTTTGGTTATGTAATGTTTTTGGCTTTTTTCTCCCTCTTTTGTTAATGCAGAACCCTTGTATATATCCAAAGAGAGTGGGTTTTGGGGGGAATATTGGTGGGTTTGAATATTTTCTGATATGCTGGTTTTGAACCTTTGAGTAGCAGGATTCTGTTTTGCTATTTTTGTGTTATGGTTGGACTTGGTATGACAGGTTTTGTATTGTTATGGGAAGCATAACCTAGCAAGTGTTGGGCTGATTTTTGCAGCATTGTTAACAGGATGCAGTAGGTTTTTTTAGACAATTTCTTTGGTTTAGGTGATACTTTTCTAACTTGTGCCTATCTTCTTTCCTCTTTCATCTTTCGATGATATAAAGCAACTTGCTTTTTACTCTAAATTCTGAAGGGTTTTGCAACATAGGGAAAATGATGATGCTAGCTTGTATGTCATCTGATTTTGCAGCCTATCCTTGCTGCTACATTGCTGCTATTTGAGCAGCCTTAGACTTGCTTGCTATGTTTTTCTTGCAGGTTTTAGTCTGCATGTTATTGCAGCCTGGGTAGCTTGCTTGCTGCATTGTTTTTGTGATGCCGTGTGCTGTCTTGTATGCTATTGCAGCCTGGGTAGCTTGCTTGCTGCATTGTTTTTGTTGCAGGTTTTTGCTTGCATGCTATTGCAGCCTGCTGCCTGCTGTCTTATATACTTTGCCTATGCTGCCCTGTTTATGTGATGTTGTGTGCTGTTTTTTGCTGGGCAGTTTGACTTGTATATTTGTTTCTTTTCTTGTGAACCAAGAAAGGCAACTTTCTTGTGATTTGCAATTGGGAAATGGATTGTGGTGAAAAAGAAACAAATATTCTGATTCCGAGTTGCAAAACCCTAATGATAAACTCATTTTTGTTTGAATTTTTCCATGCTTATTGTTTGCTAACTTCTTTTTTTTGTTACATGAACATGAGGCGTGTGTGATACAGTGGGAGAGAGCTGACTGTTTTTGGAATGCTGGTTCGCGTTTTGCGTTTGTTTTCGCAAAATGTCGTGGTAAGCAAGAGTCGTCACCGTCTTTTATTTTAACCAACAAGGAAAGGAAAAAAGCACAGAAAAAATCCTTTTTTGAGATGTTTCTCGGGTTCGGGAGGTAGATTATAGAAAGGGAAGGTGTTAGCATCCTTTCTATCCGTGGTTATCCACGGGCTCTTAGGTACTTGCTCATTGTGTTTTCAAAATTTGCTTTTCTTTGTGTTTGTGAGTTTGAAAGAGTTTTTGTTTGAAAGGAGTGTAAGTGCGAAAAGTTTTGTTTTGTTTTAAGAGGAGCAAGTACTTAAGGACCATCTACCTATTCGAAAAAGGAATTAATCTGTACAAATGTCCTTTAGACAATGCTATCCTACTATTGAGGATTAGGTAACACCGTTGTTAGAGTTTTCGGGTCAATTCGATTAAGGGACGTGTGGTCACTAAAGCAATGTTAGGATGCCTTAGAGGTAACCCTAATGTCTTAGATCATTTTATCTGAGGCAATCGTTTCGAGGCAACTTATGATCTTTGGACAAGAGGACGACCTCTAAGACTTCCTATACTCAATGACCACGTTCGAGGCAACCAAGTGAGGTGTACCCTAAGAGTGACATGTGCGAGTGTGTTAGTTCGGTTAATTTTATCTGTACATGTCATGGATGAGCTACGTTGATTTTAGGTTAAAGATTTAATCTTGTCATGCATTCCCTATTTATCAAACATCTAACAATTAATAGTTGCGGAATTTAAATTGCGGAAACTAAATCTAAACTATTACAAGGCGTCGGGTATTTACATCGCCAAAAACAAACCCTTTAATTTAAATTGCGGAAAGTAAAATAAAGCGATAAATAATTAAAGTCCTAATTAAAGCTATTACATACCGGAAGCAATTACAATATTGGAATCAAATGTATCGCGTGCAAGAAATTAAATCGGCGCATTTTTTAGGGTTTTGACCCTTTTTGAAAAGAAAGCATGTTTTTTTTTGTTATTTTTGAATTTAGAAAGAAATTAAATTAGGTCAAAATTAATTAATTAATTAATAAAATATTTTTGGATTTTTTTATGTTTAAGGAAATAAAATAAATTAGTCAAAGTTTATTAAAACCTAATATTCTAAATTAATTTTAATTTATTGCAAAAGATGTTAAAAGTTAAACCTAATTAAAAACTAAATTAATTGATAAATATTTATTTACAAAAATAAGATGGTGAATTTAATTTTAATAGATAAAAATAATATTTTTTTGGTGTTTTTGATTTTATGAGAAGAATAAATTATTTGGTTAATTAAAAATAATAAACAATTAAATAAAGGGAAATATAAAAAAGAAAAGAAATTAACCAAAGGGGGTTTGGGCCCCAAATCTGGGTGTTTGAATGGCAATTGTCTGGCCCATTTACGCTGGCCTGCTTTGACTTTTCCGCTTCCATATGCTCTTGTTGACTTGGACATATGATAGTCCTTCATTCCTGGCCACCAGATTTGGCCTGGAGGCCATCTGGCACGTTGAGATCTGAGGGAGTATGCTGCACTGCAAGGCCTGAAACACATTGGAATATCTGGAAACAAAATATAGCAAATATGTTGGGAACCTGGGATTCGAATCCAGGTCCCATTGGATCAAGCACTAACGCCTCTGCCAGCTGAGCTATCTGTTCTTTTTGTTAATGAAATAAACAATGAATATTATATGTACAACAAACAATTATGCCTGAATTAAAAAAATAAAAGCGCGTAATTTTGAATTGGCCAATGAGGGGAAGACACCTAGTCGTCTTCTTCGTTGAAAAGCCTGGATATTTACCTGCGGATTTTATCCGCAGCTAAATCCATGGCTCACTCCTAAAACAAATTCCAGGCCATATAAATGCAAACTAAAAACACCAACATGTTCGTCTCTCCTCCCTGGACACAACCATGGTCACCGTTTGTCTTGATTTTTCCTGTATCAGAAATGCCTAAAAACAAGAAACGAAAACCCTAGTTTCGGGCACAGGGTTACAGGATATGAAAACAAAATTAAATAATGCAGAAACGTTGGAAATTATACAAGGATCAAGAATATGCCAACGTTTTGTCAAAAAGATGCAAGAACAAGAGGTCATGATTCCATGTCCAGGGCGGTATTCCATAAGACTTACAGTGCAATTTAGGAGGTTTCAAGGCTTGATTTTGATTCCAATGGATCCAGAGGATGTCCAGCAAGAGAGTAGTGTGGAGTTTTTGCCTTGAATCGGGCTCTAAGTATGATTTCAGTTTCAAGATTTTCAAGCTTTTTTCCAAGTATGATCTGGCCGTTTGTGCAACTTTCAGGTCGTGATCTCTGTATGTCTAGCTTGTGTGAGTATATGGGAAGCAATTAGGTCAAGAATTGGGCTTTGAATCCATGTGATTTGATGACTTGAGATTTGATTTGATCACCATTAACAAAGCTTCCAAAATTGTGCCAAATCAAATATTTTGTTCACAATATAGCATGGTACGAATTTGATTGGGTGTATCATGATAATTAAGACCTGTAATGATCAAAAAGATATCAAGCTATTAAGATTTGGATTTTATTTTGATTTAAATTGATTAAAAATGAATTAAATCAATAAAAATCAAATAAAATAGAAAAATTAATAATTGGTCATGAAATTGAAGATAGGACACGTGTGTGGTGTGACAAGATCAAATCAAGTGGAAAAAGTGGGCCCTTTTGTCAAAAATTGGAGTTTTGAGGATAGTTGACTTTTGGCAATTTTGGAAAAATGCCCAACTTCAACAATGCATAACTTCTTCAATTTTGAACTTTTGGAAGTGTTCTTGGACTTTTTAGAAACCTTGAGATGCCCTATAACCAACCCTTTTGGTATAATATCATTTTTATATTCCATGCTCAAGTTATAAGCTTTGGCAAAAAAGGTGTTTTTGTTGACTTTCAAAAATGACCTATAATGTCCAAATTTGTAACTTTTTGTGAGTGCACTTCTTGATCTTGGGGTGTGAATATGGATTGTATTAAATTGCATCCTCTTCAAAATGAGCTTTGGATGGGTCATTTATCATAAAGTATGATAAAGTTATGCTTGGTCAAAGTTGAGTTGACTTTTCCTGCAAAACCCTAATTTAGCAACTTTTGAATCTTGATGAATCTTGAGCAATCCTTGATGAATCATGATCAACCCTTGATCAAATGATGAATTATCCTTCAAAATGATAATGTTGACAAAAAATCTTGAAGTTTGACTGGTCATAGGTCACAGTTGACTTTTGCCCTAGCACAGTCGATTTTTGGACCTTTTGAGCAATTGGCTGACCAAACTTTCTCTGCAAGGCTTGCAATTTGACATGGATGAACTTGAGAGCATATTAGGACATTAGGGATCACTTGGGGTCATTTGGATGCAAGGACCTTGATGCAACACAAAACCCTAATTTGAGGTTGACTGCCTTAGGAGGTGATTTGACTGTCCAACTCTTAAGCTATCTTGAGTCACTTGGAGATTATTCTTGACATGTCTTGAGAAATATGGGAGGGAAAATTTTGGGGTACAACAGTTGCCCCTGTTCAATTTTCTTAAACCTGAGGATATAGATTGGCTTTCGGGCCTTTCATGATCCGAAGGTGGAAGATAATTGAACACTAGAGTGCCCAGAAATTTGCACTCGCATGGTGTAGTATCAGCATTGTGATGTCGGGAATGGAATTATAGATGCCATTTGGATATTGTTGGTAGGAGGATGGGCTTACAGATTCCATCTGTAGGAGTGTCAATCGCATAAGAGATTCCTTAGTGAGAACTTGTATACCTGTTGTTGTAGAAGATTCCGCTGGAGAAGCCTGGTTTTTGTTGAGATTTAGGAACTTGCCTGTACTTCAACTGAGAGAATGCCTCGACTGAGTCTTAAGAACCTGTCCATAATTCAACTGGGGGGAAACATCTTCATCAAGATCTAGGAACTGTCTGGTCTTCAACGTAGTATACCGTTGAAATTAGAGAACTCGTCCACACTATGACGGAGGAAAACATCAAGATCTAGGAACTGACTAGTGTTCAATGTAGTATACCGTTGAGGTTATAGCACTCGTCCATACTATGACGTAGGGAAACATCTTTATCAAGATCTAGGAACTGTCTGGTCTTCAACGTAGTATACCGTTGAAATTAGAGAACTCGTCCACACTTCGATGGAGGAAAACATCAAGATCTAGGAACTGACTAGTGCTCAACGTAGTATACCGTTGAGGTTATAGCACTCGTCCACACTATGACGTAGGGAAACATCTTCATCAAGATCTAGGAACTGTCTGGTCTTCAACGTAGTATACCGTTGAAATTACAGAACTCGTTCACACTATGACAGAGGAAAACATCAAGATCTAGGAACTGACTAGTGCTCAACATAGTATACTGTTGAGGTTATAGCACTCGTCCACACTATGACGTAGGGAAACATCTTTATCAAGATCTAGGAATTGTCTAGTCTTCAACGTAGTATACCGTTGAAATTACAGAACTCGTTCACACTATGACGGAGGAAAACATCAAGATCTAGGAACTGACTAGTGTTCAACGTAGTATACCGTTGAGGTTATAGCACTCGTCCACTCTATGACGTAGGGAAACATCTTCATCAAGATCTAGGAACTGTCTGGTCTTCAACGTAGTATACCGTTGAAATTAGAGAACTCATCCACACTATGACGGAGGAAAATTGTCGAGATTGAGAACCTTATCTGAAATTCAACCGAGGATAATTCAGTTGAGATTTAAGAACCGGTCAGGCCTTCGACTGCTGAGAACTTAACTGCATCCTTCCTGAAAGGTAAAGGCCAGTCATATGCAATGCATGATATGTATCAAGCAATGATGTTCTCAAAATAAATGAGATCGTGGTGTATGATGCTTATATGCATGTATCATGATGTATGGAAATGTAATGTTTCTAGCTGGGGAAAATAAATCCCGAATAGCTGCTGGAGAGTAGAGTTGAATTCTTCGTTTCCGCTGGGGATGATGAACGAAGATGATTGTGAGAATAAACCTGTAGGAGAAAAGAACTCCGTTAGGGAATAAACTGATGAAGAGATCACTCCGAGGGGAATTACTCTGTGGGGGAGAGATGTTCTGCTGAGGATTTTAACGATAGACTCCGCTGGGGATTCCGTTGATAAACTCTGCTGGGGATTTCAACGATAAACTCCGCTGGGGATGGATTATCGTTGCTGGTGATATTGGATATTGTTGTACCCCAAAATTTTCCCTCCCATAATCTTCAAAGTTTTGCCAAGCATCACCTCAAATGGTTCAAAGTCCACTCAAGGGCTACACAGTCAACCACTCTCCTAAAGCCAGTCAAATTAGGGTTTTGGTTCTTGCAAGGAAGTTGAGGTTTTCAAGGGCTCAATAAAGTCCCACATGCTCATACACATTGTCAAGCATCTACATGCCAAGTTTCAAGGCTCACAAGGTCAAGTTGCACAGTCAAAAACCCTAATTGCCTCACAATCAACTGCAGGGGCAAAATTGTCATTTGGCAGTCAAAAGTCAAATTTTTTTGTCAACATCTTATTTTGAAGCCACAATCATCATTTGATCAAGTCTTGATCTTGATTTCACAAGAATGGCTCAAAAATCATCAAGATGCAAAAGTTTCTATTTTTGGACAGTTGAAAAGTCAACTGTAACTTGACCAAGGCACAACTTTTTCATGGTTCATCAGAAAAATCCCATCCAATTCTCATATTGAAGGGGAAGACATTTCCTACAACTCATCTTCACATTCCAAGTCCAAGAAATGCTCTCACAAAAAGTTATCAATTTCAACATTATAGGTCATTTTCAAAAGTCAACAAAAAGGAACTTTAAGTCAAAGACCATAACTTGAGATTGGTAAATCAAAATGACATGGGACCAAAGAAATTGGTTAGAGGACTTCAAGACCTTTCCAAAATGTCCAAGAACATGTTCATAGCTTCAAAATTGAGCAAGATATGCATTGGAGAAGTTGGGAAATTTTTGTGAAATGGCCAAAGTCAATTATCCTTGAAACTTCATTTTTGACAAAAGGGGCCCACTTTTTCCACTTGGTTCAGCTTTGCCATGCCTCCCACGTGTCCCTTGATTTATTTCAAGATTAAAAATTAATTTTTCCATTTTTATTTAATTTTATTTGATTTAATTCATTTTAAATCTTTAAAATTCAAATAAAAATCAAGAAAATTAATTAGGGGATATCTTTGAGTTTGAATAGCCTTGATACATCATAATTCACATTCCAATTTCGTGCAAGACCTATTTCAAGCATAAAATTTAAATTTGGAGCAAAAAAGGCAAGTTGTTCAATGGTGGTTATGGAGGAAATCAAAACTTCATTGCAAGGCTTCAAGGCTCCTTATGGTGATTGATTCTCATTCATATACACATATGCAAGCCTCTCATACCATTTACAAGAGCTAGAACTCTCTAAAACGAAAAAACAAAATTCCAAAAAAAAGCTCTGCAGAAAATCCCTATCCATGCTCATAATTTTTTTCGTACTCCATTCTTTTTTTTTTACATAGCTAACAACTAATTTTTATACTTTTCTTACTTGTGTTTTATACACCACGAATCTTTAATTTCCTTCACCATCCATGACTACTACCAACAACTTTTCAATCTGAATTTCCAAACCACTATCATTTACATCTATTCACTAAATTTCACTATTAGACCAAAACATCTTGCAGAACCGCTGCAGATCCGAGAACCACCGTTTCCTAACCGCCATCACCCTCTGCGTGTAATTACGTTTTTTTTATCAACATTTTGTTTTTTGTTTTTGTGTATGCAGGAAAGGGAGAATAAAGGTGCCTTTTTTTTCCTACTCTTTAAAGAAGAAGAATGGAAAACAATCTATTAGGATGACAAAAGGGGAAAAGTAATTACAAGAGAAGGATAATAAAAAAGGCGCGATGAAGTGGTATCTTGACACAAACAAGCGAATGATGTAGTGGTTGATGTGAGTTGGCTGGTAATCACTGGGACCTGGGTTCGATTCCCAGGTCCCCCCATAATTCATTGTTATTTTTTTCTAACGCTTTCCTGTGCAGCATCCCAAAGAGGACTCACCATAGACTCACACACCCAACATGCCAAGTGTCCATCAGTGCAGATCCAAGGGCCAAGAAGTGAGGAGCACCATGCTCAGGAGTCAACAACGCTCCACTCAATTCCAAAGGTCAATGTGGCTGAAGCTTCAATGGGCCATAATTCCAATCAAACACCCTCAAATTCCAGCCCACACCCCCCTTGGGTTTACTCTTCCCTTTTTTTTTATTTTGTCATTTTCATTTTTTTTATTATTTGCCTTATTTTATTTCTTATTAACAAATTAACCAACTAATATTTTTCATAAAAAATCAAAAAGAACTAACATCATTATTATTATTATTATTATTTTATTTTGTAAATAAATATTAAATAATTGAATTAGCTTTAATTAGGCAATTTTAACTTTTTTTAAATAACTAAAATAATTTAGAATTAGGTTAACTTAGAATTTTAATTCTTTTATTTTATTTCATAAAACATAAAAACACAAAAAACATTTTTCTTTTAATAAATTAATTAATTAGTCATTAGTTAGTTTTAATCTCATTTTAATTCCAAAAACACAAAAAATTCAATTTCTTTTCTTAAAAGGGTCAACACCCTTAGAACGTTCCGATTTAATTTTTATTCGCGCACAGTTTATTATTATGTAATTGCCTCCGGATGTAATAGTAATTAGGACTTTTACTGTTTTTATTTACTTTTCGTACTTATTTACTAAAAAACGGGTCTTTGTATTTTTGGCGATGTATAGACCCGCGCCTTGTAATAGCGTAGGATTTATGTTTCCGCAATTTACTTTCCGCACCCTCTTAACTGCTAAACTTGCATGAAAGAATGTATGGTAAATAAAAACAACTCGTAGCTCACTAATTACAAAGACAAACATTAACTGAATACAACACACAAAGCACACACCACTTCTAGGGTACACCTCACTCGTTGCCTTCGAAACATGGTCATCAAGTATAGGACGTCTTAGAGGTCACCCTTAGTCCAAAGATCCAGTTGCCTCGAAACAGTTGCCTCGAAACAGTTGCCTCGAAACAGTTGCCTCGAAACGGTTGCCTCAGATACAAAGGATCTAGGACATTAGGGTTACTTCTAAGGTATCCTACCATTGCTTTGGTGACCACATTGTCCCGATAATCGAATTGACCCGAACACCTCCAACGACGGTGCTACCTACCTCTCAATGGTGGGATAGCACTATCTAAAGGACACTTACACAGCTTAATTCCTTAGGGTAGGTAGATGACTCATGGGTAATTGCTCTTTTCAAAAACAAACAAAATACTTTTCACACCTTACACTTTCAAAAGCTTTCAAAATAAATTTTTCAAACACTCTTGAGGACAGATACAAGAGTCATTCAGAAATCTTTCAAAGAAACTTTTTCAAACCCACTCACACTTTGAAAAGAAAACACATTTTGAAAACATAAGAGCAAGTACCTAAGAGCCCGTGGATAACCACGGATAGAAAGGGTGCTAACACCTTCCCTTTCTATAAATCTACCTCCCGAACCGAGAAACATTCTCGAATAAGGAATTTTGCTGTGCTTTTGTCCTTTCCATGTTGGAGAAAATAAAAGACGGTGGCGACTCTTGCTTACCGCGACATTTCGCAAAACCAGCTTAAAAAACAGTCAGTTCTATTTCCACCGATCACAGAACTGGCGACTCTGCTGGGGAGTGAAGGTATCTAATAAGTGAGGTGTACCTTAGGATTAGATCATTGTGTTTTCAATTGCTTTGTTTTGCTTGCTTTAATATTATTGGGCCTGTCTTGGGAGTTCTATAGATCCTAACCCGGATTTGGGGGATACCTTCTTAGAAAGTAGCAACAAGACTGCGAGGGAACTGCACGGGGTATACCGACACGGTTGAAGCAGTCTGCTACATTGATGTGGCACTTTGGTGAGTACCGGTAACCCTTGAGTCAAGTCAAGGAGAGTACGGGGCCGCCGCGTGGTGTCGTGAAGCATCAACTGACCTTAGGAACCTTAATTGAACCATCCTGGCCTCTTTAGGGGTAGTGAGATAACTGACTTTGGTGCAATCCGAAGTTGGTTAATACTCGATACTACACTCATTGAGGGTTGTTTTCTTGGAATATTTTGATCGTCAGTTTAGTGGCTAAATCGAAACAATGAACACAGAAAACAACCCAATGATATTGAGCTCCTTAGAACCCGGTTACTTTTGATAGGACAGGTTTTTGAGCCCACCAAATTCAAGAGGGTAGTATCCCAAACTTCATGCTGGCCTGAACTCTAAGGGCTCTCTATGTGACTTGTGTGCCTTCATACTTGAATTACTTGCACACTTGTTATCTAACAACACGAGTTCCTTGCAGGTTTTGTTTACAGTCCTTAATTGGGACTCATTACAGGGCCTACTTACATCACTCCATGCATAACATAACATCATACCATTGCATGCATCTTGCATAAAAACTAATCCATTTCAAGGATCTCAAGGGCTTGTGATGCAGGTCATGATGAATCAAAGTGTCTAGCAAAGGGAAAATGGGATTTATTTTCCTCTAGTCGAGGTTGTCAGGGGCTATGACCCACTCAATATGGTGAGCCTTGACTCTTGAAGAAGGACTCTCTATAATATGTAGTTCCTTCAATCAAGCTACCGGATCCCAACTCTAACAATTTTCTTGTTTACCCCGCGAGATCCTTGAAAACATTGCATGCATATCATACATATCATTGCATTACAGGTACTCTTTTTTGACAGGTCACTTATCTTCTTCGCTGTTTATTTCAGCAATCATCATGAATCCTGAATCATCCAATGAACAAGCTGTCCAGGCTCTCCAGGCCCAGAATGCCCAATTCCAGGAGTTGGTAATGAGCCTAGCCCAGGGTCAACAGGACTTGAAACCTCTGATTCTGAAAGAGAGGAAGAAGAAGAAGAAGAGGACTGTTTTGTTCAGTGCTAGATGTAACACCCCTTCTAAATACCCCAATTAAAGGTAAAGATTAAAATCAGAGAAATAAAATTGCACGAAAGGGATGCCATAACACACATCACATTCCAAAGTTTTTAAAGAAAAACAGACAGGGTATGTTTGAAAGTATAAGCATTCCAACACAAAACAAACATACAATAAATATTCACTTCATTCTCTCGTGCAAACGCAACGGATTTTCATAATTTCACATCATCTCCATTTATGGAGGAATCAAAACATAATTCAAGGCATCAAGCCATCATAATTCACATAAGCATATGTTATCAAGTCTCACATATACAAAACATCATATACACGAATAAGGATTATATACATCATAATCCAAATACAAAATAATCGAGTTCGACACTAAATAAATCCCCCCCATGTGTTACTACCAGAGCATCGACTCGACTCTA
Organism: Vicia faba; assembly: GCA_948472305.1. Lineage (NCBI taxonomy): Eukaryota > Viridiplantae > Streptophyta > Magnoliopsida > Fabales > Fabaceae > Vicia > Vicia faba. The sequence goes on from OX451740.1 coordinate 491,116,226, forward strand.
ATCAAAATAAAACAGATTGCAATCCAATGCATCCATTAGCTAGCGCCTCGCGCTACCGTCCTCGGTACCTGCACAATGCCATCAAAGGCATTGGCCAACAAAAGGGTAAGAATTCAAATAATCATATAACATGTAATTTCAAGTAAATGAAATGGAAATAAATAAAGTAATACATAATGATCATGTTCATTTTATCACCTGTAGTATCCTTACTCAAGGAATCCATTTCCAACACATTAACCATGTAAACCGATTATCCGAATACTCACATCCTTGGAACATAACCATAATTCAAACAACAACAATATTGGCACATAATCAAACACATCAACACACATACATAACATGCACAAATATACATGAGACTCACAACACGACTCAACGTATACGAATGCGGTACCGACTCGTGGACCCAAGGTTCCACCACCTATGTTTCCCTTCCAGATCAAGGTCACTACGTCTTTTCCCACAATAGGGTCACCGTCTAGATATTGTGGACCCAATGTTCCACCACCTATATTTCCCTTCCGGATCAAGGTCACTACGTCTTTTCCCACAATAGGGTCACCGTCTAGATATTGTGGACCCAATGTTCCACAACCTATATTTCCCTTCCGGATCAAGGTCACTACGTCTTTTCTCACAATAGGGTCACCGTCTATAAAATCATGTGAACCCAAAGTTTCACCGTCTCTGTTTCAAGACCAACCATGCCATGCAATGTACAACATAACCAATGCATGCAATTAAGATTCACAATAATCTTAACATACACATACCATCAAATCCAGCCAATGGAACATCAACTATTGTACATGCATGCATACATATAATTTAACGATCACAACGTCAAGTAAAATGTATACAAACAAGTTACTTACTCAACCAAAACATAAACCATCAACTATCAAACAATTCCAAATCGTAAAATCGGAACACAATCGGGTTCCAAAGGAAGTGCGAAAAATCAGAATTTTGGAGGCTACAGAAGCATCAACACGGGCACCCGTGTGCATCAACACGGCCCGTGTGGAAAAGCCACCAGAACATGCAAAAATTGCCAAAGTCAGAGCATCAACACGGGCACCCGTGTGCATCAACACGGCCCGTGTGGATGGACCTGCGTGAAAACTTCATTCTTTTGAGTTTTTCTCATTCTACCACCATGGTTTTCTTTCCCATTCAATACTCTTAATTTCTACAAGCTAGCACCTAATACACTCACAAACCATACTCCTAATCCAACTTTTCTAAACCATTCCAACAATCAACCAACAAAACCCTATAAATCAACTATCAATTTTACCCCCAAATCCAAAATATATCTATCAAAACCTAACAATATGAGATGGAGAATCAAACCCCTTACCTTGGTGTGGGTTTTCTTGAAACAAGATGATGAAGGTGTTGCAACTCCAAACCTAGCTTCCTTTCTTCTCTTCTCCTCTTTCTCTCCTCTTTTCTTTCTTCTTTCTCTTCTTTTCAACTACTCTCACTAACCCTCCTTTTCTATTTTATAAAACTATCCTTCTACTACTAACTTTCCTCCCTCTATCTTTCTAAAATTATAATTTGGCCCCAACAATTATTTAATTCAAATTATAATATATAACCCTATTAAACAATATTACACTAAATAATATTTATTCTATATAAACCTAATCATGCCAATTAATCAAACAAAGTCAAATGTTACTACACACCAATTTAATATTAAAAATAATATTTCGACATAATAAATATTTTTATTTCATATTACCCAATTAATATTTTAATCGATATCAATTGAATATATTTCTCAAAATAGATATAATTTAATAGTTTTGGAAAATAATTAATGAAATAACATTTAAATATAAACGGCGTGTTACAACTCTCCCCCACTTAAAAGATTTTCGGCCTCGAAAATTACCTCTAAACGAACAATTCGGGATAGGAATCCCGCATCCGACTTTCAAGCTCCCACGTCACATTACCATTCGCCGAACCACCCCATGCAACTTTAACCAAAGCAATCTCTCTTCCTCTTAGTTGTTTCACCTTCCTATCTTCAATCCTCACCGGTAAAACCTCAACCATCAAATTGTCTCTTACTTCCAAATCATCCGCTTGAATAACATGAGACAGATCCGCAATATACTTTCGTAATTGCGAAACGTGAAACACATCATGCAAATTTGAAAGTGATGGCGGAAATGCAATCCGATAAGCCATACTTCCAATCCGCTCTGCAATCTGATAAGGACCAATAAACCGAGGTGTTAACTTCCGCGATTTAAGCGCCCTTCCAACACCCGTAGTTGGATTCACCTTCAAAAACACATGTTCATCCTTCTTGAACTCAAGAGGTTTCCTCCTCTTGTCATAGTAACTCTTTTGGCGATTCTGAGACACTTTCATCTTCTCTCTTATCAATCTGATCTTATCCGTAGCCTCTTGAACCAATTCCGGACCAACTATAGCACTTTCTTCCGTCTCGTACCAACACAAAGGTGTCCTACACCGTCTTCCATACAATGCCTCAAAAGGAGCCATGCCAATGCTAGAATGAAAACTATTATTATAAGTAAACTCAATCAAAGGCAAATGACTCTCCCATGAACCTCCTTGATCCAAAACACAAGCACGCAACAAATCCTCAAGTGACTGAATTGTTCTCTCCGTTTGACCATCCGTCTGAGGATGATAAGTGGAACTCAATCTCAGCTTAGTACCCAAGGCTCTTTGTAAACCTTCCCAAAATCTTGAAGTGAAACGCGGATCTCTATCTGAAACAATACATGTAGGAATACCATGTAAACAAACAATCCGTTCCACATACAACTTAGCAAGCTTCTCCATAGCGTAATCCATCCTAATCGGAATAAAGTGTGCAGATTTAGTCAATCTATCCACTATGACCCAAATAGCCTCATGGTTACTCGGAGTCCTCGGCAAACCAGAAAAAAAATCCATCGAGATACTATCCCACTTCCACTCGGGAATAGACAACGGTTGCAACAAACCCGAAGGCTTCTGGTGTTCAATCTTAGACTTTTGGCAAACCAAACAAGAATATACAAACTCAGCAATTTCCTTTTTCATGCTTGGCCACCAAAACAACTTTCTTAAGTCTTGGTACATTTTTGTAGCACCCGGATGAATACTCAATCCGCTTCGGTGTCCTTCCTCAAGAATCCTCTTTTTCACATCCCCCACATCGGGAACGCAAACTCTATCATGACACCTCAAAATTCCATTCTCATCAATTCTGAACTCTCCACCTTGACCTTGATTCACCAAAGTAAACTTGTCAACCAAAACCAAATCTGACTTTTGCCCATCCCTAATCTCTTCCAAGACACCACTAGTAAGCTTCATCATACCAAGCTTCACGCCAAAATAAGTCTCTTCACACACCAAACTCAAATCTCGAAATTGCTCCAACAATTCCCATTCTTTAACCATTAACATAGACATGTGTAAAGATTTCCTGCTCAAAGCATCTGCAACCACGTTTGCCTTACCAGGATGGTAATTCAAACTGAAGTCATAATCTTTAAGAAACTCTAGCCACCTTCTTTGCCTCATATTCAACTCTTTTTTATCAAACAAATATTTCAAACTCTTATGATCGCTAAAGACGTCGAATCTCGACCCAAACAAATAATGCCTCCAAATCTTTAACACAAAAACCACCGCTGCCAACTCCAAGTCATGAGTTGGATAATTCCTCTCATGCACCTTGAGTTGCCTCGAAGCATACGCCACAACCTTCCCATTTTGCATTAACACACCTCCTAAACCCATCAAAGAAGCATCGCAATAGACCGTAAACGGTTCAGATGGTTTAGGCAAAATCAAAATCGGCGCAGTTGTCAACCTTCTCTTCAACTCTTGGAAACTATCTTCACACTGCGGAGTCCACACGAACGCTTGACTCTTCCTAGTCAATTGTGTCAACGGTAAAGCTAGCTTGGAAAAGCCTTCAATGAACTTACGGTAATAACCCGCTAAACCAAGAAAGCTTCAAATCTCAAAAACTGACTTTGGAGATTCCCATTATGACACGACTTCTATCTTCGAAGGATCCACAGCAATACCTCCACGAGATATCACGTGACCAAGGAAACTCACTTGTTCTAACCAGAATTCACACTTTGAAAGTTTAGCAAACAAATGATTTTCCTTCAGAATTGACAAAACAATTCTCAAGTGTTCGGCATGCTCTGCTTCACTCTTGGAATAAATCAGAATGTCATCGATGAACACCACCACAAACTTATCCAGAAACTCATGAAAGATTCTGTTCATATACTCCATGAACACACCAGGTGCATTCGTAACACCAAAAGGCATCACCGAATACTCATAGTGTCCATAACGAGTTCTGAACGCAGTTTTCTGAATATCACCCGCTTTCACGCGAATCTGATGATAGCCTGACCTCAAGTCAATCTTGCTAAACACACACACGCCCACCAGCTGATCCATTAAATCATCAATCCTTGGCAAAGGATACTTGTTCTTAATGGTCACTTTGTTTAGCTGCCTATAATCCACACAAAGTCTCATTGTTCCTTCTTTCTTCTTCACAAGTAAAACTGGAGCACCCCACGGGCTCACACTAGGACGAATAAACCTTTTGTCAAGCAACTCTTCCAGCTGACTCTTCAGTTCCACTAGTTCCGACGGTGACATCCTATAAGGAGCCATCGAAACAGGACTAGTACCAGGAATTAAGTCGATGGAAAACTCTACCTCGCGCTCAGGAGGTAAATCCGTAATCTCTTCAGGAAACACTTCAGGAAATTCGCATACCACAGGATAATCCTTTCTTACTCTACCATCTTCCAAAACCATACTCGCCATAAGCATAAACAACCCATCTCCATTCTTCACACTCTTCTCAACTTGCTGTGTAGACAAGAAAACCACACCATCTTTCTCGGACTCGAGAAAAAGAACAGCCTTAGCAAAACAGTTGATATAGACATGGTTGGCTTTCAACCAGTCCATACCCAGAATCACATCTATCTGATGCAAAGGAAGACACACGAGATCAACTTCGAAATCTCTTCCGCACATGCGCAAAGGACACTTCAAACAAACAACTAAAGTAGAAACTGAACCCATCGCAGGTGTATCTACCTCCATACTTCGATCCAAAGTAGACAAGACAAGGCCCAATCTCTTGGCACAATCTAAAGCAACAAACGAATGCGTCGCACCCGTATCAATAATAGCAACCAAAGACACATTAGAGATAAAGCATGTACCTCTGATTAGACGTTCCTCAGCAAAAGTCTCTGCTCCAGATAAAGCGAATACTTTTCCAACTTCTTTCTTTGGCTTTGGACATTTGGTACTTATGTGGCCTTGCTCACCACAATTAAAGCAAGTTACACTCATACCAACTCTACAATCCACCGCTTTGTGACCCACCCTGTCACACTTGAAACACTTAACTATCCCCTGGCGACATTCCATAGCACGATGTCCCTCTTTACCACATTTAAAACATTTGATTGGAGTAGTCACTCCCCCACTCGGACTCTTTCCACTACTTATTGGTCTCTTTCCTCTTCCATCATAAGGCTTAGGACGCATCTGTCCCTTACCTCTTTTCTCACTCAAGCTCTTGTAATAAGCAGTGCTATCCCGACTGTCTTCGTCGTAGATACGACTCTTATTAACCAACTCAGAGAATTTTGTAATCTGCTGATACCCAATCGCCTTCTTTATGTCCGGCCTCAAACCATTAACAAACTTAAGGCACTTCGACCTCTCAGCATTAACAGTGTTGTAGTGAGGACAGTATTTGATCAAATCTTGAAATTTAGCCGCATAGTCAGCTACCGAACCACTACCTTGTTTCAATTCCAGGAATTCAACTTCCTTTTTACCACGAACATCCTCCGGAAAATAATTCTCCAAGAATGCATCTCGGAAAATTTCCCAAGTCACCACAACCTGCTCCTCCTCATACCTCTGACTAGCGTTGATCCACCAGTCTTCGGCCTCTTTAATCAGCATGTGTGTTCCGAATTGCACTTTCTGAGCGTCGGTGCAATTCATCACACGAAAGATTTTCTCAATTGCTTTTAACCATTCTTGAGCCTCCACCGGAGCATGCTCTCCCTTGAAAGTAGGCGGGTTGTTCTTTTGGAACTTCCCAAGAGCACGGAAAGCATCTTCAGTACCATCATGTGGCGCTTGAGTCGTTTGTGGCATCTGATTTATTGACCCCGCAAGCAACCTCAATGCCTCAGCTAAAGCATCATCATTCATTCTACCAGCCATCTTCTGAACAACACAGGGTATTGATCGCGTTAGCCACACAATCAAATACAAGGGATTAACAAAATAAGACCTGACAACTGACCGACTATGCTCTGATACCACTATTGTAACACCCCTTCTAAATACCCCAATTAAAGGTAAAGATTAAAATCAGAGAAATAAAATTGCACGGAAGGGATGCCACAACACACATCACATTCCAAAGTTTTTAAAGAAAAACAGACAGGGTATGTTTGAAAGTATAAGCATTCCAACACAAAACAAACATACAATAAATATTCACTTCATTCTCTCGTGCAAACGCAACGGATTTTCATAATTTCACATCATCTCCATTTATGGAGGAATCAAAACATAATTCAAGGCATCAAGCCATCATAATTCACATAAGCATATGTTATCAAGTCTCACATATACAAAACATCATATACACGAATAAGGATTATATACATCATAATCCAAATACAAAATAACCGAGTTCGACACTAAATAAATCCCCCCCCATGTGTTACTACCAGAGCATCAACTCGACTCTAATCAAAATAAAACAGATTGCAATCCAATGCATCCGTTAGCTAGCACCTCGCGCTACCGTCCTCGGTACCTGCACAATGCCATCAAAGACATTGGCCAACAAAAGGGTAAGAATTCAAATAATCATATAACATGTAATTTCAAGTAAATGAAATGGCAATAAATAAAGTAATACATAATGATCATGTTCATTTTATCACCTGTAGTATCCTTACTCAAGGAATCCATTTCCAACACATTAACCATGTAAACCGATTATCCGAATACTCACATCCTTGGAACATAACCATAATTCAAACAACAACAATATTGACACATAATCAAACACATCAACACACATACATAACATGCACAAATATACATGAGACTCACAACACGACTCAACATATACGAATGCGGTACCGACTCGTGGACCCAAGGTTCCACCACCTATGTTTCCCTTCCAGATCAAGGTCACTACGTCTTTTCCCACAATAGGGTCACCGTCTAGATATTGTGGACCCAATGTTCCACCACCTATATTTCCCTTCCGGATCAAGGTCACTACGTCTTTTCCCACAATAGGGTCACCGTCTAGATATTGTGGACCCAATGTTCCACCACCTATATTTCCCTTCCGGATCAAGGTCATTACGTCTTTTCCCACAATAGGGTCACCGTCTATAAAATCATGTGAACCCACAGTTTCACCGTCTCTGTTTCAAGACCAACCATGCCATGCAATGTACAACATAACCAATGCATGCAATTAAGATTCACAATAATCTTAACATACACATACCATCAAATCCAGCCAATGGAACATCAACTATTGTACATGCATGCATACATATAATTTAACAATCACAACGTCAAGTAAAATGTATACAAACAAGTTACTTACTCAACCAAAACATAAACCATCAACTATCAAACAATTCCAAATCGGAAAATCGGAACACAATCGGGTTCCAAAGGAAGTGCGAAAAATCAGAATTTTGGAGGCTACAGAAGCATCAACACGGGCACCCGTGTGCATCAACACGGCCCGTGTGGAAAAGCCACCAGAACGTGCAAAAATTGCCAAAGTCAGAGCATCAACACGGGCACCCGTGTGCATCAACACGGCTCGTGTGGATGGACCTGCGTGAAAACTTCATTCTTTTGAGTTTTTCTCATTCTACCACCATGGTTTTCTTTCCCATTCAATACTCTTAATTTCTACAAGCTAGCACCTAATACACTCACAAACCATACTCCTAATCCAACTTTTCTAAACCATTCCAACAATCAACCAACAAAACCCTATAAATCAACTATCAATTTTACCCCCAAATCCAAAATATATCTATCAAAACCTAACAATATGAGATGGAGAATCAAACCCCTTACCTTGGTGTGGGTTTTCTTGAAACAAGATGATGAAGGTGTTGCAACTCCAAACCTAGCTTCCTTTCTTCTCTTCTCCTCTTTCTCTCCTCTTTTCTTTCTTCTTTCTCTTCTTTTCAACTACTCTCACTAACCCTCCTTTTCTATTTTATAAAACTATCCTTCTACTACTAACTGTCCTCCCTCTATCTTTCTAAAATTATAATTTGGCCCCAACAATTATTTAATTCAAATTATAATATATAACCCTATTAAACAATATTACACTAAATAATATTTATTCTATATAAACCTAATCATGCCAATTAATCAAACAAAGTCAAATATTACTACACACCAATTTAACATTAAAAATAATATTTCGACATAATAAATATTTTTATTTCATATTACCCAATTAATATTTTAATCGATATCAATTGAATATATTTCTCAAAATAGATATAATTTAATAGTTTTGGAAAATAATTAATGAAATAACATTTAAATATAAACGACGTGTTACACTAGACGCAGATCTGGGGATGGATCACAAAATGAGGTTGAGCTGACTACTTCATCTGTGGGCAAAGACAGTCCCCAAGAGAGAAGGGTTCCTAGTCCCGTGGTCTCCGACAACGAGACGGATTATAAGGATGAATAGTACCCTCCTGCGGAGGACAGGTACAAACAATTGGAAGACCGTTTGAGCGCCATGGAAATACAGAAGGTTCCCGACCTGGACTTCGAAGATCTAGGTCTATCCTCTGGGGTGGTGATCCCACATAAGTTCAAGGCACCTTCTTTTACGAAGTACGACGGAGCCTCTTGTCCTAAGCTGCATCTCAGATCATACGTAAGGAAGATCCAACCATATACTGCAGACAAGAATCTATGGATCCATTTCTTCCAGGATAGTCTTTCAGGGACTTAACTCGAATGGTTCTATCAGCTGGATGGAACCAGTATTCGTAACTGGGAGGACTTGGCTACTGCGTTTTATAAGCAGTATCAGTACAATTCCGACCTCGCTCCTACGCGTACCCAACTCCAGGGTATGTTGCTAGGGACGGGTGAAGGATTCAAGGAATATGCGCAAAAGTGGAGAGACCTTGCTGGAAGGGTGCAACCACCTCTGACCGACCGTGAGCTCGTTGATATGTTCTTGGGGACCCTGTCTGGTCCTTTCTTCCACCATCTGATTGGGAATTCTTCTGCTGGGTTTACAGATTTGATCTTGACCGGGGAGAGGATTGAAGCTGGTATCAAGTCGGGGAAGATTCAAGAAACCGCACCTGCTGATGCTCAGAAAAAGCCCCACAATGGGAAGAAAGAGTCCAATGCTATACATGGTAAAAAGGGTCGTCATGATATAGGGGCAATCCAGATCTCTGATCCCACGCCCGTTCAACTAAGAAAGAGCAATAGGCGTAGGATAAAGTATCAAGATAGGAAGTATACTGACATCAACATGTCTTTGTCTCAGGCATTACAACAATTGCTGAAGGCAAAACTGATCACACTGAAGGATCCTCCTCAAAATCTTGATACTTCCTCTTCCAAGTACAACCCGGGTGTGAGATGTGCCTACCATTCTGACAGTCCTGGACATGACACCGACGACTGTTGGACCTTAAAGAACAAGATCCAAGACTTGATTGATGCCAAGGAGGTCAAGTTTGAACACTGATCCTACACCAAATCATCGAGAATGTCTTTTGTTCATTAGAATTTTCAATTTGTAATTTTCTTTTGATTGTTCAAACATTTATTCATGTTAAACTTTATTATTTCATTAATGCATTACACGTGTCTGTTTTGAAGTAATTGTGTTTACTATGCTTAAAATTGCTTTTATTGATGCTCAACTCTCAATTAATAATTCTGAGCCTCTTGAGGGAGGATGACGAAAACGATACCACAATCTACAATATGCTTTTGAACAGACCCCGCTGATGAGGTACATGCATTGTTTCAATTCCTAAACACTGGATTTATAAGGAAGATAATCCCTCGTCAACCCCTTTTAGCCAAAGAAGCAGGAGTTTTTTTTCTTTTCAAATTTTTTTTTAAACCCTTTAATCATAACCTGGGGCAGGGTAGTTCTCTCAGTTGATCCAGGTGCATAACGAATGGCATCAAATGAGTCCTTACAAAATGAAAGATATGATGGTTCCGAATAATCATAAAAGATAGGCAGTCATTATATCTCAAAAATAAAAGCCCATTAAGTCAAAACTTATGAAGGAGACTTACAAAAACTGGGGCATCCCACTGACTGTAACCACAAAAAGGAACAGTTCAGGCAAAAATAGGGATAATAAAATAAAAAAGAAAGAGGTCACACAAACCCTCAACAAAAAAGGGGAATGACTGCCTATTCAAAATAAAATGTCAACATCTGAACCATCATGGGAATATTAGGACAAAGACTCGAACAAGGTCTAACGCACGATCGACTGAGTTTAGGTTTGAAGAACATCACGAAGAGCGGGTGGGTACAAATATAATTTGAGCCTTTATCCTTTGTTTCTTAAACCGTGAACCAGACCACGTTATAACCCTTAAAAGTCATAGCTGAAGCATGGGTTATTCGAAAGCATACTGTTACAAAGGTATCCTGACTCCTTAAGGCTTGCTGTGAAATACTGAGTTGACATCACGTTTTACAAAATTCACTTGTTTTTATGAAAAATGCATTTTTCAAAAACTTCAAGACAGACATAAGATTTGCATTCTTAAAATAATATTGTTTGCACATGACTATTTGTTCGAACAACATAGAAATTCGCACGAAGAATATCCAGTGAACAAAAGCACTTCCAATCCAGGGGCACGGCATGATCATTGTCTATCATCTGGGGCAGTCCAGTCAAGATTCAAGGAATCTCTCAAAAGGCCAACCAGCTAGGGGCAAATCTCCGCCTAAGTCACTTGGGGCATTCCGGCAACGAATCTTGCCTGATCAAACATCTTCTGGTGGCATGGCAAAACACTTCTGGCAAGGGCACCTCCCTGCATCCTGAGAGCGTGGACATAGTCGAAAAAATACTACGCGCAATCAAAGACCCGCTAGGTTGACACACCTAGGCAAAAATAAGGGCTTCCCGGCGAACCAAAAGGGTTCGGGCAAAATAAGGGACGCAAATGAAAAAATCTGTACACCCGGCAAGTCGAAAACCTGAAAAGGCGGCTTGGGCAAAAATGGGTATCCCGGTGGACTGAAAACCCGAAAGGGCGGTCCAGGAAAAAGTTAGGGATCAAAAGCATACGACTATGTTCCGTCAACTCGTCACTTGCCTACCAGAAGAAGATTTGTCAACCAGCAAGTCAGCAACACTCTCCCCAAACAGAGTTAGCCTATAGTCAGCCTTAAGGAAGTTGGGTATCTCCAGAAAATCTCAATATTCCCCAGCGGAGTATACAGATTATTCCTTAGCAAGCATCCCCGGCAGTGTTATTCTAAGATTGTTCCCCGATGGAATACAAGACACCCTAGTGGAGTCACTCCTCAGTACAGTTCAAAAGTCTCCCCAGGAAAGTTGAATCTATCTCCCCAGTAGATTTCTGGAAGCTTATCCCCAGTAGATTCTGGAAGCTTATCCCCTGCAGAGCACGAACGCGTCTCCCTGGCTCTATTCAAAGGTTATTCCTCACCAGGGCTTATAACTGGGTTATCCTCAGCTAAAAACCACGGAAAGATCGTCCTCGGCGAAGTTCTTCCTATCCCCCAGCGGAGTTCATCAATTCCTCAACAAAACATATCAACGATATCCCCAGCGAAGTTATCATTAAAACCTCATCGAAGTATCTCGTCCCACAGAGTAATTCCCCGCAGAGTAATCACTCCAACAAGTTTATTCCCCAACGGAGTCATCTTCTCCTACCGGTTTATTCTTGCAACCATCATCCCCAGCGGAAACGAATAACTCTCCTCTTCAAACATCAGCCCAGGATCCAACTTCCCGACATTCGTCAAGGATTTACTTTCCTAGACGAAAATACATTCATAAACGTCACATTGACATACATCATGACATATGCATATACCCATCATAACACAAATCTCATTTATCTTTGAGAACATCTTAAAATCATGCAGTTCATGCATCATGACATTGCATACAACTGATGTTTTGCCTTTTCAGGAAAAAGGTCAATCCAAAGACGGTAACCATCAACTATCGCAGTTCCAAATTCGATACTTGTATCTAGCCAGGGCATATCTGTGAGCGATTAATTGTGGATTCGATACCTGTATCTAGACAAGGCATATCTACATTAAAGAGATAGCTAGGAAATGCTCCAGAGATGGATGTTGTTCTTTTGCTTATTCAGATTTTCTCTTCAGAGATAGCTTGGAAATGCTCCAAATATAGATGTTGTCCTTTTGCTTATTCAAGAGTTTCCTTTCAGATATAGCGGGGAAATGCTCCAGATATGGATGCTGTTCTTTTGCTTATTCAAGACTCCTTCTAGAGATAGTTCAGATGTGACCCAGGCATGGCGACGTTCTGATACTTATTCCAGATTTCCTTTCAGAGATAGCTTGGAAATGCTCCAGATATGGATGCTGTTCTTTTGCTTATTTAAGACTCCTTCTAGAGATAGTTCAGATGTGACCCAGGCATGGCGACGTTATGATACTTATTCCAGATTTCCTTTCAGAGATAGCTTGGAAATGCTCCAGATATGGATGCTGTTCTTTTGCTTATTCAAGACTCCTTCTAGAGATAGTTCAGATGTGACCCAGGCATGGCGACGTTCTGATACTTATTCCATATTTCCTTTCAGAGATAGCTTGGAAATGCTCCAGATATGGATGTTGTTCTTTTGCTTATTCAAGACTCCTTCTAGAGATAGTTCAGATGTGACCCAGGCATGGCGACATCCTGATACTTGTTCCAGATTTCCTTTCAGAGATAGCTTGGAAATGCTCCAGATATGGATGCTGTTCTTTTGCTTATTCAAGACTCCTTCTAGAGATAGTTCAGATGTGACCCAGGCATGGCGATGTTCTGATACTTATTCCAGATTTCCTTTCAGAGATAGCTTGGAAATGCTCCAGATATGGATGCTGTTCTTTAGCTTATTCAAGACTCCTTCTAGAGATAGTTCAGATGTGACCCAAGCATGGCGACGTTCTGATACTTATTCCAGATTTCCTTTCAGAGATAGCTTGGAAATGCTCCAGATATGGATGTTGTTCTTTTGCTTATTCAAGACTCCTTCTAGAGATAGTTCAGATGTGACCCAGGCATGGCGACGTTCTGATACTTATTCCAGATTTCCTTTCAGAGATAGCTTGGAAATGCTCCAGATATGGATGCTGTTCTTTTGCTTATTCAAGACTCCTTCTAGAGATAGTTCAGATGTGACCCAGGCATGGCGACGTTCTGATACTTATTCCAGATTTCCTTTCAGAGATAGCTTGGAAATGCTCCAGATATGGATGCTATTCTTTTGCTTATTCAAGACTCCTTCTAGAGATAGTTCAGATGTGACCCAGGCATGGCGACGTTCTGATACTTATTCCAGATTTCCTTTCAGAGATAGCTTGGAAATGCTCCAGATATGGATGCTGTTCTTTTGCTTATTCAAGACTCCTTCTAGAGATAGTTCAGATGTGACCCAGGCATGGCGACGTTCTGATACTTATTCCAGATTTCCTTTCAGAGATAGCTTGGAAATGCTCCAGATATGGATGCTGTTCTTTTGCTTATTCAAGACTCCTTCTAGAGATAGTTCAGATGTGACCCAAGCATGGCGACGTTCTGATACTTATTCCAGATTTCCTTTCAGAGATAGCTTGGAAATGCTCCGGACACGGATGCTATTCTATTGCTTATTCCAGATTCCCTTCTAGAGATAGTTGAGATGTGACCCAGGCATGGCGACGTTTTGATACTTATTCCTGATTTCCTTTCAGAGATAGCTTGGAAATGCTCCAGATATGGATGCTGTTCTTTTGCTTATTCAAGACTCCTTCTAGAGATAGTTCAGAGGTGACCCAGGCATGGCGACGTTCTGATACTTATTCCAGATTTCCTTTCAGAAATAGCTTAGAGATGCTCCCGACGCGGATGATGTTCTATTTCTTATTCAAGAGTCAAACTCCTAAAGATAACTTAGAGATGCTCCAACCACGGATGCTATTCTATTGCTTATTCCAGATTCCCTTCTAGAGATGGTTCAGATGCGACCCAGACATGGCGACATTTTGATACTTATTCAGATTTCCTTTCCGATATAGCTTAGAGATGCTCCTGACCCGGATGCTATTCTTTTGCTTATTCAGATTTTCTCTCCAGTAATAGCTCAGAGATGCTCCGGACCCGGCTGTTATTCCATTACTTATTCCAGATTTCGTCCAGATATAGTTCAGATGCAACCCAGACATGGCGACATTTTGATACTTATTCAGATTTCCTTCCAGATATATCTTTGAGATGCTCCAGATCCGGACGCTATTCAATTGCTTATTCAGATTCAAACGTCTAAAGACAACTTAGAGATGCTCCATCCCAGATGCTATTCTATTGTTCAGTCCAGATACGATCCAGATTCAGATGACATTCTGCCACTCATTCAGACGCAGTATGGATATACCCCAGACCCGGCGGTCATTCTACTATTCATTCAGACGTCAGCAATTAGATATAGACTAGATATTCCCCAGACACGGAAGCTATTCTATTCCTTATTCAGATTCAGCTACCCATTACAGTTCCAAATGACATCTATAAGCCCATTCCCGACAAGGTTCTGTCACACTTCCAGATGGCATCTATAAGCCCATCCTCTTATCCATCATCTCTCCAAATGGCATCTGTAAGCCCATTCCCGCTATCACACTGCTGATACTCTACTATGTGAGTGCAAATTTCTGGGCACTTTAGTGTTCAATCATCTTCCACCTTTGGATCACGAAAGGCACACAAGCCAATCTACATCCTCAGGTCTAAGAAGATTGAACAGGGGCAACTGTTGTACCCCAAAATTTGCCCTCCCATAATCTTCAAAGTTTTGCCAAGCATCACCTCAAATGGTTCAAAGTCCACTCAAGGGCTACACAGTCAACCACTCTCCTAAAGCCAGTCAAATTAGGGTTTTGGTTCTTGCAAGGAAGTTGAGGTTTTCAAGGGCTCAATCAAGTCCCACATGCTCATACACATTGTCAAGCATCTACATGCCAAGTTTCAAGGCTCACAAGGTCAAGTTGCACAGTCAAAAACCCTAATTGCCTCACAATCAATTGCAGGGGCAAAATGGTCATTTGGCAGTCAAAAGTCAAAATTTTTGGTCAACATCTTATTTTGAAGCCACAATCATCATTTGATCAAGTCTTGATCATGATTTCACAAGAATGGCTCAAAAATCATCAAGATGCAAAAGTTTCTATTTTTGGACAGTTGAAAAGTCAACTGTAACTTGACCAAGGCACAACTTTTTCATGGTTCATCAGAAAAATCCCATCCAATTCTCATCTTGAAGGGGAAGACATTTCCTACAACTCATCTTCACATTCCAAGTCCAAGAAATGCTCTCACAAAAAGTTATCAATTTCAACATTATAGGTCATTTTCAAAAGTCAACAAAAAGGCACTTTAAGTCAAAGACCATAACTTGAGATTGGTAAATCAAAATGACATGGGACCAAAGAAATTGGTTAGAGGACTTCAAGACCTTTCCAAAATGTCCAAGAACATGTTCATAGCTTCAAAATTGAGCAAGATATGCATTGGAGAAGTTGGGAAATTTTTGTGAAATGGCCAAAGTCAATTATCCTTGAAACTTCATTTTTGACAAAAGGGGCCCACTTTTTCCACTTGGTTCAGCTTTGCCATGCCTCCCACGTGTCCCTTGATTTATTTCAAGATTAAAAATTAATTTTTCCATTTTTATTTAATTTTATTTGATTTAATTCATTTTAAATCTTTAAAATTCAAATAAAAATCAAGAAAATTAATTAGGGGATATCTTTGAGTTTGAATAGCCTTGATACATCATAATTAACATGCCAATTTCGTGCAAGACCTATTTCAAGCATAAAATTTAAATTTGGAGCAAAAAAGGCAAGTTGTTCAATGGTGGTTATGGAGGAAATCAAAACTTCATTGCAAGGCTTCAAGGCTCCTTATGGTGATTGATTCTCATTCATATACACATATGCAAGCCTCTCATACCATTTACAAGAGCTATAACTCTCTAAAACGAAAAAACAAAATTCCAAAAAAAAGCTCTGCAGAAAATCCCTATCCATGCTCACAATTTTTTTCGTACTCCATTCTTTTTTTTTTTACATAGCTAACAACTAATTTTTATACTTTTCTTACTTGTGTTTTATACACCACGAATCTTTAATTTCCTTCACCATCCATGACTACTACCAACAACTTTTCAATCTGAATTTCCAAACCACTATCATTTACATCTATTCACTAAATTTCACTATTAGACCAAAACATCTTGCAGAACCGCTGCAGATCCGAGAACCACCGTTTCCTAACCGCCATCACCCTCTGCGTGTAATTACGTTTTTTTTATCAACATTTTGTTTTTTGTTTTTGTGTATGCAGGAAAGGGAGAATAAATGTGCCTTTTTTTCCTACTATTTAAAGAAGAAGAATGGAAAACAATCTATTAGGATGACAAAAGGGGAAAAGTAATTACAAGAGAAGGATAATAAAAAAGGCGCGATGAAGTGGTATCTTGACACAAACAAGCGAATGATGTAGTGGTTGATGTGAGTTGGCTGGTAATCACTGGGACCTGGGTTCGATTCCCAGGTCCCCCCATAATTCATTGTTATTTTTTTCTAACGCTTTCCTGTGCAGCATTCCAAAGAGGACTCACCATAAACTCACACACCCAACATGCCAAGTGTCCATCAGTGCAGATCCAAGGGCCAAGAAGTGAGGAGAACCATGCTCAGGAGTCAACAGCGTTCCACTCAATTCCAAAGGTCAACGTGGCTGAAGCTTCAATGGGCCATAATTCCAATCAAACACCCTCAAATTCCAGCCCACACCCCCCTTGGGTTTACTCTTCCCTTTTTTTTTATTTTGTCATTTTCATTTTTTTTATTATTTGCCTTATTTTATTTCTTATTAACAAATTAACCAACTAATATTTTTTATAAAAAATCAAAAAGAACTAACATCATTATTATTATTATTATTTTATTTTGTAAATAAATATTAAATAATTGAATTAGCTTTAATTAGGCAATTTTAACTTTTTTTAAATAACTAAAATAATTTAGAATTAGGTTAACTTAGAATTTTAATTCTTTTATTTTATTTCATAAAACATAAAAACACAAAAAACATTTTTCTTTTAATAAATTAATTAATTAGTCATTAGTTAGTTTTAATCTCATTTTAATTCCAAAAACACAAAAAATTCAATTTCTTTTCTTAAAAGGGTCAACACCCTTAGAACGTTCCGATTTAATTTTTATTCGCGCACAGTTTATTATTATGTAATTGCCTCCGGATGTAATAGTAATTAGGACTTTTACTGTTTTTATTTACTTTCCGTACTTATTTACTAAAAAACGGGTCTTTGTATTTTTGGTGATGTATAGACCCGCGCCTTGTAATAGCGTAGGATTTATGTTTCCGCAATTTACTTTCCGCACCCTCTTAACTGCTAAACTTGCATGAAAGAGTGTATGGTAAATAAAAACAACTCGTAGCTCACTAATTACAAAGACAAACATTAACTGAATACAACACACAAAGCACACACCACTTCTAGGGTACGCCTCACTCGTTGCCTTCGAAACGTGGTCATCAAGTATAGGACGTCTTAGAGGTCACCCTTAGTCCAAAGATCCAGTTGCCTCGAAACAGTTGCCTCGAAACAGTTGCCTCGAAACAGTTACCTCGAAACGGTTGCCTCGGATACAAAGGATCTAGGACATTATGGTTACTTCTAAGGTATCCTACCATTGCTTTGGTGACCACACTGTCCCGATAATCGAATTGACCCGAACACCTCCAACGACGGTGCTACCTACCTCTCAATGGTGGGATAGCACTATCTAAAGGACACTTACACAGCTTAATTCCTTAGGGTAGGTAGATGACTCATGGGTACTTGCTCTTTTCAAAAACAAACAAAATACTTTTCACACCTTACACTTTCAAAAGCTTTCAAAACAAATTTTTCAAACACTCTTGAGGACAGATACAAGAGTCATTCAGAAATCTTTCAAAGAAACTTTTTCAAACCCACTCACACTTTGAAAAGCAAACACATTTTGAAAACATAAGAGCAAGTACCTAAGAGCCCGTGGATAACCACGGATAGAAAGGGTGCTAACACCTTCCCTTTCTATAAATCTACCTCCCGAACCGAGAAACATTCTCGAATAAGGAATTTTGCTGTGCTTTTGTCCTTTCCATGTTGGAGAAAATAAAAGACGGTGGCGACTCTTGCTTACCGCGACATTTCGCGAAACCAGCTTAAAAAACAGTCAGTTCTATTCCCACCGATCACAGATATGTTGAGGATTGAATACCTGTTTGTGAAAGGAAAGAACTTCGTTGGGGATGATCTTTCAGTTGCGACTTGCTAGGGATAACCCTATTAGACTCTTGTGGGGATAACCCTTTGAATTTGGCTGGGGAGATTTATTTTTGTACTCCGCTGGGGGTAAACTTCCAGAGTCTACTGGGGAAGATGATTCAACTCTGTTGGGGAAGTTCTTTTCAGACCATGCTGGGGAAATGGCTCCACTGGGGTATCTTGTATGTTGTTGGGGAACATTCTTATACTCGTGGAGGAATTTTAAAACTGCCGGGGATACTCTTATACTTGCTGGAGAATCTTCTTATACTCCGTTGGGGAATATTAAGACCTTCGGAGGATACCAAGCCTTTTTAGGGCTGATGGTAGACTAACTCTGCTTGGGGAGAGTATTGCTGATTCGTCCATAGTTGCAAGTCTCAACTGAGAGAGCTATCATTACTGTCTTACTCTGTAGGGAGTGAAGGTATCTTGGTCATATTCTTCAGCTGAATCTACCTTGGTACCCGGTGGACAGAGCAATTGTACAGTTCGGACAATTCGTATTGCCCCTGTTTCTGATGTTACCCGTAACTCATCTTTTGTTTCGCATGTAAATATTTATGATAAGCAATTAATGTCAAATGTATATATCAAAAATGAACATCGGACGTTCTTTGCAAAACAAAACAGATAAAGGGAAAACAATTTGAAATTTGTCTGAAAATGAATTGTATTGATTTTGAAGTTTGGTCTGTAAATAGGCGTTTTTGTACAAGAGGCTGACGTCCTAGTAAGAGAACGCCGCTGAACAGATAGAATTTACACAATTTGTGAAAAACTAAACAAAACAGCTATGTGAATAATCCCACTGGGTTCCAGCTCTGCTATTGCCTTTATATCCTCGAGCATCTCATCACTTTGCTACTGGTTGAAGATGAATCAGATTGATTAGTGCCGTCCGAGCTTGATAGTTGATACCGAAGTCTGGATGCAAGGTGATCTAATGAGACATAGTGTTACGCCTTTGATCCCTAACTTTTTCCTGGACCGGCCTTTCGGGTTTTCAGTCCACCGGGATATCCTTTTTTGCCCAAGCCTCCTTTTCAGGTTTTCGACTTGCCGGGTGTACAATTTTTTTCATTTTCATCCCTTATTTTTGCCTGAACCCTTTTGGTTCACCGAGACGCCCTTATTTTTGCCTAGGCCAGTCAACCTAGCGGGTATTTGATTATGCGTAGTATCTTTTTACTATGTCTGCATTGACGGGGTGAGGAAGGTCGTTACCATCCATGGTGGTTAGAATCATAGCTCCTCCTGAGAAAATGTTCTTAACCATAAATGGTCCTTCGTAAGTAGGGGTCCATTTGCCCATGGGATCACTTTGAGGTAGAATAATACGCTTGATTACGAGGTCCCCAACTTGATACTCTTATCGTCTAACTTTCTTGTTAAATGCCTTGATCATCCGTTTTTGGTACGTCTGACCATGACAAATAGCGGTAAGTCTTTTTTCGTCGATTAAGTTTAGCTGATTAAGCCGGGTCTGAATACAGTCATCTTCACTCAAACCTACATCCTTCATGATCCTAAGAGAGGGTATTTGAACTTCAATGGGCAAGACTGCCTCCATGCCATAAACCAAGGAATAGGGTGTTGCCCATGTTGACATCCGTGCTAAGGTACGGTACCCATGGAGAGAAAATGGTAACATCTCGTGCCAATCTTTGTATGTCACTGTCATCTTCTGCACAATCTTCTTAATGTTCTTATTAGTCGCTTCGACAACCCCATTCATCTTCGGCCAGTAGGGAGAAGAGTTGTGGTGCTGTATCTTGAATTGCTCGTAGAGCTCGGTGATCATCTTGTTATTAAGATTGGTACCGTTGTCCGTAATGATCCTCTCTGGTACACCGTATCGACATATCAGATTATGCCGAATGAACTGTGCCACGACGTTCTTGGTTATAGTAGCAAAGGAAGCTGGTTCAACCCACTTCATAAAGTAATCAATTGCTACTAGGATGAAACGATGCCCATTGGACGCTGTAGGTCTGATCTCGCTGATCATATCAATGCCCCACATTGCAAAAGGCCAAGGTGCCGTCAAGACGTTTAGAGGAACTGGAGGTATGTGCACCTTATCAGCATAGACTTGACACTCGTGACATGTCCGAGAATGCTGATAACATTCAGCTTCCATTGTGGACCAATAATATCCTGCCCGTAGGATTTTCTTTGCCATGGTATGTCCACTGGAATGGGTTTCGAAGGTATCTTCATGTAACTCTGCCATGATCCTTTCTGCTTCATTCTTATCCATACAACGTAGTAAGGTTGAATCATGGTTACGCTTGTAAAATATGCCATTGCTGATGAAGAACTTTGCTGCAAACCTCCTCAGAAACTTCTTGTCATTAACAGATGCACCCTCGGGGTATTCCTGAGCTTCAAGGTATCTCCTCACCTCATGAAACCAAGGTTTATCTGCGACCTCTTCAATCTCAATATCACAGCAATGTGCAGGTTCGTCCAACCTTTCAATGATAATCCTGGGAGCTTCATTGTCCCAATTGACTTTGAACATAGAAGACATCGTAGCCAGCGCGTCCGCCAACTGATTCTCCTCTCTAGGAAAGTGTTCAAAGGTTATCTCCTCAAAATGGGGAAGCAACGTCAACACATACTCCTTGTAAGGGATAAGATTTGGGTGTTTCGTATCCCACTCGCCTTTGATCTGACTGATCACGAGAGCGGAATCTCCGAAGACACTCAAGAACTTAATCCTTAGGTCAATTGCTGCTCGAAGACCCATAATGCATGCTTCATACTCCGCCATGTTGTTGGTGCAGTTGAAACATAGTCGGGCGGTAAATGGAGTACGAGAGCCTTTAGGAGATATGATCACAACGCCAATGCCATTACCTAAAGCGTTCGAAGCTCCATCAAAGTACATAGACCATCGGGATCCCTCCTCAGGTCCTTCATCCGGTCCAGGCGTCTCACAGTCGGTCACTACCATGATATTGTCGTCCGGGAATTCAAAGTTCATAGATTGGTAATCATCCACTGCCTGATGTGCCAAATGGTCTGCCAACACACTTCCCTTGATTTCCTTCTGGGTCGTATACTGGATATCATACTCAGTCAAGATCATCTGCCATCTTGCTATTCTTCCGGACAAGGCAGGCTTTTCGAAGATATACTTGATTGGATCCATCTTTGATATCAACAAAGTAGTGTGAGTCAACATATACTGTCTTAGCCGGCGAGTAGCCCATGCCAAAGCGCAACAAGTTTTCTCGAGCAGTGAGTATCGGGTCTCACAGTCGGTAAATTTTTTGCTAAGGTAATAAATAACATGCTCTTTTCGGCTAGACTCGTCATGCTGCCCCAGCACACACCCCATTGAGTTATCGAGCACTGTCAAGTATAAGATCAAAGGTCTCCCTTCAACTGGTGGCATTAGAATAGGTGGCTCTTGGAGATACTCTTTGATCCTTTCGAAAGCGGCCTGACATTCATCGTTCCAACGTACTACTTGATCTTTCTTCAGCAACTTGAAGATTGGCTCACAAGTAGCAGTCAGGTGCGAGATGAATCGGGAAATGTAGTTTAGTCATCCCAGAAAGCCTCTGACTTCTTTCTCTGTTCTGGGAGCTAACATATCCTATATGGCCTTCACTTTGGCAGGATCCACTTGAATACCCTTATCACTCACGATGAAACCCAATAGCTTATCGGATCTTACCCCGAAGGTGCACTTGTTCGGGTTTAACCTCAGCTTGTACAACTTCAACCTGTCAAACAGCTTCTGCAGATGGTCAAGGTGCTCTTCCTCAGTCTGGGACCTTGCAATCATATCATCGACGTATACTTCAATCTCATGATGTATCATGTCATGAAACAAAGTAACCATGGCACGCTGATATGTTGCCCCAGCATTCTTCAGTCCAAAAGGCATGACCTTGTAGCAAAAGGTGCCCCACTGAGTAACAAAGGTCGTCTTCTCCATGTCTTCGGGAGCCATCTTAATCTGGTTATAACCGGAGAAGCCATCCATGAAGGAGAATACCTTATGCTGAGCGGTGTTGTCAACCAGAACGTCGATATGAGGTAGAGGGAAATCATCCTTGAGACTCACCCTGTTCAACTCCCTGTAGTCAACACACATTCGGACCTTACCATCCTTCTTCGGCACTGGAACCACATTGGCCACCCATTGAGGGTAAGAAGTGACAGCTAGAAAACCGGCGTCAAACTGTTTCATAACTCCAGCCTTAATTTTCTCAGACATCTCCGGGCGCATTCGGCAGACCTTCTGTTTTACTGGAGGACAGTCTTCCTTGGTAGGCAGGCGATGAACCACAATGTCGGTATCCAACCCAGGCATATCTTCATAAGACCAGGCTAAGATCTCAACATAGTCACGCATCATCTGAATCAACCGTCGCTTCACACTAAGCTCTAGGTTCGCACCGACTTTGATTTCTTTCTTGTCTGTCTCTGTACCCAGATTCACTGATTCCACCGGCTCTTCATGTGGCTGAATAACCCTTTCTTCCTGGAGTAACAGTCTTGCAAGTTCACCAGGCACTTCGCAATCATCTTCACCTTCGTCTTCGGCTAAGTTGATCGGATTTTCGAAGTCATAACTGGCAGTAGCAGAGTCGTTACCAGTGAGATCCAGAGTGGATGTGGACCTGTATATGTGAGTGTGTGTAAATAGCTGTTTTGCAATATATAATAAAGAAAAACAAGGAGCACCAAATTTGAAATGCAAGAACGTCCAATGCTTTTATTAATGATATATGAAAATGACACACAAAAGCCCTCACAAATTAAGCCACGATGCCCCGGGTAAGACACCGGGCCATAAAGTTTAAAACATTGTCTGTTACATATTCAAAACAAAAGTTTCATTACTGGGTGATAACTGAAACAGGCATAGAATCCTTCGCTGTCCAGTTGCTTAATCCACCATTGGAAGTTGGGTAGATCCAACTGTCGATATCAAACTCTTCATCATCGTCATCCCTGATAGCATTCACCCCTGCCTCTTGTTTAGGCTTCTCTGGTGCTCCGAACTCAATCTCCTTCGCATCGGTCAAGTCTTGTACCTTATTCTTCAAAACCCAGCAATCATCTGTATTATGCCCCCGGCTATCAGAGTGATAAGCACGGCGGGCATTAGGATTGTACTTTGGCGACGTGGTGTTTGGATTCTTCGGGGCTTCCTTTGGAATCACCAGATTAGTCTTCAGTAACTGTGGAAGAATCTGAGATAAGGTCATGTTGAGACGGGTGAATTGCCTTCGAGGTCTCTCATCCTTCTGTTGATTGTTGTGCTAAGGAGCGCCAGCAGGTTTTGAAATAACAACCGCATTCACAGCTTGGCGGTGTTCAGGTCTATTCTGTCTTCTTGAACTGTAGACAGCACTAGACTCTTTCTTAAACGGCTTCTTCTCGGTGCTTGATGAGGCACCCTTTTGTATCTTCCCAGCCTTAATACCAGCCTCAATCCTTTCACCGGTCAAAATAAGCTCTGTAAACCCAGACAAAGAGCTTCCAATTAGATGGTTAAAAAATGGACCAGACAGGGTCCCCAGAAACATATGAACAAGTTCCCGATCCGCCAAGGGTGGTTGTACTCTACCGGAGAGGTCCCTCCACTTCTTAGCATAATCTTTGAATCCTTCACCTGTTCCCATTGACATACCCTAGAGTTGGGTATGCGTAGGAGCAAGGTCGGAGTTGTACTGATACTGCTTGTAAAATGCAGTAGCCAAATCTTCCCAACTGCAGATACTGGCTCCATCCAACTGATAGAACCACTCAAGCTAAGTCCCTGAGAGACTGTCTTGAAAGAAATGGATCCATAAGTTCTTATCAGCAGTATAAGGCTGCATCTTCCTCACATATGACCGGAGGTGCAGCTTCGGACAAGAAACTTCGTCATACTTAGCAAAGGCTGGTGCCTTGAACTTGTGGGGAATCACTACCCCAGATGATAGACCTAGATCAACAAAGTCCATACCAGGCACCTTTTGAACCTCCATAGCACTCAACCGGTCTTCCAATTGCTTGTACCTATCCTCAACAAGAGGGTACTGTTCTTCATCATAGTCTGTCTCGTTGTTGGAGACCATAGGGCTAGGTGCCCTTCTTTCTTGTGGACTATCTTTCCCTCCAAATGAGGTAGTCAAATCAATTTCATTCTAAAGCATGTTCCCAAACCCGGGACCAGTGTTGAATAGGACTGTCCTCTTCTTCTTCTTCTTCTTCTTCTCTTTCAGAATCAGGGTCTTCAGGTCTTGCTGACCCTTAGCTAGACTCATGAACAACTCTTGAAATTGGGCACTCTGGGCCTAGAGGGCCTTGATAGCTTGCTCAGTTGAAGGTTCAGCAGATATGATGATTGCTGAAATAAACAGCGAAGAAGATAAGAGACCTGTAATGGGTACCTGTTTATGAAGTGCATGGGATGAAATGCGTATGACTATGATTTCAAAGACAATCAGGAAATTCAAATTTGTAAACCAGAAAGGAAACACACTTTATTAGATAAACTTTCAAAATTCAAATTGTTCAACTGATGCCATTAAGGCGTTACATGAAAAGAAATACTGAAAAGTAAATAAACTGAAATGGAAATAAACAAAGGCCTATCAATGGTCCCACGGTCGCTTCTTATCAGTGCGGACATAGTCGTTGAGAATCCGCTCGCTCTCCAACTGCCTAGTCAGCTTCTGGATCTTTTGCTCTTGCTCGTTGAACTTCTCTCGGTAAGAATCCCGTTCATCCCTTAGCTGCATCCAAGATCTCTTCAGGGCCCCAATGTCAGTGGGCATATAAGGATGGAGGATGGTTGGAAGAACCCCTTCTTCATTAGCAATTTCAAGAGTGACAAGCCAGACAACTTCATATGGCATACCCAGCTTCTGGGCGCGGATACGGACCCATCTGAGATATGGCTCCATTGGCAGAGGAGTCTTTGGACCCAACTCATGTGGATCAGATTGGTGAACTCTATCCCAAGCCCTTATGAATCTACGACGTTTCTCGTCGCTGTCCCCTTGAAAATCGAAGATGATATGAGGCATTAGCAGCTCATGAGGTCATTCTCTTCTGGCTCTTCCAAACTGACAGAGAGCTAAGCATGGGTTGTAAGAAATCCCTCCATGGGTTCCTATCAATGGAACATTAGGATACTCTCCACAGCGATCAATGATAGTCACCTCATCCATACCCTTGAGAGTCCAGATAATGTCATTGTGAGATAAAGACATCACCCCATAGGCCCAGCCCATTCCTTCTTTTTTCTTCAATACTGACTTAGGGAGGTACGAAATAAACCACCTCGACAATAAAGGAGCACAACACATCAAGGTTCCTCGCTTTCGGGCAGTACGAGCATAGAGCTGATGAAGAATGTCACCCAAGAGAGTGGGTACAGGGTTCTGAGAGATGAAGATCTTTATGGCATTCACATCAACAAAAGTGTCAGGATTCGGAAACAGTACCAAGCCATATATCAGGAGAGCCAGAATATCCTCGAACGCCTTAAAGTCTAGGCTATCCCAGAAATAGTTAGCCTTACCAACCAAGAACTTAGTCAGAAATCCTTTTGCTCCACTCCTAGTCTCCCAATTAGCCATTACCTCCTCTTTGGTCAAATGAAGGGCTGCAACAATCTCTTCGGGCCTAAGGGTCTTTTCCCAACCAGTAAACGGGGTCTGCCCCAGAACAGAGATACCGAGCAGCTCAGAGAAATCTTCTAGGGTAGGAACTAGTTGATAGTCTTGAAAAGTAAAACAATAGTACAACGGATCATAGAACTGGACTAGGACACTCATCATCTGCTCGTCCAATTTGGAGGTGACCAAACTGAGAAGAGAACCATGCCTCTTGATGAAGGAAGTAGTGTTAGGCATCTTGGCAACCAACTCTTTAAGCAAGGTAGGGACTTGGACAAAGTTGATCCAGATGGTATTCTTATGCATGGGCATCATGATGACCTACAAAACAGAACAAAGATGAATCCCTCCTGTCTTTGAAATAGGTTAGTCCAATGCAAGATGTATGCAATGTTATGATGTCATGATGTCATTATAGTAGGCACACCACAAGTATCCACAAAAAGCAAACATGGTAAAGGCACACTGTTGTACCCCAAAATTTTCCCTCCCATGTTCTTCAAAGTTTTGGCAAGCATCATCTCAAGTCTACTCAAGGGCTGCACAATTTAAACACCCTCCTAAGCCAGTCAAATTAGGGTTTTGGTTCCTGCAAGGAAGTTGAGGTTTTCAAGGGCTCAATCAAGTTCCATATGCTCATACACATTGTCAAGCACCTACATGTCAAGTTTCAAGGCTCACAAGGTCAAGTTGCACAGTCAAAAACCCTAATTGCTCCACAGTCAACTGCAGGGGCAAAATGGTCATTTGGCAGTCAAAAGTCAAAATTTTTGGTCAACATCCTATTTTGAAGCCACAATCATCATTTGATCAAGTCTTGATCATGATTCCACAAGAATGGCTCAAAAATCATCAAGGTGTCAAAAGTTTCTATTTTTGGACAGCTGAAAAGTCAAATGTAACTTGACCAAGACATAACTTTTTCATGGTTCATCAGAAAAATCCCATCTAATGCTCATCTTGAAGGGGAAGACATTTCCTACAACTCATCTTCACATTCCAAGTCCAAGAAATTCTCTCACAAAAAGTTATCAATTTCAACATTATAGGTCATTTTCAAAAGTCAACAAAAAGGGACTTTAAGTCAAAGACCATACCTTGAGATTGGTAAATCAAAATGACATGGGACCAAAGACATTGGTTAGAGGACTTCAAGACCTTTCCAAAATGTCCAAGAACATGTTCATAGCCTCAAAATTGAGCAAGATATGCATTGGAGAAGTTGGGAAATTTTTGTGAAATGGCCAAAGTCAATTATCCTTGAAACTTTATTTTTGACAAAAGGGGCCCACTTTTTCCACTTGATTCAGCTTGGCCATGCCTACCACGTGTCCCACAATTTATTTCAAGATTTAAAATTAATTTTTCCATTTTTATTTAATTTTATTTGATTTAATTCATTTTAAATCTTTAAAATTCAAATAAAAATCAAAGAAATTAATGGAGGGATATATTTTGTGTTGAATAGCTTTGAATCACCTTGAAATACCTTCCAAATTCGTGCAAGGCCTATTATGGGCATATAAATTCAAATTTTGACACAAAAGGAAAGTTGTTTAAATGTTGGTTATGGCAAAATCTCAAGCATAATTGCAATGGTTAAAGGCTCATCATGTGACTGATTCTCATTCATTACTATATATACATGCCTTCCCAACCTCATTCAAAATAGTGTGTGCAGAAACGGCCAAGAGCAAAACCAAAAATTATTCAAAAAGTGAGAGTTCTAAAACATAGTCGCGAGCATCTTCAGATCAAAACAAGCACGTGGCTAAAGCAACCTTTGCCGAGTCCTGAGGCTCATACCGCGCTGTAAGTTCTTCCCAGGTCCCTTATAATTTCCATATTATTTTCTTCAACGTTTTCCTGTGCAGATTCCAATATGATGTGCATCATAAGTCCCACTTCCCAGCGCTGCCATATGTCATCAACGCAGATCGAAAGGACAAAAAGTGTAGCACACCATGGTCTGGAGTCAAGCACGCTGCAGGCAACCATGAAAGTCAAACGTGGCTTAGATTTCAGCGGGCTTGGATTGCTTCAATAAACCTCCTATTTGGCCCACACCCCCTTGGTTTTACTTCTTTTTATTTTTTGTTTTGTCATTTTCTCTTATTTTTAATTGCTAACCCTTTAATTATTTTTATTATTAACAATTAACTTAATTAGCACATTTTCATAAAAAACCAAAAAATAGAATTAACATTATTATCATTATTATTATTTTATTTTGTAAATAAATATTAACCAAAATAGTTTAATTAGGCAATTGTAATTCCTTTTCTTAAATAATTAAAATAACTTAGATTTAGGATTAACTTTTAATTTTGTTTCTTTCATTTTTATTTTATTTCATAAAAACATAAAAAAAAAACAAAAAAATATTTTCTTTTAATTAAAATAATCAATTAGTCATTAATTAGTTTTTAATTTCATTTAATTACCAAAAAGACCAAAAAAATCAATTTTCTTTTCTAAAAAGGGTCAACACCCTTAGAACATTCCGATTTAATTCGCGCACAGTTTATTATTATGTAATTGCTCCGGACATGTAATAGTAATTAGGACTTTACTGTTTTTATTTACTTTCCGTACTCATTTACTAAAAAACGGGTCTTTGTAATTTTTGGCGATGTATAGACCCGCGCCTTGTAATAGCGTAGGATTTATTTTTCCGCAATTTACTTTCCGCACCCCTTAACTGTTAACTTACATGAAAGAATGTATGTAAATAAAAACAACTCGTAGCTCACTAATTAACAAGACAAACATTAACTGAATACAACACACAAATATACACACCACTTCTAGGGTACGCCTCACTTGTTGCCTTCGAAAAGTGGTCGTCAAGTATAGGACGTCTTAGCGGACCTTATGTCCATGATCCAGTTGCCTCGAAACAGTTGCCTCGAAACAGTTGCCTCAGAACAGTTGCCTCGAAACAGTTGCCTCGAAACAGTTGCCTCAGATTAAAAAAGGATCAAGGACATAAGGGTAGCTTCTAAGGTGTCCTACTGTTGCTTCAGCGACCACACTGTCCCTAAACTCGAATTGACCCGAACACCTCCAACGGTGGTGCTACCTACCTCTCAATGGTGGGATGGCACTACCTAAAGGACACTTACACAGCTTAATTCCTTAGGGTAGGTAGATGACTCATGGATACTTGCTCTTTTCAAAAACAAACAACATACTTTTCACACCTTACACTTTCAAAAGCTTTCAAAACAAATTTTTCAAACACTCTTGAGGACAGATACAAGAGTTATTTAGAAATCTTTCAAAGAATTTTTTTTTTCAAACCCACTCACATTTTGAAAAGCAAACAAATTTTGAAAACATAAGAGCAAGTACCTAAGAGCCCGTGGATAACCACAGATAGAAAGGGTGCTAACACCTTCCCTTTCTATAAATCTACCTCCCGAACCGAGAAACATTCTCATAAGGAATTTTGCTGTGCTTTTGTCCTTTCCATGTTGGAGAACATAAAATACGGTGGCGACTCTTGCTTACCGCGACATTTCGTGAAACCAGCTTAAAAACAGTCAGTTCTATTTCCACCGATCACACACACAAGTCACACTGAGAGCCCTTAGATTTCAGACTGGCATGGAGCTTAGGTACTACCCTCTTTCAGTTCAGTTGGTTTAAACCTGTCCTAAAAATAGTAACTGGGTTCTAGAGGATCTCAATATCACTGACTACCCTCAATCGGTCATAATTCCAGTTTAGCAACCTTTTCTTGCGGCCGGAATCATCGCGAGAGTTTAGTCTCAATGAGTGTAGCATACTGCTAATGTTCTATGGCCAAGTTGGTCAATTTAAAGTTTCTAAGGTCAGTTGGTGCTTGATGACCCCTTAGAAGACCCATATTCTCCTCGTTCCAACACAAGGGATATCAGTACAGACTAAAGTGCCACACCAACATAGCTACTGCTTCAACCGTGTCGGTCTACGCCAGACAGTCCCCTCACATTTTATTGCTACTTACCTAAAAGGGTGCCCCAGATCCAGGTTAGGATCTATAGAACTCCGATACAAGCCCACAAAGATAAATCATACAAAGCATACAATTGAAAACATAATGGTCTAATCCTAAGGTACACCTTACTTATTATATGTCCCCATCAGAGTCGCCAATTCTGTGATACGGTGGGAGAGAACTGACTGTTTTTGGAATGCTGGTTCGCGTTTTGCGTTTGTTTTTGCAAAATGTCGCGGTAAGCAAGAGTCGCCACCGTCTTTTATTTTATCCAACAAGGAAAGGAAAAAAGCACAAAAAAATTCCTTTTCCAAGATGTTTCTCGGGTTCGGGAGGTAGATTATAGAAAGGGAAGGTGTTAGCACCCTTTCTATCCGTGGTTATCCACGGGCTCTTAGGTACTTGCTCATTGTGTTTTCAAAATTTGCTTTTCTTTGTGTTTGTGAGTTTGAAAGAGTTTTTGTTTGAAAGGAGTGTAAGTGCGAAAAGTTTTGTTTTGTTTTAAGAGGAGAAAGTACTTAAGGACCATATACCTATTCGAAAAAGGAATTAATTTGTAC
Source organism: Vicia faba (assembly GCA_948472305.1). NCBI lineage: Eukaryota > Viridiplantae > Streptophyta > Magnoliopsida > Fabales > Fabaceae > Vicia > Vicia faba. The sequence continues at coordinate 491,147,143 of OX451740.1, forward strand.
AAATGTCCTTTAGACAATGCTATCCTACTATTGAGGAGTAGGTAACACCGTCGTTGGAGTTTTCGGGTCAATTCGATTAAGGGACGTGTGGTCACTAAAGCAATGTTAGGATGCCTTAGCGGTAACCCTAATGTCTTAGATCATTTTATCCGAGGCAACCGTTTCGAGGAAACTTATGATCTTTGGACAAGAGGACGACCTCTAAGACTTCGTATACTCAATGACCACGTTCGAGGCAACCAAGTGAGGTGTACCCTAAGAATGGCATGTGCGAGTGTGTTAGTTCGGTTAATTTTATCTGTACATGTCATGGATGAGCTACGTTGATTTTAGGTTAAAGATTTAATCTTGTCATGCATTCCCTATTTATCAAACATCTAACAATTAATAGTTACGGAATTTAAATTGCGGAAATTAAATCTAAACTATTACAAGGCGTCGGGTATTTACATCGCCAAAAACAAACCCTTTAATTTAAATTGCGGAAAGTAAAATAAAGCGATAAATAATTAAAGTCCTAATTAAAAGCTATTACATACCGGAAGCAATTATAATATTGGAATCAAATGTATCGCGTGCAAGAAATTAAATCGGCACATTTTTTAGGGTTTTGACCCTTTTTGAAAAGAAAGCATGTTTTTTTTTGTTATTTTTGAATTTAGAAAGAAATTAAATTAGGTCAAAATTAATTAATTAATTAATAAAATATTTTTGGATTTTTTTATGTTTAAGGAAATAAAATAAATTAGTCAAATTTTATTAAAACCTAATATTCTAAATTAATTTTAATTTATTGCAAAAGATGTTAAAAGTTAAACCTAATTAAAAACTAAATTAATTGATTAATTTTTATTTACAAAAATAAGATGGTGAATTTAATTTTAATAAATAAAAATAATATTTTTTTGGTGTTTTTGATTTTATGAGAAGAATAAATTATTTGGTTAATTAAAAATAATAAACAATTAAATAAAGGGAAATATAAAAATGAAAAGAAATTAACCAAAGGGGGTTTGGGTCCCAAATTTGGGTGTTTGAATGGCAATTGTCTGGCCCATTTACGCTGGCCTGCTTTGACTTTTCCGCTTCCATATGCGCTTGTTGACTTGGACATATGATAGTCCTTCATTCTTGGCCACCAGATTTGGCCTAGAGGCCATCTGGCACGTTGAGATCTGAGGGAGTATGCTGCACTGCAAGGCCTGAAACGCATTGGAATATCTGGAAACAAAATATAGAAAATATGTTGGGGACCTGGGATTCGAACCCAGGTCCCATTGGATCAAGCACTAACGCCTCTGCCAGCTGAGCTATCTGTTCTTTTTGTTAATGAAATAAACAATGAATATTATATGTACAACAAACAATTATGCCTGAATTAAAAAAATAAAAGCGCGTAATTTTGAATTGGCCAATGAGGGGAAGACACCTAGTCGTCTTCTTCGTTGAAAAGCCTGAATATTTACCTGCGGATTTTATCCGCAGCTAAATCCATGGCTCACTCCTAAAACAAATTCCAGGCCATATAAATGCAAACTAAAAACACCAACATGTTCGTCTCTCCTCCCTGGACACAACCATGGTCACCGTTTGTCTTGATTTTGCCTGTATAAAAAATGCCTAAAAACAAGAAACGAAAACCCTAGTTTCGGGAACAGGGTTACAGGCTATGAAAACAAAATTAAATAATGCAGAAACGTTGGAAATTATGCAAGGATCAAGAATATGCCAACGTTTTGTCAAAAAGATGCAAGAACAAGAGGTCACGATTCCATGTCCAGGGCGGTATTCCAGAAGACTTACAGTGCAATTTAGGAGGTTTCAAGGCTTTATTTTGATTCCAATGGATCCAGAGGATGTCCATCAAGAGAGTAGTGTGGAGTTTTTGCCTTGAATCGGGCTCTAAGTATGATTTCAGTTTCAAGATTTTCAAGCTTTTTTCCAAGTTTAGTCTGGCTGTTTGTGCAACTTTCAGGTCGTGATCTCTCTATGTCTAGCTTGTGTGAGTATATGGGAAGCAATTAGGTCAAGAATTGGGCTTTGAATCCATGTGAATTGATGACTTGAGATTTGATTTGATCACCATTAACAAAGCTTCCAAAATTGTGCCAAATCAAATATTTTGTTCACAATATAGCATGGTACGAATTTGATTGGGTGTATCATGATAATTAAGACCTGTAATGATCAAAAAGATATCAAGCTATTAAGATTTGGATTTTATTTTGATTTAAATTGATTAAAAATGAATTAAATCAATAAAAATCAAATAAAATAGAAAAATTAATAATTGGTCATGAAATTGAAGATAGGACACGTGTGTGGTGTGACAAGATCAAATCAAGTGGAAAAAAGTGGGCCCTTTTGTCAACAATTGGAGTTTTGAGGATAGTTGACTTTTGGCAATTTTGGAAAAATGCCCAACTTCAACAATGCATAACTTCTTCAATTTTGAACTTTTGGAAGTGTTCTTGGACTTTTTAGAAACCTTGAGATGTCCTATAACCAACCCTTTTTGTCTCATATCATTTTGATATTCCATTCTCAATTTATAAGCTTTGGCAAAAAAGGTGTTTTTGTTGACTTTCAAAAATGACCTATAATGTCCAAATTTGTAACTTTTTGTGAGTGCACTTCTTGATCTTGGGGTGTGAATATGGATTGTATTAAATTGCATCCTCTTCAAAATGAGCTTTGGATGGGTCATTTATCATAAAGTATGATAAAGTTATGCTTGGTCAAAGTTGAGTTGACTTTTCGTGCAAAACCCTAATTTAGCAACTTTTGAATCTTGATGAATCTTGAGCAATCCTTGATGAATCATGATCAACCCTTGATCAAATGATGAATTATACTTCAAAATGAGAATGTTGACAAAAAATCTTGAAGTTTACTGGTCATAGGTCACAGTTGACTTTTGCCCTAGCACAATCGATTTTTGGACCTTTTGAGCAATTGGCTGACCAAACTTTCTCTACAAGGATTGCAATTTGACATGGATGAACTCGAGATCATATTAGGACATTTGGGAGCACTTGGGGTCATTTGTATGCAAGGACCTTGATGCAACACAAAACCCTAATTTGAAGATGAAACAACAGAGATTTGAAGAAACAAAATAAATATTCTCTCTTTGTAGACAAAAAACCTGTAGTTCTTTGTAACAAAACAACAAAAATTTGTAAATCAAACCATATGTAAATGTAATAAAATGAGACCTTGAATAAATTTGTTGTAATGAATTGAATTTATTTAAATTTGCAATTCTCAAATGAATGTTTTGGACTAAAACATCTTGGTTTGGTAACTTGGATTTTAAGCAATCACAAATGATCGGATAATCAATATGCCTTGTATTCCAATCAAACTTATAAACAAAATAAATGTTTAAAAATTCTAACTTGGTTAACTTAATCTCAAATCCATGGTCATCTAAATGATAGTCCTAACCTTCGCCTCTTGTCTACACCAAATTTTCATTCAAAATGAAACTCGCACGCCATGCTTGATAACAATGGGATTTTATTGCTAAACAATCATGCTTTGAGAACCCTCATCAACCTTTACAAATTCCAAGATCAATGATGATTAAGAACATTTTGAAAACAAACAAATGACTTGCGACAATTTGACAACTTTCAAAGTCTTCCAAGCGCGATTTTCCTTCAATTCTTTGAAGATAAACCCATGAGCGACATCACACATGACCATGAGCAGAAATAAACGTCTCAAGGTATTGTAACTTGAAGAAATCACAATTCTAGAAATCAGACGACTGTTATTTGAAATTAGGTCAAAATTCATGAAGTGACTTCCAACACATTCAAATTTCTGATGATTTTCTACATGTAATCAGTTCTTGATTTGTGAAGAGAAATTTGAGATGGCATCAAGGGGAATCATACGCAAGAAAAACCATTCAAGAATTTTGAATAATGAAGAAGTTACGATCATTTGAATTTGTTCTCGCAAAAGGGCAATTTTCAAGTCAATGTAGTCGTTTTCAGTTATCCGGACCATTGATTGAGAAAACTTGCAATACGAGGTTTGAAAAGTGATTTAAACAACATTTAGGAGACATGAAGACCTATGAAGACCATTTGAAACCCTGAAGACTCAATTTTCTTTGAGAAACGTCAAACCCTAATTGTTGACTTACTGCCTATGAAGAGAATCTGTCTGATCAACTTCTGAACCAAATTAGGTGTCTAAGAAACCCTAGGATAGCATCTTGAGTGAAAAATGGGAGGGCAAATTTTGGGGTACAACAGCTGCCCCTGTTCAATCTTCTTAAACTTGAAAAGCGAGATTGACGTGGTTGTCATTCGTGGCTTGAAAGTAGAAGATGATTGAACACTAGAGTGCCAAGAAATTTGCGCTTGATGATGCGTTGGTCAATTGCATAAGGAAATGGGCTTAAAGATGCCATTTGGAGAAACAAAGGAGAATTGTCGGAGATGGGCTTATAGATGCCATCCAAAGACGATTATTGACGAAAAGTTTGAACTCGATCTCTCTTTTTTTTAACAGAAAATGAATCAGAATAAACCGTTGAGAGATTTATATGAACCAATGCAAATTTGGAGACGAATCCGAATAAACTGTTGAGAGATTTATCTGAACCAGTGAAAATCTGGAGACGAATCAGAATAAACCATTGAGAGATTTATCTGAACCAGTGAAAATCTGGAGACGAATCAGAATAAATCGTTGAGAGATTTATCTGAACCAGTGAAAATCTGGAGACAAATCAGAATAAACCGTTGAGAGATTTATCTGAACTAGTGAAAATCTGGAGACAAATCAGAATAAACCGTTGAGAGATTTATCTGAACCATTGAAAATCTGGAGACGAATCAGAATAAACCATTGAGAGATTTATCTGAACCAGTGAAAATCTGGAGACAAATCAAAATAAACCGTTGAGAGATTTATCTGAACCAGTGAAAATCTAGAGACGAATCAGAATAAACCGTTGAGAGATTTATCTGAACCAGTGAAAATCTGGAGACGAATTAGAATAAACCGTTGAGAGATTTATCTGAACCAGTGAAAATCTGGAAACGAATCAGAATAAGCCGTTGAGAGATTTATCTGAACCAGTGAAAATCTGGAGACGAATCAGAATAAACTGTTGAGAGATTTATCTGAACCAGTGAAAATCTGGAGACAAATCAGAATAAACCGTTGAGAGATTTATCTGAATCAGTGAAAATATGGAGACGAATCAGAATAAACCGTTGAGAGATTTATCTGAACCAGTGAAAATCTGGAGACGAATCAGATTAAACCGTTGAGAGATTTATCTGAATCAGTGAAAATCTGGAGATGAATCAGAATAAACCATTGAGAGGTTTATCTGAACCAGTGAAATAATCTGGAAAAAATATTTTGTTATGCAGATGGTCGACCAGTCTTTTGAAAATATTGGTCTGTTGGAAAATTGTTGATGATGATTTCCTGTCAAATGACTCTTTCCTGCTGAAGGTGAAAAGTTAATTGTATGTAATGCTATGATGTATGCGATGCATGGTGTGATGTTTGCCTCTCAAAATAAATGAGATCGCACTGTATGTATTTGAGTTGTCAATGTTATGACGTATGGATGCAAATGTATGGAATTAAAGATTTTTTGTGTCGTAGCGTTGCTGGAAGGGAAAAGCCAGACACTGCTTGTAGTCTTCGTGATATTCTGCTGGGGAAATCTGAGAAGTTGGGCAACTTACTGGGGAACCTCTGGAGCGGTAGTTGGAGGTTTTGCTCTGGCTGGAGAAAGTACCTGCGGGGATCTTATGGAATGGCCTATAGATATTATCTTATTTCTTAAAGTCCTTAGTAATTGTCTTTCCGTTTCCTGTTTATTTGTAACAGTAATCACATTCAAATGCATATGTTCAAAAATAAATCATTGGACATTTTTGTAAACAAGATACAGAAACAACAACATAAAAAAGAAAAAAGAAAACAAATGGTTTTGCACTTCCAAAGGTGATATCTTTGTATTAACTTGAATAAGTATTTTTGTACAATGAGACGAGCATTCTAGAGAGAGAATGTCATCTTAAAAAATGAAAATTAATACAAAGAAAATATAGCTATGTGAAATAATCCCATGGGGTTCCCATTCTGTTATAGTCTTCATGTCTCTGAATGTCTTGTCCACTTGTCGCCTCGGCGAAGTCGATTGGATTGATTTAGAGTCGTTTGAGTTGATTGGTCGATGGTGAAGATTGTCTGTAAGATGATCCAATGGGATATAGTCATACGCTTCAATCCCTAACTTTTTCCTGGACCGCTGTGATACAGTGGGAGAACTGACTTGAGGTTTTGCGTTTGTATTCGCACTTGTTCGGTTTAGCAAGAGTCGCCACCGACTTTTTATTTTATCATAAAGGAAAGGTTAAAAAGCACAGGAAAAACCTTTGAGATGTTTCGTGGGTTCGGGGGGTAGATTATGAAAAGGGAAGGTATTAGCACCCTTTTCATCCATGGTTATCCATGGGCTCTTAGTTACTTGTTTTAGATCACTTGCCTTGATTTTCAATTGCTTGAAATGGTGATGTGTGTGTGTGTGTTTTGAAAATGTTTTGAAAAAGATGCCTTGTCTAGGCAACCGTTGTAACAATTCTTTACTCGAATGTTTTACAAAGGTGTTTGTCTTTTTGAAAAGATGTTTCAATGTTTTGAAAGTTGTTTTTGAAAGTTGTGTTTGTGAAGTGGGTTTTGAAAAGTAGGCAAGTGTGTTTTGCAAGTTTGATCAAGTAACTAAGATTTGTCTACCCCTAAATTTACTCAAAGATTTTTCTCATGTTTTAACCCTTTTAACAGTTTTGTTCCACCATTGTATTTGGTGGACAATCCCGTGTTAGGATGTTAAATGGGACAGGCGCGGGTCATCGTATGGACCATGAATGCAATAGTGCCAAGTGTCTTTGGCAATTTGCTTGAAGGTACTATGATCATTTTGTAGGCAACTTCGAAAGCGTCATCGAGGGACTATGATCATTTGATTTGTTTTGTTTTGCCAAAGATACTCAACGTGCAACATGGCCCATTTTTGAAGGCAGCAAGCGGGATTACTCTAGGGGTGCAAGTGTGAATTGTGTATTGATTGTCATGCATTTGTCTTGTATTAGGTTATCTAGCGGTTGATTTTGAATCTTCGCATACAAACCCTAATTACTATACAGTATATAGAAAGCGATAAATTGCGGGAATTTAAAGTCTAAGCTATTACAGATAAGTATCCGGGGATGGGGGTACAAATATTTACAAATGGGGATGAGACTTATTAGGAGAGTAGTGTCCAAATATATTTACAACCAAATCGAATCACAATCTCAATGTAAAATGTATCAATGTACAAGAATAAAAGATAAGCAAATGTATTGGTGAAAGTGTATGTGATTTATTTACAAGTGATGCAAGAATATTAACCTAATGCAATATTAAGTATTAATATTATTTTTGTGTTTTTGTTAAATATGTACAAAAATATTTAATAAAAGAAAAGAAAAATGTTTTAAGCTTTTAGAGAAAATTAACATTTATACATTTTTAGTTAATGTTATATAAACAAAAGGGTTTTAAAGAAAAAAAGTATTTAGTTTAAGCTAAAGGAAATTAATGCTTGTATATTTTAGTTAATAGTTTTATGTACAAAATTAAAAAGAATTTTAAGACAAAAATCTATTAACTTAATTAAATCTAAAGTTTACGTATTTTTAAGTGCAATAATAAAAAGGTATTATTAATAAAACTTAATGTGAACAATTAATTTATTTAACAAAATAAGTTATGTAAAAAAAAAATATGTAATGTGATAATAAGAAAAAAGAGTATTAGTTAAAAAAAAGGAATTGAATGGGCTTTAGGGGGTCTTATTCTGGCCCAAACAAAAATTGAATGAGAATCAAAAAAGGGGGTGTAAGGCGCCTGATTGCATATGGGCTTGGGCATTTTGGATGGGGTAAGGCCCAAACGATTTTGACAACATTTGTTTTAGGGTTTCCATGAGTTTGTTTCATTTGGAATTAGGGCTCAGAGGCGCCGTTCATCTTCTTCTCCTCTTCGTCCCTTCAAGCTTTCTGAACAAAAATTCTCCCCGCCTATGGCCACCAAGCGCCACCGTCAGCTCCTTCTCCCTCCATGGATTACTCAAGCAGTGATGACACGAAGGTATAATTTCTGTCTTATTAGGGTTTCGAGCTTTGCATGTGCTTAATCTTTTCTTAGCCCTGATCTTTATGTTGTTATTTGTTTCTGTTTGAGGTGCATGAAAAGAAAAAGGAAAAGATACTACCTTTGGGGTTCGTCGCTTGGAGAGGGAGGTTCTGGAGGTGGACATGAGGCGTCCTAGGGCGGCCAAGGCGAGGGAGCGTGATGCTGAGCTTGCTCTGTGGAAAAACTGGTACTCGTATTTGCTTTTTATGGTTTAATGATGAATGTCTGAAAACCTAGTTCATTTGCTTCTGTGTTCTCTTTTGCTTGCTTCTGTATGCTTATTTGATGATGTTCTTGCTTCTGAGTATGATGTTTTTCTGACTCTGAAATGCCTTTGCTTCCCTTTTGGCTTTGATTATGATATCTGAGTTTCTTTTCCTCTTCTTCTGTTTGCCTCTGATTGATGGCTTTGAGTATTGATGATGATTTTGAGTATAATTTTTGTTGGTTATTGGCCCTATGATGAGGTTACTCTGAGGGTGTTGGGCTTGAATGCTTTGATTTGATGAAGATGCTTGTATGATATTGACTCTGAGATTGGGATTTGTGTAGCCTATGAGGAAGTTAGCTCTGAGGCTGGCCTGTGGTTTGAAACAGGTTGTATGGCTTTTTTAGAGGCTTTTGATGCTTGGCTTCTAGATAGTTAGCAGGCTTTGTTTGTAAAGGCTTTTTCTGGCTTCAAGGCTTCAAGGTTTGTATGGCTTGATGTACTTGTGTTATGTAACAGGTCAGGTTAACAAGGCTTGGCTTTTTGTTTGTTTCTGGTTTATTGTTTACAGGTTGATGTGCTGGTTTTGATTTGTGAGTTTGCTTCAGTTTGTATGGCCTTGAGTTTTGTAACTTACAGGTTTATGCAGGTGAAGGCTTCATGTTTGATGCAGGTTTAGGCTTGATGTATTATGCAGGTTAAGGCTATTTCTGGCTTGTGTTACAGTTTGTGGTGAGCTTGGTTTCTAAGCTTGAGGCAGGCCTGTATGTTTTTGCTTTTGATACAGGCTTAAGCTTGTGTTATTTCTTGGTGTTTTCTGCCTCCCTTTCTACTGTGTTAAGATATGTTTGTTTTATATCTTTTTCTAAGCCTCAAGCCTGTAAGCCTCTTCTCTCTCTCTCTCTTCTCTCTCTCTATCAGAAAAAGCATTTGTTTATTGCTTACTGTACTATGCTCTGAAAAAGTAACTGGCTGGAAAATGATGAATTTGAATGTTTGCTTGCAATGTATCTTTCCTCTGCATACTTTCCAGATTTCCTGCATATTTTTGTGTACTTTGTTGACAGCTTTTAGCTTTTGATATCTTTCTATATCTTTTGGACAGCTTTTGACAGTTTCCTTTGGGCAATTTGTTTTGACATTCAGTTTGCTTAGTTTGAAACTTGTGAATTGTTTTGTGCAATTCAGTTTGCTATTCAGTTTGAAAACTTTGGTTGACAATTTGGAATTATGAACTATGCAGCTTTGTATTTGGCATATTGAATAGCTTTGTGCATTTCATATTTTTTTTTGCAAGCATATTTCTATCCCTCTTTGTGAACCAAGAATTTCTTGTGATTTGCAGAGAGGGTGAATAAACTGATTCCGGCCAGTCACTTTTAATGATGAGCTTTTTTTTAACTGTCTGCTTTTTTATTTTATCTGCATTTGACTTCTTTCCCTTCTTTTTTGTCTTTGCAGATAAAATCAATTGAGCAAAGGAGCATCAGTAGAAGATGAAGACTTAGGAAATTTTAGGATGTAGCTTTATTTCATTTTAATTATTTGTAATAATATTATTTGTAAATACTGTAAATGTATTCAAATAACATTTGTACTTAATAATTAAAAGTAAATAAAAGCTCTTTTGTCAATTAATCCTTTTTAATTCTTCTTCAATTGTTTATTTAATTATTTATAATTCTTAAATTATAATAAATGGAAATAAATCCCAACTATTCTAACTTAGAATAAATAATTAATTAATAAACACTGTAGTCTCTCCACTTAGCATTAATCAATAATAAACCCGGCGCTCCAATTAACCATAAGCAATGCACAGTCAAATCAAACAAACATCCATATTCCTTTGCCTTTACTGATTAAACCAAACACTGCAAGTTCTCAATTCAAATGCCTCAACTTATATCTCAAAGTAAATTGAAAAGAACTGTAGAATTAATTCTTTCTGAGAATGTGCGCACAAACCCTAGTTCTTGATTAAATGTCAAAGAAGCGCCCGCCTGACCAAACCCTGAGCCAAACTCAAACAAAACCTAGCAATCTGCTTGAACTGTTCCAGAGTCCATGAAAACCCTAATTTGGATAGACTGCTAAGAAAAAAGTCTGTTTGACTGATTCTTAAACCAATCTGAAAAGTTCAGAAAAGCCCGAAGTTATGATTTCTTGTGGAAAAATAAGAGGGCAAATTTTGGGGTGCAACAATCGCCCTCTCGGGTTTTCAATCCACCGGGATACCCCTTTTTGCTCAAGCCGCCCTTTCGGGTTTTCAACTTGTCGGGTGTACAGATTTTTTTAATTTTCATCCCTTATTTTTGCCCGAACCCTTTTGGTTCGCTGGGAAACCCTTATTTTTGCCTAGGCCAATCAACCTAGCGGGTCTTTGATCATGCGTAGTATCTTTTAACTATGTCCGTATTTACAGGGTGCGGGAGGTCGTCGCCGTCCATGGTGGTAAAGATCATTGCTCCACCAGAGAATATGCTTTTGATTACAAACGGCCCTTCATATGTAAGAGTCCATTTTCCCCTGGGATCACCTTGTGGCAAAATGATACGCTTGATTACCAAGTCACCGACCCGATATACTTGACGTTTGACCTTTTTATTAAAAGCTTTGATCATGCGTTTTTGATACATCTGTCCATGACAGATATCTGTAAGCCTCTTCTCATCAATCAAGTTTAGTTGGTCAAACCGAGTCTGGATCCAATCTTCTTCATTCAAACCAGCATCCTTCGTGATTCTTAGAGAGGAGATCTGGACCTCAATAGGCAAGACAACCTCCATGCCGTATACCAGAGAATAAGGTGTTTCCCCAGTTGATGTTCGAGCTGTGGTACGATACCCATGGAGAGCAAACACTAGCATCTCATGCCAGTATTTGTATGTGACTATCATTTTCTGGATGATCTTTTTAATATTTTTATTTGCAGCTTCGACATCACCATTCATCCTTGGCCGATAAGGGGAAGAATTATGATGCTGAATATTGAATTGCTCGCACAAGAAGGTGATCATAGTGTTATTTAGATTCATACCATTATCAGTATGGATTCTCTCTAGGATACCATACCGGAAGATGAGATTCTGTTTGATGAATCGGGCTACCACATTCTTGGTAACGGAAGCAAAGGAAGCTGCCTCAACCCACTTTGTAAAATAGTCGATGGCTACTAAGATGAAGCGGTGTCCATTGGAGGCCGTTGGCTTGATTTCCCCAATCATATCGATTCCCCATATAGAAAAGGGCCAAGGAGCCGTCAAGACGTTCAGAGGAACCGGAGATACGTGCACTTTATCCGTATAAATCTGACACTTATGGCAAGTCCGAGAGTGTTGGTAGCAATCTGCCTCCATGGTAGACCAATAATAGCCTGCCCGTAGGATTTTCTTTGCCATTGTATGCCAACTGGAATGGGTACCAAAAGTGCCTTCGTGTAATTCAACCATGACCCTTTCAGCCTCAGCCTTGTCTACGCACCGAAGCAACACAGAGTCATGACTGCGTTTGTACAAAATGTCGTTACTAAGGAAGAATTTAGCCGAGAATCTTCTTAGGAACTTCTTGTCATTCACCGAAGCTCCTTCTGGATATTCCTGAGACTCAAGATACCTTTTAACTTCGTGGAACCAAGGTCGATCCACTACTTCTTTAGTACCAATCTCGTGACAGTAAGCCGGTTCATCCATCCGCTCAATGGTGATTTGAGGAGCCTCATTATCCCAATTAAGTTTAAACATAGATGACATTGTAGCTAATGCGTCTGCTAGTTGATTTTCTTCTCGCGGGAAATGTTCGAAGGTAATCTTCTCAAAATGCGGCAACAATGTCAACACATGTTCTTTGTAAGGGATAAGGTTGGGGTGTTTGGTGTCCCATTCCCCTTTGACCTGAGTGATGACCAAAGTTGAATCTCCAAATACATCCAAGTATTTGATCCCCAAGTCTATAGCAGCTTTGAGACCGAAGATGCATGCTTCGTATTCTGCCATGTTGTTTGTACAGTTGAAGCAAAGTCTGGCAGTAAAGGGAGTATGACATCCTTCCGGAGATATGAGTACAACACCGATACAATTTCCAAGTGCATTGGATTCCCCATCAAAGAACAGGGTCCATCGGGATCCTTGTTCAGGTCCGTCATATGGCCTGATTTCTTCACAGTTGTCTAATGTCATGATGTCTTCATCCGGGAACTCAAACTTCATGGACTGATAGTCTTCCACAGCTTGGTGAGCGAGGTGATCAGCCAATACACTACCCTTTATAGCTTTCTAGGTAGTATACTGTATGTCATATTCTGTCAGGATCATCTTCCATCTCGTTATTCTCCTAGAAAGAGAGGGCTTCTCGAAGATGTACTTTATCGGATCCATTTTAGATATCAACAGAGTAGTATGGGTCAGCATATACTGTCTCAGCCGGCGAGCAGCCCATGCCAGAGTGCAGCAAGTTTTCTCGAGCATTGAATATCTTGTTTCACAATCGGTAAACTTTTTGCTCAGGTAATAAATAGCATGCTCTTTTCGGCCAGACTCATCATGCTGCCCCAGCACATATCCCATTGAGTTTTCTAAAACAGTTAGATACAAGATCAATGGCCTTCCCTTGACGGGTGGCAATAACACAAGAGGCTCTTGCAGGTATTCTTTGATTTTGTCAAAAGCAACTTGGCATTCGTCATTCCATTTGACTACTTGATCTTTCTTCAAGAGCTTGAAGATTGGTTCACAAGTAGCTGTCAGGTGAGAAATGAACCTGGCGATGTAATTCAAACGTCCCAAGAATCCTCTGACTTCCTTTTCAGTACGAGGAGATGGAATCTCTTGTATTTCTTTAACCTTGGCAGGATCAACCTCGATACCCTTGTTGCTGACGACAAAACCTAGGAGTTTACTAGACCGTACTCCGAACGTGCACTTGTTTGGATTCAATCTCAACATGTACTTCTTCAGCCTCTCAAACAGCTTTTGTAAGTGATCAAGGTGCTCTTCTTCCTTCTGCGATCTGTCTATCATATCGTCAATGTAGACCTCTATCTCATGATGTATTATGTCGTGAAATAAAGCTACCATGGCGCGCTGATAAGTTTCCCCAGCATTCTTCAGTCCGAATGGCATGACCTTATAACAGAATGTGCCCCACTGTGTAACAAAGGTCATTTTCTCCATATCTTCAGGCGCCATTTTGATTTGGTTGTAGCCTGAGAAATCGTCCATGAAGGAAAACACTTTGTGTTGTGCCGTATTTTCGGCTAGGATGTCGATGTGGGGGATTGGGAAATCATCTTTGGGGCTTGCCCTATTCAAATCTCTGTAATCCACACACATTCGGACTTTACCGTCTTTCTTGGGTACGGGAACAACATTGGCCACCCATTGGGGATAAGAGGTGACAGCCAAAAATCCGGCATTGAATTGCTTCATGACTTCTGCTTTGGTCTTTTCCGACATATCGGGCCTCATGCGACAAACCTTTTGCTTTACTGGGGGAGAATCTTCCTTTGTAGGCAGACGATGTACCACAATGTCTGCATCAAGTCCCGACATGTCTTCGTACGACCAAGCAAAGATCTCAACATAGTCATGTAATAACTGAATCAGGAACTCCTTGACACTGGATTCCAAATTGGCACCCACCTTGACCTCCTTCTTGTCTTCCTCAGTTCCCAAGTTAACTGTTTCGACCGGCTCTTCGTGTGGCTGAATGGTCCTTTCTTCCTGTTGCAACAACCTGGCCAACTCCCCTGGCACCTCATAATCTTCCTCACCTTCGTCATCGGCTTGGTAGATCGGATTTTCAAAATCACAATTGGCCATAGCAGAACTGTTACCCATGGGATCCTAAGTGGATGTAGATCTGCATTTTTAATATGTGAGTGTGTGTAGGAGCATAGCTACCTTTGAAAAAAATAAAATGTAAGAAAGAAAAGACGAAGAAAACAAAATTTGATGCAAAAACATCCATGATTCATTAATGACATATGAGAATGAAGTGACAACCCTCACAAATGGACCGTTGTGCCTCGGGTAAGACACAAGGTTTTTTAAAAAGTCTGAATTGTTTAAATATTACAGGCCTGAAAAATATTAAAAGATAATTACTCTTGAATAAAAGTAATAGGAATGAAATCTTTGGCCTCCCAATTGTTGAGCCCTCCGCCGATGGTTGGAAAAATCAAATCATCCATATCACAGCTGCCATCACTGTCTTCTATTTCATTGACTCCTTGATTGCTGATACACAGAGGTGGTCCCCCAGTGCGAGAATGCTGAACAGCTTTTTGGGCCTCTAAAGTGAACCCCAACCCAAATTTGTCGGACTTGTAGGGAATATCCGAAAGCTGACCCCAGATAGTACATCCTCCCTCTTCAACTACTTCTAGAGCATCTTTCAACGAGGCCATCTTCAGTGGAGGTCCGGTAATCTTCGGGACTTTTGGAGTAGACTTGGCTGTCGCGGCCGTTTCTGGAACCTCCTCAAAGTTCTGACAAGGAGTCTTTATGAATTAACCATCAATTTCAACATACCTGAAAGAGTTAAGATGGCTAACCATGTACTCCTCCTCTCCATGAACTGTGACAATCTTTCCTCTGATCGGGTATTTTAGCATTTGGTGTAGGGTAGAAGTGACGGCACCAGCGCCATGGATCTAGGGTCGACCCAACAGACGAGAGTACGAAGGGCGGATGTCCATCACATAGAAAATTGAGTCAAAAGTCTGAGTCCCAATTTTTATGGGGGTGTTAACTTCTCCGTGTACTGTCCTTTTGGAGCCATCAAAGGCCCTTACTATGATGTTGCTAGGTTTCAATATGAGCCTCTCGCAATCCAGTCGGTCAAGAGCATTTTTGGGCAAGACATTCAGTGATGAGCCAGTATCCACCAGAACGTGGGCAAGTGTGGTGCCCCTGCATTTAATGGAAATATGTAAAGCATCATTGTGCTTCCTTCCCTTAGAGGTTAAATCAGCATCGGAAAAGCCCAATCTGTTATCAGCAGTTAGACTGGCCACGCAGTTTTCAAATTGGTCGATGGAGGTCTCTTGGGGTACGTGGGCAGTCTTAAGAAACTTTACCAAGGCTTTGGCGTGGGTTTCAGAACACAAAAGTAAGGACAACAATGATATCTTCGAGGGGGGATGCCCCAATTGTTCTACAATGTTGTAGTCACTTTTCTTGATTATCTTCAGGATTTCTTCTATTTCTTTTCTAGAAGCTTCAAGGATGACTTCGGGACGTTCTCTTGCTTGGGAAGGCTCAACCAAAGCCTCTTTTCCCCTTGTATCGGAAGCAGGGATAACAGTAGGAGTATCATTGGGAGTGTCGATAGGGGTGGTAGTAGGAATGATCATAGGAGTAGCAACATTCTTTGGATAAATCTCAGGTGATAAGACTCTTCCACTTCTTGTTATTTTGTTGGTCCCAGTGATGTTACCGATATCGGGATAAATATCTCTCGCAACTTCGTCTTTGACAGCCGACTGATCTTGCTTGACGCCATAGTAATAAACGTCAGCCCCATAACTCCAGGGAACAGCTTTATCTGAGGAGTACGATATTGGTCTCGACATAATGATGATTAAAGGTGCATGTCTTTGAACAGATGTAATCCTGACGGGTCTTTTGGAGGAGACCCTAGGAGGATTGTCAGAAATGGTGATTATCGAAACATCTTGATAAGAAATTTTAATAAGAGGTATCTTTTCAAATAGGATTTCTTTGCTAGTCATCAGGCGCTGGACGCCTATCTTTAGTAACAAACAGCCGTTCGGTAGAGACTTGCATAAGTGACAATCTTCATCGCAGCCTGGGAACAGGCCGGCTCGTAGTAGATTATGTTTAATGGTCAACAGAGGAGTAACTAAATCATTCACAGAGGAAACAAAACGAACATCGTCAATGGCGTTGATACCTTGGCCATGTCTGGGCATTGGCGCAATTATTACATTAGGCGTTTCTGGGGGATCAAATTCAATCTCTTTCGCATCGATAAGGTCTTGCACCTTATTCTTTAAGGCCCAACAATCATTTTTATCGTGCCCCGGGCTTTCAGAATGATAGGCACATCGAGCGTTCAGGTTGTAGCAAGGAGAAGCAGTATTGGGATTCTTGGGAGCTTCCTTTAAAGTTGCCAGATTGGTCTTTAGAAGGTGTGGCAAAACTTGAGACATGGTCATGTTAATCTGGGTAAATCGTCTCATGGATGCTTCTGGTTTGTGCTGATAATTTCGATGTTGATTCGGCGCAGGGTTAGAAATCATGACAGCCCCTACTGCCGGGCGACGGTCGGTTTTGTTTTGATTTCTATAGTCATATTGTAAGTCTCAGAGTGCCTAAGAGGGGGGGGGGGTGAATTAGGTCTTATAAAAATTTATTCGGTTTTATGAGAATGCTTGGTAGTAATTTTTGGTTAAGTGTTTGAAGGTTTTGATTATATCTTTATCTTTTCCTGATTATGGTGATGAAAGTGATAAATGCGGAAAAGTAAAGAACACGGTGATATATCCTGGTTCCCCTCACAATCCGAGAGTACTCCAGTCCCCTTTCCAACACGAAAGAGATTTCACTATAGTTAGAATGATTGTACAACCTATGCTTACTATCTAACCTATAGGGTGATCAAAGGTTCTTAACACCTTTAAGACCAAACAAACACTAATGTGAATGAAGAACAATCCTCTTCAAATCACAACACTTACTTCCAACAATCCTGGATAGTAAGGGAATAATTTCTTTAAGTAATACAATGATTTAGTTTGAAGTATATGGAGAGCTTTATCAATCTTCAATTGATCTTCTTCTTCAAGATAAAAACAATTCTCAACAATATATATAAATGTTCACAATGTATGTATGAAACTTGTAATGATAATGAAAGTGTATATGGCAAGTTTCACAAAATTATGAACACATGAAAGTATAAATTCAAAATGTGAATGATGAAAAATTGTTTATTGAAGAAGGTTTTTTGTTAATTTGAAAATTGAAGCATTTTTTTGAAATAAGAAAATCTGCATTTTATAAAGTCATAAGAACCTCTTCATTCATGCCAATTCATATGAAAAGTTGCAATACATTCATGAAAAGATACCACTTGAAAAATGTTTAAAAAACAAAATAAAAGCTGCACTGGTTCGCTAGGAACCGGTTCCGACACTGACAGAACCCGGTTCTTAGTGAAAGTTATAAGTTGGAATTCAAAAATATCACGCAGGAACCGGTTCCCCTATTGGTACAACCCGGTTCCTGGTACAAAAACCAGGGACATGTTTTTTGAGAAATTCTGGAACCCGGTTCCCTGTTAGGGAGGAACCGGTTCCTAAAGGGTTATTTTCAAAAATACTTTTTGAAAGATATTTCAAACAAAGTTTTCTTAATGTTAAAGTTATGGAATATGTATATGTTGATGAATGCATATTGTGAACATCTATATTCAAGATTTTAAGAATTATTTATACCATTTGACATTTGATGATTCTTCAATAATTCTTCAATAATATTTAAGACTTTTATTTGATGTTGATAAGCTTTTTGCACATCCTTTGAATGTTGATGTCCATGTTGTCTTCATCAAAACACATGCTTTAAATATGACTTGAGAAGCTTGCAATTACATTCTCCCCCTTTTTGATGATGACAACCAAGTCTTGAAAACGATTTCTTGAAATGTTTATGTTGTTTTGTATAGCAAACATGTTGAGCAAATGCAAGGCTCCCCCTAAATTGTATGCTCCCCCTAAGTCCATGATTCTTTGAATTTTGGAGTGAGTTTGATATTTTATGTGGGCCTGCAATTTCTTTGAAACAAAACAACACACATGCATATTCTTCTCCCCCTTTGTTAACATCAAAAAGGATGGGGAAAAAGAGTGAAATAAATACATATAAAAATTAAGACGTGCATAAAGAGAAACATTATATATCACCTTCATCCAAAATACCAAGTTCTCTTCGGATTTTGAAGAAAGGTTCTCGAGCAAGTGGTTTAGTGAAGATATCTGCGAGTTGGTTATGAGTATCCACAAAAGTGACTTAGACATCTCCTTTAAGTACATGATCACGGAGAAAATGATGTCGAATATCTATATGTTTGGTTCTTGAATGCATGACCGGATTCTTTGTAATATTGATAGCACTTGTATTGTCGCATCGAAGAGGAATGCATCCGAGATCAAGTCCGTAATCACGGAGTTGTTGCTTGAGCCAAAGAATTTGTGCACAACAACTACCTGCTGCTATGTATTCTGCTTCAGCCGTGCTAAGAGCAACACATGCTTGCTTTTTACAAGCCCATGATACTAATGCATTTCCAATAATGTGACAAGTACCACTTGTGCTTTTACGATCAGTTTTACAACCTGCATAATCCGCGTCAGAATAACCAATTAAAGTGCAAGTACTACCTTTTGGATACCATAGGCCGACATTGATTGTTCCTTTAAGATACTTCATGATCCTTTTAACTGCCATGAGGTGTGATTCCTTTGGATTTGCTTGAAAGCGAGCGCAAAGACAAACACTAAACATGATGTCAGGACGGCTTGCCGTCAAGTACAATAAAGAACCAATCATACCTATGTACTTTGTAATATCAATTGGAGTACCGGATTCATCTTGATCAACATATGTACCGGAGCCCATTGGAGTATTCATGGCTTTATAATTGTCCATATCAAACTTTTTCAATAATTCTTTGCAATACTTAGATTGATTGATGAAGATTCCATCTTCTAGTTGCTTGATTTGTAGTCCAAGAAAGTAGTTCATCTTTCCCATCATAGACATCTCGAATTCTCCTTGCATCATCAATGAGAATTCCTCACACATTTCTTTGTTAGTCGATCCAAAAATGATATCATCAACATAGACTTGAACCAATAAAGTGTTACTTTGGATTTTCTTAATGAAGAAGGTTTTATCAACCTTACCCTTTTCGAAACCTTTTTAACACAAAAAATTGCTAAGTCTATCATACCATGCTCTTGGTGCTTGCTTTAAGCCATAAAGAGCCTTTCTCAACTTAAAGACATGTGTAGGATGTTTGAAGTCTTCAAATCCCGGAGGTTGTTTGACATAGACTTCTTCATTGATGTATCCATTCAAGAATGCGCTTTTGACATCCATTTGAAAAAGCTGAAAATTTAATGAACAAGCATAAGCAAGTAAAAGACGTATAGCTTCTAACCTTGCAACCGGAGAAAATGTTTCTTCAAAGTCGATTCCTTCCTCTTGATTGTAGCCTTGGGCAACCAACCTTGCTTTGTTTTGAACAATTAGACCATTCTCATCAAGTTTGTTCTTAAACACCCATCGGGTACCTATGATGTGTTTACCACTTGGTCTAGGAACAAGTTCCTAAACTTGATTTCTCTCGAATTGATTTAATTCTTCTTGCATAGCAATAATCCATTGATCATCTCCTAAGGCTTCATCAACTTTGGTAGGTTCAATTTGAGAAACAAACGCCATGTTTAAGCAAGCATCTTTTAGATTCAATCTTGTTGATACTCCTTGGCTAATGTCACCAATAATTTTGTCAATAGGATGGTCTCTATGAGTTCTCCATTCTTTTGGTAGATCATTGGTGTTTGAATCTTGTTGTACAATGTTTTCTTGATTTTCCGGTGATTTCTTAATTTGATCAATTGAAAGATCTTCCGGGGGTAAATCTATAGGATCATCATCATCACAAACAACTACTTCCTCCTTGGAGGGGTTAGTTTCATCAAAAGATACATGCATAGATTCTTCAATAGTTAAAGTTCTTTTATTATAAATTCTATATGCTTTACTAGAAAGCGAATAACCAAGAAATATACCTTCGTCGGATTTCTCGTCAAACTTACCAAGATTATCTTTGTCATTATTAAGAACGAAGCACTTGCATCCAAAAATGTGAAAGTGAGCAATATTTGGCTTTCTTCCTTTGAAGAGTTCATATGGAGTCTTCTTTATTATAGGTCTAATGATAACTCGATTTCCAACATAACATGCCGTACTAACCGCATCCGCCCAAAAATATTTAGGAAGATTTGCATCACTAAGCATTGTTCTTGCAAGTTCCACTAGAAACCTATTCTTTCTTTCAACTACTCCATTTTGTTGTGGAGTTCTAGGTGCTGAAAAATTATGAGAGATACCATGTTCTTCATAAAATTCTTCAAATTGAGCATTTTGGAATTCTCCACCATGATCACTTCTTATGGATACAATTTTTAGTGATTTTTCGTTTTGGATTTGCTTAGCATACTTCTTAAAGGCTTTAAAAGCATCACTTTTCTGCACAAGAAACAAAGTCCAAGAATATCTAGAAAAATCACCAATAATGACTAAAGCGTATACATTACCTCCGAAGCTTTTTGTTCTTGATGGACCAAAGAGATTCATGTCTAACAATTGTAGTGGCCTTGTAGTGGACACCACATTCTTAGATTTGAAAGTTGTTTTGGTCTGTTTGCCCTTTTGGCATGCATTACATAATTTGTCTTTGATGAACTTCATCTTTGGTAGACCAATAACTAAGTCATGCTTAACCAATTTGTTCAAGTGCTCCATGTGAATGTGAGCGATCCTCTTGTGCCATAACCAAGCGTCATTGTTGTTTACCATAAGACATTGTACCTTCAGAGACAAATCATCTAAAGTAATCATAAAAATATTGTTAGTTCTTATACCTTTGAGTTTTACCTCATTGGTTGCCTCATCCATAATGAGACATTCATCTTTGTTGAATTTGATCTTGAACCCTCTATCGCAAAGTTGACTTATGCTAAGAAGATTGTGCTTTAATCCTTCAACATAGATAACATCCTCAATTTGAATGGATGGAGGTGTGCCAACTATTCCAACGCCAAGAATCTTTCCTTTGGTGTTGTCTCCATAGGTGACATACCCTTTGGCTTTATGTACTAGATATGAAAATTGGTGTACATCTCCTGTCATATACTTTGAACATCCACTATCAAGATACCAAACATTTGATGTGGATTTCAAGCATACCTACACAAACAAATTATTCTTTGTTAGGTACCCAAGTTTCCTTGGGTCCTTCATAGTTAGTTCCCTTTTTCACCCACACATAATGCCCACTTGATATACTAAAGTTTCTAACATAGCAAGTATTAGGTGTATGGCCTTTAATACCACAATAAAAACAAGTAGGTTCAAAGTTACTTCTATATCTAGAAGGATAAGATTTCTTCTTAGGAAATGTTTTCTTTTTCGATACATTAGCCTTTTTCTTTTGATGATTATGAACAACTTGCTTCTTTTCTACTTTCTTGGGTTTGGAACTATTACTAGCCTTTACAAAAACAGTGGGATTGTTACTTGGTTTCTTAGAATTCACATAACCAAGACCCCTTTTATCATTAGGATAACGTTGTTGGCTTAGTAATCCTTCCAATCCTATTTGTCCTTTTTCATATCGTTCAATGACTCTTTTCAATTGAACAATTTGAAAGACATTTGATTCACACTTGGAGCATGCAAAGTTTTCTTTTTCTTTAATAAAATTCTGTTTTTGAAGTTCAAAATCTTTAGTCATGGTGTCAATTTTTTCTAAACAACTTAGAAGTTCTTTTTCTTGATTTGACACCTTTTTGTATAAACTTTTGCATTATTTCAAGAGTTCATCAATAGCATCTTGAACATCATCATCAAAAAGATTAAATTCATTACTAACCTCTTCTTCATTGTCGGAGTGATGTGAAGCCATTAATGCTAGATTTGCACATTCGTCGCTTTCCGAATCGGATGAAGAACTTATCTCATTATCTTCCCATTCAACATAAGCCTTTTTGTTCTTGAACTCCTTTTTGCCTTTGAATCCATTTTTCTTGGAGAGTTTTGGACAATCCGGCTTTATGTGACCTTGCTTTCCACATTCATAACATGTGACATCTTGTGTTGATGTGGAGGCTTCTTTATCTTTATGATTATGAAATTTCTTCCTCTTGACAAAGTTAGCATTATGAAGATTATTTTTATGACCAAAATATTTTCCTAACCTTTTTACAAGAAGCAAGAAGTTTTCATCTTCCTCCGATGCATCTTTATCTTGACTTTCCTTTGAATCAACTTTCAAGGCAATGCCTTTGGATTTCTTCTCTAAATTTTCATGTTTTTCAAGTCTACCGAGTTCCGTTTCGTATTCTTGAAGTTTGCCAAATAATGTAGCGGAAGTCATTGCGGAGAGACTCTTCTTTTCCGAGATTGCCGTTACCTTTGGTTGTCATTCCCTAGTCAATGATCTAAGGATTTTCAAGTTGAGTTCATCATTTGTCAAGGTTTTACCAAGAGCATTTAAGTGATTTGTCAAATGCACAAATCTCTTTTGTAAGTCAAGAATGGATTCTCCGGGCTGCATTCGAAATAGTTCATATTCTTGACTCAAGGTATTTAGCCTTGATCTTTTTACTTCAGCCGTTCCTTCATGAGTTTGAACCAGGGTATCCCATATTTCTTTTGTTGTCTTGCAGTTCGAGACACGGAAAAATTCGTCCATACTGAGTGCACCTTGAAGAAGGTTTATTACCTTTTTGTCATAGAGAACTTTCTTTTTATCATCGTCGTCCCATGCAGTTTTGGGCTTTGCAGAACCAATGCCATTGATTACTGATATTGGGATAAATGGACCATTTTCAACAGCATCCCATACTTCCTCTCCTTGTGCTTCTAAATGCGCCTTCATGCGTATTTTCCAGAAGTCAAAATATTCACCACAGAATAGAGGAGGCTTGTTGTTACTACCACCATCTCTGAAAACTGGTTGATGATTTGCGGAAGCCATTCTGGATCTTTAGGAACAAGTTACCTATAACTTGCTCTGATGCCAATTGTAAGTCTCAGAGTGCCTAAGAGGGGGGGGGGTGAATTAGGTCTTATAAAAATTTATTCGGTTTTATGAGAATGCTTGGTAGTAATTTTTGGTTAAGTGTTTGAAGGTTTTGATTATATCTTTATCTTTTCCTGATTATGGTGATGAAAGTGATAAATGCGGAAAAGTAAAGAACACGGTGATATATCCTGGTTCCCCTCACAATCCGAGAGTACTCCAGTCCCCTTTCCAACACGAAAGAGATTTCACTATAGTTAGAATGATTGTACAGCCTATGCTTACTATCTAACCTATAGGGTGAGTAAAGGTTCTTAACACCTTTAAGACCAAACAAACACTAATGTGAATGAAGAACAATCCTCTTCAAATCACAACACTTACTTCCAACAATCCTGGATAGTAAGGGAATAATTTCTTTAAGTAATACAATGATTTAGTTTGAAGTATATGGAGAGCTTTATCAATCTTCAATTGATCTTCTTCTTCAAGATAAAAACAATTCTCAACAATGTATATAAATGTTCACAATGTATGTATGAAACTTGTAATGATAATGAAAGTGTATATGGCAAGTTTCACAAAATTATGAACACATGAAAGTATAAATTCAAAATGTGAATGATGAAAAATTGTTTATTGAAGAAGGTTTTTTGTTAATTTGAAAATTGAAGCATTTTTTTGAAATAAGAAAATCTGCATTTTATAAAGTCATAAGAACCTCTTCATTCATGTCAATTCATATGAAAAGTTGGAATGCATTCATGAAAAGATACCACTTGAAAAATGTTAAAAAAACAAAATAAAAGTTGCACTGGTTCGCTAGGAACCGGTTCCGACACTGACAGAACCCGGTTCTTAGTGAACGTTATAAGTTGGAATTCAAAAATATCACGCAGGAACCGGTTCCCCTATTGGTACAACCCGGTTCCTGGTACAAAAACCAGGGACATGTTTTTTGAGAAATTCTGGAACCCGGTTCCCTGTTAGGGAGGAACCGGTTCCTAAAGGGTTATTTTCAAAAATACTTTTTGAAAGATATTTCAAACAAAGTTTTCTTGATGTTAAAGTTATGGAATATGTATATGTTGATGAATGCATATTGTGAACATCTATATTCAAGATTTTAAGAATTATTTATACCATTTGACATTTGATGATTCTTCAATAATTCTTCAATAATCTTTAAGACTTTTATTTGATGTTGATAAGCTTTTTGCACATCCTTTGAATGTTGATGTCCATGTTGTCTTCATCAAAACACATGCTTTAAATATGACTTGAGAAGCTTGCAATTACACATATGCAGCACTGACCTCCTTCTTTCCAACAAAGGGTTTCTTCACCATACTCGAGGATGCATCTCTTTGAATTTTGCCGCTTTTTATACCAGCCTCAACCTGCTCATCAATCATGATTAATTCAGTAAACCCAGCTGAGGAACTCCTAATCAGGTGATTGAAAAATGGTCCTGACAAGGTGCCTAGGAACATATCCACTAATTCTCTGTCGGATAGAGGGGGCTGGACCCTTCCTACGAGATCCCTCCATTTTTGAGCATAGATTTTGAAACCTTCATCCGTTCCCATAGACATGCTTTGTAACTGCGTCCTAGTCAGAGCCAAATCAGCATTATACTGATATTGTTTGTAGAAAGTGGCAGCCAACTCTTCCCAGCTGTGAACATTGGTCCCTTCCAATTGGTAGAACCAATCCAACTGCGTCCCAGATAAACTCTCCTGGAAGAAATGCACCCACAGATTCTTATCAGCCATGTGGGGTTGAATCTTTCTGACATATGACCTTAGATGTAGCTTCGGGCAAGAGACACCGTTGTACTTGGCGAAAGTGGGGACCTTGAATTTTTGTGGGATGACAACCCCCGAGATGAGTCCTAATTCTTCAAATCCCAAACTGGGTACCCTCTGAATCTCCATAGCATTCAAACGGTCCTTTAGCTGTTTGTATTTATCATCAGCAGGAGGATATTATTCCTCAGAGTAATTAGGCTCTTCCTCTCCTTCAGATGCTGGGTCATTGTTCACTTCTTGGGTTTGATTATCTCCTTCGCCTGACGATGTTGCAAAGTCTAAAGTTTGCCTGGTCTGTCCTTTAAACCTTCTTCCCATGATTACCACACCGGTTGGTTTCTTCGTTTTCTTCTTCTTCTTCTCTTTAGCCAACAGAGTCTTTAACTCCTCTTGTCCTTTTGTCAGAGCCATGAGCATTTGTTGAAACTGGGCATTCTGCGCCTGAAGATCTTTCACAGTCTGTTCAACATCCATCTCACTGAAATAAACAGTAGAAGGATAAGGTGACCTGTTATGAGAACCCTGTATGATGTTATGATGAATGAAGATGCAATATGCAAATGATTTCAAGGAAATTTAGAGATTTAAACTTGTTCAAACCAAAAAAAGGAACACACATCATATTAAATAAAACCAAGTTTGAATACATCATGCCTCCTTGGGCTTACAAAGAGAGAAACAAAATACAACAAAACTCCTAAGACAAAAAGACCGAACGCATCCTCTTTGGAGAAATGTATGCATTTAGGTTTTTCTCTTCATGAAGCAGTTTGGTGAGCTCCAGGACCTTCTTCTCACTGGCGTAATACTGGGATTCAAAGGTGTCTCGCTCTTCCTTTAACTGAACCCAAGCTTTCTGCAGGTCTTCGAGAGAGGTAGGCATGTCAGGATGAAGAACGGTATATGGGACGTCTCCTTCAATAACAGACTCAATGATGACAGGAAGGATGGAAGGGTAAGGCATCAAGAGACTCTGGGCACGAGCCCGTACCCACCTAAGGTAAGGCTCGAGAGGGATATAGTTTTTATGTCCCAAAGTTCTACTGTCCACCTTATTCACCATTCCCCAAGCACGTGTAAACCTCTGGCGGTAACCTTGGTCCTCTTTGTCGTAGTCGAACACCAGACCTTGGATGAGCATCTCATGAGGGTCGTCTCTTCGGGCATACCCAAAATGCCGAAGAGCTAAGCATGGGTTGTAGGTGATACCTCCCATAATACCAAGTAGAGGTACATTAGGGAATTCCCCACAGTGGTCAATGATAGAGATATCTTCCAAGGATCTCGAGCACCAACGGATGTCAGAGTGGGTGAGAGACATCATCCTTTGAGACCAAGTCAGTCTTTGCTCGTTCTTCAATGCTGACTGAGGCAGGTGTGAAGTGAACCACTTAGCGAGTAGGGGGATAAAACACAAAAGGGTGCCTCTTTTCTTCATGGTGCAGGTATGAAGGCAATGCAAGATGTCTCCTAGTAAGGTAGGTATAGATTGCGAGAGAGAAAGACTTTGATGGAATTAACGTCTATGAATTGGTCCGAATTGGGAAACAGAACCAAACCATAAATGAGGAGAGCTAGTATGTCTTCGAAAGCTTGGAAATCCATGTCATCCCAGAATGAACAGGCTTTTTCCAAAAGAAACTTATCTAGAAAACCTTTAACCCCACTTCTTGTCTCCCAATTGGCTATGACGTCGGCCCTCTTCACATGTAAAGCTTCGGCGATGACTTCAGGTTTTGGAATCGCTTCTAAACCGGTGAAAAGTATCTGATTAAGCACGGGCACCCCTAAGAGTAGAGAGAACTCTTCCAGTGTAGGTACCAACTGATAGTCCGGGAAAGTGAAACAATGATGTACGGGATCAAAGAATTGGAATAGTACACACATCATCTCTTCTTGGAAGTTGGATGTAGCCAAACTGAGGATTCGACCATATTTCTTGGTAAAAAGAGAATCCCCGGGCACTCTTGAGGCTAGTTCTTAAAGTTGAGGATGCGCTTTTACAAAGCTGATTCAGATGGTGTTTCTTCAGAGAGAATTCATGTCCTACAAAACAAAAATAAAGATAAATTTCTAAATCCTTGAAATGGTTAGTGAGCATGCATATGATGTTGATGATGTTTATGATGTTTATATACACACACAACAAACATATCCCTATGTTTTAGGCTTGCATGAGTTTTGTAGGTAAGTACCCTCTTGAAGTCTAGTTGGCTCAACCTGTCCTAGAAATAATGATCGGGTTCTAAAGGATCTCAATATCACTGACCTTTCTCTTAGGCATTGTCTCAGCACAACAATCTTTTCTTGCGGCTGAGATATCCCAAAATTCTAGCCTCAATGAGTGTAGTATTGAGTATCAACCAATTTTCAGCTTTACATCGAAACCGGCTACCTCACTATGTCCTAATGGCCAAGTTTGTTCAATTAGGGTTCTAAAGTCAATTAGTGTTTCACGACGCCACTCAGCGGCCCCGTATTCTCCTCGATTCACCATGAGGGATACCGGTACCCACAAATGCGTCACACTAACATAGCCATTGTTTCAACCATATCGGTCTACGTTGTACAGTCTCCACAATCTATTACTATTTACCTAAAAACGTGTTCCAGATCCGGGTGGAGGATCAAAGTAAGCCCAATACGAAGAACTAAATATAAAGCATACAAATAAAATAATGAAAGCGAGTAAAGGTGATCTAACCCTAAGGTAACCACACTTTTTTTAGAATTTTTTTCCTCAGCAGAGTCGCTAGTTCTGTGATACGGTTGGAGAACTGACTTGGTGTTTTGCATTTCGATCGCATTTGTGCGGATAGCAAGAGTCGCCACCGACTTTTCTTTTATCCAAAAGAAAAGGTAAAAAGCACAGGAAAGACCTTTCGAGATTATTTCTCGGGTTCGGGGGGTAGATTATGAAAAGGGAAGGTATTAGCACCCTTTTCATCCATGGTTGTCCATGGGCTCTTAATTACTCGTTTAGATCACTTGCTATTTACCTATAAGAACGCGTACAAAGTTTTTATTTCAAAAAGTGGTTCAAAGATGTGTTTGTGGATTGTGTTTCAGAAAGTTTTTTGAAAAGATGTTTTGCAATGGTTCTCGTCTCTATAAGAACGTATACAAAATGTTTTGTCTTTTGAAAATCTTTTGAGATGATAAGTGTTGGTGTAAAATGTTTTTTTGTCGTGAGCAAGCGAGTAATTAGGAGCGAATCTATCTACTCGAAAGGTTTTCAATTGTTCTTTGATTACTCCTTTTAATGTTGCTATCTTACCATTAATTTGCTAAGAAGCCCCACCCTTGGATGTAAAGGGACGGGCGCAGGTCAATTTTACAATCATCGAAAGAAACTTATGAGACGCTTTAGCAATTTTTGTAAGGGACGAGATCGTTTTATCAAAGGCAACATCGAGGGTCATCGAGGGACTATGATCTTTTTATCGAAGGGTCATTGCTAAAATGTCCCATGTTCGAGGGACATGACTGTTTCCGAGGCAACAAGCGAGGTTACCCTAGAGGTGCGCATGTGAAAAAGTGTGTTCGTTTCAAGTTATTTTGTTGAAATTAGGTTATCTAGCGATTGATTTTATGTCTTGCCATGCACGCCTAATTACTAAACACTATAAGGAAAACAGTAAATTGCAGAAATTAAAATTCTACGCTATTACAGAGCTTTCGGGAATGGGGTACAAATTTACAAATGGGGATGGATCAAACGTGAAAATAGGCAATCAGTACAACCAAATCGAATCGAATCAATTAATTAAAATTACAATAGACTTATGAAGCAAAAATTAATTAACAAAGTATAAAAAATCTTGATGTTTTTGTTTGGGAGAAGTTTCGAAAAGAAAATAAGATTCTATTTTAAAGAAAATAATTGACTAAAGAAAACTTAAATTGTTCACATATTTTTTGTCCTTCTGGTATTTTTTATGAAGAAATTAAATAAACAGCTTAAGGCTACACAAAAAGTTAATTAGTGAAATAAAACAAAATTTTCCTAAATTAAATTTAAAACTAAGCTAATTGTCTAACAAAACTATATGATTTATTAAACTTAGTGAAAATAAACAAAGTCAAACTAATTATTTAAAACAAACAAAAATAGAAAGGTTATGTTAAACTGAAAATGGGGGTGTGAGGTAGAAAGAGATGCTGAGGGGACGGTGATTCGCTGGGCCAAAGAAAGAACAAAAAATATGTCCCTGGCCCAAACCAAATGACAAAGGGGTCTGAAAATTATTGTTTTTTTATTTATTCAAAGTGTAAAGAAAAACACATGGGCCTAATGAAGGGAAGAGGGATTCGGCCCAGCATGGTCCAACAAAAACCATCAAACCCAGACTTATTAATCATTTTGTTATTTATTAATTTTTGTTTTATCAAAACAAATTAGAGATGTAAAAGGATTTAGGGTTAAGATTTGGGTCTTCATCTTCTACAAGGCTTAAGTCTTTCTCCTCTTCCCTCTCACGCAGCACTCTAATGTCTTTACCTTGCCTCTGTTCATCCCCTTCATAACCTAAATCTCTCTAAGCTTCTTCACTCTTCCATCTTTATTTCATCTCACAAACCCTCGCTCTCTACTGAACCGTCCTAATGCCTCTTCGTCTTTATCGACATCGTGACTAACATCTTTTAAAGCTTTTCTTTTGAACTTGGATTCTAACCGGAGAGATCCAAAACCTTCTCATCCTTGACCTCTCCCAAGCCCTTTGTTACTGGAACCTGTCTCTCTCGTCTCTCTAATCCTCACCGAATTGACCTAGCAATTTCAAACTCCTTATCAATACAAATCCTAATCCTTCTCTGACCCTAGCAATTTTGAAGAGGATTGAAGGTACGGTTTTTTCATCATTTCCTCTTACCTAAAGATTTCTTGATTTTTTACCAACTTATTAGCTCTTTGTTAATGCAGGAATCATGCCATGGAAGTATGAGAATATGGGGGAAATCATACTTTTTGGAGCTCTTTTTCTGGTATAACTTCTCCCTCATTTTGCTGGTCTTGTGATTTCTTTTGCCGTTTGTGAGCTTTGGATGGAGAGGCGAGATTGATGATGGTGTTCAGTGGTGACAGAGGGTGAATGGGAAAGGGAGATGATGATGAGGCGAAAGCAGTTGGAGATCTTTGGCTCTTCTGGTTTGTTAATATCTTTGCTATTTTTTTTTTGTTCTTGACTTAGGTGGTATATTATCTGGCTTTGGTTGGTCTGTGATATCTTGTTGACCTACAATGAGGTTTGGGTTTTGTATTGTTTTGGTTTTTTGATGGTTTGTTGGTTTACAGTGAGGTTTGAGACAAAGAGTTTTGTTGAAGTTTTGACTGAGTTTTTTTTAATTCTTTTGTTGGTTTCTGTGATGGTTTGAAGTTTTGATTGAGTTTTTTTTAATTCTTTTGCTGGTTTTTTCTTGTGATGGTTTGAGACAAAGGGTTTATATCAGCTGGTGTTGATGTTGCTGGTTTTTGTCTGTGATGTTTTAGACAAAGGGTTTGTATGAGCTTCAGTTTTGTATATGCTTGAAAAATTGCTGGTTTTTGTTGTTGATTTGAGACAAAGGGTTTGTGTGAGCTTTGGTTCTGTAATGTTTTTGGCTTTTTTCTCCCTCTTTTGTTAATGTAGAACCCTTGTATATATCCAAAGAGAGTGGGTTTTGGGGGGAATATTGGTGGGTTTGAATATTTTCTGATATGCTGGTTTTGAACCTTTGAGTAGCAGGTTTCTGTTTTTCTACTTTTGTGTTATGGTTGGACTTGGTATGACAGGTTTTGTACTGTTATGGACAGCATAACCTAGCAAGTGTTGGGCTGATTTTTGCAGCATTGTTAGCAGGTTGTAGCAGGTTTTTTTTGGACAGTTTCTTTGGTTTAGGTGATACTTTTCTAACTTGTCCTTATCTTCTTTCCTCTTTCATCTTTCGATGATATAAAGTAACTTGCTTCTTACTCCAAATTCTGAAGGGTTTTGCAACATAGGGAAAATGATGATGCTAGCTTGTATGTCATCTGATTTTGCTGCCTATCCTTGCTACTACGTTGCTGCTGTTTGAGCAGCCTTAGACTTGCTTGCTATGTTTTTCTTACAGGTTTTAGTCTGCATGCTATTGCAGCCTGGGTAGCTTGCTTGCTGCATTGTTTTTGGGATGTTGTGTGCTGTTTTGTATGCTATTGCAGTCTGGGTAGCTTGTTTGCTGCATTGTTTTTGTTGCAGGTTTTTGCTTGCATGCTATTGCAGCCTGTTGCCTGTTGTCTTATATACTTTTCCTATGATGCCTTGTTTCTGTGATGTTGTGTGTTATTTTGTGCTGGGCAGTTTGACTTGTATATTTGTTTCTTTTCTTGTGAACCAAGAAAGTCAACTTTCTTGTGATTTGCAATTGGGAAATGGATTGTGGTGAAAAACAAACAAATATTCTGATTTCGAGTTGCAAAACCCTAATGATGAACTCGTTTTTGTTTGAATTTTTCCATGCTTATTGTTTGCTAACTTCTTTTTTTTTGTTACATGAACATGAGGCGTGGATAGCAGGCGAGGATGGGAATGGTCACTTGAAGATGAAACAACAGAGATTTGAAGAAACAAAATAAATATTCTCTCTTTGTAGACAAAAAACCTGTAGTTCTTTGTAACAAAACAACAAAAACTTGTAAATCAAACCATTTGTAAATGTAATAAAATGAGGCCTTGAATAAATTTGTTGTAATGAATTGAATTTATTTAAATTTGCAATTCTCAAATGAATGTTTTGGACTAAAACATCTTGGTTTGGTAACTTGGATTTTAAGCAATCACAAATGATCAGATAATCAATATGCCTTGTATTCCAATCAAACTTCTAAACAAAATAAATGTTTAAAAATTCTAACTTGGTTGACTTAATCCCAAATCCATGGTCATCTAAATGATAGTCCTAACCTTCGCCTCTTGTCTACACCAAATTTTCATTCAAAATTAAACTCGCACGCCATGCTTGATAACAGTGGGATTTTATTGCTAAACAATCATGCTTTGAGAACCATCATCAACCTTTACAAATTCCAAGATCAATGATGATTAAGAACATTTTGAAAACAAACAAATGACTTGCAACGATTTGACAACTTTCAAAGTCTTCCAAGCGCAATTTTCCTTCAATCCTTTGAAGATAAACCCATGAGCAACATCACACATGACCATGAGCAGAAATAAACGTCTAAAGGTCTTGTAACTTGAAGAAATCACAATTCTAGAAATCAGACGACTGTTATTTGAAATTAGGTCAAAATTCATGAAGTGACTTCCAACACATTCGAATTTCTGATGATTTTCTATGTGTAATCAGTTATTGATTTGTGAAGAGAAATTTGAGATGGCATCAAGGGGAATCATACACAAGAAAAACCATTAAATTTTTTTGAATAATGAAGTAGTTACGATCATTTGAATTTGTTCTCGCAAAAGGGCAATTTTCAAGTCAATGTAGTCGTTTTCAGTTATCCGGACCATTGATTGAGCAAACTTGCAATGCAAGGTTTGAAAACTGATTTAAACAACCTTGAGGAGACATGAAGACCTATGAAGACCATTTGAAACCCTGCAGACTCAATTTTCTTTGAGAAACATCAAACCCTAATTGTTGACTTACTGCCTAGGAAGAGAATCTGTCCGATCAACTTCTGTACCAAATTAGGTGTCTGAGAAACCCTAGGATAGCATCTTGAGTGAAAAATGGGAGGGCAAATTTTGGGGTACAACAAAGTGTCTACTTATTCTATAAGACTTTCTTCTCCTGATAGCACATTCTTTATCTTTTCGTATCTCTCTCTTTCACGTATGTTCTACATTGTTAACACATGGTTCTTTGCGTCATCCAATCTTCAAATTTCTGTTTTAAATAGATAAATAAAATATATCCTCAGGAGAAAATAGATATTGAGTATCCATATAATAAATAGTTGTTGGGAGACATTAGCTAGAAGATAGTAGAGTGGTTGTAGCAGGGCTAGGATGAGACATGTGAATAGTAACATCATAATAAATAATCCTTTATATGGTTTATAGTGAAGTTAGGATGTTGTACTTTAGTCACGTGATGATGTACTTTAATAATATTTCCACACTTCTTCCCATTACAACTAACATCATGAGTCAGAGGCTTCTGATAGAATTTGGTGAAGCTTGATTAGAGGTCAAATGTATTCTCCATACTTAACTACTTTGAGTCAGAGGCTTCTAATATGATATGATGAAGCTTGATCAAAGTGAATTATTCAGTGCTCGAGATATCAGATTCTTAGAAGAATAGAGTCTATCTCATATGCCTTCTGGATAGATTCTTGTAGATGCATTGACTTGATAACCAAGATTCCAGATTTGATTAGTTGTTTCTTTAAGATCTTCTTTCAGATGTTTTCCCTTTGAATCAGAGGCTTATGATGAATAATGATGAAGCTTGTTCAAAGTTGAAAGTCATTCTATTTTTATCAGATTCAACTTATTTCTAAAGGCGTAAATCTTTAGACAACATCAGTCTTCAGATTTTGCTGATATTCCAAATTCACTATATGTGCTCAGCTCGTCTTTTGGTGAAATTCAACATTGACTACTACAGAGTCAAAATTTCTTTCTTAGTTATGCATAGTGAACAACCGTTAGAGGCAAAATTGTTCTTTATACAAACATACCTGATATCATCAAAACTCCAAGGATTAGATGATGAACCAAACATGTTCCAACAATCTCTCATTTTTTCATAATGATAATACCATGCATTTTGATGAACAATTTTCCTTTGATAAACGCACAATAGTTAAGAACATCATAGTTAGGTTTGTAAGCTCCCTCTGAGTTTAAAACTTATTAAAATTTTCAACTTCAACAGAGTGAGGTTTGCAAGCCCCCCTATGAATAATATAAAAAAATTTCATGACTACTTCAGAGTTAAGTTTGCAAGCTCCCCCTAAGAGTATCATTTAGAAATTTTTTGATAGTTAAGAAAAAACTTAATCAATATGAATGTGTATGGTTTAACCAATATAAAAGATGCACAATAGTTTAAAACACCATAGTTAGGTTTGTAAGCTACCCATGAGTTTAAACATATTAAATTTTCCAGTCTCATTAGAGTGAGGTTTGCAAGCTCGATCTGAGAAAAATAAAAATTTAATCAGTTAAAACTTGCCAACTATTAGAATAAGTGCCAAGTAAAGAATATATCAGAGTTTCTTGCACACAAAAAATTCTTTGGAGCAAATATAGATGTAACAATCAGATTTAACTCAACTTAACATACTTCCCACAAGATATGTCATAAGTTTGAGTTCTATTTGGGAATAGATACATCAAAATCATTCACCTCTTTCTCCCCCTTTGTCATCAATAAAATAAAATGTTAAAAAGCATAGAGATAGGCAAATAACTGAGAAGATAAATATATTTATAAAAAAAAGCGAACGTTTCAAACAACAAGATGAAGACGACAAGTAAAAAAACTTCGAGAGTTAATCATAAGAAGAACTAATGATATGAAGTTCCAACCACAAAGTCTTCCCAACAAAACATCCCTTTTGGGCTATTATATCTTCTAACAGCTTTCAATTTATTACCCCAGGTCTTAGAAGCATGATCAACCGTTGTTAAAATCACCCCTTGATAAATGAAGAGTTTTGAGTAAACTCGTTCAAAAGGGATGAAGAACGCCATTTCCTCATGAAAGGCCAAGAGAGCTAACTTCAGGTAATCAAACATAAGTTGAGGTAGATTGATCTTCAACCTTGAGTTAAGAAGCAGCATAAGACACTTGTTATCCAAAGATATGACATCTTGATTCTTGTTAATATGAAAGAAGTTTGATGTCACAATTTGATGCTAGATAGATGCCATGGAGTGAAGATTAAAGGATCTTGATGTGTTTGAGAGATCATCAAAGATTTTGTAAAGGTAAAGATAAGATTCTTTAAAGAGAAGATCTGGAGTAACACCTTCACCCCAGCACTTTATTACATTAGCAATAATTGTTGAGGTAATGGTTATGGGAATTCCAGATACTTCATAGAGAATAACATATTTCTAATTGAGTTATTTGATGGTTGCATTTAGCCAAAATTATTTTACAAAGTTAGGGTAAGTGGGACCAAGAGCATATCAAAATAACCATTTTATCCTTGAAAAGAGATAATATTTTGAAGATCAAAACCAAGAGCTATCATTTCTTCAAATTCAATAAGCCTTTCATTGATGACGACCAACGAACTTTCAACATAATTTTTAGTTCTGGAAGTCATCTCAGGTTTAGGGTTTTCACAAATAGAAGAGATTGTGTGTGTGTGTGTGTGTGTGTGTGTGTGTGTGTGTGTATGTGTGTGTGTGTGAGAGAGAGAGAGAGAGAGAGAGAGAGAGAGAGAGAGAGAGAGAGAGAGAGAGAGAGAGAGAGAGAGAGAGAGAGAGAGAGAGAGAGAGAGAGAGAGAGAGAGAGAGAGAGAGAGAGAGAGAGAGAGAGAGAGAGAGAGAGAGAGAGAGAGAGAGAGAGAGAGAGAGAGAGAGAGAGAGAAATGAACAAATAAAAGACAAAAGTGAATGTATATTCTAAGAATTGATACACCCAAGATGATGGACATTGCATTTTGTCAGATAAAAGTAGAATAATTATCCAACCAATCACATAATAATCATACTTTAAATATTACAATAAAAAGAATAGAACAAAACATAAAAACATAGTTCCAAAACAAAACATAATATGAGATAATAGGATTAAAAGTAAGGTTTTAAGGTTGAAGCTTAGAAACAATGGTGGTCAACAGATTCTGAATAGCAAGATTTGTTTCTTGTTGACGAGCCATCCAAGCCTTCACTTCAGAATTTTCCTTCTTTAATTCTTCCAGAGTATTCATAACACCTAAAGAAGTATCTTCAGCAGTGATAGTCTCAGAGGTGGAAACCCCAGAAGAGGTTCCAACTTCAAGAAAGAGAGTTGAATTAGATTATGGAGAAGCTTCAACCACCGGGTGAGGTTCTGACACAATCTCATCAGGAGGATGAGCAGATTCTGGTGTAGGGAGCGCCAAAGGCTTGTGTTGAGTTTTCACCTCAATAATACATTTTTGAAAGTACATAGCAATCTTCAGAGCCTTAAAAAATCTGGCTAAGACATTCTTCAGAACTTCTTAATATGAAATGTCTTTGAGGACTTTGCAGAACTGAACAATCCAATCTCGGAATTGATCCCATATAATATCACTTTCAACAAGAATGTCATAACATGTTTCATAAAGTTTAAACTCAACAAAGTTTGCTTCCATTAACAATAATGCTTCATCAAGGGAGTGAGTTTAAGGAGTTGTGTCGTGTTGATTAGTTTGAGAGGGATAAATGGTAATTTCAGGTTCGAGATTAGGTGAAGAGAAGTTATCAAAAGAGGAATCCTCTTCATTGAAAAATTCTTTTTCAATGCTTGAAGAGTTAGCTGGAGAAAAAGGGATTTCATGAAGGAGGTTATTAGGATAGGTGATAGTATGAGAAATAATTTGATTATGAGTATGTGGTAAGGTGCTTAAGGGTGTGTTTGGTTCTGGGTAGATGGAGGAGAGGAGATTATTCTAATTAAATGTGGTTGGTTCAAATTTTAGAAGGGGATGGGAGCAAAACCTCTCCAAAACACAGTTTTTGTATCCCTCCAAATCGAGGGATTTGGAGGGGAAGGGAGGTAATATAATTTTTATTATTTAAATTTATTTTACATTTATTTAAATATCATCAATTTTATTTTAGTATTTCAAAATAATTTATTTTCTTTTATGTAAGTGCTTCTCTTTTGTGTAAATTTCTCTGTTGCTTCCATCAGTTTATTGTAATTGTTTTCTGTCTTCAAATTATTTTCGTATGTTTATACTTAATATACATTATAATTACTGCACTTTTTTTTTTGTTTTTTTATAAATTTTTATATTTATATTTATTTAAGTTTGTTTTTTTTCTTCTTCTAATTTTGTCACGTATTCTATTGTATTTTATTTTACATCAAATTTTAAATCATTCAATTTTTTGTCTATTACATTGTTATTTTATGTATCTGTTTAGTTAGATGGTTCATAACGATTTAAAAGTTGTTACCAACTGTTGTACTACAAAATTTGCCCTCTCATTTCTCAAGAATTTCCTCCCAAAATCTCTCATGACATCAAGTTTGCAGCGCTGATACATCTATTTATGTTTGGAATTAACACAAGGACAAAATGGTCAATTGCACACTGAAAAGTCAAACTTTGACTTTTGGATCAAAATCAAGTTTCAAGAATCATATTTCATCAAGACATGTTGAAATATGAAGATTGTTCATCAAGAAATCAAGAAAGTCAAAATTCATTTTGAAAAGTCAAACTTTTCAAGACTTAGAAATTTTTCTAAGTGTCTTTTATACATGATAATTTCATTACTTCATGCCATTCTTTCACCAAGATGCAAGATGATTCAAGGAAAACTTCCAACTTGAAAGTTATAGATCTCAATGAGATCTAAAACAATGTAGAGCATGAATTTTCGTAGAAGTGCTTGGATTTTGAGTTATAAATTCATGAAGTCATGATATTTTCATTTAACACTTGGAGAAATTTTCAACAGATTTTGTTCAGGATTTTATCCCAACTTCTTGGAATTTTTTCACATAGTTCCAAGATAATTTTGTCAAAATGGACAACATGAAAGTTATAGAGGATGTTTCAATCTTTCCAAAATATCCAAGATCATTAATTTATCATACTTGATCTAGGAGATTCAAGGGCATGAAGTTGAGCATCCATTCTTGAATTACAAGTCATTTTTGTTTAAGAACACATAATCCAATTGGCATGATGTGCTGCATAATCTTAATTTGCAGGCCTTGTGACTTGAAAATATCTACATAATTTAATGTTTACATAAGAGCTTGAGCTATTACCCAAGTGTTTAAACCATTGTCCAAAAAGATCTTTCCATTTATGGCATAAAGGCACCATTACTATTCTTGAAAAGCAAGATTTTTGTACAAAGTTTGTCTTGAGCCCATACCTTGCTTGTTGCTGATTATACTCCACCATAAATCATGGGAAGTAGATCCTCTATACCAGCAACTTTGGTACTTCATCTTGGGACTATGGAGTACTTGACATAGTTTGATCTTTGTAATCCAACCAAACCATAACATGCTGTCTTGCAAACCTAATCAGCTCATATGCACAAACCTCTTGCCTATAAATAGAAGAAGCATTTGTAAGAGAGAGAGGTTAGAAAAAATAGGGAGAAAAGCCATAAGTTTTATTGGTAAACCCTCAAAATCTCATATTCACAAAGGCCATAACAGTCCACAAAACTTCCACTCTTGAGTTTTAAAATCCACACCTTTGAACCTCTCATACCTTGCAAATTCTATCCAACCATCTAAACACTCCACATACATCATATAGAAGTTGTTCAAACACAAGAAAAACTTCTGTAACATCACTATCATCACTTCCCAAGTTCAACAACAGCCCATACAACAGCTCAAACTCAAAGCACAA
This sequence comes from Vicia faba, assembly GCA_948472305.1. NCBI lineage: Eukaryota > Viridiplantae > Streptophyta > Magnoliopsida > Fabales > Fabaceae > Vicia > Vicia faba. The sequence goes on from OX451740.1 coordinate 491,185,745, forward strand.
GTTTCAGTCTCAAGGTAAGTTTTCTTGACTTTGAACTATTCATACAAGCATCATTAATGGTTAATTTATAAAGATAAAATGTAGATATCATTTCCTTGAAGCTAAACATATGCTTTCTTTTCATTTTCACTAACCATGTGTTGAGAATTGACTTTTACATGTAGCAAAATAGTGATAAAAACAAAAAACAGCAGTTATGCGTCGACACGAAATGCTATGAGTCGACACATATTATGTCCAAAACAGGTTATAAGCCGAATCAGACCATTATGTGTCGAAACGAAATGTTGCATGAGTCGATATGAAATGCGAATGCGTCGACTCATACTGAGTTAATTTTCATTTTCCAGCAGCAAGGAAGTTTTTGTATCAATACATAATGGCATGCGTCAATACATAAATTGTTTTCGTATCAATACATAATGGCATGCGTCAATACATAAATTGTTTTTGTATCAATACATAATGACACGCGTCAATACATAAAAAATTTTGTATCAATACATAAGTGTATGTGTCAATACATAAAAAAAAATTTCAAAACAATTTTCTTATTTATTTATTTATTTATTTTTGTATATTTTTATTCATCCAATATGGTTGTAATAGTAAATTAGGATTTATTTGCTTCCATCCCTCCATTTGTAAATTTGTATCCCCATCTCCCAAATGATGTAATAGCATAGGATTTTAATTTCCGCAACTTATCGCTTTAATATAATTGTTAGTAATTAGGGTTTGTATGGCAAGATAAAATCAACAAGTAGAAAACCCTAATACAAGACAAAACAAGCATGAAAATCAATACACTTGCACACAAGCACCCCTAGGGTAAAATCCACTTGGTTTCCTTATAAATGGCCATATTACGCATGTGAGGTATCTTAGCAAAAACAAGCAAAAATACAAGATCATAGTCCCTCGATGACGCTATCTAAGTTGCCTTTCAAAATGATCTCAGTCCCTAAAAAAGAATGCTAAAGATACCTTGCAACATTTATAATCATGGTTATACGATGATCCACGCCCGTCCCATTTACATCCAAAGATAGGGTTACTTATCAAATCAATGGTAAGATAACAATGTCAAAGGAAAAAGTAAATGAACATGAAATACTTTTGAGTGGGTAGATTGTTCCTAGTTACTTGCTCCATTTCAAAACAAAAACATCCTTGCTATTTTCAAAACAAACACCAACACTTTCAAAAACATCTTTCAAACTTGAAAACATTTTCAAAAGATCAAACACTCTGTATACATTCTTACGAACAAGAATCATTACAAAGCTTGCCCAAACGATGGCGCCTTTTCAAAATACTTTCAAATAACACACAAAACACATTTTCAAACAAAAACAAGTGATCTAGAAAGTAACTAAGATCTCATGGAAACCATGGATGAAAAGGGTGCTAATACCTTCCCTTTTCATAATTTACTCCCCTAACTCAAGAAACAATCTCAAAGGTATTTCCTGTACTTTTTCACCTTTCCTTTTGGATAAAAGAAAAGTTGGTGGCGACTCTTGCTAACCGCAACATTTACGATCAAACTCAAAACACCCAAGTCAGTTCTCCCACCGTATCACAGAACTGGGGACTCTGCTGGGGAAAATACAAAAAGTGGGGTTACCTTAGAGTTAGATCACATTTATTTACTTTCATTGTTTGAATTGTATGCTTTACATTTTGGTTCTTTGTTTGGGTTTGAATCCTCTACCCGGATTTGGGATACCTTATAGGTAAGTAGCAATACATTGTGGAAACTGTGTGGGGCATACCGACATGGTCTAAGCAATAGCTACGTTAGTATGACATATTTAAGGGTACCGGTAGTCCTTGAGTAGTCAAGGAGAATACGAGGCCACTGAGTGATGTCATGAAGCACTAACTGACTTTTAGAACTGTGATACGGTGGGAGAACTGACTATGGTTTTGCGTTTGTTTTCGCAAATGTTTCGGTTGAGCAAGAGTCGCCACCGAATTTTTATTTTATCCTAAGGAAAGGTTTAAAAAGCACAGCAAAAAACCTTTGAGATTTTTCTTGGGTTCGGGGAGTAGATTATAGAAGGGGAAGGTATTAGCACCCCTTCTATCCATGGTTATCCATGGGCTCTTAGGTACTTGCTTAGATCAATCTTGCCTTGGTTTTCAATTGTTTGAAATGGTGCTTTGTGTGTGGTTTTGAAAAGGTTTTGAAAAAGATGCCTTGTATAGGCTACCCTTGTAACAATTCTTTACTCGAATGTTTTACAAAAGGTGTTTGTCTTTTTGAAAAGATGCTTCAAGGTTTTTTGAAAGTTTGTTTGAAAGTGTTTGTGAAGTGGGTTTTGAAATTAGGCAAGTGTTTTCTTGGAAAGTTGACAAGTACTTAAGAGCTTATCTACCCTAAAGTTTTCTCAAAGATTTTTGTTTATGTTTTAAACCTTTTGACAATTTTGTTCCATCATTGCATTTGGTGGACAATCTTGTCTTAGGAGATTAAAGGGACGGGCGCGGGTCATCGTTTAGACCATAATTGCAATAGTGTTAAAATGTCTTTGGGCAATTTTTTCTTTAAAAGGGACTTGATCATTTTAGGCAACATTTTGAGGGACTATGATCATTTGATTGTTTTTGTTTTACCCAAAGAAGTTCAACATGCAATATGGCCCAATTATTTTGAAGGCAACAAAGTGGAATACCCTAGGGGTGCAAGTATGAGATGTGTTGTTTATTTTCATGCTCATTTATCTTGTATTAGGTCCAACTATTTTGTTCGTTTTTTATTCGCATACAAAACCCTAATTCTAGCATAGTATGTTTAGAAAGCATTAAAAGTGCGAAATTTAAATTCCTACGCTATTACATCACAATAATATGGGGAGGGGGGTACAATGTTTCAAATGGGGGTTATTTGGGCAAGAATTTAAATCTAAGCTATTACATCATTTGCTTTGAATATTTACAAGGTAATTTAATTGCATAATTAAATAGAAATGAGATAAATATGCAAAATGCAAAAAGAAAGTTTTTATATGTATGAGAAAAATGTTGTTTATGTAAAATAAAAATAAGAAAATAAAAAGGTATTATTTTTTGGAGTATTTTCATATTTAGGGCAAAAACCCTAATTTTAATCAAAATGTATATTAATTAATTAATTCACATAATATTTATTATTTACATACAAAAATAAAATAAAATATGGTATATTTGTAAAAAGGCATTTTTTAGTATTAAATATTAAAAAATAAAATATGTACATTATTTGATATTTTATTCTAAGTATATTAATAAATATGTATTTATATTTACATTATTTTAAATATGTATTATGGATAAATAATAATAATATTTAATATTTTTAGAAAATAGCATTTTTTTATATAAAATATTTTCAGAGGGTAATATAAAATAAAAATGAAAAATGAAAATGTTTTTACACTATTTTTTCTATTTATTCTAAATAATAATATATATTCATTTATGTATAAATCAAAAGAAAATCAAATAAATACCAAATAAAATCAAAAAATGATGAGAAAAATATTTTCAAAATTTTAATATGCTGAGAAAAAATAAATGAATCAAACAAAAAAAGAAAATGTCAAAAATCATTAAAAATAAAGCAAATGGGCTTGGGGGGTATGAACATGGAAATAGGGTGTGAAAAGAAAATAGTTCCAGGCCCAGCCCAGACCACTTCTTCTTCAACCTCTGTACAACAAAACGCGCGCCTGCAAGCTTCGTTTGAAATCCTGATTCTTTGATTTTTTGAACAAACTTCCAACACAAAAGATGTTAAGCATGAAACCACGATTCCAAAAATGTAAAGAACATCTCCTAACTCTCCAAAATGAGAGAGAATTTTAGTGATCCCAAATCTTAACCTAAGTTTTCTGTCATTTTCAAACTCTAAATTATCTCTACTCAGGCAAAAGAAATGAAAAGTAAAGACATGGACATGTTCAGTGGCATGAGTATGACATTATTTCTTCACAAACTTAAGACTAATGATGCATAATAAGAGAGATACGAATTCAAACTTTTACCTATTCAGTTGAACTTCTATCTGGAGATGTAGGAACTTTCAGTGCAAGGTGGTGATTGGAAAAGCTTCCTTGAGGTTCAGGGATGCTATTCCAATGCTTACTTTGTCTTGAAAGCTTCTGAATCAAGCTATAGAATTTAACCTGCAAGTCAAAAATGAGAAAATGGTGGAAGTGGTTAGAGCAATTACAGATCGTGCCTTAGCTTCTGGATAGCTTGCATAGGTTGTATGGAAGGTAGAGGAACAAGTTTGGGCCAGAAAGCTTGGAGGGATTGAGAGATGGCACTCAATCTACAGGGGTTGCTCTGTTTGAGCAGTTTGATGGTGTTTCTGAGATGGAGGGTGTTTGAGAGGTGCCAAGGTCGTGTGTTAGCTTGGTTGGGATATGCTGAGTATGTTTGATAAGTTTGTTCTTGTGTCTCTATGCTGATATCAGAGTTGTCATGAGTTATGGGACTTTTCTTCACACTTAAGCAACAAAATGCAACTTGTGATCCTAGGCATGTAGAGGGCCCCTAATGTGCTGCATAATCCCTCCTTGATCAGTGTGTTATGTTCATAAACTTGTGCCATTCAGATTTGCAATGTACTTGTTGGATTTCAAAATTGACATAAAGCTACCTTTTACCAAAATGGTTAATTTGCTTTATCTAGTTTGGGATTAAACTTTTATACAATGTTCAAACTCATAGAACAACACCTTAACACAATGAATATGCATTAAATTATTGAGTGCAACTTGGTTTAAGGACCTGTAATCTAGCCTAAAGCATGCTGAGTTCAAATTTGCAAAGTTATGGACATGGAACTTGGTCATGAACAAAGTGGTTTTTTGCTATATTGTGAAATTCGATTCTCTCTAACCATGAGGTTGTTTGAGAAGTTCTTGGACATTTTGGAAATCTTGGAATGTGTACTACAATCCATCTTTGAAATGCAATTTGAAATTCCAAGTGGAAGTGTATGGAAAATGGCCTTGAAGTGGGGTAGAAAACCTTGTCAAGATAGGTTAAAATTTCACTAAGTTAAAAATGGTTTAGTGCCCTTATTCAAAAAATTGTAACTTGAGATACAAGCTTCAAATGAGAAAACTTTTTGAATCAAAGTTGTATATTATGCAACAAGCTACAACTTTCATGTTTTGACTTTTGTTTGAATCCAAATGGATCTTGGTGAAAAAGTGGGGCAAAGTTGGGAAAAAATTAGGGTTTTTCATAACTTAGAAAAATTCTAAGTTATGAAAAATTCAAATTTCTAACCCTAATTTGCATTTTGTGATTTCTTGGTGAACAAGTTTCATGATTTGGCATGTTTTGATGAAAAATGAATCTTGACTCTTGATTTTGACTAAAAAGTCAAAGTTTGACTTTTCAGTATACAGTCAAAATTGATCAATTGACTGGGAAATTCAACTGTCAATCTTGTGTACTTGGGATCTTTTGAGCTTGTTGATCATGTCAAGATAATTCCATGGGGTCCTTGAGTCCATGTGTGAGCTTGGTTTGCCATTGGCTAGGTCAAACAGTCAAAAATTACCTTTGTACAGTCAAAACCCTAAAAATGACCATTTTGCCCTTTTGGTGATCTGATCAAATTTCTTGTGGAATTGTGATCCAAACTTGATCAAATGGTTCATGCGAGTCCAATATGTTGATGTGGGTCAATTTTCATGAGGTTTGACTGTCAATTGGCCACAGTTGACTTTTTCCCCAATACAGTTGATTTTTAGGTCAACTGTCCAATTGACTGGGCAAAACTTGGAATCAGGACTTGAAACTTGATATGGGTAAACTTGGGAGTCCAATATGAGGCATGAAAGTCATCTTAGGCATTCTAGGTCAAAATATCTTTGTGCAAACACAAACCCTAATTTTGAGCCCACAGTGCAAGGATAGGTCTTGAGCAGATGAAACCCTAACTGGATCTTGAGCTTCAAAGGCTTTGTGATGAGAAATCAATGAGAAATGGGAGGGAAAATTTTGGGGTACAACATTTGCCCCTGTTCAATCTTCTTGAATCCGAAGAGTTAGATGGGCAAGCTTGCCTTTCGTGACTCGAGGGTAAAAGGAGATTGGACACTAGAGTGCCCGGAAATTTGCACTCGTCAAAGCAACGGATACGGGAATGGGCTTAGAGATGCCATTTGGAGATGGGCTTAATGATGCCATCTGGGAAAATGACAGAAATCTTGTCGGGGATGGGCTTTAGAGATGCCATCTGGAAGGGAATATCAGGAAAGTGTCCAAGCTTCGGACCATTTCTGAACTGGGGGGTCTGAACAAGCAATAGATTGACATCCGTTGTTGGGAGGAATCTGTAAACTGTTTTCAGTGGTTTGGAGAAGAACCTGAACAGGCGATAGGTTAACATCTGTTTACTTGGAGAACCCGTGAACTGTTTTCAGAAATCTTGAAGTTGAATAAGCAATAGAGCAGCATCCGTCGTTGGGAAGCGTCCGTAAACTGTTTTCAAAAGTTGCATCTGAACAAGTTGATAGATTAACATCCGTTGTTGGGAAGAATCCATGAACTATTTTCAGAAGGTCTTGAAGAAGAATCTGAACAAGTGACAGGTTAACATCCGTTTACTTGGAGAACCAGTGAACTGTTTTCAGAAATCTTGAAGTTGAATAAGCAATAGAGCAGCATCCGTTGTTGGGAAGCGTCCGTAAACTGTTTTCAAAAGTTGCATCTGAACAAGTTGATAGATTAACATCCGTTGTTGGGAAGAATCCATAAACTGTTTTCAGAAGGTCTTGAAGAAGAATCTGAACAAGTGACAGGTTAACATCCGTTTACTTGGAGAACCAGTGAACTGTTTTCAGAAATCTTGAAGTTGAATAAGCAATAGAGCAGCATCCGTTGTTGGGAAGCGTCCGTAAACTGTTTTCAAAAGTTGCATCTGAACAAGTTGATAGATTAACATCCGTTGTTGGGAAGAATCCATAAACTGTTTTCAGAAGGTCTTGAAGAAGAATCTGAACAAGTGACAGGTTAACATCCGTTTACTTGGAGAACCAGTGAACTGTTTTCAGAAATCTTGAAGTTGAATAAGCAATAGAGCAGCATCCGTTGTTGGGAAGCGTCCGTAAACTGTTTTCAAAAGTTGCATATGAACAAGTTAATAGATTAACATCCGTTGTTGGGAAGAATCCATAAACTGTTTTCAGAAGGTCTTGAAGAAGAATCTGAACAAGTGACAGGTTAACATCCGTTTACTTGGAGAACCAGTGAACTGTTTTCAGAAATCTTGAAGTTGAATGATTCTTAGTCTGTCGACTGATCTTTCCTGAAAAGGTAAAGAGTTAGTCGCATGCAATGTTATGATGCATGATGCGATATACGTGACATCAATGTTTTATGACATGAATGTTATGAATGCGCATGTAAACTGACGAGCTAACTTGCTGAGGATAAATGAATTCGAAGTGGCTGAAGATAAAAGCATCTTGACTGTTGCTGGGGAAAATAAATCCTTGGCTACTACTGGGGAATAAAATTCCTGATGACCTCTACCGGGGAGTATCAAACTAGTAGACTCATGCTGAGGAGGTAAGACTGAGAACCTTCAATTTGATGGGAAGTAACTCTGGCGATCTCACTGGGGAACTCAAGATTTCTCTTTCTAAGACTCTGTGGGGAAAAGGCTCATTAGTCTGGCTCCGCTGGGGGTTGATAATTCGAAATTTTAACTCGGCTGGGGATAACGAAGATAAGCTTCTCCGGGGATCATATTGATAAGTTAGGCTGGGGAATTTCGATGAACTCCGCCGGGGATAGGAAGAATTCTGGCGAGTGCGATCTTCTGTGGCTGTTGGCTGAGGATAACCCAGTTATAATCCTTTGTGAGGAATAACTTTGAATAAAAAAAACGGGGGAGACGTTCGTGCTCTGCGGGGAGTACCTTCCAGAATCTTACTGGGGATAAGCTTCGAGGGTCTGCTGGAGGTATGCCTCAGGGTTTGCTAGGGATGTGGATTTCAAATCTCTTGGTGGTTTCCTTCGAGAGGGTGCCAAGGTATTCATCTGTACCTTCATCCTATCAGTAATCCTCTTTCTTAGGTTCACTTTAGGAAGTGATTACGTTTCAAATGCATATGCCTATTTAACAAAACATTGGACGTTTCTCAAAATAAAACAAATAGTGCAAAAAAGAAAAAGGGAAATGACACAAATTTTCGGGAAGAGTATTTGTATTGATCTTCTTTGAGTATATTTGTACAAAGGAGACAATCATCCTAGTAAGAGGATTTTGCCGTAAATATTGAAAGATTTTATACAAAATAAAGGATGGTTATGTGGAATAATTCCATGGGATTCCATTCTGCTACAGCTTTCACAACTCTGAATATCTGCCCGTTCAGTGCTTCGTTTGACGATGACTGGATTGATCAGAAGTCTGGAACTGGTTGATGAAGAGATTGTCTTTGAAGTGATCCGACAAGACATAGTCATACGCTTTAATTCCCTAACTTTTGCCTGAATCGCCCTTTCGGGTTTTCGATCCACCGGGAAACCCCTTTTTGCCCAAGCCGCCCTTTCGGGTTTTCGACTTGCCGGGTGTACAGATTTTTTTGTTTTTATCCCTAATTTTTGCCTGAACCGCCCTTTCGGGTTTTCGGTTCACCGGGATGCCCATTTTTGCCCAAGCCGCCCTTTCGGGTTTTCGACTTGCCGGGTTATTTTATGCGTAGTATCTTTTGACTATGTCTGCGTTCGCAGGGTGCGGCAAATCGTCGCCGTCCATGGTGGTCAGAATCATTGCACCACCAGAAAATATGCTCTTGATCACAAATGGTCCTTCATATGTAGGAGTCCATTTGCCCCTGGGATCACTTTGCGGCAAGATAATCTGCTTGATTACGAGATCCCCGACTTGATACACTTGACGTCTGACTTTCTTATTGAAGGCCTTGATCATCCGCTTTTGATACGTCTGACCATGGCATATAGCAGCAAGTCGTTTCTCGTCGATCAGATTGAGTTGATCCAGTCGGGTCTGCATCCAATCATCTTCATTCAAACCTGCATCCTTCATAATCCTCAGAGACGGGATTTGGACTTCCATAGGAAAAACAGCTTCCATGCCATAGACCAAAGAAAATGGGGTTGCCCCAGTTGAAGTACGTGTCGTCGTACGGTATCCATGCAGAGCAAACGGTAACATCTCATGCCAGTCTTTGTAAGTGACTGTCATTTTCTGAATGATCTTCTTAATGTTTTTGTTCGCAGCTTCAACAACACCGTTCATCTTCGGCCGATAGGGAGATGAATTGTGATGATAAATCTTGAACTGTTCGCATAATGCAGTGATCATTTTGTTATTCAGATTTGTACCATTGTCCGTGATGATTCTGTCTGGAACACCATACCGACATATGAGATTTTGCTTGATAAAGCGGGCAACCACATTTTTAGTAACAGAGGCGAAGGAAGCTGCTTCGACCCATTTAGTGAAGTAGTCAATGGCAACCAGGATGAAGCGATGTCCGTTGGAAGCCGTGGGCTTGATCTCTCCAATCATATCAATGCCCCACATTGCAAAAGGCCATGGAGAAGTCAGGACGTTGAGGGGGACCGGAGGAATATGAACTTTGTCAGCATAGACTTGACACTTGTGACAAGTACGGGAATGTTGATGGCAGTCAGCCTCCATGGTAGACCAATAATAGCCTGCTCTTAGGATCTTCTTAGCCATTGTATGCCCGCTCAAGTGAGTGCCAAATGTGCCGCTGTGTATATCAGTCATGATCAACTCTGCTTCTACTTTATCCACACATTGGAGTAGTACATAATCATGGCTTCGTTTGTAAAGGATGTCGTTGCTCAGGAAGAACTTAGCAGCGAATTTCCTTAAGAACTTCTTGTCGTTCACGGAAGCTCCTTCAGGGTAATCCCTAGTCTCGAGATACCTTTTGATTTCATGGAACCAAGGCTGTTCCACTACTTCTTCGGTATTAATCTCGTGGCAATGTGTCGGTTCATCCATTCGCTTGATGGTGATTTGGGGAGCCTCGTTATCCCAGTTGAGTTTAAACATGGAGGACATTGTGGCCAGAGCATCGGCTAGTTGATTCTCTTCTCGCGGGAAATGCTCGAAGATAATTTGCTCGAAGTGAGGCAGCAATGTCAGGACATGTTCTTTGTATGGGATAAGATTTGGATGCTTGGTGTCCCAGTCTCCTTTGATTTGGCTGATGACCAAAGCCGAGTCCCCAAATACGATCAAAGATTTGATCCCCAAGTCTATAGCAGCCTTGAGACCAAAGATGCAAGCTTCATATTCAGCCATGTTGTTTGTGCAGCTGAAGCAAAGTCGGTCCGTGAAAGGCATGTGACAACCTTCCGGAGAAATGAGTACCGCGCCAATACCGTTTCCTAGCGCATTTGAAGCACCATCAAAGTACAGGGTCCATCGGGATCCCTTTTCGGGTCCGTCATACGGTCCGTTACTTTCAACGTTGTCCAAATTCATGATGTCCTCGTCTGGGAAGTCAAATCTCATGGGTTGATAGTCTTCGATAGCCTGATGAGCCAGATGGTCAGCTAGTACACTCCCTTTTATAGCTTTTTGGGTAGTGTACTGGATGTCATACTCGGTTAAGATCATTTGCCATCTAGCTATCCTTCCAGATAAAGCGGGCTTCTCGAAGATATACTTGATAGGATCCATCTTGGAAATCAACAAGGTAGTATGAGTCAACATATACTGTCTTAGTCGGCGAGCAGCCCATACCAAAGCGCAGCAAGTTTTCTCGAGCAGTGAGTAGCGAGTCTCACAGTCGGTAAACTTTTTACTAAGGTAATAAATAGCATGCTCTTTTCGACCAGACTCGTCATGCTGGCCCAGAACACACCCCATTGAGTTATCCAAGACGGTCAAATACATGATCAAAGGTCTTCCTTCGACGGGTGGCATCAGAATAGGAGGTTCTAGCAAATACTCCTTGATTCTATCAAAAGCAGCTTGACAATCGTCGTTCCATTCCACTACCTGATCTTTTTTCAAGAGTTTGAAAATTGGCTCACAGGTAGAAGTCAGATGTGAGATGAATCTGGCAATATAGTTTATGCGCCCCAAGAATCCTCTAACCTCCTTTTCAGTACGGGGAGCAGGCATCTCTTGTATTGCTTTTACTTTTGCCGGATCAACTTCAATGCCTTTGTTGCTTACAATGAATCCCAGGAGTTTACCAGACCTAACTCCAAAAGTGCATTTACTTGGATTCAGCCTGAGCTTGTACTCTTTTAACCTGGCGAACAGCTTCTTCAAATGCTCAAGATGCTCTTCCTCCGTTTGCGACCGAGCTATCATATCGTCTACGTAGACTTCGATCTCATGATGTATCATGTCATGAAATAAAGCTACCATGGCGCGTTGATAAGTTGCCCCTGCGTTCTTCAGCCCGAACGACATCACTTTATAACAGAAAGTGCCCCATTGTGTGACAAAAGTCGTTTTCTCCATATCCTCGGGGGCCATTTTGATTTGATTGTAGCCCGAGAATCCGTCCATGAAGGAAAACACCTTATGCTGAGCTGTATTGTCGATCAAGATGTCGATATGAGGTAGCGGGAAATCATCCTTAGGGCTGGCCCTATTCAAATCCCAGTAGTCCACACACATTCTGACTTTGCCATCTTTCTTAGGCACTGGCACAATGTTAGCGACCCATTGAGGATAGGACGTAACAGCCAGAAAGCCAGCATCAAATTGCTTCATTACTTCTGCTTTGATCTTTTCGGACATGTCAGGCCTCATTCGGCGAACTTTTTGTTTGATAGGTGGACAATCCTCTCTTGTAGGGAGACGGTGAACCACGATGTCGGTGTCTAGACCCGACATGTCTTCATAGGACCAAGCGAAGATTTTAACATACTCATTCAGCAACTGTACCAAGCGCTCCTTGACTTTTGGTTCCAGGTTGGCACCCACTTGCACCTCCTTCCGATCCTCCTCGGTTCCCAAGTTAACAGTTTCCAATGGCTCTTCATGCGGTAAGATGGCCCTTTCCTCTTGTTGCAGAAGTCTGGCTAGTTCCCCGGGTACTTCACAACCTTCGTCATCTTCGTACTCGGCTAGATTGACCAGATCTTTAGAGTTATTGAAAGATACAGCAGAATAGTCACCCATGGAATCCGGAGTGGATGGGTACCTGCGTTGGTGAGTGTGGGTGTGTGTAAGGGATAGCCATCCTTAAACAAAAAATGCAAAAGGAAAGAAAATGAACGTAAGCAGTTTATCAAATGAAAAACGTCCAATGAATCATTAAACATGGCATATGAATATGAAAAATAGTCAAAACCCTTACAAGTGGACCTACATGCCCCGGGCAAGGCAGGAGGTGAAAAGATAGTGTACGGATTGTTTGAAAGTAAAATATTACAGACCAAATAGGAAATGTTTAATAGATAAATTACTGATGAATAAAGGTGATGGGGACAAAGTCTTTAGCCTCCCAATTGCTCAACCCTCCTCTGACAGTTGGATAAATCCACTCTTCAAAGTTGCTTTCCTCGTCTTCATCTTCCAGGGCGTTGATTCTGTAAGGAGAAATTTTGATCGGCGCTCTCTCAATCTTTGACTGGCGCATAGCTTTCTGGCCAGCGCCGGTGAAACCTAATCCAAATTTATCAGTTTTATGCGGAAAATCGGGTAACTGCCCCCACGCTGAATTCTTCCCTTCTTTAACTGCAGCCCTTGCATCCTCCAGAGATGCCATCCTGGCCATCTGTCTTGGTGTCTCAGGTGTCAATTTTGCTACCGCTATTTCAGGAAGTACCTCTTCGAAATGTTGAAACGGTGTCTCAATGAACTCTCCTTCAACCTCCACATACCGGAAAGAATTTAAATGGCTAATTATGTACTCTTCTTCGCCGTGGATAGTAATGATCTTTCCTTTTACAGGATACTTCAGCATCTGATGCAAGGAGGAGGTGACTGCTCCAGCATGGTGTATCCAAGGTCTACCCAGCAGGCAGGAATATGATGGACGGATGTCCATTACATAGAAAGTGGATTTAAACACCTCAGTACCTATCTTGACAGGAATTTCAACTTCTCCATGGACCATTCTCTTCGACCCATCGAAAGCTCTGACGACAATATCACTAGGCTTTAATTCCAAACCTTCGCAATCTAGCCGGTCCAAGGCCTTCTTAGGCAAAACATTCAGCGATGAACCGGTATCAACCAAAACATGTGCAAGGGTGGTTCCGCGACACTCGATTGAAATATGCAACGCATCATTGTGGTTTCGGCCTTTAGGGGTCAGGTCGGCATCAGAAAAACCTAATCCATTGTCTGCAGTCAGACTAGCCACGCAATGTTGAAATTGATCTGCAGAGGTTTCCTGGGGCACATGAGCTGCCTTTAGAAACTTAATCAAAGCTTGAGCGTGCGCTTCTGAGCAAAGCAACAGTGCCAGCATGGAGATCTTGGAGGGGGTTTGCCCCAACTGTTCCACCACATCGTAATCACTTCTCTTGATTATCCTCAAAATCTCGTCCATTTCTTTCTTGGAGGCTTCCGGGATCACCAAGGGTTGAACCCTCGTCCTGACGGGCTCATCTTGTATTCCCTTTCCTTTATCAGCAATGGTAGGAGAGACAGCACTAGGAACGACAATTTCTTCAATCAAAGGAGTTCTAGCGGAGAGTTTTACTGGTGCAGGGATGACTTCTTTAGCTGATGAGGGTCCAAAGACTGCTCTTGGAGGGGCAATCTCTGGAGAAAATATTCTCCCGCTCCTGGTGATTTTGCTGGTGCCCGCAATATTGCTAATGCTGGCTTCTTCATCATCTGAATTTTCTTCAATTATCTCAACTTGCTTGATACCATGGTAGTAGATGTCACCACCATAGTTCCAAGGTATCGACTTCTTAGAAACATAGGGAATAGGCCCCGGCATTGTTATCTTCAAAGGTATAGACTTTGCAGCTGGTGTAATCTTAACTGGCTTTTTGATGGCCTCGGAAAGATTGGCGTGAATGGTTATAATTGAGACATTTTCAACTTGAACTGGAACAGCAGGAACTTTTTCGAACAAAATTTGTCGGCTATCCATAAGGCCTTGGATGCCTTTCTTTAACAACGGACAATCAAACGGCAGAGAGTGGCAACAGTAGCAGTCGTCTTTACATCTCGGGAAGATCCCGGCCCTTAACAAATTCAACTTAATGGTTAGCAGCGGAGTAGTCAGATCACTAACGTCAGCAACATACAGATCCTCTTCAATGGCATTGACATTCCGACCGTGCTTCGGCATAGGTGCAGATATCACATTGGGTTTTTCTAGAGCGTCAAACTCTACCTCCTTAGCCTCTATCAGGTCCTGGATCTTATGCTTGAGTGCCCAACAATCATTGGTGTCGTGTCCAACACTGTCTGAATGATAGGCGCACTTAGCATTGGCATGATAATGTGGAGAGGATATATTTACATTCTTTGGCGCCTCCTTGATGGTGGCAAGATTCAACTTCAATAGATGGGGAAGCACTTGTGCTGGAGTCATATTAATACGGGTGAACTGCCGTTGTGGCCTTTCCGCCCGTTGCTGATTTGGTCTGGATTGGTTGTAGCGAGGCTGCTCACTTGGGGTGTTTTGAATCATTACGGCCCCCACAGTTGGCCGACGCTCCACCTTCCCTGCTCTTCTCTGAGAATATACCATAGCTGTCTCCTTCTTAAAAGGCTTCTTCTCAACACTTGCGGCAACACCCTTCTGAATCTTTCCTGACTTGATGCCAGCTTCTATTCTTTCTCCTGTTAAGATCAAATCGGTAAACCCCGCGGAAGAGTTACCAATTAGATGATTGAAAAATGGCCCAGATAGGGTCCCAAGAAACATATCAACGAGCTCACGATCGGTTAAAGGAGGCTGCACCCTGCCAGCCAAATCCCTCCATTTTTGTGCATATTCTTTGAATCCCTCACTTGTTCCTAGTGACATACCCTGAAGTTGGGTACGAGTAGGAGCAAGATCAGAATTATACTGGTATTGTTTGTAGAAAGCGGTGGCCAAATCTTCCCAATTTCTGACACTGGTTCCTTCTAACTGATAAAACCACTCCAACTGGGCTCCCGATAGGCTGTCTTGAAAGAAATGAATCCAATGATTTTTATCTGCCGTATAGGGTTGAATTTTTCTCACGTAGGACCTGAGATGCATTTTGGGACAGGACAGCCCATCATACCTCACAAATATTGGCACTTTGAATTTTGGGGGAATCACAATTCCGGCAACCAAGCCCATGTCTTCAAAATCCAGACCCGGTACCCTTTGCAATTCCATGGCAGCCAATCTGTCTTCTAAACCTTTATATTTGTCATCAGCTGGAGGATACTGCTGGTCAAAATAATCTTCATCCTCTTCAACCTCTTCCTCCTCTGCATCAGACTCGGAAGGCACCGCAACTCGATCTCTTTTACTAGTCCCTTCATCAGACGTAGGAGGAAATTCAAGCACCCTCCGAGCTTCTCTGTCAAATCTTCTCCCCAAAGTAGCCACTCCGACCCTCTTTTTCTTCTTTACTGGGTCCTTGTTCTCCAGATGAGCCTTGATATCCTCTTGACTCTTGACCAAGGTCATCAAGAGTTGCTGGAACTGTGCATTCTGGGCTTGTAGGTCTTTGATTGTTTGCTCGAGATCCATCCTACTGAAATAAACAGCAGATAGATAAGGAAACCTGGAGTGAGACCTGCTTATGCACATAATGAATGGTATGCTGATGTATGCAATGCATTCAAGGATTTAGGACATTCAAAGTTGTTTCAGACAAAGAAGAACGCACGTCATATTAATAAGAAGAAATTTGTTAGTACACAAATGCCCCATGGGCCAAATGTTACAAAATAAACTTCTCAAGGCAGAAAGACATTGCGCATCCTCTTCGGTGCGATGTAGGTGTTGAGGGCCTCTTGCTCGTGGAGTCGGAAGGTAAGCTCTAGAACCTTCTTTTCACTGGCGTAGTAGCTAGCTTCAAAAGTGTTCCGTTCCTCCTTGAGCTGAATCCAGCTTTTCTGCATTTCCTCCCACGATGTAGGCATGTCTGGATGCAGGATGGTGTAGGGAACCTCTCCTTCATTGACGGGCTCTTTAATCACTGGGAGTATATGAGGATAAGGCATCATCAAACTTTGGGCTCGGGCTCGTACCCACTTGAGATAGGGCTCAAGAGGGATGGAGTTCTTGTGTCCCAGAGTCTTGCTATCAACCTTGTTGAGTCTTCCCCAAGCTCTGATGAATCTTTGGAGAAGTCCTTGCGCATCGTTGTCGAAGTCAAAAACTAGGCTAGGAATCAACATATCATGAGGTCCATCCCTCCGTGCATATCCAAATTGCCTCAAAGCTAGGCAAGGGTTGTAGGTGATACCCCCTCTAATTCCAAGTAAAGGAACATTAGGAAATTCTCCGCAACGATCGACGATGATGACATTTTCTCTGGACCGAGAGCACCAATGCACATCAGAATGAGTAAGAGTCATCAATCGTTGGGACCACCTTATACCTTGGTCATTCTTCAAGACAGATTGTGGAAGGTGCGAAATAAACCACCTTGCGAGGATAGGAGTACAGCACATGAGAACACCCCTCTTTCTCATTGTTCGTGTGTGAAATGAGTGAAGGATGTCCCCAAGCAATGTTGGTATTGGATTTCTGGACAAGAAGATTTTGACGGCGTTGACATCTACCAATTGGTCAGGATTTGGGAACAAGACCAACCCGTAGATAAGGAGTGCCACAATCTCTTCAAAGGCTTGTAGGTTCAATGAGTTCCAACATTCTTGTGCCTTCTCAAACAAGAATTTTGCTAAGAATCCTTTGACGCCGCTTCTGGTTTCCCAATGCCCCTTGATTTCAGATGGTTGTAGATGTAGTGCTCGAGCAACATCTTCAGGCTTTGGTTCCTTCTTCGTACCGTTGAAGGGTGGTTGATTAAGGATAGGGATTCTTAGGAGTTGAGAAAATTCCTCCAAAGTGGGAACCAACTGATAATCAGGGAAAGTGAAGCAGTGGTGAAGAGGGTCAAAGAACTGGAATAGCACTTTCATCATGTCTTCTTCAATGTTGGTGTTGACTAGGCTGAGCAGTCTACCATGTCTTTCACTGAAGGATGAACTTTCTGGAATTCTTGAGGCGATCTCCTTGAGTTAAGGAGAGATTCTCACGAGGTTGACTTGAATGGTATTTCTGCGAGGGATTTCCATGTCCTACAAAACAAGAACAAAGAGAAGATCCAAAACCCTCGAAATGGTTAGTGAATGCATATGATGTTTTATGATGTTTATGATGTATGCACAAAACATATGTACAAGCAAATCACACCAAACCCTAATTTCAGGCTTGCATGGGGTTTCATAGGTAAGTACCCTCTTGAGTGTAGTTGGCTTAAAAACCTGTCCTATAAATAGTAACCGGGTTCTAAGGAGCTCAATATCATTGGATTGTTTTCATTGTTCATTGTTTTGGTTTAGCCACTTAACTAGCGACCAAAATATTCCAAGAAAACAACCCTCAATGAGTGTAGTATCGAGTATCTACCAACTTCGGACTGCACCAAAGCCGGTCATCTCACTACCCCTAATGAAAGGCCAAGATGGTCAAGTAAGGTTCTAGGTCATTAGTGCTTAGTGACATCACTCAGCGGCCTCGTACTCTCCTTGATTGAACTCAAGGGTTACCGGTACTCACAAATATGTCGCACTAATATAGCTATTGCTTCGACCGTGTCGGTATACCCCGCACAGTTTCCACAACGTATTGCTATCTATGAATGTTTCCCAAAATCCGGGTGGAGGATTGTAAACCCAAACAAAAGAGCCAAAGTATAAAGCAAGCAAATCAAACAATTAGTCATGCAAGAGGGTGATCTAAACCCTAAGGTTACTCCACTTTAAAATTGTCCCCAGCAGAGTCGCCAGTTCTGTGATACGGTGGGAGAACTGACTATGGTTTTGCGTTTGTTTTCGCAAATGTTTCGGTTGAGCAAGAGTCGCCACCGACTTTTTATTTTATCCTAAGGAAAGGTTTAAAAAGCACAGCAAAAAACCTTTGAGATTTTTCTTGGGTTCGGGGAGTAGATTATAGAAGGGGAAGGTATTAGCACCCCTTCTATCCATGGTTATCCATGGGCTCTTAGGTACTTGCTTAGATCAATCTTGCCTTGGTTTTCAATTGTTTGAAATGGTGCTTTGTGTGTGGTTTTGAAAAGTTTTTGAAAAAGATGCCTTGTATAGGCTACCCTTGTATCAATTCTTTACTCGAATGTTTTACAAAAGGTGTTTGTCTTTTTGAAAAGATGCTTCAAGGTTTTTTGAAAGTTTGTTTGAAAGTGTTTGTGAAGTGGGTTTTGAAATTAGGCAAGTGTTTTCTTGGAAAGTTGACAAGTACTTAAGAGCTTATCTACCCTAAAGTTTTCTCAAAGATTTTTGTTTATGTTTTAAACCTTTTGACAATTTTGTTCCATCATTGCATTTGGTGGACAATCTTGTCTTAGGAGATTAAAGGGACGGGCGCGGGTCATCGTTTAGACCATAATTGCAATAGTGTTAAAATGTCTTTGGGCAATTTTTTCTTTAAAAGGGACTTGATCATTTTAGGCAACATTTTGAGGGACTATGATCATTTGATTGTTTTTGTTTTACCCAAAGAAGTTCAACATGCAATATGGCCCAATTATTTTGAAGGCAACAAAGTGGAATACCCTAGGGGTGCAAGTATGAGATGTGTTATTTATTTTCATGCTCATTTATCTTGTATTAGGTCCAACTATTTTGTTCGTTTTTTATTCGCATACAAAACCCTAATTCTAGCATAGTATGTTTAGAAAGCATTAAAAGTGCGAAATTTAAATTTCTACGCTATTACATCACAATAATATGGGGAGGGGGGTACAATGTTTCAAATGGGGGTTATTTGGGCAAGAATTTAAATCTAAGCTATTACATCATTTGCTTTGAATATTTACAAGGTAATTTAATTGCATAATTAAATAGAAATGAGATAAATATGCAAAATGCAAAAAAAAAGTTTTTATATGTATGAGAAAAATTTTGTTTATGTAAAATAAAAATAAGAAAATAAAAAGGTATTATTTTTTGGAGTATTTTCATATTTAGGGCAAAAACCCTAATTTTAATCAAAATGTATATTAATTAATTAATTCACATAATATTTATTATTTACATACAAAAATAAAATAAAATATGGTATATTTGTAAAAAGGCATTTTTTAGTATTAAATATTAAAAAATAAAATATGTACATTATTTGATATTTTATTCTAAGTATATTAATAAATATGTATTTATATTTACATTATTTTAAATATGTATTATGGATAAATAATAATAATATTTAATATTTTTAGAAAATAGCATTTTTTTATATAAAATATTTTCAGAGGGTAATATAAAATAAAAATGAAAAATGAAAATGTATTTACACTATTTTTTCTATTTATTCTAAATAATAATATATATTCATTTATGTATAAATCAAAAGAAAATCAAATAAATACCAAATAAAATCAAAAAATGATGAGAAAAATATTTTCAAAATTTTAATATGCTGAGAAAAAATAAATGAATCAAACAAAAAAAGAAAATGTCAAAAATCATTAAAAATAAAGCAAATGGGCTTGGGGGGTATGAACATGGAAATAGGGTGTGAAAAGAAAATAGTTCCAGGCCCAGCCCAGACCACTTCTTCTTCAACCTCTGTACAACAAAACGCGCGCCTGCAAGCTTCGTTTGAAATCCTGATTCTTTGATTTTTTTGAACAAACTTCCAACACAAAAGATGTTAAGCATGAAACCACGATTCCAAAAATGTAAAGAACATCTCCTAACTCTCCAAAATGAGAGAGAATTTTAGTGATCCCAAATCTTAACCTAAGTTTTCTGTCATTTTCAAACTCTAAATTCTCTCTACTCAGGCAAAAGAAATGAAAAGTAAAGACATGGACATGTTCAGTGGCATGAGTATGACATTATTTCTTCACAAACTTAAGACTAATGATGCATAATAAGAGAGATACGAATTCAAACTTTTACCTATTCAGTTGAACTTCTATCTGGAGATGTAGGAACTTTCAGTGCAAGGTGGTGATTGGAAAAGCTTCCTTGAGGTTCAGGGATGCTATTCCAATGCTTACTTTGTCTTGAAAGCTTCTGAATCAAGCTATAGAATTTAACCTGCAAGTCAAAAATGAGAAAATGGTGGAAGTGGTTAGAGCAATTACAGATCGTGCCTTAGCTTCTGGATAGCTTGCATAGGTTGTATGGTAGGTAGAGGAACAAGTTTGGGCCAGAAAGCTTGGAGGGATTGAGAGATGGCACTCAATCTGCAGGGGTTGCTCTGTTTGAGCAGTTTGATGGTGTTTCTGAGATGGAGGGTGTTTGAGAGGTGCCAAGGTCGTGTGTTAGCCTGGTTGGGATATGCTGAGTATGTTTGATAAGTTTGTTCTTGTGTCTCTATGCTGATATCAGAGTTGTCATGAGTTATGGGACTTTTCTTCACACTTAAGCAACAAAATGCAACTTGTGATCCTAGGCATGTAGAGGGCCCCTAATGTGCTGCATAATCCCTCCTTGATCAGTGTGTTATGTTCATAAACTTGTGTCATTCAGATTTGCAATGTACTTGTTGGATTTCAAAATTGACATAAAGCTACCTTTTACCAAAATGGTTAATTTGCTTTATCTAGTTTGGGATTAAACTTTTATACAATGTTCAAACTCATAGAACAACACCTTAACACAATGAATATGCATTAAATTATTGAGTGCAACTTGGTTTAAGGACCTGTAATCTAGCCTAAAGCATGCTGAGTTCAAATTTGCAAAGTTATGGACATGGAACTTGGTCATGAACAAAGTGGTTTTTTGCTATATTATGAAATTCGATTCTCTCTAACCATGAGGTTGTTTGAGAAGTTCTTGGACATTTTGGAAAGCTTGGAATGTGTACTATAATCCATCTTTAAAATGAAATTTGAAATTCCAAGTGGAAGTGTATGGAAAATGGCCTTGAAGTGGGGTAGAAAACCTTGTCAAGATAGGTTAAAATTTCACTAAGTTAAAAATGGTTTAGTGCCCTTATTCAAAAAATTGTAACTTGAGATACAAGCTTCAAATGAGAAAACTTTGTGAATCAAAGTTGTAGATTATGCAACAAGCTAAAACTTTCATGTTTTGACTTTTGTTTGAATCCAAATGGATCTTGGTGAAAAAGTGGGGCAAAGTTGGGAAAAAATTAGGGTTTTTCATAACTTAGAAAAATTCTAAGTTATGAAAAATTCAAATTTCTAACCCTAATTTGCATTTTGTGATTTCTTGGTGAACAAGTTTCATGATTTGGCATGTTTTGATGAAAAATGAATCTTGACTCTTGATTTTGACTAAAAAGTCAAAGTTTGACTTTTCAGTATACAGTCAAAATTGATCAATTGACTGGGAAATTCAACTGTCAATCTTGTGTACTTGGGATCTTTTGAGCTTGTTGATCATGTCAAGATAATTCCATGGGGTCCTTGAGTCCATGTGTGAGATTGGTTTGCCATTGGCTAGGTCAAACAGTCAAAAATTACCTTTGTACAGTCAAAACCCTAAAAATGACCATTTTGCCCTTTTGGTGATCTGATCAAATTTCTTGTGGAATTGTGATCCAAACTTGATCAAATGGTTCATGTGAGTCCAATATGTTGATGTGGGTCAATTTTCATGAGGTTTGACTGTCAATTGGCCACAGTTGACTTTTTCCCCAATACAGTTGATTTTTAGGTCAACTGTCCAATTGACTGGGCAAAACTTGGAATCAGGACTTGAAACTTGATATGGGTAAACTTGGGAGTCCAATATGAGGCATGAAAGTCATCTTAGGCATTCTAGGTCAAAATATCTTTGTGCAAACACAAACCCTAATTTTGAGCCCACAGTGCAAGGATAGGTCTTGAGCAGATGAAACCCTAACTGGATCTTGAGCTTCAAAGGCTTTGTGATGAGAAATCAATGAGAAATGGGAGGGCAAATTTTGGGGTACAACAAGAACCTTTACTTGACCAACTTGGCCATTAGGATGTAGTGAGATGACCGGTTTTGGTGCAGTCCGAAGTTGGTTGATACTCGATACTACACTCATTGAGATTTGACTCCCGAGCTTTGTTTGGTGGCAAGTCAGTTGTTAATCGGAATGAAGTTTGTTGGAAAGATCAGTGATTTTGAGACCTCTTAGAACCCGGTTACTATTACTAGGACAGGTTGAGCCAACTAAACTTCAAGAGGGTACTTACCTACAAACTCCATGCAAGCCTAAACCTAAGGACTTGTCTGCTTTATGTGAATATGATTATTTGTACTTGCTTACTTTGCATACTTGCACATACACATCATAACATCATACCATAGTGTAATACGGTGGGAGAACTGACTATGGTTTTGCGTTTGTTTTCGCAAATGTTTCGGTTGAGCAAGAGTCGCCACCGACTTTTTATTTTATCCTAAGGAAAGGTTTAAAAAGCACAGCAAAAACCTTTGAGATTTTTCTTGGGTTCGGGGAGTAGATTATAGAAAGGGAAGGTATTAGCATCCTTTCTATCCATGGTTATCCATGGGCTCTTAGGTACTTGCTTAGATCAACTTGCCTTGGTTTTCAATTGTTTGAAATGGTGCTTGGTGTGTGGTTTTGAAAATGCTTTGAAAAAAGATGCCTTGTATAGGCTACCCTTGTAACAATTCTTTACTCGAATGTTTTACAAAAGGTGTTTTGTCTTTTGAAAAGATGTTCCAAGGTTTTTGAAAGTTTGTTTTGAAAGTGTTTGTGAAGTATGGTTTGAAAATAGGCAAGTGTTTTGTTTTGCAAGTTGACAAGTACCTAAGAGCTATCTACCCTAAAGTTTTCAAAGATTTTTGTTATGTTTTAACCCTTTTGACAATTTTGTTCCACCATTGCATTTGGTGGACAATCTTGTATTAGGAGGTGAAAGGGACAGGCGCGGGTCATCTTTTAGACCATAATTGCAATAGTGCTAAGTATCTTTGGGCAATTTCTCTTTGAAAGGGACTTGATCATTTTAGGCAATTTTTCGAAAGCGTCATCGAGGGACTATGATCATTTGATTGTTTGTTTTATCCAAAGAAACCTAACATGCAATATGGCCCATTTATTTGAAGGCAACAAAGTGGAATACCCTAGGGGTGCAAGTGTGATATGTGTTGTCCATTTTCATGCTTGATTGTCTTGAAATTAGGTCAAACTATTTTGTTCTTTTTATTTGCATACAAACCCTAATTCTAGCATGACATATTTAAAAAGCGTTTAAAGTGCGAAAAGTAAAATTCCTACACTATTACAACACAATATGGGAAGGGGGGTACAAATGTTCAAATGGGGGGATATTTAGACAAGAAATTTAAACCTAGCTATTACATCAATTTTGGAATATTTACAAGATAATTGATTGCATGAATTAAATGGAAAATAAAATAAAGATACAAAATGCAAAAAGGGTTTTTATATGTGTGAAAAAAAATATTATTTATGTCAAATAAATAAAATAAAATAAGTATTATTTTTGGAGATTTTGTATTTTAAGGGTAAAACCCTAATTTTTATTAAGTAATATATATATTTTTTAATTTATACAAGTATTTGTTTATTATGTACAAAAATAAAATAAAATGAAGTATATTTATAAAAAGTATTTTTTTGATGTCAAATATTAATAAAAATAAAAAATATAGGTATTTTTGTATTTTAACCTAAATATACTAATAAATATATATATATATATATATATATGTATGTATTAATTTCTAAATATGTATTATATATAAAAAATAATAATATTTAATATTTATAAAAAAAAGTATATTTTGCATAAAATATTTTCAAAAAAGGGAAATGTAATAAAAAATCAGAAAATAAAGTATATTTGCATTATTTTTCCTATCTATTCTAAATAATATATATATATATATATATATATATATATATATATATATATATATATATATATATATATATATATATATATATATATATATATATATATATATATATATATATATATATATATATATATATATATATATATATATATATATATATATATATATATATATATATATATATATATATATATATATATATATATATATATATATATATATATATATATTTAGGTACAAATGTTCATATAAACAAATAAATGCCTAAAAATAGAAAAATGGTGTAAAAAATGTTTTTTATGTTTTCAATATTATTAGAAAAAATAAATAAACCAAAATGAAAAAAGAAAAATTAAAAAAAAATCAATGAAACACACAAATTGGGCTCAGGGGGTGTGAAATCAGAAATATGGTGTGGAAAGAAAATCAGAAGCAAGCCCAGCCCATGAAGCTTCTTCTTCAACCTCTGAACAAAAATGTTCAAAAAACGCGCGTCTGTACTTCCAATTCAAACACCTGGATTCTTTGATCTTTTGCACAAACTTCCAACATAAGAAATGTTAAGCGTTGAATCACGATTCTAAATATATAAAAAACTCATCCTAACTCTCAGAAATGAGAGAGAATTTTGACATTCCCAAATCCTGACCTAAGTTTTCTTCCATATTCAAACCTTAAATTCTCACAGCTCAAGCAAAATAAATGAAAAGTAAAAGCATGTACAGATTCAGGGGCATGAGTAGAACACTTCTTATTCACAAACTTAGAGCTAATGATGCCTAGACTAAGAGTTAAAAGTTCAAGAAAATACCTGTGCAGTTGAAGTTCTATCTGGCAATGGGGAAGCTTTCAGAGTAAGAGGATGATCTGTACAGCTTGCCTGAAGTGTGGTGATGCTATTCCAATGCTTACTTTGCTTTGAGACACCTTGAACCGAGCTATGGACCTCCAACTGTAAAACAAGAAAGTGAAAATGGTGGAACTGGTTAGAGGAATTACAGGTCGTGTTTTAGGTTTTGGTTAGCTTGCATTGATGCTAGGGAATATGTTTGATGAGCTTTGGGCAAGAAATCATGCAAGGGATGAGAGTTGGCACTCAAACTGCAGTGAGAACTCTGTTTGAGCAGTTTGATGGTGGTTCTGAGTTTGTGGAGGTATTGGAGGTATTGGAGTCGTGTGCTAGCTTAGTTAGGATGATTAGAAAGTGTACACAATATTTGCTTAAGTGTTCTAATGTTGAGATTAAAGTTATGTTATGTTATGCCACTTTTCTTCACACTTAAGCAAGCAAAGCCAAGTTGATGTTCTAGGCAAGTAGAGGCCCCCTAAACATGCTGCTAACCTTGTCTTGATCAGAGTGTTTTGCTTATAATCTTGTGCCAATTGGATTTGATCTGTACCTCTTGGATTTGCATTATGACATAAAGCTTGCTTTTGCAAAAATGGCCATTTCACTTTTTCCATTTATGGCCTAATCCAACATGCAATGCTAAAACTCATGAAACAAGACCTTAGCACAATGAACATGCATTAAATTATTGAGTGTTGGATGGTTTAAGGGCCTGTAATGTTGCACAAACCAAGCTGACTTGAAAATGGCATAAGTTATGAACATGTACATGACCAATTCAAAAGTGAGTTTTTGCCATATTGCAAAATTCGATTCTCTCAAGTCATGAGGTTGTTTGATGAGTTCTTGGACATTTTGGAAAGCTTGGAATGTGTACTACAATCCATATTTGAAATGCAAATTGAAATTCCAAGTGGAAGTGTATGGAAAATGGCCTTGAAGTTAGGTAGAAAACCTTGCCAAAATAGGTTAAAATTTCACTAAGTTAAGAATGGTTTAGTACCCTTATTCAAAAAATTGTAACTTGAGATACAAGCCTCATTTGGGAAAACTTTGTGAATCAAAGTTGTAGAGTATGAAACAAGCTACAACTTTCATGTTTTGACTTTTGTTTGAATCCAAATGAATCTTGGTGAGAAAGTGGGGCAAAGTTGGGAAAAAATTAGGGTTTTTCATAACTTAGAAAAATTCTAAGTTATGGAAAATTCTCATTTCTAACCCTAATTTGCATTTTTTGATTTCTTGGTGAACAAGTTTCATGATTTGGCATGTTTTGATGAAAAATGAATCTTGACCCTTGATTTTGACCAAAAAGTCAAAGTTTGACTTTTCAGTATACAGTCAAAATTGATCAATTGACTGGGAAATTCAACTGTCAATTTTGTGCATTTGGGATCTTTTGAGTTTGTTGAGCATGTCAAGATAATTTCAAGGGGTCCTTGAGTCCATATGTGAGCTTGGTTTGCCATTGGCTAGGTCAAACAGTCAAAAATTGCCTTTGTGCAGTCAAAACCCTAAAAATGACCATTTTGCCCTTTTGATGATCTGATCAAATTTCTTGTGGAATTGTGATCCAAACCTGACCAAATGGTTCATATGAGTTCATAATGTTGATGTGGGTCAATTTTCATGAGATTTGACTTCCAATTGGCCACAGTTGACTTTTTCCCCAATACAGCTGATTTCTAGATCAACTGTCCAATTGACTGGGCAAAACTTGGAATAAAGACTTGAAACTTGATATGGATAAACTTAGGAGTACAATATGAAGCAAGAAAGTCATCTTAGTCATTTTAGGTCAAAACATCTTTTTGCAAACACAAACCCTAATTTGGGTCAACAGTGCAAGGAGAAGTCTTGAGCAGATGAAACCCTAACTGGATCTTGATCTTCAAGGGCTTTGTGGTGAGAAATCAATGAGAAATGGGAGGGAAAATTTTGGGGTACAACAGTTGCCCCTGTTCAATCTTCTTGAATCCGAAGAGTTAGATTGGTCAGTTTGCCTTTCGTGACTCGAGGGTAAAAGGAGATTGGACACTAGAGTGCCCGGAAATTTGCACTCGTCAAAGCAATGGATGCGGGAATGGGCTTAGAGATGCCATTTGGAGATGGGCTTAATGATGCCATCGGGAAGAGTGACATAAACTTGTCGGGGATGGGCTTAAAGATGCCATCTGGAATGAGTATCAGGAAGGTGTCCATGCTTTGGACCATCTCTGAACTGGGGGTCTGAATAAGCAATAGATTGACATCCGTTGTTGGGAGGAATCCGTAAACTGTTTTCAAAAGTTATATCTGAACAAGTTGATAGATTAACATCCGTTGTTGGGAAGAATCCATAAACTGTTTTCAGAGGTCTTGAGAAGAAACTGAACAAGCGATAGGTTAACATCCGTTACTTGGAGAACCCGTAAACTGTTTTCAGAAGTTGAGAAGAATCTGAACAAGCGATAGGTTAACATCCGTTACTTGGAGGACCCGTGAACTGTTTTCAGAAATCTTGAAGTTGAATAAGCAATAGAGCGGCATCCGTTGTTGGGAAGCGTCCGTAAACTCTTTTCAAAGATTGCATCTGAACAAGTGATAGATTAACATCCGTTGTTGGGAAGAATCCATAAACTATTTTCAGAAGTCTTGAGAAGAAACTGAACAAGCGATAGGTTAACATCCGTTACTTGGAGAACCCGTGAACTGTTTTCAGTAATCTTGAATTTGGAAGAAGAACTGGTGTAGGGTTCCCTGATGATGAGCTCGTGTAAAACTGCATCTGGATAAATCTGGAATAAGCATTAGAATGTTGCCGTGTCTGGGTCACATCCGAACTATTCCTGGAAAGAAACTCGGAGGATAGTGATTCTAGTCTTTTGGCTGATCTTACCTGAAAAGGTAAAGAGTTAGTTATATGCAATGTCATGATGCATGACGCAATGTATGTTATATGATATGAGTGTAAATGAATGCGCATGTAAGCTGGAGAGCTGTCTTGCAAAGGATAGATGAATCCGAGACGGCTGAAGATGACAGTATCTTGACTGCTGCCGGGAAGAATAATTCCTGGTCGTTGCTGGAAAAAAAGTAGCTTGGGTTGTATACCAATCTTCTGGGGAATTCCGGATGACTTCTACTGGGGAGTTCCAAGCTAATAGACTCATGCTGGGGATGTAAGACCGAGAATCTTCAGTTTGGTGGGAAGTATCTCTGGCGTCTTCACTGGGGAACTCAAGATTTGCCCTCCTCAAAACTCTGTGGGGAGGAGGTTCATTAGTCTGGTTTCGCTGGGGATTGATAATTTGAAGTTTTAGCTCGGCTGGGGATACTGAAACTTAAATTCTGAGGGGAACTGAGTTCTGGAGGATTCTCCGGCTGGGGATAACAAAGATAAACTCCTCTGGGGATTGGAAGAATTCTGGCGAGTGCGATCTTCTGTGGCAATAAGCTGAGGATAACCCAGTTATAAGCCCTTGTGAGGAAAAACTTTGAATAAAACTCGGGAGAGACGTCTGTACTCTGCAGGGGATAAGCTTCCAGAATCTACTGGGGATAAGCTTCAGAGTTTGCTGGGGATATGGATTCCAAATCTCCGGGGGTTTCCTTTGAAGGGTATCACGACATCCAACTGCACCTTTGACCTATCAGTAATCCTCTTTCTTGTAAGGGAATGATTATGTTCAAATGCATATGCCTGTTTAACAAAACATTGGACGTTTCTCAAAACAAATAGTGCAAGAGAAAAGAAAAGGAAATGACACAAATTTTTGGGAAAAGTATTTGTATTGACTTTTTATGAGTATATTTGTACAAAGGAGACAACCATCCTAGTAAGAGGATTTTGTCGTAAATATTGAAAGATTTATACAAAATAAAGATGGCTATGTGAAATAATTCCATGGGATTCCATTCCGCTATAGCTTTCACAACTCTGAATATCTGTCCATTCAATGCTTCGTTTGCCGATGACTGGATTGATCAGAAGCCTGAAACTGGTTGATGAAGAGATTGTCTTTGAAGTGATCCGACGAGACATAGTCATACGCTTTAATTCCCTAACTTTTGCCTGAATCGCCCTTTCGGGTTTTCGATCCACCGGGAAACCCCTTTTTGCCCAAGCCGCCCTTTCGGGTTTTCGACTTGCCGAGTGTACAGATTTTTATCCCTAAGGGTGCATGTGTGTAAAGTGTGTTTTATTGCATGCATTTAGTCTTTGATTAGAGGTTGTCTACTTGTTGGTTTTATCTTGCCATACACACCTAGTTACTAGCATTTGTACAAAAGTAATAAAAAGTGCAAAAAATAAATCCTACACTACTACAACCATATTGAAGTGCATAGAAATGTAAAGGAAAAAATAAGATAAAAAAGAAGTAAAAAAGAGATCCTTCGATTCATGCAGGAGCACCCTTCGATTTGCATTATGCTGGCCTCCTTCGATTGGGACTAGCACCAGTGAGGTCCTGGCCTTCGATTGGCCTGGAAGTCAGTGTATGGCGAAGCCTTCTGGTTCTGCCTTGTTGTCTTCTTCGACTGGAGGTAGAAAGCAGTGAGGGAATACCTTTCGACTGAGCCTGGAATCAGTAAAGGCATGTTTATCGTCCTGGTTGTCTCTTTCGTTTGACCTGGAGAAAGAGGGTAGAAGCCAGAAGCTTCATTTCCTATTTCCCATTTCCTGTTTTCTTTCATTTAAAGCATTAAATGGCAACATGGCCTGAGGCCATGCTAGTATTTGTCTTGTAAACAGTTTAACAGTTAAAGCAAGTTCAGGTAAACAGAAAGCAAAACGAAAGGGTTAGCTCTGAAAAATATGTTAAAAGGGTGGAAACGAAAGGAACAATGGTATGTACATGTTTCAAACGAAAGGGAAAATTACTATGCCATGAAACGAAAAGTTCAAAGGTTAGAATAACTTACCTTGCTTCAGGCCTTCAATGGATGTGGGATTCGAACTTGAACTTCTACCTGGACATTTCTGGAATTCAAAGAGTAGTCACAGGGGGTTTGCTTTTGGTTCGAAGAGTTGTCACACAAGGTTGTCTTTGAGTTTGAACAAACTTCTATGTGTGGGATGTTCTTCAGAATCGAAAGAGGTGAGTGTTTGGGATTCTGGGTTTTTTGATTTCTCAAGTGTTTATGAACTTGAGAAGTTTTATTGTGTTTGATAAAATTTGGGGGATTCGTTCCTCCGGTCCCAAAGATCCTCTCCTAACTTTGTAAATGTTCCTCTATTTATAGAGAAAGAATGGACATGTTGTCCAAATCCAGCCTTGCAAATAAATGATAAAATAATGTAACGTGAAAGTACATGTGGGGAGGCCTCTTGGCAGTTGGGGTGCAGAAGATGTGACTTATGCTTCTGGCCTTGCTTGTGCTCAAACCAAAATCAGGTTGAAAGCTGATTTTGTGACTAAAGTACTCTCTATGAAAAGAAAGAGTATGTAGCCTTTAACCAACAATAGTAGTATCTAAAAGACAAAGTTTAAAACCCTTGTACAAGCTTCTGACTATGTAAAGATTTGGACGCAACATAGCCTGGAAAACGAGATTTGGTCTTGTGTCGAATGCAAGAGTGAGATCGAAGCACACCTGTTCGAAGGAAGCCTTTGCCTCAGTCGAAGCTTGTGGTCGAAACAAACTTACTCGAAGGAAGCTAATGCCCAGTCGAAGCTTGGATCAAAGCAAACATATTGCCCAATCGAAAGCTCGTGTTCGAAGGAAGCATGTTGCCCAAACAAACATAAAGGGAGTCATTGCCTTGTGTCTTTTTAGCATGAGGGAAGTTCCTGGCTTCTGAATTGAAGGGCGCTTTTTCAAGGGAAGCAAGAACTTAGTCACATCTTGTATGAAGATACTTCTTGGATCAAATGAAGCTTGTATGAAGCAAAGTATGCAAGAGGCCCTTGGTGCAAGTGGATTTGAAGGATGCATAGAGATGGTTACTTTGTCCCATCGAAACTTGTCCAAACGAAGCAAGCATGCAGGCAACAAACTTGTCCAGTTGAAGTAGGCTTGGCGGGCAGCACGCTTGGTGAATCGAAAAGGTTTCCATATAGGGGGCATTTGTGGCCAACATGTCATGGCCTTTGATTGCAACCATGTAGGCAGCACACTTGTCCATTCAAAAGGTTGAATCGAAGGAGGTTTTCAAATCCAAACGAAGGATGTACCTAAACTGGCATTCGAAGGAGGCTTTAAGTTCAAAATGAAGGATGTAATCCAAGTTGCATTCGAAGGAGGCCAAGAGTCAATCGAAGGATGTAGAATCGAAGGAGACCTGTTTTCCTCCAAATTTGTCAAAATGTTATTTTTATCTGTTTTCTCCCTTTTTGACAGTTTCCTTTTAATTTTGGTACTGGAAAATTCCAAAGTACTTGTGCAAGCTTGAACCTTGAGAATCCTTGTGAGAAAGGCCTTGAGAATTGATAGGGCAAATTTTGGGGTACAACAGCTGCCCCTGTTCAAACTTCTTACACCTGAAGAGTTAGATTGGTAATTCTACCATTCGTGACTTGAAGGTGGAAGATGATTGAACACTAGAGTGCCCAGAAAATTTGCACTCGAAGATGTGTTAGTTGATTATGTATGGAATGGGCTTAAAGATGCCATTTGGAGAGATGATGGATAGTTGTTGGAGATGGGCTTAAAGATGCCATCCAGAAATGATTGTTGGACTGTATTTGAATGAGTGACAGAATTACATCCGAATCTGGATCGTATCTGGACTGTATTTGAAGGTCTCTGATTGCCAGAGAAGGTCTTTTTTGATAATGATGTGTGATGAAGGAATCTGAGACGATTGTTACTCCAAACAGATGATGAAGGAATCTTGGACGATTACTACCTCAGCAGGATGATGAAGGAATCTTGGACGATTACTACCTCAGCAGGATGATGAATGAATCTTGGACGATTACTACCTCAGCAGGATGATGAAGGAATCTTGGATGACTACTACAACAGCAGGATGATGAAGGAATCTTAGATGACTACTACCTCAGCAGGATGATGAAGAAATCTTGGATGACTACTACCTCAGCAACATGATGAAGGAATCTTGGATGACTACTACCTCAACAAGATGATGAAGGAATCTTGGATGACTTCTACCTCAGCATGATGATGAAGGAATCTTGGATGACTACTACCTCAGCAGGATGGTGAAGGAATCTTGGATGACTTCTACCTCAGCAGGATGATGAAGGAATCTTGGACGATTACTACCTCAGTAGGATGATGAAGGAATCTTGGATGACTACTACCTCAGCAGGATGATGAAGGAATCTTGGATGACTACTACCTCAGCATCATGATGAAGGAATCTTGGATGACTACTACCTCAGCAGGATGATGAAGGAATCTTGGATGACTTCTACCTCAGCATGATGATGAAGGAATCTTGGATGACTACTACCTCAGCAGGATGGTGAAGGAATCTTGGATGACTTCTACCTCAGCAGGATGGTGAAGGAATCTTGGATGATTACTACCTCAGCAGGATGATGAAGGAATCTTGGATGACTACTACCTCAGCAGGATGATGAAGGAATCTTGGATGACTACTACCTCAGCAGGATGATGAAGGAATCTTGGATGACTTCTACCTCAGCAGGATGATGAAGGAATCTTGGATGACTTCTACCTCAGCATGATGATGAAGGAATCTTGGATGACTACTACCTCATCAGGATGGTGAAGGAATCTTGATGACTGCTACTCCAAAAGGTAATGACTTTTATCTGTCGATCGATCTTTCCTGAAAAGGTAAAGAGTTAGTTGTATGCAATGTCATGATGTATGCATTGTGTAAGCAAGTGTATATACAGACAATCATATTCACACAAAGCAAACAAGTCCTTAGGTTTAGGCTTGCATGGGGTTTGTAGGTAAGTACCCTCTTGAAGTTAGTTGGCTCAACCTGTCCTAAAATAGAAACTGGGTTCTAAGGAGCTCAATATCACTGGATTATTTTCTATGTTCATTGTTTTGGTTTAGCCACTTAACTGGCGACCAAAATATTCCAAGAAAACAATCCTCAATGAGTGTAGTGTCGAGTATCTACCAACTTCGGACTGCACCAAAGTCGGTCACCTCACTACCCCTAAAAAGGCCAAGATGGTCAAGTAAGGTTCTAAGAGTTCGTTAGTGCTTCATGACATCACTCAGCGGCTCCGTATTCTCTTTTATTAACTCAAAGGCTACTGGTACCCACAAATATGTCACACTAACGTAGCTACTGCTTCAACCATGTCGGTATACCCCGCACAGTTCCCTCACAGTTTATTGCTACTTACCTAAAAGGTGCCCCCAAATCCGGGTGTAGGATTTAAAACAAACCCAAACAAGGAACCCAAAAAAGTAAAGCAATCAAAGCAATCAAGGTAAGCATGTAAAGGTGATCTAAAACCCTAAGGTAACCCCACTTTTAGAATATTCCCCAGCAGAGTCGCCAGTTTTGTGATACGGTGGGAGAATTGACTAGTGATTTGCGTTTGTGTTTGCACTTGTTCGGTTTAGCAAGAGTCGCCACCGACTTTTTATTTTATCCTAAGGAAAGGTCAAAAAGCACAGGAAAGACCTTTGAGATGTTTTCGTGGGTTCGGGGGGGCAGATTATGAAAAGGGAAGGTGCTAGCACCCTTTTAATCCATGGTTTTCCATGGGCTCTTAGTTACTTGTTTTAGATCACTTGCCTTTACTTTTCAATTGCTTGAAATGGTGTTTTGTGTGTGGTTTTGAAAATGTTTTGAAAAAGATGCCTTGTCTAAGCAACCTTTGTAATGATTCTTGTTTGAATATATACAAAGGTGTGTGTCTTTTTGAAAAGATAATTCAATGTTTTTGAAAGTTGTTTTGAAATTGTTTTTGAAGTTGTGTTTTGGAGTGTGTTTTGAAAAATGGCAAGGATGTTTTGTAAGTTTGATCAAGTAACTAAGAGCTATATACCCTATTCTACTCAAAAGATCTTTCTTATGTTTTTAACCCTTTTAACAGTGTTGTTTTACCATTGTATTTGGTGAACAACCTTGTGTTAGGATGTTAAGCGGGACAGGCACGGGTTATCGTATACAATCATTGAAGGCAACTTGTGAGACACTCTAGCAATTTTTTAAGGGACGAGATCATTTTATCGAAGGCAACATCGAGGGACATCGAGGGACTACGATCTTTGTTTATCAAAGGGACATTTTCTAGAGTGTCTCATACTCGAGGGACATGATTGCATTTTCCGAGGCAACAAGCGAGATTACCCTAAGGGTGCATGTGTGCAAAGTGTGTTTTATTGCATGCATTTAGTCTTTGATTAGAGGTTGTCTACTTGTTGGTTTTATCTTGCCATACACACCTAGTTACTAGCATTTGTACAAAAGTAATAAAAAGTGAAAAAAATAAATCCTACACTATTACAACCATATTGAAGTGCATAGAAATGTAAAGGAAAAAATAAGATAAAAAGAAGTAAAAAAGAGATCCTTCGATTCATGCAGGAGCACCCTTCGATTTGCATTCTGCTGGCCTCCTTCGATTGGGACTAGCACCAGTGAGGTCCTGGCCTTCGATTGGCCTGGAAGTCAGTGTATGGCGAAGCCTTCTGGTTCTACCTTGTTGTCTTCTTCGACTGGAGGTAGAAAGCAGTGAGGGAATGCCTTTCGACTGAGCCTGGAATCAGTGAAGGCATGTTTATCGTCTTGGTTGTCTCTTTCGTTTGACCTGGAGAAAGAGGGTAGAAGCCAGAAGCTTCGTTTCCTATTTCCTGTTTCCTGTTTTCTTTCATTTAAAGCATTAAATGGCAACATGGCCTGAGGCCATGCTAATATTTGTCTTGTAAACAGTTTAACAGTTAAAGGAAGTTCAAGTAAACAGAAAGCAAAACAAAAGGGTTAGCTCTGAAAAATATGTTAAAAGGGTGGAAACGAAAGGAACAATGGTATGTACATGTTTCAAACGAAAGGGAAAATTACTATGCCATGAAACGAAAAGTTCAAAGGTAAGAATAACTTACCTTGCTTCAGGCCTTCAATGGATGTGGGATTCGAACTTGAACTTCTACCTGGACGTTTCTGGAATTCAAAGAGTAGTCACAGGGGGTTTGCTTTTGGTTCAAAGAGTTGTCACACAAGGTTGTCTTTGAGTTTGAACAAACTTCTATGTGTGGGATGTTCTTCAGAATCGAAAGAGGTGAGTGTTTGGGATTCTGGGTTTTTTTATTTCTCAAGTGTTGATGAACTTGAGAAGTTTTATTGTGTTTGATAAAATTTGGGGGATTCGTTCCTCCGGTCCTAAAGATCCTCTCCTAGCTTTGTAAATGTTCCTCTATTTATAGAGAAAGAATGGACATGTTGTCCAAAGCCAGCCTTGCAAATAAATGATAAAATAATGTAACGTGAAAGTACATGTGGGGAGGCCTCTTGGTAGTTGGGGTGCAGAAGATGTGATTTATGCTTCTGGCCTTGCTTGTGCTCAGACCAAAATCAGGTTGAAAGCTGATTTTGTGACTAAAGTACTCTCTATGAAAAGAAAGAGTATGTAGCCTTTAACCAACAATAGTAGTATCTAAAAGACAAAGTTTAAAACCATTATACAAGCTTCTGACTATGTAAAGATTTGGACGCAACATAGCCTGGCAAACGAGATTTGGTCTTGTGTCGAATGCAAGAGTGAGATCGAAGCACACTTGTTCGAAGGAAGCCTTTGCCTCAGTCGAAGCTTGTGGTCGAAACAAACTTACTCGAAGGAAGCTAATGTCCATTCGAAGCTTGGATCAAAGCAAACATATTACCCAATCGAAAGCTCGTGTTCGAAGGAAGCATGTTGCCCAAACAAACATAAAGGGAGTCATTGCCTTGTGTCTTTTTAGCATGAGGGAAGTTCCTGGCTTCTGAATTGAAGGGCGCTTTTTCAAGGGAAGCAAGAACTTAGTCACATCTTGTATGAAGATACTTCTTGGATCAAACGAAGCTTGTATGAAGCAAAGTATGCAAGAGGCCCTTGGTGCAAGTGGATTTGAAGGATGCATAGAGATGGTTACTTTGTCCCATCGAAACTTGTCCAAACGAAGCAAGCATGCAGGCAACAAACTTGTCCAGTCGAAGCAGGCTTGGCAGGCAGCACGCTTGGTGAATCAAAAAGGTTTCCTTATAGAGGGCATTTGTGGCCAACATGTCATGGCCTTTGATTGCAACCATGTAGGCAGCACACTTGTCCATTCAAAAGGTTGAATCGAAGGAGGTTTTCAAATCCAAACGAAGGATGTACCTAAACTGGCATTCGAAGGAGGCTTTAAGTTCAAAATGAAGGATGTAATCCAAGTTACATTCGAAGGAGGCCAAGAGTCAATCAAAGGATGTAGAATCGAAGGAGACCTGTTTTCCTCCAAATTTGTCAAAATGTTATTTTTATCTGTTTTCTCCCTTTTTGACAGTTTCCTTTTAATTTTGGTACTGGAAAAGTACTTGTGAAAGCTTGAACCTTGAGAATCCTTGTGAGAAAGGCCTTGAGAATTGATAGGGCAAATTTTGGGGTACAACAGTGACCACTAACATTTACCCCGCGAGATCCTTGAAAACATGCATCCACATATCATGAATCATATCATGATAGGTTTCTCCCATACAGGTCTCCTTATCTTCCTACTATTTATTTCAGTAGAGATGGTCCTAGAACAGACCATCAAGAGCGTCCAGATTCAGAACGCTCAACTTCAAGAGATGTTTTTGAACCTATCCAAGGGACAAGAAGAGGTGAAGGCGCTCCTCACCAGGGGCATGATCATGGGAAATCCTGGGGATGATAGAGATGACCAGTTGGAGCGGCTACAAACTGAAATTGCAACAATGAAAGTCCAGATGATGGGACAATTGGTGGGCCAGATGGCTCTTATCCAAAACCTGGCTCAAGGACAGGAAGATATGAGAGCCCTTGTCAACAGGCTTCATTAGGATAGATGCAACCAAATGGGGAAAACAACTAGAATTGGAGATCGAGTCATTGATCAGCCTCCGGTGAAGAGTGGACCTTTCCAAATTTCTTCCACGTCACGGGCCCAACAACAACCTCACCAATAATAACAAGGGAATCAGCGCAAGGAGGTCGCATCTAAGAGGCAATTTACCAGGATTGGCATGTTGCTAGATCAGGTACTACAACACTTGTTGAAGGCGGAGCTAATTACATTAAAGGCACCTCCCTGGAATCCTAACACTGCTGCTCCTAATTACCATCCCAAGGAGAGATGTGCATACCATTCTGATGGTCTTGGGCATGATACGAACAATTGTTGGGCTCTGAAGAACAGGATTCAAGACCTAATTGACGAAGGAGTTTTGGAATTTACACAAGACGATCAACTGGAAATCTTCTATCACCCCTCAAGGGCATCAACTTGAAGCAACAATCTGGGCAAGGAAATTTTCTGTTTATTTGAATTTTCAATTGTAATCTCCTTTGTTATTTAAACAATTATCTATTAATGTCAAACTTTGTTTCATTAATACATTGCATATGTTCGTCTTGAATTCATCCATTCGTTTTCACTATATTTGAACTATGCTTTATGAAATTTAACTCTTGCTAAAAGTTACAAGCCTTTAGAGGGAGGATGACGAAAACAATACCATAATCTCATACAGTATGCTTTTGAACAGACATTGCTGACGATGTACATGCGTTCTTTCAATTCCTAAACGCTGGAGTTATAAGGAGGATAATCCCTAGTCAACCCCTTTGAGCCAAAAAAGTAGAAGTTTTCTTTTTCACACAAATTGAAACCTTTAATCAAAACCCGGGGCAGGGTAGTCTCTCAGTTAATTCAAAAGCGTGTTTTGTCGTAAACTTTCACTTTGTAATACAACGAATGACATAAAAAACATTCCTATGGAATCAAAAGATGGTGATGGTTCCCTATCATATAGGCGGTGATTATCTCTCAATAAGAAAAATTCCACTAAGTCAAAACCTATGAAAGAGACTTAAGAAAAACTAGGGCATCCCGTTGACTGTAATCTCAAAAAATAAGAACGGTGTGATCGGTGGATCTGGAACTGACTGTTTAATGCTGGTTCGCGAAATGTCGCGGAAGCAAGAGTCTCCACCGTCTTTTATTTTCTCCAAATGGAAAAGGACAAAAGCACAGAAAAATTCCTTAAAGAGATTGCTCTCGGTTCGGGAGGTAGGTTATAGAAAGGGAAGGTGTTAGCACCCTTTCTATCCATGGTTATCCATGGGCTCTTAGATACTTGCTCATTTGTGTTTTCAAAAATGGTTTGTTTGCTTTTCAACTGTGGGTTTTAAAAAGTTTCTTTGAAAATTCCAGTTCGACTCTTGTATCAGTCCTCAAGAGTGTTTGAAAAGTTGCTTTCGAAAGCTTTTGAAAAGGTGTCGGTGTGAAAAGTATTTTTGATTTGTTTTGAAATTAGAGAAAGTATCTAGAGTCGTCTACCTACCCTAAGGAATTCGTCTGTGTAAATGTCCTTTAAAGTAGTGTCATCCCACCATTGAGAGGTAGGTAGCACCACCGTTGGAGGTGTTCGGGTCAATTCGAAGTTCGGGACATGGTGATCACCAGAGCAATAGGAAGATACCTTAGAAGCTACCCTCTGTTGGCTGAAGATTTTGATAATGTTATTTAGAAGCCAAATGAGTTAAAACGTTTTGATCGAAATGGAATTAAACGTCATATTTCGAAGTTGCAGAAGCAGTGTTTCGAATAAGTGTGTCAAAGCTTGGAGCTTCGAGCGGCAATTATGGGAACATATCTAAAGGAGTCTCGAAACAACAGCGAGGCTGTGTTTGGGAAGAGCGTTCGAAACGGAGAAACACCAAAGCATTTAAAATTCAAATGGAAGCGGGACTTTCAAAGTTTGAAAGTTATGTGTTGGAGCATTTGGGGACACGTGGAAAGATGAAAGAAGCATTGTCCTGCATGTTCGAAACGTGGCATAATCCTATAGCGAGACCGTTAGGGTCGAATTAGTATAAATAGAAGTCTTAGTATTAGGATTTCGTGTGTCATATCTATTATACAAAATACTCAATAACATTCAAACTACCACATGGCAAGGGAAACGAATGCAAGAGAAATGTATGTATGATAGCACCATGTATTTCTGATTTAATGAAAACCTTTTACCATTTCCAGTACTTCCCTTTATTCTTTTTGTCAAACAAAATTTACAAGTTTTCTTATTTACAGTCTTTTCACTTCGAAGTCTCTTCCTCAAAGTTTTACGTTTTATTGTTTTCTTTATATTTCGAGCACTTTATATTTCAGAAAACTGTCACATTTTCCACACCTTTACCTTCAAGTCTTGTCTTTCGATCGCATACTTTTACTTAAAATCATTTACAGATTTCTTGCATTAAACGCTTTCTTCACATTTCAAACTTCTACGTTCCAGAAACCTTTTATGTTAACCGTTTTGTAAGTCGAAACCATTTACTTCATTTTCATGCAGTTTTATATGTCTTTACAATTAGCATTACAATTAGCATTTATTTGTATAACTTAGTTTTCATACACATTTTGATTACATCTTTAGACTCTTAGAGAGAGAGATCGAAACAAGCCAAACACTTATACAATATCAACCATGAATATCTGTTTGATTGTGAGAGTAACCTTAATATCCAAGGAGTCCTAGGATCAATCTAGTCGATCTTGTGAGTTACCAGAGGAATTGAATAACAGTAAGAAAGATTATTCGATAGTTTGGAAGACTAGCGGTTGTTTACCAGAAATCACTGGAAACAAATTGGCACACCTGGTGGGACCAATAATTGGATATCAGAATTAAGGATTGTTGAGACGTAACCATTACAAAAACGTTGGAACTTGAGAAGTTTGCTGTTTTATGAACCTGAGAAGTGGTAAGATAACCAACAGCAACCAACCTTTATCTAGGAGAAAACGTTTGGACAAAATGTCTAATTCAGACAATCAACAAGGGGACCAAAGTGGCCCACATGCAACAGGCACTAACGCGTCCACTTCGAGCGGAACATCTAATGTAATCCCTTCGAACGCACAGTCTGTTGCATCTTCGACCAGTAACATAGCCACCAATGGAGTAAGTGGCATATCAACTAATAGTTCGATCTTAGGAAATACTAGAACTATGGGCTACCCTGGGGGATTCGTTCCACCATCAGGGACACAATCCCATTTCGCCACCCCATTAACTAGACCACCCGGTTTCGATGGGAATAGAATCAGAAATTCCTCTTATGGAGTGCCAACATCTTTTATGGCAGGTTTACACAATTCCACATCGAATTCATCTCCACAACTAGGGTCTGGGTCTGGGGCGAATCAGTTTATGACAAATAACCAAGGGTCGGTGGGTCATAGCACATTGCCTATCCTAACCACAGATAACCAGTTGGCTTTTAGGAAATTGATGGATGACAGTAACCATAATATGATAGGGGTGTTAGCGCAAACCATGCAGGAGATATTTGCCCCAATAGTGCAGAATGTGATCGTGACGAACAGGGAAAACACTGACAATATGAGTCGAATAGCAGATTTCTTTGCTCCTCCAGAAAGGCGTAGGCAGAACCAGGCGGGATTTCGAACAAACATGCCTGTTATAGAACAAATTGCTAACGACCCAATTTATAGACCACCCAGAGAAGAAGTTAACTTAGGGGCCAGGGCACCAAGGTTAGAAGCCCCAATAATCCCGGGTCCACAAAAGGAAGTTATGGAACCAGGGGCAAGGGTCGAAAGGCCAGAAGCCCCAGAATTTCGAGAAGAACAACCTAGGGGAGTTGTTTTGGTTGGTCGAAATCAAGATGCTGATGCCGTCGTTCATAGGATTCGAAACGATAACATCTTGGCAGAAAACAACCTAACCACCATGATAGAGAGGGTCATGGCCCAGAATGGCCTCAACACAGGAATGAGGAGGCCAAATTACGCTTCTCCTATATTGGATTGCATAATGCATACTGATTTACCAAGGGGATATAAAGTCCCTAAATTTACAAAGTTCGCTGGGGATACCAATGAGTCAACAGTCGAACACATAGCGAGATATCTGACCGAAGCGGGAGATATAGCCAATAATGAAGATCTCAGGATCAAATACTTCCCAAGTTCCTTGACAAAAAACGCCTTCACATGGTTTACCACTCTTCCCCCTGGGTCCATTGACACTTGGACTCTCTTAGAGAGATTATTCCATGAATAATTTTACATGTGACAATCGAAAATAAGTTTGAAGGAACTGGCCAGTGTTAAGAGAAAGTTCACCGAACCCATAGATGATTATTTGAATAGATTTAGGCTTTTGAAATCCAGATGTTACACAGTAGTGCCTAAACATGAGTTAGTCGAAATGGCCGCCGGTGGCTTGGATTATTCTATTCGAAAGAAACTAGACACTCAGTATTTGAGGGATATGGCTCAGTTAGCCGATAGGGTTCGACAGGTCGAAAGACTAAAGGCCGAAAAAGCCAGAGTCTTTAAGAATAGCAAGAAAGAAAGGATTTCCTATGTTGGGACTGAGGAAGCAGAAGAATACCCTGAATTCGAATTCGAAGAGGTTGAAATTGACCTCGCAGAATTAAAACAGGCCCCGCCTTACTCCTGCAAAATGTTAGTTCCCACAAAAGGGAAAGATATTGTTGAAAATGAGAAAAGTGACAAATTTCCAAAGAAGGTTTATACCTTCGACGTCACTAAATGTGACGAAATTTTTGACTTACTTGTCAAGGATGGCCAACTAATTGTGCCATCAAATGTCAAAATACCTCCTTTGGATCAGAGAAAGAAGAGGGGATTTTTCAAATATCATAGTTTCCTAGGCCACAAGACCTCACAATGTTTTCTTTTCAGGGACTTGATTCAAAACGCGATCAAAGATGGCAGACTAAAGTTTGCTGATAAGGTGAAGATGAAAGTGGACGAAGATCCCTTGGACGTCGCAGACACCAACTACTCCGAGCCTGCATGCATTGGAGAGGTCAACATGGTGGAAACTGATCGAAGCGACGCCCTAACAGAAGAGAAGGGTACTGGAGTTGAAAAATAGGTGATGGTCGAAGTCAGCGAGGAGGTCACTGAAGACATCCAGAATACGCCAGAGACTTCGATTGCTGCACCTATAGCTGTTGCAGGAGAAACCCAGGCTACTGAAGGCCAGGGGAATCAAAAGGAAGGATTAACACAAGGCACTGAAAGCTTGAGGCTGGAATTGGAGAAAGTCCAAATCACGCAGCCAATTTCCCCTCAGAAGGAAATATGGGACACTCTAGGGGAACCCAGTGGAAAATTTGACTATTTGGTCAAATATTCTGCCCCAGAGAGTTCGAAGGTTCAGATTGAGGATATAAAGCCCACAGGATGGGGTGATGACGAAGCTAAAGAGGGGGATGCGGAAATAAATATGGTGGATATGGAAAGACCTCGCTCTGAGATGGAGGAAGTGGAAAAATACTTAGAAAAAGAAAAGTACAGAATGGGGGATAATCACACTGGAGATGCTAGTCTCAAAGATTATCTCATGACATGCCACAAAGGAGATTCGGGCATGATATTGTGCCCCAGGTGCAGCATCCTCTGCAATCAAAGAATTGCTGCAAATTTCGAAAGGGTACAGAGGGCTCGAACTGGCAACAATTGGCGCCAGGATAACCAGCTTTTTAGATGTTATCCCAAGGCTGGGGAAAGTTTGCTGGAGTTTGTGTTTCGCTGCTACAAAGGGGCAACCAAGTGCTTGATTTGCCCAAGGTGTTCTACTGTGTATGACCAAAGCATGGCCAGGGCCTTCGAAATGATTCCCTTCGCCCCTTGCTGGAACCATCAAGAAACTGCCCAGATGGGCCCACGTTTCGACAACAGACACAAACAGCGAAGGCCTGATAGCCCTCACCCCAAGGCTGCTCGAAGAGTAACTTTCAAACTCCCTGCTGAAGTGCCAACCGATAGATGGTTACAAGTCAGAAATGACAAAGGCAAAGATAGATGGAGAAACGCTGAACGAAATGCACGCCATGCTGTGACGTACATGAGGCAATTCAACACGGAAAAAAGGGAGGAAGTGAGATTAGAGAATTACAAAGGAAGGAACCCCATGTCAAGATCCCAGTGGCGCAGACAGCAAAGGATTCGAAAGGCTGAGAGAGAAGCTGTGGCAAACAAAGGGGATACTTCAACGAAAAACCAAGGTGAATCTAGCACCAACAAACCAAAAAATCAAACTGAAGATAAACCTCCAGTCAATAGGAGGCTCTTCTCTGAAGAACAACGCGATGAACCAAAGGAATACACTCCAGGCCCGGAAGAGGACGAAGATATGATAACAGATAACTTCGAATCGGAGGGGGAGTCTTCATTCAACTTGAACTGTAACGTGGTGTCTGTGCTTCCCTGCGAATTTGGGCAGGAAACCGAAATCAACGAATATGAGGAGGAAGACACCACAGATTTGATGAAACATAGGCCCGTGTGCTACTACGTGATGGACAATGGGGCTGTTGAGGAACAAAATGCGTTCTTCGAACGTCCAGAACCTGCAATGAAGAACCATCTCAAACCACTTTTCATTCGGGCGAAAGTTGGTGTCCATGGTGTGAACAAAGTTCTAGTGGATGGGGGTGCTGCAGTCAATTTGATACCCCATTTCATGCTAAAAAGATTAGAGATCCGCGAAGGAGATATCAAACCCCATAATATGGTTCTGTCCAATTATGAGGGAAAAGTGGGCAAAACACTGGGGGTGGTCCAGTTGGAATTGACAATAGGCTCAAGCTGTAGACCCACCATGTTTATGGTGATCGAAGCCAAGGCCAACTATAACCTGTTGCTGGGAAGAGAGTGGATCCATGGCGTGGGGGCAGTTCCTTCGTCAATGCATCAGCGACTAGTTCTGTGGACAGATGATGGAATCGTGGAAAACATCGAAGCAGACCAGAGTTACTTTATGTCAACTGTCAATTTAGTTGACAAAAGGGATTATGATAAAAATCTGGCAAAGATTGCTCCATGTGTTCCAAATGATGAGATTAATGAAACTAGAAACGCCCACTACTACATGACACTTCGTCATGACGGCCTTTACTGGGATAGAACAATAATCAGTGAAGAAGAGGAAGTAGAAAGCACTATACAGAAACGGCCAGCAGGCTGGGGCTTCGACAACCTTAGCCATGACTGAGTCTACCTTTTTCGAAAGGATTTCGGCCTATATGGCTGAGAACAAATCTAAAGCGGCCTTAGAGGCTGAAATAAATAAATCAACTATAAAGACGAACGAAGTTAGTGGGGAGGGTTCGAAATGCTCACCCTTCAAAGAGTCTGAGATGGATCAAAGGTTGGATGCCATCTATGATAAAGAACCCTTAGGCTTCGAAAGGGACCCCATAAACTCAGGTGCCAAAATGTTGGCACAGGATCCGCTCGAAGAAGTCAACTTAGGGGATGAAAAAACGAAAAGAGTAACCTACATAAGTGCTAAACTTAGCCCAGGCCTCAAGAAGAAAGTGATCGAAGTCCTTAAGGAAAACAAAGATTGCTTCGCATGGGATTATGATGAGATGCCTGGTTTAAACAGGGAATTGGTCGAACACAGACTGCCAATCAAAGATGGCAAGAGGCCCATCAAACAAACTCCCAGAAGATTCGCACCAGCGGTTCTCACAAAAATTAAAGCTGAGATCGAAAGGTTGTTGCGCTGCAAATTTATCAGA
This sequence comes from Vicia faba, assembly GCA_948472305.1. NCBI lineage: Eukaryota > Viridiplantae > Streptophyta > Magnoliopsida > Fabales > Fabaceae > Vicia > Vicia faba. The sequence continues at coordinate 491,230,251 of OX451740.1, forward strand.
ACAACAAGGTACGTCGAATGGTTAGCAAACATAGTACCCGTTATTAAGAAAAATGGTTCTTTAAGAATTTGCATAGATTTTAGGGATTTAAACACTGCAACCCCTAAGGATGAATACTCCATGCCCGTGGCAGAAATGCTAGTAGATTCTGCTGCAGGGTTCGAATACTTGAGTATGTTAGATGGATACTCTAGGTATAACCAGATTTTCATTGCTGAAGAAGATGTTGCAAAAACAGCATTTCGTTGCCCAGGAGCCTTAGGCACCTACGAATGGGTGGTGATGCCTTTTGGTTTAAAGAATGCTGGGGCAACTTATCAAAGGGCGATGAATTCAATTTTTCATGATTTCATCGAAACCTTCATGCAGGTGTATATTGACGATATAGTCATCAAATCTATATCTGCAGAAACACATTTGCATCATTTAAGCCAATCATTCGAGCGAATGAGAAAGCATGGCTTAAAGATGAATCCCCTTAAATGTGCATTTTTTGTGCAGGCTGGAGATTTTCTTGGTTTTGTGGTCCACAAGAAAGGAATCGAAATCAACCAGAACAAAACCAAAGCCATAATGGAGACGAAAGCACCTGCGTCAAAAAGGGAGTTGCAATCTCTGCTAGGGAAAATTAACTTCCTCAGAAGATTCATCTCGAACCTGAGTGGAAGAACCCAAGCTTTCTCTCCGTTACTTCTTCTGAAGCAAGGTCAAGCCTTCGAATGGAACGAAGCTCACCAGGAGGCGTTTGACAGAATAAAAGAATATCTTTCTCAGCCTCCTATTTTATCTCCACCATCATGGGGGAAGCCCATGAGATTGTACATATCTGCCTCTGAAGTTAGTATAGGTAGTATGCTAGCACAAGAGGATAGCAATGGCGTCGAAAGAGCCATATACTATTTAAGTAGAGTGCTAAATGATGCAGAGACCAGATATAGCAATTTAGAAAAGCTATGTCTCTGTTTGTATTTCTCTTGTATGAAACTCAAGTATTATATAAAACCTGTTGATGTTTATGTTTCATCTCATTTCGATGTCATTAAACATATGCTTTCAAAACCAATAATGCATAGCAGAGTTGGCAAGTGGGCTTTAGCCTTAACAGAATATTCATTGACTTTCATGCCTTTAAAAGCTATGAAAGGTCAAGTGATTTCTGATTTCATTGTGGACCATTCGTTGGTTGAGCAGACGAGCATGAGTTACGTCGAAATGCAACCATGGAAATTGTACTTTGATGGTTCAACCCACAGGAATGGAAGTGGTGTTGGAGTCCTTCTAATTTCTCCTGAAGGAATTCCAACAAAATTCAAGTATAAATTAGATGGTCCTCGTTGTTCGAACAACGAAGCTGAGTATGAAGCGCTCATTGTTGGACTTGAAGCTTTGTTGGAATTGGGGGCAACCAGAGTCGAAATTAAAGGAGACTCTGAATTAGTGGTCAAACAAATCACAAAGGAATACAAGTGCATAAAGGAAAATTTAATGGTATACTTCGTCATAGTCAATAGGCTATTAAGGAAATTTGAATACATGGATATTCAACACATACCAAGAATAGAGAACCAAGAAGCAAATGACTTAGCGCAGTTGGCTTCAGGTTATAAAGTGTCTACCAAGAACTTTAAGGATTTGGTCGAATTAAGGGGAAGAGTTATGGCTACTAGATTCACACCATCGGATCTGGAAAGTATGAGATTGGGATATGCTGAGAAACAGGGATTCGAAATACTAGCCATAAATACTTTGTCAGATGCAGATTGGCGAAGTCCATTGAAGAGTTATTTAGCAGACCCAACTCTAAAGGTGGATAGAAAAACAAAGTATAGAGCATTGTCATATCTCCTCATGGGGAACAAATTGTTCAAAAAGACCCAAGAGGGTGTATTATTGAAATGCCTAGGAGAGAGTGAGGCATATTTAGCATTGTCTGAAGTCCATAATGGGGCATGTGGGGCACACCAAGCAGGCCATAAAATGAAATGGTTGCTATTTCGATACGGTTTGTATTGGCCTAGCATGCTCAAAGATTGCATAGACTTTGCTAAAGGATGTGAGGAATGTCAGAAGCATGCAGGAATTCAACATGCCCCTGCAAGTGAGTTGCATTCGATCATCAAACCATGGCCATTTAGAGGATGGGCATTGGATTTGATAGGAGAAATAAATCCTGCTTCGTCCAAAGGACAGAAATACATCTTGGTGGGAGTAGATTATTTTACCAAATGGATCGAAGCTATACCTCTGGTAGTTGCTGGTCAAGAGGCAATTATTGAATTTATACAAAAGCACATTATCTATAGGTTTGGATTACCATAAAGCATAACTACAGACCAAGGCTCTGTATTTACTGGTAGAAAGATGCAAGGATTTGCCCAAGAAATGGGGTTTAGATTGCTAACATCAACACCATATTATGCTCAAGCGAACGGACAAGTCGAAGCAGCAAATAAAGTAATAATAGGATTAATCAAGAAGCATATTGGTAAGAAGCCAAGAAATTGGCACAAAACTCTGGACCAAGTGTTATGGGCTTGTAGAACATCTCCTAAGGAAGCTACTAACACTACGCCCTTCCAACTGACATTTGGTCATGATGCAGTGTTACCAGTAGAAATTCATTTGCAATCAGTTCGAATTCAGAGACAAAATGAAATCCCAATTGCATTATATTGGGAAATGATGATGAATGAATTAGTTGAGTTGGACGAAATTAGATTACATGCGTTGGAAATTTTGATGAGGCAAAAAGAAAGAGTGGCCAGAACATACAATAAAAGGGTGAAGAAAAAAGTATTCATTATTAATGACTTGGTTTGGAGAGTCATATTGCCTATGGATAAGAAGAATAAAGCGTTAGGTAAATGGTCACCTCATTGGGAAGGACCTTTTCGAATATTAAAAGTGTTCTCAAACAATGCATACGAAGTCGAAGAACTCTTGGATGATAAACGTGTCCTAAAGGTTAATGGGAAATATTTAAAGAAATATAAGCCAAGCCTGCGGGAGATTCGAATAGTAACAACGTAAACAAAATATTATAAAAAGCCAAGATGGCGAGATAGAATGCCAAAATGGCGTTGTTCGAATATTACATGTAAGAAACCAAAATTATAGTCAGATAAACATCAAAATCTAGAAATAAGCATTATTTTTCAATCGATTAAAGGTGCTTCGAAATGTTTCAAGTTTATGCTGAGCGAACCGCCTGGCTCCTTCCAAGGTTGCCACTTCTCCTTTAAGTTGTTCTGCAGTCTCCATTTCTGCAAGCCCCTGGTTGAGAAGCTCTTCGAATTGGTTACCTGCAGGATTGGTTTCGAAGGCTAGTTGTTGTTCCTTAGCCTCCTTAACTTTCTGTTGAAGTTCCATAATCTGCCTTTCCCAAGTAAGAATGGACTCAGCTCGAGCCTCATAATCAGTTTTCGCCTGCTTCAGATGCATAGCTTGATCCTCAGCTTCTTGAGAGAGTTTCGAAGCTTGTTCATAAGCGGCATCCATGGCAATGCGTTTCTCTTGAACCTTCTTGGCAGCAGATTCGTCTTGGAGAAGGTAGCCAGTTACGTTGTCCAGCAAATTCTGAAGATCGAACAAGAGAGTACTAACTGGCAAGGAGCAGGTGGAAAGATTGACCTTTGTGAGCAGCTCCTTCATAGTAAAGCAAGCAGTACTATCTTGCTTAAGCACTTCGAATATATCCACATTGAGAATAGTTCTCCTAATTTTGTTAAGAAGAACAACTCTTTCATCTGTGGGAAGAGGATAGCTGGTTGAACTTGTGCCAGCCCTAGCGAGTGGGACGTCCCTCTGAGCCAACTTTGCCTTCATGTACCCAATAGGGTCATTTCGTCTCAGAAGTGCCAGTTCCTCGTCAGTCATTCGAGACAGAGAGGATTGGGGGAGTTCCACGCGTAGGGGAACCGCGTTTGTTTCAACCTCTAGGGGTTCGTTGATTGCATTACCATCCCCTTCATTTGGTTCGTGCTCTTGGTCTTCTTCATCCCCGTCCAAATCTACCACTTCGATACCATCCCTTTCGCTGCTATTTGCGTTAGACTCCGTCCCAGCAGTCGAACCGTCATTGACATTTTCCTCGTCATTGGCATTTTCCTCCTCAGATTCTTCGTCTGCAGATTCTTCGGCTCTTTGCCCAGAATCAGCTTTCTCTTCTTCAGTTTGAGTGTCCTTTGGGTCCTCTTGAAGAGTTTCAAGAGGGGACTTTTGAAGAGAAGCCCTTTGCGAATCCTCTGCAGACGTTTGAAGTATTGTTTCGTTCACCTCTTTCAGAGGAATGGAGGTACCTTGATCATCCTGCTGTTCAGAAGTTCCAGCCAGAACCGCCATATTGGAGGAACCTTTATTTTGGACTAAGTTGCTGGAATCTCCTTGAGGAGAGGAGTTGAGCGGAGCAGCAGCCCTGGATGGTGAGGTCGAAATGGTGGAAGTTGGATTCAAGATGTTCTGCAAGGAACAGCAGAATGTTAAAGAAAAACATTCACCAAGGTAATAAGAAGTTAGTATTAGAAACAATTTTTAGAGGTTCAATTTACCTGTGGACCCTCAGAGGAGAGGTTACTAGCTATACGTTCCAACGTTGGGTTGGAGGTCGAAGGTGGATTTTTGGATTTGGGTAAGGGAGCAGCATCCCTGGAATCGAGTCCAGAGACACTAGTCGGAACAGTGCTTTTAGAAGTATCTTTCTTTAGCTTCTTCTTCGAAGCAGTATTTAAGTTTCCTCCAGCCTTGGGGTCTTCCCCAGTGGTGCTTGATTTCCGCTTCTTGGGAGTAGTAGGAGGAAGCTTGTTGGTCTGAAAGAATTTTAACGAAAAGTTAGATGTAAACCATAAAGCTTGAGTGAATTCGAAACATCAAGGCTAAGTGATTACCGTTGGAATTGGAACACTTGTTGTTGTTGGTGTTATTGTTGTTGTTGTAGTTGCAGCAGTAGTAGTTGTTTCGGGTGGAGTCGCTTTGTCAGTAGTTTCGGTGGAGGCTTGAGAGGCACTCCCTTCCTTCGACTTCGAGGCAGCTGTCTTTATCCTGATAGCTGAAAATCGAAACAATTAAAGCAAAGGTTAAAGATATGGAAAATATAAGACATTTGGGATTTTCCCAAGCATTCGCACCTGTGCCTTGATCAGATTTAATTGACATGGCAGAAAGGTCGTATCGAAGATGTCCTGGGAAATCATGAAGCCAGTATCGAGCCCATGTCACAGTCTCAGATGGCTTTGGTTTCCTTTGAAGATATTTGAACATCTCTTTGCAAGTAAACCACCATGGATATGGGGGAAACCAAGCCAGAGCCAGTTCTGAGGTAGGTAATCTGGGAAATTTAGGTGGATGCATTTCAAATGCCAACCTATACCTATCCTCAGGTGACAGCCCTGAAGGAAGTTTTAACTTAGAAACTTTTTGTTTAAATTTTTCCTTCAAGGTCTCAGCTGCTTGATGCACAGTGGAGTCCAAGCGCGTGGGGTCGTAAGTAGTTTCAAAATAATTTTGAAAAGCTTTAATCTCTTTGGCATGAGTAAACATACCTTTCTTTGCTGGTACCTGCACATCGAAGGCATCAATTAGTTTCTGTCGAATTGTAAGTGTATCGAACATATAAGTTTGATAAAACTTAATCCACCACTCCAGAAATCCTTTAGCCGCGAGATGGGTAGGTTCGAAGGCTATCAGCTCAAATTGGGCAAAGCCTTGATATTGTTCTTGCTGTATTTTGGCTTCCCTTGCCTTGAAAGTTCGTCCAAAAGTGATGGCGCTCTCAGTTTGGAACAAAGGTTCAGGAATCAGTTGGCATAAGCCAAACTGCCTCGAAACGAAGTTTGGTTGGTAGGCAAAGAGAAGAATTTGGTTCTTGGCTGGGGTTATCCTTGAAGAGATGAGTCTAGGCAGTAAGAAAGCTCTCCATACATCCTGAATCTCCTTGCTCTTGATGGCTTCTGAGAGAGCCATGGTGAACCAAGAAGGTCCATGAGCCCTCGAAGCAAAAGGCGCCATGCTCTCTTCGAACTTGTGCCTTTTGGAGAATATCATGATGTACTTCGAGAATTGAACTTTGAAGTCATCTTTGTCATCATTAGGAGTTAGTCTTCGAAGCCTAGTGCCTTCGACTATCCTATCACTTATCTCAGAATCTTTCTCATCAATGGTATTGGCGGTTGATAAGGAAGGTTCGAACATGGCATTTAGCCATAGTTGGAGTAACCAAAATGGGCCAGCCAATAAAATGTTTTTGGAGGTGTGGGATTTCAGGCTCGAAACAGCTGACCTCAGGCTTTCATAGAGGTCAACTAAGAGTAATTCACTTAGGCACACTTTTCGATTTTCATGTAAATCCCTAGCTAGAGGAATGAACCTACTAGCTACCTGTAGGGATCTACTACAGAAAACGTATCTTGACAGCCACAGGGTTAAAAAAGAAATATGCTCTACGACAGACACATTGTCCCCTTCAGCATGATAATGACTGATAAATTTGGAAAAACTGGCTAACTTGACTTCGAAGTCAATTATGCTTGAGTGCTCTTCGTTGTCAGGTACATAAGTTTCTCCCACTGGCGACAGCCCAGTAATGGCCGCTATATCGAAGAAGGTTGGGGTGATCATTCCACCTGGGAGATGGAAAGTGTTGTAGGTACTGTCCCAGAAATAAAGGGACGCGAATAGCAGAGGGTGGCTGTAGGTGAAACCAGGTTTCGATAACTTAATCAGGTTATAAATGGCTAATTCTTCCCATTGCTGGGATTTCTTGGCTTCTACTTTCGTGAACCAATTTTGATAAGCAATATCAGAAGTAGGGCAAGATCGAAATGGCTTAAAATTACTTTTTACATAATCCAAAACAAAGGGGTCCTTGGAAGGAACAGTTGGGGTTTCTATGGTGTTTGAACTAGGAGATTCTACTGCCCTAGGGGCATCCATTTTGTTGAATAAGGGTTTGAAGCTATAACAGACGGGGAAAATTGTCCTGGTGTCCTTTAATATTTCAAAAACCGTAAGAGGGCCATTTAAAGCTAACCTCTTACCAGCAACGTGGGTAGGAATGAGTACCTGTGACGCATACAGCATTTCTTTTTCTTTGGAAATCATCTGAGGGGCAAGAGCAGATTGGCCTTGGATGGTGATGATTTTACTTTCCATGGTAGCTCCTGTAGTTTTTCCTTTCTTCTTGGAGACTTTCTTGAGTTGGGATGAAGTAGAAGAAGACATTTTGAAAGATGTTTTGAAAGCTTAGATTGTTTTATGAGAGAAGGAGGGTAAAAAATCCAGAGTGTGAAAGATTTAGAGTGTGAAAAGGAAAGAAGAAGATTAAGTTGATGTTTTATAATGGGGAAGTTTAAGCATCCACCGAATAGAGGTGTGATACATGGAGATCATGGGTTAGTGTGATGAAGAGGTGGCGTGAAGTTAACATAGGTAGTATGCGTGATTGAAAAGATAATCATTACTTATAACTACACCATGCCGTGAAGTGACTCCGGGCGGTTAAGGAATCCAAAAGGTGCTATGATTGATGTGACTGGAGTCAAATGCATTAAATGTTACGATGATTCGAAAGTCCTATCAAAATCTTGTGTAGATGTTTAAAATAGGTATTTCTCAGAAGAATCGAAATACATATTTTAAAGGGGCAATTTGTTGGCTGAAGATTTTGATAATGTTATTTAGAAGCCAAATGAGTTAAAACGTTTTGATCGAAATGGAATTAAACGTCATATTTCGAAGTTGCAGAAGCAGTGTTTCGAATAAGTGTGTCAAAGCTTGGAGCTTCGAGCGGCAATTATGGGAACATATCTAAAGGAGTCTCGAAACAACAGCGAGGCTGTGTTTGGGAAGAGCGTTCGAAACGGAGAAACACCAAAGCATTTAAAATTCAAATGGAAGCGGGACTTTCAAAGTTTGAAAGTTATGTGTTGGAGCATTTGGGGACACGTGGAAAGATGAAAGAAGCATTGTCCTGCATGTTCGAAACGTGGCATAATCCTATAGCGAGACCGTTAGGGTCGAATTAGTATAAATAGAAGTCTTAGTATTAGGATTTCGTGTGTCATATCTATTATACAAAATACTCAATAACATTCAAACTACCACATGGCAAGGGAAACGAATGCAAGAGAAATGTATGTATGATAGCACCATGTATTTCTGATTTAATGAAAACCTTTTACCATTTCCAGTACTTCCCTTTATTCTTTTTGTCAAACAACATTTACAAGTTTTCTTATTTACAGTCTTTTCACTTCGAAGTCTCTTCCTCAAAGTTTTACGTTTTATTGTTTTCTTTATATTTCGAGCACTTTATATTTCAGAAAACTGTCACATTTTCCACACCTTTACCTTCAAGTCTTGTCTTTCGAACGCATAATTTTACTTAAAATCATTTACAGATTTCTTGCATTAAACGCTTTCTTCACATTTCAAACTTCTACGTTCCAGAAACCTTTTATGTTAACCGTTTTGTAAGTCGAAACCATTTACTTCATTTTCATGCAGTTTTATATGTCTTTACAATTAGCATTACAATTAGCATTTATTCGTATAACTTAGTTTTCATACACATTTTGATTACATCTTTAGATTCTTAGAGAGAGAGATCGAAATAAGCCAAACACTTATACAATATCAACCATGAATATCTGTTTGATTGTGAGAGTAACCTTAATATCCAAGGAGTCCTAGGATCAATCTAGTCGATCCTGTGAGTTACCAGAGGAATTGAATAACAGTAAGAAAGATTATTCGATAGTTTGGAAGACTAGCGGTTGTTTACCAGAAATCACTGGAAACACCCTCATGCCAGGTTCCCGGATCATGAGGACTTACTAAGACATCCTCTACTCGACGATCACCTTTCGAGAGGCAAGGCAACAGTGAAGCGTACCCTAGGGGTGGTGTGTGATTTGTGTGTCGTTTTCAGATATTTTGTCTCGTCATGTATGGGTGATCTACGCTTTTGTTTTATTTTAGATTTTCATTCTTGCATGCAATTATTAGCGGTTAAAAAGTTGCGAGAAATATAAAGTTCCTAAATTATTACAAAGGCGCGGGTCCACATCGCCAAATTAAATCCAGGACCCGATTTGACATAAAATAAAGATGCGAGAAATATAAATGTTTAATTTACACGGCTTTGGGAGAATTACATAAATATAAGAAAGGGAATAAAATGTGCGAAACGAATTAATAATCAAAAGCGAGGGCGTTGGACCCTTTTTAATGAAATTAAATTATGATCAACGAATTAATTAAATTAAAAATAAAAAAGAAAAGATTTTTAGAGTTTTTTGTACTTATGGAATTTTTATGAGAATTAAATGAAATTTAACCTAATTCTAGCTATTTTTTAATTTATTAAGAAAATATGAACATTAAACCTAAAATTAAATCTAATTAATTAGTGAAATTTATTTACAAAAAATAATATTTAAATAAAACATATTTTTATTTTTATCTTTTCTGATTTTTTGTGTTATTTTATATTTTGTGAAAATAAATTAATAGAAAGAATTATATTAAAACTAATTAAAATAAATAAAATAGAAAAAAATATGACAAAAGAATGAAGAGCAAACCATGGGGGGTCTGTCCCCAAATTGGAGGTAAAGTCCAGCATTTTTAGCCCATTGATCTTTGGCCTTGTTGACTTTTCAACGTTCACATATGCATGGTTGACTTGGGGGTATGGTGATCTGCATGACCTGGCCATTAGATCGGTCTCTGAAGCCATGTGGCGTGCCAGGATGTTGAGTGCATGGTGGTCTTCAGGGATTATGCTACATAGAAACATGCTTAGAAGAAAAATATAGAATAAGAAGGGGGACCTGGGATTCGAACCCAGGTCCCAGAGATTACCAACCCCACGCCTTGCCACTTGAACTGTGAACGCTCTTTGTATATTGTATGGACCATAACCATTATAAGGAAAGACAAACATTAGTGGTCTGAGTCAGCAAAACGCGCGCCACTTTTTGAATAGGCCAACCATATCATGCCACCTGATCTTCTTCTTCGTCCATGCGTTTGCCTGGAAAAAAAACATAAACGAGATTGCGGGGGTTTTAAACCCCCACTATATGCTGTATGAAAAAATAGCGATTAGCTCGTCCTTGATCAGAAATTGGGCGCGACCTAAGCATTAAGTTCGTTGGAAGCTCTTGATTCTAATAGTACCAGTCTCGTGTCTCAATTTTTTCATAACAGAGAAGCCCCAAATTTGAACCTCTGCAACCCTAAAATATTCCAATGGTAGTTTCGCGTATGGTGCACAAAAATTCAATCAAACTACATGGTTAGCTTCAGAAAGGTCTCATTAGTATAAATCAATCAAAGAAGTGCAAGAATGATGCGTATAAATTGATGCACGAATACAAAAAATATGATGAACAGGGTTGTTTCGTGTTACCAATTCTTGAGGTTAGAAGCTATGATTTTGATCCAGGAACTTCCCTTGATGTCTCAGGAAGGTGATAGAATGGTTATTTTGCCTTGAAACCTCTTGGAATCCTGTTTTCAGTATTTGAGTTTTCTTGAAAAAATGCAAGGTTGTCTATGGCTTTTTGGGCGCAGCTTCAGGTTCTTGGCTCTAGGGTTAGGTTTGCACTTGTATAGAGAATGAATTCAGTCCATAATCCAAGCCCATAGCCTTGTTTTTAATGGTTTTCAAGATTTGATTTTGATGAATCTTTTTCAATATTTTTTTATGCATATTTGATACAAATCATGTCCAATCAACTTGATTCTTTCCCTATCTGATCATGCACGAAATCTTGAGACTATTTCATGCATAAAAAGATTTGATTGCATTGGTTTGGTATTTTTCACGTATTTTAATTAATTAAATGAATTATTAGCAATTAAAAATTCAAATAAATAAATAAAAATGATGAATAATTTCCCTTTGGGCCAAATGGTCGTGCACATGCTTTGGATGATGATTCTTGGAAGAAAATGTGGCCCATTAGCAATTTTAAGACATTTGAAGCAAAGTTGACTTTTCAAAATACCCAAAAATTTCCCAACTTCCACAAGGCATATCTTGCTCAATTTTTAAGCTTTGATCATGTTCTTGGATATTTTGGAAAGGTCTTGAAGTCCTCTAACCAATGCCTTTTGTCCCATGTCATTTTGATTTACCAATATCAAGTTATGGCCTTTGACTTAAAGTCCCTTTTTGTTGACTTTTGAAAATGACCTATAATGTTGAAATTGATAACTTTTTGTGAGAGCATTTCTTGGACTTGAAGTGTGAAGAAGAGTTGTAGGAAATGTCTTTCTCTTCAAAATGAGCTTTGGATGGAATTTTTCTGATAATCCATGTGGAAGTTATGCCTTGGTCAAGTTACAGTTGACTTTTTCAACTGTCCAAATATGGAAACTTTTGCATCTTGAGACTTTTTGAGCCAAGCTTTGAGAATCATGATCAAGCATTGATCAAATGATGTTTGTGGCTTCAAAATGAGATGTTAACCAAAATTTTGAACTTTTGACTGTCAAATGACCATTTTGCCTCTGCAGTTGACTGTAGTGCAATTAGGGTTTTTGACTGTGCAATTTTGTGCTGTAAGTCTTGAAACTTGGTATGAGGATGCTTGACCATGTTTGTAGGCATATGAGACTTGATTTGACCCTTGGAAACTTCATTTTCTTTGTCAGAACCAAAACCCTAGTTTTTTTTACTGTTGGGAGGCCCTTGAACTGTGCAACCCTTGGGGAATCTTGAAGCATGCTCTTTGCCAATTTTGAAGAATATGGGAGGGCAAATTTTGGGGTACAACAAACGGTCAGGTAAAATCAGGGATAATAAACAAAAAAAGAGGTCACTACAGATCCTCGACCAACATGAAAAATGTTGCAAAAAATGACTGCCTTCAGATAAACTAAACTTGTCTGAACCATCACCAAAACGTCATTGGAGTTCAAACGCACAAATTAACTGAGTTTAGGACTGAAGGACATCACGAAGAGCGGGTGGGTACAAATATACTTTGAGCCTTATCCTTTGTTTTTTAAACCGTGAACCAAACCACGCTACAAACCTTCAAAAGTCCTAATTGAAGCATAGGTTAGTTCGAAAGCATACTGTTACAAAAGGTATCCTGACTCCTGTAAGGCTTTACTATAAATCCTGAGTTGAATTTTCCTGCAAAAATTCTTTTATCTGCTAAAAACACATTTTCAAAAACTTCAAGACAAGTATAAACTTTGCATTATTTAAGTATCACTGTTTGCATAGGGCTAATTGTTTGACAACCGAGAAATTCATATAACGAATATCCAGTGAACAAAAACCCTCTCAATGAGCAAAATCATTTCAAGTCAGAAGACACTTCCAATAACAGATCTCCTATAATCAAGGGGGCATGACGTGTCACTATCCAAAACATTTGGGGCAGTCCAGTCAAGAATCCAAGAAATCTCTCAAGAAACGCTGAATATACCAGGGGTGGGTCTCCATCTGAATCACTTGGGGCATTAAACGCGAATCCCAACAAAGGGTTACGTACAATCAAACATTTCCTGGAAGTGCCATAAACACCTGCTACTAAGGGCAGTGACAAATCCCCCCAAAGTCCTTTTCATAGGGTAACCCCCAGCCAGGGTTTCAATCTCTGAAAACTTCTCCCCAACTGAGTCGACCTTAAGAAGCCTCGAGGGTTTCTGCCAAAATAAGACTCCTCCCTGGAAGACTGACGACGGGGTTTATTTCCCCAACAAACTAAAAATTCACCAGCTTGAGTTTGCCTCTCCGACTACTACAAATCAAAGAACCACAACTCCTCTTCCCCAATAGACTACTCTACAATCCCCATCAAGTTACTGTGAAGCCTGGACCCGATCAGATATCAGTTCAACTTCGACTCCCCAGTAGAGCAACGAACAAATGAGACTCCTGAACTCTTTTTCCCCAAGCAAGAATCAACACTCTCCATAGTTTTTAACATTCCTCGGCAGAGCTCTCCTTAAACAACAAAATAGGATTCCCTAGTGGAAATATCCTGAAACAAGGTCCAAAGAGGAACATACTCTTCATCCACAAGAGCGGTCCGGGATTTCATTTCCCAAAGTTCCCCAACATTTGTCAAGGATTTATTTTCCATATAAAGATGCATTTCAATGACATTTCACATTTCATACATCTTACTTACATACACGATAAATGCATACAATACAATCTCATTTATTTTGAGAACATCATTGCACCATACATTTCATGCATCATGACATTGCATGCAGCTAACATTTTTGCCTTTTCAGAAAAAGGTCAATCAACAGATGGCTATCATCAGCAATTTTCAACAGGTCCAAGTTTAGTTTCTAAAGTAAGACAAAGCAACTACCTGTGTGACCGAATGCAGCTTTACACGGGCTCATCATGAAGCAATCTTACATGGATTTATTCTCATCATGAAGCAATCTTACATGGATTTCTTCTCATCATGAAGCAATCTTACATGGATTTCTTCTCATCATGAAGCAATCTTACATGGATTTTTGCTCATCATGAAGCAATCTTACATCTATTTCTTCTCATCATGAAGTTACCCTACACAAATTCCTTCTCATACATTTCCAGATGAAGTTTTACACGGACTCATCATGAAGTTACCCTACATAGGTTCCTTCACATACATTTCCAGATGAAGTTTTACACGGATTCATCATGAAGTTACCCTACACAGGTTCCTTCTCATACATTTCCAGATGAAGTTTTATACGGACTCATCATGAAGTTACCCTACACAGGTTCCTTCTTATACATTTCCAGATGAAGTTTTACACTAACTCATCATGAAGTTACCCTACACAGGTACCTTCTCATACATTTCTAGATGAAGTTTTACACAGACTCATCATGAAGTTACCCTACACAGGTTCCTTCTCATACATTTCCAGATGAAGTTTCACACTGACTCATCATGAAGTTACCCTACACAGGTTCCCTCTCATACATTTCAAGATAAAGTTTTACACAGACTCATCGTGAAGTTACCCTACACAAGTTCCTTCTCATACATTTCCAGATGAAGTTTTACACTGACTCATCATGAAGTTGCCCTACACAAGTTCTTTCTCATACATTTCCAGACACGACTTAACATGGGTCTATTCCAGTATATCATTCAGAGTTAAAGCAACCAAATATTTATTATGACACTCCTCCCAGTTACAGTCAAGCCTAGACTGAGTCTAACTTTTGTCAACAATCACTTTGGATGGCATCTGGAAGCCCATCTCTGACAACTCTCCAAATGGCATCTTTAAGCCCATTCCATACACAATCAACTAACACATCTTCGAGTTCAAATTTCTAGGCACTCTAGTGTTCAATCATCTTCCACCTTCAAGTCACGAATGGCGGACTCGCCAATCTAACTCTTCAGGTTTAAGAAGATTGAACATGGGCAGTTGTTGTACCCCAAAATTTGTCCTCTCATTTCTCAAGAATTTCCTCCTAAAATCTCTCATGACATCAAGATTGCAGCGCTGATACATCAATTTCTGTTTGGAATTGGCACAAGGACAAAATGGTCAATTGCATACTGAAAAGTCAAACTTTGACTTTTGAATCAAAATCAAGTTTCAAGAATCATATTTCATCAAGACATGTTGAAATATGAAGATTGTTCATCAAGAAATCAAGAAAGTAAAAATTCATTTTGAAAAGTCAAACTTTTCAAGACTTAGAAATTTTTCTAAGTGTCTTTTATACATGATAATTTCATTACTTCATGCCATTCTTTCACCAAGATGCAAGATGATTCAAAGAAAACTTCCAACTTGAAAGTTATAGATCTCAATGAGATCTAAAACAATGTAGAGCAGGACTTTTCCTAGAAGTGCTTGGATTTTGAGTTATAAATTCATGAAGTCATGACATTTTCATTTTACACTTAGAGAAATTTTCAACAGATTTTGGGTCAGGATCTTATCCCAACTTCTTGGTATTTTTTCACATAGTTCCAAGATGATTTTGTCAAAATGGACAACATGAAAGTTATAGAGGATGTTTCAATCTTTCCAAAACATCCAAGAGCATGAATTTATCATACTTGAGCTAGGAGATTCAAGGGCATGAAGTTGAGCATCCATTCTTGAATTACAAACCATTTTTGTTGAAGAACACATAATCCAATTGGCATGATGTGTTGCATAATCTTACTTTGCAGGCCTTGTAACTTGCAAATATCTATATAATTTAATATTTACACAAGAGCTTGAGCAATTACCCAAGTGTTTAAACCATTGTCCAAAAATATCTTTCCATTTATGGCATAAAGGCACCATTACTATTCTTGAAAAGCAAGTTTTTTGTACAAAGTTTATCTTGAGCCCATACCTTGATTGTTGTTGATTATACTCCACAATAAATCATGGGAAGTAGCTCCTCTATACCAGCAACTTTGGTACTTCATCTTGGGACTATGGAGTACTTGACATAGTTTGATCTTTGTAATCCAACCAAACCATAACATGTTGTCTTGCAAACCTAATCAGCTCATATGCACAAACCTATTGCCTATAAATAGAAGAAGCATTTGCAAGAGAGAGAGGTTAGAAAAAATAGAGAGAAAAGCCAGAAGTTTTATTGGTAAACCCTCAAAATCTCATATTCACAAAAGCCATAACAGTCCACAAAACTTCCACTCTTAAGTTTTAAAGTCCAAACCTTTGAATCTCTCATACCTTGCAAATTTTGACCAACCATCTAAACACTCCACATACATCATATAGAAGTTGTTCAAACACAAGAAAAACTTTTGTGACATCACTATCATCACTTCCCAAGCTCAACAACAGCCCATATTCAGTTTCAAGGTAAGTTTTCTTGACTTTGAACTCTTCATACAAGCATCATTAATGGTTCATTTGTGAAGATAAAATGTAGATATCATTTACTAGAAGCTAACCATATGCTTGCTTTTCATTTTCACTAACCATGTATTGAGAATTGACTTTTACATGTAGCAAAATAGTGATAAAAACAAAAAACAGCAGTTATGCGTCGAAATGGAATGCTATGAGTCGACACGTATCATGTCCAAAACAAGTTATGAGCCAATGCAAACTATTATGCGTCGATACTGTAGCGGTAGAAATGTTCAAGACTAAGCCATTGAATTGACTAGACTTTATACAAATCAAAAAATAAAAATCGCCATCGCGCTTTATTGTTTCCAAAGGAATAGGAAAAGAACGAATAACCCAAAAAAGGGGGAAAGATTCAAGGTAAGGGGGTTGGTTATGCAAAGGGAAGGTATTAGCACCATAAACATCTACGGTACTCCGTAGGAACCTCTTTGTAAAATCTGTATATTTTGGCTATAAAAAATGTGTTGTATATAAAATGGATGGTGGAGGTGAGAAGAGAAATATTTTTTATGATTTTTGGACCCGCCGCGATTGCGAATCTTTAGTGCCTACGTACCACCTTTCAAGCAATAGGAGATCAGGGTATACGTAATTCCTCTTTTAAAAAGTTTGAAACACAAGTGTGTTGGTTAATTTTAAGAGATAAGACATCATCGTCATTGTTCGTGTGGAAAATATACTTACTACCCACAATAATGAGAAAGGAGAATTTGCATTATCTCAAAGTGGAGGATATGACTTGGATTTTAAAATCAACAATGCCTCACTCAACATCCAAGTGGAAAATATCTCTCTTCACTACATGTTGTAGAAGTATATTTGTTTGCATCACTACAAGGATTGACAAGAGTCTAACCTTTTGAGAAAAGTTTAAAGATAAAAAGGCCAAAGTGGCAAAATAGTTTGAAATGAGATTGGTTGATTTTTAGTCTTCTCACAAAAAATGTCAAGGTATTAAAAAGATTGAAGTTTATTTATGAAAATATTTTGAAAATGTATGGACCTAAGTCCAAATTTATTATGAAAGTGATTTAAGTTTCAAAACAAGAAGAGTTTTCAAAAGGAGGGAGAATATTTTTGAAATTAAAGAAGATGGGAGGAGAAGAAGAGACTATCCTAAAGCAGAAGGTAAAAGTTAAGGATAAGAACCATCTAACCAACTAGAAGCTAAAACTTGACATTATGAGCCAAGATAGAATTCTCATTCTTTAGATTGAAATCAAGCAAGCAAAGATACTAGACCTCTTCAAACAGAGTAACGGCTTGGATTTCTTAAGAGGTTTATTATTATTTATTATTTGATTTTAATCTAAAAGATAGAAATTCTACATTGACTCATTGTGCCAAGTGTTGGCTTCTTGTTGGTTAGACGGTTCTTTTTCCTAGATTTTACCTTATACTTTAAGATAGTCTCTTCATCTCCTCACATTTTCTTTAATTTCAAACATCTTCTCCCTCCTTTTCAAAACCATTCTTGTTTTTATTTCAAACTTGAACCACTTTCATAATAAACTTGGACTTAGGTCTATGCATTTTCAAAATCTTTTCTTAATCAAATCTTAATCAACTTAACGATACTTTGAAATTATTTTGTGAGAAGACTAAAGTCAATCAATTTCATTCAAACTATTTTTCCACTTTAGCTTTTTATCTTAAAATTTTCTCAAAAAGATTAGACTTTTATTAATCTTTGTAGTGATGCGAGCTATTATACTTCTACGATATGAAGTGAGATATTTTCTCCTTGGGTGTTGAGCGGGGCTTTGTTGATTTTAAAATCCAAGTCATATCTTTCACTTTGAGATGACGCAAATTTTCCTTTCTTATAGTCATGGGTAGTAAGTATGTTTTTTTCTCTCGGACAATACGATGATGTCTCGTCTCTTAAAATTAACCAACGCACTTGTATTTTAAAATTTTTAAAAAGTGAACTACGAGTACCCTGATCCCCTATTGCACGGAAGGTGATACATAGACACTAAAGGTTCACAACTGCGGCGGGTGCAAAAATTATAAAAAAAACTTCTTTTTTCATCTCCATAATCTATTTTTATACAACACTTATAGCCAAAATACACAAATTTTCAAAGAGGTTCCTACGGAATACCGTAGATGTTTAGGGTGCTAATACATTTCCTTTGCATAACCAATCCCCGAACTTAGATTTTTTTTTTTTTAGGTTATTCGCTCTATTCCCATTCCTCTGGAAACAATAAAGCGTGGTGGCAATTTTTATTTGATTTGTGCGAGTTAAGTCAATCTAATGGCTTAGTCTCAATATTTCTACCACTACAATAAGAGACTACCAGTCATACTTCTGTAGAGGCTACGATCAACAGTCATACCTTGTTCATCTTTAAAGAGCTTGACGTGAGTGGCAATAGGTGTGCATTTGTGCCTACCATTTTGTAGTTCAAATTTCATCACAATGTTTCTATAATATTTACTTTAGAAAACAAAGATATCATCTTTCATTTGCTTTACTTAAAAACCAAGAAAGTAGATAAATATCATACTCATCTCGAATTTAACTTGCATTTATTGAACAAAATGATACACCATATTACTTGACATCCCTCAAAACACAATGTCGTCAACATATATATGAACTATATTAAGATTCTCATTGTCTTTCACAACGAGACCCTCTATGTTATTGACATCAGTACTAGCATTCTGACTGAATTTCAATAATCATCCTTCTCAATGATATCATCTATAACATCGACATTATTACTAACATCCTGTCTGACTTCTACATCTAAGTATTGAGGATGACTCTTTTCAGATTCTTCTGATAAAGTTTGAACGTAAGAAGACAAGACAATCCTAGTAACAATTTGATGGCTTCAAGACGAGCAACGGGAACAAAAGCTTCACCAAAATCAACACCTTATATTTGAGCATAATCTTATGCTCTAAATTGTACTTTGTTTCTAGTAATAATATCATTCTCATCTGACTTATTCTTGTAAATCCATTATAACATAATGATATTAGTAAAATTTGGTCTAAAAACAACAAACTCCTATGGATCTTTTCTTCGTGTGATGAAACATTCATCTAGATATCCTATAATGTTTCAATATGTTTCAATAGATATCCTATAATGTTTCAATATGATGATTTTTCTTAATACTTGTTGATGGTTATTTTCATAGAGTAGCATTATTCTCATCACCATATAAATTTCCATCGTCTTCAGCATATTGCACGTTGGTTCCTATATTATCAACAACACCTTGCTCAATATTATGACCAGTGAGGTCAGAATCTAGTTTGAATGTCATTAATAATGACTCTTATGGATTCTATCAAAGATTTTGTATGCTTGTTAAACACAATATACGCCCTGCTGCCAATGGAACATCCTAGAAATATGCCACCATCACTACTTTCTAGGTCTTCATCTACACCATAAATTATAAATTATAAACCCTAAATGCTACACCGTAAATTCTAAACCCTAAACGTCAAATAATCTGTATAACATAGTTTGGCCTAGCGAGCCACAATGTCTCTAGCTTCATAAATGATGCGTCCACATCTTTATTCTAAGCAATATTATTTTAAGCATTTCATATGTAATGATAAAAACACATGGTCATCTTTATTCATTTACTTTTTTTAATGTTTAGTTTAACATAAAACTAATGAGTCATATGTGTATAAATAAAAATAACATAATACTTATATAAACACTTTCTCATTTGAAAAATGCTCGCAACACTCTCTTTTCAACACTGACTTTTAACACATATGAGTCCTACCACTTTATATAGAAACCATTTCCAAAATGAGAGACCCACAAATGTTTCACCCAATAAAAGAGTGAGTGTTAGAGAGTGTTGAAAAGAGTGTTCCTAGCGCTTCTCTAGTTATAAAACTAATGTGAAACTATAAAATACATGAAAAGTGAGAATTGAGAATGACATTCAAAATTTTATTTGTTAAAACTATTCATTTTGACACTCAGTAGTTTGTGGATCTATACAATAGTATGATAATGCCACCTTTGGTCAATCAAATACACGTTGTGGATCTATACAAACAAGTGCATTTTATTAAACCAACAAATACAGTTTTGTTTGATCGCTTGATACAATCCCAGTGACATTTACCCTAACTCAAAATGAACCATGACAGAAAGACTACGCAGTTCCATAACTGCAGCAAATCAGAGTCGTCGCATGTGCAACGAATACAAAATCTTCACATAACAAGGCCAAAATTTTGAAATAAGATAATTCATTAATCTAGTGAACACTGGTTTGCAAATTGGCTTGCGGGTAACATAAGAATTTGATCGAACATATAAAAGGAAACAGATCAACAGATTATCGCTTGAATATACAGTTGCATGACACCATATTTTTGACACCATACAGTTGGGAATATATAGATTTAGCATTAATGAATATTGTAGTTTGCACAAACCATATCATTAAGTATATTCAAAGAATGGGATCATCTAGGTCAGTTCCAAACCACCACAAGACAAATTCTTACATTGGTCCACTATTTTAGTCATATAATAACATAGCAAAAAAAAAATCTTACAAGCAATGATCAGTAGACCAAATGAAATAGATTAGAAGATATCTCGTGGTTAAGATGAGCAGCACCCACTTTTCTGCCCAACTGGCTGTCCCCTTATCTGCACTGTTGGAGGCCTTGCATTGTTTGTAGGTTGGCTTGCCATTCTACATTTAAGACAAAGTTTACATCAGAATTCAATCTTGGTGACAGCAAAGGGAAAAAAAGTTAATGATCTATTTATACATGATTAGTTAAAATTGAAATAATCTCATTGAAAATCAGGACTGATCAAATGTATATCTATGTCTAATATCAAGTTGTCCTGGAGAAATTAAAATAAAATGATGGGCCTCTTGAGGAGATGTCAGTTGCGAGTTTTTCAGCAGACCAAAATCATTTCCTCAGTGGCCATGGCTTTTAGCCTCATTTAGGAATCTATGTATGGCTTGAAATCATTCATATTAAGAGTGGTCTAGATATGAATGGGTGGGTGGAATGCCAAGTCCTCAAAACTGACTTTTCCCAGCCAAGGAAACTGAAAGCATAAAAAAGACTCAAGCTAAAGAATATAGGTAGTGTGAGCTTAGGTGTAATCCTAAAGAATATTGGTAGTGCGAGCTTAGGTGTAATCCTTTCTGAGCTGTTAACTTTTTTATTGCTTGAACTTGTTTTCAAAGCCAAGCAACTTTTAACTGTTTATCTACTGATAAATTATTTTTAAAAAAATGATTACCTTTCCTTGATGGAAGAAGCCATTGCCATAAATGCCTGTTCGACGTTTGTAGAATCCTTTGCACTAGTCTCCATAAAAGGTATGCCTATTTCATCGGCAAATGCCTGTTAAAGGAAAACATAATATAAGAGATAAGGTAATGGTAGCTGATATAGGAACATAAAGCAAAAATGCAGGAACACAAGCTTGAATATCTTTCCTCAATATAGAAAATAAATAAAAAATTCAAAGGGTGTTAAACAAAGTTATACTTTAGCTGTTTCATATGGCACAGCTCTGTTTTCTGTCAGATCACACTTGTTGCCAACCAAGAGCTTGTTAACATTATCACTAGCATAGCGGTCAATTTCACTGAGCCATTGCTTCACATTATTGAAGCTCTCTTCATCTGTAACATCATAAACAATCTGCCAGAATAACCAGACAGTAAATCAGCCAAGGAAACATCAATAATTCGAGAAATATACATTTAAAACTTATTCAAAACCATTAATCACCCACAATGATTCCATGTGCCCCGCGGTAGTAGCTACTGGTGATTGTCCTAAATCGTTCTTGGCCAGCTGTATCCCACTACATAAGAAATTGAATGACATAACAAGGTAAGAAACAAAAGTCAATGAGGTCCAGAGTGTATAACAGCTTAAAAGGGAAAAGATTATAAACAAAAAGGAAGAGGTTATAAAAATATATATTTTATACAAAAATACACCCAACAAAAAAATTTAAAAAGTTGGGCCAAGCTCACTGAAGATATAACATCAACAGAAAATGGAACTAAAACAAAGCCGATCATATACATACAATCTGGAGCTTAATAGTCTTCCCATCCTGCTCAACGGTACGGATTTTCTACAGAAAAATAACAAAAAATGATGAGATCAGAAACTGCTTTAATCAGTGTAAGATAAAGGTTTTGCAAAGTTGTACTTACAAAATCAACCCCAATGGTGCTTATGTAGCTATCAATGTAAGAATCATCCTGTAGCATAATATTTAAAGATAAAAGTTAATACAAATCACCACATTAAGCAACACTGTAAATCATCTCCGAGAACCAAGATCAACCAAAATGCAAAGTAAAGCCATTTTACTTTTCATAGTCTGGTAACTATCATAAGTTATAAAAAGTGGATTGCATGACAAAAACATATTTTATGACACTAGCCGAGCCACACACTTCTCCTCAAACCAAATTAAGAAAATTAACGCGCTTTAATTTTCTTAGGAGCCAAAAGAAGATAATAATTCCATTTTCCAAACCCCTTTTTTAATCAGACATCAGAACCTAGCCACTTTCAACACAATCCAAAGGGTTTTATTTCCCCCCAACTTCATAAACACACCAATGGTATAATTCCCAGATAACCAACATAACAAAAACATCCGACAAAGAATTAAACAGGTAACTATTGTTTATTAAGAACTCAAGATGTTGCACTATATTTTTAACCAGTGCAACATGGTAAAAGGGTGCTATTGTTCTTTGGGAAGGATAAATAGATAACACTAAAAATGTAGAAATACACAAGGTTTTAAATAACGGCCGTGGTCGCGTAAAGGCTTTTGTGATTTCGGTCTATAAAGGTGTTGCAACACTGATTGTGGTCGTCGCGGTGTGAATTAACCAAAATTTGTTCTCTATCACAAAAAGGTAAATAACAGTATAGGTATCGACACCTTCCAACCCTTTTGTCATGGACGTTTTTTAAACCTTAGAAATACAGTAATATGGGAGTTAAAAACATTATATAGCACAGGAAATAGGAAATAAAACCCATGATAATAATTTGCAATAAAAGGAACCAGTAAGCTTACAGCAAATCTCAGAAGAAGGCATGATTTGCCGACACCAGAGTCTCCAATAAGAAGAAGCTTGAACAGATAATCACTGAAAAAGAATAAACACAACACATCAGCTCTAAAATAACTATTTCTTTCTCACACACACATGCATGAAGATGAAATAAAACCGAACCAATAGTGAACTTTTGATTTACGCAAGATCTATAAACAAAAACAACAAGCATCGCTATTTTGCTTCTGATTGATTGAATTACAAACACAAACAACTTTTTGAAATCAACAACCGACAAGATCATGGTAATTCTGAACCTCCAAAATCAATCATGAAAACTCAAAAAAAAAAACAACTATCGTTATCGAATCATAATTTTTATTGTTAATAATTCATAAACACAGGAGAAAATAACAGAAACCAATCAATCTAGGGTTAGAAATCAACAAAAATCGAAGTTAAGACAATCCAACTTGTACACGCCAAATCACCACAACTCTTTTAACATAGAACAACGAAAACACGGAAAAGGAACAGAATTTCGAAATTTCAGAAAACAAGAGACGAATCGATGAAAGCGAGAGCGAAAAGTAGATGAGTGAAAGGGAACATACTACTCAGGATTCATCTCTGATAAAGAGTATAAGGAAGAGTTGATTAGACGGAGATCGGTGAGTTGTCGCCGGAGGGTTGGTCGGTGATTGGCACGGTGGCGGTGGTTAACCTTGGGATATCAGAAGGGAATGTGAAGTTTGGTTGGGTTGTTGAGTGTTTTGAATGACGAGATGAGAAACGCGTGGAAAGGGAAATAAATACGGTGACGTATTTGTAATTGGTATGATTGTTGTTGTGTATATCAGATCCAAATTAATTGACTCGGATGAATTTATTTCTATATATACGCATGGTTCTTATCACCTGTCAAATGGGCTGGCCCATGGGATAAATTATTATAAATTTTAAGGAATTTCTTAATATATATATATATATATATATATATATATATATATATATATATATATATATATATATATATATATATATATATATATATATATATATATATATATATATATATATATATATATATATTCGAACTAATCTTTGAATTAATTTTTAAGATGTTTCGGATATGTATATCTGAAAAACTCATTTTTTATACGTTTTAATTATTTAAACGTTGAATTTAAATATTCAGTGGTATTTTCAAATATGGATATCCGAAAATACATTTGTTACATAAGTTTGCTTCATGATTACTACTACCACTATTTCATTCATTTTATTTTTCCCATAACCAAAATCTACCTTTAAACTTTAATCATTCTCAATCATTTTTTCGTTTCCAAACCAAGTTTCAAGTGTTTTATCATATCAAAGAGAGCATAGAAAGCTACAATTTAAGGTAAAAATTCCTCATTGTCTCTGTTTCTCCGTGAAACTATCGTTAGCCTCTTATTAAAGGTTACTTGCAGGATCAGCTACAATAATCCTAGACTTAGTGTTTTGAGTGTTTTTTTGTTGAAATTGGTTTATAAAAGATAAAAGGGCAAAAGATAAAGACAATTGCAAAGTAGATAAATTAAAGGCAAGGCTTGTAATTTAAAGTAAAAAGCTGGAAATTGATATGAATTTAGATGTGAAAGCATTCATACATTGTTAAGCTTGAACTCGCTTCTCTCTTAGATGCGAGTACTTTGAGTGTATTGATATTAAACGTGAAGAAATGTGACCTCAGACACAAATACAAAAGTTTGCTTAAATAGATATCCTAAATATGTAACCGTCGACGGTTACCAGCCCACGTTGGGCTTCGTGGAAAACTGTTTTGAATATTACCACGTCTTCACTGGCTTTGCACGTTGATAACCATTCTCGCCAATACGAATCCATGCTTGTCGACACCTGCTCATGTCGATGATCGCATGTGCATCTAGGCCTTTCGTCGACTAGCTCCTTTTGGTCGATATCTCTTGACTTAATTGACGCGTCTTGTTGTTTTCTACGAAAACTTTATGCCTCTTCAGCCAAATAAATCCCACAGCTTAAGCCTTATAACCCCAGCCAAAAATTGCTTGTCAATAAATTGCCCTAAAAAATGCCATGTTCGACGGAGCCTTATCGGTGGGAGAACTCTCATGTTTTCTCTTCTACGTTTTCGACTGTACGCCTCTTTGAGATGACGTCATGCATAATCATGACTACTTTCTGTGCAACAGTTTCCCATGTCACTTCAATCACTTCTCATGATCACTCATAGGTTTTAGGGCGTGGGTTTTTGAACCAATCCCACCAACTTTTCCACTTCTTTTGGCCTGCTCATGCTATTCGAGTGACATTTGTTTCGCTCCTAACAATTCTGATTCTTCTTTAAATAGACTTTCAAGAACTCTTAGTCTCTTTCTTTCACTTCAGTTTCCAATCTTTTAAATTCTTGATAATCTTAAGGAAACTTCCTTTGTTTTCGCAATGGCCACTCCAGCTAATATTCCTTTCACCAGTAATAACCCCATAGCTTTCACTATTTTTGTGAAACAAAGCTTGAACTATATCCCAGATCCTCCTTCTAATGTGGAATCCAAGGTCCAGGCGTGGCAGCACCAAATTCTTATTCATTTTGTTGTTACGAGAAAAGTCTTCTCATTTTGTTGTACCCCAAAATTTTCCCTCTCATTTTTCAAGATATTTATCACTTAAGATCTCAAATGCTCAAGGATTATCAAGGGTATGATTAGACAAGCTCACCTCCTAAGCATTCAACCCCCCAAATTAAAGTTTTGGTTTTCTCAAGGACAATTAGACTTTTGATGCCTCAAATGAATTTCATGGTTCATTATAGGTCTTCAAGATTTCTCATACCAAGTTTCAAATCTTGCATCACAAATTTGCTCAGTCAATTGCTCAGATGACTAAAAATCAGTTGTATTGGGTAAAAAGTCAATTATGGTCAACATACAGTCAAACTTCATGATTTTTGGCCAACATCAACATTTTGAAGTCATATTTATCAATTGATCAATGTTTTATCACAATGTCTCAAGAAAAGCACTCAAATCATCAAAGGGGCAAAATTGTCAAAATTAGGGTTTTTACTGAGAATGACCGATCAATGATTTTTGACCTAGTACATGACCTAATAATTTGAAGCATAATCTTAAGGACTCAAACACAACATGATGACCTGATTTCATGGCTCAAATCATTTCTCAAGATTAATGGATTGATAGTTGAAATTTGATCAACTGATGAAAAGTCAACTAATATACAAAAAGTTAAACTTTGACTTTTTGGTCAACATTAAATTTCAAAGATCAAAGTTCATCAAGAAATTAAAAAATATAAAACTTGATCATCAAGAATCAAGAAAGTCCACAAAAAGTCAAAGTTTTCAATATTAGAAAATTTCTAAGTATTTTTAACCTTGATAATTTCAATATGACAATTTTTCACCAAGATGCAAGATGATTCAAGGAAAACTTTCAATATGAAAGTTGTAGATATTGATGAATTCTACAACTTCGTCCCTTAGGGTTGGTGTCCAAAAAATTCTTAGATTTGAAGATATAAGCTCATAAAGTCATGACATTTTTCATAAAACACTTTGGGAAAATTTTAGCAAGTTTAGGCAGATTTTTTACCTAACTTCTTGACCAATTTTCACCTAGTTCCAAGATTATTTATCCAAAGTGGTCAACGTGAAGGTTGTAGACAATGTTTCAAGCTTTCCAAAATGTCCAAAAACTTGAAGAGATCATTTTTGAGCTAGGAGTTTCAAAGAAAAGAAGTTGGGCATCCATTCTTGAATTATAGGTCATTTTCATGAAGAACACTTGAAAAAATCTCAAGCCATGCTGTATAAATATTACTTTGAAGGCTTAAAACTTGAAAATCACTCAATAATTAAATTCTTACACAACTTATTGAGCCATTGTCCAAGCATTTGAGCCATTGTCCAAGTGATTAATTCGTTTTTGACACAAAGGTAACATTGCCCTTTTGGAAAAGTGGCTTTAATCACAAAGTACACTCTCCTTGAGCTTTGCAATTGTTCCTTATGCATATACACAATCTCAAAGCCATAATCAACTTGTCTAGAGCCTGTCAACCACCCTACAAGTCCTTGTACCATGCATTGGAACTATGTTTGTCAAGCTTACTTCAAAAAAAAGTTTCAAGACCAAAATATGTGATCTTTTGTTTCTGATCCCTTCAAGCTTCCAAACATCTTGCCTATAAATAGAGAGGTTATATGCAACCTAAAACACGAATTTACAAGCCTTGAAGCACCCTCAAGCTCCCTAAAATCAGAATTTACACACAAATTCTCCATTGTTACAACTTCTGACCTTGCACTTCAAACTCACATTTCACTCGTGCGTTTTCACTCTAAATAAATCACAAAGCTTCCATACATTATTTAGAACCCATCCAAGACCTTGTTACACAACTGTAACACCTCCATCACCATCCTCCATTCCAAAAACAGAGCTCTGCATGTTAACTTCTACAGGAAGATTCAGCCACTCTTAATCCAAAGTAAGCTTTGCAATAGCTTCCTAGGAGTTCAGTGAAGTTATCCAGATCATCACAACATCTCCAGGAGTGCTCAAACTTCAAACAGGATTTCCAGTTTTGAGGTAAGTTTTTCAAACTTTGATTTCCTCATTTAAGCATCATTTTCCTTCGATTTCAAAAGATAAAATGTAGACAACATCGCCCTGAAGCTAACCATGCCTTTAGTTCCAATTTATATTACCTGAGTGATACGAATTTTGAGGTTGAAGTTACAGAAAAATTAGGTCAAAATTTGGTACCAATCAAAATTCGTGCTCATTTTTTATTTATAGCTTAAGATATTTATATGGTTGAAATCGTGATAAAATTTCTAACAAGTTTGATGTTTACACTTTCTGATTTGGTTGAGAAATGAGCAAGCTTGAAATTTAAAAATGTTGTTCTGTGGATTGGCGCGAGGAAGAAGACAAAGTTCATTCAGGAAAGGGTTTATAATATATAGATTAATTTGTACATAAAACAACAGATGTATCACCATTCCGGTGGTTAAAGCACGCGTCTGTTACCTATGAGACCTGGGTTTGAGCCCCAGCGTCCCATTTTGTTATTTTTTTCAACATTTTTTTGCCCCTTTTTTTGTTTCCAAGCGCGCTCGGGCCCTCTGTCTTGGGCCTGAATTGTTTTGCTTAAATAACACCCCATCCCCCCTTTGCCACTAGTTACAACGCAGACCCATTTTTTATTTTTACTTTTTTTTTATTTTTCTGATTTCCAAAAAAACTTATTTTTGGCCTAATTTTTTTGCTACTTTTCACCTCCTGATTACTTTTCAACACCTAAGTCCAATATTTATATATTCTTTCTATTTTATTATTTTTATTTATTTATTTATTTTTATTTTAACTAAAAATACAAAAAAAATATATTTTCTTAAATTAAAATATTAATTCAACCATTTCCTTATTTTTATTTCTATTTCATTATTTTTTTAAACAAATAAAACCTCAAAAATTATTATTTTCGAGATAATTAAATTAGACTTAGGGTTTTATTTTAATTAACTTGGATTTTAGGTTTTGGTTAAATAATTAATTAACTTCCCTTGTAAATTAACTAGTCTAATTAGGTTAATTAAAACTTTCTCCATCAAAAACTCACAAAAAACAATTTCTTCTCTCTTTTCCACACTTTACATTTCTTTGTGCATTTTACTATTTTGCATTACAATTTATGTAACTGTGAAAGTTTTGTAATAGTAATTAGGGTTTACTTCACTTTTCATCCCCATTTGTTAATTTGTACCCCCATTCCCAAAGCATTATAATAGCAGAGGACATTTAAATCTCATAATTTATCGCTTTCCTTATTATTGTTAGTAATTAGGGTTTGTATGACAAGATTAAAAATCAAACATTAGATAACCCTAAATACAAGATAAATACTTGAATCAAAAAAAACTTTGCAACCCATGCACCTCTAGGGTAACCCACACTTTGCCTCAGATTAAAAACAGTCATGTCCCTCGAACGTGGGATACTTTAGCAAAAACCCTTGATTAAAAGATCATAGTCCCTCGGTGAATCTTTGATGTTGCCTTAAATAAACGATCTTAGTCCCTTACGACAATTGCTAAAACATCTTACAAGTTACCTTCTATGACTGTACGATGACTCACGTCTGTCCCTCACATCCAATGATATGGCTCATTACCAACCAATGGTAAAATAACACTATCTAAAGGAGGAGGAAAAGAACAAAGACTTTTTGAGTGGGCAGATTGCTCGTATTTGCTTTCTTACAAAAAAAATCATCTTTGCATCTTACACTTTCAAAATACTCTTCAAAATAAACATATTTCTACACACAAACATTTTCTTGAACTATTTTCAAAACCAACACTTTGTATGCGTTCTCAATGATACGAGAATCATTACAAAGTTTTCTAAAATGAAGGTTGATCGTACCTGATCATAATGGACCGTTGCAGTTGGCTCGAGCAGATGTTGAGAGTGAAGTGGGGGGGGGGGTACCTGCAAGACACTTTGATGCCAAAATGAGTTTGGGAATGAGCAAGCAAGTATGAGTTTAGAAAGTGTCGAATACCTGAACCTCTCGAAAGAGAGGGTATTTATAGCCCCCAGCGTTGGGCCAAGGTCTCTTTATTGGGCTGATCAGGCAGGCCCAACTTAGAGACTGTCAGGTTCTACGTGAGTAGTGGGGACCCGCATATGGTCCCCTACCTGGATGACGTCCTCTACAAGGTCAGGAGGATATGGATGCGATATTTCCTAGACCACGAAGACTCTGTAATATCCGGAAATGTTGGTAGTCATCCCTACGAGGAAGATGATCGGGAGGAGCGCCTGCTCGTCATGGGTGCTCCCCGCCAAACATGAGCTCGATAGAGGATCAATCTTAGTCGACGAGCTAGTTGAGGTGTCTTCGAAGCCTTCATGGTCGGGCGTGAGTATCCTCAGTCTATTCGGCCTTTGTCTCGCATGGTGAGGTTGTCTTCTCACGGGAAAATGTTATTAGTTGCCCGCTGTGTTTGAGGGTAATACCAGTCACTGGTGCAGGCTGGCACACTTGGATTTGGCCTTGTTGGGAATTGGGCCAAGGGCAGGCCCAGTCCAGAACAGGAGCCCCTAAGTCGTTTCTCCTAATGAAGGAGTCATGACTTGATTCAAGTTTGTACTTTCGCGAGGTTATATGCTCGACATGGAGTTTTTCTACCGTAGACGAAGAACGTCATCGGTTCATGATTTTGCTCTGGGCAGCAATCAGAGAGAGTTCAAGGAGGACTTATGGGGAGAACATGATACGCTTGTCAGACACGTGGCGTGGCTCTTGGGAATAGTAATGATGACCTAGGGAGTATGGGCCATCATTGCCTGTATGTGTAGGTGTCGAGGAGAAAGGTGACATATGACTGCCTGACGCGACGTTTCATATTCCACGTCAGCTCTATAAATAGGGCTCTAGGGCTCATAACTTACGTTCATATTTTCGCGCTTTCCACTTTCTTTACCGTCAACACTGTGCGTTTTTTCCAGAATCCTTGAGACCGCCACATAGTTCGCCACATATCCTTCCTTAACAACCTTCTCTCCTTATCTTTTCTTCATGAAAGCGTTCTTTTTCCTTGATATCTTGTGTGTAGATAGATTTTGATGATGTTTAGTAGTAGGATTTCATGTCTAGGGGTTACGCCCGGGGAATTCAGGTGTTTAGTCGTTTGATTTATGATCATGCATGTGGCGCTCATACGTTTAGGCATATAATTTATGATTATCCTCGTGACATTCATGCGTTTAACTAACAAATTTATGAACTTGGCTGTGAGATTTTGATGCTCATTCCAATGGTGTGATTAATCCATGTGGCTGATTGTTGACCTTATTTATCTATTTTTCTTCTAATTGTTGCTACTCCAATTCAGGTTTGCATCATGGATGCTCATAATTTATTGAAAATATTCATGTTAAAAATAAATCTAAAATTGTAGTTGATGAGTGTTTAATTAATACAAAAGATATTGTAGTACCCCTTAAAACATATTTACTGGTGACCTTTATTTGGAGTTTTATTATTCTCACTATTTTGCTCGTTTCTCCTACTTCATATTACCAAAATCTTTTCCAAAATGATATTGCAGCAGTTGAAAAGTTGAATAGCTGTAATAGAATCAATGGACTCTGGCCATAATAGCCATGTTGAATGCGATCAATGTTAGGCGATAAGATAACAAAATATTTGTTTTGCATTGATGAACTTTAGCTATTAATTGTATATAAAAGAACATGATTAAATATTTTACTCAACTCTTTTTTTATTTCTATTGGAGAGAGACAAATCAAAACTATTTGCTTACCTCAGTTGATGTGGACTTGCATATTCTTGTAATGCTATATGCAGTGTTTATCTAACATCATTTATTCTCTTTGTTTGATGGCTATATATAGTTTTGGTTCTCTTTGTTAGGAGGTTGCTTATGAGAAGTCTCAGAAGTACAAAGATGGAAATATATTTTAAATTGTTAATTTTTTATGATTTATTATGCAGTTAAAATCTAGTATTTCAGGAAATAGGAACTATTTGAGTCCCACATCGAAATTGTTTTAAAAAATTTAAGAGTTTATATATTTGTTTTATACAACACTAAGTAAAACAACAAATGGTGGGCCTATGGAAACATCTCTAGTTTTAAGCCTAACATCAATATTTTAATCATTCATTTATAAATACAATTTCATAAAAAAATACTAATAAAAAAAAATAATTTAATATAATAAAACATAAAAAAAATTAATAAAAAAGTATAAATTAATTAAACAGAATTAAAATAATCTAGGTGGATTTAAAAATAAATAAATAAAAAAGGTGCACGTAGACTGCCACGCTGGATAAAATATAGAATTTGGCTTCAAATAGTGGGCACGGGGGGTATAGTGAGGAAATCTGGAAATTGTGAGGGGGTTTTTTAAAAAAAAAACTTTATAAGGGGCTAAAATCTGAATTCGCAAATATTGTAGGGGGGCTTGTATATTTAACCCTATGGGGCTTGTATATTTAACCCTATCTTCAATAATTCATCACACTTGAATTACCATATATTTGCACACTTGAATTACCATATATTTGCACATTGTTGTATCCCGAAATTTGTCCTTCCATTATTTAAGACAAATTATTCCAATAGGTCTCCTCATGCTCCTAGGGTTCTCAAGCA
Source organism: Vicia faba (assembly GCA_948472305.1). Classification (NCBI taxonomy): domain Eukaryota; kingdom Viridiplantae; phylum Streptophyta; class Magnoliopsida; order Fabales; family Fabaceae; genus Vicia; species Vicia faba. Next base: position 491,262,441 of record OX451740.1, read on the forward strand.
CTCAAGACTACTCAAGAAATTGATCAGACAAGTCCTCCTCCTAAGCAATTGACCTACAACTAGGGTTTTGCTTTCTTCAAATAAAATTGAGCTTCTAATGCCTAAAGTGGATTTCATGGTTCCTCATATGTCTCAAAGTATCCTCATGTCAAGTTTTAAGCCTTACATCACAAATTTGCTCAGTTAATTGCTCAGATGATTGAAAATCAACTATATTGGGAAAAAGTCAATTGTGGTCAACATATAGTCAAACTTCAGAATTTTTGGTCAACATCAACATTTTGAAGTCACATTCATCATTTTATCAAAGGTTGGTCATGATTAATCAAGAAAACTCAAGATTCATCAAAAGTTACTAAATTAGAGTTTTCTTAAGAAGAAGTCAATTGAACTTTGACCAAGCATAAATTTCACATACTTCATTAGAAAATTCTCAACCAATTCTCATTTTGAAGGAAATTAAATTCTCTACAACTTTGTCTCTCTAAGCTCAAGTCTAGAAAATGCTTAATTTGAGAGATATGGGGCAAAACATTACAAGTCATTCTAAAAGTCAACAAAAAGATATCTTTTGTCAAAGCAATGTACATCAAGATAAAGTCTTCAAATAAAAAAATTACCAACATAGAGATTATAGGGGACATCTTGAGGTTTCCAAAAAGTCAAAGATCGTCTTCATATGATAAAAATTGAGTGAGATATGATTAGTGCAAGTTGAGCAATTTTGAGAAAATGCATGAAGTCCAAATTGAGAAATTTTGAATTTTTGGGCTAATGGACTTATCTTTTAAGGTCAAAACGTGTTCGTGACCTCATAATAGACTCCTAAATCCATTCATTTATTTTTATGGTTTTTATTTCTTTTTATTTTGATTTTTATTAATTTAAAAGTAAAATAAATCAAATAAAATATCAAATAAATGATACAAAGTATGAGGATCTATTTTGAATCAAATCATGAGTACAATATCACATAATCATGCTAAAAAATTGTGAGGGATCATGAAGATTGGGTTTGGCACAAGATTGAGCTCAAAAAGATATGTTTCCATGAAAAAAATCAAATCAAATATTTTGTCATGAGATACAAAGATTTGATTCATGTTTGTTGATCCAATTCATGGCCTATAAATAAAGAACACATTCAAGCCATGAAAGATCACGAAATTGCCTCCAAAGAAAGTCTCAAGAAGGGGTTGATCCAAGTCATTTTCTAAGCAATTCCACGTCCAAAACAACAACTTCCATGCATCACCGATTTCATGTTTTTTGTGAAATTCATATTTTAATATTTATGATGCTTTGATTGAAACTAACAATTCTAATATGTTCTTGAGATGAATTAGTGTAGTTTCACATATATTATGCAGCGCATATTCTCAAACACCAACGAGCGTCTGACTTAGTGGTAAGAGATGCAGTAAAAAGCCAGGAGGGTGTGGGTTCAACACCCACCCTGTGATACGGTGGGAGAACTGACTATGGTTTTGCATTTGTTTTCGCAAATGTTTCGGTTGAGCAAGAGTCGCCGCCGACTTTTTATTTTATCCTAAGGAAAGGTTTAAAAAGCACAGCAAAAACCTTTAAGATTTTTCTTGGGTTCGGGGAGTAGATTATAGAAAGGGAAGGTATTAGCACCCTTTCTATCCATGGTTATCCATGGGCTCTTAGGTACTTGCTTAGATCAACTTGCCTTGGTTTTCAATTGTTTGAAATGGTGCTTTGTGTGTGGCTTTTGAAAAATGTTTTGAAAAAGATGCCTTGTCTAGGCTACTCTTGTAACAATTCTTTACTCGAATGTTTTACAAAAGGTGTTTGTCTTTTTGAAAAGATGTTTCAAGGTTTTATTGAAAGTTTGTTTTGAAAGTGTTTGTGAAGTGTGGTTTGAAAATAGGCAAGTGTTTTGTTTTGCAAGTTGACAAGTACTTAAGAGCTATCTATCCTAAAGTTCCCAAAGATTTTTGTTATGTTTTAACCCTTTTAACAATTTTGTTCCACCATTGCATTTGGTGGACAATCTTGTGTCAGGAGGTGAAAGGGACGGGCGCGGGTCATCGTTTAGACCATAATTGCAATAGTGCTAAGCATCTTTGGGCAATTTTTCTTTGAAAGGGACTTGATCATTTTAGGCAACTTTTCGAAAGCGTCATCGAGGGACTATGATCATTTGATTGTTTGTTTTACCCAAAGAAACCTAACATGCAATATGGCCCATTATTGAAGGCAACAAGTGGAATACCCTAGGGGTGCAAGTGTGATATGTGTTGTCCATTTTTCATGCTTTGATTATCTTGAAATTAGGTCAAACTATTTTGTTCTTTTTATTTGCATACAAACCCTAATTCTAACATGGTATATTTAGAAAGCATTAAAGTGCGAAAAGTAAAGTTCTAAACTATTACAACACAATATGGGAAGGGGGTACAAATGTTCAAATGGGGGATATTGACAAGGAATTTAAACCTAGCTATTACATCAATTTTGGAATATTTACAAGATAATTAAATGCATAAATTAAATGGAAAATAAAATAAAGATGCAAAATGCAAAAAGGGTTTTTATATGTATGGAAAAAAAAGGTGTTTTTTATATGTCAAATAAATAAAATGAATAAAATAAAAAAAGAGTAATATTTTTGGAATTTTTGTGTTTTAAGGGTAAAACCCTAATTTCATTAAGTAAGATAATATTTATTTAAAGTATACAATATTTAATAATTATGTACAAAAATAAAATAAAAATGAAGTATGTTCATAAAAAGTATTTTTCATGTCAAATATTAATAAAATAAAAAATGTATATATATTTTTGTATTATTTACCTAAATATACTAATATATATAAATATCTTTATTATTTACTAAATAAATATTATATATACAAAATAATAATATTTAATATTTATAAAAAAAATATTTTTTTGATACAAAATGTTTTCAAAAGAGAAAATGAAATAAAAATCAGAAATAAAATATATTTGCATTATTTTTTTCTAGTTTTTCTAAATAATAGTATATATATATTATTTATGTACAAATAACTAATCTAAACAAATAAATGCCTATAAATTCAAAAATGGTGTAAAAAATTATTTTTATATTTTTAATATCATGAGGAAAAATAAATAAACCAGAATGAAAAAAGAAAAGTCAAAAAAATCAATAAAACAAACAAAATAGGCTCAGGGGGTGTAAAACCAAAAACATGGTGTGAAAAGAAATATCAAAGCAGGCCCAGCCCATGTGGCTTCTTCTTCAACCTCTGGACAGAAAGATGTTCAAAAACGCGCGCCTGAACACCAATTCAAACATCTGGATTCCTTGATCTTTTGCACAAACTTACAACATAAGAAATGTTAAGCATTGAATCACGATTCTAAATATGTAAAGAACTCATCCTAACTCTCAGAAATGAGAGAGAATTTCATCATTCCCAAATCCTAACCTAAGTTTTTATCAACATTCAAACCTTAAATTCTCATAGCTCAGGCAAAATAAATGAAAAGTAAAAGTATGTACAGATTCAGGGGCATGAGTAGAACACTTCTTATTCACAAACTTAGAGCTAATGATGCCTACACTAAGAGTTAGAAGTTCAAGAAGATACCTGTTCAGTTGAAGTTGTATCTGGCAATGGGGGAGTTTTCAGGGCAAGATGATGATCTGTACAGCTTGCCTGAAGTGTAGTGATGCTATTCCAATGCTTACTTTGCTTTGAAACACCTTAAATCGAGCTATGGACCTTCAACTGCAAAACAAGAAAGTGAAAATGGTGGAACTGATTAGAGGAGTTACAGGTCGTGTTTTATGTTTGGATTAGCTTCAAGTGATGCTAGGGAATGTGTTTGAAGAGCTTTTAGCCAGAATGCATGAAAGGGATGAGAGTTGGCACTCAAACTGCAGTAGGAGCTCTGTTTGGGCAGTTTGAGGGTGGTTCTGTGTTCTAGAGGGCAATGGAGGTGTTGGAGTCGTGTGCTAGCTCAGTTAGGATGTCTTGAATGTGTACAAAATATTTGCTTAAGGGTTCTCTTGCTGAGATGAAAGTTGTCTAGTTATGCCATATTTCTTACACTTTAAGCAACCAAAAGCCAAGTTGGTGTTTAGACAAGTAGAGGCCCCCATAACATGCTGCAAACCTTGGCATTGATCAGTGTGATTAGTCCCTAAACTTGTGCCAAGGGGATTTGATCTGTACTTCTTGGATTTTCATTTTGACATAAAGCTTACTTTTGCAAAAATGGTTAAAGTGCTTTATCTATTTTGGGATTAATCCATCATGCAATGCTTGAACACATAGAACATGGTCTTGGCACAAAGAGTTTGCATTAAATTTATGAGTGTTGAATGGTTTAGAGGCCTGTAATCAAGTTGCATGCTGATTTGAGAAATTTGCACAAGTTATGAACATGGAAATTGGCCAATTCAAAAGTGAGTTTTTGCCATATTGCAAAATTCGATTCTCTCAAGTCATGAGGTTGTTTGATGAGTTTTTGGACATTTTGGAAAGCTTGGAATGTGTACTACAATCCATCTTTGAAATGCAAATTGAAATTCCAAGTGGAAGTATGTGAAAAATGGTCTTGAAGTTAGGTAAAAACCTTGCCTAAAAAGGTCAAAATTTCACTAAGTTAAGAATGGTTTAGTACCCTTGTTCCAAAAATTGTAACTTGAGCTACAAGCCTCTTTTGGGAAAACTTTGTGAATAAAAGTTGTAGACTATGCAATAGGCTACAACTTTCATGTTTTGACTTTTGCTTGAATCCAATTGAATCTTGGTGAGAAAGTGGGGCAAAGTTGGGAAAAAATTAGGGTTTTTCATAACTTAGAAAAATTCTAAGTTATGAAAAATTCTCATTTCAAACCCTAATTTGCAATTTTTGATTTCTTGGTGAACAAGTTTCATGATTTGGCATGTTTTGATGAAAAATGAATCTTGACTCTTGATTTTGACCAAAAAGTCAAAGTTTGACTTTTCAGTATACAGTCAAAATTGATCAATTGACTGAGAAATTCAACTGTCAATCTTGTGCATTTGGGATCTTTTGAACTTGTTGAGCATGTCAAGACAATTCCATGGGGTCCTTGAGTCCATATGTGATCTTGGCTTGCCATTGGCTAGGTCAAACAGTCAAAAATTGCCTTTGTGCAGTCAAAACCCTAAAAATGACCATTTTGCCCTTTTGGTGATCTGATCAAATTTCTTGTGGAGTTGTGATCCAAACTTGATCAAATGGTCCATGTGAGTTCATGATGTTGATGTGGGTCAATTTTCATGAGGTTTGACTGTCAATTGGCCACAGTTGACTTTTTCCCCAATACAGCTGATTTCTAGGTCAACTGTCCAATTGACTGGGCAAAACTTGGAATCAAGACTTGAAACTCGATGTGGATAAACTTGGGAGTCCAATATGAAGCATGAAAGTCATCTTAGGCATTTTAGGTCAGAACATTTTTGTGCAAACACAAACCCTAATTTGGGTCAATAGTGCAAGGAGAAGTCTTGAGCAGATGAAACCCTAACTGGATCTTGATCTCCAAGGGCTTTGTGATGAGAAATCAATGAGAAATGGGAGGGCAAATTTTAGGGTACAACAATTGCCCCTGTTCAATCTTCTTGAATCCGAAGAGTTAGATTGGCAAGTTTGCCTTTCGTGACTCGAGGGTAAAAGGAGATTGGACACTAGAGTGCCCTTAAATTTGCACTCGTCAAAGCAAGGGATGCGGGAATGGGCTTAGAGATGCCATTTGGAGATGGGCTTAACAATGCCATCGGGAGGAGTGACAGAAACTTGTCGGGGATGGGCTTAGAGATGCCATTTGGAATGAGTATCAGAAAGGTGTCCATGTTTAGGACCATCTTTGAACTGGGGTCTGAATAAGCAATAGACTGACATCCGTATCTGGAGGTATCCGTAAACTGTTTTCAGAGGTTGAGAAGAGTCTGAACAAGCAATAGATTAACATCCATTGTTGGGAAGAATCCGTAAACTGTTTTCAGAAGTCTGGAGAAGAATTTGAATAAGCGATAGGTTAACATCCGTTACTTGGAGAACCCGTGAACTGTTTTCAGAAGTCTTGAAGTTGAATAAGCAATAGAGCAACATCCGTTGTTGGGAAGCGTCCGTAAACTGTTTTCAAAAGTCACATCTGAACAAGCGATAGATTAACATCCGTTGTTGGGAAGAATCCATAAACTGTTTTCAGAAGTCTTGAGAAGAAACTGAACAAGTGATAGGTTAACATCCGTTACTTGGAGAACCCGTGAACTGTTTTCAGAAGTCTGGAGAAGAATCTGAACAAGCGATAGGTTAACATCCGTTACTTAGAGAACCCGTGAACTGTTTTCAGAAGTCTAGAGAAGAATCTGAACAAGCGATAGGTTAACATCCGTTACTTGGAGAACCCGTGAACTGTTTTCAGAAGTCTTGAAGTTGAATAAGCAATAGAGCAGCATCCGTTGTTGGGAAGCGTCCGTAAACTGTTTTCAAAAGTCGCATCTGAACAAGCGATAGATTAACATCCGTTGTTGGGAAGAATCCATAAACTGTTTTCAGAAGTCTTGAGAAGAAACTGAACAAGTGATAGGTTAACATCTGTTACTTGGAGAACCCGTGAACTGTTTTCAGAAGTCTTGAATTTGGAGGAAGAACCGGTGTAGGGTTCCCTGACGGTGAGCTCGTGTAAAACTGCATCTGGATAAATCTGGAATAAGCATTAGAATGTTGCCGTGTCTGGGTCACATCTGAACTATTCCTGGAAAGAAATCTCGGAGGATAATGATTTTAGTCTTTCGACTGATCTTACCTGAAAAGGTAAAGAGTTAGTTATATGCAATGTCATGATGCATGATACAATGTATGTTATGTGATATGAATGTAAATGAATGCGCATGTAAGCTGGAGAGCTGTCTTGAAAAGGATAGATGAATCCGAGATGGCTGAAGATAGCAGTATCTTGACTGCTGCCGGGAAGAATAATTCCTGGTTGTTGCTGGAGAATAAGGAGCTTGGGTTGTATACCAATCTTCTGAGGAATTCCTGATGACTTCTACTGGGGAGTTCCAATCTAATAGACTCATGCTGGGGATATAAGACTGAGAATCTTCAGTTTGGTGGGAAGTATCTCTGGCGACTTCACTGGGGAACTCAAGATTTGCCCTCCCAAAATTCTGTGGGGAGAAGGTTCACTAGTCTGGCTCCGCTGGGGATTTGATAATTTGAAGCTTTAGCTCGGCTGGGAATACTGAAACTTAAACTCTGAGGGGAACCGAGTTCTGGAGGATTTTCTGGCTGGGGATAACAAAGATAGGCTCCTCTGGGGGATTGTATTGATAAGCTATGTTGAGGAACTCTGATGAACTTTGCTGGAGGTAGGAAGAATTTTGGCGAGTGCGATCTTCCGTGGCAATAAGCTGAGGATAACCCAGTTATAAGCCCTTGTGAGGAATAACCTTGAATAAAGCTCGGGAGAGACGTCCGTACTCTGCAGGGGATAAGCTTCCAGAATCTACTGGGGATAAGCCTCAAGACTTGCTGGGGGATATGGATTCCAAATCTCTTGGGGGTTTCCTTTGAAAGGGTATCAAGATATCCAACTGTATCTTCAACCTATCAGTAATCCTCTTTCTTGATTCATAAGGAAATGATTATGTTCAAATGCATATGCCTTTTTAACAAAACATTGGACGTTTCTCAAAATAAAACAAATAGTGCAAGAGAAAAAGTGAAAGGAAATGACACAAATTTATGGGAAAAGTATTTGTATTAACTTTCTCTGAGTATATTTGTACAAAGGAGACAATCATCCTAGTAAGAGGATTTTGTCGTAAATATTGAAAGATTTATACAAAATAAAGATGGCTATGTGAAATAATTCCATGGGATTCCATTCCGCTATAGCTTTCACAACTCTGAATATTTTTCCATTCAATGCTTCGTTTGCCGATGACTGGATTGATCAGAAGCCTGGAACTGGTTGATGAAGAGATTGTCTTTGAAGTGATCCGACGAGACATAGTCATACGCTTTAATTCCCTAACTTTTGCCTGAATCGCCCTTTCGGGTTTTCGATCCACCGGGAACCCCTTTTTGCCCAAGCCTCCCTTTCGGGTTTTCAACTTGCCGGGTGTACAGATTTTTTTTAATATTTTTATCCCTAACTTTTTCCTGAACCGCCCTTTCGGGTTTTCGGTCCACCGGGATGCCCATTTTTGCCCAAGCCGCCCTTTCGGGTTTTCGACTTGTCGGGTTATTTCATGCATAGTATCTTTTGACTATGTCTGCGTTCGCAGGGTGCGGCAAATCGTCGCCGTCCATGGTGGTCAGAATCATTGCACCACCAGAAAATATGCTCTTGATCACAAATGGTCCTTCATATGTAGGAGTCCATTTGCCCCTGGGATCACTTTGCGGCAAGATAATCCGCTTGATTACGAGATCTCCGACTTGATACACCTGACGTCTGACTTTCTTATTGAAGGCCTTGATCATCCGTTTTTGATACGTCTGACCATGGCATATAGCAGCGAGTCGCTTCTCGTCGATCAAATTGAGTTGATCAAGTCGGGTCTGCATCCAATCATCTTCATTCAAACCTGCATCCTTCATAATCCTTAGAGAAGGAATCTGGACTTCCATAGGCAAGACAGCTTCCATGCCATATACCAAAGAAAATGGGGTTGCCCCTGTTGAAGTACGTGCCGTCGTTCGGTATCCATGTAGAGCAAACGGTAACATCTCATGCCAGTCTTTGTAAGTAACTGTCATTTTGTGAATGATCTTCTTAATGTTTTTGTTCGCAGCTTCAACAGCACCGTTCATCTTCGGCCGATAGGGAGATGAATTGTGATGATAAATCTTGAATTGTTCGCACAAAGCGGTGATCATTGTGTTATTAAGATTTGTACCATTGTCTGTGATGATCCGGTCTGGAACACCATACCGACATATGAGATTTTGCTTGATAAAGCGGGCAACCACATTTTTAGTAACAGAGGCGAAGGAAGCTGCTTCGACCCATTTAGTGAAATAGTCAATGGCAACCAGGATGAAGCGATGTCCATTGGAAGCCGTGGGCTTGATCTCTCCAATCATGTCAATGCCCCACATTACAAATGGCCAAGGAGCAGTCAGAACGTTGAGAGGAACTGGAGGGATATGAACTTTGTCAGCGTAGACTTGACATTTGTGGCAAGTACGGGAATGTTGATGGCAGTCAGCTTCTATGGTAGACCAGTAATAGCATGCCCTTAGAATCTTCTTAGCCATTGTATGACCGCTCAAGTGAGTGCCAAATGTGCTGCTGTGTATCTCAGTCATGATCAACTCTGCTTCAGCTTTGTCTACGCATCGGAGTAATACACAATCATGGCTTCGTTTGTAAAGGATGTCGTTGCTCAGGAAGAACTTAGCGGCAAATTTCCTTAAGAACTTTTTGTCATTTACGGAAGCTCCTTCGGGATAATCTCTAGTCTCGAGATACCTTTTGATTTCATGGAACCAGGGTTGTTCCACTACTTCTTCGGTATTAATCTCATGACAATGCACAGGTTCATCCATTCGCTCGATGGTGATTTGGGGAGCCTCGTTATCCCAGTTGAGTTTAAACATGGAAGACATTGTAGCTAGGGCATCTGCTAGCTGATTCTCTTCTCGCGGGAAATGCTCGAAGGTAATTTGCTCGAAATGAGGCAACAATGTCAAAGAAGTAGTTAAATATTTGAGTTTTGATGATAACAAAGTGAAAAGATATAGTAGTTAAATATTTCATGATTGAATTATATGCTGCCTAAAACTACTATGCTCTGACTTGCAGATATGCTGATTAAAATAAGCAAGATCACGTTTTCAGCATCAGAATATGATTTCATACACCAGCATCAGAAGTTGCTGAATCAGAACGTCAAGATCAGATGATCAAACGCTTGCACATGCTGAAGCTTGATGAACAGAACTGCGCGTAAAACACTCTGATACAGAATCAAATTAGTTCATCAGCAGCGAAGCAGAATCAGAATGAGCCAAGCCAGAACGTGCATTGAAGAAGCAACGGTACTGTGCATTGAAAGCTAATCAATACCAACGGCATCATTCTAGACAAGATCTGCTCAAAAAGGAAAGCTTGTTATTAGCATTGAATCAAGAATATTTGCTTCAACGTTCATCTTCTCAAGTGCTATATAAACCAAGCTTTGAAGATTATCACGGCTAATGCTTCCAAACTCTCTACACGCACAAAGCTGAACAATAATCTTCACTCTACAAGTTTTGCTAAACCAACAAACTCTGATACTTTATTAGCGTTTAGCAACCTAGTATTCTAAGCTTCATTTGTGTAAACATCACAGTTGTGATATAGTTTTTGTAGAAACATTCACACACATTTGCTTATACCTTTGTAAGAAAGTATTGCCTTGACAAACCGGATTGTGGTTTGAATCAAGAAGGTTTTAGCAGTTGCTAAAGCAGATTTGTATTCAGTTGAATATAGTGAATTAAGACCTCGTTGGAGAGAGGCGAAATCACCTTGAACGGGTGGACTGGAGTAGTTTGAGATCAAACGAACCAGGATAAAAATACCTTGTCATTTGCTTTAAGATTCCAGTTTTACAATTCAACCCCCCCTTCTTGTGTTTTTCACCCCTTCAATTGGCATCAGAGCGCCTGGTTCTGAGCTAAAACACTTAACCGTGTCAGTACAAGATCCAGCGTCAGAAAAACACAATGGCAGGAAACAACTCTCATTTCAGCAATGACACCAATGAGGACAGAGACAGATTCAGCGGCAAACCTCCAGTCTTTGATGGAGAAAACTTTGACTACTGGAAAGACAGAATTGAAAGCTTCTTTCTAGCACATGATGCTGATCTGTGGGATATGGTGACAGATGGATACACGCACCCTGTTAATGCAACTGGTCAGAAGATTGATAGAAAATCAATGACTGATCAACAAAAGCGTGATTTCAAGAATCACCATAAGGCCAGAACCATCCTCCTCAGTGCTATCTCATATACTGAGTATGAGAAGATCTCCAACAGAGACACAGCTAAGAACATCTTTGATTATCTCAGAATGACGCATGAGGGCAACGTTCAAGTCAAGGAAACAAAGGCTCTGGCGCTCATTCAGAAGTATGAGGCGTTTAAAATGGAAGAATCTGAATCCATTGAAACTATGTTCTCCAGATTCCAGATTCTAGTAGCTGGTCTCAAAGTTCTGGACAAGGGATACTCTACTGCTGACCATGTCAAGAAGATAATCAGAAGTTTACCCAAGCAGTGGAGGCCTATGGTTACTGCTCTGAAGCTGGCGAAAGATCTCAACAAAATCACTCTGGAGGAACTTATAAGCTCCCTCAGAAGTCATGAGATAGAGCTGGAAGCTGACGAGCCTCAGAAGCAAGGTAAGCCTATAGCTTTAAAATCTAACAGAAAATCTGAATCTAAAGTTTTGCAGGCAGTTGAAGAAACATCTGATGGATCCTCATCAGAAGAAGACGAGCTTTCTCTTCTCTCCAGAAGAGTAAATCAACTGTGGAAGCAAAGACAAAGGAAGTTCAGGAATCCCAGAAGATCTGATCAGAACGAGTCTTCTTCCAGATACAGAAGGACAGATTCTTCCTCTGGATACAGAAGATCTGAAGGCTCCTCAGGTAGCAAGAAGCCAAATACAAAAGACATCATCTGCTACGAGTGCAATGAGCAAGGACACTACAAGAGTGACTGTCCAAAGCTTCAGAGGGAAAAGCCCAAAAAGAGGTTTGGAAGAGAGAAGAAGAAAAGTCTCATGGCCACATGGGATGACTCTGACTCGTCTGAAGCTGACTCAGAATCAGATGATGAAAGGGCGAACATAGCGCTTATGGCTAACATTCCAGATGACAGTGAAGCTTCTGAATCAGACTCAGAATCAGACACAGAAGAGGTATTCCCTAACTTCGCTGTTAATTTTACAAAGGCTGAACTTGCTGAAAGCCTCAATGAAATTCTGGAACGTTATCAGCAGATTAGAGCTAAATTCAGAGACCTGAAAAGGACTCTTGAATCTGACTCTAATAAGTCTGAGAGTCTCAAATTGGAAAACTCTGAGCTGAGAGATAAAATTTTAAAATTAGAAAACTCTTTACAAAACTCTCAGAAGGAACCAATTGTTGAAACTCCCAGCAACGCTGATGAGATCATTAAGGAGTATGATCATAGTTTCCAAAAGTTCCTTGCTAAAAGCATAGATAGAAGCAGAATGGCTTCAATGATCTATGGAGTTAGCAGAAACGGCAGGAAAGGAATAGGATACCTAGGTAAGGTTCCTACACCTAAAAATGTCATGGATTTAACAATTAAATACACTCCTCTAAATTCACACTTTGTGTATGGTCACACACATGACATCAAATATACTAGTAGTAATCACTTTGTGAAACCAAAATTCAATCAGAGTTTTGGTAAAACTAACAAATCAGGACCCAAGAAGATCTGGGTACCTAAGGATAAAATAATACATGTTGCAGATATCTTTAGCAGCAAGTCAGAAACACCAGTCATGGTACCTGGACTCTGGCTGCTCACGTCACATGACGGGAAGAAGGCATATGTTCCAAAGCCTGGAACTTAAGCCTGGAGGCCACGTTGGCTTTGGAGGCAATCAGAGGGGAAAGATAATTGGCTCTGGAACTGTAGGTAACGGAAATCTTCCCTCTATTAATAATGTTCTGCTTGTTGATGGATTGATGCATAACCTGTTATCCATAAGTCAATTAAGTGATAACGGTTATGATATAATCTTTAATCAAAAATCATGTAAAGCTGTTAGTCAGAAAGATGGGACTATCCTATTTAATGGTAAGAGGAAAAACAACATTTACAAAATCAAACTTTCTGAACTAAAGAGTCAGAACGTAAAATGTCTTCTGTCTGTTAACAACGAGCAGTGGATCTGGCACAGAAGATTGGGGCATGTTAGTATGAGAAGAATATCTCAGATTAACAAACTCAATCTGGTCAGAGGACTTCCAAATTTGAAGTTCAATTCAGATGCTCTGTGTGAAGCATGTCAGAAAGGCAAATTTGCAAAACCCTCTTTTAAATCCAAAAATGTTGTTTCTACCTCTAAGCCATTAGAACTTCTGCACATTGACTTATTTGGACCAGTTAAGACTGCTTCTGTCAGTGGCAAGAAGTATGGGTTAGTAATCGTAGATGACTATAGCAGATGGACATGGGTAAAGTTCTTAAGACACAAGGACGAGTCACACTCTGTGTTTGTTACCTTCTGTAACCAAGTTCAGAATGAAAAAGATCTTAGAATCGTTAAAGTCAGAAGTGATCATGGTGGAGAATTTGAAAATAAAGATTTTGAGTCATTCTTTAATGACAAAGGCATTCTGCATGATTTCTCTTGTCCTAGAACTCCCCAACAAAATGGAGTTGTAGAACGAAAGAACAGAACATTGCAAGAAATGGCCAGAACCATGATCAATGAGACAAACGTTGCTAAGACCTTCTGGGCAGAGGCAATAAACACAGCGTGCTACATTCAGAATAGAATCTCAATAAGACCTATTCTGGAAAAGACTCCATATGAATTGTGGAAGAACAGAAAGCCCAACATTTCGTATTTTCATCCATTTGGATGTACTTGCTTTATTTTGAATACTAAGAATTATTTGAACAAGTTTGATTCTAAGGCACAGAAGTGTATTATGTTAGGATACTCTGAACGCTCAAGAGGGTACAGAGTATACAATACAGAAACACAGATTGTGGAAGAATCAATCAGTGTTCGTTTTGATGACAAGCTTGACTCTGAAAAGTCAAAGCAGAATGAAAATCTTGCAGGTATAGAAATTGAATTTGCAGGTTCTGAAGACAAGTCATCAGAAGCTCTCAACACAGACATTCCTTCAACGTCTGAAAGAAGCAATGCTAGAAATCCTACAACTGCTGCTGATCAACCTCAGAAGAGATTACCCAGAAGCAGTTTGGATCACCCAGAAGAGACTATTCTAGGAAGAAAGGAAGATCCAATCAGAACAAGAGCAAGCTTCAGAAACTCTGAAGAAACTCTGATGGGACTTGTGTCTCTGGTTGAACCTTCTTCTATTGATGAAGCACTTCTGGACAATGACTGGATTCTGGCAATGCAAGAAGAGCTGAATCAATTCACCAGAAACGACGTATGGGATCTCGTTCCAAGACCAAAAGGATTCAACGTCATTGGAACAAGATGGGTGTTCAGAAACAAGCTTAATGAACAAGGTGAAGTCGTCAGAAACAAGGCACGACTGGTTGCACAAGGTTATAGTCAGCAAGAGGGGATAGACTATACAGAAACCTTTGCCCCAGTCGCCAGGTTAGAATCTATCAGACTTTTAATCTCGTTTGCTGTTAATAGAGGCATCACTCTGTATCAGATGGATGTCAAAAGTGCATTCTTAAATGGTTATATAGAAGAAGAAGTGTATGTTCACCAACCCCCAGGTTTTGAAAATACAAAACATCCAGAACATGTCTTCAAACTGAAAAAGTCACTGTATGGTCTGAAACAAGCTCCCAGAGCTTGGTATGAAAGGCTAAGTAACTTTCTGCTTGAAAATGAGTTCACCAGAGGGAAAGTGGACACCACTCTATTCTGTAAAACAGTTAAGAGTGACATTTTAGTCTGTCAAATTTATGTTGATGATATAATCTTTGGTTCTACTAATCCTTCTCTTGGAAGAAAATTTGCTAAGTGTATGCAGGCAGAATTTGAGATGAGCCTCATGGGGGAACTGAAGTTCTTTCTAGGAATTCAGATCAATCAAACTCCAGAGGGAACTTACATTCATCAGAGCAAATACATCAGAGATCTTCTGAAGAAATTTGACCTCTCAGAATGTAAGCCATCAAAGATTCCAATGCATCCCACGTGCATTCTGGAAAGAGAAGAGGTAAGCAAAAGCGTAGAACAGAAAGTCTACAGAGGTATGATTGGTTCTCTCCTTTATCTGACTGCTTCAAGACCTGATATTCTATTCAGCGTATGTATTTGTGCTAGATTCCAATCAGATCCTAGAGAATCTCACTTAACAGCTGTTAAGCGAATTTTCAAGTATCTGAAAGGTACTACTAATCTGGGTTTGTTTTATAGAAAATCTAGTGATTACAGTTTAGTAGGCTACTGCGACGCTGATTTTGCTGGAGACAGAGTGGAACGAAAAAGTACTTCTGGAAGCTGTCAGTTTCTGGGAGAAAATCTGATCTCGTGGTCCAGCAAAAGGCAATCAACTATTGCTCTGTCAACAGCAGAAGCTGAGTACATAGCAGCAGCAGGATGTAGCACACAGATGCTCTGGATGAAAAGTCAGCTTGAAGACTTCCAGATTTTTGAGAGTAACATTCCTATTCTTTGTGATAATACTTCTGCTATTTGCTTAAGTAAGAATCCTATTTTACATTCTAGAGCTAAGCATATAGAAATAAAACATCATTTCATTAGGGACTATATTCAGAAAGGCATTTTAAACTTGAAATTTATAGATACAGACCATCAATGGGATGATATCTTTACTAAACCCCTTTCAGAAGATAGGTTTAATTTCATTCTGAAACATCTCAGCATGAAAGTATGCCCAGAATGAAAATGTTTTAATTCCATATTTTTATCTTTCAGAATGTATTTATATTACTGTGAACTTCTGATCAATCTTCTTTCAGAAAGTTAGAACATGCAGATTGTATCAGAGGCAAGTCTAAAGATCTGAGACTCTAATCTCAAAGACAGACGTGCTGATCACTACATCAAACAAGTGTCATCCAATCATCAGCAAATCCCTGAAGCAGAACGCGTGCACGTTTCTGAGAAGGCAAAGCGCTGATTGGGTGCATTGAGACACATGTCTGGTAACCGTTTTTAAGTATCTTTCTCAAATCCCCCAAAATCAGCAAGCATTAAATGCAAAAGTAATCACGCTTGTTAATGGCAATCATTATTTTTTTCTCTCTCTTAAAAACGTTTTATTTTTCAAAATAATTTTTGAAAATTCTATTTAAACACATTACTCTTCATTCTTAATCTTTACGCTTTCTCATAATCTCTTAAGAATTTTTCTGCATATCTCCTTCAAAAACCCTAGCTTTTCTCAAATCACTCTCAAGCTTTTTGTGTGAGAACAATGGCATCCTCCAGCATTTCTGCAGGAAATCAGAAGAAAGAAACCTCTGAGCAATACCAAGCGCCTACCAGAACTCTTCTCACACCGGTAAAGAATCTTGAGGTTCTCTCTGAATTGATCATCGATTTCGAAAGTTTGAAGGAAAATGGATTTGACCTAACTGAGGAAGTCAAAGCTCAAAAGTGGGAGAGGTACTTTGATAGATTGGTTGGACCAACCTTCCCAGAGCTTGTCAAAGAATTTTGGATTCACGCCAAGATTCAGAAACATCTAGTCATCTCTTCTGTCATGGGAAAGAAGATAATAATTTCTGAAGACCTCATTGCTAGGTTAATTGGTCAAAGTGGTGGTGGAGTCCGTTGTGTGGACATGGCTGATAGATGCCCTGATATAGGTGTGGTAGCCAACTGCATTTTCACTCTTGGTTTTCCCAGCAGCAAAATCAAGGATCTAAAGGATCACTGCAGAGTGTGGGCCAAGATTGTTCTAGGCTGTTTCAATCACAGGAAGCCAACAAGCTCTCCTGACTATATAAACGTGGATCAGCAATTTCTGATCTACTTTATTGATCAGAGGGTGAAGATCAATCTGGCACACTTCCTGTTCAATCATCTGAAGACTAGTGTGAAAGAGACTAGAGAAGAAGAAAGGACCAAAAGAGACTGGATACCGTTTGGGAGGCTCATATCAGATATTCTGACAGAGAATAAGCTGATAGATTATCTGAGCGAAGCTAAAGTACTGGGCAATTTTGAACCAACTGTTGGAAAACCGCTGAATGCTAAGAACCTGAAGAAGATGAAGCTGATAGACAATATCAGGAAGGAACCCAGAGCTTCTTCAACTGCTGATATCTCCAGAAGAAGAGTGCCTCTGAGTGATTTCCCAAGATTTTCTGAAATGGAATCCCAACCTGATATGTTTGCCAAGTATCCAGATTCTTACAAGGAAGAAGATGCAGGTTCAAAGCTGAAGATCAAAGATCTGAGTCAAGTTCAACCTGAAGTGATTCAGAAGAAGTCAAAGAAGAGGAAAGCAGAAGGATCATCTCACCAGACTCCAAAGAAACGAGGTAATCCATCTGCTGCTCCTATTTCAATTTCCTCTACTATTCCAACATCTGTTGCTCCGCCTCAAACCTCTCACAGAATATCCATTCCAATCCCCACTATTGATGAAACCATACCAGAAGACCCTTCTGAGGCCTTACAACTCAGAAGAACCAGAATTAAAATTCCCCTTAAAATTACCAAACAACAACCAACTGTTTCAACAACACCAGCACTTGATAGAGTGCTAGCTGACATTGAGCGTGAACATGCTTCTGTTCAACCTCACTCTGAACCACCAAATATTCCTCCTCCACAACCTGAACCAGAAATTCAACCTGAACCAGAAATACAACCACAACCAGAACCACAACCAGAACCAGAACAACAACAACAACCACTCACAGAAGAACCTCTGATCCCTGAGCAATCAGAGATTCCACCCCCTCAACCAGAAAATAATCCTCCCTCACCTCCAACAGAGTTTCACCGCTATGAAACCCCATCTCCTCATCACTCTGATCCCCACTCACCTCAACCTTCACCGCTGGCAATACAGTTGCCATGTGGAACCACCATTGTCAGACCCCAGTTACCATCATCAGAGGAATCAACACCTCCAAAAACTCCAACCACTCCAATAGATATATCCTCTGACTCTGATAACCATCCTCCAAAACAAACAGCACCTCAGCACACCTCTGAAAACCAATCATCTGAAAACCCCAGCAGAACCTTCATTGACTTAACAAGTCTTGAACGTCTTGCTGACTTAAAACACAAATTGGCCATTCCCAAACCAAAGCAACTAGATGTTGGCTCTGGTATTTTGGACTTTGAAACAGGTATGCTGCAGTGGATTGCTTCTTTGAAGCAAGTCTGTCCCGGGATGATCGACCCAGCTGCTTCTGATCAGCTCTGGTCACAGTTCAGAGTATGGGTTCGTGCTGAAGCACTCAAGCTGCAGGACGTCAACTATGAGCAGGCTCAACAGAACTTTAGCAAGCTGCTGAAGGAAGTTGAGAGTCAGCTGCCTCAAGAAGTTGTGCTCCCTCTGGACTCTGAATCGTGGTCTGAGAAAGAACAAGCTGCACAGGTGGAACCAGCAGAAGAAGACAAGACTCTTCAAGAAGAGAATCCAGCAGAAGATGTAGCTGAAAGTTCTGAGAAGCTTCCTCCTGCTGAAAGTTCTCAAGCTGCCTTGGACAGGCAGGCTCTGGAAGAATTAAGGCTGAATGACTTGCGTCTACAGCAGCGGATGGAAGAGAATGATCAGAAGATGGAAGCAAGAATGAATGTCCAGGACAACAAGATTGATACTGTTGTCACCATGGTTCAGAAGCAGAATGCAACTTCTGAAAAGATTCAAGCAATGCTGGAAAGCCTGTTCTCACGCATGCCCCCACAACCTTGAAATTTTTTTTTGCATGACATTCTCTATATTTTCTTCATTTTCTGATGTACTTTTGACTATGTTTTGACTATGCTTATGTAATGTTCTTTGCTCTGAACTACTTTTAATATAACTTGTTTTTCTGATCTAAATTGTTTTAGCACATCACTAACACTTTTTGATTGCTGACAAAAAGGGGGAGAACAAGAATGATATTTAAAATCAATAACGGCTAACTAGACAGAAACTCTCAAACATTCTAACTCTATTACTTGAAATGTTTTTCTGTTTTGTTTGTAAGTCTACAGGCACAAGGAAGCTCTTGAACACTATGAAGACTAAGAACTAGAAGCTCTGATCAAAATGTAGAAGCTCATGTTGCTCTGATCAAATATGAAGTTCTGATATATGAAGCTCTGATCAACCTAACACTCTGATCCGAAGCAAAGCTCTGACAGGAAAAGCTCTGAAGCTCTGCTTTCTGATAAGTCAAAGACTTATAATCTGATGCTCAAAGATAGAAAAAGATTTGACTCTGAAGAACACGCATATCAAAGGGAAGTAACAAACTCAGGGGGAGTATCTCTTATCTCTGACTTCTCCGTACTTCTTATTCTGATACATAGCTCTGATAACTTTTCACGTTATTTTTCATTTAAAATATCTAGTTTTTGTCATCATCAAAAAGGGGGAGATTGTTAGAACAATGTTTGAATCTAGTACCCTATATTTGAGTTTTGATGATAACAAAGTGAAAAGATATAGTAGTTAAATATTTCATGATTGAATTATATGCTGCCTAAAACTACTATGCTCTGACTTGCAGATATGCTGATTAAAATAAGCAAGATCACGTTTTCAGCATCAGAATATGATTTCATACACCAGCATCAGAAGTTGCTGAATCAGAACGTCAAGATCAGATGATCAAACGCTTGCACATGCTGAAGCTTGATGAACAGAACTGCGCGTAAAACACTCTGATACAGAATCAAATTAGTTCATCAGCAGCGAAGCAGAATCAGAATGAGCCAAGCCAGAACGTGCATTGAAGAAGCAACGGTACTGTGCATTGAAAGCTAATCAATACCAACGGCATCATTCTAGACAAGATCTGCTCAAAAAGGAAAGCTTGTTATTAGCATTGAATCAAGAATATTTGCTTCAACGTTCATCTTCTCAAGTGCTATATAAACCAAGCTTTGAAGATTATCACGGCTAATGCTTCCAAACTCTCTACACGCACAAAGCTGAACAATAATCTTCACTCTACAAGTTTTGCTAAACCAACAAACTCTGATACTTTATTAGCGTTTAGCAACCTAGTATTCTAAGCTTCATTTGTGTAAACATCACAGTTGTGATATAGTTTTTGTAGAAACATTCACACACATTTGCTTATACCTTTGTAAGAAAGTATTGCCTTGACAAACCGGATTGTGGTTTGAATCAAGAAGGTTTTAGCAGTTGCTAAAGCAGATTTGTATTCAGTTGAATATAGTGAATTAAGACCTCGTTGGAGAGAGACGAAATCACCTTGAACGGGTGGACTGGAGTAGTTTGAGATCAAACGAACCAGGATAAAAATACCTTGTCATTTGCTTTAAGATTCCAGTTTTACAATTCAACCCCCCCTTCTTGTGTTTTTCACCCCTTCATGTTCCACTACTTCTTCGGTATTAATCTCATGACAATGCACAGGTTCATCCATTCGCTCGATGGTGATTTGGGGAGCCTCGTTATCCCAGTTGAGTTTAAACATGGAAGACATTGTAGCTAGGGCATCTGCTAGCTGATTCTCTTCTCGCGGGAAATGCTCGAAGGTAATTTGCTCGAAATGAGGCAACAATGTCAAGACATGTTCTTTGTACGGGATAAGATTAGGATGCTTGGTATCCCACTCTCCTTTGATTTGACTGATAACCAAAGCTGAGTCCCCAAATACGATCAAAGATTTGATCCCCAAGTCTATAGCATCCTTGAGACCAAAGATGAAAGCTTCGTATTCAGCCATGTTGTTTGTGCAGCTGAAGCAAAGTCGGGCCGTGAAAGGTGTGTGACAACCTTCCGGGGAGATGAGTACCGCACTGATACCATTTCCAAGTGCATTTGAAGCACCATCAAAGTACAGGGTCCATCGGGATCCCTTTTCGGGTCCGTCATACGGTCCGTTACTTTCAATGTTGTCCAAATTCATGATGTCCTCGTCTGGGAAGTCAAATCCCATGGGTTGATAATCTTCGATAGCTTGATGAGCCAGATGGTCAGCTAGTACACTCCCTTTTATAGCTTTTTGGGTGGTGTACTGGATGTCATACTCAGTTAAGATCATTTGCCATCTAGCTATTCTTCCAGATAAAGCAGGCTTTTCGAAGATATACTTGATAGGATCCATTTTGGAAATCAACAAGGTAGTATGAGTCAACATATACTGTCTTAGTCGGCGAGCAGCCCATACCAAAGCGCATCAAGTTTTCTCGAGCAGTGAGTAGCGAGTCTCACAGTCGGTAAACTTTTTGCTAAGGTAATAAATAGCATGCTCTTTTCGACCAGACTCGTCATGCTGGCCCAAAACACACCCCATTGAGTTATCCAAGACGGTCAGATACATGATCAATGGTCTTCCTTCGACGGGCGGCATCAGAATAGGAGGCTCTAGCAAATACTCCTTGATCTTATCGAAAACAGCTTGGCAATCGTCGTTCCATTCAACTACCTGATCTTTCTTCAAGAGTTTGAAAATTGGCTCACAGGTAGAAGTCAGATGCGAGATGAATCTGGCGATATAGTTCAAGCGCCCCAAGAACCCTCTAACCTCCTTTTCAGTACGGGGAGCAGGCATATCTTGTATTGCTTTCACTTTTGCGGGATCGACTTCAATGCCTTTGTTGCTCACAATAAATCCTAGAAGTTTACCAGACCTAACTCCAAAAGTGCACTTACTTGGATTCAGCATGAGTTTGTATTCTTTCAATCTGGCAAACAGCTTTTCTAGATGTTCAAGGTGCTCTTCCTCTGTTTGTGACCGAGCTATCATATCGTCTACGTAAACTTCGATCTCATGATGTATCATATCATGAAATAAAGCTACCATGGCGCGTTGATAAGTTGCCCCTGCGTTCTTCAGCCCGAACGGCATCACCTTGTAACAGAAAGTGCCCCATTGTGTGACAAAAGTTGTTTTCTCCATATCCTCAGGGGCCATTTTGATTTGATTGTAGCCCGAGAATCCATCCATGAAGGAAAACACTTTATGCTGAGCTGTATTGTCGATCAAAATGTCAATGTGTGGAAGTGGAAAATCATCTTTGGGGCTGGCCCTATTCAAATCCCGGTAGTCTACACACATCTTGACTTTGCCATCTTTCTTAGGTACTGGCACGATGTTAGCGACCCATTGAGGATAGGACGTAACAGCCAGAAAGCCAGCGTCGAATTGCTTCATTACTTCTGCTTTGATCTTTTCAGACATGTCAGGCCTCATTCGGCGAACTTTTTGCTTGATCGGTGGACAGTCCTCTCTTGTAGGGAGACGGTGAACCACGATGTCTGTATCTAAACCCGGCATGTCTTCATAAGACCAAGCGAAGATTTCAACATACTCATTCAACAACTGTATCAGGCGTTCTTTGACACTTGGCTCCAGATTGGCACCCACTTGCACCTCCTTCCGGTCTTCCTCGGTCCCTAAGTTGACAATTTCCAATGACTCTTCGTGAGGTAAGATGGCCCTTTCCTCTTGCTGTAGAAGTCTGGCTAGTTCCCCTGGTACCTCACAACCTTCGTCATCTTCATACTCGGCTTGATTGACCAGATCCTCAGAGTTATTGAAGGATATAGCAGAATTGTCACCCATGGAATCCGGAGTGGATGGGTACCTGCATTTGTGAGTGTGGGTGTGTGTAAGGGATAGCCATCCTTAAACAAAAATGCAAAAGGAAAGAAAATGAACACAAGCAGTTTATCAAATGAAAAACGTCCAATGAATCATTAAACATGGCATATGGATATGAAAAATAATCAAAACCCTTACAAGTGGACCTACATGCCCCGGGCAAGGCATGAGGTGAAAAGATAGTGTACGGATTGTTTAAAAATAAATATTACAGACCAAATAAGAAATGTTTGACAGATAAATTAATGATGAGTAAAAGTGATGGGGACAAAGTCTTTTGCCTCCCAGTTGCATAATCCTCCTTTGACAGTTGGATAAATCCACCCTTCGATGTTGCTCTCTTTGTCTTCGTCCTCCAAAGCATTGATTCCGTAGGGAGAAATTTTGACTGGCGCTCTTTCAATCTTCGAACGGCGCATAGCTTTCTGGCCTGCGGTAGTGAACCCTAATCAAAATTTGTCGGTTTTATGTGGAATGTCAGGTAACTGCCCCCATGCTGAATGCTTCCCTTCCTTTATTGCGGCCCTTGCGTCCTCCAGAGATGCCATCCTGGCCATCTGCCTCGGTGTCTCAGCTGCCAACTTTGCTACTGTTATCTCAGGAAGGACTTCTTTGAAATGCTGAAAAGGCGTCTCAATGAACTCCCCTTCAACCTCTACATATCGGAAAGAGTTCAAGTGGCTAATCATGTACTCCTCTTCGCCATGGACAGTAATGGTCTTTCCCTTGACAAGATACTTCAACATCTGATGTAAGGAGGAGGTGACTGCCCCAGCATGGTGTATCCAAGGCCTACCCAACAAGCAAGAGTATGACAGACGGATATCCATCACATAGAAAGTAGATTTAAACACCTCAGTGCCTATCTTGATGGGAATTTCAACCTCCCCATGGACCATTCTCTTCGAACCATCGAAAGCTCTAACAACAATATCACTCGGTTTCAACTCCAACCCTTCACAATCTAGTCGGTCCAAGGCCTTCTTAGGCAGTACATTCAGCGACGAACCAGTGTCGACCAAGACATGTGCGAGAGTAGTTCCTCGCCACTCGACTGAAATGTGCAAAGCATCATTGTGGTTTCTACCTTTAGGAGTTAGGTCGGCATCAGAGAAACCTAATCCATTGTCCGCAGTCAGGCTAGCCATGCAATTTTGAAATTGATTCGCAGAGGTTTCCTGGGGCACATGGGCTGCCTTCAGGAATTTTATCAGAGCTTTAGCGTGCGCTTCCGAGCAAAGTAGTAGTGCCAGAATGGAGATCTTTGAGGGGGTTTTCCCCAGTTGTTCTACCACATCGTAATCACTCCTTTTGATTATCCTCAAAATCTCATCCATTTCCTTCTTGGAGGTTTCCGGGATGACCAAGGGTTGAGCCCTCGTCCTGACGAGCTCATCTTGGATTCCTTTACCTTTGTCAGCAGTGGTAGGAGGGACAGTACTAGGAACAACAACATCTTCAATCAAAGGGGTTCTAGCAGAGAGTTTTATTGGTGCAGGGATGACCTTGTCGGCAGATGAGGGTCCAAAGATTGCTCTTGGAGGGGCAATCTCTGGAGAAAAATTCTCCCGCTCCGGGTGATTTTGCTCGTGCCTGCAATGTTACCAATGCTGGCTTCTTCATCATCCGAACTTTCTTCAGTTATTTCGATTTGTTTAATACCATGGTAGTAGACGTCGCCGCCGTAGTTCCATGGTATCGACTTCTCAGAAACATAGGGGACATGCCCTGGCATTGTTATCTTCAAAGGAACAGATTTCGTAGCTGGTGTAATCTTAACAGGCTTTCTGACGGCCTTGGAAAGATTGGCGTGAATGGTTATGATTGAGACATCTTCGATATGGGTTGGAACAGCAGAAACTTTTTTAAACAAAATTTGTCGACTATCTATAAGGCCTTGGATGCCTTTCTTTAATAACGGACAATCAAACGGCAGAGAGTAACAACAATAGCAGTCTTCTTTACATCCCGGGAAGATCCCGGCCCTTAACAGATTCAACTTAATGGTTAACAAAGGAGTTATCAGATCATTGACATCAGCAACATACAAATCTTCTTCAATGGCATTGACATTTCGGCCGTGCTTCGACATGGGGGCAGATATCACATTAAGCTTCTCCGGAGCGTCAAACTCCACCTCCTTCGCCTCTATCAGGTCTTGGATTTTATGCTTGAGTGCCCAACAATCATTGGTGTCGTGCCCGACACTGTCAGAATGGTAGGCGCATTTAGCATTAGGATGATAATGTGGATAGGACGTATTCACATTCTTTGGTGCCTCTTTGATAGTGGCGAGATTCAATTTCAACAGATGGGGAAGCACTTGCGCTGGAGTCATATTAATGCGGGTGAACTGCCGTTGTGGCTGTTCCACCCGTTGCTGATTTAGTCTGGATTGGTTATAGCGAGGCTGCTCACTTGAAGGGTTTTGAATCATTACGGCCCCCACTGTCGGTCGGCTCTCAGTCTTCCCTGCTCTTCTATGAGAATATACCACAGCTGTTTCCTTCTTAAAAGGTTTCTTCTCAACACTTGCAGCAACACCCTTCTGAATCTTTCCTGACTTGATGCCAGCTTCTATTCTTTCGCCTGTTAAGATCAAATCGGTAAACCCCGCGAAAGAGTTACCAATTAGATGATTGAAAAATGGCCCAAATAGGGTCCCTAGAAACATATCAACAAGTTCACGGTCGGTTAAAGGAGGCTGCACCCTGCCAGCCAAATCCCTCCATTTTTGTGCATATTCTTTGAATCCCTCGCCTGTTCCTAGTGACATACCCTGAAGTTGGGTACGAGTAGGAGCAAGGTCAGAATTATACTGGTATTGTTTGTAGAAGGCGGTGGCCAAGTCTTCCCAATTTCGGACGCTGGTTCCCTCTAGCTGATAAAACCACTCCAGTTGAGCCCCAGAAAGGCTGTCTTGAAAGAAATGAATCCAAAGGTTTTTATCTGCCGTATAGGGTTGAATCTTTCTCACGTAGGACCTGAGATGCATTTTTGGACAGGACAGCCCATCATACCTCACAAACACTGGCACTTTGAATTTTGGGGGAATCACAATCCCGACAACCAAACCCAAGTCTTCAAAATCCAAACCCGGTACTCTTTGTAATTCCATGGCGGCCAACCTGTCTTCTAAACCCTTGTATTTATCATCAGCTGGAGGGTATTGTTGATCAGAATAATCTTCATCCTCTTCGACCTCTTCTTCTTCCACATCGGACTCGGAAGGTACCGCAGCCCCACCCCCTTTGCTGGTTCCTTCATCAAAAGTAGGAGGAAATTCAAGCACTCTCTGAGCTTCTCCGTCAAATCTTCTCCCCAGAGTAGCCACCCCGAGTCTCTTTTTCTTCTTTTTCACTGGGTCTTTATTCCCCAGCAAGGTCTTGAGATCCTCCTGACCTTTAGCCAAGGTGGTCAGGAGTTGCTGAAACTGTGCATTCTGAGCTTGCAGGTCTTTGACTGTTTGCTCGAGATCCATCCTACTGAAATAAACAGCAGACAGATAAGGAAACCTGGCGTGAGACCTGCTTATGCACATGATGAATGGTATGCTTATGTATTCAATGCATTCAAGGATTTAGAACATTCAAAAATTTTGCAGACAAAGAAGAACACACGTCATATTAATAAGAAGAAATTTGTTAGTACATAAATGCCCCATGGGCCAAATATTACAAAATAACTTCTCAAGGCAAAAAGACATTGCGCATCCTCTTTGGTGCGATGTAGGTGTTGAGGGCCTCTTGCTCATGGAGTCGGCGGGTAAGCTCTAGAACCTTCTTCTCACTGGCGTAGAAGCTAGCTTCAAAAGTATTTCGTTCCTCCTTGAGCTGAATCTAACTTTTCTGCATTTCCTCCCACGATGTAGGCATGTCAGGGTGTAGGATGGTGTAGGGAACCTCTCCTTCCTTAACAGGCTCTTTAATCACAGGGAGAACATGAGGATAAGGCATCATCAGACTTTGGGCTCGGGCTCGTACCCACTTGAGATAAGGCTCAAGAGGGATGGAGTTCTTGTGTCCTAGAGTCTTGCTATCAACCTTGTTGGGTCTTCCCCAAGCTCTGATGAATCTTTGGCGAAGTCCTTGCGCATCGTTGTCGAAGTCAAAAACTAGGTCAGGAATCAACATGTCATGAGGGCCATCCCTCCGTGCATATCCAAATTGCCTCAAAGCTAGGCAAGGGTTGCAGGTGATACCTCCTCTGATTCCAAGTAAAGGAACATTAGGAAACTCTCCACAACGATCGACGATGATGAGATTTTCTATGGACCGAGAACACCAATTTACATCAGAGTGAGTAAGAGTCATCAACCGTTGGGACCACCTTGAGCCTTGGTCATTCTTCAAGACAGATTGTGGAAGGTGCGAAATAAACCACCTTGCAAGGAGAAGAGTACAACACATGAGAACACCCCTCTTTCTCATTGTTCGTGTGTAAAATGAGTGAAGAATGTCCCCAAGCAATGTTGGTATTGGATTTCTGGACAAGAAGATTTTGACGGCGTTGACATCTACCAATTGGTCAGGATTTGGGAACAAGACCAACCCATAGATAAGGAGTGCCACAATCTCTTCAAAGGCTTGTAGGTCCAATGAGTTCCAACATTCTTGTGCCTTCTCAAACAAGAATTTTGCTAAGAATCCCTTGACGCCGCTTCTGGTTTCCCAATGCCCTTTGATGTCGGATGGTTGTAGATGTAATGCTCGAGCAACATCTTCCGGCTTTGGTTCCTTTTCCGTACCGTTGAAGGGTAGTTGATTAAGGATAGGAATTCTCAGGAGTTGAGAAAACTCCTCCAAAGTGGGCACCAACTGGTAATCAGGGAAAGTGAAACAGTGGTGAAGAGGGTCAAAAAATTGGAATAGCACTTTCAACATGTCTTCTTCAATGTTGGTGTTGACTAAGCTGAGCAATCTACCATGTCTTTCACTGAAGGATGAGCTTTCCGGAATTCTTGAGGTGAGCTCCTTGAGTTGAGGAGAAATTCTCACAAGGTTGACTTGGATGGTCTTTCTGCGAGGAATTTCCATGACCTACAAAACAAGAACAAAGATGAAGACCCAAACCCTTGAAATGGTTAGTGAATGCATATGATGCTTTATGATGTTTATGATGTATGCACAAAACATATGTACAAGCAATTCAACACCAAACCCTAGTTTCAGGCTTGCATGGGGTTTCATAGGTAAGTACCCTTTTGAGTGTAGTTGGCTTAAAAACCTGTCCTATAAATAGTAACCGGGTTCTAAGGAGCTCAATATCACGGGATTGTTTTCATTGTTCATTGTTTTGGTTTAGCCACTTAACTAGCGACCAAAATATTCCAAGAAAACAACCCTCAATGAGTGTAGTATCGAGTATCTACCAACTTCGGACTGCACCAAAGCCGGTCATCTCACTACCCCTAATAAAAGGCCAAGATGGTCAAGTAAGGTTTTAGGTCATTAGTGCTTAGTGACATCACTCAGCGGCCCCGTACTCTCCTTGATTGAACTCAAGGGTTACCGGTACTCACAAATATGTCGCACTAATATAGCTATTGCTTCGACCGTGTCGGTATACCCCGCACAGTTTCCACAACGTATTGCTATCTATGAAATGTTTCCCAAAATCCGGGTGTAGGATTTGCAAACCCAAACAAGAGAGCCAAAATATAAAGCAATCAAATCAAACAATTAGTCATGCAAGAGGGTGATCTAAGCCCTAAGGTTACTCCACTTTTAAATTATTCCCCAGCAGAGTCGCCAGTTCTGTGATACGGTGGGAGAACTGACTATGGTTTTGCATTTGTTTTCGCAAATGTTTCGGTTGAGCAAGAGTCGCCACCGACTTTTTATTTTATCCTAAGGAAAGGTTTAAAAAGCACAGCAAAAACCTTTGAGATTTTTCTTGGGTTCGGGGAGTAGATTAAAGAAAGGGAAGGTATTAGCACCCTTTCTATCCATGGTTATCCATGGGCTCTTAGGTACTTGCTTAGATCAACTTGTCTTGGTTTTCAATTGTTTGAAATGGTGTTTTGTGTGTGGCTTTTGAAAAATGTTTTGAAAAAGACGCCTTGTCTAGGCTACTCTTGTAACAATTCTTTACTCGAATGTTTTACAAAAGGTGTTTGTCTTTTTGAAAAGATGTTTCAAGGTTTTATTGAAAGTTTGTTTTGAAAGTGTTTGTGAAGTGTGGTTTGAAAATAGGCAAGTGTTTTGTTTTGCAAGTTGACAAGTACTTAAGAGCTATCTACCCTAAAGTTCCCAAAGATTTTTGTTATGTTTTAACCCTTTTAACAATTTTGTTCCACCATTGCATTTGGTGGACAATCTTGTGTTAGGAGGTGAAAGGGACGGGCGCGGGTCATCGTTTAGACCATAATTGCAATAGTGCTAAGCATCTTTGGGCAATTTTTCTTTGAAAGGGACTTGATCATTTTAGGCAACTTTTCGAAAGCGTCGTCGAGGGACTATGATCATTTGATTGTTTGTTTTACCCAAAGAAACCTAACATGCAATATGGCCCATTATTGAAGGCAACAAGTGGAATACCCTAGGGGTGCAAGTGTGATATGTGTTGTCCATTTTTCATGCTTTGATTATCTTGAAATTAGGTCAAACTATTTTGTTCTTTTTATTTGCATACAAACCCTAATTCTAACATGGTATATTTAGAAAGCATTAAAGTGCGAAAAATAAAGTTCTAAACTATTACAACACAATATGGGAAGGGGGGTACAAATGTTCAAATGGGGGATATTGACAAGGAATTTAAACCTAGCTATTACATCAATTTTGGAATATTTACAAGATAATTAATTGCATAAATTAAATGGAAAATAAAATAAAGATGCAAAATGCAAAAAGGGTTTTTATATGTATGGAAAAAAGGTGTTTTTTATATGTCAAATAAATAAAATGAATAAAATAAAAAAAGAGTAATATTTTTGGAATTTTTGTGTTTTAAGGGTAAAACCCTAATTTCATTAAGTAAGATAATATTTATTTAAAGTATACAATATTTAATAATTATGTACAAAAATAAAATAAAAATGAAGTATGTTCATAAAAAGTATTTTTCATGTCAAATATTAATAAAATAAAAAATGTATATATATTTTTGTATTATTTACCTAAATATACTAATATATATAAATATCTTTATTATTTACTAAATAAATATTATATATACAAAATAATAATATTTAATATTTATAAAAAAAAATTTTTTTGATACAAAATGTTTTCAAAAGAGAAAATGAAATAAAAATCATAAATAAAATATATTTGCATTATTTTTTTCTAGTTTTTCTAAATAATAGTATATATATATTATTTATGTACAAATAACTAATCTAAACAAATAAATACCTATAAATTCAAAAATGGTGTAAAAAATTATTTTTATATTTTTAATATCATGAGGAAAAATAAATAAACCAGAATGAAAAAAGAAAAGTCAAAAAAATCAATAAAATAAACAAAATGGGCTCAGGGGGTGTAAAACCAAAAACATGGTGTGAAAAGAAATATCAAAGCAGGCCGAGCCCATGTGGCTTCTTCTTCAACCTCTGGACAGAAAGATGTTCAAAAACGCGCGCCTGAACACCAATTCAAGCATCTGGATTCCTTGATCTTTTGCACAAACTTACAACATAAGAAATGTTAAGCATTGAATCACGATTCTAAATATGTAAAGAACTCATCCTAACTCTCAGAAATGAGAGAGAATTTTATCATTCCCAAATCCTAACCTAAGTTTTTATCAACATTCAGACCTTAAATTCTCATAGCTCAGGCAAAATAAATGAAAAGTAAAAGTATGTACAGATTCAGGGGCATGAGTAGAACACTTCTTATTCACAAACTTAGAGCTAATGATGCCTACACTAAGAGTTAGAAGTTCAAGAAGATACCTGTTCAGTTGAAGTTGTATCTGACAATGGGGGAGCTTTCAGGGCAAGATGATGATCTGTACATCTTGCCTGAAGTGTAGTGATGTTATTCCAATGCTTACTTTGCTTTGAAACACCTTGAATCGAGCTATGGACCTTCAACTGCAAAACAAGAAAGTGAAAATGGTGGAACTGATTAGAGGAGTTACAGGTCGTGTTTTATGTTTGGATTAGCTTCAAGTGATGCTAGGGAATGTGTTTGAAGAGCTTTTAGCCAGAATGCATGAAAGGGATGAGAGTTGGCACTCAAACTGCAGTAGGAGCTCTGTTTGGGCAGTTTGAGGGTGGTTCTGTGTTCTAGAGGGCAATGGAGGTGTTGGAGTCGTGTGCTAGCTCAGTTAGGATGTCTTGAATGTGTACAAAATATTTGCTTAAGGGTTCTCTTGTTGAGATGAAAGTTGTCTAGTTATGCCATATTTCTTACACTTTAAGCAACCAAAAGCCAAGTTGGTGTTTAGACAGGTAGAGGCCCCTATAACATGCTGCAAACCTTGGCATTGATCAGTGTGATTAGTCTCTAAACTTGTGCCAAGGGGATTTGATCTGTACTTCTTGGATTTTCATTTTGACATAAAGCTTACTTTTGCAAAAATGGTTAAAGTGCTTTATCTATTTTGGGATTAATCCATCATGCAATGCTTGAACACATAGAACATGGTCTTGGCACAAAGAGTTTGCATTAAATTTATGAGTGTTGAATGGTTTAGAGGCCTGTAATCAAGTTGCATGTTGATTTGAGAAATTTGCACAAGTTATGAACATGGAAATTGGCCAATTCAAAAGTGAATTTTTGCCATATTGCAAAATTCGATTCTCTCAAGTCATGAGGTTGTTTGATGAGTTTTTGGACATTTTGGAAAGCTTGGAATGTGTACTACAATCCATATTTGAAATTCAAATTGAAATTCCAAGTGGAAGTATGTGAAAAATGGTCTTGAAGTTAGGTAAAAACCTTGCCTAAAAAGGTCAAAATTTCACTAAGTTAAGAATGGTTTAGTACCCTTGTTCCAAAAATTGTAACTTGAGCTACAAGCCTCTTTTTGGAAAACTTTGTGAATCAAAGTTGTAGAATATGCAATAGGCTACAACTTTCATGTTTTGACTTTTGCTTGAATCCAAATGAATCTTGGTGAGAAAGTGGGGCAAAGTTGGGAAAAAAATTAGGGTTTTTCATAACTTAGAAAAATTCTAAGTTATGAAAAATTCTCATTTCAAACCCTAATTTGCAATTTTTGATTTCTTGGTGAACAAGTTTCATGATTTGGCATGTTTTGATGAAAAATGAATCTTGACTCTTGATTTTGACCAAAAAGTCAAAGTTTGACTTTTCAGTATACAGTCAAAATTGATCAATTGACTGAGAAATTCAATTGTCAATCTTGTGCATTTGGGATCTTTTGAACTTGTTGAGCATGTCAAGACAATTCCATGGGGTCCTTGAGTCCATATGTGAGCTTGGCTTGCCATTGGCTAGGTCAAACAGTCAAAAATTGCCTTTGTGCAGTCAAAACCCTAAAAATGACCATTTTGCCCTTTTGGTGATCTGATCAAATTTCTTGTGGAGTTGTGATCCAAACTTGATCAAATGGTCCATGTGAGTTCATGATGTTGATGTGGGTCAATTTTCATGAGGTTTGACTGTCAATTGGCCACAGTTGACTTTTTCCCCAATACAACTGATTTCTAGGTCAACTGTCCAATTGACTGGGCAAAACTTGGAATCAAGACTTGAAACTTGATGTGGATAAACTTGGGAGTCCAATATGAAGCATGAAAGTCATCTTAGGCATTTTAGGTCAGAACATTTTTGTGCAAACACAAACCCTAATTTGGGTCAACAGTGCAAGGAGAAGTCTTGAGCAGATGAAACCCTAACTGGATCTTGATCTCCAAGGGCTTTGTGATGAGAAATCAATGAGAAATGGGAGGGCAAATTTTAGGGTACAACACACCCCATGCAGTTTTTTTTTCCTATTTTTGTCTTAACCTAATTTCTTTCATTTTTCTCTTTTCTTACCCTATTTTTTTTTAATTAACCGATTATTAAACTAACCTAATTTTTTTTACTAATAAATTAGGATTAGGTTTTTTAACTAATATTTAATTTTCATGATATGTTAAATTATTTAACGTTTTTCTTAATATTAAAATTAATTAGAATTAGGGTTCTTTTAATCAATAATCAATTTTTGACATACTTTTTATTTATTTATTAATTAGGCTAATTAATATTTTCTTAAATATTGAAATCAATTAGAATTTATGTTTTAATTACTATTATCATTTAAATTATTTTCTATAAAAATACAAACTTGGGTTTTATAACATTCAAACATTTTTTTAAATATTTTCTTATTTCTTTTTGCTATTTATTTTCTTAGAAAAGTGTATAGGTTGCACTCTTTAATTGTAATAGCTTAGATTTATTTTCTCACGCTTTTTCTCTATTATGTATCTGCTCCTAGGATGTAATAGTTTTAGGGTTTACTTTCCCGCATTTTCCTACTTATGTAACTGCTCAAAGCCCTATAATAGCTTAGGTATTTATATTCCACACTTTACTTTTCTGCTATATTTTATACTACTAGTAACTAGGATTTGTATGGAAAGATTAATAATTGAACCTAGAAAACCCTAATATTCAAGATAAAATAACTGAAACTAATACACTTTGCACACTTACACCTTTAAGGTAACCTCTTTTGATGCCTTACGAATATTGGTCTTGTCCCTCGAAAGTGGGGATACTTTAGCAAAAGACCCTCAATCAAATCATCATCATACAAAAGATAATAGTCCCTCAATGTCCCTCGAGTTGCCTACGGAAAAATGATCTCGTCCCTCGAGTTGCCTACGAATAATATGATGACAGTCCCTTACGAAATTGCTAAAATATCCCTACATGTTACCTTCAATGATCATACAATGACCCTACGCCTGTCCCTTCACATCCAATAGATAGGACTACCTACCAACTAATGATATGGATAATACTATCTCTAAAGGAGAAGGAAAGGAATAAGAACGACCTTGAGTGAGTAAGAAACGCTTAATTACTTGCTCATAAACTTTTTTCAATCACTTTTCAAATGAAATATTTTCAAAAAAAAAAACTTTGTATACATTCTTGAGGATTTATACAAGAATTATTACAAAGCCAGTCTTACATTGGCGATTTCAAAATATTTTCAAACAAATCCCACACACAAAGCAAATTTTCAAAAGTGAGTTAAGTAATTAAGAGTCTGTAGATAACTATGAGTGAAAATGGTGCTAACATCTTCCCTTTTCATATCTTACCCCCCCCCCCCCCCCCCCCCAACTCAAAATCTATCAAAGGTCTTTCCTATTCTTTTCACCTTTCCTAAGTATTGGATAAAATAAGAGTCGGTGACGACTCTTGCTATATGCACATTTGGATAAAACTAAAAAAAGTTTATTCTTCCACTATATTACACACATACACACGCATACTCATGAATCATTCACGTAAAATTTATATTCATAGTATCCCTGCACCACAACATCATCACCATACAAAATAGACAATGTACAATCATCATTACGATTAAACATGATCAAAAAAATAGCAAGTGTTTTTTTTTGCCAATGTAGTAATAATATGAACTTTTCCAGATAGCGATCTCGAGGACTGCGATTAAAATATTTTGCCAATTACAACAACAATGGCATTAACAACAACAAATGCATAAACAACAATGGCATCAACATAAACAAAAACTCAAAAGAAAATGATGGTATTGTAGATGCGTGGAGAAAATATTTACGTACCAGAAATTGGATGAATAAGTAAAAAAATGGTGTTGGCTCCTTCTTTAAGTTCCTCCTCGACAGTTAAACCGAAGGATAAAAGAACGAATAATAGAAGTCGACTCCTTCCTTGAAGGTACGAAAGCACATAAAAATGACGTGGTTTCGTGATGGAAATTAAAATACAGAAGATGATGTTGTTTCGTTAGGGTTGCAATGATGTTGTTTCGTTTAGGGTCTCAATGTCATATATTTTATCATGGGTTGAAATAACGTTGTTTTGTGATAGAAATGAAAATATGTAACTGAAGAGACATGTTAGCTAGTTATGTTTCGTTAAAATAAATAGATCATATCACCGTGGCTTTTAATGAAACCCATTGTGATATTTGATAAAAATTTATAAAAATCGTCAGATATTAAGCATTTAAAAAATTTAAAAATAAATGAAAAATATATCAAAACAATTTTCTTTAAACACAATAGTGATATAATATTTACTTTAATGATATTTTAGAAAAAAAGCGTTAGATTTTTACGTAATTTAAAATTAAAAAAATTGGAAAAATATATCACAACGGTCACCTTTAAGAATCATGGTGATATTCTTTTCGAAGAAGAAGTCGTGTGTTAGAACGGTTCGCAAAGATTTGTGCAAGTTTGATGTCTCATGTCAAAATGACTCCTATTATACCTTTTCAGAAAGGAAATTGGCCCATGAGTCTAGAAGAAGTACTAGGAGTCCTAAAGAATTTCAAAGAGTTGATCGCAGATGAGCTATCAAATGATTTGTCTCATGTATTGATCTTTAGACTTTTTAAACCATTCAAATTCGTTCCAGACTCAAAATGTTGCCATCAACCCACCTGAGAAAGGTCTACACACACTTGCATGTATAGTTGAGTCCACTCATAATCAGTCTTCTCATCCAATTTTGTTGCAACAAACACGAATTGGTGAAAATTCTTCTCACAAAACATATCCTCCATCTTACCTTTTCAGAGAGTCTAATTTGGGGTCAGTTTGTTTCAACTTTAAAAAAATAGATTTTTTTTCTTTGTGTTTTTGAAAATAGATTTTACAAAACCGTTTTTTAAAATATTATAAGTTTTTTTATATTCATTTTTTTCTCTAAATGTAAATACTAATTTTGACATCCTATAACATAAACATATATTATTGAAGACTAAAATATAGTCGAAATCGCAATTTTTTCAAAAAGTTGTATTTCAAGAATGATTTTCATGAAAATCTATTTGAAATAGTTTTAAAATTAAGTGATTTTTTAAAATTTTAATATCCAAAAAAGTTTCAATAAAAAGATGAAATACCTAATATAACATTTTAAAAATAATTATTCAAACCAAATTTTCATTTGAAACTTTTATGAAAAATTTATTTATAAATTTTTTTTACACAAAATTATATAACACTATAAAAATCATTAAAAAAAAAAAAAGCCAAAACAAATTGGCCCATATCAATTCAAAGTCATCATATGAATTGTGTTTACTTTCATCTAAAGAAACCAAAACTCTATGACCGCTAATGAAACTATAGAATGCAACAGAATATTCAAATCTCGTTAAACGCATCATAATATTCAAAACTCGTTAAATTCTCTCACTTTTGTGGAACTTGGACATAAATCTATCAATTATAACGGCTAACCAACTAACCACTACTAATTTGTGACTACCTTAAACAATATTCAACTAATTCTAACAAATCTAAACTATCTCTAAAGAAAATCAAACATTCTCTAAGCCATCACCTTCAAACTCACTATGACCAACTAGTGAATCCAATTCTTTGTTACAACAACAAGCATCATCATCAACAACCTCAAAAACATAGTGACTAACCCATAAAACAGCATGCACTAAAACCAAAGGCACAGCGCAAGCTAAAGTAACCGCAAGACGAATCCCTGCATCGGTCAAAATGAGTAGCACCACTGTCGCAAACACTAGCAAACCAAACACAAACCTTTTATCGATTCTTCTATGAAACACGATATTGTTGGGACATGCTCTTAGTAGTAAATGATAAATGGTTATCACATAGGTCATTATAACCAACAAAATCAATGATGTTTTATGATGAGGAATGAGGATTATGAAGAGTATGATCCATACGAAAAGTGTGTAGTAAAGTCCAAGATTTTCTAAGTTTCGAATGATGCGAATTGCTGCGGATTCTGAGGTTAAAGGAATGCTGAAGGGCCAGTAAATTTTGAAATCGGTGTAGAGTTTTTCTTGAGGTTGTTTTAGTTGGTATGTTTTGGAAAATGATGAAGGTGTTGTTGATGAGGTTTGTGTTCTATGTGTTGCTCCATGAATTGCCATAACACACACTTGATGTAATAGGTACGAGATTTTTAGCACATAATATAGAATTTTGGATTTTTTGGTTCATATAGAGACAAAAGACCTTTTGTTATGGAAATTTCATAATGAACAAAATCCAATATATTGGAAACTTCTTTCATGTTTCTAATGCTGGTTTTATTTTAGTTTTTGGGTCCACTTGATGGCATTCAAATTACTAATTAGTGTGTACTATAATTCAACCTAATAGCACATTTTTGAACAACCACTTTTTTTTTTGTATACATGGAAACAACCAACAAAGGAGAATGATCACAATGTTCACTCCAGCACCAAGCTACACATGTTGATTCAATTCACATTAGCATATGCCTATTAATATAAGATTTAGTTGTGATTAAAATAGTCATTAACAATATAATGTTCTGAGAGTTGCTAACACGCTCTCCCTCGTAAAAAGAATTCGAGTTCAAGTCTTTTAATTCATTCATTTGAAAAGAGGTCATTCTTAAAATCATTGATTTGAAAAATAGTCCCATCTTTTTAAAAAAACAGATATTTGTAAACTTGAAAATTAATCATAATGGATCCAATTACATGATAATGTTCGGTCTAATACCATATTTTTATTCAATTAATTAATCTCGATATCTTAACAGTTTTTTTTTATTGTTTTTATATATTTTTATCTTTACATGCTAAAACCTTCTAAGTTTATTTTCTACCATAATTTTCACTATTTGTGTAATCTTATCCTGTCTAATCTAACCATACAACAAACACAACATCCACATATCTGATAGACTTATTTTATTCTTGTATTAATTCTTAATCACTTGACTTTCTATCCGTACAACATAGAATGTCAAACTGATGTCTAATAAAAAAATTCCTTTATTTTGAGTGATACTTTCATGTCACATGAAACCCCTAAGTTCCTCCTCTATTTCAACCACTTAGCTTAATTTTGATTATTTACATCCCCTTCTATTTCTTCATCATTTTATATTATGCACCAAATATATTTAAACAACATAACTTGTAATATAATATGGTCTCCAACTTTCATATCTAGATTAGAAAGAAAAAAAAAATGTATTGCTAAACTTACATTACATGTACCATGCATATACCATATCCTACTCTACTTAGAAAAAAATCATATGTTTTTAAGACTCATCTACGACCTCTTATTTAAATCTTCCTCCAACTCTCCGAATAATATTGTATCATACGCAAAAAAACATACATCTCGATACTAATTTTTATATGTATTTTGTGAGTACATCCTAAATTAAAATAAAAAAATAAAGACTCCATACAATCCTATTGTAACAAATGTTAATAAAAAATCAAAAGTAGATATAGTCATTCCCTTCAAAAGAAAAAATAGTATTTCGAATTTTCCTATTGGTGCTTTCTCTTTTTATGATTCTATTGCAAATTTGGCCATGTTATGATAGTATCAAGAGCTATGTTATGATAGTATCAAGAGCTAGGTAAACTTCCTTGGCATTGTTTTCCTATGTGGCCCAATTGAATTAAGTGGGATGAATGGTCTAATCATGGTCCTGCAAATGCAGACCAGGAGACCAATGAGACACTAGCCTTAAGCCTCTCTTTGTCACTACCATGGTTTAAAGGGTGAAAAAGAAAGTCGTTGGATATTGAAGAAAAATGAAATCAAGTTTCACATCATGAGATGCGAAAAGAATTTATAAAGAATGAATACTCATCACTTTACAAACTTACTTTGTAGTGTAAGCAATCTATTGTACCAGCAGTATCAAAATTAAATCTAACATGCACTCTTATGAGAGCAACTTAGTGAAAAAAATAATAGACCCTTGAATAACACAACTATGAAATCAACTTAACCTAACAAAATCAGAAAACATGCCCAAAATGGAAAAAAGAATTAATAACTTCATGAAAAGCATCTAGATTATGTATCAAGACACTAGATCATGATATAACTATCATTTCCAACTGAAAAGAAATTCTTCTATTGTAACTAAATTTTCAATACATAATAATGCACCTCATCTATTGTAAAATTAACAGATAATAATAATAATGTAAATACAATACAAAGAAGAGTAAGGAATCTAAACTAAAAGAACTCAAAGTCAAGATATTTACCACCCCCGGGCTTCGTTTCAGTATTACCACCAACCATTTTCTTACTATTGCTCCCAACGCCAACAGTATTATTATTATAAACTGCTTCAGACTTTGCCGGTAGTTCATTTTCCATTGGTCTTGGAATTTCCGGTGGCGTGCTGCACCGAATCAACGCCCAGTTTATGCCTTCAAAGAAAGGATGCTGTTTGAGCTCAGTTGCACCCCTCTTCACTCCAAGACGATTCTGCGGCTCCTTCACAAGCAAACCTCGGATTAGATCACGGCTGGCGTAGCTAGTAGCTGGCGACTCAGGAAACTTGAGCTGCTGCCCTACTACATTGAACAGCGTAGCTCGGTTTCCGGATCCTTTGAAAGGGGTTTTACCATACAATAACTCATGCAAGAAAATGCCGAATGTCCACCAATCAACTGCACTTCCATGACCTTCTCCTTTGATTATTTCAGGGGCGAG
Organism: Vicia faba; assembly: GCA_948472305.1. Classification (NCBI taxonomy): domain Eukaryota; kingdom Viridiplantae; phylum Streptophyta; class Magnoliopsida; order Fabales; family Fabaceae; genus Vicia; species Vicia faba. The sequence continues at coordinate 491,301,564 of OX451740.1, forward strand.
ATACTCATGTGTGCCAACGAAGGACATCGACCGGGCCGATGTAGGCTCGGCAAGAAGTTCTGGAAGTGCGCTAGTTGTAATGCCAGGATCCGCTTTCGGCTTCCGCGAGTTTTTATTTTTCTGAGAAAAAAGCTTTGGCATAAAACAGACAGGCTGGATGCATACAGATGTAGGCTCAATACAAGCAGGCTGGACACAGAATGCACCACCAGCTGCCCATTTTGAAGGGTCGCTGTCATGAGTTCTGATAAGAGTAGGTGAAACAATACATCTAAGAGAAAGATCGAAGTCTGAGAGCATTATGTGACCGTCCTCTCGAACAAGTACATTTTCAGGTTTAAGGTCTCGATAAACAACTCCAAGCATGTGAAGATATTCAATTGCTAACAGGACCTCTGCAGCATAAAAGCTACATACATAGAATGTCAGATATTGTAGTCGCTATTTTATTACTCGGCAAGGAAATCAGATATATAAGAATTTACTAAATCTAAAGTAAACGTATATGACAGAATATAATTAACATTACACTTTTAATTACATAACCATGTATGGACAACAAAAAGTAGATATTTGTGATGGAGATGCAAACATACCGTGCAGCATACTCTGAGAAATGTTTCCCTGGTTGTCGTTGCCTTAAATTATGCAAATCACCGCCCGGACAGTATTCCATTACCAAACATGAGAATCGGTCAGTCTCAAAATGTGTGTACAACGTTGGCAGAAATGGATGGTCGAGCAACTGCAGTATCTCCCTTTCTGTCTGTGCCCTAACCAGCTTCTTTCTGGCAGCCAGGGATGCCTTGTCCATAACTTTCATTGCAAAATAACACCGAGTTGCACTCAGCTCAGAGAGATACACACTTCCGATATCACCACAACCAAGTCGTCTTAGTAACTTAAAATGACTCATGCCCAAAATTCTATCCCGTGTTCGAACAGCAAGGATAGCCTTCCACCTAGGATCATTTCCTTTATGTGGTTTACTAGCACTACCGGTGATGTTACTCCAGTTGCTGTCATCACTAAGGCCGCTGCTATCACTTGCTCGACTAGCACTAGTTTTTGCACTCTCGAGTGAATCCCCCCTTACACTTCCTTTAATACTATCACAATTCCTGTCTACACTAATCACGCCATCACTAGTGAATGCATCGCTCCGATACGTACTCGCACAACTATTAGCAATGCTCATTGTTCTGAGAACACTAGTACTATCAATACTACTATGTGGACTGGCATTTCCACTTGGAGGTAAAGAAGAATCCCATACACATTCGTTCTCCTCAGAATCTGGGCAAGGTAGAGAATTCCCTTTATTCTGCAACGCAGGAGCACCTGAACCCGGTGATGCTAACTTCCCCATGTCATTTGATTCTTCAAGAGTACTTTCTGCAGGCGAAACAACAGCTAGGCTTGGTTTCTTAGTGAGATTACGAATTGAAAGATCTTCAAGGAAAGGACCCTTCATGTACAATCCAGCTTCAGATTTATTTCGACCTATCGGTATATAAACCGCTCTCATGAGATCAGTATCGACAGGCTCTTGGGGATGACTAGCACCAGCAAATGAGCTCGGATCATTTTCCCCAAAAGAATCAGTACTCCTCTTCAATGTCTCAACATCAGGCAAGAGTTCTTCGTGATCTGTAGGCGTAGCCGAGACAGGCTCTCGAGAGGATTGTTTATCGAATTCCATATCTTCTCTTGCCAAAACAATTCTTCCATTTGATAGCTGCGCCGCTTCTCTGATGGAGGCCAAACGCGTGGTAGGGCGATCCCGTGCTTTTGAAACCGCACGCGCACATGAAACATCCTGACCCGACATTAACCTCTGACTAGCTTCCCTTATAACAGCTAAGTCTGCATCAGAAACCTCAACTAGGACAGGCAAGGTCCGAGGAAGTACTTTCAGCTTGGTTGCACTCTCCATATCATAATCCCAAAATAATCACATCATCAAATAAAAACCAAATGTTACTGCAAAATAAAGCAAGGAGCAAACAAAATCATAAACCATAGACATCATCAACCACAAACCTAGTGTTATCTATTTCTAAATACAATTACAGCTCAATAAACAAACTAGCTCATGTTATACAAGTTAGGAAATTGATGTGAACTGGAAGAAAAAAACATGTAATCAGAGCAAAAACCATGAAATGGAAGAACGCAATTCAGCTATAACAGATATAATAATAAAGAATCAAAACCTCAATGACCCATCAATCATTCTACCTCAAAATACAAACTTTTGAACAATAAACATATAATTCTAAGAAAATAAAGATTAAAAAAAAAGTAAAGTAAAGTGAGGGAACAAAAAGAAGAAACAGAACCTAAATAAAAAAGGCTAGAAGGTAGGAAAATGCAAAAACTAGGTACAGATAGAGATCTAGGAACCCAAAAGAAAAATAACAAGAGACACACCATTGAAATGAAGAAGAAAAAACAATAGCATCTTGAGTGATTCATCTACAGCATAGAGAAAACACACACTCTTTCTGTGTATGTGATTGTGAAAGAAGAATGGTTAGAGAAAAGAAGAAAAAACAAAGTATGAAGAAGCAGTGGAGTGCTTTTCTTGTGACTGATTTGGAACTAAAGTGTCATGTCATTCAAGATAGTAATGCTTTGCTTTTGCTTTCTCTTCTTTCTTTCTTTATTTTTATTTTTTTCTTTCTCAAATTGAAGTATCGGAAATTTACCTCTATTAAATTTGTATTTTATCTATAAACTTTCATTGGTTTCTCTTTTTTTTCTTCTTTTTTTCTATGGGTTTCTTCATACTGATTTAATATAAAACAAGTTTCTAGATTTTTTTTTCAATATAATACTTTTAATTTGTCTAGAAAAATAAAATGTCAAAGTTTAATGTATCTATAAACTTTAAGATAATTTAATAATAATTAAAATATTCATATTAATTAAACTAACCGACTTTTTTAATATTAATAAAATATAAATGAAATTACAAATTGCTTTCTCTATTTTACATTTTTCACAAAAATGATTTTTATATTTTATATTTAAAAAAGACTGTCCTCTAAAATTTTTGTTCTCAAATTTAATTAATCACGTGTCATTTTTTTAGTAACCTATAATTTTTATTTTTATCTTTAAAGGTTACAATATTTTTTTGGTTTATTTTTATATTTAAAAATTTGAATAATTTATTTTTAATAATACATAATTTATATATTTTGTTTTTTAAATTTCAAAAATATCTTTTTATAATTATTTATCATGTTTAACAAATAATATATTATTTTATATATAGATACTTTGTCAATTTTAATTGTTAATATATGACCGAGAAAATAAAATTATTTAAGTTTAAAATATGAAAATTATTATCGTAAATATGATAAAATAAAAAATTATTTAACCTAAAATATATGACAAGATTTTTTATATATTTAAATATATATATATATATATATATATATATATATATATATATATATATATATATATATATATATATATATATATATATATATATAATTTGAAAGATGTTGAACAACATAATTATTTTATCGAAGAACATAATTTTGCGTTAAATAATATTATATTTTGAATAAAATTATAATGTGAATATCTTTTTTCAAGAAAATTATTTAATTTTTTAAATTTTTTAAATGAATAAATAAATATAAACACCAAAAATTTAATCTTAAACTAACCGGTTAGATCTATTTAATTTAATTAACACATATTAATTAAATTATTTCACTCACTCAAATTTGCTAATAATTTATATAAGTTTTAGATTAATTTGATAATAAAGTAAAAGAAAGATTAAATTCTTGGATGAATATTGAAAAGTATAAATGTTTGATTCTAATAATTTTAGATGATAAATTGACCAATAAAAAATATATTCAAATAATAAATTAATTATCTTTAAATTATTTATTAATAAAAAACTGGTAAATTTAGTCAGTCGTAATATATTTAAAATTATATGTACAAAGTCAAAAGTTTGATTTTTATTTATCCATACATTTATAGAAGAGAATCATTAGGTAGATGGTTTTTGCTTTTTTTTTCCTTCTTTTTTTTCTTACTTTTGCCCTCCTTTCTTTTAATATACTATTTTCTTGTTTAAAAAAAATATTTAAAAACAATAAGAACTCCTTATACATTTAGAAATTAAAATAATTTTATTCAAAGTGAGAGAGATTGTACTAGATGGTTTTGTATTGTGGGGGCGCAATAGAGAGAATGTGGGTCCCCTTATGTTCCTTCTTTGAGGTACATTGCTTTTCAAAAGTGGTGCCGTGGTAGGACTGAAAAATGAATGAAACAAAAACAAAGAAAGTGAATGGCCAACTCAACTTCAACCCATTTTCAAGGATCTGATTTTTATGAATACTTTACTAAAATTCACGGATAAATTTATCAAAAAGGTGTTATAATTTTTTATTAATATCATAAAAATAATTTTTTGTTTTACAAATATAAATTTAATAATCTTTTGTTATGAGACAAATTAAATCATAAAAGTGGAATTTATAATGAAATATGAGAGTAAAGCAATATTGGTTAATGCTAATATTGTTTCTGCCACGTTTTCTATGGTGGTTATTAGTTGAACTCTTCGTTTCGGTGAATATACTAATCACATATTAGTGCGATATTAGTGCGGCTGTACGAGCAAATTTATTTGATATGATATAAATTATATTTAGATATATATTGAAATTAACTATTAATTTTAAAATGAATAACGATTATATAAACTCATATTATATTAAAATATAAAGAGAAAAAAGGACTCGTGAGATAAAAAGATGAATATTTAATATTTAAAAATAAAGATTTTATCTTTCAAATTAAGGTAATTACTGATTAAATTAAAATATGTATTGTATTGAGAGTGAACTGTGAAATAGAAATTTTATTTGATACAATATAAAATATATTTATATACATATGTAAATTTGAAATGAGTTATTGTTTACTGTAAAATTTAGTAAACAAACGTTAGTCTTCTAAAAAAAGGTTATTTACAGGATCGACCAATTGATCTTAAGACAAATGTGCGTGAGTGTTCGAGACTTTGTTTAAATGTTTAGTGTAAAGTGAAATTTACTTGGATTTCGACTAAATTAAAAGTAAAATTTTACAAAAAATAACAGGACTTTGACTTGGTCGAAATCTGGATAAAAGTAAAGCAAAAAGTAAAAGTGATGTGCAGGAAAAGATAATTTAAAATTAAGTAAAATTACTTAAAAGGTAAAGAACATGGTGTTTAGTATCATACATTTCACTCAAATGACTCTTTTCTCACTTGACACTTTGATACTTTGAGTTTGTGAATTTTTGTGGTGATTTTGGCACACCAAATCCTAACACTAGAACTCTTATTATTTATATTAATACTAAATTAATTGTCTTCAACGACTTTCTTCTTGGAGATCGACACGTCTTTGATGCATGTGTTCCGCCCTTGAATTTGCCTTCACGTGTACTTTCAGATAAGATCAAAAAACAGTGATGTTGCTCTTCTTCCTCTGTTCTGGATTGGGCCTGCCCTTGGCCCAACTCCATTTGAGGCTCAATCTAATTATGTCGTCCAAACCTTACTGACCGATTCTGCCCTCGATACCGTCGGGCAGAAACTACTCCCTGCGAGGAGACACAACTCACCACACGGGGAGGAACCCAATTACCCTTAGGAAGATCACCACCGAGCAGGAGGACCTCGAGGTCACGCTCCAACCCTCTCCTTAACCAACAATGATCCTATCACACGACCTCGCGATCAGTGAGGGCATCCTCGACGAGCAGAAGCACCTCACGAGCATCCTCCTCATAGGGATGACTATCAGCATCCCCTAATATCACAGAGTTTTCGTGGCCCTAGAAATATCGCATTCATACCCTCTTAATCTTGCGGAGGAAGTCATCCAGGTTGGGGATCACGTACGGGTCCCCACTACTCACGTAGGACCTGACAATCTCCATGTTGGGCTTGCTTGACCAGCCCAATGAGGAGACCTTGGCCGAACGCTGGGGGCTATAAATACCCTATCCTACGAGAGGATTAGGTATTGAACATTTCTTACTCATATACTTGCTTGCTCATTCTGAAACTTACTTTTGCATTGGAGTGTCTTGCAGGTACCCCCCACCTCACTCTGAACTTCTGCTCGAGCTAGTTGTGACGGTCCATTCTGGTCAGCTACGATCAGTAGCGTCGTCTGTGGGAAACTTGCTTCCCCGTCTTCCATCTAAACAAGACTAAAGCTAATTGCACTCATCTGACTGTCATGGATGATCAAATAGCAGAAAATAACATGAACTTTTGTCTCGCCGACGCCAACAATAACATCACCGACAATAACGTTGGTGTCAACAACACTGGTCCTATTGGCCACAATATTGGATCCACTGTTGACATGCCCGGCCCATCAGAATACAGAGATGGGGCGACTGCCTCGTCGTCATCACTATCCCAATTACTCGAAGACGATTGACCACCTCCTCAGAACTTCCAACTCAACCAGTTCCAGGAGGTCCCCGTTCCCGCCGAAGCGGATGCCACGATCAGGGCACTGTTCACGGTGATAAACCAAATAAACTATCTGATCTTCTCTCAAGGAGAGAGATTGAAGGCGCTAGAAGATGCTCAGAGATCCCCCAGAAGACACAGGAGGCCTCATTCCCCTCCTCCTCGCCAGATAGAGGAACGTCCCCAATCTCCCCGCGAAGACGCAGGCGGGAAGCCTCTTGAAACCCTTCTCCCTGACCAATCGAGCGACGCCCCGCGTTGGAGAGGGACCAGCCTGTAGATATAGGGAGACGCAATCACATCCCCTCGCGTCAAGAGCAAAGACCCCCTAAAAACAGGAACAAGGGAAATACTGAATGACCACACCGTCTGTGATACGGTGGGAGAACTGAATTGAGGTTTTGCGTTTGTTTTCGCACTTGTTCGGTTTAGCAAGAGTCGCCACCGACTTTTTATTTTATCCTAAGGAAAGTCCAAAAAGCACAGGAAAGACCTTTGAGATGTTTTCTTGGGTTTGGGGGTAGATTATGAAAAGGGAAGGTGCTAGCACCCTTTTCATCCATGGTTATCCATGGGCTCTTAGTTACTTGTTTTAGATCACTTGCCTTTGCTTTTCAATTGTTTGAAATGGTGCTTTGTGTGTGTGGTTTTGAAAATGTCTTGAAAAAGATGCCTTGTCTAGGAAACCATTGTAATGATTCTTGTTTGAATATATACAAAGGTGTGTGTCTTTTTGAAAAGATAATTCAATGTTTTGAAAGTTGTTTTGAAATTATTTTGAAGTTGTGTTATGAAGTGTGTTTGAAAATGGCAAGGATGTTTTGCAAGATTTTTGATCAAGTAACTAAGAGTTGTCTACCCTATTTTACTCAAAGATCTTTCTTATGTTTTAAACCTTTTAACAGTGTTGTTTCACTATTGTATTTGGTGAACAACCTTGCGTTAGGATGTTTAAACGGGACAGGCGCGGGTCATCGTATACAATCGTTGAAGGCAACGTGTGAGACGCTTTAGCAATTTTGTAAGGGACGAGATCGTTTTACCGAAGGCAATATCGAGGGTCATCGAGGGACTACGACCTTTGTTTATCGAAGGGACATTTGCTAGAGTGTCTCATACTCGAGGGACATGATTGCATTTTCCGAAGCAGCAAGCGAGGTTACCCTAGAGGTGCAAGTGTGAATGATGTATTAATTTTCATGCATTTATCTTGTATTAGGTTATCTAGCGGTTGATTTTGAATCTTCGCATACAAACCCTAATTACTATACAGTATATGGAAAGCGATAAATTGCGGGAATTTTTAAAGTCTAAGTTATTACAAATAAGTATCCGGGGAAGGGGGTACAAATGTTTACAAATGGGGATGAGTCTTATCGGAATAACAATGTCCAAGTATTACGTTACAACCAAATCGAATCGTCGCATTCTCAATGTAAAAATATAACAAGGTATAAGAATCAAAGAGAATCAAAAGTATTATGAGATGTATGTGGTTATTTACAAATGATCAAATAAAATATTAACCTAATGAAAATTAAGTGTTTATTATTATTTTTGTGTTTTTGTTAGTTAGTTATATATAAGCAAAGGGTTTTAAAGAAAAAGAAAGATTAATTTAAGTTAAAAAATTCTATTATTTATGTATTTTTGTGTTATTAAAGGTAATGAAATTTATTAAGAAAATTTTATACAAAAAATTAATATATTCTTTTATTTAACAAAAGAGGAGGAAAAAAAGAATTAGGTTATAAAAATGAAAATAAAGTGGTAAAAAAATATATTAGTTTTAAAGCAAAAATGGAATTAAAGAGAAAGATGGGCCTTAGAAATGTTGTTGGGGCAAAAGCCCAAGAAGAAAGTCAGAAATAAGAAGGAAAGGGGGGTGTGGCGCCAAAAATATTGGGCTTTGGGATTTTGGCTTAGGCAGAGGCCCACGATGCTTGACAAACTTTAGGGTCAGAATTTGTTTTAGAAATTTAGGGTTTTCAGTTGTACAGCGGCGCCGTTCCTTTCTTTTTCGCTCTCTCTTCCTCGTTCTCAAACGGAACAATGATGCCTCTCTCACGCCCAGCTGCTAGAGCGTTGCCTCCACCCATCTTTCATCCTCTCACAGTGGCCCACAGCGGTTTTTGAAAGGTAACAAATTCGTTCTAAGCGCGTTTTAGGGTTTAGGTTGTATGCTTGCATGTTATTGTTTTACAAAGCTTTAACCTTTGATATTTATGATATGGTGATGTAGAAAAAGAAAATGATACCTTTGGGGTTTTGTTTCTGGAGAGGCGATGGAGGGTTGGAACGGCGACGCTCTCAGGTGGCCGGAGGAGGGAGCGTGATGATGATGCTAGCTCACTTTTGGTATTTCTGTATCTTTGTTTGATGATGACTTTGTATTCTGAAAACCCTATATCATTTTTGAAGATGTGAAAAACACAAGAAGAGGGGTTTAATTGTAAAACTTAAATCAAATGTGCAGACAACACTGTATTTTCATCCTGGTTCGTTTGATCTCAAACTACTCCAGTCCACCCGTCAATGTGATTTCGCCTCTCTCCAACGAGGTCTTAATCCACTATATTCAATAGGATTACAACAGTCTACTTTAACAACTGTTAAAGCCTTCTTGAGTCTAACCACAGACCGGTTTATCTCAAGGAAATTCTCTTACAGATAATTGAACAAAAAGTTTGTTAATGTTTTCTAACAAAACTATATATCACAACTGTGATAATACACAATATTAAGTTTAGAATGAAGACTGAATTGCTAAAGCGTTTGGATGAGCGTGGTTGCAAAGCTTAGCAATTTGTATGAGTGCGTGCGTTTTTGTAGGTGTGTATATGCGTAGATTATTAGCCTTTTCTTTTCTCACACAGTCTTGTTTAAATAGCCAAGGCAAAGATACGTTGTTGTCCATAAATCACTTTCAATGACCATAACGTTCTTTCCTTTTTGAGAAGATCTTGTCTTGAATAAAGTCGTTGGTAATTAATCTGTCTTGAATGCTTAGTAACGCTTCAGAGTATTCTTTATGATAATCAGAGTGTTCTTGGCTTTAACTTATTCTGACGCTTCTGAGTGCTGATGACTTGGTAAGGATCTTGATCAGAGTCAGAGTATTTTATGCACAGATTCTGGTCATCAAGCTTCAGCTTATGATCTGGTAACTTCAGTGTGTAGCACATGTTATTGATCTTCTGATGCTGACATATCTTCTGATACTGATGTTGATACTGATCTTCTGATGCTGATTCCATCAGAGTTTCTGTAAGTACACAACATGATTTTAAGTAGCATATATGTCTTATATATAAATCTTACAGTTTATTTATTCTTGTATTTTGTTATCATCAAAACTCTAATTGAGGGTTGTATAATCAAACTATGTTCTAACAATCTCCCCCTTTTTGATTATGACAAAAACCAGATTTTTTTCAATTAAAATTAAGGAGTAAAAAGTATCAGAGATTAAAAATAAAGAATAAAAGGTATCAGAGCAACAAAGAGAAAAACTCCCCCTGAGTTGATTACTTCCCTTTAATTCCACGAGTCTTTGAGCATCAGAACTTTACTGTACTTTACTATTTCTTTCGTCAGATTTTTGTACCTGTTCAAGCTTTTCAGAAGAAAGAAATTCAAATAGATCAGAATGTCAGAATGTTTGAGACTTATGTCTTAGTAATCCGTTATTGAAAAAAATCATTCTTTCTCCCCCTTTTTGTCAGTTATCAAAAAGGCACAAATAATCAGAGTTAAAATAATCAGAGTTAAAAATGCATTCATATTAAAAAACAGAAGCAATGATAAGTTTAGAACATGTAAAAATATTACAGATAAACAAGTTATAAAAACAGCAAGGAAATTTCTAAGAAGGAGGAGGAAGTCGTGTGAACAAAGCCTCCAACATGCTCTTGATTTGGGTGTTGGTTTCCTGTTGCGGAGATAACATGTTCGCTATTGCATCAATTTTGGTGTCCTGCTTATCCATTCTTTCATTCATCAGCATATCATATCTTTTCAAGTCTTCAAGAGTTTGCCTGTCAAGGGAGGAAGCTTGAGGATCTTCAGAAACAGGATGCTTCTCAGAGCTTTCAGCAATAACTTCTTCTTGACCCAAGTCTTCAGCTGGAATCATCTGTTCTTCTGATTCTGGTTGATCTTTGGAAGCTGGACGATATTCAGACCAAGGGGCAATGTCCAGATGGAGAACTTCTTCCTTAAGCAGCTTGCTCAGAACTGGACCTTCAATTTCTTTCAGCAGATTGCTGAAGTTCTGTTGAGTTTGTCCATATCTCTGTTCTTGCAGCTTAAAGGTTTTAGAGCATACCCATCTTCTGAACTTTGTCCAAAGGTAGTCAGAAGCAGCAGGATCAACCAGTTCCAGACTTGCTTGTTTCAGAGAAGTGATCCACTTCTGTATTTTTGTTTCAAAGTTTAATATGCTGGAACCAACATCTGGATGTTTTGGTTTAGGGATAGCAGTTTTGTGGTTTATTCCAGCAAGGCGTTCAAGGACTGTTAAATCAATGACAGTCTTGTTGTGGTCGTCTGAATTGTCTTTTGGTGAGGGAGTGGGAGAGTCAGGAATTATGATTGGACTTGATGGGGAATTTGGTGGAGTTAGTTCTGGTGAAGAGGGAAGTTGAGGAATATTCACAATGGTGCCAAAGGGAAATTGAATGGCCAGAGGTTGTGATTCAGGGGATTCAGAGGGTTAAGCCTCAGAGGTTTGAGTCTCAGGTTGTGGAGATTTTTCAGGTTGAGGAGAGGGTGGATTAATTTCGGGTTGAGGAGATGAAGGTTGTGGGATTTCTGGTTCTGAAGAGAGTGGAATTTCTGGTATTGGTGAGATGGGAATTTCTGGTTGAGCTTCTGTATGGGGATTTGGATTTTCTGGTTCGGGAACAGAAGTGTGTTGGTCTATATCAGAAAGAACTTTTTCAAGTTCTTGTTGGGTTTCAACAATATTTGGATTTTGTGGTTGGGAGCGAGATCTTCTGAGGGTTAAGGATTCAGAAGGGTCAAAATCTAAGTCAAAATCATCAACCGTTTGAGGTGTTGGGTTTTCAGATGGAGTGGGTATAGGGATAGATGTTGATACAGCAGTTGAATCTAAAACAGTTACAGAAGAAAGATTACCTCTCTTCTTAGGAGTCTGCTGAGATGATCCTTCTGCTGCAACTTTTATTTTCTTTGTCTTCTTCAGAACAACCTCTGGAGCCTTCTGCTGAAGATCTTGAATATTCAAATTTGGTGTTGTACCATCAGCTTTACAAGCATCCAGATATCTCAGAATGATTTCAGGTTTAGAGTCAATTTCTGAGAACAGAGGGAAGTTGTCCAGAGGGACTCTTCTGCTGGAGATTGCATCAAAAGGAGTGACGCTGGGCTCCTTCTTGATGTTCTCTATCAACTTCATTTTCTTCAGATTTTTGGCATTCAGCTGCTTGCCAACAGAAGCTTCCAGAGTGCTGATTTCTTGAGCCTCTGTCAAATGATCAATCAGCCTATTCTCTGTAAGAATATCTGATATCAGTCTTCCCAAGGGTATCCAATCCCTTTTTGTTCGCTCCTCTTCTCTTGTTTCTTTGACACTTGTTCTGAGATGGTTAAACAGAAGATGAGCCAGATTTATCTTGACCTTCTGAGAGATGAAATAGATCAGAAACTGCTGATCAATATTAATGTAATCAGGATAGCTGGTAGGCTTCCTGTGGTTAAAGCAGCCCAGAATGATCTTGGCCCAAATTCTGTGTTTGTCCTTTAAATCCCTTATCTTGTTGAAGGGAAGCCCCAGAGTAAAGATTTCCCTTGCAATTAGGGCAGCATCAGCACACCTTTCTGCCATATCAATACAACTAACACCACCACCATTGTACCCTATGAGTCTTGCAATCAGGTCTTCAGTAATAACAATCTTCTTCCCCATGATGTAAGATGTGACTTGATGATTTGAAGAAGAAGCGTGAATCCAAAATTCCTTAATCAGAATAGGAAATGTTGGACCCACCAGTCTGTCAAAATACTTTTCCCAGCCTTGAGCTTTAATTTCTTCAGATAGATCAAACCCATTCTCCTTAAGGCTGTTGAAATCCACGATTAATTCAGACAGAACCTCTAAGTTTTTGACTGGTGTTAGAAGCATTCTGAAGGGTACTTCATATTGTTCAGATGAAACAGTTTTCTGGGAACCTGCAGTAGGAATGTTGGAAGAAGCCATTGTTCACACGAATGTTTTTGAAAAAGATTGAAAGGGTTTTTAGAGAATATGCAAACTGAAATCAGAAATATTGAGAGAAAACGAAAGTGAAGGTAAAAAGTGTAAATGGTGTGAAATGTGTTTAAATATATTTCTAAAAAGGTTTTGAAAACATAAACGTTAAGAGAGAGAAATTAATAATGATTATTAGCATTTAATGATAGCTGATTTTAGGGGATTCATAAAGATATTTGGAACGGTTACCCATGACATGTGTCTCAATGCATCCAATCAGCGCTTTTGCCTTTTCAAAAACGTGAACGCGTGTTCAGCCTCAGAAAATAGTTGATGACTGGATGACACTTGTTTGCTTGAGTGAACAACACATCTCTATCCTGGAAATGAAGCGCTCAGATCTTCATGGATAGATTCTGATACAATCTGCACTTCTAAAGATCTGAAGGAAGATTGATCAGTAGTTCACAGAAAAATAAACAAAGTTCTGAAGGTTAATATATAGAATCAAAACAATTTCATTCTGGGCAGAGCTTCATGCTGAGATGTTTCAGAATGAAGTTGAACCTATCTTCAGAAGAGGTTTTGTAAAAATATCATCCCATTGATGGTCTGTGTTAATAAATTTTAAATTTAAAATCCCTTTCTGAATATAGTCCCTAATAAAATGATGTTTTATTTCTATATGCTTAGCCCTAGAATGTAAAATTGGATTTTTACTAAGACAAATAGCATAAGTATTGTCACAGAAGATAGGAATGTTACTCTCAAATATCTGGAAGTCCTCAAGTTGACTTTTCATCCAGAGCATTTGTGTGCTGCATCCAGCTGCTGCTATGTATTCAGCTTCTGTTGTTGATAGAGCAATTGTGGATTGTCTTTTGCTGGACCATGAGATCAGATTTTCTCCCAGAAACTGGCAGCTTCCAGAAGTACTTTTACGTTCTACTCTGTCTCCAGCAAAATCAGCATCACAGTATCCTACTAAGCTGTAATCACTTGATTTTCTATAAAACAAACCCAGATTAGTAGTACCTTTCAGATACTTGAAAATTCGCTTAACTACTGTTAAGTGAGATTCTCTAGGATCTGATTGGAATCTTGCACAAATGCAAACACTGAATAAAATATCAGGCCTTGAAGCTGTCAGATAAAGAAGAGAACCAATCATACCTCTGTAGACCTTCTGTTCTACCTTTTTACTTACCTCTTCTCTTTCCAGAATGCACGTGGGATGTATTGGAATCTTTGATGGCTTACATTTTGAGAGATCAAATTTCTTCAGAAGTTCTCTGACATATTTGCTCTGATGAATGTAAGTTCCTTCTGGGGTTTGATTGATCTGAATGCCCAGAAAGAATTTCAGTTCCCCCATTAGGCTCATCTCAAATTCTGCTTGCATACACTTAGCAAACTTTCTTCCCAGAGAAGGTTTAGTAGATCCAAATATGATATCATCAACATAAATCTGACATACTAAAATGTCATTCTTAATTGTCTTACATAATAAGGTTGTGTCCACTTTCCCTCTGGTGAATTCCTTTTCTAACAGGAAGTTACTCAGTCTTTCATACCAAGCTCTGGGAGCTTGTTTCAGACCATACAGTGACTTCTTTAGTTTGAAAACATATTCTGGATTTTTGGAACTTTCAAAACCAGGGGGTTGGTGCACATATACCTCTTCTTCTATATAGCCATTTAAGAATGCACTCTTAACATCCATCTGATACAGAGTGATGCCTTTATTAACAACAAATGAGATTAAGAGTCTGATAGATTCTAACCTGGCGACTGGAGCAAAGGTTTCTGTACAGTCTATCCCCTCTTGCTGATTATAACCTTGTGCTACCAATCGTGCTTTGTTTCTGATGACTTCACCTTGTTCATTCAGTTTGTTTCTGAACACCCATTTTGTTCCAATGACGTTGAATCCTTTTGGTTTGGGAACTAGATCCCATACATCATTTCTTGTGAATTAATTTAGCTCCTCCTGCATTGCTAGAATCCAGTCATTGTCCAGAAGTGCTTCATCAATTGTTGATGGTTCAATTAGAGAAACAAGTCCCATGAGGGATTCTTCAGATTTTCTGAAGCTAGCTCTTATTCTGATTGGATCTTCCTTTCTTCCTAAGATTGTTTCTTCAGGGTGATCCATGCTGCTTCTGGATGGTCTTTTCTGAAGTTGATCAACAGAAGGTGTTGGATTGCTTGCAATGCCTCTTTATGATGTTGAGGGAGTGTCTCTATTAAGAGCTTCTGATGACTTGTCTTCAGTACCTGTGAATTCAACTTCCATACCTGCAAGGAATTCATTCTGCTTTGACTTTTGAGAGTCAAGCTTATCATCAAAACGAACACTGATTGATTCTTCCACAATCTGTGTTTCTGTATTGTATACTCTGTACCCTCTTGAGCGTTCAGAGTATCCTAACATAATACACTTTTGTGCTTTAGAGTCAAACTTGTTCAAATAATTTTTTGTATTCAAAATAAAGCATGTACATCCAAATGGATGAAAATAAGAAATGTTGGGCTTTCTGTTCTTCCACAGTTCATATGGAGTCTTTTCCAGAATAGGTCTTATGGAGATTCTATTATGAATGTAACACGTTGTGTTTATTGCCTCTGCCCAGAAGATCTTAGCAATGTTAGTCTCGTTGATCATGGTTCTGGCCATTTCTTGCAATGTTCTGTTCTTTCGTTCTACAACTCCATTTTGCTGGGGAGTTCTAGGACAAGAGAAATCATGCATAATGCCTTTGTCATTAAAGAATGACTCAAAATCTTTGTTTTCAAATTCTCCACCATGATCACTTCTGACTTTGACGATTCTAAGATCCTTTTCATTCTGAACTTGGTTGCAGAAGGTGACAAACACAGAGTGTGACTCGTCCTTGTGTCTTAAGAACTTTACCCATGTCCATCTGCTATTGTCATCTACGATTACTAGCCCATACTTCTTGCCACTGACTGAAGCAGTTTTAACTGGTCCAAATAAGTCAATGTGCAGAAGTTCTAATGGCTTAGAGGTGGAAACAATGTTTTTAGATTTGAAAGCTGGTTTTGCAAACTTGCCTTTCTGACATGCTTCACACAGAGCATCTGAATTGAACTTCAGGTTAGGAAGTCCTCTGACCAGATTGAGTTTGTTAATCTGAGATATTCTTCTGATACTAACATGTCCCAATCTTCTGTGCCAGATCCATTGCTCGTTGTTAACAGACAGAAGACACTTTACATTCTGACTTTTTAGTTCAGAAAGTTTTATTTTATAAATGTTGTTTCTCCTCTTTCCATTAAATAGGATAGTCCCATCTTTCTGACTAACAGCTTTGCATGAATTTTGATTAAAGATTATATCATAACCGTGAATTTTTTTTATTAATAACCATGTATTAAAAAAATATTTCGTAAATAACCGGGTTTCGGAAAAAATTACGCAAATAACCATGTTTCAGATGACTCCACAAAGGAGGAGCCATCTCAATTGGCGCATGCACCTCCTTTTTTAAGGGAGGCGCCATCTCACTTGGCGCCTAAGTGCTTAGGGCATGCCCTAAGCCAAGTGAGATGGCGCCTATGTACAAATTTAGGGCAATTTTTTTTTTTATTTTCTTTCCTGTGCGTTGCCTATTGGACAGAGATCAACAAAATGGACTTTTTATTAAAAAAATAATAATTACATTCAACTGTATTACATTAAAAGAACAGTAAAAAAAATGGATACAAAAAATACTGGGAAAAAAAAGATACATCAGTGATCCCCCGGAACCCGGTAATGACCCCCGGTTCTGCATCCCCGTCCTCGCCTTTCTCTTGCTGGGTGCCGTCGCGTTTCCTGCTGCGGCAAGGTCGATGGACCAGCGAAGTCAATGCGATCCGAATCCATAAAATCAGTAAGATCTCCATATCTCGAAGATCCGCTCTGGTACAGTCGGTTACCCATACCCTCAAAGTTTGGTCGTGTTGGCGGTGGGTGGGGTTCCATGGTTGGTCGGTAGCATTGGTCGTCTGAGTATGGGGGGTAGAAAGGAAATGGATCTTGGGGTGTTTGGTATTGTGGATGTTGGGTTGTTTGGTGATATGGTGGTTGATGGTAGGTTTGGTCGGCTTGGTCATAATCTTCTGACATTCCCATATCAGGGCTAAGGCTGGATGTTGAGGGCGCCATATTGGGATATGTGGAAGACTGAAATTGTGTCTGGGGTATGTGGGTGTGCTGGTATTGGGGTTGGTATTGTGGTTGGGTTTGAGGCATATCCGGGTATTGGTAGTTTGGTGGTGATTGTGGTTGGTAGTACGACATTTGATTGTAGTTGTGTTGTGGTGGGGAATGTGGTTGTGTGTTTGTTGGTCTGTTTCTTCTTGGGGGTTGGTTTGAGGTTGATGAATTCTGGGTTTGTTGATGGGGAATCGAGGGTTGTGCCCATTGTGTGTGTGGGTCAACCAAGTACCTCGGATGAGACACGTGCATTTCTGGGTTACTAACCGACCTGTACCACGACATATATTGATCAGTGTGTCGCATGTTACCTTGAGTAAGGAAAACCGGGGATTGCAAGATGTAGCGGTGACGCCTTTGCCACATTTTACACCATTCTGGAGCAAAGTCTTTCCAGTTGGTAAGACCCCACTGGGCGTCGACCCTTTTAAGATGCCAGGGGGACAAATTTGTTGGATCACTTGGTATCTCTTGATGCATTCCAAACTGCATCTTCACACGGTCGCTGTGGTGCATCTCCACAATGTTGAACCGAATGAGTGCAGTCTTTGCAGTCCAAGTTGCTGCATCCTCTGGGTTTAGAGCATGGCCCAAACCCAAATATGGTCTCCAGACGAACTGCGATAAAATTTAAATCAGGTTAGCGCAAAAGTAATGTATAAATAATTAAAATGAACAAAAGTTAAAAGCTACGACGTACGTCATCTGGACAGTAAGGGAGGCGCCATTGGACTTGGCGAAAGAGTACAAAAATGAATGGTGTCGCCACCCCATTTGGCGAATAAGAGGTGTCATTTGTTACAGCATAGGCTCAGGCTACGTGACAGCCTTTGGGATTCCTTTCTTTGTTGCATGCAAGGCCGTTGGAGTTGATGGGTGGAGTCTTACACAAAACATTTATGTGTGCAGAATAGGGCCAGGATAGGTGGCAGCCTATGGGGTTTCATAAGCCCATGCATGTATCACGATTGGACAGTAAGGGAGGCGCCATTGGACTTGGCGAAAGAGTACAAAAATGAATGGTGTCGCCACCCCATTTGGCGAATAAGAGGTGTCATTTGTTACAGCATAGGCTCAGGCTACGTGATAGCCTTTGGGATTCCTTTCTTTGTTGCATGCAAGGCCATTGGAGTTGATGGGTGGAGTCTTACACAAAACATTTATGTGTGCAGAATAGGGCCAGGACAGGTGGCAGCCTATGGGGTTTCATTATTGCATGTAATATTATTGGCAGCCTTGGGGGGTTGCATCCCTTACTTAATTGAAATTTGTTGCCTTACGTTGAACATAACATTGATTCACATAATCTGTAAAATCTTCCAACCTTCGAATCAGTCATCAAACCTTCAAACATTCCAGCATTCATACCTTCATACAATCAATAAACCTCAAACATTCCAACCTTCAAACCTTAAAACAATTCTACGCAATGGCCTCTTCACCACAATTTGTTGTCAAAGCACATTTCAACGGTGAGACATACATTTGTCCCACAGTTGGGTTTATGTTTAGAAACACCGACAATGTTCGATTTCTCTTAAACGGGAAAGCCAATTTCTCGTACTTCAAGAAAAGATTGGAGGCCAAACTTGAACGAGGCCCGGTATCCCAGATATTTTATCAGAATCCAGTTTTTTTTGGAAACAACCAAGTATTTTTTTATAAGGTTGAAGTTCAAGATGACGAGGATCTCCAGAACATGATTTCCAGCCATGTTTATTCTGGATACGACTCTATTAAGTTGTACGTTTTACTTCAAGAGCCTCCGGTGACACAGGAGGTAGAGCCTCTGGTGACACAGGAGGTTGATCCTTTGGAGAATGAACAAGATGAGGTAGATGCAGTTGATGATGAAGAAGAAGATAACGAGTTAGAGTTTGATGAAATGGTGAACGATGATTCTGACGATGATGGCATCCCAAGTATTCCTACTGACAAAATCTACACACCACCTCCGCACATGACAAACTTCAACATGGGCGGAGATGAAGCTTCTACTGACTTGTTTTTCCAACCGTATATGCAGTCGGATGAAAATTTAAAAGAGAAGGACAAGTTTCGTAACAGAGAGGAATGCATCAGGGCCATCAAAAAATTTCACATGCTCAACTCGGTTGATTTTAAGGAGGATTGTGTCAACCCGGAAAGGTACAAGATCAAGTGTGTCCACCCTGACTGTATGTTCAAGCTGACCGCATCATACAGATTAAGGGGTGACTGCTGGGTCATAGGTTCCATGACTACCCACACTTGTGTAAGTTCCACTCAATCACAAGACCACCGAAAACTCAACCATGATCTAATCTGTCAAGAAATCCTACCCCTGGTCAGCAGCAACCCATCTTTGAAGGTGAAAACAATCATCTCCCACATCACCACGGTTTTTAACTACACTCTGTCTTACCGTAAGGCGTGGTTAGCAAAGACTAAGGCGATTGAAAGGGTGTACGGAAACTGGGAGGAGTCATACCGAGAACTTCCCCGCTACCTAAATGCACTCAAGACATATTCTCCAGGTAGTGTTTATGTTCTGGAAACATTGCCAGCGTACGCCCAAGATGGTAGTCTACTGCATGGCAACGGAATATTCAGTCGCGTGTTTTGGGCATTTCAACCATGCATCACAGGGTTTTCATCATGCAAACCAATTCTACAAATTGACGGGACTTGGTTGTATGGGAATTACAAAGGCACGCTATTGATGGCAGTTGCACAAGATGGTAACAATAACATTTTCCCCGTTGCGTTTGCCCTTGTCGAGGGGGAGACCGGTGGTGCTTGGAGATTTTTCCTGAAAAATCTTCGTACACACGTGGCTCCTCAACCAGATCTCTGTTTGATCTCAGACAGACATGCCTCCATTGAAAGTGCCTATAATAATCGAGCAAATGGTTGGCATGACCCTCCTTCTACGCATGTCTATTGCGTCAGGCATATCGTCTAGAATTTCTCGAGGGAGGTCAAGGACAAAACATTGAGGAAAGCGGTGATGAATGCGGGATATGCATTGACACAACCCATATTCAAATATTACCGCAACGAGATCCATTTGTCTAATCCAGAAGTCGGTACGTGGATCGACAATATACTGGTCGAAAAGTGGACTAGGTCATACGACAATGGCCAAAGATGGGGGCATATGACAACGAATCTTATTGAATCAATGAATGGGGTATTCAAGGGCATACGAAACCTCCCAATCACTGCCTTGGTAAAATCCACGTATTTTAGGATGGCTGCGTTATTTGCCAAAAGAGGTGAAATGTGGTATGCGGTCTTGCAATCAGGACAACTATGGAGTGAAAGCTGTATGAAATACATTAAGGCTGAAAGTGCTAAAGCCAACACTCACATGGTTACACGGTTTGACCGACACAGCCACAACTTTATTGTGAAAGAGACAATTGACCATAATGAAGGCCTGGCAAGACAAGAATACAGGGTCATTTTACCTTCTCAATGGTGTGATTATGGCAGGTTTCAAGCATTTCGTATGCCTTGCTCTCATGTCATTGCCGCTTGTGCTCATACCCATCAAGACGCGCTTCAACTGCTCTCAAACGTTTATAAATCTGAAACGTTGCTCACTGTTTACAACAACAACAACTTTCCTTTGGTGGCAAAACCGGACTATTGGCCTGAATACAACGGCGATATAGTTTGGCACAATGACCAAATGCGAAGGAACAAGAAGGGTCGTCCCAAAAGCAGGCGCATCACAACAGAAATGGACGATCTTGACAGGTTGGAAAGAAAGTGTGGTTTATGCCATCAGGTCGGACACAATCGCAAAAACTGTCCGAATCGGGCGTCTGGCTCGACCACATAAATATTGTAATACAATAAATCTTTTCAATATTTGTGTTGTAAACATTAGGGTTTTCCGTTAATAAAACTGTTAACACAATTTAAGAAATTCAATATAGGAAATTACATTAGGGTTTTCGCGTACAACAATGATTAACGATATTCAATCTAGGAAATTACAATTGTTAACACAATTTCATCTGACCCATGCATCATCAGTATTACATCACTGTCTGTTTTGACTTCCTCTAACCACACATTAGGTCTTCCTGTCGCATGCGAGGTTGTTGTTCGTTTTCGCTGGATCCTTCGAATTTTTTCCCCCTCCGCGATGTCTCCATCTAGCCACCGCATCAACTCCCGCTTCAGACGCTCCATGGAGTGAATGTGCCAGAATTTCATTTTCATCGCAGGTTTGGCGGAGAATATAACGTAACCATCTCTGCTAAAAATCATAGGCGACGTTATTATGCAAATAACGGAGTACAAAATAAAAATACAGTGCGAGAAAGTGTGAGAAATTTCAAAGAAACGGACGAATTATTTATAAAACAGCATTTGCCCTAGTTTTGCCCTAGGCGCCAAGTGAGATGCCGCCTCCTCTCATTTTTAAGGAGCATGCGCCATCTCACTTGGCTAAAAGCCAAGGGAGGCGCCAAGTGAGATGGCGCCTAGGGCAAAACCCTAGGTGCATGCGCCAATTGAGATAGCTCCTCCTTTGTGGAGCCATCTGAAACATGGTTATTTGCGTAATTTTTTCCGAAACCCGGTTATTTGCGAAATATTTTTTTAATACATGGTTATTAATAAAAAAAATTCCATAACCGTTATCACTTAATTGACTTATGGATAACAGGTTATGCATTAATCTATCTACTAATAAAACATTACTTATAGAGGAAAGATTTCCATTACCTACAATTCCAGAGCCAATGATTTTTCCTCTTTGATTGCCTCCAAAACCTACGTGGCCTCCAGGCTTAAGTTCCAGGCTTTGGAACATATGCCTTCTTCCCGTCATGTGTCGTGAGCAGCCAGAGTCCAGGTACCACGATTGGTGTTTCTGCTTTGCTGCTAAAGATATCTGCCACATGTATTATTTTATCCTTAGGTACCCATATTTTCTTGGGTCCTGATTTGTTAGTTTTACCAAAACTCTGGTTGAATTTTGGTTTGACAGAATAATTACTACTTGTATATTTGATGTCATGTGTGTGCCCATATACAAAGTGTGAATCAAGTGAAGTGCGTTTTATAACTAAATCCATGGCATTCTTTGGTGTAGGTACCTTACCTTGGTATCCTATTCCTTTTCTGCCATTTCTGCTAACTCTATAGATCATTGAAGCCATTTTGCTTCTATCTATGTTTTTAGCTAGAAACTTCTGAAAGCTGTGATCATACTCCTTGATGATCTCATCAGCACTACTAGGAGTTTCAGGGATTGTTTCCTTCTGAGAGTTTTGCAATAGATTTTCTAATTTTGAAATTTTATCTTTTAACTCAGAATTCTCCAATTTGAGACTCTCAGTTTTATCAGAGTCAGAAGCAAGATTCCTTTTCAGGTTTCTGAATTTGACTCTGATCTGCTGATATCTTTCTAGAATTTCATTAAGGCTTTCAGCTAGTTCAGCCTTAGTAAAGTTTATAGAAAAGTCAGGGAATACCTCTTCTGTATCTGATTCAGAGTCTGACTCAGAAGCTTCACTGTCTTCTGTTATGTTTGCCATGAGAGCTATGTTTGCTCTTTCATCATCTGATTATGAATCAGCTTCAGATGTGTCAGAATCATCCCATGTAGCCATGAGACTTTTCTTCTTTTCCTTGCCAAACTTCTTTTTGGGCTTTTCCTTCTGAAGCTTTGGGCAATCACTTTTGTAGTGTCCTTGCTCATTACATTCATAGCAGATGATGTCTTTGTTGTTTGGCTTTCTGCTTCCTGAAGAGCCTTCAGATCTTCTGTGTCCAGAGGAGGATCCTGACCTTCTGTATCTGGAGAAAGATTCATTCTGATTCTCTAATCTTCTGGGATTCCTGAACTTCCTTTGCCTCTGCTTCTATAATTGGTTCACTCTTCTGGAGAGGAGAGGCAGTTCATCTTCTTCTGATGAGGACCCATCAGAGGTTTCTTTTACATCCTGCAAAACTTTGGAGTCAGATTTTCTGTTAGATTTTAAAGCTAATGGCTTACCTTGCTTTTGAGGTTCATCTGCTTCTAGCTCTATCTCGTGACTTCTGAGGGAGCTGACAAGTTCCTCCAGAGAGATTTTGTTGATATCCTTGGCTAGCTTAAGCGCTATGACCATTGGCCTCCACTGTTTTGGCAAGCTTCTGATGATCTTCTTAACATGATCAGCCGTAGAATACCCTTTGTCAAGAATTTTGAGACCAGCAACCAGAATTTGAAATCTTGAGAACATCATTTCTATTGATTCACTTTCTTCCATCTTGAATGCCTCGTACTTCTGAATGAGCGCAAGAGCTTTGGTTTCTTTGACTTGAATGTTGCCTTCATGCGTCATTCTCAGAGAGTCAAACATATTCTTTGCAGTGTCTCTGTTTGATATCTTTTCATATTCAGAATAAGAGATGGCGCTAAGAAGAATTGTTCTGGCCTTGTGATGATTTCTGAAATAACGCTTTTGCTGATCAGACATTGCTTTCCTGTCAATCTTCTGACCACTTCCATCCACTGGGTGCGTGTATCCATCAGTCACCATGTCCCATAGATCAGCATCATGAGCCAGAAAGAAACTTTCAATTCTGTCTTTCCAGTAGTCAAAGTTCTCTCCATCAAAGACTGGAGGTTTGCCACTGAATCTGTCTCTTTCTTTATTGTTGTCATTGCTGATGTTTTGAGGTGGTCCTGCCATTGTGTTTTTCTGACGCTGGATCTTGTACTGACACAGTTAAGTGTTATAAGCTCAGAACCAGGCGCTCTGATACCAATTGAAGATGTGAAAAACACAAGAAGGGGGGTTGAATTGTAAAACTTAAATCAAGTGTGCAGACAACACTGTATTTTTATCCTTGTTCGTTTGATCTCAAACTACTCCAGTCCACTCGTCAAGGTGATTTCGCCTCTCTCCAACGAGGTCTTAATCCACTATATTCAATAGGATTACAACAGTCTACTTTAACAACTGTTAAAGCCTTCTTGAGTCTAACCACTGACCGATTTATCTCAAGGAAATTCTCTTACAGATAATTGAACAAAAAGTGTGTTAATGTTTTCTAACAAAACTATATATCACAACTGTGATAATACACAATATTAAGCTTAGAATGAAGACTGAATTGCTAAAGCGTTTGGATGAGCGTGGTTGCAAAGCTTAGCAATTTGTATGAGTGTGTGCGTTTTCGTAGGCATGTATATGCGTAGATTATTAGCCTTTTCTTTTCTCATACAGTCTTGTTTAAATAGCCAAGGCAAAGATACGTTGTTGTCCATAAATCATTTTCAATGACCATAACGTTCTTTCCTTTTTGAGAAGATCTTGTCTTGAATAAAGCTGTTGGTAATTAATCTGTCTTGAATGCTTAGTAACGCTTCAGAGTATTCTTTATGATAATCAGAGTGTTCTTGGCTTTAACTTATTCTGACGCTTCTGAGTGCTGATGACTTGGTAAGGATCTTGATCAGAGTCAGAGTATTTTATGCGCAGATTCTGGTCATCAGGCTTCAGCTTATGATCTGGTAACTTCAGTGTGTAGCACATGTTATTGATCTTCTGATGCTGACATATCTTCTGATGCTGATGTTGATACTGATCTTCTGATGCTGATTCCATCAGAGTTTCTGTAAGTACACAACATAATTTTAAGTAGCATATATGTCTTATATATAAATCTTACAGTTTATTTATTCTTGTATTTTGTTATCATCAAAACTCTAATTGAGGGTTGTAGAATCAAACTATGTTCTAACAGTTTTGCTTCTTAATCTTCTTTTCTTCTTATCTGAATGCTGACTTTGTTCTTGTTGGCTTGAGTTGATGATGATTGATATATTCTGAAAAAAGGTTATTTTGGATTTTCATGGATGTTTGATGATGAATGTTTTCTGAAAACTATGTCGTTTGGATTTTCATTATTGTTTTGCTGATGGTGAAACTGAAAACCCATTGCCCCTTTTCCTTCACTTTTGGACCTCTTCTTTTTCTTTGGGGTGTTAACTTTTGATGATGAGTATATGTGCTCTGAAAAAATTGTTTGTTGTTGTTGATTTGGTGTTTGGATATATTCTGCTGATTTATGTTGATGATGAATGTTAATGTGTTTGGAAACAAGCTTTGAGTTTCTAAAACTTGCAGTTTTGCAGGTTTGAATAGGTTCCTGAGTTTTTTTAGATATGAGTTTGTAAGGCAGGCCTGGAGGCTTGTGAGTTCTGATTTTGGTAGGCTACGCTGTTGTGTTTGTAGTTATGCAGGCTTATGCAGTTTTGCTTGATGCTTGTATTTACAAGCAGTTTTGCAGGTGGTTGAGCTTTGGTGCAGTTTTGAATAGGTTATGCAGGTTCTGCAGTTTTGGGTTTTTGACAGCAGGCTACAGGTTTGTTGGGTTTGGAAGCAGACTTGCTTCTGTAGGTTTGCTATTTTGTGAGACCTATTTCAATGGTTTGTGAGGCCGGGTTGTTATGTTTGTGTTTACAAGCAGTTTGATAACTCGCAGGTTGTGTTTTTGTTGTGCAAGTTTGTATGGTTTTGAGGCAGTTTTTGCTTCTGGTTTGCTTTCAGTTGCAGTTTTTGGCTCCCTCCCTCTGAACTGTTAAAACTGTGCTATTTATTTTCTTTCTCATTGCTTTTGTACAGCCTGCCAAACTGCAAAACCTACTTCACTCTCTCTTTCTCCCTCCACAAAATCACTTTTAAATTGCTTATTATATCTTTATTTTGAAAAGTTTTGTTGGCCAGAACATGATGAGATGTTTTGACAAGCCTGCTTGCTTGTATTTTGGTTCTTCTCCTGCATTCTGTACTTTCTTCCAGATTTCCTGCATTGTTCTTTTCGATAGCTTGTGCTTTGACAGCTTAGTGTACTTGGTTTGGACAGCTTTGTGTACTTAGTTTGCTTTTGTGCAACTTGGTTTGTTTTGGTTGGCTAATGCAATTTGTTGTTCAGTTTGACATTGTGCAGCCTTGTGCCTTGTATCTTTGCATTTAATTGATTATATGCTTTGAAAATTATTTTACTTTCCTCTTTGTGAACCAAGAAGAGAAATCTTCTTGTGATTTGCAAAGAGGACGAGTAAAACATGATGAAACCAAAAAACAATCTGATTCCGGCCAACAAGCTTTAATGACGACTTTATATTTATCTGCTTGAAAATGCTTTTCAATTTAACTGCACTGATTTCCTTTTTTCTGTCTTTGTAGGTAAATACCAGTTGGATAGTAGAAGATAGAAGATTTCAAGACACTTAGGCTTTAGATTATCTTTTCATTTATTGTAATAAATATTATTGTAAACACTGTAAATAAATTTACAATATTCGAATAACATTTGTAACAATATTTGAAATAAATAAAAAGTCTTTGTCAAATATTTCATTCTTTCTTTTGCACTGTCTATTTAATTATTTAAATCTCTTGAATTAAAATAAATGGAAATGTATCCCAATAACTTTAATCCAGATGAAATAAATAATCAATAAACTTTGTCGTCTCGCGATCTCGCATTAATCACAATACGCCTGGCACTCCAATTAATCATATGCTTTGTACAGTTAAACAAAACAAACATTCCACACACCTTTCACTTCACTGATCAAACCAATGCCTCAAAGTTTCAATCAAAAGCCTCAGCTCCTGTCCCAGATGTTTAGGTTTTGAGAAACAAACAGCAATCTTGAACAAGCATAAAAATAATGTAACAGTCAATTGAAATACTGTGGATTCAATTTCTTCTGAGCAATGCGTGCGCAAACCCTAATCCTGGATTATTGTCAAAGAAATGTTTGCTTGATCAATTCCTGAGCCAATCTTAACCCAATCAATGCAAACCCTAATTTTGGACTTGCTGATAAAGAAAATTCTGTTTGACCGATTCTTGGGCCAATCTTAAAAGATCAGGGAAAACCCTGAAGTTGTGATTTCTTGTGAAAAAGGGAGGGCAAATTTTGGGGTACAACAGTTGCCTCTGTTCAATCTTCTTGAACCTGAAGAGTTAGATTGGCAATTTTGCCGTTCGCGACTCGAAGGTAAAAGAATGATTGGACACTAGAGTGCCCAAAAAATTTGCACTCGTCAAAGCGTAGTTGAGGGAATGGGCTTAAAGATGCCATTTGGAGATGTGACAAAATCTTATCGGAGATGGGCTTAAAGATGCCATCTGGAGATGTGACAGAATCTTGTCGGAGATGGGCTTAAAGATGCCATCTGGAGATGTGACAAAATCTTGTCGGAGATGGGCTTAAAGATGCCATCTAGAGATGTGACAGAATCTTACTGGAGATGGGCTTAAAAGATGCCATCCAAGAATGCTTGTTGTAGGTGAGTGGGTGAGTATCAGAAAGGTATCCATGTTTGGAACATCTCTGAACTGGGGGTCTGAATAAGCAATAGATTGACATCCATGTTTGGAGAATCCGTAAACTATTTTCAGAAGTTGAGTCTGAACAACCGATAGATTAACATCCGTGTTTGGAGAATCCGTAAACTGTTTTTCAGAAGTCTTGAAGTTGAATAAGCAATAGATCAGCATCCGTGTTGGGAAGCATCCGTAAACTGTTTTCAAAAGTTGAATCTGAACAAGCAATAGATTAACATCCGTGTTTGGAGAATCTGTAAACTGTTTTCAGAAGTTGAAGTTGAATAAGCAATATATCAGCATCCGTGTTTGGAAGCATCCGTAAACTGTTTTCAAAAGTTGAATCTGAACAAGCGATAGATTAACATCCGTATTTGGAGAATCCGTAAACTGTTTTTGGAAGTCTTGAAGTTGAATAAGCAATAGATCAGCATCTATGTTGGGAAGCATCCGTAAACTGTTTTCAAAAGTTGAATCTGAACAAGCGATAGATTAACATCCGTATTTGGAGAATCCGTAAACTGTTTTCAGAAGTCTTGAAGTTGAATAAGCAATAGATCAACATCCATGTTTGGAAGCATCCGTAAACTGTTTTCAAAAGTTGAATCTGAACAAGCGATAGATTAACATCCGTATTTGGAGAATCCGTAAACTGTTTTCAGAAGTTGAGGTCTGTATGAGTAGCAGAATGACTTCCGTGTTGACTATACTGGGGAAAATTAAACTGCTGGTGCAAAGGCCAGGATGGCATCCGTGTTTGGAGCATATCTGATCTTGAAGTTGATAGTTGAATCTGAATGAGAGATAGAATGGTTGCCGTGTCTGGCGCGTATCTGAGCTATAATTGTATTTGAATTTGTTAATGATAGCCTTTTAATCTTATCCTGAAAAGGGTAAAATGTTAGCTAAAACACAAAGTTATATTGCATTATATGTATGGTGCAATGAATTGTAATCCATGTTTATGATATGAATGTAATGGATGCACATGTAAGCTGAGTAGCTGTCTTGCTGAGGAAGATGAATCCTGGATAAGGAAATCTTTGACTGCTGCCGGGGAAAGTAAATCCTTAACTGCTGCTGGGGATTGAAAACCCTTTGATCGTTGAAAATGAGAAGTCCTGGGACCACTGTTGGGGAAATCAAGAGTTTGGGTTGTATGCCAATCTACTGGGGATTCCTGTTTTGAGGAGATCTTCACTGGGGAATATCTGAATACTTTATGAGGTACTGAGAATGAGAGTCTTCGTTCTGCTTGGGGAATAAGAATTCTGTGGGGAATAGCCGTACTGTTGCGGAGTGGCTATCCCGTTGGAGAGTAAAAACTCAGGATTCTGGGAAAAGCTTATTCCTGTCTCGAAGAAGTTCAGGTTTAGGTTGTATGCCGCTTTAAGAATGAGAAACTTCATTTTGTCGGGCATATCAGGAAGTTGAATTGTATGTTATAGGTGAAAGGATGAGAAGCAGGAAGGTATCTGAAGTTGAGATCTGTATGAGTAGCAGAATGACTTCCGTGTCTGGAGTGTATCTGAAACTGTAACTGGGATATGAATAAGTGACAGAATGGCAACTGTGCCTGGAGCGTATCTGGACTGTATCTGAAGTTGAGATCTGTATGAGTAGCAGAGTGACTTCCGTATCTGGAGTGTATATGAAATTGTAACTGTGATCTGAATAAGTGACAGAATGGCAACCGTGTCTGGAGCGTATCTGGACTGTATCTGAAGTTGAGATCTGTATGAGTAGCAGAATGACTTCCGTGTCTAGAGTGTATCTGAAACTGTAATTGGGATCTGAATAAGTGACAAAATGGAAACCGTGTCTGGAGCGTATCTGGATTGTATCTGAAGTTGAGATCTGTATGAGTAGCAGAATGACTTCCGTGTCTGGAGTGTATCTGAAACTGTAACTGGGATCTGAATAAGTGACAGAATGGCAACCGTGTCTGGAGCATATCTGGACTGTATCTGAAGTTGAGATCTGTATGAGTAGCAGAATGACTTTCGTATCTAGAGTGTATCTGAAACTGTAACTGGGATCTGAATAAGTGACAGAATGACTTCCGTGGCGATTGCACTGGGGAGAATCAAGCTGCTGGTGTAAGGTCAGGAGTTTATACACCACCTTGAGAATGAGAATCTTCATTCTTGGGAGAAACAGATTTTTAGGAGCTTCAACTGTCCGTTATTCTGTTGGTGGCTGTAACTTCCGACAGGTGATGAAGGAAATTTTGATGACGACCGTAACTTCCAGCAGGTGATGAAGGAAATTTTTAACGACCGTGAATTCCAACAGGTGATGAAGGAATTTTTTTGGTGACGATCGTAACTTCCAGCAGGTGATGAAGGAAATTTTGATGACGACCGTAACTTCCAGCAGGTGATGAAGGAAATTTTTAACGACCGTGAATTCCAACAGGTGATGAAGGAATTTTTTTGGTGACGATCGTAACTTCCAGTAGGTGATGAAGGAAATTTTGAACGACCGTGCAACTAGGAATATAATTTGTCTTGGAGAATAAATCCTTGACAAATGTTGGGGAAATAAACCCATGACTGCTAGTCTGCTAGAGAGGTGATAACCTTCTCGAGGACGCTTGAATTTCTTTTCAGAAAGATTTCGGAGAGGTTCATCACTGCCCCTATTATCAGATGTTTGTGGCACTGCCAGGAAACTTGGATTGTACGTAACCCTTTGATGAGATTGACATTTAAATGCCCCAAGTGATGGTGAGGGAGACTTGCCCCAGGTTATCCTACAATTGAGAGATTTCTTGAAATCTTGATCGGACTGCCCCAAGTTCACTGAACTTTGAAAGATTTGTTGAAATCTTGACTGGACTGCCCCAGGTTTACTGGACAATACCATATCAAATCCCCTTTTGTTGATAGGAGATTTTTGTAACGGAAGTGTCATCCCACTTGAAGTGATTTTATTCACCGAGAGAGCTTTCGTTCCTCCGAACATTCACTGTTGTGAATTTCTTCGCTGTCAAATAAATAAACATGTGCAAACAATGATATTCAAATAATGCAAAGTTTATGCTTGTCTCAAAGTTTTGAAAAATTCGTTTTTTAGCAGAAAACTTTTTATAAGACAAATTCAACACAAGATTTAGGGCAAAGCCTTACAGGAGTCAGGATACCTTTTGTAACAGTATACATTCGAACTAACCCATGCCTCAATTAGTACTTTCGAAGGGTTGTAACGTGGCTTGGTTCACGATTTAAGAAACAAAGGATAAAGGCTCAAAGTATATTTGTACCCACCCGCTCTTCGTGATGTCCTTCAATCTTATACCCAGTTAATTGTGCGTCGAACTCTATTCGAATTTGGAACGACATTTCGGTGATGGTCCACACAAGTTGAATTTTATGGAAGGCAGTCATCATTTTTGCAGCATTTTTTATGTTGTTGAGGATTTTTAATGACCTTTTTCTTTTGATTCGTTATCCCTAATTTTTGCCTGACTGTTCCTGTTTTCGAGATTACAGTCAGCGGGATGCCCCAGCTTTCTTAAGCCTCCTTTATAGGTTTTGGCTTAGTGGGCTTTTCTATTTTGAGAGGTAATGACTGCCTATGAGATAAGGAACCATCACTGTCTTTTAGGTTCCCAAAGGAAATGTTTTTGATGTCATTCGTTGTATTACGAGCTGAGAGTTTGCGACTTCAATGCGCAATCTTTTGAATTAACTGAGAGACTACCCTGCCCCAGGTTTAATCAAAGGTTTCAATTTGTGTTTTAAACAGAAAACTCCTACTTCTTTGGCTCGAAGGGGGTTGACTAGGGATCATCTTCCTTATAACTCCAGTGTTTAGGGTTTGAAAGGAACGCCTGTACATCGTCAGCAAGGTCTGTTCAAAAGCATATTGTATGAGATTATGGTATCGTTTCGTCATCCTCCCTCTAAAGGCTTGTAGCTTTTTATCAAGAGTTAAATATCATAAAGAAAGTAGGAAGCATAATAATAGTGAAAACGAATGGATGAATTCAAGACAAACATATGCAATGCATTAATGAAACAGAGTTTGACATCAACAGATAATTGTTTGAGTAACAAAAGAAATTACAACTTGAAAATTCAAATGGAACAAAAGTCTCTCAGTTCGAACTTGTCATTTAAAGTGGAGAACCCTTAGCGGAAGATTTTCATCTCGCCACCCGGCATGAATTCCAGCACTCCTTCGTCAATCAAGTCTTGGATCTTGTTTTTCAAAGCCCAACAGTCATCGGTGTCATGTCCAGGACTATGGGAATGGTATACACAAAATGCATCGGGGTGATAGCTAGGAGTAGAGGTATTGGGCTTCCGAATAGGATCCCTTAAAGCAAGCAGATTGACCTCCAACAAGTGTTTCAGTATTAGAGATGATGGTATGTCAGTCTCAAAGAAATGTCTTCCAGACGTATTTTTCTTACGCCGATTACCCGGTTGACGCTGGCGAGGTTGTTGATGGGCTTGTGACCCCGAATCAAGTTGGGGAGCCTTTCCCTTGTCTTCTTGTCTCAAAGGAGGTTGAATGATGACTTGGTCTTCAACCCTAGTTGTTTGCCCCACTTGGTTGTCTCGAAGCAGTTTGTTGACGAGAACCCTGAGCTCTTCTTGTCTTTGAGCCAGGTCTTGAATGAGAGCCATCTGGCCCACCAGCTGTCCCATCATCTGGATCTTCATTGTTGCCAGCTCAATCTGTAGCTCTTCCAACTGATCATTCCTGACACTGCCTGAATTCCCTAAGACCATGCCCCTTGTGAGGAGAGCTTTCACTTCTTCTTGCCCCTGGGATAGGTTCAAGAACATTTCTTGAAGTTGAGCGTTTTGATCCTGGATATCTTTGACAGTCCTTTCTAGAGCCATCTCTACTGAAATAAACAGAAGGAGAATAAGGAAACCCGAAAGGGAAAACCTGTCATGATGCAATGCATGATATGTGGATGCATGTTTTCAAGAATCTCTCGGGGTAAAACACAAGAAAATGTTAGAGGTCGAATTTTGATCAACATCTTTGATTGGAGAACTTTGTATCGGTGGATGTCTTTCCACTAGAATCAAGTTCACCATGTCAAGTGGGTCATAGCCCCCGATTCAAATTGCTGCACTTGATCCTTGACGGTGTTTGTTTAGAGGCAGATGAATCCTCTTGCCCTTTGGTAGACGTCTGGTTCAACGTGACCCTGCATCATAAAACCCTCGAGATCCTTGAAATGGTTATTGAAAATGCTATGGTATGATGTTATGTACATGTATGAAAAAGTAAGTAAGTGTATATACATGTAGTCATATTCACACAAAGCAGACAAGTCCTTAGGTTTAGGCTTGCATGGGGTTTGTAGGTAAGTACCCTCTTGAAGTTAGTTGGCTCAACCTGTCCTAAAATAGAAACTGGGTTCTAAGGAGCTCAAAATCATTGGATTATTTTCCGTGTTCATTGTTTTGGTTTAGCCACTTAACTGGCGACCAAAATATCCTAAGAAAACAATCCTCAATGAGTGTAATATCGAGTATCTACCAATTTCGGACTGCACCAAAGTCGGTCACCTCACTACCCCTAAAAAGGCCAAGATGGTCAAGTAAGGTTCTAGTTCATTAATGCTCCATGACATCACTCAGTGGCCCCGTATTCTCTTTGGTTGACTCAAAGGCTACCGGTACTCACAAATATGTCGCACTAATATAGCTATTGCTTCAACCGTGTCGGTATACCCCACACAGTTTCCACAATGTATTGCTATTTACCTATGAATGTTTCCCAAATCCGGGTGGAGGATTTCAAGCCCAAACAAGAGAACCAAAATGTAAAGCAATCAAAGCAAACAATAATCATGCCAAGGGTGATCTAAGCCCTAAGGTAACCCCACTAAAAAAGATCCCCAGCAGAGTCGCCAGTTCTATGATACGGTGGGAGAACTGACTTGAGGTTTTGCGTTTGTTTTCGCACTTGTTCGATTTAGCAAGAGTCGCCACCGACTTTTTATTTTATCCTAAGGAAAGGCCAAAAAGAACAGGAAAGACCTTTGAGATGTTTTCTTGGGTTCGGGGGGTAGATTATGAAAAGGGAAGGTGCTAGCACCCTTTTCATCCATGGTTATCCATGGGCTCTTAGTTACTTGTTTTAGATCACTTGCCTTTGCTTTTCAATTGTTTGAAATGGTGCTTTGTGTGTGTGGTTTTGAAAATGTATTGAAAAAGATGCCTTGTCTAGGCAACCTTTGTAATGATTCTTGTTTGAATATATACAAAGGTGTGTGTATTTTTGAAAAGATAATTCAATATTTTGAAAGTTGTTTTGAAATTATTTTGAAGTTGTATTGTGAAGTGTGTTTGAAAATGGCAAGGATGTTTTGCAAGATTTTTGATCAAGTAACTAAGAGTTGTCTACCCTATTTTAATCAAAGATCTTTCTTATGTTTTAACCCTTTTAACAGTGTTGTTTCACCATTGTATTTGGTGAACAACCTTGCGTTAGGATGTTTAAACGGGACAGGCGCGGGTCATCGTATACAATCATTGAAGGCAACTTGTGAGACGCTCTAGCAATTTTGTAAGGGACGAGATCGTTTTATCGAAGGAAATATCGAGGGTCATTGAGGGACTACGACCTTTGTTTATCGAAGGGACATTTGCTAGAGTGTCTCATACTCGAGGGACATGATTTCATTTTCCGAAGCAGCAAGCGAGGTTACCCTAGAGGTGCAAGTGTGAATGATGGATTGATTTTCATGCATTTATCTTGTATTAGGTTATCTAGCGGTTGATTTTGAATCTTCGCATACAAACCCTAATTACTATACAGTATATGGAAAGCGATAAATTGCGGGAATTTAAAGTCTAAGTTATTACAAATAAGTATCCGGGGAAGGGGGTACAAATGTTTACAAATGGGGATGAGTCTTATCGGAATAATAATGTCCAAGTATTACGTTACAACCAAATCGAATCGTCGCATTCTCAATGTAAAAATATAACAAGGTATAAAAATCAAAGAGAATCAAAAGTATTATGAGATGTATGTGGTTATTTACAAATGATCAAATAAAATATTAACCTAATGAAAATTAAGTGTTTATTATTAGTTTTGTGTTTTTGTTAGTTATATATAAGCAAAGGGTTTTAAAGAAAAAGAAAGATTAATTTAAGTTAAAAAATTCTATTATTTATGTATTTTTTGTGTTATTAAAGGTAATGAAATTTATTAAGAAAATTTTATACAAAAAATTAATATATTCTTTTATTTAACAAAAGAGAAGAAAAAAAGAATTAGGTTATAAAAATGAAAATAAAGTGGTAAAAAAAAATAGTTTTAAAGCAAAAATGGAATTAAAGAGAAAGATGGGCCTTAGAAATGTTGTTGGGGCAAAAGCCCAAGAAGAAAGTCAGAAATAAGAAGGAAAGGGGGGGTGTGGTGCCAGAGATATTGGGCTTTGGGATTTTGTCTTAGGCAGAGGCCCGCGATGCTTGACAAACTTTAGGGTCAGAATTTGTTTTAGAAATTTAGGGTTTTCAGTTGTACAGCGGCGTCGTTCCTTTCTTCTTCGCTCTCTCTTCCTCGTTCTCAAACGGATAAATGACGCCTCTCTCACGCTCAGCTGCTAGAGCGTTGCCTCCACCCATCTTTCATCCTCTCACAGTGGCCCACAGCGGTTTTTGAAAGGTAACAAATTCGTTCTAAGCGCGTTTTAGGGTTTAGGTTGTATGCTTGCATGTTATTGTTTTACAAAGCTTTAACCTTTGATATTTATAATATGGTGATGTAGAAAAAGAAAACAATACCTTTGGGGTTTTGTTTCTGGAGAGGAGATTGAGGGTTGGAACGGTGGCGCTCTCAGGTGGCCGGAGGAGGGAGCGTGATGATGATGCTAGCTCACTTTTGGTATTTCTGTATCTTTGTTTGATGATGACTTTGTATTCTGAAAACCCTATATCGTTCTGCTTATTAATCTTCTCTTCTTCTTATCTGAATGTTGACTTTGTTCTTGTTGGCTTGAGTTGATGATGATTGATATATTCTGAAAAAAAGGTTATTTTGGATTTTCATGGATGTTTGATGATGAATGTTTTCTGAAAACTATGTCGTTTGGATTTTCATTATTGTTTTGCTGATGGTGAAACTGAAAACCATTGCCCCTTTTCCTTCACTTCTGGACCTCTTCTTTTTCTTTGAGGTGTTAACTTTTGATGATGAGTATATGTGCTCTGAAAAAATTGTTTGTTGTTGTTGATTTGGTGTTTGGATATATTCTGCTGATTTATGTTGATGATGAATGTTAATGTGTTTGGAAACAAGCTTTGAGTTTCTTAAACTTGCAGTTTTGCAGGTTTGAGTAGGTTCCTGAGTTTTTTTAGATATGAGTTTGTAAGGCAGGCCTGGAGGCTTGTGAGTTCTGATTTTGGTAGGATACGCTGTTGTGTTTGTAGTTATGTAGGCTTATGCAGTTTTGCTTGATGCTTGTATTTACAAGCAGTTTTGCAGGTGGTTGAGCTTTGCTGCAGTTTTGAATAGGTTATGCAGGTTATGCAGTTTTGGGTTTTTGACAGCAGGCTACAGGTTTGTTGGGTTTGGAAGCAGACTTGCTTCTGTAGGTTTGCTATTTTGTGAGACCTGTTTCAATGGTTTGTGAGGCCGGGTTGTTATGCTTGTGTTTACAAGCAGTTTGATAACTTGCAGGTTGTGTTTTTGTTGTGCAAGTTTGTATGGTTCTGAGGCAGTTTTTGCTTCTGGTTTGCTTTCAGTTGCAGTTTTTGGCTCCCTCCCTCTGAACTGTTAAAACTTTGCTATTTATTTTCTTTCTCATTGCTTTTGTACAGCCTTCCAAACTGCAAAACCTACTTCACTCTCTCTTTCTCCCTCCACAAAAGCACTTTTAAATTGCTTATTATATCTTTATTCTGAAAAGTTTTGTTGGCCAGAACATGATGAGATGTTTTGACAAGCCTGCTTGCTTGTATTTTGGTTCTTCTCCTGCATTCTGTATTTTCTTCCAGATTTCCTGCATTGTTCTTTTCGATAGCTTATGCTTTGACAGCTTAGTGTACTTGGTTTGGACAGCTTTGTGTACTTAGTTTGCTTTTGTGCAACTTGGTTTGCTTTTGGTTGACTAATGCAATTTGTTGTTCAGTTTGACATTGTGCAGCCTTGTGCCTTCTTTGTGTGCAGCCTTGTGCCTTGTATCTTTGCATTTAATTGATTGTATGCTTTGCAAATTATTTTACTTTCCTCTTTGTGAACCAAGAAGAGAAATCTTCTTGTGATTTGCAAAGAGGACGAGTAAAACATGATGAAACCAAAAAACAATCTGATTCCGGCCAACAAGCTTTAATGATGACTTTATATTTATCTGCTTGAAAATGCTTTTCAATTTAACTGCACTGATTTCCTTTTTTCTGTCTTTGCAGGTAAATACCAGTTGGATAGTAGAAGATAGAAGATTTCAAGAGACTTAGGCTTTAGATTTTCTTTTCATTTATTGTAATAAATATTATTGTAAACACTGTAAATAAATTTACAATATTCGAATAACATTTGTAACAATATTTGAAATAAATAAAAAGTCTTTGTCAAATATTTCATTCTTTCTTTTGCACTGTCTATTTAATTATTTAAATCTCTTGAATTAAAATAAATGGAAATGTATCCCAATAACTTTAATCCAGATGAAATAAATAATCAATAAACTTTGTCGTCTCGCGATCTCGCATTAATCACAATACGCATGGCACTCCAATTAATCATATGCTTTGTACAGTTAAACAAAACAAACATTCCACACACCTTTCACTTCACTGATCAAACCAATGCCTCAAAGTTTCAATCAAAAGCCTCAGCTCCTGTCCCAGATGTTTAGGTTTTGAGAAACAAACAGCAATCTTGAACAAGCATAAAAATAATGTAACAGTCAATTGAAATACTGTGGATTCAATTTCTTCTGAGCAATGCGTGCGCAAACCCTAATCCTAGATTATTGTCAAAGAAATGTTTGCTTGATCAATTCCTGAGCCAATCTTAACCCAATCAATGCAAACCCTAATTTTGGACTTGCTGATAAAGAAAAGTCTGTTTGACCGATTCTTGGACCAATCTTGAAAGATCAGGGAAAACCCTGAAGTTGTGATTTCTTGTGAAAAAGGGAGGGAAAATTTTGGGGTACAACACCGTCCGACAAACGCTCCGTGCGACTAAGGCCACCATCATAACCACCACTATAACATATCTCCTTCTCGCTCGCCAGACAAGAGTGACGAAAACGACCCCCGTGGTCCCTTGTCACAAGCCATTATGGAGGCATCCATCCCCCCCGAAATGGAGAAGCCTCCCTATCTGAAGGAGTACGACAACATTGCCGACCCATTCGACCATATAGGCGGGTTCGGGGCAATGTTGCATTATCACAATGTCGAGGGACCAATCAAATGTCGGTTGTTCCCCACGATGTTGATAAAAGTTGTGACGGATTGGTACAAGAGTCTCGCCCCGGGGTCAATTACCTCCTGGCGAAATGTAAAGAACCAATTCATTAGTTCGTTTACTGCTTCACGGAGACACCCCAAAGACTGAAGCATCCCTCGAGGCTATCTTCCAGATACACAAAGAGACCCTGAGGAAATTTATTGATTGGTTTAACCGGGAGGCCATCCAGGTCCCTTGTACCGATCATATGAAGAGATACATGCTTGAGAGGGGACTCCTCCTAGGCACGAAGTTCAGAAAAGCTGTTAGCATCAAACCACCCCAGACATTCGATGCCCTCCTCGCGAAAGCCAGAGCCTACATGGACTATGAGGAGAGGGAAGCGGCCAATAGAGGACCCTTGTGAGCAAAGAGGACCCTCAGGGCGGTTTACCGAGTACACTCCGCTGACGGCTTCCCGCGAGTGTATCTTGGAGGAGTGTGCTAACACTGATTTCAAGGACGGTGGCGTCAAGCGTCCTCTCTCCGCTCCTGCTAAGACCGAGGTTGATCAAAGCAAATACTTCCAATATCATTGAAGTCATGGACACTTGACTGAAGACTGTTTCCATCTCAAAGATGCTATTGAGACCTTCATCAAAGGGGGAAGACTCGGGCAATATCGACATGGTGGCGCCCCTTGTCGAGATTCCCGCGACACGAAGGAGATGGAAGAGGATGCTCGACCATCAGACGAGACGGTCCCCATCTAGACATCATTCTTCGTTACAAGACCGGGGGACTTCTATGTCCCCGAAGATATCGAAGAGCCTATGATCATGCATAGTAGGTCGGAAAGGTTCCCCTCCTCCATGGTCATAAATGGTGGGGGATTCAATGATATAACCATAAACTCTACGAAGAGGAAGTTGGACGAGCTGGTCGACGCGCCCCCCCGTAAACGATGACTTTCGAGAGGGTTAAGGGAAAATCGGAGCCGATTACCTTCTACCTCGAGGAATTTCCCAGAGGGGCACCCAATTCAGCCACCCCTCTTCTGATCAGGGCGAGAATGACTAACTTTGATGTTCATCGTGTCTTGGTCGACGAAGGAAGTTCTGTCGATGTGATGTATAGCCAACTCTTCAGAACCTTGCAGCTCGACGACTCTCACCTTTCACCATATGTGGGGTCCGACCTACAAGGCTTTAACAGCTCGACCTCTAAGCCATGGGGGTACGTGGAGCTCATGGTCACCTTCGGAAAGGATACTGCCACCAGGCAAGTCAATGTGTGCTTCATGGTCATTGACTGCTCATCTCTATACAATTGTATCCTGGGGAGACCGACACTGGCATAGTTGATAGTTGTATCCTCCACCATCTATCTGAAGATGAAGTTCTACACAAAATGGGCACGCGTCGCCACAATCCAGGGCGACCTAGCAGCTTCCCAAAGATTCTTCAACGCGGAAGCCAAGGGACAAAGCACGATCGACACTGGAACATGGCCCGCCACGATGCAACCAGAGCCATGGCAACCAGAGCCATAACCCATCAAGGCAGAAGAGCAAAGTGCTCCTCCAAAGGTCGACTCAATCTCATTGCACACCCGATTTGACCAAGACGAAGCACCCAACGGCAAGAAGGGGCTCCTCTGACCAGTTCCGGATGGGGACTTCGAGCCCGTCCCTCTCGGTGAAGACCCGAACAAAGGGGTGAAGATCGGCACTGATTCCCTGACCTGGCGAGGAAGTAGATCAAGGCTTGCTTGAGGGAGAATGCTGATCTGTTCGCGTGGAGTGCTGCGGAGATACCCGGTCTCGACCCCGAGGTCGCCTGTCACTAACTCGCCATTATCCAGCCACTAGGGCAATAGTACAACATAGGCGTAGGCAGTCCCCCGAGAAAACGGAGGCTGCTGAAAAAGCTGTAAAACACCTCCTAGAGGAAAATTTTATTTCTGAAGCCCGATATTCAACCTGGATGTCAAATGTTGTACTTGTTAAAAAGAATAGCGGAAAATAACGTATGTGTGATGACTCTACCGATCTTACTCGGACATGTCCTAAAGATGCATTCCCCTTGCCTAATATTGACATGTTGGTCGACAAATCGGCTGAATATAAAATTTTATCATTCATGGATGCTTATTAGGGATATAACTAAATCCCAATGGCAATGAGCGACAAACACTGCACTGCTTTCATGACCAGCTCGGGCAATTATTACTACAACGTAATTCCCTTCGGTCTGAAAAACACAGGGGCGACATACCAGCGGATGATGAATAAAGTCTTCCGCAACGAGATCGGAGATATGCTCGAGGTATACATGGACGACATGATCGTCAAATCTCGAGCTAACACCGACCATGCTGCCCACCTCAGGAAAGTCTTCTCCCAAGCAAGGTAATGTAGAATGAGGTTCAACCCCGAGAAGTGCAACTTCAAGGTTAAGGCGGGCAAGTTCCTTGGTTTTTACCTAATTGAACGAGGAATCAAAGTCAACCCCGAAAAGTGTCAGGCGTTCTCCTACCTCCCTACGTGTAATTCAAAAAACTCCATACAAGTCTTGAACGGCATGCTCGCCTCACTCTCCCGTTTTGTGGCAAAATCCGCTCAACATGCCCTCCCATTTTTCAAACTCCTGTGCAAGGAGGCAGCTTTCAAGTGGACCGAGGAATGCGAGCAAGCCCTCCTCCATCTCAAGCAGAGCCTCTCGCAACCGCTTGTATTATCACTATTGCTAGACGGGGAGACTTTGTTCTTGTATCTGGCCATCTCTGTTGAGGCCGTCAGTGCAGCCCTCATTCGCGAGACTCCTGACGATCAAAAACCTGTGTATTTCATGAGCAAAGCGCTTCAGGGGCCCGAGGTCGGATACCAACAAATCAAAAAGGTGGCCTTGGCCCTCGTCATCACCGAAAGAAGGCTCAGACACTATTTCCTCGTGCACACGATCGTCGTATGAACAGACCAGCCCGTGAGACAACTCCTAGGATGACCAGATATGACAGGTCGAATGCTAAGGTGGTCCTTGGAGCTTTCGGAGTTCGACGTCCAGTGCGAAATAAGGAAGGCTCTAAAAGCCCAAGCTCTGGCCGACTTTGTCGTGGAGATGGTCGCTCACAACCCCACCCCCACCCCCTCCGCGGGGAAGGAGCACACGTGGACCATCTTTGTGGATGGAGCCTCCAGCTCGACAAGGAGTGGAGCAAGAATCCTCCTTGAAAATGAGGAAGGCGTCGTGATCGAACACTCTCTCACTCTCTCCTTCCCGACCTCGAACAATAAGACTGAATATGAGGCCTTACTCACGGGGTTAAGACTGGTCGAGGATTTGAGTGCCCGAGAAATACAAATTTTCACTGATTCCCAGCTTGTCACATCTCATGTTCAAGGGGGATATCAAGCTAAGAACAACAGCCTCATTGAGTATTTGAACTTGGTCATAGAACACATGAAAAAGTTTGACCGAGCAGAAATTACACACGTACCACGCGAACAAAACATGTGGACCGATATACTTTTAAAGCTCGCGAGTACGAAGAAGAAGGGTGGAAACAAATCAGTCATACAAGAGTCCCTATCTCGCCCGAGTATTGAAAGGTCCACGACTCTACTTGAAGTAAATGCCATCGGGGACAGCTCATGCTGGATGACCCCAGTGTTCAATTTTCTAATGAAATGGGAACTTCCTCTAGACCAAAGGGAGGCAGCCGCGACCAAATGATGAGCATGCTCTTATGTGGTGCTCGAGCATAAGGTGTATCATCGTGGATTCTCCATCCCACTCTTGAAGTGTGTCGAAGAATATGTGGTTCCCGAGATACTATGGGAAATCCACGAAAGAATCAACGCCTAACACATGGGCGGAAGGTCCCTAGCGCGAAAGGCGCTGCGAGCGAGGTACTACTGGTCGACCATGCAACAAGGTACCAAAGAGCATGTCAAGAGATGCGATAAGTGCCAAAGACACGCTGACATGCACCTCGCACCCCCGCACGAGCTGAATACACTAACGTCCCCGTGGCCATTTGCCTGGTGGGGAATGGATATCCTCGTACCGTTCGTGCAAGGGACATACCAAAACAAATTCCTTATCGTGGCCATAAACTACTTCACCAAATGGATAGAGGACGAAGCCCTAGCAAAAATCACCTCACACAACATTCTCTGTTTCTACAAATGAAACATGCTCGCCTGTTTTAGGATACCACAAGTGCTCATCACGGACAATGGCACACAGTTCACCGACCAAGGTTTCCAAAGCTTCGTCGCCAAAATCGTTACCAAGCAGCATTTTACCTCGGTCGAACACCCCCAGACCAACGGGCAAGCCGAAGTCGCAAATAGGGTCATCTTGCGAGGACTCAAATGTAGGCTAGGTGAAGCCAAAAGGGGATGGGTCGAAGAACTACACAGCATCCTATGGGCTTATCGAACAACACCATATTCGACGATTGGAGAGACGCCATTCTGACTAACCTACGGCACCGAGGTCGTCATCCCGGTAGAAATCATGGAGCCATCTAGGCGAACTGAAATTCCCATACGAGGAGATAAATGATGAGGCCCTCAGAGATGAGTTCGACCTAGTCGAAGAAATCCGATCAGGAGAAGCTCTTCGCGAGGCCATGCTAAAAAAACAAGTAGCCCTACGCTGTGATAATAAAGTCATAAAGCGCGAATTTTGGATCGACATCCTAGTCTTGCAAAGAAACTAAAAAGATTCCTGCAAGGGGAGGCTGGCCGTAAATTGGGAGGGGTTGTACCGCGTCCAAGGAGCTACGGGCGCTGGAGCATATTGTTGTATCCCAAAATTTGCCCTCCCATTTTCATAGGAAGCACAACCCTAGGGTTTCTCAGATATCTAAGATTGGCTCAGGAATCGATCAGACAGATTTTCTTCTTTGGCAGTAAATCAAGAATTAGGGTTTTTCTCGCATTTCTCAGAAGAAACTGAATCCTCAGAAAGTCAATTGGTTGTCACATATTTTCAAGCTCTCTCAAATTTACTGGAAATAGACAGTGTTTGTTTGATCCAGGTTAACCAGTTAATTTGCGTATTTTAAAACATCTATTTGTTTATGGAATAAACATTTGCCTGTTTATTGGAATACACAGTGCGTGTTTTGATTGGAATATTGTTGCAAGGTTACAATATTACAGAGTTATTGGATTACTCGGAGTTTAAGTTGTCTTGATTGGAATTATTGGAATGCAGTTCAGTTATTTTAATCAGGAATCTTAAAGAATCAGTAAAGACATAAAGAGAGAATTACAAGTTACTAACAGTAATGGATTATATCGGATATCAGATTATCTCATAAAGACTTT
Source organism: Vicia faba (assembly GCA_948472305.1). Taxonomy (NCBI): domain Eukaryota; kingdom Viridiplantae; phylum Streptophyta; class Magnoliopsida; order Fabales; family Fabaceae; genus Vicia; species Vicia faba. The sequence goes on from OX451740.1 coordinate 491,344,582, forward strand.
CATTTATTTCAAATGTTGTTACAAAATAATTTATTATTCATATGCTTTAGGTTTTACAACTTATCGTACTTGAAAAATAAATTAATACAACTGATTGAAAATCTCTCTAAGTTACAAAGAAAAATCTAAGCCTAAGCTTCCATTGCTCCCATGCTCGCCACAAAGAATTTCTTGCTTCCTCTGCTTTGCCACCTTCCAATTTGCGCTCACATGAAAGAAAGACAGAAAAAATATTAGTACAGTTAATTGAACATAAATAAAAATTTCAAAAAAAAAGAAGAAAGAAAAATGTTCATCATTAAAGTTTGTCGTTTGGAATCAGAGGGCTATTTTCATCACGTTTTTATTTTTCTCTTTGCAAATCACAAGAAGATTGCTCTTCTTGGTTCACAAAAAGAAAAATAAAAATGCAAGTTGTCCAATTAAAGAATGCAAAGCAAGTTTGTCCAAGTGCAACAATGGCAAGTAACTAGACAAGTACAAATGCAGCAAACAAGCAGCAAGTTGTCTAAGCAAGCATTGCAAGCAAAGAAAATTTATTCAAATGCAAACAAGGCGCCAAACTGAATGCAGCAGAGCCAAACAATGCAGTAACTAGACAACAACAATGCAGCATGGCAAGCAACTAAGACAGGCAGCATAGCAGTACGAATGCAACAAGGCCAAACAATGCAGTAACTAAACAAAGTACAATGCAGCATTGCAAGTACAAATAGCAAGCAAAGTATAAAGCAGTATGGTAAACCAAATAACAAGCAAGGGGGCTTGTTTCATAGCCTTTCATCATTTTCCAAGAATTTGGGCAAACTTTTCAGAAAAAGTGAAAAAAGCATTTTTACTTTTATCATTGAGAGAGGAGAGAGAGAAAAAAGATATCACCTATTTTGTTGGAATTGTACAGTTTTGCTACCAAGGCCCACAAACTGTCACAAGTTACAAAACAAAAAAGCAACTAGGATAAGACCATAAAAAAAAACTGTAAGAAGAAAGGCAAAACATTTTTTGGGGGCAAAACAAAGAGACCCCAAGCCAGAATTCAAAACTGTAACAAAACACTTCAAAACTGTATAACAGTTTCAAGCAACCAAACCTGCACAAAAACTCCAAACCTGCAGATTCCAAACTGTAACAACAACAAACAACAACATTTCAAAACTACATAACAGTTTCAAACAACCAAGCCACAAAAAATCACAAAACCTGTATAGCAAGTTCAAATACACAAAAAACTTGCATAGCAAGTTCAACAACAACAAACCATTTTCCAAACTGTGAAACCTGTTAAAACCACAACTATAACAACAACAAAACAACAAAAAGCAGGGCCATCAACCTTCAATCACCATAACCACAAAAAACCCTATAACTCAAAGAACTGTAAGGAGGCATCAGAGTTTCAAACACAGCATCAACAATCATCATCATCAACAACTTACAAATCAAAAGTTTCAGAAACAATCATCATCATCAACAACTTACAAATCAAAAGTTTCAGAAGCAATCATCATCATCAACAACTTACAAATCAAAAGTTTCAGAAGCAATCATCATCAAACTAACCAACAAATCAAAGTCAGAAGCAACATCATCATCATAGAAGATAGAAAAAGAAAATATTACCAAAGCTCACGCGTCCGTCATCATCTCTTCCCCCGCCTCCGGCCACCAAGGAAGCGCCATCAGTTCAATCTCACATTTCTCTCCCTTCTTCCAGAAAAAGTTCCAGAGGTATGTTCCTTTTCAAATCATTTTCTGTACCTCACAATATAGCACAATAGGTCAAACAGAGAAAATATGAATAAGACAGAACCAACAACAAAAACTTGTTTAAGCTCAAAAGCAAAATTTTACCTTTCCATAAGAGAATCATTAACATTTGTTTAGGAAGTGAGAGAGGAGAGGCGCTCCGGCGACGTGAAGCGGGAGGAAGATCAGAAAATACACCTCAAACCCTTTAGAGAGTTTCATTTCAAACTTAGGCATTCCCAGAAAAGATGTAAACCAAGTTGAATAAAAAATGGAGATGAACGAGTAGAGGCGTTGAGTGAGAAAGATGAATGAGGGAAAGAAACGAGAGAGACAACGGCGTTGCTGTAAGCGTAAAGCACAAACCCTAATCCCTTCCGTTAACCCTAATTCATAAACCCTGATCAAACATTTGTGAAAGGTTTAAGACATTGTGCCAGTCCGTCCCCAAACTCAAAAGGCCATGCGTAAATGCTAACACCCCCCCCCCCCGCCCTTTTTGCCTTTTGTTTTTTTGGTTTCAGCATCAACATTAATTATATCATTGGGCCTTCCATCCAAATCCCTTAAGCCCGTTCTCTCTTGTTTCTCTTCTTTTTTAATTTAATTTGTTTTTATTTCCTTGCATTAATGATATGCTAATAATGATTTTTAAAACTCCATCTTGTAAAATTAATTTGATTTTTTTAAATTAGTTATCTCTTAATCATTAACCTTTTATTAATTGTCTTGCACTTAATTTAAAAAAAACCAAAAACATTTAAGTTAGTTTATTTTTTCTTTCTTTATTTACATGATTAATAAAATATATAGAAGAATAATAATAATAAAATTTTCTAATCCTTTTTTAGAATAGATTTTTATTTATCCCTTTTTAAGTAAATACATGCATTTCATACTTTATTGATTTCTTTATTGCATAATTTGTTATAGCTTTATATTAAATCGCACGACAATTCGATTTGGTTGTAATATTTGAACATTGTTATTCTTATGAGATTCATCCCCATTTGTAACAATTGTACCCCCATTCTCGGATACTTTTGTAATAGCTTAGACTTTTAATTCCCTCAATTTATTGCTTTCAATATACTGTGTAGTAATTAGGTATGTATGGCAAGATTCAAAAAAATCAATCGCTAGATGACCTAATCAAAGAATAAATAACTTGAAATCAACACACTTCTCACACGTGCACCTCTAGGGTAACCTCGCTTGTTGCCTCGGAAATACAATCATGTCCCTCGAATATGAGACGCTCTAGCAAATGACCCTTCGATAAACAAAGATCGTAGTCCCTTGATGACCCTCGATGTTGCCTTCGATAAAACGATCTCGTCCCTTACAAAATTGCTAGAGCGTCCCACAAGTTGCTTTTAATGATTGTATACGATGACCCACGTCCGTCCCGTTTAACATTCAAACACAAGTTTGTTTACCAAACATAATGGTAAAACAACAATGTCAAAGGATTAAAAATGTGTAGGAAAGATCTTTGAGTAGGGTAGACAACTCCTGGTTACTGTATCAAACTTGCGAACATCCTTTCTAATTTCAAAACAAACACAATTCCAAAACATTTCCGAAAACAACTTTCAAACATTGAAACATCTTTTCAAAAGACAAACACCTTTGTAAAACATTCAAACAAGAATTGCTACAAAGGTTGCCTAAACATATGCCTCTTTTCAAAATATTTTTAAAAACCACACACAAAGCACCATTTCAAACAATTGAAAAGCAAAAGCAAGTGATCTAAACAAGTAACTAAGAGCCCATGGAAAACCATGGATGAAAAGGGTGCTAGAACCTTCCCTTTTCATAATCTACCCCCTGAATCCAAGAAAACATCTCAAAGGTCTTTCCTGTGCTTTTTGACCTTTCCTTTGGATAAAATAAAAAGTCGATGGCGACTCTTGCTAAGCCGCACAAGTGCGAACACAAATGCAAACCTCAAGTCAGTTCTCCCACCGTATTACATAACTGGCGACTCTGCTGGGGATTATGCTAAAAGTAGGGTTACCTTAGGGTTTTAGATCACCTTTACATGCTTATCTTATTTGACTTGTATGCTTTACTTTTTTCCCTTGTTTGGGTTTGTTTTAAATCCTACACCTGGATTTGAGGGCACCTTTTAGGTAAGTAGCAATAAACTGTGAGGGAACTGTGTGGGGTATACCGATATGGTTGAAGCAGTAGCTATGTTGATGTGGCACTTTGGTTGGTACTGGTAACCCTTGAGTTGAATCAAGGAGAGTACGGGGCCGTCGCATGGTGTCGTGAAGCATCAACTGACTTTAGAGCCTTACTTGACCAACTTGGCCTTTTAGGATGTAGTGAGATGACCAGCTTTGGTGCAGTCTAAATTTGGTAGATACTCGATACTACACTCATTGAGGGTTGTTTTCTTGGAATATTTCGGTCGCCAGTAAATTGGCTAAACTGAAACTACGAACACAGAAAATAATCCAGTGATATTGAGCTCCTTAGAACCCGGTTACTATTTATAGGACAGGTTGAGCCAACTAGACTTCATGAGGGTACTTACCTATAAACTCCATGCAAGCCTAAACCTAAGGACTTGTCTGCTTTATTTGAATATGATTATTTGTATATAAACTTGCTTACCTCGCATATCTGTACATAACATCATAACATCATACCATAGCATTTTCAATAACCATTTCAAGGATCTCGAGGGTCTTTGATGCAGGGGCACGTTGAACCAGACGTCTACCAAAGGGCAGGAGGATTCATTTTCCTCTAAACAAACGCCGTCAAAGATCAAGTACAACAACTTGAGTCAAGGGCTATGACCCACTTGATATGGTGAGCTTGATTCTCGTGGAAAGACATCCACCGATACAAAGTTCTCCAATCAAAGATGTTCAATTTCTAACATTTTCTTGTGTTTACCCTGCGAGATCCTTGAAAACATGTATCCACATATCATGCATCGTATCATGACAGGTTTCCCCTTTCAGGTCTCCTTATTTTACTACTTTTTATTTCAGTAGAGACGGTTCTAGAAAAGACTATCAAAGACATTCAGGCTCAAAACACTCAACTTCAAGAGATGTTCTTGAACCTGTCCAAGGGGCAGGAAGAAGTGAAAGCTCTTCTTACAAGGGCATGGTCCTAGGGAATCCAGGGGGCATCAGGAATGATCAGTTGGAGGGGCTACAGATTGAGATGGCAACAATGAAAATTCAGATGATGGGACAACGGGTGGGCCAGATGGCTCTTATTCAAAACCTGGCTCAAGGACAAGAAGAACTAAAGGTCCTCATCAACAAGCTTCATCTAGGCGAACGTAACCAAATGGGGCAAACAACTAAGGTTGAAGATCAAGTCATCATTCAGCCTCCTTTGAGACAAGAAGTCGAGGGAAAGCCTCCCCAGTTTGCTTCAGGGTCACAAGCCCAACAACAACCTCACCAACGTCAACAGGGTAATCGGCACAAGCAAAATACATCTGGAAGGCGCTTCACTGAGATTAACATGCCATTATCTCAAATACTGCAATGCTTGTTGGAGGTCAAGCTGACTGTATTAAGAGATCCTCTTCGGAATCCCAATACCTCTGCTCCTAGCTATCATCCCAATGCATTATGTGCATACCACTCCAATAATCATGGGCATGATACAAATGACTGTTGGGCTTTGAAGAATAAGACCCAAGACTTGATTGACAGAGGAGTGCTGGAGTTCACACAAGATGGCCAGATGAAAATCTTCCGCTGAAGGCTCTCCACTTAAAGTGACAAGTTCAGACAAAGAAGCTTTTGTTTCATTTGAATTTTCAAGTTGTAATTTCTTTTGTTATTCAAACAATTATCTATTAATGTCAAACTTTGTTTCATTAATGCATTGCATATGTTTGTCTTGAATTCATCCATTCGTTTTCACTATACTTAAACTATGCTTTCTACTTTCTTTATGACATTTAACTCTTGCTAAAAGTTACAAACCTTTAGAGGGAGGATAACAAAAACAATGCCATAATCTCATACAGTATGCTTTTGGACAGACCTTGCTGACGATGTACAGGTGTTTCTTTCAAATCCTAAACACTGGAGTTATAAGGAAGATAATCCCTAGTCAACCCCTTCGAGCCAAAGAAGTAGAAGTTTTCTGTTTTAACACAAATTGAAACCTTTAATCAAAACCTGGAGCAGGGTAGTCTCTCAGTTAATTCAAATGCGCGATAAAGTCGCAAACTCTCATCTTGTAATACAATGAATGACATCAAAAATATTCTGTTGGAAACAAAAGACGATGATGGTTCCCCATTACCTGGGTGTGATCGGTGGATCTGGAACTGACTGTTTAACGCTGGTTCGTGAAATGTCGCGGAAGCAAGAGTCGCCACCGTCTTTTATTTTCTCCAAATGGAAAGGACAAAAGCACAGAAAAATTCCTTTAAAGAGATTGCTCTCGGTTCGGGAGGTAGGTTATAGAAAGGGAAGGTGTTAGCACCCTTTCTATCCATGGTTATCCATGGGCTCTTAGATACTTGCTCATTCGTGTTTTCAAAATTGTTTGCTTGCTTTTCAATTGTGGGTTTTTAAAAAGTTTCTTTGAAAAATTTCAGTTCGACTCGTACGTCAGAGTGTTTGAAAAATTTGCTTTGAAAGCTTTTGAAAAGTGTTGGTGTGAAAAGATTTCAGTTTGTTTTGAAGAGAGCAAGTATCCATGAGTCGTCTACCTACCCTAAGGAATTCGTCTGTGTAAATGTCCTTTAAAGTAGTGCCATCCCACCATTGAGAGGTAGGTAGCACCACCGTTGGAGGTGTTTGGGTCAATTCGAGGTTCGGGACATGGTGATCACCAGAGTAATGGGAAGACACCTTAGAAGCTACCCTCATGCCAGGTTCCCGGATCATGAGGACTTACTAAGACATCCTCTACTCGACGATCACCTTTCGAAAGGCAAGGCAACAGTGAGGCGTACCCTAGGGGTGGTGTGTGCGATTCGTGTATCGTTTTCATTGATATTTGTCTTGTCATGTTCATTGGTGTTCTACGCTTGATTTTATTTTAAGTCCATACATTCTTTCATGCTTTTGTTAACAGTTAAAAGTTGCGGGAAAAGTAAATCTAAAGCTATTACAAATGGCGCGGGTCCACATCGCCAAAATTAAACCGGATCCGATTTGACGGAAAGATGAATAAAGCAAAGTAAAAAGTGCGAGAAGTTTAAGTTACAACGCTTTGGGACAGGTACATGATTATTTAAGCAATAAAATAAAATAAATACGCAAATTAAACAATTAAAAATAGGGGCGTTGGACCCTTTTGCAAAATTAAAATTAATAAGGAATTAAAGTTAAAATTAAAAGAAAAATGTTTTTGGTATTTTTAGTGTTTTTTAGATTTAATGGAAAAAGAATTAATTAAAATTAAAATGAAATGCTAAACCTAGTTCTAATTATTTTTAAGTTTATTATGAAAGTATTAAAAGTTAACCTAAATGCAACCCTAATTAGTTTACAAGTTTAATTATGAAAATAAATAAATCACTAATATTATGGCAAAAAAGAAGGAAAATTAAAAGGAATAAAAAGTTATTAAACCTAATGCTATATTTTTGGATTTTTTTATGGAAAAAAAAGAATTAGTATTGCAAACCCTAATTTAAATTGAATTTATTTACATGTTAATTTATGTATAAGGAAATAATTAAAATAAAAATTATTGATCATATTTTTGTCTTTTATGATTTTTTTTATGATGTTTTTTATATTTGTGAAAAAAAATAATTAATTAAATTAAAACAAATCAGGAAAATAAAATAGCAATTAAAAAATAAAATAAAAAAATAAAAAGAATTGCAAACCAGGGGGGGTGGAAGTCCCCAAAGTGGAGGTGTGGACTTGGCAAATCTGGCCCCATGACCTTCAGAGTTCGTTGACTTTCCAGGCGCCATGTGGCTCTTTTGACTAGGGTTCAGGGTGTTCATCAATTCTATGCCTTTGGATTGATCTCCAGGGGGACGTGTCATGCTTGATTGGGAGGCACATATTATATCCACACATTAAGCGCTGCATGGGATTAATTAAGGAAAAATAATATTGAACATGTGAAAGACCTGGGGTTCGAACCCAGGTCATATGCCTTGCCAAGAGACTCGCTTGCCATCTGTGCCATTGAACGCTTTTGTTATATGAATAATCAATAAAATATCATAAGAATAAAACAAAGGGTTAGTGGATTAAAGCGCGCAAATTCAAACCAACGAACCACAACTTGCCACGCTTCATCGTCTTCATCGTCCCTGTAAACAAAACACAAAGACCACGGTTTTACACGCGTTGCATTAGACAGGCTATTGAAAAATAGCGACTAGCGCCATGGTGCCCATAAATTGGGCGCGACAGGTGATTCATGTTCGTCCAAGCTTGTCAAATGGAATGGTGGTACTGAGGATGTCCAATTTTTCCTCTTTTAAGAATCCCTAAATTGAAGCTCTGGAAACCCTAACATTCAATCATGGTATAATCGTATATATGGCATAAAAAAGCAATTGGATATGTTGGTTAGCATCAAAACATTGTAATGAACATGAATCCATAAATAAACTTCACAAATAATGCTCAGATCATGATGTACGAATGGCAATTTTTCTCTGTACAGTTTGAGATTGTTTTACCAATTCTTGAAGCTTGAGTTGATGTTAGGGATTGGAATGTGTTCAGTAAGCCTTGAGGATGCTATTGGAAAAGGAATTAGGCCTTGAATCCACCACTAACAATGAATTCAGTTTTGAGTTTTATGGCAATTTTTCAAGTTTGCAAATTGGTCTCTAGCGCAGCATTCAGTGTGTTGTGATTAGGGTTTGACTCAGTACTTATGAGGGAAGGGAATTAGGTCATTAGCTGGCCTTGATCCATGCCCATGAGAGAATTAGTCTTAGGTCTTTCACCATTAACAAACTTTCCCTTTTTTAAGCAAAACCAAGACTTGGTGTACAACCTAACCCTAGCATGAGTTTGTGAGCTGGCACATGATATATGGAAGCTATCCAAATTCAAATGACACTATTCCATTGATTTTTAAATTTTATTTGAATTATTAAAGATTTAAAATGAATTAAATTAATAAAAATTAAATAAAATAGAAAAATCAATGTTTGATCTTGAAATTAATCATGGGACACGTGTGTGGCATGACAAAGCTGAATCAAGTGGAAGAAAGTGGGCCCTTTTGTCAAAATTTGAAGTTTCAAGGATAGTTGACTTTTGCCATTTCACAAAAATTTCCCAACTTCTACAAGGCATAACTTGCTCAATTTTTAAGCTTTTCTCATGTTCTTGGACATTTTAGAAAGGTCTTTGAGTCCTTTAACCAATTCCTTTGGTCCCATGTCATTTTGATTTTCCAATCTCAAGTTATGGCCTTTGACTTAAAGTCCCTTTTTGTTGACTTTTGAAAATGACCTATAATGTTGAACTTGATAACTTTTTGTGAGAGCATTTCTTGGACTTGAAGTATGAAGATGAGTTGTAGGAAATGTCTTTCTCTTCAAAATGAGCTTTGGATGGAATTTTTCTGATAATCCATGTGAAAGTTATGCCCTGGTCAATTTCAGTTGACTTTTTCAGCTGTCCAAATAAGGAAACTTTTGCATCTTGATGATTTTCTGAGCCAAATTTTGAGAATCATGATCAAGCATTGATCAAATGATGTTTGTGGCTTCAAAATGATATGTTGACCAAAAATTTGAACTTTTGACTGCCAAATGACCATTTTGCCCCTACAGTTGACTGTAGTGCAGTTTAGGGTTTTGACTGTGCAATTTTGAGCTGAATGCCTTGAAACTTGATATGAGGATGCTTGACCATGTTTGTAAGCATATGAGACTTGATTGAGCCTTTGAACACTTCCTTTTCTTGATCAGACTCAAACCCTAGTTTTGACTGTATAGGAGGCCCTTGCACTGTGCAACCCTTGGGGAATTTTGTGACTTGGCTTGGCAGTTTCTTGAAGAATATGGGAGGGCAAATTTTGGGGTATAACAGTTGCCCCTGTTCAATCTTCTTAGACCTGAGGATGCAGATTGGCGGACGTGCCTTTCGTAATCCGAGGGTAGAAGATGATTGGACACTAGAGTGCCCAAAAATTTGCGCTCACATAGTGGCAGTGATGGTGGAATGGGCTTATAGATGCCATCTGGATGTTTGATTGCGTAAGAGATTCCTTGGCGAGAACCTGTATACCTGCAAAACAGAAAATGAGTACCTGACACGTTGCAGGAGCTGATTTTTAGATGCCTGGTATAGATGTGTCCTGACTGGTTACAGGAGCTGAGTCTGGAGCTTCAAACGGCGATGAAAGAACCAGGGATGGTTACTACCTTAGCATGAATGGTAAGAGAACCTTGGGCGACTTTAACTTCAACAACGCTCGTTGAGAAAAATCTTGGGTGACTTTAACTTCAACAATGCTTGTTGAGAAAAATCTTGGGTGTCTTCTACTGGAATAAGAATCAGGGAGATCTTAGGGTCGATCTGACTGAACCAGAGAGGCCTTTGACTGAGTAAGAATCAGGAAAATCTTAGGGTCGACTTAACTGAACCGGACAAGGTCTTGAGATATCTTCAACTGGATAAGCATCAGGGAGATCTTAGGGTCGATCTGACTGAACCAGAGAAGGCCTTTGACTGGATAAGCATCAGGAAAATCTTAGGGTCAATTTAACTGAACCGGACAAGGTCTTGAAATATCTTCAACTGGATAAGCATCAGGGAGATCTTAGGGTCGATCTGACTGAACCAGAGAAGGCCTTTGACTGGATAAGCATCAGGAAAATCCTAGGGTCGATTTAACTGAACCGGACAAGGTCTTGGAATATCTTCAGCTGGATAAGCATCAGGGAGATCTTAGGGTCGATCTGACTGAACCAGAGAAGGCCTTTGACTGGATAAGCATCAGGAAAATCCTAGGGTCGATTTAACTGAACCGGTCTAGGTCTTGGAATATCTTCAGCTGGATAAGCATCAGGGAGATCTTAGGGTCGATCTGACTGAACCAGAGAAGGCCTTTGACTGGATAAGCATCAGGAAAATCTTAGGGTCGATTTAACTGAACCGGACAAGGTCTTGAAATATCTTCAACTGGAATAAGTGTCAGAACGTTGCCATATCTGGTTTACATCTGGACTATATCTGGAAGGAAATCTGGAAGCAGTATCAGAACGTCACCGTCTCGGGTTTACATCTGAAACTATATCTGGAAGGAACTCTGGAAGCAGCATCAGAACGTCACCATATCTGGTTTACATCTGAAACTATATCTGGAAGGAAATCTGGAAGCAGCATCAGAACGTCACCATATCTGGTTTACATCTGAAACTATATCTAGAAGGATATTTGGAAGCAGCATCAGAACGTCACCATATCTGGTTCATATCTGAAACTATATCTAGAAGGATATCTGGAAGCAGCATCAGAACGTCACCATCATCTGGATCATATCTGAAACTATATCTAGAAGGATATCTGGAAGCAGCATCAGAACGTCACCATATCTGGGTCATATCTGAAACTATATCTAGAAGGATATCTGGAAGCAGTATCAAAACGTCACCATCTCTGGGTCATATCCGAAACTATATCTAGAAGGATATCTGGAAGCAGTATCAGAACGTCACCATCATCTGGGTCATATCTGAAACTATATCTAGAAGGATATCTGGAAGCAGTATCAGAACGTCACCATCATCTGGGTCATATCTGAAACTATATCTATAAGGATATCTGGAAGCGGTATCAGAACGTCACCATCATCTGGATCATATCTGAAACTATATCTAGAAGGAAATCTGGAAGCAGTATCAGAACGTCACCATATCTGGGTCATATCTGAAACTATATCTAGAAGGATATCTGGAAGCAGTATCAGAACGTCACCATATCTGGGTCATATCTGAAACTATATCTAGAAAGAATTGCGTTAGTTGATAGTAATCATTTTTGTATTGATCTTTTTCCTGAAAAGGCAAAACATAATTGTATGCAAAATCATGATGCATGAACTGTATGTCTTCAAAATTAATGAGATTCGTGCCATATGATGCATATACATGCTACAATGTGCGAAGATATGATGTTTATGACTATATTTTTGTCTAAGAAAATAAATCCTTGACGGGTGCCGGGAAGTCGTATCCTGGGCTGATGTTGAAGAATAGTTTTTTTTTTTTTGCCTCCGCTGGGGATGATAGTTGCAAGTATACCGGTGGGAGAAGATAGCTCCGTTGGGGAATAAACTTGGCAATTGACGGATTCTGCGGGGAGAAAAGATACTCTAGTGACCATGCTGAGAAGTAATACTCTGTGGGAAGAGAGATGCCTTGCTGAGTGTTAATAGTAACCTGCTGAGGATATTCTTGTTGTTGGAAGTGTCGATAGATTTCGCTGGGGATAGGAAGACTTTGTCGACGACGCTCTTTCCGTGGCTTTTGGCTGAGGATAACCCAGTTATATCCTGTTAAGGAAATAACTCTTTGAATAAAGCCGGGAGACGCGTTCGTGTTCTGCGAGGGGATAAGCTTCCAGAATCTACTGGGGATAAGCTTATTGCTTGGGGATATGGATTCCAATTTTTCTTGGGGAAACTGGATTGGACTCTCTCGGGGGAGTATTGAACTGTATTGGTTATGTTCTTCAACGGAACTTACCCTGATGCCTTGAAGGATAGAACAATCAGACTGCTTAGACCACTCTTCATTGCCCCTGTTTCTATGGGGGAGGAAGACCTATGAGGTGCTGATTGTTGTTGACGGGCGAACCTTCTTCTGGTAGGCAGGTGACAAGATGGCAGGACATAGTCGTACGCTTTGATCCCTAAAATTTTTTTGCTTGGACCGCCCTTTCGGGTTTTCAGTCCACCGGGATACCCATTTTTGCTCAAGCCGCCTTTTCAGGTTTTCGACTTGCCGGGTGTACAGATTTTTTTCATTTCATCCCTTCATTTTGCCCGAACCCTTTTGGTTCGCCGGGAAGCCCTTATTTTTCCTAGGTGTGTCAACCTAGCGGGTCTTTGATTTTGCGTAGTATTTTTCGACTATGTCCGCGCTCTTAGAATGCAGGTAGGTGCCCCTGGCTGCTTGTGTTGCCACATTACCAGAAGGTGTCTGATCGTGCAAGATTCGTTGCTGGAGTGCCCCAAGTGACTCAGGCAGAGATTTGCCCCAGGCTTTTTGGCCTTTTGAGAGATTCTCTGGATCTTGACTTAACTGCCCCAGATGGTAGACCATGATCATGCCGTGCCCCTTGATTGGAGATACTCTTGTTCATTAGACTTTCGTCATGCGAATTTCTATGCTGTTCAAACAAAAAGTCATATGCAAACAAAGTTATGTTAAAAATGCAAAGCTTATGTCTGTCTCGAAGATTTTGAAAATGCATTCTTTTTCATAAAACAAGTAAATGTTTGTAAAAACATGATGTCAACTCCGTATTTACCGTAGGCCTTAAGGAGTCAGGATACCTTTCGTAACAGTATGCTTTCAAACTAACCCATGCTTCAGCTAGGACTTTTAAGGGTTATAACGTGGCCTGGTTCACGGTTTAAGAAACAAAGGATAAAGGCTCAAATTTTATTTGTACCCACCCGCTCTTCGTGATGTTCTCCAAACCTAAACTCAGTTGATCATACGTTAGACCTAGTTTGAGTCTTTGTTCTGATTTTCCAGTGATGGTTCGGATATTGATGATTTATTCTGAATAGGCAGTCATCATTTTTTGTCGGGGGTTTGTGGGACCTCTTCCTTTTTGATTTTGTTATCCCTATTTTTTGCCTGAACTGTTTCCTTTTTTGGAATTACAGTCAGCGGGATGCCCCAGTTTTGTAAGTCTTCTTCGTTGGCTTTGACTTTTTGGACTTTTCATTTATGATTTTTTGTTGATAATGACTGCCTGTCCTTATGATTATTCGGAACCATCACTGTCTTTCTTCGTTTTGTAAGGATCTGTTTTTGGTGCCATTCGTTATGCACTCGGATCAACTGAGAGACCACCCTGCCCCAGGTTATGATTGAGGGTTTTGATTTTCGAAAATAAAAACTCCTACTTCTTTGGCTCAGAGGGGTTGACGAGGGATTATCATCCTTATAACTCCAGTGTTTAGGGATTGAAACAATGCCTGTACCTCACCAGCGGGGTCTGTTCAAAAGCATACTGTAGCGATCGTGGTATCGTTTTCGTCATCCTCCCTCAAGAGGCTCAGAATTATTAACCAAGAGTTGATCATCAGAAAAAATATGAAAAGAATTTTGAATATAATGAAAACAATTGTATTAATTCCCAAAACAGACGTATGCGATGCATTAATAGAATAAAAGAGTTTGCTATGACAGTAATTGTTTGTATAAGCAAAGAAAAATACAACTCAAAAATTCAAATAAACAAAGGCTTCAACGATTGGGTAACGGAGCAGTGATTATGTTCGGAGTCTCTGGTACTTCAAACTGAATCTCTCCGGCGTCAATCATATCTTGGATCTTGTTCTTGAGAGGCCAGCAGTTGTCTGTAGTATGCCCCGGGCTATCAGAATGATACGCGCACCTATCATTGGGATGATAGTTGGGAGCAGAAGTGTTCGGATTCCGGAGAGGAGCCCTTAAGGTGATCAGCCCTGCCTTCAACATTTGTTGCAGTGCTTGATCCAGCGACATGTTGAGTTTGGTATACTGTCGTTTCTCCTTTCGCTGTTGCCCCTGTCCTTGTTGAGCAGGTCCAGGATTGGAGATCTGGATTGCCCCTACCTCATGACGGCTCTTTTTACCGTGCACAGCATTGGATTCTTTCTTTCCCTGATGAGGCTTTTTATCAGAAGGTGCAGCCTCTTGAATCTTCCCAGACCAGATACCAGCTTCTATTCGCTCTCCAGTCAAGATAAGATCTGTGAATCCAGCAGACGAATTCCCAATTAGGTGGTTGTAGAACGGACCAGACAGGGTCCCCAAGAACATATCGACAAGTTCCTGATCAGTCAGAGGTGGTTGTACCCTTCCAGCAAGATCCCTCCATTTCTGCGCATATTCTTTAAAACCTTCACTTGGTCCTAACGACATACCCTGGAGTTGGGTACGCGTAGGAGCAAGGTCGGCATTGTATTGATACTGCTTGTAGAAAGCAGTAGCCAACTCCTCCCAGTTACGAACCTTGGTCCCATCTAGCTGATAGAACCATTCGAGATGAGTCCCTGAAAGACTCTCCTGGAAGAAGTGGATCCATAAATTCTTGTCCACCGTATATGGTTGAATCTTCCGAACATAGGACCTTAGATGCAGCTTGGGGCAAGACGCCCCGTCATACTTAGTAAAGGATGGTGCTTTGAACTTCCGAGGAATAACCACACCAGTTGACAAACCCAAATCTCCAAGATCCAGCCCAGGTACCTGTTGGATCTCCATAGCATTCAGCCTATCCTCCAACTGTTTGTACTTGTCCTCAGCAGGAGGGTACTGTTCGTCGTTGAAATCTGTCTCGTTGTCGGAGACCACTGGACTAGGCACCTCTCTCTCATGGTGACTGCTTTCCCTCACAGATGGGGTAGTCCTCTCAGTTTCAGTCTGCGGTGTATTCCCAGATCTGCGCCTAGGGCTGAACAAGACAGTCCTCTTCTTCTTCTTGTCCTTCTTCAAGAGCAGAGCCTTCAGATCTTGTTGCCCCTGGGTCAAATTCATGATCAGCTCTTGGAACTGGGCGTTCTGAGCCTGGAGGTCCTTGATAGTCTGCTCGGCTGATGATTCGGGATTCATGACAATCGGCTGAAATAAACAGCGGAGAAGGGTAAGCAACCTGTCAAAGGGATACCTGCAATGCAATGAGATGTATGACATGCATGTAATGTTTTCAAGGACCTCGCGGGGTAAACAGAGAAACTTTGTTAGCATTTGGAACCGGTAGCTTGATTGTAAGAACTTCATTTTGTTGAGAGTCCTTCGTCAAGGGTCAAAGGCTCACCATATCCAGTGGGTCATAGCCCCTGACAACCTTGGCTAGAGGAAAGTAAATCCTCTTTGCCCCTTGCTGGACAGTTGGTTCATCATGACCTGCATCACAAGCCCTCGAGATCCTTGAAATGGGTTAGGATGTATGCAATGGTATGCAATGGTATGGTGTCATGCTATGCATGGGGCGATGTGAGTAACCCTGTTATGAGTCCCAATTAAGGACTATAAACAGACCCTGCAAGAAATTCAGTATACTTTGTTATGAGTCCCAATTAAGGGCTATAAACAAAACCTGCAAGAGATCTAGTAAACCCTGTTATGAGTCCCAGTTAAGGACTATAAACAAAACCTGCAAGAACTTTGGTAAACCTTGTCATGAGTCCTAGTTAAGGACTATAAACAAAACCTGCAAGAAATTTGGTAAACCTTGTCATGAGTCCTAGTTAAGGACTATAAACAAAACCTGCAAGAAATTTGGTAAACCTTGTCATGAGTCCTAGTTAAGGACTATAAACAAAACCTGCAAGTAGTTCAGGTGTCAGATAACAGGCATGCAAGTAGTCAAGTACGAAGGCACGCAAGTCACACAAGAGAAACCCTTAGAGTTTAGGCCAGCAAGGGGTCTGGGTATTACCCTCTTGAAGTTGGTGGGCTCAACCTGTCCTATTAGAGTAACCGGGTTCTAAGGTTCCCAATATCATGGGATTGCTTTCATTGTTCATCGTTTCGATTTAGCCACTGAACTGGCGACCGAAATATTCCAGGAAAGCAACCCTCAATTGAGTGTAGTATCGAGTATCAACCAACCTCGGACTGCACCAAAGTCAGTTATCTCACTACCCTAAAGAGGCCAAGATAGTTCAATTAAGGTTCCTAAGGTCTGTTGATGCTTCATGACACCACGCGGAGGCCCCGTACTCTCCTTGACTGAACTCAAGGGTTACCGGTACACACCAAAGTGCCACATCAACGTAGCAGACTGCTTCAACCATGTCGGTATACCCCGCACAGTTCCCTCACAGCCTTGTTGCTACTTTCTAAGAAAGGTATCCCCAGATCCGGGTTAGGATCTATAGAACTCCCAAACAACCCACAATAATAAAGCAAGCAAAGAAGACAATTGAAAACATAGTTATGACCTAGCCCTAAGGTACACCTCACTTTATAAAGGATCCCCAGCAGAGTCGCCATTTCTGTGATCGGTGGATCTGGAACTGACTGTTTAACGCTGGTTCGCGAAATGTCGTGGAAGCAAGAGTCGCCACCGTCTTTTATTTTCTCCAATTGGAAAGGACAAAAGCACAGAAAAATTCCTTATAGAGATTGCTCTCGGTTCGGGAGGTAGGTTATAGAAAGGGAAGGTGTTAGCACCCTTTCTATCCATGGTTATCCATGGGCTCTTAGATACTTGCTCATTCGTGTTTTCAAAATTGTTTGCTTGCTTTTCAATTGTGGGTTTTTAAAAAGTTTCTTTGAAAAATTTCAGTTCGACTCGTACGTCAGAGTGTTTGAAAAATTTGCTTTGAAAGCTTTTGAAAAGTGTTGGTGTGAAAAGATTTCAGTTTGTTTTGAAGAGAGCAAGTATCCATGAGTCGTCTACCTACCCTAAGGAATTCGTCTGTGTAAATGTCCTTTAAAGTAGTGCCATCCCACCATTGAGAGGTAGGTAGCACCACCGTTGGAGGTGTTTGGGTCAATTCGAGGTTCGGGACATGGTGATCACCAGAGTAATGGGAAGACACCTTAGAAGCTACCCTCATGCCAGGTTCCTGGATCATGAGGACTTACTAAGACATCCTCTACTCGACGATCACCTTTCGAAAGGCAAGGCAACAGTGAGGCGTACCCTAGGGGTGGTGTGTGCGATTCGTGTATCGTTTTCATTGATATTTGTCTTGTCATGTTCATTGGTGTTCTACGCTTGATTTTATTTTAAGTCCATACATTCTTTCATGCTTTTGTTAACAGTTAAAAGTTGCGGGAAAAGTAAATCTAAAGCTATTACAAATGGCGCGGGTCCACATCGCCAAAATTAAACCGGACCCGATTTGACGGAAAGATGAATAAAGCAAAGTAAAAAGTGCGAGAAGTTTAAGTTACAACGCTTTGGGACAGGTACATGATTATTTAAGCAATAAAATAAAATAAATACGCAAATTAAACAATTAAAAATAGGGGCGTTGGACCCTTTTGCAAAATTAAAATTAATAAGGAATTAAAGTTAAAATTAAAAGAAAAATGTTTTTGGTATTTTTAGTGTTTTTTAGATTTAATGGAAAAAGAATTAATTAAAATTAAAATGAAATGCTAAACCTAGTTCTAATTATTTTTAAGTTTATTATGAAAGTATTAAAAGTTAACCTAAATGCAACCCTAATTAGTTTACAAGTTTAATTATGAAAATAAATAAATCACTAATATTATGGCAAAAAAGAAGGAAAATTAAAAGGAATAAAAAGTTATTAAACCTAATGCTATATTTTTGGATTTTTTTATGGAAAAAAAAGAATTAGTATTGCAAACCCTAATTTAAATTGAATTTATTTACATGCTAATTTATGTATAAGGAAATAATTAAAATAAAAATTATTGATCATATTTTTGTCTTTTCTGATTTTTTTTTATGATGTTTTTTATATTTGTGAAAAAAAATAATTAATTAAATTAAAACAAATCAGGAAAATAAAATAGCAATTAAAAAATAAAATAAAAAAATAAAAAGAATTGCAAACCAGGGGGGGTGGAAGTCCCCAAAGTGGAGGTGTGGACTTGGCAAATCTGGCCCCATGACCTTTAGAGTTCGTTGACTTTCCAGGCGCCATGTGGCTCTTTTGACTAGGGTTCAGGGTGTTCATCAATTCTATGCCTTTGGATTGATCTCCAGGGGGACGTGTCATGCTTGATTGGGAGGCACATATTATATCCACACATTAAGCGCTGCATGGGATTAATTAAGGAAAAATAATATTGAACATGTGAAAGACCTGGGGTTCGAACCCAGGTCATATGCCTTGCCAAGAGACTCGCTTGCCATCTGTGCCATTGAACGCTTTTGTTATATGAATAATCAATAAAATATCATAAGAATAAAACAAAGGGTTAGTGGATTAAAGCGCGCAAATTCAAACCAACGAACCACAACTTGCCACGCTTCATCGTCTTCATCGTCCCTGTAAACAAAACACAAAGACCACGGTTTTACACGCGTTGCATTAGACAGGCTATTGAAAAATAGCGACTAGCGCCATGGTGCCCATAAATTGGGCGCGACAGGTGATTCATGTTCGTCCAAGCTTGTCAAATGGAATGGTGGTACTGAGGATGTCCAATTTTTCCTCTTTTAAGAATCCCTAAATTGAAGCTCTGGAAACCCTAACATTCAATCATGGTATAATCGTATATATGGCATAAAAAAGCAATTGGATATGTTGGTTAGCATCAAAACATTGTAATGAACATGAATCCATAAATAAACTTCACAAATAATGCTCAGATCATGATGTACGAATGGCAATTTTTCTCTGTACAGTTTGAGATTGTTTTACCAATTCTTGAAGCTTGAGTTGATGTTAGGGATTGGAATGTGTTCAGTAAGCCTTGAGGATGCTATTGGAAAAGGAATTAGGCCTTGAATCCACCACTAACAATGAATTCAGTTTTGAGTTTTATGGCAATTTTTCAAGTTTGCAAATTGGTCTCTAGCGCAGCATTCAGTGTGTTGTGATTAGGGTTTGACTCAGTACTTATGAGGGAAGGGAATTAGGTCATTAGCTGGCCTTGATCCATGCCCATGAGAGAATTAGTCTTAGGTCTTTCACCATTAACAAACTTTCCCTTTTTTAAGCAAAACCAAGACTTGGTGTACAACCTAACCCTAGCATGAGTTTGTGAGCTGGCACATGATATATGGAAGCTATCCAAATTCAAATGACACTATTCCATTGATTTTTAAATTTTATTTGAATTATTAAAGATTTAAAATGAATTAAATTAATAAAAATTAAATAAAATAGAAAAATCAATGTTTGATCTTGAAATTAATCATGGGACACGTGTGTGGCATGACAAAGCTGAATCAAGTGGAAGAAAGTGGGCCCTTTTGTCAAAATTTGAAGTTTCAAGGATAGTTGACTTTTGCCATTTCACAAAAATTTCCCAACTTCTACAAGGCATAACTTGCTCAATTTTTAAGCTTTTCTCATGTTCTTGGACATTTTAGAAAGGTCTTTGAGTCCTTTAACCAATTCCTTTGGTCCCATGTCATTTTGATTTTCCAATCTCAAGTTATGGCCTTTGACTTAAAGTCCCTTTTTGTTGACTTTTGAAAATGACCTATAATGTTGAACTTGATAACTTTTTGTGAGAGCATTTCTTGGACTTGAAGTATGAAGATGAGTTGTAGGAAATGTCTTTCTCTTCAAAATGAGCTTTGGATGGAATTTTTATGATAATCCATGTGAAAGTTATGCCCTGGTCAATTTCAGTTGACTTTTTCAGCTGTCCAAATAAGGAAACTTTTGCATCTTGATGATTTTCTGAGCCAAATTTTGAGAATCATGATCAAGCATTGATCAAATGATGTTTGTGGCTTCAAAATGATATGTTGACCAAAAATTTGAACTTTTGACTGCCAAATGACCATTTTGCCCCTACAGTTGACTGTAGTGCAGTTTAGGGTTTTGACTGTGCAATTTTGAGCTGAATGCCTTGAAACTTGATATGAGGATGCTTGACCATGTTTGTAAGCATATGAGACTTGATTGAGCCTTTGAACACTTCCTTTTCTTGATCAGACTCAAACCCTAGTTTTGACTGTATAGGAGGCCCTTGCACTGTGCAACCCTTGGGGAATTTTGTGACTTGGCTTGGCAGTTTCTTGAAGAATATGGGAGGGAAAATTTTGGGTATAACACTGGGCAATCATTATCTCACAAAAAGTAAAAGCCCACTAAACCTACAAAGGAGGCTTAAGAAAACTGGGGCATCCCGCTGACTGTAAATCTCAAAAACAGGAACAGTCAGGCAAAAATTAGGGATAACAAATAAATAAATAAAAGAAGAACGAGGCCACTACAAATCCTCAACGACATGAGAAATGTTGCAAAAATGACGGCCTTCCAACAAACTCAACTTGTTTGAACCATCACCAAAATGTCGTTCCAGACTCATTTGGAGTTCAACGCACAATTAACTGAGTTTAGGACTGAAGAACATCACGAAGAGCGGGTGGGTACGAATATACTTTGAGCCTTTATCCTTTGTTTCTTAAAACCGTGAACCAAGCCACGTTACAACCCTTTAAAATTCCTAATTGAAGCATGGGTTAGTTCGAAAGCATACTGTTACAAAAGGTACCCTGACTCCTGTAAGGCTTTGCTCTAAATCTTGAGTTGAATTTTTCTTATAAAAGTTTTCTGCTAAAAAATGCATTTTTCAAAATTTCAAGACAAGCATAAATTTTGCATTATTTGAGTATCGTTGTTTGCATATGGCTATTTGTTTCATAATGAAGAAATTCACACAGTGAATATCCGATGAACGAAAGCTCTCTCAGTGAACAAAATCAATTCATGTGGGATGACACTTCCGTTGCAAAAATTTCCTATCAGCAAAGGGGACATGGCATGGCTTTGTCCAGTAAACCTGGGGCAGTCCAGTCAAGATTTTAAGAAATCTCTCATTGTCCAGTACACCTGGGGCAGTCCAGTCAAGATTTCAAGAAATCTCTCAAGTGCAGAGTAGCCTGGGGCAAGTCTCCGTCACCGTCACTTGGGGCATTGAACGTCAATCCCAACAAAGGGTTGCATACGGTCAAACATTTCCTGGCAAAGTCATAAACACACGCTACTTGGGGCAGTGACAAATCTCTCCAAAATCATTCTCATAATATGACTCCCAGTCAGAGTTTCAATCTTTGATAACCTCTTCCCAACTAAGTCGACCTCAAGAACTCCTGAGAATTTTTCCCATTGAAGTCGCCAAAATTTTCCCTATCGGAAACGAAGAACTCAACTCTTTTCTCCAGCACCAATTCAGGATTTTTTTTCCTCAGTGAGAGATCATCTTGAAAACATTACACATCAGTATATCAAGACATCATACAACACAATCTCATTTATTTTGAGAACATTATTGTTTGATCTATGTCAGGCAACTAACCTTTACCTTTCAGGAAAGATGCAATCAAATTCTCACAAAATTCAAGCTATGAAGCCTGGACCGCGACCAGATAGTAGTTCATTCAACTTTCCCTTTCAACAGCGGTCATGGATTTATTTTCCCCGGCATCTGTTGAAGATATTCCAAGACTTTCGTCTGGCTCAGTTAAATCAATTCTAAGATTTTTCTGATTCTTATCCAGTCAAAGTAATTCAAGACCCTCTCTGGCTCAGTCAGATCAACATTAAGATCTCCCTGATTCTTATTCCAGTTGAAGATATCCCTGATTTTTGGTGTTTCAGATAAATCTCTCAATGGTTTATTCTGATTCACTTTTAGATTTTGCTGTCATAGATCTAATTCAAACTTTCCATCAACAATCACCTTTGAATGGTATCTTTAAACCCATTTCCATACACCTTCAAATCAGCATGTCATTAAAATCCCCAGCAGAGCAAAACTTTGAACTACAGACCCTCAGCAAAGATGAAACCTTCTTCCCCAGCGGAGTCAAATTTCCATACCTAATCAAATCAGCATGTCATTAAGATCCCCAGTAGAGCTAAGACTATCAATCTACGGCAGAAACCATTCAGTTTCTCCAGATTCCCCAGCAAGTTATCTTAAAGTCTGAGAGTCAACCAGATAACAATTAACTTTTGTTTTATCCCCGACCAAGGATAATTCCTCAGAAGATTGGCATACACCCAAGCTCCTGATACCCTTAACAGAATAAAGATTCTCATTCTTGAAAACCTCAGTAGATTGACATACACCCAAACTCCCGATACCCTTAACAGAATGAAGATTCTCATTCTTGAAAACCTCAGTAGATTGGCATACACCCAGACTCCTGATACTCTTAACAGAATGAAGATTCTCATTCTTGAAAACCTCAGTAGATTGGCATACACCCAAACTCCTGATACCCTTAACAGAATGAAGATTCTCATTCTTGAAAACCTCAGTAGATTGGCATACACCCAAACTCCTGATACCCTTAACAGAATGAAGATTCTCATTCTTGAAAACCTCAGTAGATTGGCATACACCCAAACTCCTGATACCCTTAACAGAATGAATATTCTCATTCTTGAAAACCTCAGTAGATTGGCATACACCCAAACTCCTGATACCCTTAACAGAATGAAGATTCTCATTATTGCTTCCCCAGTAGATTGACATACACCCAACCTCCTGACCCAAACGCATGAATGAAGATTCTAATTCTTGCTTCCCCAGTAGATTGGCATACACCCAAGCTCCTGACCCAAACGCCTAAATGAAGATTCTCATTCTTGCTTCCCCAGTAGATTGGCATACACCCAAGTTCCTGACCCAAACGCCTGAATGAAGATTCTCATTCTTGCTTCCCCAGTAGATTGGCATACACCCAAACTCCTGATATCTCCAACAGAATGAAGATTCTCATTCTTAAAGTGGCATACAACCTAAACTCCTGAACTTCTTCCAAACAGGAATTAGCTATTCCCCACAGAGTTTTTCACTCCCCAACAGATTGAAGATTCTTATTCTTGATTCCCCAGTGAAGTTGCCAGAGCCTTCTTTACTCTCAGCATGAATTTGTCAGAATTTTTTAATCCCCTAGCAGATCTAAGATTCTCAGTTCCCTGCAGAAGCCATCAGAGTCTTCCTTATTCTCCAGCAGATCAAGGTTTTCCTTTGTTGGATCCCCAGTAGAGATCACCAGAAGTTTTCCCTATTCCCCAGCCGAGTAAGGATTCCCTTTGTGTAATCTCCAGCCATAGTCATAAAAGTTATCGGGATTCCCCAAGCAAGTTTCTCAAGCAGCACTTGGCATTATTCTCACAACAAATTTTGTCAGTACTCCAACTTCAAGGACTTGAAGGATCCCTACATCCCCACAAAGGTTGTCAAAGTTTTTGATAATTCCCGCGAGTTGCCAAGGATTTTTCTATCCCCAGCAATGGTCCAAGGATGTCTCATCCTCAACAATCAAATATCTTAAATCTCCAGCAGCGGTCATGGATTTATTTTCCCCGATAGCAGTCGAAGATTTTATCATCTCCAGCTATCAAGGATTTATTTTCCTCAGCAAGACAACTAATCAGCTTACATGCGCATACATTACATTCATATGTCATAAGCATTGATAAAACACATATATTGCATCATACATTTCATGCAACATAACTTTGTGTTTCAACTAATATTTTACCCTTTTCAGGATAAGATTAACAAGTTACCAACATACAATCAGAAAACAGCCTAGAGATGCTCCAGACACGGATGCTAATCTATTGCTTATTCAAATTCAAGGATCATGAAAATAGTTTACGGATGCTCCAGACATGGATGTGATCGGTGGATCTGGAACTGACTGTTTAACGCTGGTTCGCGAAATGTCGCGGAAGCAAGAGTCGCCACCGTCTTTTATTTTCTCCAAATGGAAAGGACAAAAGCACAGAAAAATTCCTTATAGAGATTGCTCTCGGTTCGGGAGGTAGGTTATAGAAAGGGAAGGTGTTAGCACCCTTTCTATCCATGGTTATCCATGGGCTCTTATATACTTGCTCATTGTGTTTTCAAAAAATGGTTTGTTTGCTTTTCAACTGTGGGTTTTAAAAAAGGTTTCTTTGAAAATTTCAGTTCGACTCTTGTATCGGTCCTCAAGAGTGTTTGAAAAATTGCTTTCGAAAGCTTTTGAAAATGTGTTGGTGTGAAAAGTATTTTTGATTTGTTTTGAAATTTAGAGCAAGTATCTAGAGTTGTCTACCTACCCTAAGGAATTCGTCTGTGTAGATGTCCTTTAAAGTAGTGCCATCCCACCATTGAGAGGTAGGTAGCACCACCGTTGGAGGTGTTCGGGTCAATTCGAGTTTAGGGACATTGTGGTCACCGAGCAAAGGTAAGACACCTTAGAAGCTACCCTTATGCCATTGATCTTTTATTCCGAGGCAACCGTTCCGAGGCAACTTATTCGAGGCAACTTTGTTTTTAGGCAACTAGATCAATGGACACAAGGACTCACTAAGACGTCCTATAGTCGACGGCCACGTTTCGAGGGACAAGGCAACAGTGTGATCACCAGAGTAATGGGAAGACACCTTAGAAGCTACCCTCATACCAGGTTCCTGGGTCATGAGGACTTACTAAAACGTCCTCTACTCGATGATCACTTTTCGGGGCAAGGCAACAGTGAGGCGTACCCTAGGGGTGGTGTGTGCGATTCGTGTGTCGTTTTCATTTGCATTTATCTTGTTCATGTTATTGGTGTTCTACGCCTGATTTTATTTAAGGCCATTCATTCTTGCATGCTTTGTTTAACAGTTAAAAGTTGCGAGGAAAATAAAATCTAAAGCTATTACAAATGGCGCAGGTCCACATCGCCAAAATTAACCAGGACCCCATTTGACGAAAAATAAAGAAATTAAAAGTGCGAGAAGTAAATGTTACAAGGCTTTGGGAGAGGTACATGATTATTTAAATGACATAAAATAAATATGCGAATAATAAAGAAATTAAGAACGTGGGCGTTGGACCCTTTTGCAAAAATTAAATTACATGATGAAATTAATTAATTAATTAAAGAAAGACTTGTTTTTGGTATTTTTATGTATTTTAAAATTCAATAGAAAAAATTAATTAAAATAAAATACTAAACCTAATTCTAATTATTTCTAAGTTATTAAGAAAGATATTGAAGTTTTTTAACCTAAATTAACCCTAAGTTATTTTCATGCAAATTTAATTATAAAAATAAATAAAATAAATATTATTATAAGAAAGAAAAATTAAAAAGGAATAAAAACATTAATTAAACCTAATTCTACTTCTTTTTAGATTTTTTTATTAAAGGTATTAAAATTAAACCCTAATTTAAGACTAATTTTATTTATATACAATTATTTACAAGAAATATTAAAATAAAATATTTATTATATTTTTTTATCTTTTCTAATTTTTTTTATGATATTTTGTATTTTATAAAAATAATTAATTAATTCAAAACAATAAAGAGAATAAAATAATAATTGAAAAAAAATAAAATATAAGGAAAATTGCAAACCAGGGGGGGTAGTAGTCCCCAAAGTGGAGGTGTAATTTTGAATAATCTGGCCCAATTATCTGGGTCCGTTTGACTTTTTGAGTAGCATGCTGGAGCGTGGACCAGGGTGCAACGTATTCTTTAAATCCATGCCTTTGATTTGATCTCCCAGGACGCGTGGACGTTGGATAATGAAAGTGTATGGTGAACCACACTGCTGAGCCTGCATATGAACGTAGATAGCAAAATAATATTGGAAATAATACAGACCTGGGGCTCGAACCCAGGTCATGGATGTTGCTACCATGCTCGTTTACCAACTGTGCCAACTAACGCGTTTGATAAATAAATAACTAACAATCATTATAAGAATAAAACAAAGGGTTAGTGGATCCACGCGCGAAAATTCAAACCAGCGTATCACGCTTTGCCATGATTTCGTCTTCTCCATCATCCCTGAAACATAAAACATTGGGCAACGGTTTCCTATGCGTTCCTTTAGGCATGCTATTAGAAAATAGCGATTAGCTCTCAAGCACTCATAAATTGAGCGCGAGGGCTGGTTCTTGTTCGTCCAGATGCACTGGTTCTAATGGTGGTAGTCTTGAGTCTCAATTTTTCCTCGTTTTAAAATCCCTAATTTGGGATCCTGTGAACCCTAGAAATCAAACATGGTGAAATCGTACACAACACATAATAATACAATTCAATATAATGGTTAGCTTCATAACTTCACAAGGAATGTAAATCAAGTATTAAAAATCACAAAGGATGCGTAAATCATGATGCACGATTATGAATTTTTCTCTGTACAGTTCATGTTCGTTTTACCAATTCTTGGCGTTGTGATGGGTGTTCTTGATTGGAATATGTTCAGTGACCTTCAAGGAAGCTAATGGAATGAAAATTAGGTCTTGAATCGCCCTCAAAAGTGGTTTTCAGAATTGACTTCGTGGAGAAAAATTTCAAGTTTTTGAATGGCTTTCTTGCGCAGCTTAGTGTCTATTCTGATTAGGGTTGTGTTCTAGCATATGTAGTGAGTCCATTAGGTTAACAAAAGTAGAACAAATCCAATGCAATGATGTTTTTTTTGAAAATTTGATTTTAAGGATCTTTTTTCAATCTTTTTCATGTGTTCTTTGTTCTCAATCATGATCAATCAACCCAAATCTTTCCATATTTGAATGTGCACGAATTATTGAGCCTAAAACATGTGCAAAAAGATTTGTTAGGTTTAATTAAGTATTTTTCATATATTTAAATGATTTAAATGAATTAATATAAATAAAAATTCAAATAAATAAATAAAAAATGAAGAAATACTTCCCTTTGGGCCAAGTGGTCGTGTACATGTCATGGATGATGAATTATGGAAGAAAAATGGGCCCACTAGCAATTTTAGGTCATTTGAATCAATGTTGACTTTTCAAAATATCCAAAAATTTCCCAACTTCCACAAGGCATAACTTGCTCAATTTTTAAGCTTTTCTCATGTTCTTGGACATTTTGGAAAGGTCTTTGAGTCCTCTAACCAATGACTTTGGTCCCATGTCATTTTGATTTACCAATCTCAAGTTATGGCCTTTGACTTAAAGTCTCTTTTTGTTGACTTTTGAAAATGACCTATAATGTTGAAATTGATAACTTTTTGTGAGAGCATTTCTTGGACTTGAAGTATGAAGATGAGTTGTAGGAAATGTCTTTCTCTTCAAAATGAGCTTTGGATGGAATTTTTATGATAATCCATGTGAAAGTTATGCCCTGGTCAATTTCAGTTGACTTTTTTCAAGTGTCCAAATAAGGAAACTTTTGCATCTTGATGATTTCTGAGCCAAATTTTGAGAATCATGATCAAGAATTGATCAAATGATGTTTGTGGCTTCAAAATGATATGTTGACCAAAAATTTGAACTTTTGACTGTCAAATGACCATTTTACCCCTACAGTTGACTGTAGTGCAAGTTAGGGTTTTGACTGTGCAATTTTGTGCTGAATGTCTTGAAACTTGATATGAGGATACTTGACCATATTTGTAAGCATGTGAGACTTGATTGGACCTTTGGAAACTTCATTTTCTTGACCAGAACACAAACCCTAGTTTTGACTGTATAGGAGACCTTTGCAATGTGCAACCCTTGGGGGAGATTTGAAGCTTGACTTGGCAATTTCTTGGAGAATATGGGAGGGCAAATTTTAGGGTACAACACTAATCTATTGCTTATTCAAATTCAAGGATCATGAAAATAGTTTACGGATGCTCCAGACATGGATGTTAATCTATCGCTTGTTCAGATTCAGCTCAGAAAACAGTTTAGAGATGCTCCAGACACAGATGCTAATCTATTGCTTATTCAGATTCAAGGATCATGAAAACAGTTTACAGATGCTCCAGACATGGATGCTAATCTATTGCTTATTCAAATTCAAGGATCATGAAAACAGTTTACAGATGCTCCAGACATGGATGCTAATCTATCGCTTGTTCAGATTCAGCTCAGAAAACAATTTAGAAATGCTCCAGACACGGATGCTAATCTATTGCTTATTCAGATTCAAGTATCATGAAAACAGTTTACGGATGCTCCAGACATGGATGCTAATCTATCGCTTGTTCAGATTCAGCTCAGAAAACAGCCTAGGGATGCTCCAGACACGAATGTTAATCTATTGCTTATTCATAGTATAGGATCATGAAAACAGTTTATAGATGCTCCAGACATGGATGTTATTCTATTGCTTGTTCATATTCAAATCATGAAAACAGTTTATAGATGCTTCAGACACGGATGCTATTCTATTGCTTATTCAGACCCCCAGCTCAGAGACGTTTCAGACATGGATAACTTTCTGATACTCATTCTTTTGACTTACAACATACAATTCAACAAACATTCTTGGATGGCATCTTTAAGCCCATCTCCGACAAGATTCTGTCACATCTCCAAATGGCATCTTTAAGCCCATTTCCTCAACTATACTTTGACGAGTGCAAATTTATGGGCACTCTAGTGTCCAATCATCTTTTGCCTTCGAGTCGCGAACGACAAACTCGCCAATCTGACTCTTCAGGTTCAAGAAGATTGAACAGGGGAAGCTGTTGTACCACAAAATTTGCCCTCCCATTTTCATAGGAAGCACAACCCTAGGGTTTCTCAAATATCCAAGATTGGCTCAGGAATCGATCAGGCAGATTTTCTTCTTTGGCAGTAAATCAAGAATTAGGGTTTTTCTCGCATTTCTCAGAAGAAACTGAATTCTCAGAAAGTCAATTGGCTGTCACATATTTTCAAGCTCTCTCAAATTTACTGGAAATAAGCAGTGTTTGTTTGATCCAGGTTAACCAGTTAATTTGCGTATTTTAAAACATCCGTTTGTTTATGGAATAAACATTTGCCTGTTTATTGGAACACACAGTGCGTGTTTTGATTGGAATACTGTTGCAAGGTTACAAGATTACGGAGTTATTGGATTACTCGGAGTTTAAGTTGTCTTGATTGGAATTATTGGAATGAAGTTAAGTTATTTTAATCAGGAATCTTAAAGAATCAGTAAAGACATAAAGAGATAATTACAAGTTACTAACAGTAATGGATTATATCGGATATCAGATTATCTCATAAAGACTTTCATTTATTTCAAATGTTGTTACAAAATAATTTATTATTCATATGCTTCAGGTTTTACAACTTATCGTACTTGAAAAATAAATTAATACAACTGATTGAAAATCTCTCTAAGTTACTATTGTACCATAAAATTTTCCCACTCATATTTCTCAAGACATTGCAAGAAAAATCCCCAAGTGGCTCAAGATTGCTTAAGAGTTGGACAGTCAAGCTATCTCCTAAGACAGTCAACCTCAAATTAGGATTTTGAGTTGCATCAAGGTCCTTACATAAAAATGACCTCAAGTGATTCCCAATGTCCTAATATGTTTTCAAGCTCATCCATGTCAAATTTCAAGCCTTGCAGAGGAAGTTTGGTCAGTCAATTGCTCAAGAGGCCCAAAAATCGACTGTGCTAGGGCAAAAGTCAACTGTGACCTATAAACAGTCAAACTTCAAGATTTTTTGTCAACATTCTCATTTTGAAGGATATTTCATCATTTTATCAAGGTTTGATCATGATTCATCAAGGATTTCTCAAAATTCATCAAGATTCAAAAGTTGTTAAATTAGGGTTTTGCAGGAAAACTCAACTCAAATTTGACCAAGCATAACTTTCTCATACTTTATGATAAATGACCCATACAAAGATCATTTTGAAGAGGATGAAATTTCCTACAATCCATATTCATACCCCAAGATCAAGAAATGCATTCACAAGAAGTTACAAATTTGGACATTATAGGTCATTTTTTAAAGTCAACAAAAACACATTTTTTGCCAAAGCTTATAACTTGAGCATGGAATATCAAAATGAGATGAGACCAAAAGGGTTGGTTATAGGACATCTCAATATTTCTAAAAAGTCCAAGAACACTTCCAAAAGTTCAAAATTGAAGAAGTTATGCATTATTGAAATTGGGTATTTTTGCAAAATTGCCAAAAGTCAACCATCCCCAAAACTTCAAATTTTGTCAAATGGGCCCATTTTCCCCCACTTGATTTGATCTTATCACACTACACACGTGTCCTAGATTCATCCTCATGACCATTTATCAATTTTATTATTTAATTTGATTTTTTAATGAATTATTGCATTTTAAATCAATTTAAATCATATAAAATCCAAAAATTGATTATTGGATCTCTTTTTGGCTATTTCAGGACCTAATAATCATCATCAATGGAATCAAATTCGAATCAGCCATTCCATGTGCAAAGAGATTGTTTTTTGGACAAGTTTGGAAAGTTATCAATGGTGAATCAAATCATATCTTCAAGCATTGATTTACAAAGATTCAAGACCCAAGACTTGACCTAATCCAATGCTCATTACATATACAAGCTAGAGGCACACGAATCAGAGGTTAGAGGCTGCAAAATCATAAGAACAAAACTTGAGAAAATTGGAAAAAAGCTTGAAACTGAAATCACTCTTAGAGGCCAATTCAGAACCAAAGCTCAACGTGAATCAATTGCTGGACCTCCACTAAAGCGAAGCCAACTCAAAACCACTCCCCATACACGTTCTAAAGCGCTGTAAGTCTCTCTGAAAATCACTTTTCAGTTGAAATCATATCCTCATATTCTTGCATTTTTTTGGCAAAATCTTTACATATTCATGCTTATCGTTCAAATTAGAGGCATTCTGCATTATTTGATTGCGTTTTTATGAGCCATAACCTTGTAACCGAACCTAGGGTTTTTTGGAAGTTTGTTTTTGGGCGTTTTTTGTACAGGTGAAATCAAGATCCAAATGGGACATAGACATACTCAGGATGCCCAGACGAATCAAACCATGGTTTTAGAATCAATTTCTATGGCCTAGAACTCGTTTTAGGATGGACCTATGGATTTAGCTGCGGATATAAATCCGCAGGTAAATAACCAGAGCTAAGCGAGGAAGATGAAGACGTGCCCCTCCCTTATTGGACGATTTGAATTTGGCGCGTTTTGTTTTTATATTTTCTGGCATTTACGTGTTTTCCAATATTATATTTAGTGTTCATTCCACTAAAAAATAAAACACGTTGGCTGAGTGTTAGTGGAGCGTTTGCATTGGCCTGCAGGACCTGGGTTCGAATCCTAGGTCCCCAATATCTTTGTTATTATTTTCTTTCAGGAATTCCAATACAAACTCAAGCACGTGGACTACCATACACCATCAAATATCAAAGCACCAGATGGCCCAAGGCCAGATCTGGTGACTCAGATTGAATGTCCATCATGGGGTTGAGTCAATGGGCACGCACTGAATCCAAAAGTCAACCAGGCTTGCAGTGAAATTGGGCCACCAAAATTGCTAATCAACCCCCTGATCAGGCCCAAAACCCCCCTTGGTTATTTCTTTTTCTTTCTTTCTTTTTATTTTATTTATTTATTTTATTAATTATTTTTATTATCACTAACCAATTAATCTTTTTCTTAATAAAATAAAAAAAACCAAAAAATATATATTTTATTTATTAAAATTAAATTCAGCACTTTACTTTTCTAAATAAATATAAATTCAATTAATTTAGTTTAATTAGGAAATAACTTTAATATTTTTTGCAATAATTAAAATTAATTTAGACGATTAGGTTTTCACTAACTTTGATCAAATTTATTTTATTTCTTTAAATACCAAAAATCCAAAAAAATATTATTTTCATTAATTAATTAATTTAGCTTTTTTAATTTAATAATTAACTTAGGTCTAATTTCTTTTTTAATTAAAAAAACAACCAAAAATGCTTTCTTTCAAAAAAGGGTCAAAACCCTAAAATTTCGCATCCGATTTAATTTCCCGCACGCGATCCATTTGATTTCAATATTGTATCTGTTTCCCGGAATGTAATAGTTTAATTAGGACTTTGATTATTTTATCGCTTTATTTATTTTCCGCATTTTAATTTCAAGGGTTGCTTTTGGCGATGTAAATACCCGACGCCTTGTAATAGTTAGTTTTAATTTCCGCAATTTAATTTCCGCAACTTATAAACTGTTAGATGTTTGATAATAGGGAATGCATGACAAGATCGAATGTTTAACTTAAAATCAACATAGATAACCATTGACATGTACAAAGACAAATTAACTAAAAATAACACACTCACACATGCGCACTCTTAGGGTACACCTCACTTGGTTGCCTTCGAACGTGGTCATTGAGTATAGGAAGTTTTAGAGGTCCTCCTCTGGTCCAAAGATCAAAGGTGCCTCGAAACGGTTGCCTCAGAAAAATGATCTAAGACATTAGGGTTACCGCTAAGGCGTCCTAACATTGCTTTAGTGACCACATGTCCCTTAATCGAATTGACCCTTAAAACTCCAACGACGATGCTACCTTCTCATTAATAGTGGGATAGCATTGTCTAAAGGACATTAGCAAAGATTGATTCCTTTTTCGAGTAGGTAGATGGTTTTTAAGTACTTGCTCCTTCAAAACAAAACAAATTTTCGCACTTACACTCCTTTTCAAACAAAAAACTTCTTTCAAACCCACAAACACAAAGAAAGCAAATTTTTGAAAACACTTTGAGCAAGTACCAAAGAGCCCGTGGATAACCACGGATAGAAAGGGTGCTAACACCTTCCCTTTCTATAATCTACCCCCCGGACCCGAGAAACATCTCGAAAAAGGAATTTTTATGTGCTTTTTTTTTTCCTTTCCTTGTTGGATAAAATAAAAGTCGGTGGCGACTCTTGCTTACCGCGACATTTTGCGAAAACAAATGCAAAATGCAAACCAGCATTCCAAAAAATAGTCAGTTCTCTTCCCACCGTATCACAGAACTGGCGACTCTGCCGGGGAGATTTAAAAAGTGGGGTGTACCTTAGGATTAAATCATTGTGTTTTCAATTGCTTGACTTGTATGCTTTATCTTTGTGGGCTTGAATTGGAGTTACTATAGATCCTAACCCGGATCTGGGGGATACCCTTTAAGTAAGTAGCAATAAACTGTGAGGGAACTGTACGACGTAGACCGATATGGTTGAAGCAGTAGCTACGTTGGTGTGATACTTTTGATTGTACCGATATCCCTTATGTTGGAACGAGGAGAATATGGGTCATCTAAGGGGTCATTAAGAACCAACTGACCTTAGAACCTTTAAATTGACCAACTTGGCCATAGAACAGTAGTAGTATGCTACACTCATTGAGACTAAACTCTCGCGATGATTTCAGCCGCAAGAAAAGGTTGCTAAACTGGAATTATGACCGATCGAGGGTAGTCAGTGATATTGAGATCCTCTAGAACCCGGTTACTATTTTTAGGACAGGTTTGAACCAACTGAACTGAAAGAGGGTAGTACCTAAGCTCCTTGCCAGCCTGAAATCTAAGGGCTCTCTGTGCGACTTGTGTGCCTTTACCATGTTTGCTATTTGTGGATACTTGTGATGTGCTTACTATCATGACATCATGACATCATAACATTGCATACATCTTGCATTGGACTAACCTATTTCAAAGACAGGAGGGATTCATCTTTGTTCTGTTTTGTAGGTCATCATGATGCCCATGCATAGGAATACCATCCGGATCAACTTTGTCCAGGTTCCCACCCTGCTCAAAGATTTGGTTGCAAAGATGCCTGATACTACTTCCTTCCTCAGGAGACATGGTTATCTTCTCAGTTTGGTCACCTCCAATTTGGACGAGCAGATGATGAGTGTTCTGGTCCAATTCTATGATCCATTGTACCATTGCTTTACTTTTCAAGACTACCAATTAGTTCCCACCTTAGAAGAGTTTTCTGATCTGCTCGGTATCTCTATTCTGGAGCAGACCCCGTTTACTGGTTGGGAGAAGATTCTTAGGCCGGAAGAAATTGCTTCAGCCCCTCATTTGACCAAGGATGAGGTAATGGCTAATTGGGAGACTAGAAGTGGAGCAAAGGGCTTTCTGACTAAGTTTTTGGTTGGTAAGGCTAACTATTTTTGGGATAGTCTAGAATTCAAGGCATTCGAGGATATTTTGGCTCTTCTAATATACGGCTTGGTATTGTTTCCGAATTCTGACTCCTTTGTTGATGTTAATGCGGTAAAAATCTTCATCTCTCGTAATCCTGTACCCACTCTCTTGGGTGACATCCTTCATCAGCTTTATGCTCGTACTGCCCGAAAGTGGGGAACCTTGATGTGATGTGCTCCATTATTGGCGAGGTGGTTTATTTCACACCTCCCTAAATCAGTGCTGAAGAACAAAGAAGGCATGGGCTGGGCTTATAGGGTTATGTCTCTCTCTCATAATGACATCATCTAGACTCTTAAGGGTATGGATGAGGTGGCTATTATTGATCGTTGCGGAGAGTACCCCAATGTCCATTGATAGGAACCCATGGAGGAATTTCTTACAATCCGTGCTTGGCCTTACGTCAATTTGGGTGAGCCAGAAGAGAAGTACCTCATGAGCTGCTAATGCCTAGTATCATCTTTGATTTTCAAGGGGATAGCGACGAGCAACGCCGCAGATTCATAAGGGCTTGGGATAGAGTTCACATATCTGATCCACACAAGCTGGGTCCAAAGACTTCACTTCCGATGGATCCATATCTCAGATGGGTTTGTATTCGTGCCCAAAAGCTGGGTATGCCATATGAATCCGTTCGGCCTATCATTGTTGAAGTTGCTAATGAAGATGGGGTTCTTCCTACCATCCTCCATCCTTACATGCCCACTGACATTGGGGCACTGAAGAGATCTTGGATGCAGCTGAGAGAGGAACGGGATGCTTACCGAGAAAAGTTCAACGAGCAAGATCAGAAGATCCAGAGGTTGACTAGGCAGTTGGAGAATGAGTGGATTCTCAATGACTATGTTCGCACTGATAAGAAGAGACCATGGGAGCATTGATTGTCCTTTGATTATTTCCTTTCCAGTTTTTATTTACTTTTCAGTATTTCCTTCCTTGTAACGCCTTAAGGGCAATTTGTTGAACAATTTGAATTTCAAAGTTTATCTAATAAAGTGTGTTTCCTTTATGGTTTACAAATTTGAATCTCTCGATTGTATTTGAAATCATATCATACGCATTTCATCCCATGCACTTCATAACAGGTACTCATTACAGGTCTCTTATCTTCTTCACTGTTTATTTTAGCACTCATCATGTTTGCTGAACCTTCAACTGAGCAAGCCATCAAGGCCCTACAGGCCCATAATGCCCAATTCCAGGAGTTGTTCATGAATCTAGCTAAGGGTCAGCAATATCTGAAGACCTTGATTATGAAAGAGAAGAAGAAGAAGAAGAAGAAGAAGAAGAGGACAATCCTGTTTAACACGGGTCACAGGTTTGGAAACAGGCTACAGAATGAAGTTGATTTGACGACCTCATCTGGAGGGAAAGATAGTCAGGAAGAAAGGAGGGCTCCTAGCCCTGTGGTCTCCGACAACGAGACGGACTTCGACGAAGACCAGTATCCTCCTGCTGAGGATAGATACAAACAACTATAAGACCGGTTGAGTGCTATGGAGGTTCAAAAAGTGCCTGGTCTGGACTTTGGTGATCTGGGTCTATCATTTGGGGTGGTGATTCCCCACAAGTTCAAGGAACCAGCCTTTGCTAAGTATGACAGAGTTTCTTGTCCGAAGTTGCACCTCCGGTCATATGTAAGGAAGATTCAACCGTACACCGCTGATAAGAACCTATGGATTCACTTCTTTCAAGACAGTCTCTCAGAGACTCAACTTGAATGGTTTTACCAGTTGGACGGAGCCAGTATCCGCAGTTGGGAAGATTTGGCTACTGCTTTCTACAGGCAGTACCAATACAATTCCGACCTCGCTCCCACGTGTACCCAACTTCAGGGTATGTCAATAGGAACGGGTGAAGGTTTCAAAGATTATGCTCAGAAGTGGAGGGACCTCGCCGGAAGAGTACAACCACCCTTGGCTGATCAAGAGCTTGTGGATATATTTCTGGGGACCCTGTCTGGTCCATTTTTCAACCATTTGATCGGAAGTTCTTCGTCTGGGTTTACAGAGCTAATTATGACCGGTGAGAGGATTGAGGCTGGTATTAAGGCTGGTAAGGTACAAAAGGGTGCTTCATCGAGCACCGAGAAGAAGCCCTTTAAGAAGGAGTCCAGTGCTGTCTACAGTTCAAGAAACCAGAATAGACCTGAACGCCGCCAAGCTGTTAATGCGGTTGTTATTTCAAAACCTGCTGGTGCTCCTCGAAGGCAATTCACCTGTCTCAACATGACCTTATCTCAGATTCTGCCACAGTTGCTGAAGACCAATCTGGTGATTCCAAGGGAAGCCCCGAAGAATCCAAATACAACCTCACCAAAGTACAACCCTAATTCCTGCTATGCTTATCACTCTGATAGCCCGGGGCATAATACAGATGATTGTTGGACTTTGAAGAATAAGATAAAGGACTTAATTGATGCTAAAGAGATTGAGTTTGAGGCGTCCGAAAGACCTAATGTTGTGACTGCTCCTATGCCCAAGCATGGAGTAAATTCTATAGATGAAGACTCGTTTGTGGTTTCTGTGAATGATATTGCTACCCCTTTGATGATTATGAAGAAGAACCTTTTGCTAGCCGGTTTATTTCCGGATGGTAACGAAGATTGCCGTATGTGTTCCGTTCTACCTACCGGTTGCCATCTTTTGAAATCAGGCATCCAACGCCTGATGGATAGTAAACAAATTCTGTTTGAGAAGACTGTTGTTCCTCTAGCTCATACTAAAGAAGTTGCCATTATCACCATTTTCGACAATTCTTCCAAGGCTCCCTCGAGGAAGCCTGTTAGAATTATATCTGTTCCAAGAATCGCACCTGTGATCATCACTGTTCCTGGGCCTATCCCCTACACCTCTGATAAAGTTGTCCCTTGGCATTACGGGGCTGATGTTTATTTTCATGGAGTTAAACAAGAGTTGGATGCTGATACTGACGTCAGCAATATTGTTGGACCTGCTAAAGTCACCCGCAGCGGAAGACTTTTCTCACTTGATATCTCTCCGCCAACTGCCCGAAAACCCGTTCTTATTACACCAGCCAGTGTACCTGCTACCATTCCTGTTCAAGGTCCTATTCTTACCCCTGTCACCGAGTCATCTGACACTCGGGGCAAAGGAATCACCAGTGAGCCTACCCAGACGGAGGCACCAAAGACGATTACTGTTGAAGCTTCTAAACAAGAGATGGAAGAAATTCTGAAAATCATCAAAAAGAGTGACTACAATGTAGTTGAACAGCTAGGGCAAACCCCGTCCAAGATTTCTATGTTGTCACTGTTGCTATGCTCAGAGGCCCATGCCAAGGCTCTGATTACATTTTTGAAAACTGCACACGTACCACAAGAGACGTCAGCTGATCAGTTTACAGATTGCATGGCTAATCTGACTGCTGATAATGGGTTGGGTTTCTCTGACGCCGACTAAACTGCTAAGGGGAAGAATCACAATGATGCCCTGCATGTCTCCATTGAATGCAGGGGCACTACTCTTGCTCATGTATTAGTGGATACTGGTTCCTCATTGAACGTCTTGCCTAAGAAAGCTCTAGACCGGTTGGACTGTGAAGGATTGGAGTTGAAACCAAGTAACATTGTCGTCAGGGCCTTTGATGGGTCTAAAAGAATGGTGCACGGAGAGGTTGATATCCCGATTAAGGTTGGTTCTCAGGTCTTCAACTCTACGTTCTATGTGATGGAAAATCGGCCATCTTATTCTTGTTTGCTGGGTCGTCCATGGATCCACAAAGCTGGGGCCGTAACCTCAACGCTCCACCAGAAGCTGAAGTACCCGGTCAAAGGGAAGATTGTGATAGTACAAGGAGAGGAAGAGTACATGGTTAGCCACCTCAACTCTTTCCGATACGTAGAGATGGATGGGGAGTTCATTGAAACCCCATTTCAGCATTTTGAAGAGGTTCCCCAGACACTGGCATCAGCTGAGACTGTTATTGAAGATTCTCCTATGAAGATGGCTGTGATCGGTGGATTTAGAACTGACTGTTTAATGCTGGTTTCGCGAAATGTCGCAGAAGCAAGAGTCGCCACCGTCTTTTATTTTCTCCAACATGGACAGGACAAAAGCACAGCAAAATTCCTTATGAGATAGTTTCTCAGTTCGGGAGGTAGATTTATAGAAAGGGAAGGTGTTAGCACCCTTTCTATCCATGGTTATCCATGGGCTCTTAGATACTTTCTCTTATGTTTTCAAAGTGTTTGCTTTTCAAAATGTGTGTGGGTTTGAAAAAGTTTCATTGAAAGATTTCTGAATGACTCTTGTATCAGTCCTCAAGAGTGTTTGAAAAATTGTTTTGAAAGCTTTTTGAAAGTGTCGGTGTGAAAAGGTTTTTGTTTGTTTTTTTGAAAAGAGCAAGTATCCATGAGTCATCTACCTACCCTAAGGAATTAGGCTGTGTAAATGTCCTTAAGGTAGTGCCATCCCACCATTGAGAGGTAGGTAGCACCACCGTTGGAGGTGTTCGGGTCAATTCGAGTGTAGGGACAGTATGGTCACCGAAGCAACAGTAGGACACCTTAGAAGCTACCCTTATGTCCTTGATCCTTTTTTAATTTGAGGCAACCGTTTCGAGGCAACTATTTCGAGGCAACTATTTCGAGGCAACCGTTTCGAGGCAACTTGTTTCGAGGCAACTGGATCATGGACATAAGGACCGCTAAAACGTCCTATACTTGACGACCACGTTTCGAAGGCAACAGGTGAGGCGTACCCTAGAAGTGGTGTGTGTATTTGTGTGTTGTTTTCAGTTTACATTTATCTTTGAACATGCATCATTGTGAGCTACGGGTTGATTTTATTTGTCATACAAATCTTGTCATGCATAATTAACAGTTTAATAATTTGCGGGAAGTAAATTGCGGAAAATTAAATCTAAGCTATTACAAGGCGCGGGTCTATACATCGCCAAAATACAAAGACCCGTTTTTGATAAAAATGCAGAAAGTAAAAAAAGACCTAATTACTATTACATCCGGAAAGCAGTTACATAATAATTGATAAAGAAAATAATGCGCGAAAAGAATAAATTGGAACGTCCGAGGATTTTGACTCTTTGCTTGAAATTAAATTAAATTAAAGTCTAATTATTATTTAATTAAAGAAAGGTGTTTTTTTGTGTTTTTTTGTATTTAATTAATATTAAACCTAAAACTAATTATTTAAATAAAAGAAAAAAGTATTTTTGGTTTTTTAATGTCTTTAATGAAAAATAAAAAATAAAATAAAATAAAGTCAAAAGTTAGTAAAACCTAATTCTAATTTATTTTATTTATTATGAAAAAGCCAAAATTAAACCTAATTAAACTAAATTAATTTGTTAGAATTTATTTACAAAAAATAATTAATAGTGAAATTACTAAATAATAATAATACTAAAAATGTTAGTTTTCTGAATTTTATTATGAAAAAAATGTTAATTGGTTAGTGATTAATAAA
The DNA here is from genome assembly GCA_948472305.1 of Vicia faba. Classification (NCBI taxonomy): domain Eukaryota; kingdom Viridiplantae; phylum Streptophyta; class Magnoliopsida; order Fabales; family Fabaceae; genus Vicia; species Vicia faba. Next base: position 491,384,490 of record OX451740.1, read on the forward strand.
AAGAATAACGATTAATTAATTAAAGGAAAATAATAAAAATAGAGAGAGAGTTTAGGAGTATACGAGCCTGATTGGAGGGGTGAAACAGTTATTGGCGTCATGTGTAAACTGTTTTGTTTTGGCCATTTGTATTTTGGCTTTTGGCCATTTGTGTTCTGGCTTTTGGCAATTTGTGTTCTGGCCTCAACGTTCCTTAACCTTCTCAGGATGTCTGTCTCGCCACGTATTGGTGTCATGTGTAAAATGTTCTGTTTTGGCCATTTGGCCTTTGGCTTTTGGCCATTTGTGTTTTGGCCTCAACGTTCCTTAATGAACCTGCATGAGATCCTGTCTAAAATCTGCAGTGTTGAATCTCATGAACACATTAAATAAATTACTATATATCATAAAATACAAATAAAGCCAATATATGAAGAAATTTAATGTTTAGGCCAATATGACATGTATGAATGATTATACCCTTTTGATCATGGAGATCAAATCAACCTTACCCTTACTGGAAAAGTAGTGACATGAATGCTTTTATGCCCTTTTGATCATAGAGATCAAGCCAGCCTTACCCTTACTGAAGAAGTAGTGAGATGTTGGTTTGTAACTGAGATGACTTGTTTGTAGTGAGAGAGGGATTTGTAATAAAGATTTCAAGGTTTTAGGGTTCTTGAAAGAATTTGATATTATGACAGTGTTGTGGCAAGGTTTTTTACTTCTCTTTTCTTATTTCTCCTTCCTGGTTTGTGTGAAAAGAATGTGATTATATAATGGAAATTAGGGTAAAGAAAATGGGCTTTGAATGTGCAATTGAGCCTCCAATGTTCACTTGAGTTCGTCACTTTCCAGGCTAAATCGCAGGGACTTAAGTGAAATTTTTGAAGTTGAAATGTGAAAACAAAATGTAGCCGACATCGATAACTAACTCCTGTCTGAAAATCGGCTCAATCGGATAAACGTTGAATTAGTTATGAATTTTTGAAGTTTCAGCTCAGACAAACTTATTTTGGGCTCCAGTGTCGACTCTGACGCGTTCTTCAATAAAAAACTGGTATTGGTAGGAGCATAATCCGGTTTCGACTTTTGAATAAAAGTTGTAGATCTATGAGTCAGTGACCTTGTGTAAAAATATGAGCCAAATCCGATAAAAATTGACCGAGTTATGAATTTTCGAAGTTTCGGCCCAGATGAAATAATATTCAGCATTCAGGATTTTCGGCGCGTCGTGCAATCTGAGCAAAAAACGAAGGTCTTTTGAATACTGTTTGAACTCAATACCTTCTGTGAAAATGTAGCCAACTCAATTTGTGAAATTTTGGCGCCGGAACCAGCTCGATATGATGAAAATCGACCAAGTTATGATTTTCTGAACATGACGCAAATAAACTTCTGTCACAAATTTTCTGTATGAAAATACTTGATAAATCCACATTTTTGAAGACCTTCTGATCGAAATTGGCTTCCATCCGTGAGAGATGAAAACGTAGATAATGTCAAGACGAAATTTAGGCCACCGGAACAGGTTCAAAACGAGTCACTATCTTCAAGTTATGAATTTTTTAGCGCGTAAAAACTGCATTTTCAGCACACTTTTTCACCATATTTCTTCGAGCAAACTCACACATTCGGATACCTTCTTTAAAGAATTGACTCTTGAGCCGAACCTGAATTTGAGAATATGTTATCAGAGATATCTTGGCAAAAGAACACCTGAATATGATGCGCCGGGTTGGACTTGTGAATTTTTCTTGAAATGTTTTGAGAAATATGGGAGGGCAAATTTTGGGGTACAACAATGGCTTCCTTCAAGGATGCCCGGGCTGTTGTTGAGAAAGGTGGGTGTGCACAGTGGGGCCGACTCCCTGATTTTACACAGAAGACTAACAAGTTTGGTTTGGGTTTCACTGCAGAAGCTCAAAGGGTTGTTCGGAATGCACGGATCGGAAGACCTCCCGTATTCATCAGCAACTCGGGGGTGAATGCCATTGAAGACGATGTGGAAGAGTCTGAATTCGACAGCTGGATCTATCCTACGACCGACGGTGGACAATGCAACTATACAGCAAATGACTTCATCCCTATTTCTTTTGTTACCCATTAATGAAACTTCTTGTTTTGAATATGTAACAGACAATGTTTTAAACTTTACGGCCCGATGTCTTACCTGAGACACCGTTGGCTTCATTTGTGAGGGCTTTATGTGTGTCATTTTCATATATCATTAATAAAAGCATTGGACGTTTTTTGCATTTTCAAATCTTGCACTCCTTGTTTTTATTTTATTATATATTGCAAAACAGCTATTTACACACACTCACATATACAGGTCCACATCCACTCTGGATCTCACTGGTAACGACTCTGCTACTTCCAGTTATGACTTCGAAAATCCATTCAACTTAGCCGAAGACGAAGGTGAAGATGATTGCGAAGTGCCTGGTGAGCTTGCAAGACTGTTACTTCAGGAAGAGAGGGCCATTCATCCACACAAAGAGCCGGTGGAATAAGTGAATCTGGGTACTGAGATAGACAAGAAGGAAGTCAAGATCGGTGCCAATCTGGAGCTTAGTGTGAAGCAACGGTTGATTTAGATACTGCATGACTACGTTAAAATCTTCGCCTGGTCTTATGAAGATATGCCTGGTTTGGATACCGATATTGTGGTTCACCGCCTGCCTACCAAGGAAGACTGTCCTCCCGTGAAACAGAAGGTCTGCCGAATGCGCCCATAGATGTCTGAGAAAATCAAGGCTGAAGTGATGAAACAGTTTGACGCCGGTTTTCTAGCAGTTACTTCTTACCCTCAGTGGGTGGCCAATGTGGTTCCTGTGCCGAAGAAGGATGGTAAGGTTCGAATGTGTGTCGACTATAGGGATCTGAACAGGGCAAGCCCCAAGGATGACTTCCCTCTACCTCATATCGACGTTCTGGTTGACAACACCGCTCAGCACAAGGTATTCTCCTTTATGGATGGTTTCTCCGGTTATAATCAGATTAAGATGGCTCCCGAATACATGGAGAAGACAACCTTTGTTACTCAATGGGGTACCTTTTGCTACAAGGTCATGCCTTTTGGAATTAAAAATGTTGGGGCAACGTATCAGCGTGCCATGGTTGCTTTGTTTCATGACATGATCCATCATGAGATTGAAGTATACGTCGACGATATGATTGCAAGGTCCCAGACTGAGGAAGAACACCTTGACCATCTGCAGAAGTTGTTTGACAGGTTGAAGTTGTACAAGCTGAGGTTAAACCCGAACAAGTGTACTTTCGGGGTGAGATCTGGTAAACTGTTGGGTTTTGTTGTAAGCGACAAAGGTATTCAAGTGGATCCTGCAAAAGTGAAAGCCATACAGGAAATGCCAACTCTCAGAACAGAGAAAGAAGTCAGAGTCTTTCTGGGACGTCTGAACTACATTGCCCGATTCATCTCGCACCTGACTTCTACTTGTGAGCCAATCTTCAAGTTACTGAAGAAAGATCAAGTAATACGTTGGAACGATGAATGCCAGGCCGCTTTCGAAAGGATCAAAGAGTATCTCCAAGAGCCACCTATTTTGATGCCACCAGTTGAAGGGAGACCTTTGATCTTATACTTGACAATACTCGATAACTCAATGGTGTGTGTGTTGGGTCAACTTGACGAGTCTGGCCGAAAAGAGCATGCTATTTATTACCTTAGCAAAAAGTTTACCGACTGCGAGACCTGATACTCGTTGCTTGAGAAAACTTGTTGCGCTTTGGCATGGGCTGCTCGCCGGCTGAGACAGTATATGCTGACTCACACTACTTTGTTGATATCAAAGATGGATCCAATCAAGTATATCTTCGAAAAGCCTACCTTGTCCGGAAGAATAGCAAGATGACAGATGATCTTGACTGAGTAAGACATCCAATATACGACCCAAAAATAAATCAAGGGAAGTGTGTTGGCAGACCATTTGGCACATCAGGCGGTGGATGATTACCAGTCTATGAACTTTGAATTTTCGGACGAGAATATCATGTTGGTAACTGATTGTGAGACACCTGGACCGGATGAAGGACCTGAGGAAGGATCCCGATGGTCTATGTAATTTGATGGAGCTTCGAACTCTTTGGGTAATGGCATTGGCGCTGTGATCATATCTCCTAAAGGCTCTCATACTCCGTTCACCGCCCGATTATGTTTCAACTGCACCAACAATATGGCGGAGTATGAAGCGTGCATTATGGGTCTTCGAACAACAATTGACCTAAGGATTAAGTTTCTAAGTGTCTTCGGAGATTCCACTCTCATGATCAGTCAGATCAAAGGCGAGTGGGATACGAAACACCCAAATCTTATTCCTTACAAGGAGTATGTGTTGACATTACTTCCCCATTTCGAGGAGATAACCTTTGAACACTTCCCTAAAGAGGAGAATCAGTTGGCGGACGCGCTGGCTATGATGTCTTCTATGTTCAAGGTCAATTGGGACAACGAGGCTTCCTGGATTATCATTGAAAGATTGGACGAACCTGCACATTGCTGTGATCTTGAGACTAAAGAGGTAACAAAAAAGCCTTGGTTTCACGAAGTAAAAATGTATCTTGAGGCTCAGGAATACCCCGAGGGTGCATCTGTTAATAACAAGAAGTTTCTGAGGAGGTTTGCAGCGAAGTTCTTCATCAGCAATGGCATTCTTTATAAGCGTAACCATGATTCGACCTTACTGCGTTGTGTGGATAAGAGTGAAGCAGAAAGGATCATGACAGATTTACATGAAGGTACTTTCGGGACTCATTCCAGTGGACACACCATGGAAAAGAAAATCCTTCGGGCAGGTTATTATTGGTCCACTATGGAAGCCAACTGTTATCAGCATTCTCGGACATGTCACAAATGCCAAGTCTATGCTGATAAGGTACACATACCTCCAGTTCCTCTAAACATCTTGACAACACCTTGGCCTTTTGCAATGTGTGGCATTGATATGATCGACGAGATCAGACCTACGACATCTAACGGGAATCGTTTCATCCTGGTAGCAATTGATTACTTTACAAAGTGGGTTGAAGCAGCTTCCTTTGCTACTGTAACCAAGAACATCGTGGCACGATTCATTCGGCATAATCTGATCTGTCGATATGGTGTACCAGAGAGGATCATTACGGACAATGGTACCAATCTCAACAATAAAATGATCACCGAGCTCTGCGAGCAATTCAAGATACAGCATCACAACTCTTCTCCCTACCGGCCGAAGATGAATGGGGTTGTAGAAGTGGCTAATAAGAACATTAAGAAGATTGTGCAAAAGATGACAGTAACCTACAAAGACTGACATGAGATGTTACCATTTGCTCTGCATGGGTACCGTACCTCAGCACGGACGTCAACAGGGGCAACACCCTACTCCTTGGTATATGGCATGGAGGAAGTCTTACCCATTGATGTTCAGATACCCTCTCTTCGGATCATGAAGGATGCAGGTTTGAGCGAAGATGACTGGATCCAGACCCGGCTTGATCAGTTGAACCTGATCGACGAAAATAGACTTACTGCTATTTGTCATGGTCAAACGTACCAAAAACGAATGATCAAAGCATTTAACAAGAAAGTCAGACGACAAGAGTATCAAGTTGGGGACCTGGTTATCAAGCGCATTATCCTGCCTCAAGGTGATCCCAGGGGCAAATGGACCCCTACTTACGAAGGGCCATTTGTGGTTAAGAACATTTTCTCGGGAGGAGCTATGATTCTAACCACCATGGATGGTGACGACCTTCCTCACCCCGTCAATGCAGACATAGTGAAAAGATACTACGCATAATCAATGACCCGCTAGGTTGACTGGCCTAGGCAAAAATAAGGGCTTCCCGGAGAACCAAAAGGGTTCGGGCAAAAATAAGGGATGAAAATGAAAAATTTGTACACCCAGAAAGTCGAAAACCTGAAAAGGCGGCTTCGACAAAAAAGGGTATCCCGGTGGACTGAAAACCCGAAAGGGAGGTCCAGGCAAAAATTCGGGATCAAAGCGTAACACTATGTCTCATTGGATCACCTTGCATCCAGACTTCGGTATCGACTATCAAGCTCAGACGGCACTAATCAATCTGATTCATCTTCAACCAGTAGCAAAGTGATGAGATGCTCGAGGACATAAAGGCAATAGCAGAGTTGGAACCCAGTGGGATTATTCACATAACTGTTTTCGTTTTCTTTTCACAAACTGTATAAATTCTACTTGTTCGGCGGCGTTCTCTTACTAGGACGTCAGCCTCTTGTACAAAAACGCCTATTTACAGGCCAAACTTCAAAATCAATACAATTCATTTTCAAAGAAATTTCAAACTGTTTTTCCTTTATCTGTTTTGTTCTGCAAAGAACGTCCAATGTTCATTTTTGATATATGCATTTGACATTAATTTCTACTCACGAGTATTTACATGCGAAACAAAAGACGATTACGGGTAATATCAGAAACAGGGGGAAATAAGAATTGTCCGAACTGTACGGTACTATGCCCACCAGGTACCAAGGTATATTCAGCTGAAGAATATGGCTAGGATACTTTCACTCCCCGCAGAGTAAAGTAGTGATGATAGCTCTCCCAGCTGAGACTTGCAACTATGAACAAATCAGCAATGCTCTCCCCAAGCAGAGTTGATATACTATCAGCACTAAAAAAGCTTGATATCCCCGGCAGTCTTAATATTCCCTAGCAAAGTATAAGAATGTTCCCCGACAGAATACAAGATACCCTCAGTGGAGTCAATATTTCCCCAGTGCAGTCTGAAAAAGCTTCCCCAACGGAGTTGAAGCATCATCCCCAGTAAACTCTGGAAGTTTATCCCCAGCGGAGTACAAAATAAATCTTCCCAGCCGAGTTCCAAGGATCGTTCCCAACAGAATTCAGAGGATTATCCCCACAAAAGTCTAACAGGGTTATCCCCAGCAAGTTGCAACTGAAAGATCATCCCTAGCGAAGTTCTTTCCTTTCACAAACAGGAGTTCAGTCCTCAACAGATTCAGTATCACCAGCAACGGTAATCCATCCCCAACAGAGTTTATTAGTGGAATCCTCAGCAGAGTATCTCTTCCCCACAGAGCAATCTCCTCATCAGTTTATTCCCCAACGGAGTCATCCTCTCCTGCAGGTTTATTCTTGCAATCATCTTCATTCGTCATCCCCAACTGAAACGAAGAATTCAACTCCATTCTCCAGCAGCTATCCAGGATTTATTTTCCCCAGCTAAAACATTACATTTTAATACATCATGATACATGCATATACGCATCATACCATACAATCTCATTTATATTGAGAAAATCATTGCTTGATCCATATCATGCATTGCATATGGCTGACCTTTACCTTTCAGGAAAGATACAGTTAAATTCTCAGCTATATCAAAAGACCTTCTCTGGTCCAGTTAAATCGATTCCTAAAGATTTTTCTGATGTCGATCCAGTTGAAGTTATTCCAAGACCTTGTCTGGTCTAGTTAAATCGATTCCTAAAGATTTTTCTGATGCCGATCCAATCAAAGTTATTCCAAGACCTTGTCTGGTCCAGTTAAATCGATTCCTAAAGATTTTTCTGATGCCGATCCAGTCAAAGTTATTCCAAGACCTTGTCTGGTCCAGTTAAATCGATTCCTAAAGATTTTTCTGATGCCGATCCAGTCAAAGTTGTTCCAAGACCTTCTCTGGTCCAGTTAAATCGATTCCTAAAAAATTTTCTGATGCCGATCCAGTTGAAGTTATTCCAAGACCTTGTCTGGTCCAGTTAAATCGATTCCTAAAGATTTTTCTGATGCCGATCCAGTCAAAGTTATTCCAAGACCTTCTCTGGTCCAGTTAAATCGATTCCTAAAGATTTTTCTGATGCCGATCCAGTCAAAGTTATTCCAAGACCTTCTCTGGTCCAGTTAAATCGATTCCTAAAGATTTTTCTAATGCCGATCCAGTTGAAGTTATTCCAAGACCTTGTCTAGTCCAGTTAAATCGATTCCTAAAGATTTTTTTGATGCCGATCCAGTCAAAGTTATTCCAAGACCTTCTCTGGTCCAGTTAAATCGATTCCTAAAGATTTTTCTGATGCCGATCCAGTTGAAGTTATTCCAAGACCTTGTCTGGTCCAGTTAAATCGATTCCTAAAGATTTTTCTGATGTCGATCCAGTCAAAGTTGTTCCAAGACCTTGTCTGGTCCAGTTAAATCGATTCCTAAAGATTTTTCTGATGCCGATCCAGTCAAAGTTAATCCAAGACCTCCTCTAGTTCAGTCAGATCACCGATAAGATCTCCCTGATTCGTATTCCAGTTAAAGTTCAAACCACCTTTCAACAGTCTCCAAATGGCATCTGTAAGCCCATTCCCGACATCACCAGGCTGATACCACTTCATGCGAGTGCAAATTTCTGGGCACTTTAGTGTTCAATCATCTTCCACCTTCGGATCACGAAAGGCCCGAAAGCCAATCGATATCCTCAGGTTTAAGAAAATTGATCAGGGGAAACTGTTGTACCCCAAAATTTTCCCTTTCATATTTCTCAATACATTGCAAGAAAAATCCCCAAGTGGCTCAAGATTGCTTAAGAGTTGGACAGTCAAGCTATCTCTTAAGGCAGTCAACCTCAAATTAGGGTTTTGAGTTGTATCAAGGTCCTTACATCCAAATGACCTCAAGTGCTTCCAAATGTCCTAATATGTTCTCAAGCTCATCCATGTCAAATTTCAAGCCTTGCAGAGGAAGTTTGGTCAGTCAATTGCTCAAGAGGCCCAAAAATCGACTGTGCTAGGGCAAAAGTCAACTGTGACCTATAAACAGTCAAACTTCAAGATTTTTTGTCAACATTCTCATTTTGAAGGATATTTCATCATTTGATCAAGGTTTGATCATGATTCATCAAGGATTGCTCAAAATTCATCAAGATTCAAAAGTTGCTAAATTAGAGTTTTGTAGGAAAAGTCAACTCAACTTTGACCAAGCATAACTTTCTCATACTTTATGAGAAATGACCCATACAAATCTCATTTTGAATAGGATGAAATTTCCTATAATCCATCTTCATACCCCAAGATCAAGAAATGCATTCACAAGAAGTTACAAATTTGGACATTATAGGTCATTTTTGAAAGTCAACAAAAACACCTTTTTTTCCAAAGCTTATAACTTGAGCACGGAATTTCAAAATGAGATGAGACCAAAAGGGTTGGTTAGAGGACATCTCAATATTTCTAAAAAGTCCAAGAACACTTCCAAAAGTTCAAAATTGAAGACGTCATGCATTGTTGAAATTGGGCATTTTTGCAAAATTGTCAAAAGTCAACCATCCCCAAAACATCAAATTTTGTCAAATGGGCCCATTTTTTTCCACTTGATTTAATCTTATCACACTACGCACGTGTCCTAGCTTCAGCCTCATGACCATTTATCAATTTTATTATTTAATTTGATTTTTTAATGAGTTATTGCATTTTAAATCAATTTAAATCATATAAAATCCAAACATTGATTATTGGATCTCTTTTTGGCTATTTCAGGACCTAATAATCATCATCAATGGAATAAAATTCGAATAAGCCATTCCATGTGCAAAGAGATTGTTTTTTGGACAAGTTTGGAAATTTATCAATGGTGAATCAAATCATATCTTCAAGCATTGATTTATAAAGATTCAAGACCCAAGACTTGACCTAATCCAATGCTCATTACATATACAAGCTAGAGGCACACGAATCAGAGGTTAGAGGCTGCAAAATCACAAGAACAAAACTTGAGAAAATTGGAAAAAAGCTTGAAACTGAAATCACTCTTAGAGGCCAATTCAGAACCAAAGCTCAACGTGAATCAATTGATGGACCTCCACTAAAGCGAAGCCAACTCAAAACCACTCCCCATACACGTTCTAAAGCGCTGTAAGTCTCTCTGAAAATCACTTTTCAGTTGAAATCGTATCCTCCAATTCTTGCATTTTTTTTGGCAAAATCTTTACATATCCATGCTTATCGTTCAAATTAGAGGCATTCTGCATTATTTGATTGCGTTTTTATGAGCCACAACCCTGTAACCGAACCTAGGGTTTTTTGGTAGTTTGTTTTTGGGCGTTTTTTGTACAGGTGAAATCAAGATCCAAAAGGGACATAAACATACTCAGGATGCCCAGACGAATCAGACCATGGTTTTAGAATCAATTTATATGGCCTAGAACTCGTTTTAGGATGGACATATGGATTTAGCTGCGAATATAAATCCGCAGGTAAGTAACCAGGGTTGAGCGAGGAGGATGAAGACGTGCCCCTCCCTTATTGGACGATTTGAATTTGGCGCGTTTTGTTTTTATATTTTCTGGCATTTACGTGTTTTCCAATATTATATTTAGTGTTCATTCCACTAACAAATAAAACACGTTGGCTGAGTGGTAGTTGAGCGTTTGCATTGGCCTGCAGGACCTGGGTTCGAATCCCAGGTCCCCAATATCTTTGTTATTATTTTCTTTCAGGAATTCCAGTACAAACTCAAGCATGTGGACTACCATACACCATCAAATATCAAAGCACCAGATGGCCCAAGGCCAGATCTGGTGACTCAGATTGAATGTCCATCATGGGGTTGAATCAATGGGCGCGCACTGAATCCAAAAGTCAACCAGGCTTGCAGCGAAATTGGGCCTCCAAAATTGCTAATCAACCCCCTGATCGGGCCCAAAACCCCCTTGGTTATTTCTTTTTCTTTCTTTCTTTTTATTTTATTTATTTATTTGTTTTATTAATTATTTTTATTATCACTAACCAATTAATCTTTTTCTTAATAAAATCAAAAAAACCAAAAAATATATATTTTATTTATTAAAATTAAATTCAGCACTTTACTTTTGTAAATAAATATTAATTCAATTGATTTAGTTTAATTAGGAAATAACTTTAATATTTTATGCAATAATTAAAATTAATTTAGACGATTAGGTTTTCACTAACTTTGATCAAATTTATTTTATTTCTTTAAATACCAAAAATCCAAAAAAATATTATTTTCATTAATTAATTAATTTAGCTTATTTAATTTAATAATTAACTTAGGTCTAATTTCTTTTTTAATTCAAAAAACAACCAAAAATGCTTTCTTTCAAAAAAGGGTCAAAACCCTAAAATTTCGCATCCGATTTAATTTCCCGCACGCGATCCATTTGATTTCAATATTGTATCTGTTTCCCGAAATGTAATAGTTTAATTAGGACTTTGATTATTTTATCGCTTTATTTATTTTCCGCATTTTAATTTCAAGGGTTGCTTTTGGCGATGTAAATACCCGACGCCTTGTAATAGTTAGTTTTAATTTCCGCAATTTAATTTCCGCAACTTATAAACTGTTAGATGTTTGATAATAGGGAATGCATGACAAGATTGAATGTTTAACTTAAAATCAACATAGATAACCATTGACATGTACAAAGACAAATTAACTGAAAATAACACACTCGCACATGCGCACTCTTAGGGTACACCTCACTTGGTTGCCTTCGAACATGGTCATTGAGTATAGGAAGTTTTAGAGGTCGCCCTCTTGTCCAAAGATCATAGTTGCCTCGAAACGGTTGCCTCGAAAAAATGATCTAAGACATTAGGGTTACCGCTAAGGCGTCCTAACATTGCTTTAGTGACCACACGTCCCTTAATCGAATTGACCCTTAAAAATCCAACGACGATGCTACCTTCTCATCAATAGTGGGATAGTATTGTCTAAAGGACATTAGCACAGATTGATTCCTTTTTCGAGTAGGTAGATGGTTTTTAAGTACTTGCTCCTTCAAAACAAAACAAATTTTCGCACTTACACTCCTTTTCAAACAAAAAACTTCTTTCAAACCCACAAACACAAAGAAAGCAAATTTTTGAAAATACTTTGAGCAAGTACCTAAGAGCCCGTGGATAACCATAAATATAAAGGGTGCTAACACCTTCCCTTTCTATAATCTACCCCCCGGACCCGAGAAACATCTCGAAAAAGGAATTTTTCTGTGCTTTTTTTCCTTTCCTTGTTGGATAAAATAAAAGTCGGTGGCGACTCTTGCTTACCGCGATATTTTGCGAAAACAAATGCAAAACGCGAACCAGCATTCCAAAAAACAGTCAGTTCTCTTCCCACCGTATCACAGTTACAAAGAAAAATCTAAGCCTAAGCTTCCATTGCTCCCATGCTCGCCACAAAAAATTTCTTGCTTCCTCTGCTTTGCCACCTTCCAATTTGCACTCACATGAAAGAAAGATAGAAAAAAGATTAGTACAGTTAGTTGAACATAAATAAAAATTTCAAAAAAAAAGAAGAAAGAAAAATGTTCATCATTAAAGTTTGTCGTTTGGAATCAGAGGGCTATTTTCATCACGTTTTTATTTTTCTCTTTGCAAATCACAAGAAGATTACTCTTCTTGGTTCACGAAAAGAAAAAGAAAAATGCAAGTTGTCCAATTAAAGAATGCAAACCAAGTTTGTCCAAGTGCAACAATGGCAAGTAACTAGACAAGTACAAATGCAGCAAACATGCAGCAAGTTGTCTAAGCAAGCATTGCAAGCAAAGCAAATTTATTCAAATGAAAACAAGGCTCCAAACTGAATGCAACAAAGCCAAACAATGCAGTAACTAGATAGCAACAATGCAGCATGGCAAGCAACTAAGTCAGGCAGCATAGCAGTACGAATGCAACAAGGCCAAACAATGCAGTAACTAAACAAAGTACAATGCAACATGGCAAGTACAAATAGCAAACAAAGTACAAAGCAGTATGGTAAACCAAATAACAATCAAGGGGGCTTGTTTCATAGCCTTTCATCATTTTCCAAGAATTTGGGCAAACTTTTCAGAAAAAGTGAAAAAAGCATTTTTACTTTTATCATTGAGAGAGGAGAGAGAGAAAAGATATCACCTATTTTGTTGGAATTGTACAGTTTTGCTACCAAGGCCCACAAATTGTCATAAGTTACAAAACAAAAAAGCAACTAGGATAAGACCATAAAAAAACTGTAAGAAGAAAGGCAGAACATTTTTTGGGGGCAAAACAGAGAGATCCCAAGCCAGAATTCAAAACTGTAACAAAACACTTCAAAACTGTATAACAGTTTCAAGCAACCAAACCTGCACAAAAACTCCAAACCTGCAGATTCCAAACTGTAACAACAACAAACAGCAACATTTCAAAACTGCATAACAGTTTCAAACAGCCAAGCCACAAAAAATCACAAAACCTGCATAACAAGTTCAAATACACAAAAAACCTACATAGCAAGTTCAACAACAACAAACCATTTTCCAAACTGTGAAACCTGTTAAAACCACAACTATAACAACAACAAAACAACAAAAAACAGGGCCATCAACCTCCAATCACCATAACCACAAAAAACCCTATAACTCAAAGAACTGTAAGGAGGCATCAGAGTTTCAAACACAACATCAACAATCATCATCATCAACAACTTACAAATTAAAAGTTTTAGAAACAATCATCATCATCAACAACTTACAAATCAAAAGTTTCAGAAGCAATCATCATCATCAACAACTTACAAATCAAAAGTTTCAGAAGCAATCGTCATCAAACTAACCAACAAATCAAAGTCAGAAGCAGCATCATCATCATAGAAGATAGAAAAAGAAAAGATTACCAAAGCTCACGCGTCCGTCATCATCTCTTCCCCCGCCTCCGACCACCAAGGAAGCGCCATCAGTTCAATCTCACATTTCTCTCCCTTCTTCCAGAAAAAGTTCCAGAGGTATGTTCCTTTTCAAATCATTTTCTATACCTCAAAATATAGCACAATAGGTCAAACAGAGAAAATATGAATAAGATAGAACCAACAAAAAAAACTCGTTTAAGCTCAAAAGCAAAACTTTACCTTTTCAGAAGAGAATTATTAACATTTGTTTATGAAGTGAGAGAGGAGAGGCGCTCCGGCAACGTGAAGCGAGAGGAAGATCAGAAAATACGCCTCAAACCCTTTAGAGAGTTTCATTTCAAACTTAGGCATTCCCAGAAAAGATGTAAACCAAGTTGAATAAAAAATGGAGATGAACGAGTAGAGGCGTTGAGTGAGAAAGATGAATGAGGGAAAGAAACGAGAGAGACAACGGCGCCGCTGTAAGCGTAAAGAACAAACCCTAATCCCTTCCGTTAACCCTAATTCACAAACCCTGATCAAACATTTGTGAAAGGTTTAAGACATTGGGTCAGTCCGTCCCCAAACTCAAAAGCCCATGCGTAAATGCTAACACCCCCCCCCCCTTTTTGCCTTTTGTTTTTTTGGTTTCAGCATCAACATTAATTATATCATTGGGCCTTCCATCCAAATCCCTTAAGCCCATTCTCTCTTGTTTCTCTTCTTTTTTAATTTAATTTGTTTTTATTTCCTTGCATTAATGATATGCTAATAATGATTTTTAAAACTCCATCTTGTAAAATTAATTTGATTTTTTTTAATTAGTTTTCTCTTAATCATTAACTTTTTATTAATTGTCTTGCACTTAATAAAAAAAAAACCAAAAACATTTAAGTTAGTTTATTTTTTCTTTCTTTATTTACATGATTAATAAAATACATAGAAGAATAATAATAATAAAATTTTCTAATCCTTTTTTAGAATAGATTTTTATTTATCCCTTTTTAAGTAAATACATGCATTTCATACTTTATTGATTTCTTTATTTCATAATTTGTTATAGCTTTATATTAAATTGCACGACAATTCGATTTGGTTGTAATATTTGGACATTGTTATTCTTATGAGATTCATCCCCATTTGTAACAATTGTACCCCCATTCCCGGATACTTTTGTAATAGCTTAGACTTTTAATTCCCGCAATTTATTACTTTCAATATACTGTGTAGTAATTAGGTATGTATGGCAAGATTCAAAAAAATCAATCGCTAGATGACCTAATCCAAGAATAAATAACTTGAAATCAACACACTTCTCACACGTGCACCTCTAGGGTAACCTCGCTTGTTGCCTCGGAAATACAATCATGTCCCTCGAATATGAGACACTCTAGCAAATGACCCTTCGATAAACAAAGATCGTAGTCCCTCGATGACCCTCGATGTTTCCTTCGATAAAACGATATTGTCCCTTACAAAATTGCTAGAGCGTCCCACAAGTTGCTTTCAATGATTGTATACGATGACCCACGCCCGTCCTGTTTAACATCCAAACACAAGTTTTTTTACCAAACACAATGGTAAAACAACAATGTTAAAGGATTAAAAATGTGTAGGAAAGATCTTTGAGTAGGGTAGACAACTCCTGGTTACTTGATCAAACTTGCGAACATCCTTGCTAATTTCAAAACAAACACAATTTCAAAACATTTCCCAAAACAACTTTCAAGAATTGAAACATCTTTTCAAAAGACAAACACCTTTGTAAAACATTCAAACAAGAATTGCTACAAAGGTTGCCTAAACATAGGCCTCTTTTCAAAATATTTTCAAAAACCACACACAAAGCACCATTTCAAACAATTGAAAAGCAAAAGCAAGTGATCTAAACAAGTAACTAAGAGCCCATGGAAAACCATGGATGAAAAGGGTGCTAGCACCTTCCTTTTTCATAATCTACCCCCCGAACCCAAGAAAACATCTCAAAGGTCTTTCTTGTGATTTTTGACCTTTCCTTTGGATAAAATAAAAAGTCGGTGGCGACTCTTGCTAAACCGCACAAGTGCAAACACAAACGCAAACCTCAAGTCAGTTCTCCCACCGTATTACACATATTACCTCGAATAGCTAAATGGAGAACCATTACCTCGACCCTGGAATGATGCGAAGCTAAAACAATATTATAGCTAAGTCCCTAACCCGTTGAGGGAGTTAGTTATCGACTGGTCCTATTCAACCGACGAAGGGACGAACTCGACCATGTAGGTGCGTCTAGGTATGAACACGGCCTCCAAACCAACAAAAGTCAGGAGGTTGTTCGTTTTTATGAGCAGCATCCTAGCCCGACAGGGACACCTCGATTGAGTTCTGCTGTTGAAGTATCCTAACATGGCAGAACACCCAACTCGCGATGGGAAGTTCACGCCACGAGCGTAGGATCCTGACCGCAGTCATACGCTCGTTTCGCGGATTTCTACTCCACGCCCTCGACACATATCAACATGTGTCGAACAAATATTAGGTTCGAGCACACATCTCCACGTGAAGAACACGAAATTTCATGGAAAACTAGTGGCGACCACAACAAAGGTCGAACACCTGTTTCCACAGGAATATATGAAGTATTCACGAAATAAGTAAGTCGACAACAACGACGAACAAAAATAATAATAAGTTAACATCAGCAAAAACATAGGCATCAAAGAAAAGCAAATCAATTATAAAATGTCGACCACTAGAGCCGACGATATCTGAATATTACAAAAATTACGGGCACGCAAGCCCAATTACAAATCATTTATCAAAGGAAAAAAGCTAATCGCTTCTCGCAGTATCGACCTTATCCTCGGGAGAATCAGGGGGAGGGACGAATCGACCATTGACCATGTGACTCCCGTAATTTAATTTAATTATTTATTTAATTAGATTATTTTGGATTAATTGTGAAGTTGTGTAATATTAAGGATCATTGATATAAGTTGTTAAATTATTATTAATTAATTAATTAGTTGATTAATAATAATTATATTATGTGGAATTAAGGCAATATATGAAATATATGTTGGGCCTACATTATTGGTTGGAAATAGTAAAGTGGGGGTGTAGGTTAGGCCCAATAGGATTGATATATAAGGAGAAGCTAACACAAGGATTTTTTTAGTTGGAGAATAAGGATTTCTGTACGCTGACCGGTAGAGCTGCGCGGAAGAGAAGTAAGATTCCCGGTGTCGAGTAAAACGAAGCAAAGTCGTCGGCTATATTTTTTCGTTGAGCGATCTTCAATCCAGGTAAGGGTGGGGTTATGACCTTATAATGGGATTTATGATGTGTATTACGAGATAATTGGTCGTTTTATGATTGTTGTGCGTGGATGTTTCTGAATTGCTATCGAAGTTTCTCGTTTGTTCATGTTGTGGTTGTTGGGAAGTACCGTATGACCGTTTAATGAACATGTTATAGAGAGTTGCTTGATTATATGTTTTGTACGTTTTAAGTTATCTGTGTGACTTCTCGTTTTAATCGATGTGTAGGTTATGATAGTTGGTCGCTGGTCATGATGGTCGTTAGGGCGTTAGGTTATTCCGAGCGATTGGCAGGAAAATTGGTAAATTGTTGAAGTGGTTGTTTTAGGGAGTGTAATACGGTGGGAGAACTGACTTGGGTGTTTTGCGTGTTATCGCAATTATTGCGGATAGCAAGAGTCGCCACTGACTTTTCTTTTATCCAATAAGGAAAGGGTGAAAAGAATAGGAAAGACCTTTAGAGATGTTTTCTTGAGTTCGGGGGGTAGGTTATGAAAAGGGAAGGTGTTAGCACCCTTTTCATCCATAGTTATCTATGGGCTGTTATTTTCTTGCTAGATCACTTGCTTTGTTTGAAAATATGCTTTGTGGTGTGGGTTTGAAAATATTTTAAAAAAACGTCTCTGTAATGATTCTCGTCTCTATAAGAATGCGTACACAGTGTTGGTTATGAAAATAGTTCAAAGAGGTGTATGTTTTGGAAGATGTTTTTGAAAGTGATTTTGAAAAGTGCCTTTGTAATGATTCTCGTCTCTATAAGAATACGTACAATGTGGTTTAACTTTTGAAAATGTATCAATTGAAAGTGTTGGTGTGAAAATGGTTTTTTACTTGTGAGCAAGCAAGCAACTACGAGCGTCCTACCTTCTCAAATGGTCTTTGTTATTTTCCTCCTCCTTTAGATGTTGCTATCTTACCAATGATTGATAAGAAGCCCCATCATCGTATGTGAAGGGACGGGCATGGGTCATTTGTATAGTCATAGAAGGCAACCTATGGGACGTTTTAGCAATTTCGTTAGGGATTAGATCGTTTACCGAAGGCAACATCGAGGGACTACGATCATTTATCGAGGTTCTTTGCTAAAACGCCCATGTTTGAGAGACATGACTATTTTTCGAGGCAACAAGTGAGGTTACTGTCGCACAGTAAAATTGGAACTAAGAGAGAACGAAATTGCGACAGTAATGATAGGAAAAGAAATGTAGCGGTAAAGATTTGAGATTAAGCCACCAATTGACTTATCTCAACACAATGAAGTCGCCACCGCACTTTATTGTTTCTAAAGGGAAATGGGAAAAAAGCGAACAAAACCCAAAAAGATCAGAGATCGAGGTACGAGGGTCGGTTATGCAAAGGGAAGGTATTAGCACCCTAAGCATCTACGGTACTTCGCAGGATCCACTTTGTTTGGTTTCTTTTAAAAGGAGTGTTATGTAAAGGATTACTTGCTAAAGGAAAGGAATGAATGAGTATTTGTAAACAAAAGAAAATGAAATGTTTTTTATCTCTCTGATTTCTATTCCAGTTGAAGATATTCCAAGACTTTTGTCTGGTTCAGTCGAATCGATACTAAGATTTTCCTGATTCTTATTCCAGTTAAATTTAATCCAAGGCCTTCTCTGGTTCAGTCAGATCGACACTAATATCTCTCTGATTTCTATTCCAGTTGAAGATATTCCAAGACTTTTGTCTAGTTCAATTGAATCGATACTAAGATTTTCCTGATTTCCATTCCAGTCAAAGTTAATCCAAGACCTTCTCTGGTTCAGTCAGATCGACACTAAGATCTCTCTGATTTCTATTCCAGTTGAAGATATTCCAATACTTTTGTCTGGTTCAGTTGAATCAATACTAAGATTTTTATGATTTCCATTCCAGTCAAAGTTAATCCAAGACCTTCTCTGGTTCAGTCACATCGACACTAAGATCTCTCTGATATCTATTCCAGTTGAAGATATTCCAAAACTTTTGTCTGGTTCAGTCGAATTGATACTAAGATTTTCCTGATTTCCATTCCAGTCAAAGTTAATCCAAGACCTTCTCTGGCTCAGTCAGATCGACACTAAGATCTCTCTGATTTCTATTCCAGTTGAAGATATTCCAAGACTTTTGTCTGGTTCAGTCGAATCGATACTAAGATTCTTGTGATTTCCATTCCAGTAAAAGTTAATCTAAGACCTTCTCTGGTTCAGTCAGATTGATACTAAGATCTCTCTGACTTCTATTCTAGTAGAAGATATTCCAAGACTTTTGTCTGGTTCAGTCGAATCGATACTAAGATTCTTCTGATTTCCATTCCAGTCAAAGTTAATCCAAGACCTTCTCTAGTTCAGTCAGATCGACACTAAGATTTCTCTGATTTCTATTCCAGTTGAAGATGATCTAAGACTTTTTCCTGGTTCAGTTAAATCGACACTAAGATTTTTCTGATTCTTATCCAGTCAAATTTAATTCAAGATTTTCCTCTGGTTCAATTAGATCGATACTAAGATCTCTCTGATTCCTATTCCAGTTGAAGATAATCCAAAACCTTTTTCTGGTTCAGTTAAATCGACACTAAGATTTTTCTGATTCTTATCCAGGTAAAGATAAACCAAGACTGTGCTGGTTCAGTTCAAATCGACTATTGATTTTATTGATTATTTTCTGGTAGACCTTTTTCTGGTTCAGTTAAATCGACACTAAGATTTTTCTAATTCTTATCCAGTCAAAGATAAATCAAGACCTCTGCTGGTTCAGTTCAAATCGACCATTGATTTGTTACTGATTCTTTTCCGGTAGATCCTTTCTCTGGTTCAGTTAAATCAACACTAAGATTTTTCTCATTTCTATTCCAGCTTGAGAAACTGCAAAGCCTAGAGTATGACCAGATAACAGTTTAATCTCATTTCCCCAGTAAGTCGGTGTTAAGCCTTGAATACGACCATATAGCAATCAACCTTATCATCTTTAGCAAGTGACTGCAAAGCCTAGATCCTGACCAGATAGCAGTTCACTTCTGTCTCTTCAGTCAAGAGATGACTCCCCAATAGAGTAATAGACAAACAAAGCTCCTAGACTCTATTCCCCTAAAAAACATTCCCCAGCGGACCTCTCCTCGGACAGCAGGAACAGGGATCCCCACAAAGAGACTCATTACGAAGTCAACATCTATTTTGGATGGCATCTTTAAGCCCATCTCCGACGACTCTCTGTCATATTCCTTGGATGGCATCTTTAAGCCCATCTCCGACAGTCTTTTGTCATCTTTTCCAAATGGCATCTGTCACCAACAGTCTCACTCCGGGCGGGTGCAAATTTCTGGGCACTCTAGTGTTCAATCATCTTCATCCTTCAGATCACGAAAGGCAAATAGGCCAATCTAAATCTTCAGGTTTAAGAAGATTGAACAGGGGCAACTATTGCACCCCAAAATTTTCCCTCCCATTTTTACTCAAGGCATGCCCATTGAGGTCCCTAACTTGCCCAAGGATGACCAAGAATTGACCAAACAAATTCTCCTCCTAAGGCAATGAACTTCTAACTAGGGTTTCAATTTTCATCAAGATGTGTGAGCTCCAAAGGTCTCAAATTTTTTCCATAGTCCTAATATGTCTTCAAGATTTTCCATGCCAAGTTTCATGTCTTGCACAATAAGTTTGCTTAGTCAATTACTCAAATGCTTGAAAATCAACTATACTAGGTCAAAAGTCAATTGTGGCCTATATATAGACAAACTTCAAGGTTTTTGGTCAACATAAACATTTTGAAGTAATATCCATCATTTGATCAAGGGTTGATCATGATTCCTCAAAAAATGCCCATAATTCATCAAAAGTCAAAATTGCTAAATTAGGGTTTCTATAGGAAAAGTCAACTGAACTTTGACTAGGCATAACATTCACATACATTTTTCCCTAACCAAAGCTCATATTTAAGATAATCTCATTGCCTACAACTTCTCTTCAGCCCTCAAGTTCAAGAAATGCACCATTTGAAAGATACAAGCTCATACATTACAGGTCAT
The DNA here is from genome assembly GCA_948472305.1 of Vicia faba. Classification (NCBI taxonomy): domain Eukaryota; kingdom Viridiplantae; phylum Streptophyta; class Magnoliopsida; order Fabales; family Fabaceae; genus Vicia; species Vicia faba. Next base: position 491,405,411 of record OX451740.1, read on the forward strand.
TTTCAAAAAGTCAACAAAAGCCACTTTTTGCCAAGACCTTTTACATTAAGATAAAATATTCTAATGCAAAATTGATCAAAAGAGGTATTTAAGTATACATCTTGGGATTTCCAAAAAGTCTAAGATCATCATCATGAGATAAATATTGAGAAAGTTATGGCTTTCCCAAGTTGGGAAATTTTAGGAATTTTCAAGAATTATGCATTGAGAAAATTTGAAGTTTTAAGACAAGGGCTCAATTTCTTGGACTTCAAGCATCTTACTAAGTTTATAGAGGACCTCTAAAATTACTCTTGCCATGCCTTGCATTTTCTAACTATTTTATTCATATTTATTTTGATTTGTTTCAAATAAATATAAAATAAAATGTATAAAATAATTGGAAATGGGCTTTGGGCTTTGGGTTGATGTTTTGGACAACGTAGGCCCATAAAATTTCGTGTAAAGGTGTCCACATTCATTCAAATTCAAAAAAGGACAAGTTTCCTTGTTTTTGGCCAAAGTTACAAATTTCATTCATGGCTTTGAAACGTTTGCTTTAAGGTTGTTTGAACCTTTGTTTTCTTGTCTCCTCATTCCTCTATATATAAACAAGCATCTAGTAAGCATTTCAACATACATGCACAGCCTAGAGAGAGCTCTACCATTTTTTCAAAATTATCAAAAGTGGTAAAAATTCGAAACCCTATTTGCAGGTACTTTTGGTCCGAACTAGTAATCATACATTGCTCTTGAGGTTCCCAGGGACTTGTTCCAACCATCCTCAAAGCTTGCAAGGTCTCATATCACCGGATCCAAGCTACCACCATTAAGGTCTCATATCACCGGATCCAAGCTACCACCATTTTGGTATAATCTCAAATTCGAATCTCTATTTTTATTAATTTGTTGAATGTTCTAATGTGTGTATATGAGTTCCTGGATATCCTTAGAGCAGGTTAGGGGAATTACATGGAATGTATGACGTCTAGAACATAAGATACCATGTACCATCAAGTACTGCTCACACTGGATTCAAGGATGGACCTGGGCTTCACAATATGGGTTTAGCGAAATTTCAATTGCAACCCCCATTATACTTCAGCCATCAAGCCCAATCTCTTTTCTTTTTGTTTTATTTAGTTATTTCATTTCTTAATCTTTTTTAATAATACTAATAAAAAACTCACAAAAAATTAGGCATATATTTTTTTAATTAAATAATTAATTGTTTAATTAATTAATTAATTAATTAAAACTTTAACCTTTTTCTCAATTAAAAATGAATTAGAATTTAAGTCTAATTACTTTCTTTTCATAATATATAAAAACCACAAAAAAAAGCTTAGTTTATTTTCCTTAATTTAATTTTCTAAGTAGACTTTAGGATAATTAATTTAATTATTTTTCTTAATCTAACTTTTTTTAAATAAAAACCAACAAAAAGATTTTCTTTTATGTTTTCAGGCGTACTTTCAACTTTTCGCGCGTTTATTTCTTTTAGCATTGTTTATATTATTGTAATTGTCGTATGGGATGTAATAGATGATAAGTAGACTCTTTTTATTACTTTATTTTCTTTTCCCCAATTGCTTTGGAATGTAAATCCCCCTCCCCGAAGCCATGTAATAGTCTAGATTTATACTTTCCGCATTTTATTTTTCTGTATATATTATTGTTAGTAACTAGGCGTGTGTGGAAAGACTAATAATCAAACGTTAGCTAACCTAACAAAAAGAAAAAAAAATAACTGAATCTCAACACACTTGTACATACACACCTCTAAGGTATCTCCCACGTTGGTTGCCTTTAAATAAAACAGTCATGAGGCAGAAACACTTTAGTAAAGACCCATAAATCAAAAAAGATCATATGCCCTCAATGACCCTACAGTTGCCTTTCGGTAAATGATCTAGTCCCTAAAAGAAAATTTCTAAAGCGTCTCCATAAATTGCCTTCGTGATTGTAAAACGTCCCTTCGATTGTCCCTCAACATTCGACGATAGGGCTACCTACTCACTAATAGTAGGATAGAACTATCTAAAGGGTAGGAGGAAAAGAACATCCTTTTTCGAGTAGGTATATTGTTCTTAAGTACTTGCTCAAATCTGAAATTTTCACACTTACACTTTTCAAAAACTATTTTCAAAAACGCTTTATCACACTCTTGAGGACTGATACAAGAGTCACCATAAAGCAAACAAAAATCTTTTTGAAAACACACAAACACAAACAGTTTAAAAAAATGAGCAAGTACCTAAGAGCCCGTGGAAAACCACAGATGGAAAGGGTGCTAACAACTTCCCTTTCCATAATCTACCCCCTTACTCAGAAAATCTCGAAAAAGGTCTTTTTCTGTTCTTTACACCCTTTCCTTTGTTGGATAAAAGAAAAGTCGGTGGCGACTCTTGCTTACGGCGACATTTGCAAACAAAAAACGCAAACCAGTATTAACAGTCGGCTCTGCCACCGTATCTCAGCATGCAACACATAAGAATCCCTTTTCTTTTCATGGTGCGAGTGTGGAGGGTATGCAATATTTCTCCGAGTAGAGTAGGCACAAGGTTACGAGAGAGGAAAACCTTGATAGCATTCATAACTATTTCTTTCATATTCTACGTTTTCTAATTAAATTTCACGTGGATCTAAATCTCATCTTTGGAGATTATTGATTGTTAAGGAGAATCTATTATTTGAATTATTGTTTCTTCGAAGATTTGTTTAAGATTTTAGAGGTTCACGAGGTGTGTAATGTTATGGCTGGTTTTGATGATTCCAATGGAAAAGAAGGAGGTTCTTCTCTCCATATTCACTTTGATAGTGTTGTATGGAAGCCTACGGACAAGGTGAGAGTTCTTTTCACTATTCATACACATTAACTCTTAATATAATGGTAAGATCGAGGAAAGACTCTCGCAGAGCGGAGACTTTGGAGAAAGATTGTTGGGGCTTGAAGATTCAAGATGATCTCAAAAAAATATTTCGCAATTAAGGTCAAATAATATGTGCATATCAAGGGATCCTGATCGAATATTTTTTATATTTTCAGCGTTATTTGGATATCGTGATTGTACTAAAACTCGACTAATTTGTAACAAATGATATTGGAAGACTAAAAATTTTCAATGGGAAACCATTGGATAGTGGAATAAGTTTAGCAAGGATGATGGTTAAACCTCTCTCTCTCTCTTTCCTCCATCCCTCTCTCTATCATCTCTCTCTCTCTCTCTCTCTCTCTCTCTCTCTCTCTCTCTCTCTCTCTCTCTCTCTCTCTCTCTCTCTCTCTCTCTCTCTCTCTCTCTCTCTCTCTCTCTCTCTCTCTCTCTCTCTATATATATATATATATATATATATATATATATATATATATATATATATATATATATATATATATATATATATATATATATATATATATATATATATATATATATATATATATACCTATCTCTCTCTCTCTCCTTTTAATTTCATAAAAATTACATGTTGGGTTGCTTTTATTGTTTTCAAAGAATTTCCCACAATAAGGTTTGCCTTGGTAGCGATTTATTGATTAAGTGTAGGTTTTATTAAAATTGACACTTTAAATTTGTCTTGTTCGTGATTAAACTAAAAACCTTGATTATTAAATTCATATATATTAATTTGGTAATCTTTACACATCTCGTGTAAACTCAACATTAATTCAATACAATACATTGTTTACTGTTTGGTTAGATTGTTGGTTTGAATTTGATTATGTTGTGTATTGATTAAGTTATTTCGTGTATATTCCAATCGATAAACATAATCTCTTTATGCGCAAATTTTATTTCATCACACAAGCTATTTTGTTTTTCAAACTCTGATGAAATGTTTTTTAAAACAATTTTTTAACTAGTCATTCTAATTTGGAGGTCTATTCACCCCCGCTCTAGACTGTTGTATTCTTCATATTCTTGCCTAACATAATGTTGATATTGTGAAAATATTGTAGTTGTGTTGTGTTACATTCTTTAGATATTATTTATTATCTTCAACTTCATACCAAGAACCCATTTTTGTGGTGTTCAACTCTAAAGATTAAGTGTGAGAGGTAGATTAAAAGCATAGTTGAGGAATCTAGTATTTTTTTCTGTGAAACTTTTTTTCTGTGAAACTTTGTTATTTGTATCAAGAGAAAGGATCGTTTCTTTGTTAAAATTATTGGTTAGTGCTTATCAAGCAAGTGAATAATTCCCAAATACTCCAAGGAACACTTTGGTGTATCCAAGTAAATGTTGCCACAAAACAAAGTCGGGAGTTGTCCAATCATTCGTTGTTAGAACAGTCGCTTAGATAAGTCTTAGTCAGATTCGAGTAAAAGATGATGCAAAATTGAAGCTTGGAGCAGGATTATTGTATCTCTTAAGTTTGTTGGTAAGATCATTGAATATTTTAAGGATTAGCATTTCAGAAATCTACATCAACATAAGGGGTTATTATTTTAGATCCGTGTTAGCTAAAGTATTTGGCTATTTGTGTTCAGATTAATGATGATTCATTGAACCAAAATACTTGTATCTTAAATTTTAAAAATAGTGAAAGACATTATTTTTCCAATGGTGAAAATCATTAAAGAGTGAAGTAGGCATAACAATGACGAATTGTCGAGCCAATATATCCGGTGTACATTTTTATTTTTCTATCTCTTTTAGTTTTCTGCATATTATCATGTATGTTAGGTATTGTTCATCATTAGAATGTCATATATAATTAGGTCTTTTATAGTGTTTTATCATATAAATATATGTTGGAGATGTTTCTAATCCATTGAATATTCACTACTTCAATTAAGATTGTATTTTCCCTAAGTTATTGAATTTAAATTACTTGTCAAAGAAACTTCAAATTCCTTATTTGTTTATGATTTTGATTGAATCATCTTTCTTATGAAGATAATAAAACATATATATATTTCCTCGCGTAGTACACACCCAACTTAAAAGGACATCTACATGTCCTTGTTATTGTGTTATCACATTTCAACTCCTGATAGTTATCCCAAAAGCTAATTCAGTAACTTTCACATGAACTCATTTAAGCATATGATCAGATTACGTAAACTCTTGTTTTATAGTAAACTTTTTCTCAAACACCAACCTATACAACACCGGATGGCATAACTCTCAACACACCATTATATGTATGGGTGTTCATGAGTACGGGTCAACTTACAAACTCATTCATTGAAACCATCTTAACCTTTATTTCAATCCAACTCAGTCATGTGTGAATTCAACCAACTCATTAAAACTCAATGATATTCAATTCAAATAACGGATTTAAAATTTAAAACCCACTAACCCAATTCATTAATCTGTCATTATAGTTTTTAAAACCATCTAGCATTATCCTTAATATATATATATATATATATGTGTGTGTGTGTGTGTGTGTGTGTGTGTGTGTGTGTGTGTGTGTGTGTGTGTGTGTGTGTGTGTGTGTGTGTGTGTGTGTGTGTGTGTGTGTGTGTGTGTGTGTGTGTGTGTGTGTGTGTGTGTGTGTGTGTGTGTGTGTGTGTGTGTGTGTGTGTGTGTGTGTGTGTGTGTGTGTGTGTGTGTGTGTGTGTGTGTGTGTGTGTGTGTGTGTGTGTGTGTGTGTGTGTGTGTGTGTGTGTGTGTGTGTGTGTGTGTGTGTGTGTGTGTGTGTGTGTGTGTGTGTGTGTGTGTGTGTGTGTGTGTGTGTGTGTGTGTGTGTGTGTGTGTGTGTGTGTGTGTGTGTGTGTGTGTGTGTGTGTGTGTGTGTGTGTGTGTGTGTGTGTGTGTGTGTGTGTGTGTGTGTGTGTGTGTGTGTGTGTGTGTGTGTGTGTGTGTGTGTGTGTGTGTGTGTGTGTGTGTGTGTGTGTGTGTGTGTGTGTGTGTGTGTGTGTGTGTGTGTGTGTGTGTGTGTGTGTGTGTGTGTGTGTGTGTGTGTGTGTGTGTGTGTGTGTGTGTGTGTGTGTGTGTGTGTGTGTGTGTGTGTGTGTGTGTGTGTGTGTGTGTGTGTGTGTGTGTGTGTGTGTGTGTGTGTGTGTGTGTGTGTGTGTGTGTGTGTGTGTGTGTGTGTGTGTGTGTGTGTGTGTGTGTGTGTGTGTGTGTGTGTGTGTGTGTGTGTGTGTGTGTGTGTGTGTGTGTGTGTGTGTGTGTGTGTGTGTGTGTGTGTGTGTGTGTGTGTGTGTGTGTGTGTGTGTGTGTGTGTGTGTGTGTGTGTGTGTGTGTGTGTGTGTGTGTGTGTGTGTGTGTGTGTGTGTGTGTGTGTGTGTGTGTGTGTGTGTGTGTGTGTGTGTGTGTGTGTGTGTGTGTGTGTGTGTGTGTGTGTGTGTGTGTGTGTGTGTGTGTGTGTGTGTTAATCAAATTTGAGAGGTGGGATTCCTTTAAGTGAGATCACAATTTTTTTATTTAATTCTAAATACAAAAAAAAAATTAAATAATTCTATTAATTCAAATTAAATATTAAAATTTAATAATTTTTTGATATTTGTGTATCATAAATGTATGAAAAAAGCTAACATGTGTCCCAAGAGCACAAGTTAATAAACTATTTGTAGAAAGCCTGTTGCTATCTTGTGCCCCAAGGGCACATGGTAAGGTGTAATTAATGATAGTTTATTTCACCTACTTTATGTTGAAATGTATAATAATTAATTATAGTAATTAAAACATTAAGAGTTAAATATACAAACTTTCTCTGCAATGTTAGCGAGTTTGGGTTTTAGTCTCTCGTAAGTTTTTTTTAATTCTCCCCTTATGTTATGTAGATTCCCTCACATCATCCCCCATTAACCAGATGTCATGGAATATTTAGTAACAATTTGAAATTTTAGCCATGTGTTATTTCTATATACACACATGGCATTTTTATTTACTCATTTTCTTTCCCAGTTGTTATTTACGTTTTCAATTCTTTATACCCTTTGCAAAGTTAGGATTTATATGAAGAAGTTTGTGCTGCAAAGAGGACGGATCTCTGGCGACGAAGACGAGGCATCAATTAACGGCAAAGACGAAGACGAAGCTTGCAATGTCTAAGGTATGTTGATTTTGAAACTTCATCACAGTTAAAGTGTAATACGGTGGGAACATTATGATTACTGATTTTGATTTATTAGCAGGATTTCTAACCTTTTACTGTTACTTTTCACCATGGGGGTGAATTTATTAGGGTTAATCTGACTGAAATTATTTATAGAGGGAGGTTGATTCAACTGTAAATGGGCTTGAAGTTACTAATTTGACAATGGATCGTATTCTGAAGTTGGTGAGTGGGTGGGGGGTATAAGAATGGAACTTTTCATTTATGGACTAAAGTTTTAGATATTCAAGAAGGATATATTTTCATAAAAAAAGGATGATGATGCATATGATTTTGCATCATTCTTTAGTGCAATGAATATCATCGGACATTTATTTATGGAACATTCTCTGGGAGACTTGGATGCTGATGATACAAAATCTAATTGTGTCAATGAGGTGAATGAAATGGATGGGTTGAAAGAGGAGATGGTTGAAGTTTTAGATGATAATGAAGATGAGAGAGCTACTACTCTTCTTGATGGATTTGAAGGAATCAATGTTATATTGCCATTGAATGAAGATGTAAGTCTTAGTGGGCTTTTTGGTAGGCCCAATAAGATGATGGATGAGGATGAATACTACAGTGATGAGTTGAATAGTGATGACCCAGATGATTCTTGTGATGATGAAAGGCCCAAGTATGAAAGGTTTACAAAAGATCACCTCAACAAGGACTATAAGTTTAAGATGGGTATAGAATTTAATTCACTTATGGATACCCAAACATGTACTAGGGTTTTGGATAACAAATATGCCAACTCTAGATGGGTGGCTAAGCATGCGGTAAAGAGGCTGTAAACTTTTGATAATGTTAGGATAAAAGACATAATGCAAGATATCAGGCAAAAAAAATCTATAGGGATTACTGTTGCAAAAGCATGGAAGGCTAAGTTAATATTTAAGAAGGTGATACAGATAATCAGTATGCATCCATATGCATGTATGTAGCTGAATTAACAAGAGTGAATCCTGGTAACACTGTGAAGATCAATGTTAAAAGACCCACTCCTTCCATACAGCCTAGGTTTGGATCCTTTTATTTTTGTTTTGATGGTTGTAAGAAAGGATTTATTAATGGATGCAAACCTTTCATCGGGGTTGATGGATGTCATTTGAAGACAAAGTATGGTGGACAACTATTAATTTCCATGGGGAGAGATGCTAATGATCAATACTTTCCATTGGCATTTAGAGTGGTTAAGACAGAAACTAAGGAGAGTTGGAGGTGGTTCATACAACTATTTATGGAAGACATTGGTCAAGAGAGAAGATATGTATTCATCTCTGATCAATAGAAGGTACGCATATTCTTAATTGTTATTAATATAGTGATTAAATTGTTATTTTAACTTGTTGGTTTTGTATTGAATGTGCAATTGTTTCTGCTTTAGGGACTAGTTGGTGTCTTCGAGAAGATGTTTGACAGGATAGAACACAGATTGTGTCTCAGACATTTATATGCAAATTTAAAAAAAAATGGTTCAAACTGAGAGGAAAGTTAAAAATTCTGCTGAAGTTGAGAGGACAATTCAAACTGATGTATAGAGTGCATATCATAATGATGGAGAGAATTATGTTCAAACTGATGTACATAGTGCATATCATAATGCTTGAGAGAAATATGTTCAAACTAATGTACATAGTGCATATCATAATGCTGGAGAGAATTCAGTTCCTACTGATGGACAAAGTACAATGGTTACGGATTCTGCATTGCCCAATGATTCTCATACTAAGATTGACATAGTTGTGCCAACTGTTATGACTCCGACTGTATCTGTTGTGGCTAACTCAACTCCCAGGTAATCAAAGAAACAAAAAGGAAAGAAGCCAGCTACCAAAATAAGGCAAAGTGAAAGGATCAAGTTGAGTTGGTTTAAGAAACCAATTACAGGCCCAAAATCTAGTGAGCAGCCAATTACCATACCAGAAGTTGGAGAGAAGTCAGGTTCAAAAGACTCCAAACTAGGAGTGAAAATAAGGTTTATGAAGACATAGAAGACCAAAAAATTAGAGACTAAGTTTTATGTGATCTTGTAATAGACCTAATTACTTTATGTGCCTTTTATTTGCTTGTATCAATATTGTGATAGACATATGTTCCAAGTGTGCCTTTTGTGTCCTTTTGGTAATGTTGTAATAGACATATGCACCGATTGTGCCTTTTGTGTCCTTTTGGTAATATTGTAATAGACATATGCACCAAATGTGCCTTTTGTGTCCTTTTGGTAATGTTGTGATAGACATATGCACCAAATGTGTTTTTGTTAATCTAACTTATTTCAACTATGCTGTCAAAATTTCATGTAAATTCAGTGTCAATGAATGTAACTTGAACTAAACTGCACATAACTTAAACTTTCATTCAACAAAAACTGGTTTGTATTACAATTATCATTGAAATGGACAACATAAATTAGACTTTAATTCAACACAAACTGGTTTGTCTTACAATTACAAACCATGACAAACCAAGTTCCAATTATAAACCATAACAACTACTTAAAATCATACACAACTGCAAAAAAATATCCATGACAGAACAATTGCAATCATCATCCAGAAATTCTTGGTCTTTTCCAATGCAACCTTTATCTTCAATTTTTCCACCTTGTTTGATCTCTCCTCAACGATCTCCTTCACAAATTCTCACAAATAACCCTTGCTCATGTCACATTCGCAACATCTGGATGAATTCACTTCAGCCTCGCTAACCATGTCGTCCCAAAGAAATAATCCGCAATCATTCTGCATTTTCCCCCAATATTAGAACATAAATAACTGAAAAGGTTCATATAAGAGTAATTACAACCTTGTAAACAGCTCACCGTGGAATTTATGTATTTCCAGAATTTTCTGCTTAGATTTTTGAGGGTGTTAGATACCCATAACTTTATGGTTTCGTTGCAACCACATCTTGACGAATCCTTACTCGTTGATGAACACTTGCTTCCACCCATGACGGTCGGACGACTGCAGGCGATGAATGTTTCAAAAGAATCATCCTCAACAACAGACAAAACAAGGGGAAAACGAACCCTAAGGATTCGTCCTCTTCGCAGCACAAACTTCTTCACATAAACCCTAATTTTGCAAGGGGGTATAAAGAATTGAAAACGTAAATAACAACTGAGCAATCAAATGAGTAAAAAAAATGCCATGTGCGTATATAGAAATAGCACGTGGCTAAAATTTTAAATTGTTACTAAAGATTCTATGACATCTAACTAATAGTAGATGATGTGAGATAATCTACATAACATAGGGAGAAATTAAAAAAAAAAACTTTACGAAAAGCTAAAACCTCAATTCGCTAACATTACAAGGAGGATTTGTCTATTTAATCCAAATATTAAAATCAATGTTTGCTAAAAATAACTAGGACTAAATTACTATGTGATACATATACCGTTTTTTATATTCTAAATTAAATGATAATGTTAACATTCATATCCTATCGTTCTGTTAGGCCAACTTTTATTTTATTTTTTCTTTTCATTTTTATATTAGCTTAAAATTAATTTGTTTTAAATTACAATTAATAAATATATTGCAAATGAGATTTATGCCGAAAGTTTTTTAATACAAAATTAAAATACTTTAAAAATATATTAATGTAGCAAAATAAATTACAGTTCCAAATACATCGTTCAAATATAATTTTTTAAAGAAATTATCCAAAATAAAAAGAAAAGATTAATCGTCGGTCTTGATACATAAATCATCAACTTTCTTTCTCTTATAAAAATATAATCAAAAAATTATTTTAATTAACAAATTAAAAATATAAAAAATATAAAAATAAAAAATATTAAAAAAAATATATGTACCTAAATTTTTGATAGAAAAACTTGATTCAAATTTGTATTTTGACAAGTTTTCCTCTTCTTGTTTTTAGTGTGAGCAGAAAACTGAATATTTTCCTTTAGAGAACATGTTGTAATATTATGTTCTACATCTCTACATAATCCACAAATATTCATGCTATGTGAAAGCTCTTTTTCACTTTTAATACGTCTTCGTTTAGGATGACCTTTTGTTTTGGAAATCGGAGGACATTGAACAACATCTTCCTCGCGAGCTTCATTGTTGTAACATATTATTTGATCATCAAACACAACATTGATTGATTGAGGATTTACTACATCATCCTCTCATGTGATACTTGAAATTGCCATCGTGATGGCAAGTAATTAGAATGGATTTCATGACAATCTTTATAAAGAAAAATGTTGAGCATGTGTCAACATAATATCCCCTAAAATTCAAAGTGCTTACAACTACATGTAGTTATTTTACCATCCCAAAAGACCGTGTATTTTCTACTATTAGCATATTTATAATACCGCAACACAAGCACATTACCATTTTCATGATGAATTGGATATTGGATAGATCTTTCAAACTCCTCTTGAAACTTTTGAAAATCAAAACATGTGAGAAGACTATGAGCTTGCTCTTGTAAAGGTGACATCAACTTCATGTTTAATCTTTTGCATTTTTCTAACATTATATCATGCTATTGCAAACCGTAATTGTATAAGATTATAACAATGATAATATTTTAGAAATCAGACCATACCTGCTTTATAAAATCACTTAAACTTGTATGAGAATTTATGAATCTTTTGATAAATGCATTAATACTCTCTGATCTACCTGTGCTTGTCATTCCACCAAAGAAATAGTCATGATGATAAGCGAGTGACCAAAAACTTTTAATTTCATACAACCCTTTCATGTGTTTATTTGATTGCAAGTCATACTTAGCAACAACTTTTGGCCATTAATGCTCAAATTCTTCGCGTGTCTCTAACTTATACAAGCCATAAAAATTAGAACACCATTTTGGATATTTGTCTCGGAGTATAGCATTAAACCAACAACTAAACTTAAAAGTGATGTGCCATATGCAAAAACCATGTTTTGTTGATGGAAAATCTTTTGAAATTGCTTCTTTCATCCATGGATCTTGATCTGTTAATATAGTCTTCAGTGGCTTCTTCATCAAAGACTAAAAAGTCTACAGAAAAAAATTATGTAATTAAGAAAAATGGTACAATAATAAATGATATAAGAAAAAATTATGAAATTAAGTTTAGAAGTTACCTTCATCAACCAATGAAATGCAGAAGTTTTTTCCTTTTGTAATAGTGCACATCTAAAAAGTATAGTCTTTTCATGACTATTCATACCCACAAAAATTCCAAATGGCATTTCATAAGAATTTATCTTGTATGTAGTATCAAACACAACAACATCGCCATCTTCTTGGTACTATCAAAACAATAAGCATGAGACCAGAATATATGCTCTAACCTTCTTTCTTCATCAAGTGTATATGCATACTGAAATTTAGAGCAACTCTTTTTTGCATCCTCACAATACTTCAGAAGATCAACAACATCAGTTATTTCAACTTTTTTCTTAGCTTTCAAAAAAAGATTATGAATTCCTTTTCAATAAATGAAAGATAACCATGTTCCACATTTTTTTCTAGCTCTATCACATGCATTAATTGTCTAACTGAAAGCCCACTTTCCATTAACGAGAAAATTCGTTCATAATAATCATCTGAGATAATTCAGTTAGCCGATAAAAATCGCATTTCTGATTGAGTTAACAAAGTATGATTGTGTTCAACATCAAACGTTGTAACTCGCCACTCACTTGAAAACATATCATGAGTTTTTGCAAAGAAATTCACAAATGAGCTTTACAATCACACCTAGTTGATTCTCTATTTCTTTGTTCTTGCGATGGTTCTATGATTTTCAAGAAAGTTCTACCTTCACAATGGCAAAAGAAATCACGCTTACTCACAATTCCATTTTGTTTGATGAATCTACCTTTTTGAACTGAGAACCTGTGTTAATATGCATACCTCTTATAAAAAAACATATGCTTCTTCCTCACTAAGAAAATTTGACCAACAAAAGGAACAATATTCGACTCCTTAAAAAGTGTCACCTTCACCACTTTCTTGTAAGAATCTATTTATCTCAATATTTTGACTAGAAATCACAATATTTTCTTTCTCATAAATTCTAATTTCTTCAACTTCTTCTATAATATTACGATCAACAATGATTTTAGAAGAATAGTTTTTTGAAGAAATTTCTTCTACTAATATCCAATATTCAAATCCAAGTCCAAATTTATTCTATTGTTGTTCACACTTTCCATTTTGTTATTTATCTTCTAAAAATAATCCCGAACGAAAAAAGTTATTTATCTAAATATGAAAACAAATTAAATTATATATATATTTAATTTTAAAATTTTCACACGTGTATTTAATATTTTAAAATTTTAAATATAATTTTATTATATTTAATTATATTTAAAGTTTTCTAATTATCATATCTTAACATATATCCTTATGATACATGTTAGCATGCCACTAAATATATTAATTAAATTACTTTTTATTTAATACTTACATATATATATAACTCATGAACTCAGCACTACCCAATTTATTGATGATCATGTTGATTTGGATCAAATTTAGTTTTAGAAGTTTGTGTTTGAACAACAACTCAAACCAAAAATTATTGATCGATTTGAGTATTTATTTGATCAAATTTGATCCAACTTAACCCACGCATTCATAAGTATGGATCCATTAACTGAATTGACAATATCAGAGTGTGTCATACACACCCCCATTGAAAAAGTGAACACATTTAAACAACTATATGCTAAAAAATTATCATCAGAAAAAATTCAAAAAGTTCCCTAAGTTATTTTTTAGAGAACTTCCCAAATGAAAAAAAAAAAAAAACAGATTGTGAATAAACGGAGATTATGAAGTTTATAGGCTCTTATAATTTAGAATGATTATGAAGTTTATAATTTAAAATACATTAAAAAAAAATTTTGAAATTTTAATATTCGGTCTTGCGATTGACTAATTTTAATAAGACGAAAGAAACAAAGAAAATTGGTAGCCGTAAACAAGACATTAAATAAACCAAATCTGCATCTAAATTACAAGTGCAGACAGTTTCCAGATGAAGATTGACTATGTAATGTAATAGTCTAATAGAGGACCACATTTCCAATTATATAAATACTAACACTATCTTAAATAAACACTTTGCAACTTGCACATATATTTAAGAAATGTTTCACATGCCATGTGCTGTGTAGAAAATTTTCCACTTCCAATTGTAAGGCATGCTCTATAGTCCATCCATTCGTGCCCACATTAGCTGTCACCCTCAATTTGAGCACAATATCTCAATTTTTTCAGTATGTGAAAATAACAGAAAAATTGGATCTTTGTGAAAAATATCTCTCACAAAGTGACTCATCTTGACCCTACCATTTAGATTCAAGTCGGTAACATCCTAAACTATATGGTATTCATATAATACCCTCTTTTTTTTTCAAAGCAGAAATCAGATATCATCTGCGCACAACTGCATAGATTAATTCTTAGATATCTTGTATACGCAACTGCAGAGACTAATTCTTAGAATCAAAGAGAATCATATTGGACGATAAAGTTTTCACTCAAAAGAATTTAACAGTGATGTGTCTATGGCTAGACTAAAAAATGATAATGAAACCTTAAAGCATATTAGCTATAAATAAAAATTTATTGATAATATTGAAATTTGCAATCCTTTGATACAATAAACTAAGAAATTTTCCTGTACAATAAGAAAATTCCCTTTTACAACAGAATGAGTGGAGAGCCACAAAATTCTTCATATTTACATTTCAATTTATAATAACTCAAAAATATTACAAGCAATAAGAGCTTGCCGCCAAAAAATTCCCAGCCCTTATAAAGAACTTCAAATTATGTTGTACCTATTTGATGGCGTACGACCGAGTACACACCGAGTCGAGAGCCTCGGTGAACAACGAAGAAAAACTGGTCAATGCTTGAAAGACTCCGGGCAAGCCTGTCTGAAGATTGTTGAGTGTCATTGCTCTTGTTACCTCTACGGCTTTCGAATGCTTCATCATTTCATCTTCAACGCGTCTTTGGCAGGTTGCTAGTTCTAGTTTTTTCTCAGCAAGTGGATCGCACGCGTCTAAGCCTTGTCCATTATCAGGCGCGGAGTCAGGAAGGCTAATCCCTACCAAAGAATATGAGCTGTAAAACTTTCTTTCTATATTCCGTACAGACGAAGCCTTTTTCTCGAGTTCCTTGGAAGCGTTCTCGGTTCGCTTCTTTATCTTGAGTTCTTCGGCTTGCTTGGAAGATATCACATGGACAACATTGATAAAGCTCTTGATGGCTTCAGACGCAACGGTATCAGGGACACGGTCAAGTGCAAGCTTCCAGTCATCAAAAAACATGTAGGCGTCGGAGTGTTCCATTCTGTTGTTGACGTTATCGTTATCAACCGGATTAAGACTAAGCTTAAACCAACCATGTAAGGAGAGAATAAAGTCCCGTTGAAATTTTATAAGGCGACAAAAACTCGAGTGCCAAGCCGA
The DNA here is from genome assembly GCA_948472305.1 of Vicia faba. Lineage (NCBI taxonomy): Eukaryota > Viridiplantae > Streptophyta > Magnoliopsida > Fabales > Fabaceae > Vicia > Vicia faba. Next base: position 491,420,923 of record OX451740.1, read on the forward strand.
GACGGCGGATTCAAGGTCACGAGTTGCCTGCCTGTGCAGTTCAGAAGTAGAATCGCCTCCTCCCGATCTATTCACCAGGCCACGAACTTGCTGAACTATGTTGCTTTGGACTTCATGGTACTGATGCATTGATCTCCACATGTACATCATTCTACATTACCATATCACAAAGTCACAAACATAAGAAGATAATCTATGAGATAAATAAAAATTGCATCACAAGCTCATAAAACTTCATTTGTAAAAATAGTTTAGAAACCTATGAAGCACAGACAGTGGAAACACGACACCGACACTGACATGCCGACACCGGTAATAGTTTTAAAATAGAAAAATTTAACGTAATCACAAGTGTCGGTGTCGGTTTGGAACACCGACGCAAACACATGCACACCTTTTTTTCAGAGGTGTCGGTGCTACATAGTTAAAAACAGCTAATGAGTGTTTTGTACCATAGTTACTTACTTTAACATACTACCTAACACATGAATAGATTATTAATTTTGTTGAAATGGGGCCAAAGGAGACAAAACAACATTTTGACAGGTGCAGTGGTGGCCCAAGAGTTGAATATATAAGGAAAGAAACAGTTGGACAGTTTGGTACCTAGAGGCACATGCCATTACACTGCTTATGAGGCAGGTAGCATAGCAGAGAAGTAACCCATAAATAATGCTTTCAACTACCACACAAATTTTTCTTTCACACGAGATAAGTGAGGGAAAAAAATTTGAAAACAAATTGAATTCCTCAAAATCATCACATTCCACCATCTTTTACACAAATTCGGGCATAAACATCAGAAGCAAGCAAGAGTATGATTCTAAATAATGGAAACATAACTAATGAAGTCTCAAAATCACATTTAATTCATAAACAACAAGATCAAATTTGCAGGATTTCTTTTAGCTTTACAATATTGAAAATTTTTGGGGCCCGTGAATTTAATAAAGTTCATTCATTTAAAGTAGTAGGGACCTTGGTGGCACAGACACCTCTGAAAAAGGTGTGTGTTAGTGTCTATGTCCGTGTTGAACGCTAATACCGACACGACGTTCAATTTATTCATTTTTTCAAATTATTACTGATGTCGACGTGTCATGTCCGGTGTTTGTGTCAGTGTTTGTGCTTCATAGGTAGGGACAGTTGTTTAGTGGGCTTCAATATTCCAAATTAGATGAATGTTGATCATCACTGTTCCTTGTTAAATAATGATTAAATAGGCTAGGAACCCGTTGGGATAAACAACTTAATTAAGCACTTACCATATAAGTGCTTATGTATTATGTACAAGTTATTTCTATAGAAAAATATAAAATGAAGCCAAGCTATTTTCATATAAACTAGTATCAGTTGTTTTAATATAAGTTGGTATAAGTTGTTTTCATAACCTATATATAGAAGAGTTTATGGACATGTCACAAGTTCTTTTCATAAACTCTATCAAAACAGACCACTGATCCTATTATACATACGGGAATTTAATTATGTATCAGTACCGAACATTAAACATAACAGTAAAACAATCGCACAAGAGGCGTACTTACCCATGACAGAGTTCAACAAGCTGAGGAACAAGATCGGAGTCTCTAAGGCCAACAATGGCGGTCGAGGTGGTAGACACAGCTTGTGATGTAACAACAATTAGCGACTGCAACTTATTGATGGAAGTCTTGGTTTTGAATATCTTTGCTTCATCGTCTCCTTTGTATTCCTGACTCTGCAGGGCTGACAATTTCTTTTCATGTTCAATCTTCACACCTTCTCTAGACTATATTCAACAAGAATGTGTAGAATGTGTTAGCATACATACCCGGTTCGCAAATCGTATGGTTTTAGGCTTTTAGCCAAAGTAAAAGCAACAAACTTCAGTTTTGTAAAAAGGAAGCTATGTTGGACACAATATTTATGTGACTTCAAGCATTTTCTATCAATATCCTAGGCAACACTTTTTCCTTTTAGTATGGTATGAACTATGTCACACCGACCCTTTACATTGAAGGCATGTCAGGTGTCTGACACAGACACATAGTTTACAATTCAAATATTAAATTTTTCAAAGTATTATCGGTGTAGACATCTCACCGTCGTTTCTGGTGTTTGTGTCTGTGCTTCATAGATGGTACGTCGAAAAGCAAACTTATTTTTTGGTAACTTTAATATATACAAGACACATAACTTTGAGTAACTTTCTCAACAACAATCACTATTTAGAAAAGGAGGGAATTTGAGTGTAGGTGTACAAGACAAAGAGGTGGATCTAACAAAAATGAAATAGGTGTAGATGTGAAACTGAAAAGACATCATAAGTGTTACATATCTAGCATTATTAAAAACAAAATCCAGAATAAAAAAGTTTGGCCGGTTGGTCCCAACCAACCAAACATTAGGGGCTATTTTGGTCAATACACAAGGCAAGAAAAAGAAAGAAAAAAAGTGGAGAAGAAGGAGGATGTCATTTTCACACTAAATAAACAGTCAAATTCTGCTGTGACCTTACGCTACCAAAATCCAACATCACACTACATTACACTGCATAGTGCATAGCCTCACTCATTTCATTTTCTTTTACTTTTTTCACTGTCTCAAAAAATAGCTAGAAAATTACCTTGACTTCATCATAGAGCTTCTTCTCCCAAGCCAAAAGTCGTTCCAAAGAGGAGCAAAGACTCTTCAGACCACCCGGTTCATTCAACGAACCGGGCTCGAGCCGGTACTTCACCGCCAACGGTGGTTTTGAGGTCCAAGTCGAGCTCAGGCTGCTCAATAGACTATTTGAATGATACACAGTTTCTGCAATCAAAAATCAAATCAATTCTTCGAATTCAAATCTACCTATAACAAAGATAAATACTAAAAAAATTAATCAAATTCGTTCAATTCAAAGCAATTAAAACTAGCCCGGAAACACGGATAAAATGAACAGAACTAGTGAATGAAATTGAAGATTATTACTCACTCCTCAATTGTCTGAAACTTCGATCAAGCTGAGCTTTACTAATCTCAAGCATCTCCGAAACTTGATCTCCAGCAACAGCGGCTTTATCAAAATTCTCCTTAATAGAATCCACAATCTCCTTCAAATCTCTATGTCTCACCACCATCTTCATCTCCATTACCCCTTCACCCATCGAAGACGATGCTACATCATCCGATTTCCCCACCGCCGCAACATGTCCTTTTGCTGCTGCAGATGATGATCCGAAATTTGATCTAGTCCCAATCTCAGACCTTGACTCAACATCCCCATCAACCCCATCATCATCTTCATCCTCCTCCTCGGAAGATGAAGTTGTGCTGTAATGATCTCCCCATTCACTACACTCAACCTCCTCTCGCTCCGTCTCAGTGTGTTGTTCATCCAAATGATGATGACTAGGATTCTTCTGAACCGTTGCGAGTTTTCTGTTGAAATAATCGTATTCTGATCTCTCAGAATCAAATCCTTCCACTTCATGTGATGTTGGATTAGGATAACCTTGTTGCTGTTGTTGCTGTTGTTGATATGTTTGTATTCGTGGTTGTTGTTGTTGTTGTTGAGGACGTTGTCGGGAATAAGGAATTTCGCTATTTCTTGACTTGAAAGAGAATTGAGAAATAGAATCTTCTTGGTCATGTTCGTGTTCATGCTCTCGGTCGAAGTAATCGGAGCCCGGCGGGGGTGGAGGAGGAGGGTAGAAATTCTCCCAATTCCAAACGGAGGAAGTTTGAGAAGGTGTGGAAGAGTATGTAGAATGTGCTGTAGGGAAGAAACCGGGAGCGAAATTGTTGGAGAAGTTGCTTCGCGGTGTAGAAGAAGGGCTTGAATCGGAGAGAATGTGAGGGAGTTTCGGTGGCGGTGGTTTACGGCGGCGAGGGTGGTTGTGTTCATTTGTGGAAGAAGAGAGGATGTGAGGGAGTTTTGAGGAGGTTATAGTGGGAGAAGGTGAAGGTTGAAACTGTTGCTGCGGCGGAGGACGGTGGTGGAAGGAAGACGGTGAAGGAGACGGTGGTTGTGGTTTCGGTGGATGGTGGAACGTTTTCGCGGCGGTGGTGGGGATGGGAGTGGTGGTTTTATGGTTGATGAATACGGCGGGGGTATTATCGGAGACGGAAAGAGGCTCACCGGCGGCGAATGTAGAGAGAGCAGTGCCAGTGAGGCGAAGTGACCGGCAGTAGTCGGAGTGTGCAGCGGCCAGATGGTGACGCGCGTAGACAGCTTCTTTCATGAGACGGCGACGGTCTTTGCACCGCCGTACAGTGTCTTCGTTTTCTAGCTTCGACGCCGCGCAACCCATGGCAAACCAAATTTAGAAACAGTGGCGCGTGGGTGTATATGTTATCGCGCGTGGGTTTTTTTTTAAGCAGGAAGTGAAGGAAAAGACATTGTAGTGTTGCGAAGTGTTTGGTGTTTGAAGTTGTTAAGTGCGTTTTAGTTTCTAACGAGTACCAACTTTTTAGCTGCTTTTATCAATGTTTGTATTTGGTGGATTTGTTATTTATTTATTTATTGTGATGATAAAATAAAACAAAGGTACGATGGTGATGAATGGAGAAATAATAAATTTTCAGTATTATTTTATTTGAAGTTTTAAGAACTACCGATGTGAAAAGTGTTTGAGCTTTTTGGCCAAGATTGTTACCGCCAATTTCATACATGTATTGTTTTTGTGTGTTTATGTAGCTACTGTATTCAAGCTTTTGAAAAATGGACTGAAATTTTAATCGTGTAAATTTTTTTTTAAAATTTATTGAATAATTAATATATTTGGTCTTTATATATGAGATATATTCATTATTTAATGAATTTAAAAATAAAATTTATCTATAAATCATTACGGATGGAGTATCATTTAAGGATAAGGAAAAATAAGAAAGGACATTAATACATAATATATTATATTACAATATCTTCTCAAAAAATTTGTTAAAACATAAATTATGAAATGTATGTTTTCAAAAAAGTATAAAATATCATTACATATTGTTCTGGACTGGGCCCGACAGGCCCAAAAGCATTACTAAGGCCCAGTCCAATGGGACTCACTAAGGACCACAATGGGCAAAGGCCCAATCCAATGGGACTCACTAAGGACCACAACGTCCATGCCCGACACCCTGATGTCCACCTCGACATCTCAGTGTCCAGCCCACGCGACGAAGTCACGCTCGACAGACTGCCGTCCAGCTCTATACCCTGGCTTCCAGCTCGACATTCGCTGTCCAGCTCGGGGTCTTGGCGTCGAGCTCGACATCATGCTGCACTGCTCGACATGGACTCGAGCTACCTTGCTAGGGCAGACTCAGTCACCATTGCCCCAACGATACTCCGTAAAGACCGCGTCTCTGTCCGCCCGCACTTCACGCAGCACCTCCAGGAAGGGGACCACGTGCTGATCCCCACTACCCACGTAGAACCTGGCAGTTCCTCCATTGGGCCAAATCCGCCCGGCCCAATGAAGGAACCTTGGCCCAGCGCTGGGGGCTATAAATACCCTCTGTTTCCAGAGGGTCAGGTAATCATCATTTCTAACCTCAACTCTATTATCTGCTAGTACTCCCACTGACTTGAGCATCGGAGTGCCTTGCAGGTACCCCCCCTCCTCGTTCTAAAAGCCTTCAGCTCGGAGCAGCCGTGACGGTCCAAACCTTCTGATCAGGTCAGATCAGTGGCGCCGTCTGTGGGAAAAGCTTCCCCGTCTAACGAACAGTTTTCAAAGACCAAAGCTCAATCCATTCACTGTCATGGCCTCTCCAACTCGTGAAGAACAACACACTCGCGTCCTCGACGCCAACAACGGTCCCGCGGACAAGAATGGGCACCTGGACAATCCCAGTGGTGCCGGCCACAATGCCATCCCCCTGACAACCGCCCCTGGACCTTCCACCCGCAGGGACGGGAACACTGCGTCCTCCTCGACAACTCCTCCAGGACTCGAAGACGATCCGGAGGCTCTCGCCTATCGCCAGGCTGCCCGGTTCTATGAAGTCCAAGCCCCTGCCGGAGCGGATGCCACTGCTCAGGCACTGTTCGCGGCCATCAACCAGACGAACTATCTCCTGTTCGCGCAAGGAGAAAGACTTAGGGCACTGGAAAATGATCGACGCCCTCCGAGGAGACATCAAAGGCCACCATCTCCACTTCCTCGGGTCGAAGAAGTTCGACACCCTACTCCCCCGCGGAGACATTACAGGGAAAACTCTCGGAGCCCCTCTCCCGCACCAAGGCAGAGGCGGCCCCAGTATGAAAGACAGCCCGTCATTCCTGCCGAAGAGCCCGTTCGCGACCCATCAAGGCACGAGCGGAGGCACAACAGAGACGGGCATGTGACCTTCAAGCACCGAACATCACGTTCAAGGGAATCCCAGCACGAGCAACGTGCCCGACACAACTACAGGACCCTTTCTCTTTCTCCAGAAAGGAGCGACGAGGACGACCCCCGCGGTCCCCTGTCGCAGGCAATCATGGACGCACCTATCCCCCCGGGCATGGAGAAGCCCCCACACCTAAAGGAGTATGATGGGGTGGCAGACCCAGTCGACCATATTGACGGGTTTGAAGCCATGCTCCACTATCACAATGTCGGGGGGCCCATCAAGTGCCGTCTCTTCCCAACAACTCTCAGGAAGGCGGCCATGGACTGGTACAAGGGACTTGCCCCGGGCTCCATCACCTCGTGGCGGAACTTGAAAAACCAGTTCATCAGTTCCTTCACAGCGTCTCGTCGCCACCCAAAGACTGAGGCAGCCCTCGAGGCCATCATTCAAAGACATGATGAGACCTTGAGGGAATTCATCAACCGCTTCAACCGGGAAGCAATACAGGTCCCCTGCGCGGACCACATGAAGAGGTACTTGCTGGAGAGGGGCCTCCTCCCCGGCACAGAATTCAGGAAAGCTGTAGGCATCGAGCCACCTGCAACTTTTGACGCTCTCCTCGACAAAGCTCGAGCATATATGGATTATGAGGAGAGAGAAGCTGCCAACAGGGCACGGGACTCCAGGGCCCGCAACCATGGAAGCAGCTCGAGACAAGACCCTCCTCCCCGACGCACCGGAGAGAAGAGGAAGGAAGACAGACCCCGGGAGGTCCGGGAACAAAGGGGCCCCTCGGGCAGGTTTACTGAGTACACTCCGCTCACAGCTTCCCGCGAGCGTATTCTGGCGGAGTGTGCAAGCACAGATTTTAAAGACAGTGGCGTCAAGCGTCCCCGACCAGCTCCTGCCAAACCAGGAGTAGACAAAAACAAATACTGTCAGTACCATAGGAGTCATGGTCACTTGACAGAGGACTGCGTCCACCTGAAGGATGCTATTGAAACCCTCATCAAAGGAGGGAGACTTGCACAGTACAGGAGAAACGACGCTCCCCGTCGTGAAGCCCGCGAGGCAAAGGAGCCCGAAGAAGATGCCCGACCATCTGACGAGTCGGTGCCAATCCAGACCGCCTTCTCGATAACCAGGCCCGAGGATTTCGAGCTTCCCGAGCTCCTGCAGGAGCCCCTGACTACACACAGCAGGTGGGAATACTTCCCCTCCGCCATGGTCATCAACGGGGGCGGGTTCAGCGACCTCACCATCAACTCAGCCAAGAGGAAGTTGGACGAACTGGTCGACAAAGCTCCTCCTCAAACTGTGACTTTTGAAATGGTGAGGGGCAGATCAGAGCCTATCACATTCTACTTGGAAGAGCTCCCCGGCGGAGCACCGAACGCAGTCATCCCCTTGCTGATAAGGGCAAAGATGGCCAATTTCGACGTGCATCGCATTCTGGTCGACGAAGGGAGTTCCGTCGACGTGATGTACACCCAGCTGTTCCGGACCTTACAACTGGACGACTCCCATCTGTCTCCATATATAGGTTCGGACCTTCAAGGCTTCAACGGCTCGACGTCCAAACCTTGGGGATATGTCGAGCTCCTCGTGACATTCGGGGAAGATACTGCTACAAGACAGGTGAAGGTCCGCTTCCTCGTCATTGACTGCCCATCCCTGTACAATTGCATCCTGGGGAGGCCGACATTGGCGGAACTGACAGCGGTCCCCTCAACTGTCCACCTAAAGATGAAGTTCTATACCAAGAGGGGGAGGGTAGCCACCATCCAGGGCGACCTCGCTGCTGCCCGCCGGTGCTTCAACGCCGCTTCAAGGGGTCGGGATAGTGTCGACGTAGGTCCCAGCACTAGGCCCATCAAGAAGACAAAGCAAGAGCCCGACACAGCACCTCCTGAGGTAGAAGTTCAGAAGGCTCCACCAAAGGTCGACTCCATTGCGCTCGACGCCCGTTTTGACCAAGATGAACCGGCCAGCAGCGAGCAAATCCCCCTCCGACCTATTCCGGACGGTGATTTCGAACTCGTTCCCCTCGGAGCAGACCCGACCAAGGGAGTGAAGATTGGCAAGGACCTCCCCGACTTGGCCAGGAAGCAAATCAAGGCCTGTCTGCGCGAGAATGCTGATCTCTTCGCCTGGAGCGCTGCAGAGATGCCCGGACTCGACCCTGAGGTCGCCTGTCATCACCTCGCCATTGATCCAGCCGCCAAGGCAGTAGTACAACGTAGGCGTAGGCAGTCTCCAGAAAAAACGGAGGCTGCTGAAAAAGCTGTAAAAGACCTCTTAGAGGCAAATTTTATTTCTGAAGCCCGGTATTCCACCTGGCTGTCAAATGTTGTACTTGTCAAAAAGAATAATGGAAAATGGCGAATGTGTGTTGATTATACCGATCTCAATCGGGCTTGCCCGAAGGATGCTTTTCCTCTACCAAACATTGATATGCTGGTCGACAACTCGGCCGGCTACAAAACTTTGTCGTTCATGGACGCTTACTCGGGATACAATCAAATCCCAATGGCTCCGGGCGACAAACGCTGCACGGCGTTCATGACCAGCTCGGGCAACTATTACTACAACGTAATGCCCTTCGGACTAAAGAACGCCGGGGCGACGTACCAACGCATGATGAACAAAGTGTTCAACAAACAGATAGGCGACATGCTCGAGGTATACATGGACGACATGATCGTCAAATCTCGAGCAGATACCGATCACGCAGCTCATCTCAAGACTGTCTTCGCCCAAGCAAGACAATGCAAAATGAGGTTCAACCCGGAGAAGTGCACATTTGGGGTTAAGGCAGGAAAGTTCCTCGGATTCTACCTAACAGAACGAGGCATTGAAGCCAACCCCGACAAGTGCCGAGCATTCGCCGACCTCCCGACTCCAACGTCGAAGAAGTCGATACAGATAATGAACGGCATGTTGACATCACTTTCACGCTTCGTCGCGAAGTCCGCTCAGCACGCCCTTCCCTTTTTCAAACTCCTACGAAAGGAAGCAGCCTTCGAATGGACCGAAGAATGCGAACACGCACTTCGCCATCTGAAGCAGAGCCTGTCTCAACCACCCGTGCTGTCTCGACCAGATGACAACGAGCCGCTTTACCTATACTTGGCAGTTTCAAACGAAGCCATCAGTGCAGCTCTTGTCCGCGAGACTCCCGACGGGCAGAAACCTGTTTATTTTACGAGCAAAGCCTTACAAGGCCCCGAGAGCAGGTATCAACAGATAGAAAAGGTTGCACTGGCCCTCGTCAACGCTGCGAGGAGGCTCAGACACTACTTTCTAGCACACACCATTGTCGTGCGAACCGATCAACCGGTGAGACAACTCCTGGGTCGGCCAGATATGGCGGGCAGAATGCTTAAATGGTCCCTGGAACTCTCTGAATTCGACATCCAGTACGAGAGCAGGAAAGCCCTGAAAGCACAAGCCTTGGCCGACTTCGTCGCCGAGATGACCTCTAACGACATTCCCCCGGGAAAGGAACACAAGTGGACCATCTTCGTCGACGGAGCCTCCAGCTCGTCCGGAAGCGGCGCAGGGATCCTCCTGGAAAACGAAGAAGGGGTGGTAATCGAGCACTCCTTGGTTCTCTCCTTCCCGAAATCAAATAACCAGGCAGAATACGAAGCCCTGCTCGCGGGACTGAGATTAGCCGAGGACCTAGGAGCCCGCGAAGTTCAAATTTACACCGACTCCCAGCTCGTCGCTTCCCAAGTACAGGGAAGCTACCAGGCCAAGAATGACAACCTCATTGAGTACTTAAACTTAGTCAGAAAACACATGGCAAAGTTCGTACGAGCAGAAATCTCTCATGTTCCCCGCGAGCAGAACACGAGGGCGGACATACTGTCCAAACTCGCAAGCACACGAAAGAAAGGCGGGAATAAATCCGTCATCCAGGAATCCCTGGCACGGCCGAGCATCGAACCACCCTCGACTACGGTCGAGGTTCATGCTATCGGGGACGCCACGTCTTGGATGACCCCGGTCTATAATTTCCTTACAAAGGGAGAACTCCCGACGAACCAGGCCGACGCAGCCACAATAAAGCGGCGAGCATGTTCTTACGTTGTCCTCGAACAGAAACTTTACAGAAGGGGATTCTCCATTCCCCTCCTGAAATGCATTGACGAGTCCTCCATCCCCGACGTATTGCGGGAGATACACGAAGGCATCAACGCCCAGCACATGGGCGGTAAATCCTTGGCGAGGAAAGCCCTCCGAGCAGGATACTACTGGCCGACGATGCAACAGGACGCCAAGGAACACGTAAAAAAATGTGACAAGTGCCAGAAGCACGGGGATATGCACCTCGCTCCCCCACACGAGCTGACCACATTGTCATCCCCATGGCCGTTCGCCTGGTGGGGCATGGACATCCTCGGACCCTTCGTGCAAGGGACCTATCAGAACAAGTTCCTAATCGTCGCCGTGGATTACTTCACAAAATGGATCGAGGCCGAGGCCCTCGCGAAAATCACCTCACATAACATCCTCCGTTTCTACAAGAGAAACGTGCTCGCCAGGTTCGGAATTCCACAGGCACTGGTGACCGATAACGGCACCCAGTTCACCGACCACGGATTCCGAGACTTCGTCACCAAACCGGGGACTAAACACCACTTCACCTCGGTCGAGCACCCTCAGACCAACGGGCAAGCCGAAGCCGCGAACAGAGTCATCCTCCGAGGGCTCAAACGTCGACTCGGCGAAGCCAAAAGAGGATGGGTCGAGGAGCTCCACAGCGTCCTGTGGGCATACCGCACCACACCCCATTCAACGACGGGTGAAACACCATTCCGACTAACGTACGGCACCGAAGCTGTCATCCCAGTCGAAATCATGGAACCATCCCGACGGACGGAGGAACCCCTCGACGAAGAAATGAATGACGAAGCACTAAGGGATGAACTCGACCTAGTCGAGGAAATCCGATCGGGGGCTGCCCTGCGCGAAGCAACCCTGAAACAGCGAGTGGCTCTACGCCACAACGACAAGGTCATCAAGCGCGAGTTCGAAATAGGCAGCCTGGTACTACGCAGAAACCAGAAAGACTCCCGCGAGGGGAAGTTGGCCGCGAACTGGGAAGGACCTTACCGCGTCCACGGCACCACGGGTACCGGGGCGTACTACCTCGAGCAGTTAGACGGAGAGCCATTACCAAGACCCTGGAATGCTGCTAAGTTGAAGCAGTACTACAGTTAAAAACTGTCAACACCTAGGACCCTCGACCAAAAGCAACCATGCTCGGGCAACGAGGAAAAACGTCCAACTTCGTTTAAGGCTAAGGTACAGGCCGACACACGACCAAAATGGCACGGCATCGCGCGGTAGACGTTGACGATCTATAGTGCCCGATGTGGACAGCTATACCGAGCACCACCGTCGTCGTACCCATAAGGCAGAACACCCAGCTCGCGATGGGCAGTTCACGCCAAGGGCAAATCGTCCCTACGGGCTCCACGCCCGACTGAGCAACCTCGCTCCGAAATACCCGACATTCCATCAAGAATAACGGGACATCTACAAGGGTCAAAACAAAATCTCTCCCCTCGAGCGAAACACTCAAGCAACCCCGGCCGACCGAAATTGGGTCGAGGTTGCGCACAAACGGAGTCGAGCATAGTCGCTCGCCAAATCAAAGCCACCTACGGGCACTCATCGGGCCCGGGACGAGCTAAATTCATACGAGCATGTCAGTTCATACAAGGGCAGAAAATCCAAAATAAACAAGGTATAAACGCCCGAAGGCAACAAAGTAATATTAAACCGACCAAGAAGGCCGGCGATGTTCATACATGCAATAAACGGGCACGCAGGCCCAAAGAATACAAATTCAAATATCAAAGGCACGCAGGCCCGCTATCCAAAGAATACAAATCAAACTTCTACATTATCACCGCCGTAGACGCTAGGAGAGTCGGGCGGGGGAATGATCGCGCCACCGACAACCCGATGGGTGTGCCCGATGCCCTCGGTGACCAGGCCGGGATTTAGCAATGAGAGCTGGTCGACTGCAGAGTTGAACCCGTCTTCCAGGGCACCGACTGCGTCCTCCTCGAGGTTCCGGATATGGGCAATGAGCTCAGCCCGACTCTTCAAAGCCATTAGGTCCTCGGGCTCGTCTTCGGCGGGTTGTTGGACAGCATTCAGCTCCTCAACCTGCTTGCCCAGGCGTTCGACTTCAGCAGCCAAACGATCCCTATCAGTCCGGAGCAACTCCCCTTCCTCGGTCAACCGCCCCGACTTCTCTTTCTCCAAGGTCAGCGCCTCCCTCTCGGCGTCAAGTATCACGGTCTGCTCTTGGAACATCCCCTCGGAGCGTTCCAGAGCGACCTTCAACTTCCTGGAGCTCGCAGTCAAGGCCGCCTTCTCCCGCTCGAGCTCTTCAACACGAGCAGCATCCCCTGCGTCTTCGGACAATACCAGAGCCATTTCAGCCATTTTAACCAGCCCGTCCACGCTGGCGACCAGCCGCGACTTCCTCTCCTCCTTAGTCATCCTCTTGATGGCCTCGGCCTCATGAACGACCACGGTCGGAGGGAACCGCTCAAAAAAACCCTCCTCCTCGAAGCAAGGGGGGAAGGCAAAGGACTGAACAGGGCCGGTATCTTCCCCGACATTCGAACCGCCTTCCACGCGGGTCCTTTTCCTCTGGGTCAAAATGGCACTGGCATCAATCTCCTCGACATCCGGATCCGATACCGCTCCCGAGCTCGACGTCGAATCCACCCTCACCGGCGGAGGAACGGCCGTGCTCGGCGGTGGTCCCATTCTCGTCAATTGCGGGGCAGGCACGACCTTCTTGTTTCGCCTCTGGCCGGTTGACAATTTCAGGAGCCTCTCATGTCGGCTGGCCATCGTACCTGCACGAAGTAAAAGAAAAGTCAGTATCGAGCAAAACGCGTAAATAAATGACGAGTAAAGAATTTCAAACAAACAACCTAACAGGCGGGCTGCCTCCCTATAGGTCGAGCATTCCACCAACGCCTTGGTATCGATCGGGCGAGCCTCGAATGTCGGGTAACCGTCCTTGTCGAGGATGTCATTCCCTTCCCGTGTAACCCACTGGGCGGGATGAAAACCGTCGACAAAGTTACAGAGAGCCGCATACGCCCGTTGATCCTCCGTGCACATGTCCCCGACTGCAGTGTGGAAGTAGCCGGTTCCATGCTGGAAGTGTCGAGACATCCAGTACACCGGGAACTTAGCCCGACGTCCTAGCACGGGGCTCCCGTCATCGGTCAACATTGCTTCCCCGTCATCATCGCTGACCGGCCCTTCCTCCTCGAAGAGGGAATCCACAGCAGATTCGGTGATAGGGTGTACCACATACCACTTATCCTTGAACCCCCTCACAGAGTCCATGTACATCCTAAACAGTCTCCTCGACTGCTTCAAGGACACCCAGCTGTGCTTCCCTCCTCGGGACTGACGCTGTAGATGGAAGACCCTAAAGAAGAGAGGGATGGTCGCCCCTATCCTTAAGTAGCGGCACGTCAGCTCAAACGCCCGGATGAAGGCGAGAGAGTTAGGGTGTAGCTGGGACGGGGCCAGCTCCAAATGCGTAAAAACCCCGGTCTCAAAGTCTGTGAAAGGTAGCCGCAAACCCAAGTCCTTAAACGCGATCTCGTACATCGCGAAGCTGTAGTCCGGGTACATCGAACAAATTCTAGCGTTGGTCGACGGCAGCATGACCTCGAAATTCGGTTGAAAGTCGGGCTGGTCCTGCCCCCCTTCGATAGCGATGAACGGATGTCGGTCATCCCGACTGTATATCGACGCCGTCCCCCGAGGCTCGGCGCCCACCCATTCCAGCGATGGGTCACAGTGTCTATAAGGTTGGCCGACTCGTCGGCACTTTGTTCTTCGCTGTCACGACGACCTGAGGAGCTCGGCTCATCCGCCATGGTTACCTGCAGAGCACGGGAAACCAATCAGATTGAGCATGAAGCCCTATGCTCGACATAATCATGTCGTCCATACACTACCACAAGTCCATTTTCACAAGTGGATGCCTCCCCGACTCTCCTGAATCCAGTGTTCTTCCACAAACCAACTGCGCGGCCACTCTTCGAGCACGTCGATCCGGGGTATGAACATGGCGAGCCGCATCATGAAGCCCACGGCCACGACCATAAACATACCGGGTACCGGCATGAGTCAGGCGCCCAGGATCATGACGACCCCGGGCAGCTCTGAAGTTTTTCACCTAAAACTAAGAATATGTCGGCCACAAGTATGCGTTTGCCGGTCCTAGACATAAATCTGTCGGGCAAAACACGAGTTTACCGGGCTAATCCCACATTAACGGTCCTAGAACATCTACAATTTCCTAGAATCATGCATTCTAAAACAAGAAAATAAAGAAAATGGATCACTTACTTGGATCAAAGTTGGGATTTGGCTAAGAAATGAAGAATCTGAGACGGGAAATCACGGTTGGAGAGAGTGTTGAGAGTTGCAACGAAGAGAGCACGGAGAACAGAAAGCGTATTATGGGGCCCAAAGACCCTATTTATAGGGATGACGTGGAATACCAAACGTCACCTCGTTCAGCCACGGACTCCGTCTCCTCGACGCACTGCACCCAACGCAATGATGGCCCTACCCCCCTAGGGTGGCGGCACAATTCCCAAAAGATGCCTCGCGTGCCCGACCAACGTGCCCGGTACGGATCCTCCACGCATCCATCACCGAGGACGTTCCCGAGCACGACACGAGGAGGCCCCTCGAGGGCCCGCGCCTCCATTCCGGGCACAAGACCTCAGCGACTGAACAACTTGGTTTCAAGTCATGGCTCCTCGCAAAGGAACCACGACTTGGGGGGCTCCTGTTCTGGACTGGGCCCGACAGGCCCAAAAGCATTACTAAGGCCCAGTCCAATGGGACTCACTAAGGACCACAATGGGCAAAGGCCCAATCCAATGGGACTCACTAAGGACCACAACGTCCATGCCCGACACCCTGATGTCCACCTCGACATCTCAGTGTCCAGCCCACGCGACGAAGTCACGCTCGACAGACTGCCGTCCAGCTCTATACCCTGGCTTCCAGCTCGACATTCGCTGTCCAGCTCGGGGTCTTGGCGTCGAGCTCGACATCATGCTGCACTGCTCGACATGGACTCGAGCTACCTTGCTAGGGCAGACTCAATCACCATTGCCCCAACGATACTCCGTAAAGACCGCGTCTCTGTCCGCCCGCACTTCACGCAGCACCTCCAGGAAGGGGACCACGTGCTGATCCCCACTACCCACGTAGAACCTGGCAGTTCCTCCATTGGGCCAAATCCGCCCGGCCCAATGAAGGAACCTTGGCCCAGCGCTGGGGGCTATAAATACCCTCTGTTTCCAGAGGGTCAGGTAATCATCATTTCTAACCTCAACTCTATTATCTGCTAGTACTCCCACTGACTTGAGCATCGGAGTGCCTTGCAGGTACCCCCCCCCTCCTCGTTCTAAAAGCCTTCAGCTCGGAGCAGCCGTGACGGTCCAAACCTTCTGATCAGGTCAGATCACATATTTTAATGATGTCTCAGAACAATTTTATCATTGGCATTGCAAATATAGATCTTCAATTTGCAGTTGTCGAAGAAACGACACCTGAATCTTGACTAAAATGATATGTCAAAGGTTTATCTTGTGGTTCCTCAAGCTACAAATGAAAAAGTATAAAGTGAGATAACATACTAAACAATATACATATTAAATTAAAAAAGACATAAGCAAAATTTACTTACAATACTAGCAGTGTATCACTTCTTAATCTCATATTTCTCCTTCGCCCAATCACCCCCACAAATTATCATTTCAACTGTCTTAGTTTTCATAGATGATTATTTCAGATCAATAATCATTTTCCAACACTAAAAGTTGTTTCTGAAGCAACAGTAGTAATTGGAACAATTAGGATATCCTTTGTCAATTTACTAAGAATAAGATACTTCGCTTCATTCCCCATCCATCATGTTAAAACATCAAACTTAGCTTTAGAGGGGACTTTCAAGGGAGGCTCCTCAAGATATAATTCAAGATCAGATTTGAATTACTATTACCCACAACAGTTTCTAGAAACCTCTCAAAATTCCTCCTTCCCAACCCAGAACTAAATCCTACTTCTGGAGTTTCAGATACATGGGCATTTTCATCATTTGTTCCATAGGTATCTTGATACAATTGGAAGAGGGTGGTTGACAACTCTTGTTCATAGGTAATTGTTTGATTAGGATTTGGATACAAGAAGGGGTATACCTATTTGATAAAGATCATCTTATACATAATTGATCAAATAGAATATAAGGTAACAAATTTGGCCTCAGAACAATTCACAAGGCAACATAATTGACCTCATAATTAATTTTCATCATAGGCACAAAATTCATAAAGAGGTAACAAAATAGGCCTCAGACACAATTAAATTCACAAGCAGGTAACATGCCTCAGATACTATAATAAAATGAAGCAGATCAAATAGAACTCATCATAGGCACTATTAAACCATGACTCACAAGGCAACTTAATTGAATCATAAGCACTATTAAGTCACAACTCACGAGGTAACACAAATTACACAATTCACAATTGATCAAATAGAATTCATCATGGCAACATATTTCACAAGCAGAATTGGCCCCAGATATTAAATAAGCATAGGCACTAAGGAACAACACGAGATCAAACATAATTCATCATAGGCAAAATTGAATTACAAGGCAACATATGAAGCAGATCCTACAGAGTTGGACTCAGATATATATCATTCATATCAAACAGAATTCATCATAGGAAAAATTGAATCACAAGACAATATATGAAGCAGATCCTTTAGAGTTGGCCTCAGATGTATATCATTCATATCAAACATAATTCATCATAGGAAAAATTGAATCACAGGGCAACATATCAAGCATATCCTACAGAGTTGGCCTCAGATATATATCATTCATATCAAACAGAATTCATCATAGGCAAAATTGAATCACAAGATAATATAAGAAACAGATCCTTTAGAGTTGTCCTCAGATGTATATCAATCATATCAAACATAATTCATCATAGGCAAAATTGAATCACAAGGCAACATATCAAGCATATCCTACAGATTTGGCCTCAAATATATATCATTCATATCAAACAGAATTCATCATAGGAAAAATTGAATCACAAGGCAACATATCAAGCTACCTAATGTACAATGCAATGGAAACTTAATTAATATACATATATTGGATCAAGAACTGCACCAATAGAAATCAATGTATTAGACTCTGACCAATACTTGTCATATTTCAACTTTATTTTATTAGACAACGCTTGCAGCTGAGGATTATTTGAGATGCTTGAAGGTTTATCAAGTAGAACCTTCGCCCTATAAAGCTCAGACAAATACAGATTAGCAATAAGATAAGAGGTGCCACTTATTATTGATGTAACATAAGAAAAACATCCAAAAACTTGCAAATATCATGAACATCTTTCCAATCATTTTCCTCAGGCAAAAAAGCTGAGAAATTTACCATTTTCCTCAGCATATCTAGGTCACACTTCTCTATAGTGGTATACAGTGGACAACATCAACCAAGTTGAGTTCCACCTTGTCTTGGTATCCAACAATTGCATTCTTCCTTCAAGTTGCAACTCATCAATAATTTTTTTTAATGTTTTGCATCTAATTTCAAAATTTAGCAAGTATTTCACACCATTTCTAATATTATCAACAGTCACCTGAATCATATCAAGACCATCTTGCACCAATAATTTTTTTTACTATTCTATGAATGCATGGTTTTCAAGGGAGAAATCACAAAAACAAGAAGTTTGTCCTAGTGGCAAGATGCTTCCCCTATTATGGAGGGGTCATGTGTTTAATCCCAAAAGTTGCGAGTTTCTAAGAGAGATTTATCCATGGTACAGAAAGATTACTAGGCAACATGTTAAGTTTGATTATGAGACATTTTATAAGGCTGAGAGAGTTAAGATGAAAAAATATTTGTCTTTGATTAATAGGATCAGTCTTACCACTGACTTGTGGTGGTCTGGTGAACAGAACATAGGTTATATGAATGTGACTGATCATTTCATTAATTCAAAATGGCAGCTTCACAAAAGAGTTTTATCTTTTAAGAATGTGCCGCCACCACATTTTGGGGAAGTTTTATGTAGGGAGTTGATTAGGGTGATGGATGATTGGGGAATAAGGGATATGTTATTTCAATTTCAGAAGATAATGTTAGTGCCAATGAAAATTGCATTGCTATATTGAAAAGGGATTATTCTGGTAGGAGAAATCTACCATTAGATGGTAAGGTGTTGTGCATATATTTTAAATTTGTTGGTGCAAGATGGTCTTGATATGATTCAGGTGATTGTTAATAAGATTAGAAATATTGTGAAATACTTGGTGAATTCTTAAACTAGATGTAAAGCATTCAAAAAAATTATTGATGAGTTGCAACTTGAAGGCAAAATGCAAGTGTTGGATACCAAGATAAGGTGAAAATCAACTTCGTTGATGTTGTCCACTGCATACCACTACATAGAAGTGTGGCCTAGATATGCTGAGGAAAATGGTGCATTTCTCAACTTTTTTCCTGAGGCAAATTATTGGGAAGATGTTCATGATATTTGCAAGTTTTTTGAGGTTTTTGCTGATGTTACATCAATTATAAGTGGCACTTTTTACCCTACTGCTAATCTGTTTTTGGCTGAGATTTACATATTGAAGGTTCTACTTGATAAACCTTCAAGCATCTCAAATAATCCTCAGCTTCAAGCGCTTGCTAATGAAATGAAGTTGAAATATGACAAGTATTGTTCAGATTCTAATACATTGATTTATATTGGTGCAGTTCTTTGATCCAAGGTATGTATATTAATTAAGTTTCCATTGCATTATACATTAGGTAGCTTGATATGTTGCCTTGTGTTTCGATTTTACCTATGATGAATTTTGTTTGATATGAATGATATATATCTGAGGCCAACTTTGTAGGATCTTCTTGATATGTTGCCTTGTGATTAAATTTTACCTATGATGAATTATGTTTCATATGAATGATATATATATATATATATATATATATATATATATATATATATATATATATATATATATATATGAGGCCAACTTTGTAGGATTATCTTGATATGTTGCCTTGTGATTCAATTTTGCCTATGATGAATTATGTTTCATATGAATGATATATATTTGAGGCCAACTCTGTAGGATATGCTTCATATATTTCCCTATGATTCAATTTTTCCTATGATGTATTATGTTTGATATGAATGATATATATATATATATATATATATATATATATATATATATATATATATATATATATATATATATATATATATATATATATATATATATATATATATATATATATATATATATATATATATATATATATATATATATATATATATATATATATAAGGCCAACTATGTAGGATCTGTTTCATATGGTGCCTTGTGATTCAATTTATCCTATGATGATTTTTTATTTTGATATCATGTTGTTCCTTAGTGCCTATGATAATTTAGTATCTGAGGCCAATTTTATTTGTGAAATATGTTGTTGTGATGAATTTTGTTTGATCAATTGTGAATTGTGTAATTTGTGTTGTCTTGTGAGTTTTTGTAAATTTTGTTGCCTTGTGAGTTGTGACTTAATAGTGCCTATGGTCTAATTAAGATGCCTTGTGAGTTGTGATTTAATAATGCCTATGATGAATTTTGTTTGACCTGCTTCATTTGATTATAGTATCTGAGGTATATTTTGTTACCTGCTTGTGAATTTAATTGTGTCTGAGGCCTATTATGTTACCTCCTTGTGAAGTTTGTGCCTATGGTGAAAGTTAATTCTGAGGTCAAATATGTTGCCTTGTGAATTATTATAAGGCCAATTTTTTTTATCTTATATTATATTTTATCAAATAGGTATAAGATCATCTTCATCAAATGGGTATACCTCTTCTTGTATCCAAATCCTAATTAAGCAACTGCCTATGAACAAGAGTTGTCAACCAACTTAAATACCCTCTTCCAATTGTATTAAGATACCTATGGAACCAATGATGAGTTTGCCCATGTATCTGAAACTCCAAAAGTAGGATTTAGTTCTGGTCAGGGAAGGAGGAATTTTGAGAGGTTTTTAGAAACTGTTGTGGGTAATAGTAATTCAAAATTTAATCTTGAATTATAGATTTATATCGAGGAGCCTCCCATGAAAGTACCCCCTAAAGCTTAGTTTGATGTTTTAACATGGTGGATGGGAAATGAAGCCAATTATCATATTCTTAGTAAATTGGCAAATGATATCCTAATTGTTCCAGTTACTACTGTTACTTTAGAAGCAACTTTTAGTGCTAGAAAAAAGGTTATTGATCTGAAACAATCATCTATGAAAACTAATACAGTTGAAGTGGTAGTTTGTGGGGGTGATTGGGCGAAGGAGAAGTATGAGATTGAGAAGGGATGCATTTCTAGTGTTGTAAGTAAATTTTGCTTATGTCTTTTTTAATTTAATATGTATATTGCTTAATATGTTATCTAACTTTATGCTTTTCCATTTGTAGCTTGAGGAACCACAAGATGAACTTTTGACCATATCATTTTGGTCAAGATTCAGGTGTCGCTTCTTCGACAACTACAAGTTGAAGATCTGTATTTGCAATGTCAATGATGAGATTATTCTGAGGCATCACTAAAATATGTAATGTTATTTTGTAATTTTTTGAAAACATAAGTTTCATAACGCATGTTTTAACAAGTTTTTTGAGAAGGTGTTGTAATATAATGTATTATGTAATAATGTCCTTCTTTATCCTTCAATGATACAATGTAAATTAAGAATCAAGATTGATGAATTTATGTCAATAAAAAATTTGGAATTTCTAAAAATTTACAATTTAACTATTTCCTTCTTTTTCAGGTGGTTTGGTTACCCGAATGAAAATTATCGGTCCGGTCTCGGTTCTCACAAGGCAAGTAAAGATATTTCAGTCCGGTCTCGATTTAACCGAACATAATAGACCGGTTTCGGTCCCAAAAAATATTCCATCACCGTTATGGTCTGGTCTCGGTTCACCCAATTAGGGTTTCGGTCCATTTCTCGGGAGCATGAATACCTGGACTGGCCCATACCGAAAACAACCCTAGGAAAGAGGGAGGGGAAAAGGAGGTTGTTAGAGGCAGAGATGGAACAAGAGACATGGGGAGAGAATGACTGAAGGTCAAGACAGGAGGGAGAAAAAGTGATGAAATGAAATAAAAACATAATTTATATTATTTCGTTCAGTTATTTATTGGATACTTGGGTCAACTCTTCATTCGGAAATCATATTAGAAATTTATCCATTCCCGGACCATGCCTTGTTTCAGTCGGTCCAATGGGTAAGGTCTACTGGTCCGGTTCTCATGTGGATCTTGGGTATTCGAGACCTAAAATAACCCTAAGGGCGAAAATCATAAATTTATAGTTTTTTTAGTTACAAAAATATATATTAATTAATAAAGAGTTATGAAAGGTGGTTGAAGACATTGTGGTTGGTGAATATTCTTTTTTTGAGAATATTTAATGGATAATGGCTTATTTACCTATTAGATTTTGGGGTTTGAATTTGTAATCGGCAGTAGTGACTACCTCATACGTGTTTGTGGCTTCTATAGCCCAAACTTGGGTGTTACATAATCATATATTGAGAGACACTGGAATGTATGGTATGAACCTTATTTTCGATAGAGTTTTGGATGGTTTTAGTGTTGTGATTTCATATTTTGACATTAGTGTTTTACAAGAAAGGACATTGTCTCTCCTAAAGCACAACATGTTTTGGCAAGTGCCCTTTTTAGTAAATGTGTTCAGGACATGGATGTTAAGTTTGACATGACCATAAAATAGAAAGTCGTTTTTGGTTGTTTGCAAGAAGCACATGCTCAAGATTTTCTCCTTGCTATCTCTATTGATTGTTTAGGCCAACATATGTCTCTGGTAGAGTACCACGCCATCCTTAAATGCTGGCTTATGATTCCTTTATTTCATGTTGATGAGATTTTCCATGTTTTCATAAGGCGTGCTTAGGTACACTTGGGAAATACATTATTCATTACACGGATCTTCAAGGATTCAAATACCGACGTGACTTGGTTAGAGATGTCTTATTTGATATATTTAGGTGTGTTGGGGTATCTGTTAAGAAAAAGGCGCTTGTAAATTTAGTGACTGGCCTACAGGAGAGGAGATTGACTCTTAGTCCAACAAATATTCTAGTTTATGAGTGAGTATGAGGGAAACATGCATGTGTAGATTTGACTGGGGTTTCCCCATTGGTGGGACTGGAGAATGGAGGTTTTATTGTGGAACAAACAAGTCTCAAATTTGCTTCAAGTAAAGTGGCCAAGCTTGAAAAAGTGTGTTTCGACAACCAACATGCTTTCATACCATTTGTCTTTGACACTTTTGGTTTTCTAACACCAGAAGCAATGGATCTTTTACATAGAGTGCAAAGACTCATAGCAATATTGTGTCTCCTAAGACAATGAATGTAGCTTTTATAAGGATTGTTTTTGTCATCCAAAAAAGGTAGTGGCGTAACTTATATATATATATATATATATATATATATATATATATATATATATATATATATATATATATATATATATATATATATATATATATATATATATATATATATATATATATATATATATATATATATATATATATATATATATATTCCAAAAAAAATTAAGCTCTTATAATAAAGTGTTGGGTTGTAAATAAGGTCGTGCTGATGGTATTTTGAGTATAAGCAAGGGAAATTGTTCGTCGTGTTGGAGAGTAATCCATAATTTAGACATAGATAATTATGTCTTTGCAAAAAAAAATATTTTGTTAAAGAGGGATATATGGTCATGTTGTTAGAAAATAGGTTAGGATCTAATGATTACTAGTCAAAAGTTTGGCACATTCGAAAATATCGTGCCTAGTATGGAGGATTCTTCACAATAGGTCGTCAACTAAAAACAATTTAGTTAGAAGATAGTTATCGATCTTGATTCAAAACTATGTGTTAGCAAGTGTGTTATAGTGAAAATTGCATCTCACCTCTTTTTAGTATCTCATTTTTGCAAGTATATGATACATTATTATCAACTGACTCGTTATATCCATAATATTTTAAAGAGAATATGCGGGTCATCTTGATCGATTTGGACCTCTACTTGGAAGCAGGAGAAATTATGTCCACAAATTAAGTGTGGGTGGTTTAGTTGTATTTGGAACATACGGTAAGCAAGAAACAATAAAGTATACAACAACAAAGATGTTTATGTGGAACAAGGGTTCAAATTAATACAAAAGAATTCGTTGAATTGGATAAATAACACATTTAATAAATTAGTGTGTTATGTGGCTCAATGATATTTATTCTTGAAAATATGCACCGGGTTTAAGGACTAAGGTGGAATCCAAAGAGATGTAGGTCCAGTGTTCCTAAAAGCATGTATGAAGTTGTCTTTGCAAGGCAGATCTATGGTTGATTAGATATTTTATAATAATTTTCACATTTCAATTGCTCTTGAAGTTTTAGACTCTCACAATGTTGATTCAATTATTTGTTGGGACTAGTTTGTTTGGTGTAGATATTAGAAGAGTCATCAGTCAGACTTGGCCATTTGATCTTTTAAAGTTGATGGGCCAGGTGGCTGTATTAATTTGGTCTAATATAATGGATGCAAAGTGCATTATATTGTGAAGCTCTAGGTGTTATAATTGTTGTTATAGCTGGATCAATTAATTGGCAATTTATTCTCGTTGTACGAGAACAACTGAATAACATCATGCAAAGATTTTTATTTGGTTTGATATCAGTCGTTTAAGCTAACAATAGTTGTTTTTGCTTTAAAGGTATAGTTGATATGATTCACAAATTAACTGTTGTTGGTTATTCGAGTTTCCAATCATCATTTAAATCTCCAATCATCTACAACAAAGTTGTCTTGTGCATGTTGTCATTGTGGTTTATGAGTATGCCTAATATGTTACGTATCTTAGCAACCTGTGTCATTATTTAGAGTAGGATTGAGAGTAGTTGTACTGAACAGGGAATCTCTATTTTTAATATTCCTTGGGTATTTAAGTTAGTATGATTAGTCTTGTACTTGTGTTTTGCATCTTGTGAGACTTTTGTTGTACTATTTTCAGATCTTTTCCTTACACATCTTATGCTTATCCTATACCTTTTAATATATTATTTTGCTTCTTTAAAAAAAATTAAGCCCTCAAAATATGATTGAGAATGGTATAAAATTGTTCTTAATAATATTTTCATAATCAACTTAGTTCATAAAGATGGTTTGATTTTGATTTTTATTCAATATTTATTTGAACTAAAATTATAACTTTACTTCGTCATATTATGATAGTTGGATCATTACTTTTATTAAATCAAACTTGTGTTTATCTTTTCGAATAAATATTTAATTTTATCTATAAATGATTGTTCTTTTTTTATATATATTTAAAGTATAAAAAGCAATTAGTAATCTCTAATTTATTCTTAATATATTAAGACATTTTTTAAAACTATTATTAAGTAAAATAGACAAGTTTAATGAATTGATTCAATGGTCCAAACAATTTTTAACCTTACATACATCAAGTCTTGTACACACCACACATTAAATATTACTTATAGACAAACATGTAGATCACAAGACTAATTAAAATAGTAAATGATTAGGTCATAAAGTATCCTTATTTCATAAGATTTCAGTTACAATACTTACTGTTGTACCCCAAAATTTGCCCTCCCATTTCATCAATATTTTCTCACCACAAGACCCTTGGAGCTCAAGATCCAGCTAGGGTTTGCTCTGCTCAAGACTCCTCCTTGCACTGTTGACCCAAATTAGGGTTTGAGTTTGCACAAAGATGTTTTGACCTAAAATTCCCAAAGTTACTTTCATGCTTCATGTTGGACTCACAAGTTTATCCATACCAAGTTTCAAGCCTTGATTCCAATCTTTGCCCAGTCAATTGGACAGTTGACCTAGAAATCAGTTGTATTGGGGAAAAAAGTCAACTATAGTAATTTGATAGTCAAACCTCATGATTTTTGACCCACATCAACATTATGAACTCATATGGACCATTTGATCAAGTTTGGATCACAAATCCACAAGAAATTTGGTCAGATCACCAAAAGGGCAAAATGGTCATTTTTAGGGTTTTGACTGCACAAAGGCAATTTTTGACTGTTTGACCTAGCCAATGACAAACCAAGCTCACATATGGACTCAAGGACCCAATGACATTGTCTTGACATGTTCAACAAGTTCAAAAGATCCCAAATGCACAGGATTGACAGATGAATTTTCCAGTCAACTGATCCAAATTTGACTGTATACTGAAAAGTCAAACTTTGACTTTTTGGTCAAAATCAAGTGCCAAGATTCATTTTTCATCAAGACATGTCAAATTATGAAACTTGTTCATCAAGAAACCAAAAATTATAAATTAGGGTTTGAAATGAAGAAATTTCATAACTTACAATTTTTCTAAATTATTGAATTTCCTAATTTTTTTCCTAACTTTGTCCCATTTTTTCATCAAGATACATTTGGATTCAAACAAAACTCAAAACATGAAAGTTATAGTACATTGCAAACTCTACAACTTTGATTCACAAAGTTTCCTCAAAAGAAGCTTGTAGCTCAAGTTATGATTTTTGGAACAAGGGTGCAAAACATTCTTAACTTAGAAATTTTTTGACCTATTTTAGGCAGGATTTTTGCCTAACTTCATGGCCACTTTTCACATGCTTCCACTTGGAATTTCAACTTGCATTACAAAGATGGATTGTAGTACACATTCCAAGCTTTCCAAATTGTCCAAGAACTTCTCAAACACCCTTGTGGTTAGGGAGAATCGAATTGGCAAAGTTGGGCAAATGTCACTTTTGTTCTTGACCAATTTCATGTTCATACACTATGCATTTTCAAACTCAGCTTGCACAAGCTAGGTTACAGGCCTCTAATCCCATTAACACTCAATAATTCAATGCTAAACCATTGTGCCAAGATGTTATTTTATGCATTTGGTCATTACATGAAGGATTAGTCCATAATTAGAAAAAGCATTTTAGCCATTTTGATAAAGTTACACTTTATGTCAAGTTTACAATCTAAGAAGTACAAAGCAAATCTCTGAGGCACAAATGTGTGGACATATCCCACTGATCAAGAACAAACTTTGCAGCATGTTTAGGGGGCCTGCATAAGCTTGTAACCCAACTTGGCATTTTTGACTTAAGAAGGAAGAAACTTGGCAAAACTGATCCCAACTCACATTACTGCAAGAACTAACAAAAACAAACTTCTTGAACACTTTCCAAACATCAAACCTGACCTGAAACACGAGCCTACCATATTCCAAACCTCATCATTCATCAAAACACCATTTTGCTGCACAAAACAGGGCATCCCTGCAGATTGAGTTGCACAACTCAGTTTGCTCGTGCGTTTTGGCCAAAGCTTGTTCATACACACTCCCTACCATCCATACAAACTATCCCAAGCCCTAGCTACAGACTGTAACACCTCTAACCAAGTTCACCATTTTCATTTTTTCAGTTGTGCAGGTTAACTTCCATAGCTCGTTTCAGTTAGTTCCAAAGCAAGCTAGAGGTTGGAGAAGCATCCTTGGACCTCAAGCAAGCTATACAAGTCCTCACATTGCATCGAAAGTACCTCCATTGTCATACACGAATCAAGCTGAACAGGTAAAAGTTTGAACTTCTATCTCTCTATCCAGACATATCTAGGCTTAGGTTTGTGAAGAAGTTATGTCCTACTCATGGCCCTGAAGCTACCCATGTCATCACTTTTCATTTATGTTGTGCGTACTGAGAGAATTTTGAAACTGAATATCTGAAAAAAAGCTAGGTCAGGAATTTGGGGAGAAGAAATTCTCTCTCATTTCTGAGAGTTAGATCAACTTCTTTATATGTTTAGAATCGTGGCTTCAAGCTCTACAAGTTTCATGTTTTAAGATTTGTCAAAAGATCAAAGAATCAGAAGTTAGGGAGATGAACAAGAAGGTGCGCGTTTTTTGTTTGAAAGTGGCTGGAGGTTGAAGACAACTCTCCTTGGGCTGGGCCTGACTTTTTCTTCTGTTTACACCACTATTTCACACATACACCCCCTTGGCCCATTGTGTTTTATTTTTATTATTTTTGACTTTTTCTTTTTGTTTCTGACTTGTTTATTTTTTGTCAAAACATAAAAAATATTAAAAATATTTTTCAGCCATTTTTGCATTTTATTTGGATTTTATTTGCTTTATTTGAATTTATACATATAAATAAACATATATCCTTTTATTTAAAATACTAAAAAATAATACAAAAACATTTTATTTTCTGATTTTATTTTTATTTTATCTTTTGAAAACATTTTCTAAAAAATATACTTTTTTTTGTAAATAATAAATATTTTTATTTTTTGTATATATTTAATATATTTAATACATAATATAAATATTTATATATTTAGAATATTTAGGATAAAAATACAAAAATAATACATTTTTATTTTTATTAATATTTGACCTCAAAAATCACTTTTTTACAATATACTTCTCTTTTATTTATTTTTTGTATATAATTAATAAATATTGCGTATAATAAATAATAAATACTTTTTATTTAGCAAAATTAGGGTTTTGCCCTAAAAACACAAAATATCCAAAATTGATTCTTTTATTTTTTTGTTTACATTTCACATAAAAAATATACTTTCCCATACATATAAAAACCATTTTTGTGCATAAGTACATTTTTGCATATTTATTTATTTAATTATTGTACAATTAATCTTTGTATATTCAATTTGGATGTAATAGTTTAGATTTAAATTTCTTGCTAAATATCCCCATTTGAACATTTGTACCCCCCATCCCATAATTGTGTTGTAATAATTTAGGATTTTATTTTTCGCATTTAAAAGCTTTCTAAATATGCCATGATAGACTTAGGGTTTTGTATGCAAATCAAAAAATGACAATTAGCTTGACCTAATTCAAAGACAAAAAAGCATGAAAATGGACAACACCAATCACACTTGCACCCCCTAGGGTTACTCCACTTGTTGCCTTCAATAATGGGCCATGTTGTATGTTGAGTGTTTTTGGCAAAACAAAACAATTCAATTGATCATAGTCCCTCGATGACGCTTTCGAAAGTTGCCTAAAAATGATCAAGTCCCTTAAAGGAAAAAGTTGCCAAAGACACTTGGCACCATTGCAATCATGGTCTAAACGATGACTCGCGCCCGTCCCATTAACATCCTAACACAAGATTGCCCACCAAATACAATGGTGGAACAAAATTGTTAAAAGGGTTAAAACATAGAAAAAACCTTTGAGTAAATTTAGGGGTAGACAACTCTTAGTTACTTGATCAAGCTTGCAAAAACATACTTGCCTACTTTTCAAAACCACCTTCCACAACACTTTCAAAACAACTTTAAAAAAAAACATTGAAAACTTTTCAAAAGATATACACCTTTGTATACATCCAAACATGGGTCATTACAAAGGTTGCCACAACAAATGGCCTATTTTCAAAACATTTTCAAACCTACACGCAAAGCACCATTTTAAACAATTGAAAGCACCATTTCAAACAATTGAAAACACAAGGCAAGTGATCTAAGCAAGTAACTAAGAGCCCATGGATAACCATGGATAGAAAGGGTGCTAATACCTTCCCTTTCTATAATCTACTCCCCGAACCCAAGAAAACATCTCAAAGGTTTTTGCTGTGCTTTTTAACCTTTCCTTAGGATAAAATAAAAAGTCGGTGGCGACTCTTGCTCAACCGAAACATTTGCGAATACAAACGCAAAACCCAAGTCAGTTATCCCACCGTATCACAGAACTGGCGACTCTGCTGGGGAAACTCTTAAACTGGAGTAACCTTAGGGCTTAGATCACCCTCTTGCATGAATAATTGTTTGCTTTGATTGCTTTATATCTTGGTTCTCTTGTTTGGGCTTGGAATCCTACACCCGGATTTGAGGGAACATTCATAGATAGCAATACGTTGTGGAAACTGTGCGGGGTATACCGACACGGTTGAAGCAATAGCTATATTAGTACGACATATTTGTGAGTACCGGTAACCCTTGAGTTCAATCAAGGAGAGTACGGGGCCGCTGAGTGATGTCACTAAGCACTAATGACCTAGAACCTTACTTGACCATCTTGGCCTTTTATTAGGGGTAGTGAGATGACCGGCTTTGGTGCAGTCCGAAGTTGGTAGATACTCGATACTACACTCATTGAGGGTTGTTTTCTTGGAATATTTTGGTCGCTAGTTAAGTGGCTAAACCAAAACAATGAACATGGAAAACAATCCAATGATATTGAGCTCCTTAGAACCCGGTTACTATTTATAGGACAGGTTTTTAAGCCAACTTCACTCAAGAGGGTACTTACCTATGAAACCCCATGCAAGCCTGAAACTAGGGTTTTGTGTGAATTGTTTGTACATATGTTTGTGCATGCATCATGAACATTATAAAGCATCATATGCATTCACTAACCATTTCAAGGGTTTGGATCTTCATCTTTGTTCTTGTTTTGTAGGTCATGGAAATTCTTCGTAGGAAAACTATCCAAGTCAACCTTGTGAGAATCCCTCCTCAACTCAAGGAGCTCACATCCAGAATTCTGGAAAGCTCTCCCTTCAGTGAAAGACATGGTAGACTGCTCAGCCTAGTCAACACCAGCATTGAAGAGGACATGGTAAAGGTGTTGTTCCAGTTCTTTGACCCCCTTCACCACTGTTTCACTTTCCCCGACTGCCAATTGGTGCCCACTTTGGAGGAATTTTCTCAACTCATGAGAATTCCTATTCTTAATCAACTACCCTACAACGGTACGGAAAAAGAACCAAAGCCTGAAAATGTTGCTCAAGAACTACACTTGCAACCATCTGACATCAAGGGGCATTGGGAAACTAGAAGCGGTGTCAAAGGCTTCTTGGCAAAATTCTTGTTTGAGAAGGCACAAGAGTGTTGGAATTCATTGGATCTACAAGCCTTTGAAGAAATTGTAGCACTCCTCATTTATGGGTTGGTCCTGTTCCCAAATCTTGACCAGCTCATAGATGTCAACACCGTCAAGATCTTCTTATCCAGAAATCCAATACCAACATTGCTTGGGGACATTCTTCACTCATTTTACACACGAACAATGAGAAAGAGGGGTGTTATCATGTGTTGTACTCCTCTCCTTGCAAGGTGGTTTATTTCGCATCTTCCACAATCTGTCTTGAAGAATGACCAAGGCTTAAGGTGGTCACAACGATTGATGACCCTCACTCACTCTGATGTACATTGGTGTTCTCGGTCCAGAGAAAATGTCATCATCTTCGATCGTTGTGGAGAGTTTCCTAATGTTCCATTGCTTGGCATTAGAGGAGGCATTACCTACAACCCTTGTCTAGCTTTGAGACAATTTGGATATGCACGGAGGGATGGCTCTCACGACATGTTGATCCCTGACCTAGTTTTTGACTTCGACAACGATACGCAAGGACTTCGCCAAAGGTTCATCAGAGCTTGGAGGATGCCTAACAAGGTAGACAGCAAGACACTGGGGCACAAGAACTCCATCCCTCTTGAGCCTTATCTCAAGTGGGTACGAACCCGAGCCTAGAGTCTAATGATGCCTTACCCTCATGTTCTCCCTGTGATTAAAGAGCCCGTTAAGGAAGGAGAGGTTCCCTACACCATCCTATATCCTGACATGCCAACATCGTGGGAGGAGATGCAGAAGAGCTGGATCCAACTCAAGGAGGAACGGAATACTTTTGAAGCCAGCTTCTACGCCAGTGAGAAGAAGGTTTTGGAGCTTACCCGCCGACTCCATGAGGAAGAGACCCTCAACACCTACATCGCACCAAAGAGGATGCGCAATGTCTTTTTACCTTGAGAAGTTTTTTTTGTAATATTTGGCCCATGGGGCATTTATGTACTGACAAAATTTCTCCTTATTAATATGACGTGTGTTCTTTTTGTTTACAACAATTGTGAATTTCTAAATCTTTGAATGCATTGCATAAATAAGCATATCATTCATCATATGCATAACAGGCACCCTTCTTCTACAGGTTGCTTAATCTTCTTCGCTATTTATTTCAGCACTCAATCATCATGTCTTCTGAGCCTACTACCGAACAAGCTGTCAAGGCCCTCCAGGCCCAGAACGCCCAGTTTCAAGAGCTGGTCATGAGCTTAGCCCAGGGTCAACAGGAGTTGAAGACTTTGCTCTTGAAGAAGAAGAAGAAGAAGAGAACTGCGCTGTTTAACACTGGACTAAGGTTTGGGAATACGCTGCAGAATGAGGCTGATCAGGCTACTTCCTCTGCAGAGAAAGATAGTCCCCAAGGGGAAGGGCTCCTAGTCCTGTGGTTTCCGACAACGAGACGGATTACAATGATGAACAGTACCCTCCTGCTGAAGACAGGTACAAGCAATTAGAGGACCATTTAAGTGCCATGGAGATCTATCATGTGCCGGGATTGGATTTTGGAGATCTAGGTTTATCTTCTGGGGTGGTGATCCCACACAAGTTCAAGGCACCTGCCTTTGCGAAGTACGACGGGGCTTCCTGCCCTAAGCTGCATCTCAGATCATATGTAAGGAAGATCCAACCTTACACTGCAGACAAGAACCTGTGGATCCATTTCTTCCAGGATAGCCTTTCAGGGGGTCAACTCGAATGGTTCTATTAGCTGGATGGAGCTAGTATTCGAAACTGGGAGGACTTGGCTACTGCATTTTATAAACAATATCAGTACAATTCCGACCTCGCTCCCACGCGTACCCAACTTCAAGGTATATCACTGGGGACGGGCGAAGGATTCAAGGAGTATGCGCAAAAGTGGAGAGACCTGGCTGGCAGGGTGCAGCCACCGCTGACTGACCGTGAACTTGTCGACATGTTCCTGGGGACCCTGTCCGGTCCGTTCTTCAACCATCTGATTGGTAATTCTTCTGCTGGGTTCACAGATCTGATCTTAACTAGTGAGAGGATAGAAGCTGGTATCAAGTCGGGGAAGATACAGAAGGGTGCCTCCTCGAGTACTGAAAAGAAGCCCTTCAAGAAGGAAGCCAGTGCTGTTTATGGTCCCAGAAGACAAATTAAACCGGAACGCCGCCAAGCTGTCAACGCGTTGGTAATTTCAAAGCTTACTGCTGCTCCTCAGCAGTATAACCAACTAAGGGGTGAGAGGCCCAAAAGGAAGTACACTCGACTCAGCATGACCCTGTCTCAGATTTTGCCGCAACTACTGTCAACCAATCTGGTGACTGTCAAAGAAGCTCCGAAGGTAGTGAACACAACGTCTCCAAAGTACAACCCCAACGCCCGTTGCGCTTATCACTCTGATAGCCCGGGGCATACTACGGACGATTGCTGGGCTCTGAGGAATAAGGTTCAGGACCTTATTGATGCTAAAGAAATACAGTTTGAGGCACCCGAAAGACCCAATGTTGTGACTGCTCCTATGCCCCGGCATGGAGTGAATGTTGTGGAAGAAGACCTGTATGTGGCCTCCGTGGATGATATTGTTACTCCGTTGTTGACTGTCAAGAGGAACCTGTTGCTAGCCGGTTTATTTTTGGGATATGGTAAAGGTTGCCTTCTATGTGCTGTTTCACCTGTTGGTTGTCCTTTGCTGAAATCAGGTATCCAAAGCCTGATGGATAGCAAAGAAATCTTGTTCGAGAAGATCGCTGTTCCTGCTGTCCCTACCGAAGAAGTTTCTATTGTCACTATTCTCAACAACCCTCCTAAGGCTCCTTCAAAGAAGCCTGTCAAAATCATGTCCACTCAGAAGATTTCTCCTATCATCATCATTGTTCTGGGGCCCCTCCCTTATACATCCGACAAAGCTGTCCCTTGGCACTATGGGGCAGATGTTTATGTGCTTGGAGTTAAACAAGAGTTTAATACTAGTACCGGCATCAGTAACATCACCGGACCTGCCAAGGTTACTCGCAGTGGTAGGCTGTTCTCACCAGATATCGCGCCACCAGCAATTCAGAGACCTCTTGTCATCACACCTGCAAGTGTGCCTGCTTCCCTTCCTGATCAAGTTCTTGTTTCTACCCCTGTTGCCGAGTCATCTGACGCTCGGGGCAAAGGGATTGCTACTGATTTGCCTGCCCTGACGGAGGCACCAAAGACAACCATTGTTGAAGCTTCCCAGCAAGAGATGGAAGAGATTCTCAAGATCATTAAGAAGAGTGATTTCAATGTCGTTGAGCAGTTGGGGCACACCCCCTCTAAGATTTCTATGCTATCACTGTTGTTGTGTTCAGAGGCCCATGCCAAGGCCCTGATTTCCTTCCTGAAGACGGCCCATGTGCCACAAGAAACGTCTGCTGATCAATTTACCGATTGTGTGGCTAACTTGACTGCCGATAATGGTTTGGGCTTCTCTGACGCCGATCTAACTGCCAAAGGAAAGAACCATAACGACGCCCTGCATGTCTCCATTGAATGCAGGGGCACTACTCTTGCCCATGTGTTGGTAGACACCGGTTCTTCATTGAACGTATTACCCAAGAAAGCTTTAGACAGGCTGGATTGTGAGGGTTTAGAGCTCAAGCCAAGTAACATTGTTGTCCGGGCCTTTGACGGGTCCAAGAGGATGGTACATGGTGAAGTTGACATTCCAATCAGGGTTGGTTCTCAAGTTTCTGATTCTACTTTCTATGTGATGGATATCCGACCATCCTATTCCTGTTTGCTGGGTTGTCCATGGATCCACAAGGCTGGGGTTGTGACCTCCACACTACATCAGAAGCTTAAATACCCGGTCAGAGGGAAGATTGTTACAGTTCAGGGGGAAGAAGAATATATGGTCAGCCACCTCAACTCGTTCCGGTACATAGAAATGGATGGGGAATTCATTGAGACTCCATTCCAGCACTTTGAAGAGGTGCCTCAGACACTGGCATCAGCTGAGACTGTGACTATTGAAGACCCTCCTTTGAAGACGGCTT
The DNA here is from genome assembly GCA_948472305.1 of Vicia faba. Taxonomy (NCBI): domain Eukaryota; kingdom Viridiplantae; phylum Streptophyta; class Magnoliopsida; order Fabales; family Fabaceae; genus Vicia; species Vicia faba. The sequence continues at coordinate 491,455,339 of OX451740.1, forward strand.
CCTTAAAGGATTCCCGGGTTGTGATTGAGAAGGGTGAGTGTGCAAACTGGGGCCGACTTCCTGATTTCACTCCAAAGACTGACAAGTTTGGTTTGGGATTCATTGTAGAAGCTCAGAGGGATGTTCGTAAGGCAAGGATTGGAGGACCTCCTGTGTTCATCACCAACCCGAGAATAAATGCTATTGAAGACGACGTGGAGGAGTCTGAATTCGACAGCTGGATCTACCCAACAACCGACGATGGACCAAGCAACTGGACTGCGAAAGACTTCACACCTATTACTTTTGTCACTCAGTAATGAACTCTTTTGTTTTGAATTTGTAACAGACAATGTTTTGAAACTTTTATGGCTCGGTGTCTTACCCGGGGCACCGTGGCTTCATTTGTGATGGCTTTTGTGTGTCATTTTCATATATCATTAATAAAAACATTGGACGTTTGTTGCATTTCAAAATCTTGCGCTCCTTTTCTTTCTTTATTATATATTGCAACACAGCTATATTTACACACACTCACTTATACAGGTTCCAATCCACTCTGGATCTCACTGGTAACGGCTCTGCTACTGCCAGTTATGACTTCGAAAATCCGATCAACTTAGCCGAAGACGAAGGTGAAGATGATTGCAAAGTGCCTGGTGAACTTGCAAGACTGCTACTCCAGGAAGAGAGGGTCATTCAGCCACATGAAGAGCCAGTGGAAACGGTAAATCTGGGTACTGAGACGGATATAAAGGAAGTCAAGATTGGTGCCAATCTAGAGTTCAGTGTGAAACAACGGTTGATCCAGATGCTGCATGACTATGTGGAAATCTTTTCCTGGTCCTACGAAGACATGCCTGGTTGGATACCGACATTGTGGTTCATCACCTGCCTACCAAGGAAGAATGCCCTCCGGTAAAACAGAAGGTCCGCCGTATGCGTCCAGAAATGTCCGAGAAAATCAAAGCTGAGGTTATGAAACAATTTGATACCGGGTTTCTAGCAGTAACTTCTTACCCTCAGTGGATTGCCAACGCGGTTCCAGTGCCGAAGAAGGATGGTAAGGTCCGAATGTGTGTTGATTACAAATATTTGAATAGGGCGAGCCCTAAGGATGATTTCCCTCTGCCTCATATCGACGTTCTGGTTGACAACACTGCTCAGCATAAAGTATTCTCCTTCATGGACGGCTTCTCCGGTTATAATCAGATCAAGATGGATTCTGAAGACATGGAGAAGACCACTTTTGTTACTCAGTGGGGCACCTTTTGCTACAAGGTCATGCCTTTTGGGTTGAAAAATGCTGGGGCAACCTACCAACGTGCCATGGTTGCTTTATTTCATGATATGATCCATCACGAGATAGAAGTATACGTCGACGATATGATTGCAAGGTCCCAAACTGAGGAGGAACACCTTGACCATCTATGGAAGCTGTTTGACCGACTGAAGTTGTACAAGCTGAGGTTAAACCCAAACAAGTGCACCTTTGGGGTGAGATCTGGAAAATTGTTAGGCTTCATCGTAAGCGACAAAGGTATACAAGTGGACCCTGCCAAAGTGAAAGCCATACAAGAGATGCCAACTCCCAAGACAGAGAAAGAAGTCAGAGGCTTTCTAGGACGGTTGAACTACATTGCCCGATTCATCTCGCACCTAACTGCTACCTGTGAACCAATCTTCAAGCTTCTAAAGAAAGACCAAGTAGTACGTTGGAACGATGAATGTCAGGCCGCTTTCGAAAGAATCAAAGAGTATCTCCAAGAACCACCCATTCTTATGCCACCGGTTGAAGGGAGACCTCTAATCTTATACTTGACAGTACTGGACAACTCAATGGGGGTGTGTGCTGGGGCAGCATGACGAGTATGGCCGAAAAGAACACGCCATTTATTACCTTAGCAAAAAGTTTACCGACTGTGAGACCCGGTACTCACTGCTCGAGAAAACTTGCTGCGCTTTGGTATGGGCTGCTCGCCGGCTGAGACAGTATATGTTGACTCACACTACTCTGTTGATTTCAAAAATGGATCCAATCAAGTACATATTCGAAAAGCCCGCCTTGTCCGGAAGAATAGCAAGATGGCAGATGATCTTGACGGAATATGACATCCAGTAGATGACTCAAAAAGCAATCAAGGGAAGTGTATTGGCAGACCATTTGGCGCACCAGGAAGTGGACGATTACCAGTCGATGAACTTTGAATTTCCAGACGAGGATATCATGGTAGTGACTGATTGTGAAGTACCTGGACCGGATGAAGGACCTGAGGAAGGATCCCGATGGTCTATGCACTTTGACGGAACCTCGAACGCTTTGGGTAATGGTATCGGCGCTGTGATCATATCCCCAAAAGGCACTCATACTCTACTCACCGCCCGACTATGTTTCAACTGCACCAACAACATGGCAGAGTATGAGGCATGTATCATGGGTCTTCAAGCTGCAATTGACTTAAGGATCAAGTTTTTGAGTGTCTTCGGAGATTCCTCTCTCGTGATCAATCAGATCAAAGGCGAGTGGGATACGAAACACCCAAATCTTATTCCTTACAAGGAGTATGTGCTGACATTGCTTCCCCACTTCGAAGAGATAAATTTTGAACACTTCCCAAGAGAGGAGAATCAGTTGGCAGACGCGTTAGCTACGATGTCTTCTATGTTCAAAGTCAAATGGGATAACGAGGCTCCCCAGATCATTATCTGGAAGTTGGACGAACCTGCACATTGCTGCGATCTCGAGGCCGAAGAGGTAACAGAAAAACCTTGGTATCATGAAGTGAAGAGGTACCTTGAAGCCCAAGAATACCCCGAAGGTGCATCTGTTAATGACAAGAAGTTCCTGAGAAGGTTTGCGGCAAAGTTCTTCCTCAGCAATGGCATTCTCTACAAGCGAAACCATGATTCGACCTTACTGCGTTGTGTGGATAAGACTGAAGCAGAAAAGATCATGGCGGAGCTACATGAAGGTACCTTCGGAACACATTCCAGTGGACATACCATGGCAAAGAAAATCCTTCGGGCAGGATATTTCTGGTCCACAATGGAAGCCGATTGTTATCAGCATTCTCGAACCTGTCATAAATGCCAGATCTATGCTGATAAGGTGCACATTCCTCCGGTTCCTCTGAACATCTTGACAGCACCTTGGCCTTTTGCAATGTGGGGCATTGATATGATCGGCGAGATCCGACCTACGGCATCTAACGGGCACCGCTTCATCCTGGTAGCAATTGATTACTTCACAAAGTGGGTTGAAGCAGCTTCCTATGCTACCGTAACCAAGAACGTCGTGGCACGATTCATTCGGCACAACCTGATCTGTCGATACGGTGTACCTGAGAGGATCATTACGGATAATGGTACCAATCTTAACAACAAAATGATCACTGAGCTCTGCGAGCAATTCAAGATACAACACCACAACTCTTCTCCCTACCGGCCGAAGATGAATGGAGATGTCGAAGCGGCTAATAAGAATATTAAGAAGATTGTGCAGAAGATGACAGTGACCTACAAAGATTGGCACGAGATGTTACCATTTGCTCTTCATGGGTACCATACCTCAACACAGACGTCAACAGGGGCAACACCCTTTTCCTTGGTCTATGGCATGGAGGCAGTCTTGCCTATTGAAGTTCAGATACCCTCTCTCCGGATAATGAAGGATGCAGGTTTGAGCGAAGAGGACTGGATCCAGACTCGCTTAATCAATTAAACCTAATTGACGAAAAGAGACTCACTGCTATTTGTCATGGTCAGACGTACCAAAAACGGATGATCAGGGCATTTAACAAGAAGGTCAAACGACAAGAGTATCAAGTCGGGGACCTGGTAATCAAGCGCATCATTCTACCTCAAGGTGATCCTAGGGGCAAATGGACCCCTACGTACGAAGGGCCATTTGTGGTTAAACATGTCTTCTCAGGAGGAGCTGTGATTCTAACCACCATGGATGGTGACGACCTTCCTCATCCCGCCAATGCAGACATAGTAAAAAGATACTACGCATAAACTAAAGACCTGCTAGGTTGACACACCTAGGCAAAAATAAGGGCTTCCCGGCGAACCAAAAGGGTTTGGGCAAAAATAAGGGACGAAATGAAAAAATATGTACACCCGGCAAGTCGAAAACCTGAAAAGGCGGCTTGGGCAAAAATGGGTATCCCGGTGGACTGAAAACCCGAAAGGGCGGTCCAAGCAAAAGTTAGGGATAAAATGTAATAATATGTCTCCTTGGATCACCTTGCATCCAGAATTCGGCATCAACTATCGGGCTCAGATGATTCCAATCAATCAGCTTCATCTTCAACTAAGCAGCCAAGTGATGAGACGCTTGAAGACATAAAGGCGATAGCAGAGTTGGAACCCAGTGGGATCATTTTTCACATAGCTGTTTTGTTTCCTTTTCACAAAATTGTAAACTCTATTTTGCTCGGCGGCGTTCTCTTACTAGGACGTCAGCCTCCTCTACATAAAACGCCTATTTACAGGCAAATTTCAAAATCAATACAAGTTCAATTTTTCAGACGAATTACCCATCGTTTTTTCCTTTTTCTGTTTTGTTTTGCAAAGAACGTCCAATGTTCATTTTTGATATATGCATTTGACATTAATTTCTAATCATGAATATTTGCATGTGAAACAAAAGACTAATTACAGATTGACATCAGAAATAGGGGCAATAATGAGTTGTCCAAAGCAATCTAGTTGCTCTGCCCACCGAGGCACCAAGGTAAGTTCGGGTGAAGAATGAAACCAAGTTACCTCAACTCCCCACAGAGTAGGACCAGATTTCAGCAATACTCTCCTCAAGCAGAGTTGTTTTCCCATAAGCCCTAAAAAGGCACAATATTCCCCTAACAAGTCAGCGATACTCCCCCCAAGCCGAGTTTAGTCTACTGTCAGCTTTAAGGAAGTCGGGTATCCCCAGAAGATCTCAACATTCCTCAGCGGTGTATAGACCTTCCTCAGCAAGCATCCCCGGCAGTCTTAATATAAGATTGTTCCCCGGCAAAATACCAGACACCCCAGTAAAATCCATATCACCAGTAGATTCTGGAAGCTTATCCCTAGTAGAATTCTGGAAGCTTATCACCTGCAGAGTACATACGTCTCTCCCCGACTTTAATCAAAGGTTATTTCCTCACCAGGGTATAACTGGGTTATCCTCAGCTAATAACCACGGAAAGATCGTCCTCGGCGAAGTTCTTCCTATTCCCCAGCGGAGTTCATCAAATTCCCCAACAGAACTTATCAGTGGAATCCCCAACGGAGCTCTCATCAAAACCTCAGCGAAGTATTTCTTCCCACAGAGTAATTCCCCGCAGAGTAATCTCTCCAACAATTTTATTCCCCAAATGGAGTCATCTTCTCCTACCGGTTTATTCTTGCAACCATCATCCCCAACGGAAACGAAGAACTCCACTCTTCAACATGAGCCCAGGATTCCACAAACTCCCGGCACTCGTCAAGGATTTATCTTCCTAGGAGAAAATACATTCATAGACATTTCGCATTTCATACATCCTATTTACATACATGATAAAGTGCATACAACACTATCTCATTTTGAGCATCATGACATCATGCATTTCATACATCATGACATTGCATACAACTGATGTTTTGCCTTTTCAGGAAAAAGTCAATCCAAAGATGATTACTATCAACTGTCACAATTCCATATTCGATTCTTGTATCTAGCCAGGGCATATCTGTGAGTAATTGATTGTAGATTCGATACCTGTATCCAGCCAGAGCATATCTGCATGAATAGATTCCAGATTCGATACCTGTATCCAGCCAGGGCATATCTGTAGACGACAAATTCCAGATTCGATTCCTATATCTAGCCAGGGCATATCTGTGAGTGTTCGACCGTAGATTCGACACATGTATCTAGCCAGGGCATATCTGTAGACGACCAATTCCATATTCGATACCTGTATCCAGCCAGGGCATATCTGTGAGTAATTAATTGTAGATTCGATACCTGTATCGAGCCAGGGCACATCTGCATGAAGAGTTTAGAGATTCGATACCTGTATCCAGCCAGGGCACGTCTGTAAGCAACCTCTTGAAGTTCCGGATTTGATTCCTGTATCTAGCCAGGGCATATCTGTGAGCGTTTGATTGTAGATTCGATACCTGTACCTAGCCAGGGCATATCTGCATGAAGAGACTGAAGATCAACACCTGTAGCAGGCCAGGAAACCATCTTCCTTTCTCAAAGTACGCAGGTTCTCGCTAAGGAATCTCTTACGCGATCAACACTTCCAAATGGCATCTATAAGCCCATTCCCGACAAGGTTCTGTCACGTCTCCAGGTGGCATCTATAAGCCCATCTTCCTATCCCTCCTATCTCCAAATGGCATCTATAAGCCCATTCCCGTTATCAATTGCTGATACTCCACTATGCGAGTGCAAATTTCTGGGCACTTTAGTGTTCAATCATCTTCTACCTTCGGATCACGAAAGGCACGCAAGCCAATCTATACCCTCAGGTCTAATAAGATTGAACAGGGGCAACTGTTGTACCCCAAAATTTGCCCTCCCATTTCATCAATATTTTCTCACCACAAGACCCTTGGAGCTCAAGATCCAGCTAGGGTTTGCTCTGCTCAAGACTCCTCCTTGCACTGTTGACCCAAATTAGGGTTTGAGTTTGCACAAATATGTTTTGACCTAAAATGCCCAAAGTTACTTTCATGCTTCATGTTGGACTCACAAGTTTATCCATACCAAGTTTCAAGCCTTGATTCCAATCTTTGCCCCAGTCAATTGGACAGTTGACCTAGAAATCAGCTGTATTGGGGAAAAAAGTCAATTGTGGTCAATTGATAGTCAAACCTCATGATTTTTGACCCACATCAACATTATGAACTCATATGGACCATTTGATCACGTTTGGATCACAAATCCACAAGAAATTTGATCAGATCACCAAAAGGGCAAAATGGTCATTTTTAGGGTTTTGACTGCACAAAGGCAATTTTTGACTGTTTGACCTAGCCAATGACAAACCAAGCTCACATATGGACTCAAGGACCCAATGGCATTGTCTTGAAATGTTCAACAAGTTCAAAAGATCCCAAATGCACAAGATTGACAGATGAATTTTCCAGTCAACTGATCCAAATTTGACTGTATATTGAAAAGTCAAACTTTGACTTTTTGGTCAAAATCAAGTGCCAAGATTCATTTTTCATCAAGACATGTCAAATTATGAAACTTGTTCATCAAGAAACCAAAAATTATAAATTAGGGTTTGAAATGAAGAAATTTCATAACTTACAATTTTTCTAAGTTATGGAATTTCCTAATTTTTTCCTAACTTTGTCCCATTTTTTCATCAAGATACATTTGGATTCAAACAAAACTTAAAACATGAAATTTATAGTCCATTGCAAAATCTACAACTTTTATTCACAAAGTTTCCTCAAAAGAAGCTTGTAGCTCAAGTTATGATTTTTGGAACAAGGGTGCAAAACATTCTTAACTTAGAAATTTTTTGACCTATTTTAGGCAGGATTTTTGCCTAACTTCATGGCCACTTTTCACATGCTTCCAATTGGAATTTCAACTTGAATTACAAAGATGGATTATAGTACACATTCCAAGCTTTCTAAATTGTCCAAGAACTTCTCAAACACCCTTGTGGTTAGGGAAAATCGAATTGGCAAAGTTGGACAACACCAATCACACTTGCACCCCCTAGGGTTACTCCACTTGTTGCCTTCAATAATGGGCCATGTTGTATGTTGAGTGTTTTTGGCAAAACAAAACAATTCAATTGATCATAATAGTCCCTCGATGACGCTTTCGAAAGTTGCCTAAAAATGATCAAGTCCCTTAAAGGAAAAAGTTGTCAAAGACACTTGGCACCGTTGCAATCATGGTCTAAACGATGACCCGCGCCCATCCCGTTAACATCCTAACACAAGATTGCCCACCAAATACAATGGTGGAATAAAATTGTTAAAAGGGTTAAAACATAGAAAAAACCTTTGAGTAAATTTAGGGGTAGACAACTCTTAGTTACTTGATCAAGCTTGCAAAAACATACTTGCCTACTTTTCAAAACCACCTTCCACAACACTTTCAAAACAACTTTCAAAAAAAAAACATTGAAAACTTTTCAAAAGATATACACCTTTGTATACATCCAAACATGGGTCATTACAAAGGTTGCCACAACAAATGGCCTCTTTTCAAAGCATTTTCAAACCCACACACAAAGCACCATTTCAAACAATTGAAAGCACCATTTCAAATAATTGAAAACATAAGGCAAGTGATCTAAGCAAGTAACTAAGAGCCCATGGATAACCATGGATAGAAAGGGTGCTAATACCTTCCCTTTCTATAATCTACTCCCCGAACCCAAGAAAACATCTCAAAGGTTTTTTCTGTGCTTTTTAACCTTTCCTTAGGATAAAATAAAATGTCGGTGGCGACTCTTGCTCAACCGAAACATTTGCGAATACAAACGCAAAACCCAAGTCAGTTCTCCCACCGTATCACACTTACATTAAGCTTTTTTAGTTCTTTCATACCTTATATCAACATCAAACTTAGGTTAAAATAAGGGTTTTCATATTTCACTAAGCCTCATATTTCATCCAAAACCCTAAATCAACATGTAGGTTTTTTCTTTCAAATCAATCTAATGCACACTTTTTATATATGAAATGCCAACACTAATACTATAATCATAATTATAGGATAATTTAATACATACTTGTTCATATATATTCATATTAATGTTTCAAACATTTATAAATTTTTGTAAATACGTACAAAACATCATATACATTTTCAAGTACATATATTCAGTCTTGCACCACACACCATACATTACATATAAGAAAACATGTACAATACACAACTCTAAATTAAAGCACTACATGACAAGGTTAGAAAGTGCCCTTACATCATAAGTTTTCCGCTATAACACATATGTCACTCCTTCTTTGCTCTCGCACACCTTAAATCAACAACAAACTCTATTAAAACAATATTCGATATGCTTCATAGCCTCTTATTTTTGCCAAAACCATAAAACTACCTATAGGGTGTTTTTTCTTTAAAAAAATATAATATATGTTTCATATATTAAATTCAGCTATCCTAGGTTGAAATGCTTAAGTTTAAAATTTGAGTTCTCCTATTACTTTATAAAAAGTTTAACACTGAGACAAAAATCACAATTTTGAAAAAGTTCATACGAAAGAAATTTAAACTTCTAAAGTTTTATTTAGGGTTTTTAACCATCACATATAAATTCATCATTACAGACTTTCCTTTTTTAAATTTTTGTAAAACTTCAATAAAATCTCTCTAATACTTAAACATTTTCAAATAAACTTTTTTATCAAAAATTTATCACAAATATTTTTGCGATGATTTTCAAAATACACTTGATAACATTAAACAAAAAACAAATCACAATACATCACCTCCCTACCTCTAAAAGTTTGTCAAAAAATTTAATTTATTTTCAAGCCTTAAAAAACTCTACTATTTTCATTATATTTTACACCAAAGTACTAACAACTATATTCTCTTAAGTATATAATTTCCTTACCTCTAAAAGGTGTATGTAGGATTGATTCATTTTTAAATGTGAAAGAAATATCTAAATTTTCTAAATCACAATTTTTTATAACTCCGAGACTACTAATACAAAGATCCAAAATAAATAACAAATTAATTCAATGATAGCAATAGCAAGGTAGCGTCACCCACCACCATATACTATAAGGGGGGAAAATAATCGATTTTATACTTTTAACAAATAAGCTCAAGTGACTAAGTTTTAAATATGTAGAAGTCTCGAGTCTGTTGAAATTTTTTGCTTATTTTGCTCAAAATCTTAACTTTTAAAAATGTTATATTTTTTTAAAATAAACTATCATCACTAGATTTTTGAATATTTTTTGCTACAACATTAGTAAAAGGTTTGACAACGAAGTTTCATCCAACAAAATCATGTTTACAAGAAATCAGAAGTTCTACTACTTCAAATCAAATTATTTTTTTAAGATATAGCATTATAAGATATATATTTTAAATATATATATTATAAGAAGAAGATAAATGAAAAATCTTAATTCCCAATACTAAAGGGTGTCACGACCAAGAGGGGAAAATAGGGAAATATGTTTTTTCGCCATTCTCAAGAGCTAAGGATAACCATCAAACTAAGAGGGAAATTTCTTATTCAAAGATTAGAATATTAATTCTTACTTGATAGCGGAAGGAGTAAGTTTTCTTCTTAAGAATTAGGTTTAAAAATTAAGAAATAATGGAGAAGATGGAAAATTTTAGGATTGCACAGAAGAAAATGAATGGATACTTTCCAAATTCTAATTAAAGAGAATACTATGTTGATCTAGATGAAAAATGACTTCTTTTAGGCCATGGGTATTCACCCAAACTCTTACAAACTTTGGTAAAATGTTCAAATATTTTCTAATTTTACTTTATGTAAAATCACTTACTTTATATCCAAGTAATCATCTACCTTAACATAAATGTATGCACAAATGAATTTCATAGGAAATATATAGAACTTCTAATTATTTTTTCTTAGAATTTAGAGTTTATCATAAATTTGAACGTCAACTATATATTACAACATTTCACAAATCAAGATAAAATTTATTTAATATTTTTTTTTAGGAATTAGAAAATTAATTAACACCTAACTCACTTAGTAAAACAATTGCACGTTAGTTTTTCAAATATACATAAAATTTCACCTATTATAGCAAATAGATAACAAAAACAACAAATTGAATTTACAACAACTATAAAAGAGATAACATTGTGGGTATTACACTCATATTCAAATCAATTATTTCTTTATTTATTTTATCATTACTTAGATTTTCACCTCTTAAACAACACACCAATGATAAAAACATTGGAAGGAACAAGAAAGAAGATGGAAAGTAAAGTTGTAGTTGTATGGTGAAAATAAAAATGGTCATGAAAATAGAATGGGGTGAAATGAGAAGATGATAAATAAAACTACTATTATATGGTAGAAAAGATGTGAGTTTTGTAAGCAAAATGGTGAGTGTCTTTCTGACATACGATTAACAATATATAGGAATATCTTTCTTCAGGATTCTTCTTAATGAGAGTTCATCTTTTTTATCACATAGATCAAAAAGTCTCTCCATCCACATTAGGAAAAACTCGTTAACATAAATACTTAAAAAATATATTGTAAACCACAATAATTTTCCCATTTTTGTGTTAAATTTGTAGTTTCATACAATTTTTATGTTATCACGGTAATTTTATACGTCTTTATTCTACAATTAGTTCACGCATAAATGTTATTGCATTGTTTAATATTTATTTTAATAACTTTTTATATTAGTTATTAAAACCAAGCTCATATTATTTTCACTAAAAAATCCAAAACAAAAATAACATATTTTAATAAAAAATTCTTACACGTAATTAAGGATGTGTTTGATTTAAAGTTGTACGTTGACTCAAAGATTTGTCTTGTAATGTATTCGTCTATTTATTACTCTTTTACAAATAAAGCTAGTCAGAGATTTATGCAGATTCGGCCTAAGTATTTGGCTTACTCTTATTCTTAAGAGTTTCCTCTTGAGAGTTGCATTAAAATCATATTTGAGCTTTTGTAGGGTCAATCCACGATCCTTCAACAATCAAACAAAGATTTCAATACAAGTTAAACTCAAGAACCTTCACCCAAACTTTTTTGTGGTTTAGCTTGAAATCTTGAAATCTTTACAAATATATTTCACGAGAGAATCATACTCTTGAATAAATCAAATGACGCCCAACACCTATTATAACAAAAACTCTTATAAGAGTTTTTTGGTCTTTTGGCACAATGACAATCTTTGTGACAAGAAAATATGAAAACAAAGAGATTAGAATAAGAATAGAATATTTTCTAATAAAAACTGTCAAAATGAAATGAAGGGAAGTCTTATTTAAATATAAAAAAAAATTGGTTCAAATAGAAAATAATTTATGGGTTATTTTTATGATTTAATCGATAAATTTTTTAAAAGATAAATTATTCAAGGATGAAAAGATAACAAGATAAATCATTATGAGAGATAACATACAATAATTACTTTTACATATTTTCTTGATCTTATAATATTAAGAGATAAATCATCCAAGGATTAAAATATAACAAGATAATTGATCCAGAGATTAATGAATTGGGACCTTAAAGATTTTGATAAGGGGTTGAAATATTATAAATAACAAGTAGAGAAGTAAATAAGGAAAAAATAGTTTGATAAAGTGATAGATTTTCATAGTGAATTATGACAATTTAGTGACTCTTATGAGACTAGTTGATTTACTTCATGATGAAGAAACCTTATTTTGATAGGTGATATGGAAGTTATTTAGAAAATTTTCACTTATAGTTCCTCTATCCAATGATCAATATTGATCACTTTTAAGAAATCAATTATCATAACCTGTAACAGAGTGCAAGAAAGAAAAATGGCAATTTTGTTTATAGGCTATGGAAGATTAAGGGCAAACTTAGTAGAAAGGAAGCAAAGTACATATCGTTAATTGTTGCATTTTCATAAAGGTCGTGTGAATTGGGAAGAAACGAAATCCTATAAATATTTTTGAGAAAGGATTTGAAAATTATGGCTCAAATATGATTGTTTTTATCTTGTGTAATTAAAAATCCAAAAGCCACACATCTTATATACATTTAGACATTTCTCACTTATTTTAGTACATCTTAAAAAGGAAAGAATTTGATATAGCCAGAGTCATTTTTAATGAAATCCATAACCAATTTCAAAGGCAACACCAATATACATCTAGTCTTCTTAAGGTTGATAACAGGTTTATTTCGGGAACGATTGGATTTGAATCCTTCCAATTACAATTTAAATTGAAGGGTGAAATCAATGAAACCTTCATTGATCGAGTTTATCAAGCTTATAGACCAGCTCCTTCTCCATATATTATCACTTATATATTTGATTCACTAGATCTACGTATGTTTTCCCACTTCACACATAGTTGGATTATTACTAATACTCAACATAGGACTTTTAATCATATAAATGATTATATGTGCAAGTTGAAATTGCATGATCCTATCTCCCATGAGTATTATTTACATGTTATTAAGATATTTATCTCTTATATTTATTAGCTTGAGGTCATGTCATTTTATTTAATATGGGTGATTCATCTTTAACATGATGTTAGTGGTGCTACTTATTGAAGAGGCGGAGTCAATGATGAAGGCGGGGTGGTGAAAATGAGAAAAACACTAAGGAGAAAAGAAGAAGCAAAAAGAAGAAGAAAAGGGAGAGGGAGACGAAGAATAAAATGATGAAGACTAAGAGGAATTGTTAAGGATAAGCACATATTATTCACATTCAAGAACTTATATGGTATCAGTTTTTCTCTGGTTAATATCCCTTAGTTTGTGTTTATCATCCTGTTTCAATCCTTCTTCATTGATTCACTCACTCACTCGCATCATCATGTCTGATGTTCCACCACCACCACCACCCACCAATGATCAATCCGCCACCACCTCCAACACCGATCCATGTGTCATACATCATTCCGACAACCCTGCAACTGTCCTTGTTACACCTCTGCTCACGGTCGACAACTATGGTTCATGGAGCCGAGCCGTAACAATGGCACTTCGTGCCAAAAACAAATTCGGGTTTGTCGATGGAACCCTAATCTATCCAAAGAAGGCCGATGATATCTCTAAGTGGCGCCGCTGCAACGATATGGTTGCAAGCTGGATTCTCAACTCGGTTTCAACCGAGATTCGCCCTAGCATTCTCTATGCTGAAACGGCGGCACAAATCTGGACCGATCTCAAGGATCGTTTATCTCAGTCCAACGCTCCGAAAATCTATCAATTGAAACAATCTATCTCTGCCCTAAAACAAGAGGGCATGTCTGTATCTCTGTATTTTACTCAGTTGAAATCTCTCTGGGATGAACTCCATTCCATCGCACTTATCAATCTGTGCATCTGCGGTAATGCCAAGAGTATTATTGATCAACAAAATCAGGACCGGGCCATGGAATTTCTTCAGGGCGTCCATGACCGGTTCTCGGCCGTCCGCAGCCAAATTCTCCTCATGGATCCCTTTCCTTCAATTCAGCGTATTTATAACATCGTACGCCAGGAAGAGAAACAACAAGAGATTAATTTTCGACCCCTTCCTGCTGAGGAATCAGCAGCGCTTCAAGCTTCTAAAGTGCAGTATCGCACTCAAGGCAAACGGAAGCGTCTGTACTGTGAGAATTGCAATAAGCATGGTCACACTATTGCTACTTGCTATCAGATTCATGGCTTTCCAAATAAGCCACCAAAGAAATCTGAACCATTCTCATCTACTTCCGCTACTCAACTCTCAAGCGCACAATACCAAAAACTCATATCTCTCTTAGCCAAAGAGGACACTATGGGATCATCTGTGAATTTAGCAGGTACTGCTTTTACTTGTGTTCCTTTTTCTTGGATTATTGATTCTGGAGCTTCAAATCACATATGCACATCTCTTTCTTATTTTTCTTCATATTCACCTGTTCATAAAAATATACTTGTTCAATTACTCGATGGCTCTCACGTATCCGTGAAACACATCGGCAATGTTCATTGCTCGTCGTCACTTACACTCACGAATGTTTATCACATTCCGTCTTTCAAATATAATCTATTATCTCTTTCACAATTAACAAAATCAATACATTGTGATATTATTTTCTCATCCTCTGGTTGCATATTTCAGGACCGAGCAACGAAGAAGACGATTGGTCGGGGTAGTGCTCGGAATGGACTCTTCTACTTGAATGAAGAACCACCATTAAATAAAGATGGTAACAATCACTATTGTGTTGACCATCCACCAAGTTCTTTTTTTAGTTCTAAGCAATGTAATAAGGTTGACCTATGGCATTTACGCCTCGGTCACCCATCTATTTCCCGTTTTCAATTTATTGTTAAGAACTCTCCAAATATTAATGCGAATAAAGATTTTATTTGTGACGTTTTTCCGCGTGCAAAACAATCACGTTTACCTTTTTCTTCAAGAACATCATATTCATCTCATTGTTTTGAGTTAATTCATGTCGATATTTGGGGTCCATTCTCTACTCCATCACACAATGGATCACGATATTTTTTAACAATTGTCGACGATTATTCACGATGTACTTGGTTATATCTCATGCAACATAAATCTAAAACATTTACTATGCTAATTCATTTTTTTAATCAAATCAATCGCCAATTCAACACTAAAATTAATAAAATTAATTCCGGCGATGGGGGCATCTTTCTTCCCCAACTTCAAGCTATTCGTTCCGACAATGGTTCGGAGTTTTTGTCCAAACAAATCCAAACATGGTTTCATGATCATGGCATTATTCATCAACGCAGCTGCGTTGCAACCCCTCAACAAAATGGCATTGTGGAGCGCAAGCATCGTCATCTTCTCGACGTCGCAAGAGCATTACGTTTCCAAGCGAAATTACCCCTTTCCTTTTGGGGTGAATGCGTGCTCACTGCCGCTTATCTCATAAACAAACTTCCTACTCCCATCCTGAAATATAAATCTCCTCATCAAATTTTACTCGGTTCTCCTCCTTCATACTCATCACTTCGTGTGTTTGGATGTCTCTGTTTTGCCAAAAATATGAACATTCAACACAAATTCGATGAACGAGCCAAACCTGGTATTTTTGTCAGTTACCCTTTTAATCAAAAAGGATATCGCATCTACGATATGCACAATCGCAAAATATATGTCTCTCGCGATGTTCAATTTTTTGAAACCATGTTTCCATATCATGACTTTCAAACTCCTTCCATCGCTAACGACATAAGCATCAACACTCAAATCCTTGATTGTGAATTTGGTGATTCCTCTTCCAACTTATCACCTGCATCAAGTATCTCTCCCGGAATTAGTCATCATGATGACACGATTGTGCCCATTTCAACCCCTCAGGATGATAACTCATCGAATATTCCATCCAATATTACATCTATTCCTGTAGAAACTCCCCAACAACATTCACCTACAGCGATCAATCCTGCAGAACATCGTTATCCTCAACGTCTTCGTACTCCTTCCGTTCGCCTCACGGACCACGTATGTGACATTAATAATGTCACATCACAGAGTGCCTTCCCATTAAAGAATTATTTCTCTTTATCCAATTTGAGCACTTCTCATCGAGCTCTTCTTCTTAATATCATTGAAAATAAAGAACCAACATCTTATTCTCAAGCTATCAAATCAGCTGAATGGCGTGACGCTATGGCTAAAGAAATTCACGCCCTTGAATCCAACAACACTTGGGTTTTATCTCCTCTCTCGAATGGCAAAACCGCCATAGGTTGTAAGTGGGTATACAAAATTAAATATCACTATAATGGTACCGTTGAGTGATATAAAGCTCGTTTAGTCGCCAAAGGCTACAATCAAGTACATGGTATTGACTACCATGAAACATTCGCACCGGTTGCCAAAATTGTCACGGTTCAACTCCTTCTCTCCATTGCCGCCATTAAAAACTGGCAGTCACATCAACTTGATGTTAACAATGCTTTCCTTCAAGGAGACCTTAATGAATAAGTTTACATGAAATTACCACCCGGCTTCTCTCATGAAGGGAAACCATGTGTTTGCAAATTAAACAAATCCATCTATGGTCTCAAATAGGCATCCCGTCAATGGTTCTCAAAATTATCCACCACCCTCATTCAAAAGGGTTTTCATCAATCCATCTCTGATTATAGTCTATTCACTTTCAAAAGTAATCACACGACTATATTTGTACTCGTTTATGTAGATGACATCATCATCACTGGAAATAACGAAGACGTTATCTCCGACATCAAAAAATTTCTCGCCCAGGCCTTTTCCATCAAAGATCTTAGAAATCTTTCATACTTCTTAGGTATCGAAGTATCCCGTTCTAAAAAGGGAATATTCTTAAGCCAAAGGAAATATACACTTGACATTTTATCCGACTCTGGTATGACTGGTTGCCGACCATCAGATTTTCCTATGGAGCAACACCTCCGTCTACGGCCCAATGAAGGAAGCCCTCTTTCTGATCCGACAATCTATCATCGCTTCATTGGTCGTCTATTATATTTAACAGTGACACGGCCCGACATCCAATACGCTGTTAACACTCTCAGTCAATTCATGCAATCTCCATGTACAACTCATCTCGATGCGGCCACACGAGTTCTCCGATATCTTAAAGGGAGTGTCGGCAAAGGCTTATTTCTTCCGGCTTCTAGCTCCCTCAATTTAGTTGGATATGCCGACTCTGATTGGGCTGGTTGTCCTACTACTCGTCGCTCCACTACCGGCTATTTTACCATGTTGGGCTCTAATCCTATATCATGGAAAACCAAGAAGCAACCAACAATTTCTCGTTCCTCTGCTGAAGCAGAATATCGTTCTCTTGCAACTTTATCTTCCGAGTTACAATGGTTAAAATATCTTCTCTCGGATCTCGGCATTGATCATCCTCAACCGATCACCGTTCATTGTGATAGTCAAGCTGCTATTCACATCGCCGAAAACCCAGTTTTTCATGAACGCACAAAACACATTGAAATTGATTGTCATTTCGTTCGTGAGAAAATTAAATCAAGTCTTATCAGCCTTCTTATCTCTGATCTTTTGATCAACTAGCTGACATATTTACTAAACCTCTTGGAGGCGATACTTATAAACGACTACTCGACAAGTTGGGTGTTCTTGAGATTTCAATCCCACCTCCAACTTGAGGGGGGTGTTAAGGATAAGCACATATTATTCACATTAAGAAGGTCAAAGCAAATATCAAGACATTCAAGGCAATTAGTATATCAGGAAATAATATCATAATTGTATTTAAAATAGGATTTCTATTATAGGCAATTATAGACTAGACAATTATAGGCAATTAGTATACAGATCCTTGTACTCTTATATATATGTACATCATTACAAGAATAAATATAACAAATTCCGATACGATATTCAAGAACTTATAGGAATCATATTAAAAGACTAATTATAATTAAAAGTTGAGATTGATTAAAAATTTGCCTAAATTTTTTGATCTTTAAAAGCTTTTAGTCATTTATTTTCTTTCAGTTTTAATCATATATTGATTCCTTTCTTTCATTTTTTTATTAACTTTTTTTTTTATATTATGGATGTGATTTATGGATAATGTTTGAATATGTAGTCTTATTATTATTTTTGGGATGTATTTTAGTATATTGTTTTTGTTTAACATATGTAATTCATTTTTTAAACATGTTTAGAATAATGTTTGATTCATATGTTAAGTATTTAAGTTGTTTTCTTTTGTTTATCTTGTTTTAATTCTAAATTTCAAATGTGCATAGCTTCTCATTGTCAAAGTTTCTTGAAAATAAAGTTCACTTGCATGAAAAACAAAGACAATTGGTTTATGCTATTTTTTAGATCAAATTTCTCTTTTAAAGTTAAAGTTTTATTTATTTGATGAGAACTATTGATTACTTGAGGTATCACATTAAAACTAGATTGGTAACTTATTTGCACTCCACTTTTTACATATTTTTAGAGTTGTCACTATATTTTATATTGTTCATTTTGATTTAATATCTTCTTAGCATAATGTTTATGATTCGTGGATATTATCAAATTCATTTTTCATTTTTGATAACTAATCATCTAACCTATAAATCTTTTTTATGAGTGAGTGAATGAGTGATTGTGCAGTTACTTGTTACTTATTTGTGCATTTTTTAAAATTGTTCTTTATAAAAATTAAAACCATCAACTTAAAAAGAGAAAAATAATGAATTTCTTTCATATATATATATATAAACATGAGAGATTTCATTTTCGTATTGTGGTTTTACTAAAAAGTTGAAGATGGGAGATTGAAAAAGAAAATAAAAGTATCCAAGTGGAATAAGTTTATGATAAAAAAACAGAAATTAAAAAAGTGAAAAAGAAAAATAAGAAAAGGGAAAACAAAGTAAATCACCGCGGTAAGTTGATTGTGAGTGATAAAAGTAAAAGTGTGATATTTGTATAGTGTATAAGACAGAAATAAATTGTTTTCCTAACCTTTATATTGTGAATCTTATTGTAAATTATAATAAAATTCAATATCAATTATTGAGGCAAAGAATAGTAGCAACTAAAATAAATGGTCTACAACAATAATAATTTGTACACAGATAATATAACAGAATAAGGCGAGAAAAAGACGAAGGTTTGTTTACCCAGTTCGATCAAACGATCTACTCTGGGGAAGATAGCAGCTCTCCAATTTACTATACTCGGAAAGTTGTTACAAAAGATTACAAATGAGTTATAAGAAAATATCTTTCGCCTTCAGGTTCTTGAGAACAACCATGAATGCGTCCAAGAATTACCCTATTTTCTACACAAGTGTTTCCTAACCTCTTCAACCTTCAATATATTAATAACTCAAACTCAAGGCGTAAACAAGTATTTCCCAATTCTCAATAACCTTAGATAACCACAAAGGTTTCTAAAACTATTGTTTTTCTAAGGTTTCCCTTGAGAATAGTCAAAACCATATGTTATGCTTTTAAATCCTTGTTCTCCCTTGTTGCTATAAGCTTTAAGATTGTCACAACTGCAAGCATATAAGAGATACATATTTATAATAGAAAATATCCAACAAATAAAGACCAAAATCACAATCCAATTATACATGGATTCATGGACCGAAACCGAAAAAGACTGAAAACCCGAAATCACTATTCATCATACAGACAACACTATTCACCGCACGGAAAACACTATTTATTCGTACACACAACATTATTCATCCGTATAGGCGGTACTACTCATCGACCGATTTTTTCCCGATTTTTATTTTTCGACTTTTCGTTCGACTTTCTAAAACTTCTAATTTTTTACGGTAAATGCAATCTCCAAAATATATTTTCTTTCTCTCCATCAACAAAGATTTTAAGACATATTTGCAACACTTTATAAATCCTTTGATTATCTAGAAAGTAGTAATTTTTTTAAGTCAAACAACATTACAATATAAAGAAAGACATTAATGATTCATAGTTAATTAGTTATTGTAATTCTGGCACACAGATGCCAAACGTCGAACTAGATGTTACGACACTAGGATCAAACCAGTAACAACAACAAAAACAGTTATGCAAATAAAATAGATTGCTGGAAATAAATAATACAAGTTAATTGTTAACTCAGTTCAGTGCAACGCCACCTACTCTGGGGGCATCCAAGTCAGGAAGAAAATTCACTATAATAATATTAGTTATAAGTCTAAACAATCCTTGTTTACAACATCTCTCCTAATCACTACCAATACAACTTCTACCTAGAACACTCCTAGATATGAGAACCCCCTCTTACTTCCCACAATCACATCCTGTGATTTTCAATAATAATGATAGACCAAAGGTATAAGACACTCTTCAAAGACAAAATCAGTTATGCTTAAAAGCTTTTGACTGATGAACAATAGACAACTTGACACACAATCCACTATTGCTTAAAAGCTCATGAGTGATTGACAATGAACAATCTAAACTCAGTCCAACTCTAATATCATAAGATAATAGAGTGGATCACAATGAACAAAGAACAAACTAAAAACCTTAAACCCTTATCTCATGAACACGATTTCTCCAAGTGTTTTTAGGTATAGAAAGTCCTTATAAAAAGACTTTTGCGGTATAGGCTTGGACTCTTCATGCAAATCCAATCTTTCAGCTGCAAATCTTTTGCAAAATCTTCTCCGTAAAAATATGAACTAAAAAATAAAGTTTTCTAAAAAGTATCCAAGTCATTTTTATGAAACCAAATCAAATTTGCAATGTTCCTGAAATATTCTTGCTTAGCTGCGACCATATGAGAACTAAAATCATTCAAAATCTCATATTTTAAAAACAAATATTCCAAGATTAAAAAACCCGAATTATAATGATGTTCTAGTATAACATGTTATGACATCTGTCAGAATATTTGTCTTTAGTGATGTATGATCAATATGTCAAGACATATGTCACAATATCTTGCAGTGAACCATGTTTTAACAAAATTTCTGCCAATCATAAAACCATGGATATAACAATCTTTCTATTTGGCAAATTTTGGCTAAAACAACCTTTAGAAGATACAGATGGAGTTACAAACAAAAACACCAACAAGGCAACCACAAAATACAAGATACATGAACATCATGTAAACTTGAACAATAAAAAACCAGAGTTACACATATCAAACCCTTAAAGAGAGACCCAACCTCACACACATAAAGAATTAAAAACTCTCACATTCCATAATACCACTAGAAACCAGATGTCATGACATCCTGTCTGACATCTCAAAGAAAACAACATCACTTCAATACGCCAGCTAAGAAAATTAGCCTCTCAGCACAAACAACACCATACTCCCAGTATCACATGGAATAAAAACTCCATGTTACATAGAGATTAGATACCCCCCCCTTAAGAGAATATCCACAAGCATAAAAAACAAGATTAGATGCTACACTCAATAGATCCAAACAGAATCAGACATAGAACGGAAATGGAAATGGATACCAACTAGCTTCTCATATCATCAAGTATGACTTTACAAGCTACAATACCATACATCATAAACTAGAAACAGAATAAAATCATGACACTTGTAAATCCACCAAACAACTATTATCTCTCCCTTTTTAGCCACAATTTTGACAACAACTAAAGATATGACAATAATAGCAGTAACTTGTTCCTCATTCTCTCCTTCTGCCTAATCACCTGACTATTGTTTCTCAAAGAAACATATCCCTAGTTCACCTCTTAATTTTTCAAATTGATTTGCATCTAATGCCTTGGTAAAAATATCAGTCAGTTTCTTCTCAGCGGCCACATGCTCCAAAGTAACAACTTTGTCTTCAACAGATTCGTAATAAAATTATGACGAATCTCAATATGCTTTGTCATACTATGTTGAATGGATTATTGGATATGTTGATAGCACTCAAATTGTCACAATACAATTTCATTACATATTGCTTAATATTATACTCTTTCAACATTTGTTTCATTCAAATAAGCTGAGAATAACATCTTCTTGCTGCAATATACTCTGCCTCAACAGTAGACAGTGAGACACAATTTTGCTTCTTGCTGAACCATGATATAAGATTATTTCCTAAAAGGAAACAACATCCTGAAGTGCTTTTCCTATCATCAACACTACCTGTCCAATCTGCATCACAATATCCTACAAGCATGGAATCAGAACCATGAGAATATAACATGTCATAGTCACTAGTACCGCTGATGTACTTCTGAATCTTTTTCGCTTGGTTGATGTGACTTATTTTAGGCTTAGCTTAATATCTTACACAAACACCTACATTAAATATGATGGAAGGTCTACTGGATGTAAGGCATAACAAGCTAACGACCATGCTTCTGTACAGACTTTGGTCCACATCAACACCCTTTTCATCTTTAGATAATTTCAAATGAGTAGGTGCATGTGTCCTTTTGTGACTAGCATTCTCCATACTAAACTTCTTCATAATTTTCTTGGCATACTTACTTTGAGATATAAATATATAATCTTCCATCTGTTTTACTTGAAGCTCCAGAAAGTATGTTAATTTACCAACAAGACTCATCTCAAATTCAGATTTCATTTTTTTGACAAAATGTTAAACCATCTGGAATGACATCCCTCCAACATAATGTCATCAACATACATCTGAGCAATCATGATTTTCTCATCATTCTCCTTAACAAACAAAGTCTTGTTTATTCCTCCTTTCTTGTAGCCATTGTTAACAAGAAATCATGTCAGTCTTTCATACCAAGCCCTAGAAGCTTGCTTTAGTCCATAAAGAACATTCTTCAATTTGAATAAATGATCAAGAAAAGTAGGATCAACAAATCCTTTTGGCTATTCAACATACACCTCTTCACGTAAGTACCCATTCAAAAAGGAACTTTTCACATCCATCTGAAATAACTTAAACTTTAGTAAGCATGCCACTCTTAATAGTAGTCTGATGGACTCAAGTCTAGCAACTGGAGAAAAAGTATCATCAAAATACACTCCTTCAATTTGAGTGTATCCTTGAGCCACATGTCTAGCCTTGTTTCTGGTGACAACTCCATTTTCATCGGATTTATTCTTTTACGCCCATTTTGTACCAATGACATTTGTTTCATTAGGCCTAGGAAGAAAATACCACACTTCATTCCTCTTGAACTGGCCCAGTTCTTATTGTATGGCATTGATCCAAAATTCATCAGTTAAGGCTTCATTCAAATTCTTGGGTTCAATCTTAGAGACAAAACAAGAATTAGAAACCATTTCTCTTGATCTAGTAGTAATCCCTTTATTAAGATTTCCTATAATAAGTTCTTTAGGACAACCTTTTTGAATTCTGATTGAGGAACCTTTGTTGACTTGATTTTCATCATGTTCAACATCAGCAGTCTCAGTATTAGAATCACTCTCCACCATATTTTTTGACTCATCATCCATCTGGAATGATGTTCCAACATTTGCTTTAACATCATGTCCACTTACTGTGATTGAGCCTTCAACCATAACATTTATAAATTCCATCATGACTTTGGTTTTGGAATTAAAAACTCTATAGGCTCTACTGTTAGTAGAGTAGCCCAGAAAAATTCCCTCATCACTCTTGGGATTCATTTTTCTTCTTTGCTCACGATTAGCTAAGATGTAACATTTAATTCCAAATACATGAAAGTATTTGATAGTAGGCTTCCTTTCCTTCCATAACTCATAGAGTATAGCTGAAGTATCAGTCCTTAAGGTGACCCTATTATGAATGTAACAGGAAGTATTCATAGCTTCAACCCAAAAATGATATGACAGATGCTTTGCATGAAGCATGACCCTAACTGATTCTTGTAGAGTCCTATTTTTATGCTCAACAACTCCATTTTGCTAAGGGTGATGGGAGAAGTGAATTCATGGCTAATACCTTCAGAGAAGCAGAATTCAGCAAATTTGTTGTTTTCAAATTCCTTGCCATGATCACTTTTGATCCTTATAATTACACTTTTCTTCTCCCTTTGAAGTTTTTGACATAACTCTTTGAAAACTTCAAAGACCTCTGAATTTTCTTTGATAAAATTCATCCAAGTGAATCTTGAAAAATCATCAACAACAACATAAAAATACCTTTTTCCACCAAGACTCCCTACTTGCATAGGCCCCATTAAAACCATATGAAGCAGTTCCATAACTTTTGAAGTAGTCATATGTTAAATCTTTTGATGTGATATCTTAGTATGTTTTCCAATTTGACACTCACCACAAATTCTTCCTTCCTCAATTTTGAGCTTAGGAATACTTTTGATAGCTTCTCTAGACATAATTTTCTTCATACCTTTTAGATGCAAGTGACCAAGTTTTTGATGTCACAACTTGACTTCATATTCCCTGGACATCATACATGTGGAGGAACAAGTAATTTCTTGAGGTGACCATAAGTAACAATTATCCTTAGACCTTCCTTCTCTCATTATTACTTCATACTCCCCGTTAGTGACCACACATTCGGACTTAGTGAAATTAACTTTAAAGACTTGATCACATAACTGATTGGTGCTTATCACATTTATAGTAAGTCCCTTCACAAAAATAACATTATCAAGTTTAGGGGATCCCTCACATGCTAGTCTTCCAACTCCTTTGATTTTTCTTTGGCACCATCTCTAAAAGTGACATAACTAATGGTGTGATTTTTATGTCCACCAAGAAATTCTTCACTCATGTCATGTGCCTAGAGTATCCATTGTCAAAATATCAGTCTTCTCTAGATGAGGATCTAATAGAGGTATAAACTATGAGACTAGTGACAACATCCTTCACTTTTTATTCCTTTCTAGCTTTAATCTTTACACGATTAACCCTAGGTTGAGATGAGTATTTTGGATAACCATATAATCTATAGCATAATTATTTTATATGATCATAATTCCCATAATGATGACATTTCCAAGATTGGTGTCTGGTTCTGATCTGAGTTTCATGATGCTTGGTAGGATGTTGTAACATTTGGTCAGACATTTTGCTCTCATCCTTCACTTCAGCAGAAACAAATTTCATCAGAGTTCTTTTTATTTTTCAAAGTCTGATAATTGAACCCTATACTAGTAGACCTTCTACCTCCTTCCACATATTGAAGTATATCATCCAACAAATTAGATTCATTATTTAACATCCTTATGGACTTGGTCATATTTTCAAGTTTTGATGTTAACAAGGTCAGTACATCCTATAGATTAGAGATATCAACTAGGCACCCTCCTTTTCAGCCTGCAGCTGAGCTATGACCCCTTCCCATTTTTCTCTTAGTTGACATACTTCTTCACTCTTGATGCAAGTTATTTGTAAGCAGCACTCAGTTCATCATAATACATTTCTTCAACATAGAAGTCTTTATTAAAGTCCCATCTTCCAGTCAAGGCAGTTACAAGTTTAGCAGATTCACTCTCAGGTTCACTTTCGAATGTATCATTATCTGACCAAGAGATAGACAACCCCTTTTTGTTGCTTCTTGAGATATGTAGGACCTTTTGTTCTAATGTTCCCAAATCCTTCACATTCAAAACACTGAATACCCCTATCTTTATTTGACTTGTCTTCAGTTTTGGTTTTTCTCTGAAAATCATAGTTCTTGTTGATGTCAGATGATATGTTCTTGACATTTGGTCTAGCCCTTATGTCCATTCTCTTTGGTGTTTTGTTGAATTACCTCCCAAGTAACACAATATCGTCTAGAATTTCTTCCTCAGTATACAAGTCACATTGACCTTCTTCATCTTCAGTGTTGGAAACAAAAGATATGCTTTTGTTCTTCTTTTCAGATTTGTTACTAATGGCCAATTCAAATGTTTGAAGTGACCCAACAAGTTCATTTACTCTCATGTTGCTGATGTCTTGGGCTTCTTCTATGGCTTTCAACTTTAAGTCAAATCTTGACCAACTGTCATGATAGGTTATACTCTCATGTATACCAGACAGATGTTGAGCCATATGTCTTAACATCTTGGTCAATTGTACAACAAATGCTGCTATTATTTCTCTTGATAGATTTGATTTGATTTTGTGAGATCCTATTGGATATATCACACTTATTTTCGCAGGTAAAAAGATTTTATTAGGAACAATGTATATTTGATTTAGTTTCATTAAAAAGTATCTTTGAGACTTTTTTGGAAACTTTTAAGATTGGTTCCTATTTTTATGTCAAGATCTTGCAGTTGATTTAAAATTAGAAGATTGGATTTGATTTGAAGAGTCCAAGCCCATTTTGCAAGAATCTATAAATAAGGACTTGCTAAACCTAAAATAACAAGCATTCACATTGAAGAAACCGTGGGTGTATAAGGGTTTAGGGTTTCGAGAGTCTTTTAGAGTTTTTGCGTGTTCGTTGTATGTCACTCATATATCTTTGATACATTAAGTTTGACTGATTGTTCTTAGTTTAAAGCTTTTAAGAAAAACTAAGTATTGTTCTCACTAACAAGATTTTAAGCAAAGAGTTGAGTATTGTATTTGAAGTGTAATCTTCTATTTGGTTATTTTTATTCTAGTAAATGGTTTGTGACAATATTTATCACTAAGGTGATCGGTAGGAAGTGATAGAGGGATCTCATATTTATAGGGTTTTAGGTAGAAATTGTACAAGGTAGTGATTAGGCAATAAGTTGTAAACTATGGTTGTTTAGACTTTGAACTAATATTATCATAGTGAGTTTTCTTCCTGGCTTGGTATCCCCCAAAGTAGGTGATGTTGCACCAAACCTGGTTAACAATTGATTGTGTTGTTTATTTTTCTACAATTTAAGTTATGCACAATCTCCAGTTTTAGAAAGTGTTTTTCTGTCAGCAGCTGATGTTATACCATCTTTCTTGACATTGTGTTGGTATTAGGACATCAGTCTTGACATTTTTATTGCAAGTGCCAGAATTTCAATAGATTTTATGAATGCTACCATGCGTGCCTTCCAATAGTCATAATTGGTGCCATATAAGAGTGGTGGTCTGTAATTGAAACCTTCTTCCTTGTCCATGGTACTAGAAAATATGTTCCCTGGAGCTCACCTAAAACAGAACAAAGTGTCAGCTCTAATGCCAATTGTAATTCTGGCTCACAAATACTAGAATTCGAACCAGATGTTACGACACTAGGATCAAATCAGTAACAACAATAAAAACACGTATGTACCTAAAATAGATTGTCGGAAATAAATAACACAAGTAAATTGTTAACCCAGTTCGGTGCAACGTCACCTACTTTGAGGGCTTCCAAGCCAGGAAGGAAATCCATTATAATAGTATTAGTTAGAAGCCTAAACAACACATGTTTACAATATCTCTCCTAGTCACTCCCAATGCAACCCACTCTCACTTCCTACAATAACACCCCTATGATTTTCAACAATAATTATAAACCAAAAGTAGAAGACACTCTTCAAAAACAAAATCAGTGCTTAAAAGCTTTTGACTGAAGAACAATAGACAACTTGACACACAATCCACTCTTGCTTAAAAGCTCATGAGTGATTGACAATGAACAACTTAAACTCAGTCCAACTCTAATATCATAAGATAATAGAGTGAATCATAATGAACAAAGAACAAACTAAAAACCCTAAATCTTTATCTCATGCGCAAAGCTTCTCCAAGTGTTTTTAGGTATAGAAAGTCCTTATAAAAAGACTCTTATAGTATGGGCTTGGACTCTTTATGCAAATCCAATCTTTCAGGTGCAAATATTTTACAAAATCTTCTCCACAAAAATAGGAACTAAAAAGTCTTCAAGATCCTTTTTATGAAACCAAGTCAAATTTGCAATTTCCTGAAATATCCTTGCTTAGTTTCGACCATATGAGATCTAAAATCATTCAAAATCTCATATTTTAAAAACAAATATTCCAAGATTTAAAAATCTGAACTTTACTGATGTTCTGGTATAACATGTTACGACATACGTTAGAACATCTGTCTTAAGTGATGTATGATCAATACGTCAAGGCATCTGTCACAACATCTTGTACTGAACCATGTTTTAGCATAACTCTACCGATCATAAAACCATAAATCTAACACATATTTTGTGACATTTGCATAAATTATTAATGAAATTAATTTGTTGTGGATATTATGCACTGATTGAGTAAAACACTTACATTGCTTGAGTGAAATACTGAATGTAAGGATTTTTTTTTATTCTGAAAAATATATTACTGATGTAGGAAGGCTTTTTAAGCTATCAAAGTTTGTACCTGGCCCAAAAATAATATTTTAATATTTTCCATAATTTTATATTTTATTTATGTTTTGGATTAAAAGTCCATTAATGTTTCTTTTCTTTTTTTCTTTCTATTTTATTTCCATTTTGGATTAAAATCCCATTAGACTTATTTGCTTCTATATTTAAACACTTTTGGCGTGATTCAAAATGATATTTTAATGTAATAAAATTCAGTATTTTCTTTATCAAGTGGATTCCAGAATTTATCTGACAGATTTTGTGCTTACAATCTTGTGTTCTCATTCAGGGTTAGAGCTTGCTAATACCTAGTGTTTCCGACTACGTCAGGTGGCATTAGAGCAGGTTTCTCCTATTTCTTTTTGTAACTTGATCAGCCATGGGAGATCAACCGGTAACCGTAGCATATATCGAGGGAATTACTACAACTATTATTATGGCTATAACTGCTTTGACTGAACAAATGGCGAATTTAGCAAATCAGGTGAAAAACACCAACACCAATCAACAAAGAAACAAGGGAGGACAACATGTTAGGGTTCTGCGAGGTGGAAATAATCATCGTGTTGTTGTTGCTGAAACTTATAGTTCTGAAGAAGAAGAAGAAGAAGAAGAAACTATGAGAAAGAGGTAGTTGATAACGGGAATCGACATAACCATGATTATCGAGAGAAGGTTGATATTTCATTATTTTATGAAACAATTGGAGCGCAGGAGTTTCTAGATTAGCATGTCGATGTTGACAAGTTTTTCGATGTTATGAGTGTTCTTGAGAACAAGTAAGTTAAGATGGTGGCGATCTGGCTGAAGAGTACTACTATTGTCTAGTGGGATAACCTTGTTGTTCAAAGGCAGAGGCAAAGGAAGAGGGCAATCATAACTTAGATAAGAATGAAATAATTGATGATTGACCAGTTTTTACCAGAGGATCGTGAATAAATTCTTTATAAGATGTATATTGAGTGTATTCAGGGAAATATGATTGTGACTAAATACACCACTGAGTTCCTACATTTTTAGCGCAATGAATTGGGAGAATCAAAGGGCCAGAAAAGTGGCTCGATATATTAGTGGCCTAAATGGATCCTTGCAAGAGATATGAGTTTACAAACTGTACGAACTGTAGCTGAGGCATCTAGTCTAGCTTTGAAGGTATAATTAATGGATAAATCCCCTCAAAATTTATCATCTTTTAGGTATTCGTCCCAGAATGACTTTGAACTTATAGGCGACAGGGAAAAGAGTGCAACAACCAGAAATTCCAAACATGAGAATAAGGGGACTAGAAACCATATGAGTGTGCGGTAGAGTAAAGCACCACTCCAGAGGAAGAATGATCCATATGTTAAATCAAATAGAGACACATGTTATTATTGTAATAGAAGAGGTCATAGATCAAATGTTTTTCTTGAAAATGAAGTCGCATTATCCTATGGTATCTCTTACTTTGTTTTGATTTTTTTGTTGCTAATTTTCTTGTATGATATTTAATTTGTTTGCGTATTTGAAATTTTCTTATCAATTTGTATTCGAGTGTTTGTACTTTATTCATATTTAAGTTATATTGTAATCGCTTCAGCTATTGTTACTTTGTACCATTAGAGCCCCCCATTACTCAATAAAATAAGAGTGTTTATTCCTTGAGAATGTTTCTTTTTTTAGCCTAGCAAGTTGTCTTTTTTTCATTTCATCAAACATGGCTTGAATCACAAGTTATAAATCTTAGAATTAAGATGTTGAGTGTTTGATTTGAATCATGTACTTAATGTAAATTAAACCATAAACTTGTGAAAAACTGGGATTTTCTACTAGACGACTTGATTTGAATCATAAAATAAACCTGATTCAAATCACAGACTCTTGTGACTCGAATCAAATGCTAACCATGAGCTGAATCATGTGTCTTAGTGAAGTCTTATTTGGGTTATGCTCTTATTGATTGGAATAAGGAACTTAACTTGATTTAAATCATGCTATATTATGATTTGAATGATGATTTCCTCTTGACTTGAATTGTGGCTTCACAAAATCCATTTTCCCATCTTAGATTTAAACAATTGTTTCTTTGGTGAAAGCAACGGGTGAGTGAAAAACCAAAAATGGTGAAAACCATTTTTGAGACAAAAATATAATTTATCTTCTCTTCTTCAGCGTGTCTATTCTTATCACATTTAATCTTTCTCTTCTTCTCTAGAACAACTTCTTGAATGTTAATTCATGTAAGATTCATTTTCTCTTTTTGTTGCATCTTATTTTTGTGCAATTTGTTATTGTGTTGAGTGAATTAGAGAGAGTGAGTTGATTAATCTTATTTTGTTGTTAATTATTAATCAAGGTCAATGATATCAATCAAGAACCAATACCTATTTATCTAGAAATTTGAGAGAACCTTGTGTGTGTGTATGTGTGTGTTTGCATTCACATTCATCTAATCCCTTGATTAACACATTATCTTTTAGAGTGTTTGTGAGATAGCCTGGAACTGCTCATAATCTTTATCCTTAGTCATTTTCCATTATTATGGACCTTCATATCCAAAGGTTGAATATTGAGGGTGACTAGTGGTACATTAGGGTATCTAATGTTTTTGTGTGAAGTATGTTGTTTGTAACAAGTGCATATATCATTTCTTGAATATAGTTTGGTCCTTGGTGTTATCTATCAAGGAGAGAGTTTCATTATACTCCAAGTAAGACTTTGGCGAGATCAAGTATCAATTATACGTAATGTGAAGGTGGAAGTTATCCATATTTGGTGGGGTTGGAGAAAGATTGCTTGCAGGAAAAATTGGGAGTTATCCAATCAACGCTTAGCTAATGGAAATCACTCACACAAGAAATCAGTGGGATCATGTGGATTTCCCTATACAAATACTTGGAGCAGGTTATTATGGATAACAAGTTTATTTGATCAATATCTTTTAGGGATCTTGTTTTATTAGCAGTTTGAGTGTCTACATCAATAGAGGGAATTATCGTTTGATAGTTCGATGTAACCAAAATGCTTGTATCAAACTTATCAAAATAGTGATCGTGATTATTTTCCAATGGTTTCTTAACACCATTGAAGAGTGAAGTAGGTAAAGCGAGGATGAACGTTGAACCACTATATATATATATATATATATATATATATATATATATATATATATATATATATATATATATATATATATATATATATATATATATATATATATATATATATATATATATATATATATATATATATATATATATATATATATATATATATATATATATATATATATATATATATATATATACTCCCTCCGGTCTCATTTATAAGAAAAAATTAACGTTTTATATACATTGAATAAGTAATGTATTTGGACAATATATTGTCCAAATACATTACTTATTTAATGTATCTAAAAAGTTAATTTTTTCTTATAAATGAGACCGGAGGGAGTATTTTGTATCTTTTCTTCTTCCCTGATTTCTAGCATTCATTAATTTAGTTAATGAATTAGTGCATTATTGCATTGTTTTTATGCCACATAAGTTAGAATGTGCTTATAGAGATTTAATCTACATGCTTAGGTCTATGGTATATCAATCTTATTAAATTATCATAAAGTCAATTATGTCTTGACAGAACATCTATGAAAAGAGTTTTTAAATCGCTTTGTTTAAAGCGACTTTGGTTGCTTGTGATTGACTTGAATTAGAAGCAATCAAGTACTTAGTAAAATCATGTATTATTTAATTTGGTTTAATTTATTGAGATTCTTCCAAACTCTCTTGTTTTTGTGTTTTGCCTTCTCTCTTCTTAAAATCTTTAATTTCGTTTATGGGGCCTAAAATGTTTTTGAAATTTTCTTAAAAGGAAGGGGTCTATTAACCCCCCTTCTAGACCTCTTTGTGTCCATATTCTTACTCAACAATTGGTATTAAAGTAGAAATTTTGATCAAAGTCTTGCGGCTCCAAAAGTTGAGGATATGGTTTCTTCGATCCTAGACGAGTTTTTCTAATCGCTTAGAAATTTATGCAATTAATTAAATTTCAATGATACTATAATGATTTACTAATGTCTGGTTATTCGTTGCATACATTACCCATATTAATCTAAAGTAAAACCTTACTAGTATATTCTTCAAACATTAATTGTATTTAAGATATTCCTTAAGTTTTTATTCATTCAGGATTGAACTAGCAATATTTTGAGGTATATGCACTGTAAAATTGACACCATGTCTTAAAGGTTTCTTCGGATTAATCTTAATTGAAGATGGACGTGCATTAACACAATAACATGCTGGGAGTTTTTGTGAGATAAAAGAAATAATAAACATCTTCTAAGTGACCTATTCTTCTAAGGTTAAAGTAAAAAGAATATGAAGACAGTTTTATGGCTATTGGCAATGATTTTATGAAGTTTCAACAATTACAAAATATTCAAGAATAGAGTATTCTCCTTGAAGTTTCATTAATAACCAAAGAAATGATTGAGTTATTCGGGATTGACAACTTGTGTCAATTAGTGATAATCAAACAATCACCATTCAAAATTCATCTGAAGCCTTTATGAAAGAGAGTACGATAGTACACTTCAGACGTGCAAAAGGAGTTGTATCCAATTAGTATATGATTGATCGTATTTTAAAGCTTATGGTATTATTGTTGTTGATTAGTAATTATTCTCGTGTGCAGCAAGTTAAGCCTAGATTGTTTAAATTGGTATGATCGTTCCAACCTTCCATTATTTCTTTTTGTGTATACATAGTTGTAATTATTCAAATGCCTAAATGTGTTGTATGTTTGAAACATGTATGTGCATGCAAGATGTTTGTGCATTTCATGTTTTAATTTTTCGATCATTCAATACATCGTTTAACTTTATTTTCGTCCATTTATTGCATATATTAATCTGCATTTAAATTCATGTATGCATGCATAATAATCATATTATTTTCATTTGCATTAAATGTATTTCTCATTAAAATTTATTATCACTAAAAACAATTATCGCATCTCATAAAACCATTTTCTCATGCATTAAGATAATTTTTCAAAAATATGCTTCATGATTTGAATCATGAAAATAACCTATTTCGAATTAAACCATTGAAAATTCAAAGTTTTGGGCATTGATGAAGTCTGATTTGAATCACAACTACAACGTGATTTGAATCACAACCCATTATTTGAATTTTTCAAGTGCTTGATTCGAATCATGAAATGAAAAACTCACGCATTAAGTCATTTTTCAATAGTAACGATTTATTTTATTTTCTGTTCATTTCATTTCATCCTCTCACGCCCCCACATTCTCATTTCTCTCAAAATTCATTTTTTTCCAGAACCACCGTAACATTTCATTCTTCATAAACATTCATCTGTTTCATTTTATTTCATCATCATCAACCATCCCCAAACCTTTTTTCTAAACCTGCATCATCATCAACTC
Organism: Vicia faba; assembly: GCA_948472305.1. Classification (NCBI taxonomy): domain Eukaryota; kingdom Viridiplantae; phylum Streptophyta; class Magnoliopsida; order Fabales; family Fabaceae; genus Vicia; species Vicia faba. The sequence continues at coordinate 491,489,112 of OX451740.1, forward strand.
AACAATGACTTCTCAAGATCAACAAAAGAAGTTAACTGAGAAATAAAAGGGGAAGAGACAAGTCTCAACTTCAATTTCATCTCCTCCTCAAGTTTCAAAAAGACCAAGAACAAAGGATCGATCAAGAAAATAATCATTTGATGCTAGGGTTCAAAAAACGTCAAAAATTAGTACTTCTCATCAAGGCTCAAACAGATACGTCTCTCTGGTCAGTATGAAAAATCGCAAGTTACTTCCTGAAGAAAGTTTGTTGAGGTATCTGTGTAGCTTTTCAATCAAGCCCGTTGAGTCTGAGTACTTTGTTGAAAAGAACTCTGAAACTAAAATAGGAGTTGAACTTTTGGCCTCATGTGAGAATCATGGTTTGATGAAGTTTTTGAGTTTGAAAAAGGATTATGATCCTGAGTTAGTTAAAGCATTTTATTGCAACTTGAAGACTATTGATGATGGATTAAAATGTCACCTTAATGATAAGCTGATTAAACTTTATGTCAATTCACATTTTGTTATACCTGCTGGAGATGATGAAGTTGACACCTCAAATTCTCTAAAATTCAAAAGCTTGATTTTGTGTCAATGATTTTTAAGTCTGTTTTTAATAGCCGTTTGGATTTGGCTAACTTTAACATTAGTCAAATTACATTTGAAATGAGAATTTTACACTAAATTATTGTTAAAATATTCTACAGGGAATCCCGCAACCGACAAAAACAGATGATCTAAATTTCCTTTTTGATATTAAAGTAAACAATTTCTCTTGATTAGAAAACGTTACTGAAATAAAAAATAACTTATTTTTAAATTACAAATAAAATATATAAGAAGACACCACTTTAACAAAATACAAACATCAACTAAACTAGTTGAGATTTAAATCATATATCTTAAATGATATATCCTTCATTTCAACTAAAACTTTTAAATTATATTATTTAAAAAAAGAATCATGGCACATACAACTATTTTAACATTAACATTGAATAAAATTTTCTATTAAATTATGCTAGTGTTGGCTCCCAAATTTGACACTTGCTATATTTGGACTCTTTGACCAAACAACTGGAAATGAACTACACCAGGAGATGTAATTCGACGCATGAGACAAATTAAGGAAAGGATCCAAGGTATAATAAGAAAGCTTCGACCAAATGTTCATTCGACGGAGGCAGATGTAGGTTGTTTCGACTGAAGGGAAGTGTTCGCGCCCTGGCACATGGGACGAAGGCCATTTTGAAATTTAAATTATTGGAGGGAAAGGTGGTTTTATCAGCGTCTAAAGGAAGGAAACGTGGCAAAAGGCTATGGGACGAGAGGCATGCAGGAGACACTTGTCTTCATCCTAGTGCAGAATATCCCCTCGACGGTTACCTATTTTTAGTATAAATTAAGAAGTTTGTATAATTTTTAGTGTGTGCAACTTATAGTACAAAGTCCATCAAATATTATCCAAGTAACTATTGCGTGAGAAAGGATAAAAAGCAGAGCAATGTACGTTAGAAACACCCTTTTTACTTAATAAAAGTCTTCTCACTTTACTTTACCATTATCTTGCAAAGTTATCTTTTACTTCTTTTTACTTCTTTTCCTTGCATTTTTATGTTTTCGTTTACTGTTCAACAATCTTAAACATCTCTCCCCTGGGTCGAACGTGCGTTCTTCCTTCTCACTTATTTTACATAAAGATTAGCATATGTTCTGGGATTAGTTTGGTCTATCCCGCAAGTAAACCAAAAACTTACCTTTTTTGGAGACCAGCGGTTGTTTACCAAAAACAACGGTAAACAAATTGGCACACCCGGTGGGACGTTGCTAATTGTCTATGTTATTGCGTTTTTTCTTCTGTACAGTTATAACATTGCATGTTATTAAAGAGTGGTAGAATAACCAACAAATATACTGTTAGGAAAGAAAACGAAGAGAATAGTATGGCTAATGAGCCAAACCATAGAGAGATACCTCCACCGATCACAGGAACAACAATTACTACTGTTGTCGAAGGGACTATCCCAACTTATGTCGGATCCATACCAGCGTTAACCATGAATCAAACTGGACCCTTACAGACGTATGTGGGTCCAAGGGGTCCTTCAGGAACACCCCCACCAAGGATGAACCTAGGGTCTCGATCAACTGTACCCCCAGGCTTTTCGACAACTTGGATGGGTCAAGAGCAGCCATATGGCATGCCAACTACTGAAATGGCTAGCCTTATGAATGCTACATCTACTTTCTCAGAACCTTTGGTAAATGCTACATCACCATTACAGGGATCTGGAGTCAGTAGAAACCAATTTTTAGGAGGGCCATCTCATATGATACCAAGTCTCACAAATGCTTCGACAGCAATTTTGAGGCAACAGATGGACGAAAGTAACCATGAAATGGTACAGATGTTAGCACAAACTCTAAGTACAGTACTAAATCCCCTCATTCATACTGCAACGTAGTCGAATCAACAGATGACAACGCAAATAACGCGCATGGCTGAATTCTTTAGGGTGCCTCAAGTTGCTCAACTACCCTAAGTTGTTCGACAGCCCCAGAGGGTACCTATGAGGTTAAATCAAGAGGTAATCATGGAAGAATATTTGACCATTAATCCAAACCCCCAAGTTCCAAGGATCGAATTAGAACAACCAAGATTAGAGATACCTCGAAACCATCGAGAAATCGATCAAGGCGTTATTCTGGCAAATAGAAACCAAAATGCTGACGAATTAATACAACAAGTTCGACACCAGAACTATGGAGCGGATAATAATATTAACTGCTATGATCGAGAGAATCATGCTTCAAAATGGGATGAGTGTCGGTTTCCATAGACCAAAATTTACATCCCAATTGTCAGAATATATTCTGCAAACAGACTTACCACCTAGGGGAAAAGTCCCAAAATTCACTAAATTTTCAGGGGATACGACAGAGTCGACTGTCGAACATGTGGCTAGGTATTTGATAAAGGCGGGAGAAATAGCAAACAATGAAAACCTTAGAATCAAATATTTCCCAAGTTCATTAACTAAAAATGCTTTTACTTGGTTCACTACCCTCCCAGCCAATTCGATCCACAACTGGACCCAATTAGAAAGATTGTTCCATGAACAATTTTACATGGGTCAAACCAAGATAAGTCTAAAAGAATTGGCTAGTGTAAAAAGAAGGTTCACAGAGCCAATTGATGAATATCTAAATAGATTTCGACTACTCAAAGCCAGATGCTTTACCCAAGTACCTGAGCATGAATTAGTTGAAATATCAGCAGGTGGCCTGGATTATTCGATTAGGAAAAAGTTGGATACACAATACCTAAGAGATATGGCCCAACTTGCTGATAGGGTTCGACAAGTAGAACGCCTTAAGGCTGAAAAGGCCAAAACTGCTAAAACTCTTCGACGAGAAAGGGTAGCTTATGTCAAAATGGATGATGACGATCCAGAGACATATAGCGATCCTGTAGATATCGAAGAAGGCGAAATCGACCTAGCTGAATTAAAAAATGGACCACCATATGCTTGTAAATTATTGGTGCCATCAAATGGAAAAAATCCTGTGGAACCTGAGAAAAGCAGTGATAAATTTCCTAAGAAAACTTATAGTTTTGACATATCCAAGTGTGACAAAATATTCGATCTATTAGTTAAAGATGGACAGATGATAGTGCCCCCAGGGGCAAAATTTCCTCCTTTAGAACAGAGAAAGAAAAGAGGTTTTTGTAAATATCATAATTTTTTAGGACATAAGACCTCACAGTGTTTCCTTTTCAGGGATCTCGTTCAACAAGAACTGAATGAAGGAAGGCTGAAATTTGCTGATAAACCAGCAATGAAAATCGACACCAACCCACTACAAGCAGAAGCTCATTATGCCGAACTAGTTGGCATTCATATGGTAGAAGTGTCTGAAGATTTCATCACCAAACCCATCTTCAGAAGTTTCACTGGGAACATCTCCAGAAAAACAATCGAAGGGGTGAGAAAGGCTACTGAAGGCCTGGACTCAAAAAAAGAAGTTGACCAAGCGTCAAAAGAAAAGGCTGTTGTTAGCCTGAAATTGATCAAAGGAGTTACCAAAAGCTCTAGCAAAAGAACCATCATAGGTTCTTATTTGGATGTTACAAAGGGTTCGACAGAAGCCTTGGAGACCAAAATGCAGAAGATGAACCTGACTGCCAAAAGCAACCTGCAGGTTAATGTGGTCGAAGTCTCTGGAGCTAGAGTTTCAGAGGAATCCCTTCGACAAGAGCAGGTAAACAAAACTGCATTACCAAAGGAGGATGAAATTTGGCAGATTTTTTGCATAGATGTCAAAAGAAGAAATCAGAGGTTATGCTATGTGTTGTACCCCAAAATTTTCCCTCTCATGTTTTCCAAAGTCTCCCCCCTACATGGTTGATCACAAACTCTTGCCTAAGGAAAAAGACAATTTTTGAGTGGTGCTTTAAGTACCTTTCGATTGGCATTCTGAAAGACCCTTCGATTGGTATTCTGAAGGAGCATTTCGATTGGCATTATGTCAAAGCCCTTCGATTGGTATTCTAAAGGAGCATTTCGATTGGCATTATGGACAAGCACTTCGATTGGAATTCTGAAAGACCCTTCGATTGGTATTCTGAAGGAGCATTTCGATTGGCATTATGGACAAGCACTTCGATTGGCATTCTGAAAGACCCTTCGATTGGTATTCTGAATGAGCCTTTCGATTGGCATTATGGACAAGCACTTCGATTGGAATTATGACAAAGCCCTTCGATTAGAATTCTGAAAGACCTTTTCGTTTGGCACCCTGGGCCAAGCCTTTCAATTGGCATGCCAAGGGATCCTTCGATTTAGCATTGTGTCAAGGCATCTTCGACAGGCATGTTAACCATGTCCTTCGATTAGCATGAACAACACCTTTCGATTGGAATTTTAATTAGTACCCTTCGATTGATATTTGGACTAGGGCCATTTGAAGAACTCCTTCCAGGCCATTTGAAAGAGGCCATCAAGAGGGCACTCAAAAAACACGTCCAGGTACACTGAACATGAGAAAATTGCATGTTTCCCTTGCAAATATAGAAATGATTAAATGCTGATTGTGGATTTAATTCCTGAGTTAAAGGCCGGATTCTTGCCTTTTCTGTTCCTAAAGAGCTGATTCGACCAGAGGGATTCTTTTCAAATCAGGACCAATCGAAGAGCAGGGCCTGAATGCATTCAAAAACCAAAAGTGTCCAGATTCATTCCAGATTCCAAAGAGACACGAATGTTTCAAAAAAAGGAAATATTTTAATGTGTTTGATTCTTGTCTCATGGCTTTAATGGCCTGGTTAAATGGCTGTCCCTTGCCATTTTCATGCACCCTCACACTCCTATAAATACGAGGCCAGTGACACATTACCAAGGACGAACAAAAAACATTACAAAAATTATAGTAAAGAAAAGAAAACTCTACAGAAATAAAACAGAGGGAACAAAAACGAACAAAAAAAACACAGAAAAAATAGAGAAAAGAAACAGGAAAGATTTGGAGATACGCTGCCCACAACCCACCAAAGGTTATCAGCATTGTCATCCAAGCCAAAGCAGCCATCCAGCGAACATCTCCACACCCAGATCCACAGATCATACATCTTCAATTGGTAAGGGTTTGCAAAACCAAAATTGCACCTTCATGACGTTTAAATACACATTGCATATGTATTCTTGTTATTACTGATTGTGTTGCATGTAAGCTGAAGTGAAAAGATGAGATCGTGCCATTACTTGGGCACGATCTGAGTTTCTCCTTCGAACCTCAGAATAAAACAAACCCAGACCCAGATTCAGCAGATTCACGTTGAGGAAGGATCAGAATTGGGAGGAGATTCGAATCAGGGGGGTAAAGTCCCCCCGGGACCTTTAACATTTGTTTCATTTCGCAGGAAATATATTCTCAGAATCCTGTTCAGAGTTTCGAAGCTTAGCAGCTTAGCTTCGAACTGGATCCAGGATTTCCAGATCGAAGGATGACATATCCAGATCGAACACCCCCAAAGTGCAGCCCCTCATGCACCTTCGATCAAGCCTCTTCACTGGGTCGAAAGACAGCCCACACCTCTTTCGACCCAGGACTCCAGAATTATACTTTTTTTGATTACTGCCTGTTCCTTCAATTTCATTTTTGTTTTGACCATTTTATTTCTTTTTTTTAATCAACATAAAATCAAAAACACAAAAAACATTAGGCTAGTTTTTTCCCCTATTAAATTAACTTGGTTAATTAATCATTTAATTATCTTAACATTTTTCCAAAACTAAAATTAAGTAGATTTAGATCATTTTCTCAAAAACTAAAATTAAGTAGATTTAGATCATTTTCCCAAAATAAAATAAAACAACAAAAAGATTTTATTCTTAGGATTTTTAGAGGTTATTTTCAGATTCGCGCACGCTTATTTTATTGTAACTGCCTACTGGTTTGTGATAGCTTGGTTAACACTTTTACACTTTACTGCTTTTATTCCCCCAATTTTTGGACATGTAAATAATCCCCCTCCCCGAAGCCTTGTAATAGCGTAAGATTTACAATTCCCACACTTTAAATTCCTGTACATATATTAACTGTTTAGATGTATGCTAACTAGGATTGCATGACAAGATCTGAAAACAAATGGTAGAACACCTAAATGTACAAAGATAATATAAACTGAAAAAAACAATACACTCGCACATGCCACTCTTAGGGTACACCTCACTTGGTTGCCTCGAACGTGGTCATTGAGTATAGGAAGTCTTAGAGGTCGCCCTCCTGTCCAAAGATCAAAGTTGCCTCGAAACGGTTGCCTCGATAAAAATGATCTAAGACATTAGGGTTACCGCTAAAGCATCCTAACATTGCTTTAGTGACCACACGTCCCTTAAATTGAATTGACCCGAAAACTCCAACGACGGTGCTACCTACTCCTCAATAGTGGGATAGCACTGTCTAAAGGACATCTGCACAGTTTAATTCCCTTTTGAGTAGGTAGAGGTTCTTAAGCACTTGCTCCTTTAAAAAACAAAACAAAACTTTTCACACTTACACCCTTTTTAAAATAAAAACTCTTTTCAAACCCACAAACACAAAGAAAAGCAAACTTTTGAAAACATAGTGAGCAAGTACCTAAGAGCCCGTGGATAACCACGGATAGAAAGGGTGCTAACACCTTCCCTTTCTATAATCTACCTCCCGAACCCGAGAAACATCTCGAAAAGGAATTTTTCTGTGCTTTTGTCCTTTCCTTGTTGGATAAAATAAAAGACGGTGGCGACTCTTGCTTACCGCGACATTTTGCAAAAACAAACGCAAACGCGAACCAGCATTCCAAAACAGTCAGTTCTCATTCCCACCGATCACACTATGCCCCAAGTGTAGCTCTATTTTTGATAAAAAGGCCGCTGAACACATACAGGTGATGCGGGCTGTAAAAGCAAAATAGGGTACCAATGCCCAACAAAGAATGGGTCCAGAAATTCGATTTGACCCCAGAAGGGGACATCAACAAAGACCCATGACTCAAGAAAGGAGGCCATCAACTTTTAGGCCTCCAACTAATGTGCCTACTGATACCTGGCTAAACACCATGGGAAGAAAACGGCCAAATGAAGAAAAGTGGCAGACATTCTACGTACCTAGAGGTTCCTCTCTAGATTACAAAAAGGAATACCATGCCTCTGCATCAAACAAAATGACTCATGTGTCGAGAAACTATAAAGGAAAGAATCCTATGTCTCGTTCACAATGGAGGAGGTTTCAAAGACGGCGAAAAGCTGAGAAAGAGGCAGTTGGGCCTCATCCAGAAGTTAGCACCAATGTGCAGAAAAGACAAAGGAAACCTCTGGAGATAAATCCTATGCCCTGGGCGGAAGAGTGTGGGTCGAATGATGATGACTCCGACTCTAGTGACAGTTTGGACATCATGGTGAATGTCATATTTGTGTTGCCCAAAGAATATAACCGAGAGGTCGAAGTCGAAGATACTGACCTAATGGTTGAACAGGAACTGGCTAGACATAAGCCAGTATATTATTATATAATGAACAATGGATGCGTGGAAAAACAAAACGCATTCTTTGAACTCCCAACAGAGGCAATGAAGAGCCATCTGAAGCCACTATTCATTAGAGCTAAAGTTAGGGAGGTGACCATAAACAAAATTCTGGTTGATTATGGGGAAACCATTAATATCATACCACAATGTATGTGTGATACGGTGGGAGAACTGACTTGAGGTTTGCGTTTGTATTCGCAAATGTTGCGGTTAGCAAGAGTCGCCACCGACTTTTATTTTATCCTAAGGAAAGGTTAAAAAGCACAGCAAAAACCTTTTGAGATGTTTTCTTGGGTTCGGGGAGTAGATTATAGAAAGGGAAGGTACTAGCACCCTTTCTATCCATGGTTATCCATGGGCTCTTAGTTACTTGCTTAGATCACTTGCCTTTGTTTTCAATTGTTTTAAATGGTGCTTGAGTGTGTGGGTGTTGAAAATGTTTTGAAAAGATGCCAATGTGGTGGCAACCTTTGTAATGATCCATGTGGGGATGTATACAAAGATGTATGTCTTTTGAAAAAGTTTTCATTTGTTTTTTTGAAAGTTGTTTTGAAAGTGTAGTGATGTGTGATTTTGAAATTAGGCAAGTGTTTTTTGTTTTGCAAGTTGATTCAAGTAACTAAGAGGTTATCTACTCCTAAATTTCTCAAAAGATCATTGCTATACTTTAACCCTTTTAACAAGTTTGCTCCACCATTGTATTTGGTGGGCAACCTTGTGTTAGGATGTGAAAGGGACAGGCGCGGGTCATCGTTTTAGACCATAATTGCAACGGCGTTAAATGTCTTTGGGCAATTTTCTTTAAGGGACTTGATCATTTGTTTTGTTTGTTTTGAAAAGTTTTATCGAGGGACTATGATCATTCAAACTGTTTGCTTTGCCCAAAGAAGTTCAACATGCAATATGGCCCATTTATTTGAAGGCAACAAGTGGAATACCCTAGGGGGTGCAAGTGTGATTTGTGTGTTCATTTTCATGCTTGTTTATCTTGTATTAGGTCAAACTATTTTTTATCGTTTTTTCGCATACAAACCCTAATTCTAACATGTTATCATTAGAAAGCAATAAAGTGCGAAATTAAAATTACTAAGCTATTACAAAACCAAATATGGGAAGGGGGGTACAAATGTTCAAATGGGGATATTGACAAGAATTTAAATCTAATTTATTACATCATTTGAATATTTGCAATGTAAATAAATTGCATAATTAAATGGAAATTAAATAAATATGTGAAATGCAAAAAGAAAGTTTTTATGTGTATGAGAAAATATTATTTATGTAAAAGAGAAAAGAAAATAAAAATGTATTATTTTTTTGGAGTATTTTGAATTTAGGGCAAAAAAACCCTAATTTTAAGGAAAATGTATTATTATTTAATTTAATACAAGTATTTATTTATTATGTAAAAAATAAAATAAAATGAAGTATATTGTGAAAAAATATTTTTGTATCAAATATTAAAAAAAATGGAAAACCCAAGTATTTTTTATATTTTAGCTTAAATATATTAATAAACATATATATATATATATATATATATATATATATATATATATATATATATATATATATATATATATATATATATATATATATATATATATATATATATATATATATATATATATATATATATATATATATATATATATATATATATATATATATATATATATATATATATATATATATATATATATATATATATATATATATATATATATATATATATATTAAACCTTAAATAGGTATTATTCACAAAGATAAATATTTATTTAATATTTTTAATAAAATAAATAAAAAAGTATTTTTTGTGTGAAATATTTTCAGAATGTAAAAATAAAATAAAAATTGTATTTACACTATTTTCTATTTATTCTAATAATAGCACATATATATTTTATATACAACAAAAGAAATAAACAAATAAATATGCAAATAAATACAAAAATGATGGAAAAAAATATTTTTAATTTTTAAATGTCATGAGAAAAAATAAACAAAGTTAATCAAAAAAGAAAAAGTCAAAAATGTTAAAATATGAGCAAATGGGCTCAGGGGGGTGTGAATCAAAAAAAGTGGTGTGAAAAGTGAAATAACACAGGCCCAGCCCACTGACCATTGTCTTCAACCTCCAGCTTCAAACATTTGAAAAACGCGCGCCCCTGTTCCTCAATGTCTAACTCCTGATTCTTGGCTTTTCAGCAAAAACTCATAACACAAGAAATGTTCAGCATGAAGAGACGGTTTCAACCATATAAATAACTTGACCTATCTCTCTAAGATGAGGGAGAATTTCTCCTCCCCCAATTTCTGACCTAACTTTTCATCAATGTTCAGACATGAAATTCTCTAAGCACACGAAACATAAATGAAATCTAATCATATGAGCATGTTCAGGGCTATGATTGTGACATGTTTTCTTCAAAAACCTAAAGCTAACAATGCCTAATAAGAGAGATAGAACTCCATGAATATACCTGTTCAGTTGGAATCGAGCTTGGCAATGGAGGATGTTTCAGAGTGAAATGATGACTTGTACAGCTTCCTTGAAGTGTAAGGATGCTTTTCCAATTCCTACTTTGTCTTGAAACTCCCTGAATCGAGTTAGTGAACTCCAACTGCAAAACAGAAAATTGAAAATGGTGAAGTGGCTTGGAGGTGTTACAGGTCTGATTTTAGGACATGGTTAGCTTGCATATGTTATAGGGAAGGTAGAGGAAAAGGTTTGGATCAAAATGCTCGAAGGGATTGGGAGTTTGCACTCAAACTGCAGGGGCTCCCCTGTTTGTGCAGTTTTGAGGTGATTAGAGCAATGGGAGTGTTTCAGATGGCAAGGGCTCGTGTGTTAGCTTGGATTTGGTCTATGGAATGTGTTTGATAGCTTTTGTGTTGTGTGTCTTAGCTGATATGAGAGATAGCATAAGTTATGGACTTTTCTTCTATCTTAAGCAACAAAAGCAAGTTGGTTGTTTTAGGTTAGTAGGGGGCCTCCTAATGTGCTGCATAAACATCTCTTGATCAGTGTGTTATGCACATAAACTTGTGCCAAGCAGATTTCCTTTGTACCTTCTTGGATTTCAATTTGACATAAAGCTAGCTTTTGACAAAAATGGATAAAGCACTTTATCTAGTTTAGGATTAATCTTGCATACAATGCTTGCACTCAAAGAACAACACTCTAACACATTGTACATGCATTAAATTATTGAGTATGAAATGGTTCAAGGACCTGTAATCAAGCATAAAGCAAACTGATTTCAAATTGGCAAGATTATGAACATGTCTTGATGAAGAACAAAAAGTGAATTTTTGCCAACTTGTGAAATTCGAATCTCTCAAGTTATGAGGTTGTTTGATGAGTTATTGGACATTTTGGAAAGCTTGGAATGTGTACTACAATCCATCTTTGAAATGCAAATCAAAATTCCAAGTGGAAGGGTATGAAAAGTGACCTTGAAGTAGGGTAGAAAACCTTGTCAAAATAGGTCAAATTTCACTAAGTTAAAAGATGGTTTAGTGCCCTTATTCAAAAAATTATAACTTGAGATACAAGCTTCAAATGAGAAAACTTTGTGAATCAAAGTTGTAGATTATGCAACAAGCTACAACTTTCATGTTTTGACTTTTGTTTGAATCCAAATGGATCATGGTGAAAAGATGGGGCAAAGTTGGGAAAAAATTAGGGTTTTTCATAACTTAGAAAAATTCTAAGTTATGAAAAATTCCATTTTCAAACCCTAATTTGCATTTTAAGATTTATTGGTGAACAAGCTTCATGATTTGGCATATTTTGATGAAAAATGAATCTTGACTCTTGACTTTGACCAAAAAGTCAAAGTTTGACTTTTCAGTATACAGTCAAAATTGATCAATTGACTGGGAAATTCAACTATCAATCTTGTGTGCTTGGGATCTTTTGAGCTTGATGAACATGTCAAGATAATTCCATGGGGTCCTTGAGGCCATTTGTGAGCTTGGTTTGCCATTGGCTAGGTCAAACAGTAAAAAATTGCCTTTGTGCAGTCAAAACCCTAAAAATGACCATTTTGCCCTTTTGATGATCTGATCAAATTTCTTGGGGAATTGTGATCCAAACTTGATCAAATGGTTCATATGAGTTCAATATGTTGATGGGGATCAAATTTCATGAGATTTGACTGTCAATTGGCCACAGTTGACTTTTTTTCCAATACAGCTGATTTCTAGGTCAACTGTCCAATTGACTGGGTAAAACTTGGAATCAAGACTTGAAACTTGGTATAGGTAAACTTGGGAGTCCAACATGAAGCATGAAAGTCATCTTAGGCATTTTAGGTCAAAACATCTTTAGGCAAACACAAACCCTAATTTTGAGTCCACAGAGCAAGGAGAAGTCTTGAGCAGAGGAAACCCTAACTGTATCTTGGTCTTCAAAGGTCTTGTGATGAGAAAATGTTGAGGAAATGGGAGGGCAAATTTTGGGGTACAACAGTTGCCCCTGTTCAATCTTCTTGGACCTGAAGAGTTAGATTGGCAAGTTTGCCTTTCGTGACTCGAGGGTAAAAGGAGATTGGACACTAGAGTGCCCGGAAATTTGCACTCGCATGTTGAAGTATCAGCAATGTGATGGTGGGAATGGGCTTACAGATGCCATTTGGAGAGGCGGTAGATAGGGGGATGGGCTTACAGATGCCATCTGGAGATGTGACAGAACTTTGTCGGGAATGGGCTTATAGATGCCATTTGGAAGTGTCGATCGCGTAAGAGATTCCTTAGCGAGAAACTTGTGTATTTGAGGAAAGAGGATGTTTTCCTGGCTTGTTACAGGTGTTTGATCTTCAATTTCCTTGTGCAGATATGCCCTGGCTGGATACAGGAGTTGAATCTGGAAACAGTCGTTAATAGATGTGCCCTGGCTGGATACATGAATCGAATCTTTGAACTCTTCAGACGTGCCCTGGCTAGATACAGGAATCGAGTCTGGAAATGTGGTCAACAGATATGCCCTGGCTGGATACAGGAATCGAATCTGGAAATGTTGTAGTTGATAGATGTGCCCTGGCTGGATACAGGAATCGAGTCTGGAAATGTGGTCAACAGATATGCCCTGGCTGGATACAGGAATCGAATCTGGAAATGTTGTAGTTGATAGATGTGCCCTGGCTGGATACAGGAATCGAATCTTCGAACTCTTCAGACGTGCCCTGGCTAGATACAGGAATCGAGTCTAGAAACTGATCACTCTCAGATGTGCCCTGGCTAGATACAGGTATCGAATCTGGAATTGTGACAGTTGAAGGTAGTCGTTTTTGAGATTGTCTTTTTCCTGAAAAGGCAAAAACGTAAGTTGTATGCAATGTCATGATGTATGATATGCATGATATCATGATGTTCAACATGAGATGTTGTATGCGTTTCATCATGTATGTAAGCAAGATGTATGAAAATGTAAAATGTTTATGAATGTAATTTCGTCTTGGGGAAAATAAATCCTTGACGAACGGCCGGAGAATTGCTCTGTGGAAGAGATATTTGGCCGAAGTTTTGATGAGAGGCCTGCTGAGGACTTTAACGACGGATTCCGCTGAGGATGATGATGATAAACTCCGCTGGGGAACTCCGAAGATAAACTCTGCTTGGGAATACCAAAGATAGATTTCGCTGGGGATTGAAGGAACTTTGCCGAGAGCGGTCTTCCGTGACTTTTAGCTGAGGATAACCCAGTTATAAGTCCTTGTGAGGAAATAACTCTAAATAAAACTCGGGCGAGACGTCCGTTCTTCGCAGGGGATAAGCTTGCAGAATCTACTGGGGATGAGCTTTAAGACCTGCCGGGGAATGTTGTGCCTTTTCGGGATCGACGGGGAATCAACTCCGCTTGGGGAAAGTATTGTCGCGTCCTATTTTACTCTGCGGGGAATTGAGATGATTTGACCACATTCTTCAGTTGAACCTACCTTGGTGTCTTGGCGGACAAAACAACCAGACTGCATTAGACAACTCCACATTGCCCCTGTCTTTGATGTCACCTGTAATTAATCTCTTGTTTCATATGCAAACATTTATGAATCAGCAATTTAATGTCAAATGCATATATCAAAAATGAACATTGGACGTTCTTCGCAAGACAAAACAAAAAAAAAGGAAAACAATGGTAATTTGTATGGACAAGTGAATTTGTATTGATTTAAACTTTGCCTGTGAATAGGCGTTTTTGTACAAGAGGCTGACATCCTAGTAAGAGGACATCGCCAAATAGTATAGAGCTTACAATTTGAAAAAGGAAACAAAACAGCTATGTGAACAATCCCACTGGGTTCCAACTCTGCTATCGCCTTTATGTCTTCGAACGTCTCATCGCTTTGCTGCCTAATTTGAAGATGAAGCTGATTGGTCAATGCCGAAATCTGGAGCCAGATAGTTGATGTCGAATTCCGGATGCGAAGTGATCCAATGAGACATAGTGTTACGCTTTTATCCCTAACTTTTGCCTGGACCGCCCTTTCGGGTTTTCAGTCCACCGGGATACCCATTTTTGCCCAAGCCGCCCTTTCAGGTTTTCGACTTACCGGGTGTACAGATTTTATTCATTTCATCCCTTATTTTTGCCCGAACCCTTTTGGTTCGCCGGGAAGCCCTTATTTTTGCCTAGGTATGTCAACCTAGCGGGTCTTTTATTTAGGCGTAGTATTTTTTCACTATGTCCGCATTGGCGGGGTGAGGAAGGTCGTCACCATCCATGGTGGTTAGGATCATGGCTCCTCCTGAGAACACGCGCTTAACCACAAATGGCCCTTCGTAAGTAGGGGTCCATTTGCCCCGGGGATCACTTTGAGGAAGGATGATGCGTTTGATTACCAGGTCCCCAACTTGATACTCTTGCGGTCTGACTTTCTTGTTAAATGCCCTGATCATCCGTTTCTGATACGTTTGACCATGACAGATAGCAGTGAGCCTCTTTTCGTCAATCAGATTTAATTGATCAAGTCGAGTCTGGATCCAATCATCTTCATTCAAGTCTGCATCCTTCATTATCCGGAGAGAGGGTATCTGGATTTCAAATGGCAAGACTGCCTCCATGCCATAGACCAAGGAGAAGGGAGTTGCCCCGGTTGATGTCCTTGCTGAGGTGCGGTACCCATGAAGAGCGAACGGTAACATCTCGTGCCAATCTTTATAGGTCACTGTCATCTTCTGCACAATTTTCTTGATATTTTTATTGGCTGCCTCTACAGCCCCATTCATCTTTGGCCGGTAGGGAGAAGAATTGTGGTGCTGTATCTTGAATTGTTCACAGAGTTCAGTGATAATTTTGTTGTTGAGATTGGTACCATTATCCGTAATGATTCTTTCTGGGACGCCGTACCGACAGATCAGATTATGCCGGATGAAACGTGCCACGACGCTCTTGGTTACTGTGGCATAGGAAGCTGCATCAACCCATTTCGTGAAATAATCGATCGCCACCAAGATGAAGCGATGCCCATTGGATGCCGTTGGTCGGATCTCACCGATCATATCGATGCCCCACATTGCGAAAGGCCAAGGTGCCGTTAGGACATTCAAAGGAACTGGAGGGATATGCACCTTGTCAGCATAGATCTGGCACTTATGACAAGTTCGGGAGTGTTGGTAACAATCGGCTTCCATTGTGGACCAGAAATATCCTGCCCGAAGGATTTTCTTAGCCATGGTGTGTCCACTGGAATGTGTTCCAAATGTACCTTCATGCAGTTCCATCATGATTTTCTCCGCTTCAGCCTTATCCACACAACGTAGCAGAGTCGAATCATGATTCCGTTTGTAGAGAATGCCGTTGCTGAGGAAGAATTTTGCAGCAAACCTCCTCATGAACTTCTTATCATTGACGGATGCACCTTCAGGGTATTCCTGAGCTTCCAAGTACCTCTTCACCTCATGATACCAGGGTTTCTCAGTGACCTTCTCAACCTCGAGCTCGCAGCAGTATGCCGGTTCATCCAACTTCCAGATTATGATTCGGGGAGCCTCATTGTCCCATTTAACTTTGAACATTGAAGACATCGTGGCTAGTGCGTCCGCTAGCTGATTCTCCTCTCTAGGGAAATGTTCGAAAGTTATCTCTTCAAAGTGAGGGAGCAAGGTCGACACATACTCCTTGTAAGGAATAAGATTCGGGTGTTTCGTATCCCACTCGCCCTTGATCTGATTGATCACGAGAGCAGAATCTCCGAAGACACTTAGGAATTTTATCCTTAAGTCGATTGCAGCTTGTAAACCCATGATACATGCCTCATATTCTGCCATATTGTTGGTGCAGCTGAAACATAATCGGGCGGTGAGGGGAGTATGAATTCCTTTGGGAGATATGATTACAGCGCCGACGCCGTTACCCAAAGCATTGGAGGCTCCATCAAAATGCATAGACCATCGGGATCCTTCCTCAGATCCTTCATCCGGTCCAGGTACTTCACAGTCAGTTACCACCATGATGTCTTCGTCCGGAAAATCAAAGTTCAATGATTGGTAATCGTCCACAGGTTGGTGTGCCAAATGATCCGCCAGTACACTTCCCTTGATTGCTTTCTGAGTCGTATACTGGATATCATATTCTGTTAAGATCATTTGCCATCTCGCTATTCTTCCAGACAGAGCGGGCTTTTCAAATATGTACTTGATGGGATCCATCTTTGAAATCAATAAGGTAGTGTGAGTCAGCATATACTGTCTCAGCCGGCGAGCAGCCCATACAAGAGCGCAGCAAGTTTTCTCAAGCAGTGAGTAACGAGACTCACAGTCGGTAAACTTTTTGCTCAAGTAATAAATAGCGTGCTCTTTTCGGCCAGACTCGTCATGCTGCCCCAACACACACCCCATTGAATTGTCAAGTACTGTCAAGTAAAGTATCAGAGGTCTTCCTTCCACCGGTGGCATAAGAATGGGTGGCTCTTGGAGATATTCCTTTATTCTTTCAAAGGCGGCCTGACATTCATCATTCCAGCGTACTACTTGATCTTTCTTCAGCAATTTGAAGATTGGCTCACAAGTAGCGGTCAGATGTGAGATGAATCGGGCAATGTAATTCAGTCGTCCTAGGAAACCTCTGACTTCTTTCTCTGTTCTCGGAGTCGGCATCTCTTGTATGGCTTTTACCTTGGCAGGGTCCACCTGAATACCTTTATCACTTACAATGAAACCTAGCAATTTTCCGGATCTTACCCCAAAGGTGCATTTGTTGGGATTCAACCTCAGCTTGTACAACTTGAGTCGGTCAAATAACTTCCTCAGATGGTCAAGGTGCTCCTCCTCAGTTTGAGACCTTGCAATCATGTCATCAACGTATACCTCAATTTCATGATGGATCATATCATGAAACAAAGCAACCATGGCACGTTGATAGGTTGCCCCGGCATTTTTCAATCCGAATGGCATGACCTTATAACAGAAGGTGCCCCACTGAGTCACAAAGGTAGTCTTCTCCATATCCTCTGGAGCCATCTTAATCTGATTATACCCTGAAAAACCATCCATGAAGGAGAACACCTTGTGTTGAGCTGTATTGTCAACAAGGACATCGATGTGAGGTAGGGGGAAGTCATCCTTGGGGCTGGCCCTGTTCAGATCCCTGTAGTCGACACACATTCTGACTTTACCGTCCTTCTTCGGCACTGGCACAACATTGGCAACCCACTGAGGGTAAGAAGTCACTGCAAGGAACCCGGCATCAAACTGCTTCATAACCTCGGCCTTGATCTTTTCAGACATCTCTGAACGCATCCGTCGAACTTTTTGCTTTACCGGAGGGCAATCTTCCTTGGTTGGCAGATGGTGAACTACGATGTCGGCATCCAAACCAGGCATATCTTCATAGGACCAAGCAAAAATCTCCATGTAGTCTTGTAGCATCTGGATCAATCGTTGCTTCACGCTGAGCTCTAGATTGGCACCAATCTTGACCTCTTTCCTATCTGTCTCAGTACCCAAGTTAATCGTCTCCACAGGCTCTTCATGCGGTTGAATAGCCCTCTTTTCCTGGAGTAGCAGTCTTGCGAGTTCACCAGGCACTTCGCAATCATCTTCACCTTCGTCTTCGGCCAAGTTGATTGGATTTTCGAAGTCATAACTGGCGGTAGCAGAGCTGTTACCAGTGAGATCCAGAGTGGATTGAAACCTGTATAAGTGAGTGTGTGTAAATACAGCTGTCTTGCAATATATATAACACAGAAAGGAAAAGAGCAAAAGATTTGAAATGCAACAAACGTCCAATGTTTTGATTGATGATATATGAAAATGTCATACAAAAAGCCCTCACAAATGGAGCTACGATGCCCCGGGTAGGACACCGAGCCAACAAAGTTTTAACATATTGTTTGTTACAAATTTGGAAATCAAAAGAAATTAATTACTGCGTGACAAATGTGATAGGGGTAAAATCCTTTGCCGTCCAGTTGCTCGGTCCGTCGCTGGTAGTCGGGTAGATCCAACTATCAAACTCTGCTTCCTCTACATCCTCCTCGATAGCATTCACCCTTGAGCTGGAAATAAACACTGGAGCCTTTCCGATCTTCTCTTTGCGCACCGCCTTCTGAGCCTCTGCAGTAAAGCCTAGCCCAAACTTGTCGTTCTTCTGAGTGAAGTCAGGAAGCTGACCCCAGTGTGCACAATTGCCTTTCTGAACCACAGCCCGGGCATCCCTTAGGGAAGCCATCTTCAAGGAATCATTCTCTTCGGCCATTGTCTCTGCAGCTGCTGAAATTGGATGCACCTCCTCGAAATGCTGGAAGGGGGTTTCAATAAACTCTCCGTCCATCTCGATGTACCTGAAGGAATTCAAATGGCTCACCATATACTCCTCTTCTCCTTGCACAGTGACGATCTTCCCCCTGACGGGATATTTCAGCTTCTGGTGCAAGGTGGAGGTCACTGCCCCAGCTTTATGGATCCAAGATCGACCCAACAGACAAGAGTACGATGGACGTATATCCATCACGTAGAAGGTAGAGTCAAACACTTGAGAGCCCACACAAATAGGGATGTTAACCTCTCCATGAACCATCCTTTTGGAACCGTCAAAGGCCCTGACGATGATATTGCTGGGTTTCAACTCCAGGCCTTCATAATCCAGACGATCTAAAGTCTTTTTCGGTAGAACGTTCAAGGAAGAACCAGTATCCACCAATACATGTGCCAGAGTAGTGCCTCTGCATTCAATAGAGACATGCAGGGCATCATTGTGGTCTCTCCCTTTCGCGGTCAGGTCAGCATCTGAAAAACCCAAGCCGTTGTCCGCCGTTAGATTCGCTATGCAATCAGTGAACTGGACTGCAGACGTCTCCTGCGGCACATGGGCCGTCTTGAGAAATGAGATCAAGGCCTTAGCATGGGCCTTGGAGCATAGCAATAAGGAGAGCAGGGAGATCTTGGAGGGTGTATGCCCCAACTGCTCGACAACATTAAAATCACTTTTCTTTATTATTTTCAGAATCTCCTCCATTTCTTGTCGGGAGGCCTCAGCATTTATGGGTATTGGTGCCTCCATCCGGGCAGGCTCTTCTTCAATCCCTTTGCCCCGAGCATTTGATGACTCGGTAGCAGGGGAAAGAACTTGATCAGCAACAGGACTAGGTAAACTTGTAGGTTTTATGAGGAGGGGTTTTCGAATAGCGGGCGGTGCAATGTCAGGTGAGAAGAGTCTGCCACTGCGGGTGACCTTGGCTGGACCCGTGATATCGCAGATACTGGCACTAGCGTCGAATTCTTGTTTGATTCCATTTACATACACGTCTGCCCCATAATGCCAGGGGACAGCCTTATCAGATATGTAGGGGAGAGGCCCCGGGACAGTAATGATCACAGGTGCAATAGTCATGATTTGAACAGGCTTCTTTGGGGGAGCCTTGATTGGGTTTTTGAAGATGGTAATTACAGAAACTTCTTTCATCGGAACCAATTGAACAGCAGACTTCTTGAATAGAATTTCCTTGCTATCCATTAGGCTTTGAACGCCTAACCTCAGCAAGGGGCAATCAGATGGGGAAACAGCACAGAACAGGCAACCATCACTGCAACCCGGAAATAAACCGGCCCGCAGTAGGTTCTTCTTGACGGTCTTCAGAGGGGTAACAACTTCATCTATCGAAACAGCATACATTTCTTCCTCAATGGCATTTACTCTATGCTGGGGCATAGGAGCAGTTACAACATTTGGTCTTTCCGGCGCTTCAAACTGAATTTCCTTTGCGTCGATCAGATCTTGCACTTTGTTTCTCAAGGCCCAACAATCATCAGTAGTGTGCCCGGGACTATCAGAATGATAAGCACACCGGGAATTTGGGTTATACTTAGGAGACGCAGTGTTGACGACCTTAGGAGCTTCTTTGAGGGTTACCAGGTTGGTGGATAACAGTTGGGGTAAAATTTGAGATAATGTCATACTTAGTCGGGTATACTGCCTCTTGGGCCTTTCGCTTCTTTGTTGATTGTACTGCTGAGGAGCAGCAACAGGTTTGGAGATGACCAAAACATTGACGGCTTGGCGACTTTCGGGCTTGACTTGTCTTCTAGGACCATAGACGGCACTTGCTTCTTTCTTAAACGGCCTCTTCTCAGCACTTGTAGAGGCAGCCTTTTGTATCTTGCCTGACCTGATGCCAGCTTCAATTCTTTCTTCCGTTAATATCAAATCTGTAAACCCAGCGGAGGAGTTACCAACCAAATGATTGAAAAACGGACCAGACAACGTCCCCAGAAACATATCAACCAGCTCTCGATCAGTTAATGGAGGCTGCACCCTGCCAGCCAAATCTCTCCATTTTTGAGCGTACTCTTTGAACCCTTCACCCGTCCCTAGAGACATACCCTGAAGTTGGGTACGCGTAGGAGCGAGATCAGAATTGTATTGGTATTGTCTGTAGAATGCGGTTGCCAAATCTTCCCAGTGTCGGATGCTAGCTCCATCCAATTGGTAGAACCATTCAAGCTGTGACCCCGAGAGGCTGTCTTGGAAGAAGTGAATCCAGAGGTTCTTATCCGCCGTGTAAGGTTGGATTTTCCTTACGTACGACCTTAGATGCAGCTTTGGGCAGGAGACCCCATCATACTTGGCGAAGGCAGGCGCCTTAAACTTGTGTGGAATGACTACCCCAGAAGATAACCCTAAATCTCCGAAATCCAGTCCCGGCACATTCTGAATTTCCATGGCGCTCAAGCGGTCCTCCAATTGCTTGTATCGGTCAGCGGCAGGTGGGTATTGTTCATCGTTATAGTCCGTCTCGTTGTCGGAGACTGCGGGACTAGGAGCTCCTCCCCCTTGGGGACTATTTTTCTCAGCAGAAGAAGTGGTTGGATCAGCTTCATTGTGGAGTGTGTTCCCAAATCTGCGTCCGGTGTTGAACAATGCAGTCCTCTTTTTCTTCTTCTTCTTCATGAGTAGAGTCTTCAACTCTTGCTGACCTTGGGCTAGGCTTAGGACCATCTCTTGAAACTGTGCACTTTGGGCCTGAAGGGCCTTGATTGCTTGCTCGCTGGATGATTCTGGATTCATGATGACTGTTCACACAAACAGCGAAGAAAATTAAGCAACCTGCGAAATAGGGTACCTGCTATGCATATGGTGCAATGGAATGCGTATGTATGCAATGCATTCAAGGATTTAGAATATTCAAAATTTGTTGTAGACAAAAAGGAACGCACATTATATTAATAAGGAGAAATTCGTTAGTACATAAATGCCCCATGGGCCAAATATTACAAAATAACTCCTTAAGGTAAAAAAAACATTGCGCATCCTCTTTGGCGCGATGTAGGTGTTTGAGATTCCTTTCCTCGTGCAGCAGGCGGGTGAGTTCCAGGACCTTCTTTTCACTAGCATGTAGACTGGTCTCAAGAGAATTCCGTTCTTCCTTAAGCTGGACCCAGCTCTTCTGCATTTCTTCCCAGGAGGTGGGCATGTCGGGATGTTGAATGGTGTAGGATGCCTCTCCTTCCAAGACTGGTTCTTTGATCACAGGGAGCATATGAGGATAAGGCATCACTAACTTCTGGGAGCGGGCTCGTACCCACTTGAGGTAAGGTTCCAACGGGATGGAGTTCCGGTGCCCCAATGTCTTGCTGTCTATCCTACTTGGCATCCTCCAAGCTCTGATAAATCTCTGACGAAGTCCTTGAGTATCGTTGTCGAAGTCGAAAACTATGTCAGGAATTAACATGTCATGAGGGCCATCCCTCCGAGCATAACCAAACTGTCTCCAAGCCAAGCATGGGTTGTAAGTAATACCCCCTTTGATTCCAAATAAAGGAACATTGGGGTACTCCCCACATCAATCAATGATAGTGATGTCTTCCCTAGACCTAGGGCACCAATGTATATCCGCATGCGTGAGAGTCATTAACCGTTGTGACCATCTCAAACCCCGCTCGTTCTTTAAAACTGTTTGTGGAAGGTGTGAAATAAACCACCTTCCCAGGAGAGGAGTGCAACACATAAGGACACCCCTTCTTCTCATGGTTCGAGTGTAACATGAGTGAAGGATGTCCCCCAGCAACGTAGGTATAGGATTCTTGGTCATGAAGATCTGGACCGCACTGATATCAATAAGCTGATCGGGATTAGGGAACAACACCAAACCATAGACAAGGAGGGCCATAACTTCTTCAAAAGCTCGTAGGTCAAGAGAGTTCCAACATTCTTGGGCCTTTTCAAACAGAAACCTGGCTAAGAACCCTTTGATACCACTTCTAACTTCCCAATGTCCTTTGAGGTCAGATGTCTGTAGATGCAAGGCTTTAGCAATCTCTTCAAGCTTGGGTTCTTCTTCCGTACCGTTGTAGGGTAGTTGATCAAGGATAGGGACCTTCAGAAGTCGGGAGAACTCTTCCAATGTAGGCACCAACTGATAATCCGGGAAGGTGAAGCAGTGATGCAGAGGGTCAAAGAATTGGAACAGGACCTTTATCAAGTCCTCCTCAATGTTGGTGTTAACCAAGCTGATGAGTCTTCCATGTCTCTCACTGAATGAAGAACCCTCGGGAATCCTGGACAGAAGTTCCTTAAGCTGATGGGGGATCTTTACAAGGCTAATCTGAATTGTCTTTCTGCGAGCAGTTTCCATGTCCTATAAAACAAGAACAAAGATGAAGATTCGAAACCCTTGAAATGGTTAGTCAATGCTCATGATGTTTGTATGATGTAATGATGTGATGATTAAATACACTATAAGTATTCACAAAGGCAAACATGGTAAGGCACACAAGTCACACAAACCCTTAGAGTTTAGGCCTGCATGGAGTCTGGGTATTACCCTCTTGAAGTTTGGTGGGCTCAACCTGTCCTATCAAAAGTAACCGGGTTCTAAAGGTCCCAATATCACGGGATTGCTTTCATTGTTCATCGTTTCGATTTAGCCACTGAACTGGCGACCGAAATATTCCAGGAAAGCAACCCTCAATTGAGTGTAGTATCGAGTATCAACCAACCTCGGACTGCACCAAAGTCAGTTACCTCACTACCCTAAAAAAGGCCAAGATGGTTCAATTAAGGTTCCTAAGGTCAGTTGATGCTTCACGACACCACGCGGCGGCCCCGTACTCTCCTTGACTGAACTCAAGGGTTACCGGTACACACCAAAGTGCCACATCAACGTAGCAGACTGCTTCAACCATGTCGGTATACCCCGCACAGTTCCCTCACAGCCTTGTTGCTACTTTCTAAGAAGGTATCCCCAGATCCGGGTTAGGATCTATAAAGCTCTAATGCAAAGCCCACAAAATGTAAAAGCAAACAAAGCAAGCAATTGAAAACAAAGGTGATCTAAACCCTAAGGTTACTCCACTTTAAAAGTATTCCCCAGCAGAGTCGCCAGTTCTGTGATACGGTGGGAGAACTGACTTGAGGTTTGCGTTTGTATTCGCAAATGTTGCGGTTAGCAAGAGTCGCCACCGACTTTTATTTTATCCTAAGGAAAGGTTAAAAAGCACAGCAAAAACCTTTTGAGATGTTTTCTTGGGTTCGGGGAGTAGATTATAGAAAGGGAAGGTACTAGCACCCTTTCTATCCATGGTTATCCATGGGCTCTTAGTTACTTGCTTAGATCACTTGCCTTTGTTTTCAATTGTTTTAAATGGTGCTTGAGTGTGTGGGTGTTGAAAATGTTTTGAAAAGATGCCAATGTGGTGGCAACCTTTGTAATGATCCATGTGGGGATGTATACAAAGATGTATGTCTTTTGAAAAAGTTTTCATTTGTTTTTTTGAAAGTTGTTTTGAAAGTGTAGTGATGTGTGATTTTGAAATTAGGCAAGTGTTTTTTGTTTTGCAAGTTGATTCAAGTAACTAAGAGGTTATCTACTCCTAAATTTCTCAAAAGATCATTGCTATACTTTAACCCTTTTAACAAGTTTGCTCCACCATTGTATTTGGTGGGCAACCTTGTGTTAGGATGTGAAAGGGACAGGCGCGGGTCATCGTTTTAGACCATAATTGCAACGGCGTTAAATGTCTTTGGGCAATTTTCTTTAAGGGACTTGATCATTTGTTTTGTTTGTTTTGAAAAGTTTTATCGAGGGACTATGATCATTCAAACTGTTTGCTTTGCCCAAAGAAGTTCAACATGCAATATGGCCCATTTATTTGAAGGCAACAAGTGGAATACCCTAGGGGGTGCAAGTGTGATTTGTGTGTTCATTTTCATGCTTGTTTATCTTGTATTAGGTCAAACTATTTTTTATCGTTTTTTCGCATACAAACCCTAATTCTAACATGTTATCATTAGAAAGCAATAAAGTGCGAAATTAAAATTACTAAGCTATTACAAAACCAAATATGGGAAGGGGGGTACAAATGTTCAAATGGGGATATTGACAAGAATTTAAATCTAATTTATTACATCATTTGAATATTTGCAATGTAAATAAATTGCATAATTAAATGGAAATTAAATAAATATGTGAAATGCAAAAAAGAAAGTTTTTATGTGTATGAGAAAATATTATTTATGTAAAAGAGAAAAGAAAATAAAAATGTATTATTTTTTTGGAGTATTTTGAATTTAGGGCAAAAAAACCCTAATTTTAAGGAAAATGTATTATTATTTAATTTAATACAAGTATTTATTTATTATGTAAAAAATAAAATAAAATGAAGTATATTGTGAAAAAATATTTTTGTATCAAATATTAAAAAAAATGGAAAACCCAAGTATTTTTTATATTTTAGCTTAAATATATTAATAAACATATATATATATATATATATATATATATATATATATATATATATATATATATATATATATATATATATATATATATATATATATATATATATATATATATATATATATATATATATATATATATATATATATATATATATATATATATATATATATATATATATATATATATATATATATATATATATATATATATATATATATATATATATATATATATATATATATATATATATATATATATATTAAACCTTAAATAGGTATTATTCACAAAGATAAATATTTATTTAATATTTTTAATAAAATAAATAAAAAAGTATTTTTTGTGTGAAATATTTTCAGAATGTAAAAATAAAATAAAAATTGTATTTACACTATTTTCTATTTATTCTAATAATAGCACATATATATTTTATATACAACAAAAGAAATAAACAAATAAATATGCAAATAAATACAAAAATGATGGAAAAAAATATTTTTAATTTTTAAATGTCATGAGAAAAAATAAACAAAGTTAATCAAAAAAGAAAAAGTCAAAAATGTTAAAATATGAGCAAATGGGCTCAGGGGGGTGTGAATCAAAAAAAGTGGTGTGAAAAGTGAAATAACACAGGCCCAGCCCATTGACCATTGTCTTCAACCTCCAGCTTCAAACATTTGAAAAACGCGCGCCCCTGTTCCTCAATGTCTAACTCCTGATTCTTGGCTTTTCAGCAAAAACTCATAACACAAGAAATGTTCAGCATGAAGAGACGGTTTCAACCATATAAATAACTTGACCTATCTCTCTAAGATGAGGGAGAATTTCTCCTCCCCCAATTTCTGACCTAACTTTTCATCAATGTTCAGACATTAAATTCTCTAAGCACACGAAACATAAATGAAATCTAATCATATGAGCATGTTCAGGGCTATGATTGTGACATGTTTTCTTCAAAAACCTAAAGCTAACAATGCCTAATAAGAGAGATAGAACTCCATGAATATACCTGTTCAGTTGGAATCGAGCTTGGCAATGGAGGATGTTTCAGAGTGAAATGATGACTTGTACAGCTTCCTTGAAGTGTAAGGATGCTTTTCCAATTCCTACTTTGTCTTGAAACTCCCTGAATCGAGTTAGTGAACTCCAACTGCAAAACAGAAAATTGAAAATGGTGAAGTGGCTTGGAGGTGTTACAGGTCTGATTTTAGGACATGGTTAGCTTGCATATGTTATAGGGAAGGTAGAGGAAAAGGTTCGGATCAAAATGCTCGAAGGGATTGGGAGTTTGCACTCAAACTGTAGGGGCTCCCCTGTTTGTGCAGTTTTGAGGTGATTAGAGAAATGGGAGTGTTTCAGATGGCAAGGGCTCGTGTGTTAGCTTGGATTTGGTCTATGGAATGTGTTTGATAGCTTTTGTGTTGTGTGTCTTAGCTGATATGAGAGATAGCATAAGTTATGGACTTTTCTTCTATCTTAAGCAACAAAAGCAAGTTGGTTGTTTTAGGTTAGTAGGGGGGCTCCTAATGTGCTGCATAAACATCTCTTGATCAGTGTGTTATGCACATAAACTTGTGCCAAGCAGATTTCCTTTGTACCTTCTTGGATTTCAATTTGACATAAAGCTAGCTTTTGACAAAAATGGATAAAGCACTTTATCTAGTTTAGGATTAATCTTGCATACAATGCTTGCACTCAAAGAACAACACTCTAACACATTGTACATGCATTAAATTATTGAGTATGAAATGGTTCAAGGACCTGTAATCAATCATAAAGCAAACTGATTTCAAATTGGCAAGATTATGAACATGTCTTGATGAAGAACAAAAAGTGAATTTTTGCCAACTTGTGAAATTCGAATCTCTCAAGTTATGAGGTTGTTTGATGAGTTCTTGGACATTTTGGAAAGCTTGGAATGTGTACTACAATCCATCTTTGAAATGCAAATCAAAATTCCAAGTGGAAGGGTATGAAAAGTGGCCTTGAAGTAGGGTAGAAAACCTTGTCAAAATAGGTCAAATTTCACTAAGTTAAAAGATGGTTTAGTGCCCTTATTCAAAAAATTATAACTTGAGATACAAGCTTCAAATGAGAAAACTTTGTGAATCAAAGTTGTAGATTATGCAACAAGCTACAACTTTCATGTTTTGACTTTTGTTTGAATCCAAATGGATCATGGTGAAAAGATGGGGCAAAGTTGGGAAAAAATTAGGGTTTTTCATAACTTAGAAAAATTCTAAGTTATGAAAAATTCCATTTTCAAACCCTAATTTGCATTTTAAGATTTCTTGGTGAACAAGCTTCATGATTTGGCATATTTTGATGAAAAATGAATCTTGACTCTTGACTTTGACCAAAAAGTCAAAGTTTGACTTTTCAGTATACAGTCAAAATTGATCAATTGACTGGGAAATTCAACTATCAATCTTGTGTGCTTGGGATCTTTTGAGCTTGATGAACATGTCAAGATAATTCCATGGGGTCCTTGAGGCCATTTGTGAGCTTGGTTTGCCATTGGCTAGGTCAAACAGTCAAAAATTGCCTTTGTGCAGTCAAAACCCTAAAAATGACCATTTTGCCCTTTTGATGATCTGATCAAATTTCTTGGGGAATTGTGATCCAAACTTGATCAAATGGTTCATATGAGTTTAATATGTTGATGGGGATCAAATTTCATGAGATTTGACTGTCAATTGGCCACAGTTGACTTTTTTTCCAATACAGCTGATTTCTAGGTCAACTGTCCAATTGACTGGGTAAAACTTGGAATCAAGACTTGAAACTTGGTATAGGTAAACTTGGGAGTCCAACATGAAGCATGAAAGTCATCTTAGGCATTTTAGGTCAAAACATCTTTAGGCAAACACAAACCCTAATTTTGAGTCCACAGAGCAAGGAGAAGTCTTGAGCAGAGGAAACCCTAACTGTATCTTGGTCTTCAAAGGTCTTGTGATGAGAAAATGTTGAGGAAATGGGAGGGCAAATTTTGGGGTACAACAGTATGCTAGAAAAGTTAGGCAAAGGAGATGCCGACATAAAGCCACACAACATGGTCTTATCCAACTATGAAGGGGGCATTGGCACCACAATGAGTGTCATTCAACTCGACCTCAAGGTGGGCTCAATCCTTCGACCCACCATATTCATGGTTATTTCAGCAAAGCCCAACTACAATCTACTCCTTGGTCGAGAGTGGATACATGGCATTGGAGTAGTGCCATCCTCGATGCACCAAAGGGTCATAATGTGGCGCCCAGATGGCATTGTCGAGAACATTGAAGCAGATCAGAGTTACTACCTGGGTGAAATAAATAGTGTCGGAAAGAATGATTTCGACAGGAATTTGGCTCACATAGAGCCTTGTAACCCACCAGAGTTTGATTTAACTCCAACTCCAAATGCGTTCTGCTCTTTATACCTGCACTCTGATTATGGTTTCCAGTGGGATAGAGAATATTTATCCAACATAGACTTTGGAGGAATCAGCGATATACGGCCAACAGGCTGGGGCAGCGAATTTGATGATGATGACTGAGTCATCAACTCTCCAAAAGATTTCGGCCTTTGTGGCCGAAAGCAGAATGATAGCGGCTTTAGAGGCTGAAGTTAAATATGTGGCTTCCAAGGCCAATGAGCAGGTTATGTCGAAGACAGGACCTGGGAAAGACTTCGATCCTGAGCCTCCCAACTTGGGAACAGAAGACTTTGTAGACCAGAGGTTAGACGCCATTTATGACAATGAACCTCTTGGTTTCGAAAAGGACCAGCTAGCACATAATGTCAGAATGTTGGCCCAAGATCCTCTAGAAGAGGTAAATCTAGGCGAAGGTTCTGTGAACAGGCCCACATACATAAGCGCAAAGATGGATCCAGGACTCAAGGTTGAAATGATTGAATTACTGAAAGAGTTCAAGGATTGCTTCGCGTGGGACTATGATGAGATGCCTGGTCTCGACAGAGGATTGGTCGAGCTGCAGTTACCAATAAAGCCTAGAAAGAAACCCGTCAAGCAGACTCCAAGACGGTTTGCACCAGAGATTTTATCAAAAATCAAAACGGAAGTCGAAAGGCTGCTGAGGTGCAAGTTCATTAGAACAACCAGGTATGTCGAATGGATTGCAACTATTGTACCTGTTATAAAGAAAAATGGTACCTTGAGGGTGTGCATTGATTTCAGAGATCTCAATGTTGCGACCCCTAAAGACGAATATCCAATGCTACTGGCGAAAATGCTTGTGGATTCTGCCGATGGTTTCGAATACATGAGTATGCTGGATGGCTACTCTGGATACAATCAAATCTTCATTGCTGAAGAAGATGTGTCGAATACGGCCTTTCGTTGCCCTGGGGCTTTAGGCACCTATGAATGGGTAGTGATGCCTTTTGGCCTAAAAAATGCAGGGGAAATGTATCAAAGAGCCATGAATTCGATCTTCCATGACTTTATTGACACTTTCATGCAAATTTATATTGATGATATTGTTGTCAAATCTGTTTCAAGGAAGGCCCATATGGGTCATCTTCGACAATCCTTTGAGAGGATGAGACGGTATGGCTTGAAGATGAATCCTCTAAAATATGCTTTTGGTGTAAGAGCAGGAGATTTCTTAGGTTTTGTGGTCCACAAGAAGGGTATCGAGATAAATCAAAACAAGACCAAAGCTATCTTGCAAGCCAAAGCACCAACTAACAAAAAGGAATTGCAATCCCTACTTGGGAAAATAAATTTCCTAAGGAGATTTATATCCAACCTTAGTGGGAAAACGCAAGCCTTTTCGCCGTTACTTCGACTCAACAAAGGAGGATTTGAATGGAAGGAAGAACATCAAGAGGCCTTCGACAAAATCATAGAGTACCTCACTAAACCACCTATTCTGGTGCCTCCTTGTCGAAGTAGAAATATGAGGCTGTACATAGCTGCGTCAGATAAGACTTTAGGGAGCATGCTTGCTCAGGAGGATGAACATGGTGTCGAAAGGCCCATATACTACCTCAGTAGAGTTTTAAATGATGCAGAAACTAGATATAACAAAGTTGAAAAACTGTGTTTATGTCTATATTTTTCATGTACAAAGCTTAAGCAATATATAAAGCCAGTTAATGTTTATGTCTCATCTCATTTTGACGTTTTCAAGTATATGTTGTCAAAACCCATTATGCATAGTAGAGTTGGCAACTAGGCACTTGCATTAACTTAATATTCATTAACTTTCATGCCTCTTAAAGCTATAAAAGGCCAAGTGGTTGCAGACTTTATAGTCGACCACTCTGTACAAGAAAGATCACTAAATTATTTGGAGATCGAACCATGGAAACTCTACTTCGATGGATCTCGTTACAAAGATGGAGTCGGAGTCCTTATTATTTCTCCCAATAAAATTCCAACAACATTTAAGTACAAAATAGATGGAGATTGTTTGAATAATGAGGCTGAATATGAAGCATTGATTATAGGCCTTGAAATTTTGTTGGAATTGGGGGCAACTCGAGTCGAAATAATGGGAGATTCGGAGTTAGTCCTAAAACAAATTACGAAAGAATATAAATGCATAAAAGAAAACCTTATTATGTATTTCGTAATAGCCATACGGTTGTTAAAAATTTTTAAGGCAGTTAACATTCGACACATACCCAGATTAGAAAATCAAGCAGCCAACGATTTGGCACAAATTGCTTATGGGTATAAAGTTTCGAAAGAGAGGCTGAAACAGGCAGTGGAAGTTAGAGGGAGAGTAACTGCCACCAAATTATTTCCATCAGACTTGAAGACCACAAAGTTGGGGTATACTGATCAGGAGAATTTTGAAATATCGTTCATAGACAATCTAACAGAGCAGGATTGGAGAAAGTCTGTAGTGGATTATTTACAAAATCCAGCAACTTCGACAGAACGAAAGAAAAAGTACAGAGCACTGAGTTATGTGTTGATGGGAAACGAACTATTTAAGAAAACGCCAGAAGGTGTACTCTTGAAATGCTTAAGTGAAACAGAGGCGTATGTGGCCCTTTCTACCATACACGCTGGGGCATGTGGAGCACACCAAGTAGGCCAAAAAATGAAATGGTTATTGTTTCGACAAGGCTTATATTGGCCCACTATGCTAAAAGATTGTGTTGAGTTTGCCAAAGGATGCCAAGAATGCCAAAAACATACAGGCATTCAACATGTGCCAGAAAATGAGCTTCACTCAATTGTGAAACCTTGGCCTTTTAGAGGATGGGCTTTGGATCTCATTGGAGAGATTCGACCAGCATCTTCTAAAGGTCAGAAGTATATATTGGTGGGAATTGATTATTTTACTAAATGGATCGAAGTGATCCCTTTAATCAATGTAGACCAAGAGAATGTCATTGAATTCATTCAAAAGCACATCATATACAGGTTTGGGATCCCTGAGACAATAACTACAGACCAGGGATCAGTCTTCACTGGTCGAAAAATGCAAGATTTCGCTGCAGAAGTGGGGTTTAAACTATTGACGTCTACGCCTTATTATGCACAAGCTAATGGTCAGGTCGAAGCAGCAAACAAAGTGGTGATCAGTTTAATAAAGAAACATGTGGGAAAGAAACCTAGAAACTGGCACAAAACACTAGATCAAGTCCTGTGGGCATGCCTAACGTGTCCCAAAGAAGCTACATGGACAACACCATTTCGCTTAACCTATGGTCATGATGTGGTGTTACCAGTGGAAATCCACTTGCAAGCGACGAGGATTCAAAGACATCACGAGATCCCTTTCGAAGTCTATTGGAACATGATGTTGGATGTGCTAGTAGACTTAGACGAAGAAAGGTTGAAAGCTTTAGACCTTTTGAGACTACAAAAGAAGCGAGTCGAGAAATCCTATAATCGAAGGGTAAAATCCAAGACGTTTCAGCCTGAAAATCTAGTTTGGAAAGTAATACTCCCAATGGATCGAAAGGATCGAAGCTTGGGAAAATGGTCCCCTAAGTGGGAAGGACCTTTTAAGATTGTGCAGGCTTTCTCAGGTGGAGCCTATGAGATCGAAGAGTTAAGCGGAGATCAAAGACTTTTGAAGGTAAATGGTAAGTACTTAAAAACGTATAGACCTATGCTTCAAGAGATAAAAATAAATAATATATAATCACTAATTATAAAGATTGCCAAAATGGAAACTTAAATGATTTTCATTAAAGAGGCCAAAATGGCTTTGAAATTGTTACATAAAGTGATTACATAATAAAGAGGAACAAGATTCAGAAGGGAAGATTAACTTTAATCTGGAGGTACTTGATCCGTTGCAATTCGAGCCTTCGATCACAGAGAGCTTTTGATTGGTGAAGGGTTTTGAGCTTGGCATCCAGAGATTGAGCTCGATCAATATATCTTAATCCTTCAGCCAATTCTTCTTGGCTTTCTAACTCAGTGTTCACAGCAAGAAGCTCCTCTTTCTTTTTGTCGTTGGCAGCAAGTTTTGCTTCAAACTCTGCAATCTGTGCTCTCAACTGAACATTGTTTTGATCAATTTCCTCGACTTCCTTTTGCCTAGCCTCCTGAGCCTTCGACAAGTCCCTTACTCTAGAAGTGGATTCAGTGGCAGCTTTCCAGGCAGCAGCCACTTGGCCATTGGCTTCCTCAATATCGTGATTAATGAGTCTTTGACGATTGAAGTCTGCTGATACTTGCTCGACGATAGAAAGTAAATCCCAGATTACACTGGCTACATCTGGAGGGGCAACAAGAAGATCAACAGATTTCAAGATAGTCTTCAGATAGGAAGGCGCTGCTGGTTCCCCCCTCTAAAGTTAACATCAAATCTCTTTTAAAGATTTATGCTTTAACCTTTTGAAGAGCTTCGTTGAGAGAGGAAGTCAAGGTACTGCCAGATGCAGTCGAGGCACTACGGTCGAAGGAGCTCTCTCGACCCTCCAAGATTGCAGTCAAATAACCTAGCGGATCTTGTTGCTTCAGTAAAGCCAAATCCTCTTTGGTTCTGGACCCCGTCAAAGGGATGCTTTCGTTGGCTGCAATAACCACGTTAGGTACTTGAGTAGGAATCGCCTCAGTACCTGGAGGATTTTGGTTTCCGTCAGCAAGAGCTTCGTCACCCTCAGCTTCTAGGATCTCCCCATGTTCCCTCTCTGTCTCAACTTCGACCATAGGAATCCTAACCTCCTCTTGATGTCCTTCAGCTTCTTCTTCATCAGCCTCTTCTATAGTTTCATGTTGGGGTTCAGAAGTCTGATTCACTTCGTCAGCTGAACTCACGAAAGAGTCTTTTGTTGAAGAAGGTCTGTAGGTAGGAATCCCGTCACTATTCAAGCAAGTGGTCGAGTCCTCGACATGAGTAGGATTTCGTGTCGAAGTTCCAGTAGTGTCCTAAAAAATAGAAAGAATTTGTTGCTTTTAAAAGCGTCACAAAGTAAGAGAGAGTGATAAGTACATAACAAGCAGTCGAAGTAGATGCATGTACTGGAATTTCAGCACCAGGACTAGAATTGTCACTTTCACTAGGATTGTTTAATCTGGCGATCATCTCCTGTTCAGTGGGTTCATTGATGATGACAGGAGGTAGCCTCCCCGCCGTAGTTTTAATCCTGATTTTTTGACGGGTTTCGACAGAAGGAGTTGGTTTTTTTCAATCTTCGTCTCTGCAAAGGAACAGGTGGAGACTCCTCTTCCTCATCGCTAGAGATTTGGATCTCTTGAACCTTCCGATTTTTTGGGGTTGATTTCTAAGCATATAGAAAACCAAGTCGAGAAGATCAATAACTACGTCAGATAAAACTAAGGGTAAAAAAGGAAAGGTAAGTACCTTAGGAGAGGGATTGATGGCAGAGTCTCCCCCTTTTGCACTCTCAGCAGTTTTCTTCGAAGTAACCCGCTTGACAGCTAAACGAAAGGCAAAACAACTATGGTTAGTTAGGAGTTGGTAAAACAAATCTAAAACGAAGGGATGGAAAAAGGAATACCTTTTTTGACTCTGTCGAGAACCAGCTTGAATGCCTCACGCAGATGGTGGGCGAAGTCCTTCTCGTCGAAGAACTCTTCCTCATAATAATGTCTTCACCACGTCTCATAGATGGTAGAGTTCAGAAAATGAAGGTTAAAATTGAACAGGGTCAGTGTAGTTTGACCAGAATACCTACCAATATGCTTGGTAGCGGCATCCTCTGAGTAATCTTCATTATAAAGGAGTAGCAGTTTCTCTCGAGGGTATATAGGCGAAGGAAGCGATTGAGCAATGCCAAACTGTCGAGAGACAAGATTGGGTTGATAGGAAATCAAGCTCAATTGGTTCTTCGAGCTCTTAAATCTTAAAGGCATGATCCTGGGGCGGAGAAACGCTTCCCACATGCTCACGAACTCATCCACCACGTCATCTTCTTCTGAAGGATATGGTCTATTAAACCATTACGGGCCAACTTTTCGACTGACAAAAGGAGCCATAGTCGAATCAAAGCTTTTTCGCTCCGCAAACATCATTACGAAGCTTGTAAAGGCTTTTTGAAACTGTTGGCCTTCATCAGTGGGAGTTAGCAGTGCCAACCTGGTGCCTTCGACTCTCCTGTTTGAAATTTCAGGAGCTTCTTCGTTGATCTTGTTATTTTGAGGGAGGAAGGATTCGAAGGTGGCATTAAGCCACAATTGCAGAAGCCAGAAAGGACCAGATATCAGCAAACTTCCTCTGTCTCCCAAAACCTTAAGTTGAGTCACACCATTACTGATGGACTCATATAAGTTGGCCAGAATCAATTCGGCCAAGCAAAGAGGGTATTTGTGATGGAGCTGTGTTGCAAGCGTCAACATCTTTTTCGTCACCTGCAGTGATTTAGTGCAGAAAACGAATCGAGACAGCCACATGGCCAAGAAGGCTATGTGCTCCACCTCTGACACGGTATTTGAAGCCTTGTCATGAAAGTGGTTTATGAAGGTGGTATAAGTAGGTTTGGTAGCAGCAAACCCAATGGGATCCTCAGACAGATCTTCAGGGTCGAAATAGTCACCAGTAGGTCAAAGACCAGTAATGGCAGCTATGTCGAACAAGGTAGGGGTCACCATCCCACAAGGAAGATGAAAGGTGAAATGTGCACTGTCCCAAAAGTACAAGGAGGATACCAGCATAAAGGGGCAATAAGGTAACTCTGTCTTCGACAGCATCACTAAGTCGTAGATGCCCATCTCCTTCCAGATAGAAGCTTGCACCCTCTCCATTTTATTCAGCTAGTCGGAGTATTCAGAAGAAAGGTTAGGGCTTGATCGAAAGATGCGATTCCCTTTATTCATGAACTGGAGGTTGATATCATCAGCCGTTTGAGGATGTTGCTGGTTAGCCGGTGTAGCATCTTCAGCATCTGCCCTAGGTTTTTTGGCACAACCTAGGGGTTTAAGCCTTGGATGTGTAAGGAAAAAGGCACTGTTTTTTAAGGGATTTTCGGCACATGAAGATAATGGGCCGGACATAACATACATCTTTCTGCCATATCTGACAGGAATAAGGAGTTGAGAATCATAGGCTTCCCGCCCTTCTCCCATAGGTTCAACAATGTACCTGTTAGTCGAGGAAGAAGGAGGGTTGATAGAAAAAATCTCTGGTGGTTTCTGAACCTCATTGGCATTCTTTGGTCGTGGATTGTTTGGGGCATTAGAGATAAAGGCCATTGGTAAAGACTTGAGAGAAAGAGCGAAGGTGACAATAGAGTGTTGTGAGAATGCAAGGAGTCTGGAAAAGCTGAGAATGATAAAAGTTCTAAATAGAGAAGTTTGGAAGTATTTATAGCCTTCAGAAGTGGGAAATGTCTCGTCAAAAACATTTAATGTTTTGCGGGTAGTGGGGCACGTGGCGAGGTAGGAAACGATTACCGTGCAGGCGTTGGAAAATGTTGGGACATGCTTGCCTAGATTATAGGAATGAGGCCATCATGGCAAGCGTGGTAACGACAGTTTTGAAGAGACATTTTGGAAAAAAAGTAATGATGGCTTTATCAAATATAGCAGCTGTTGGAAGGCGAAAGATACACGTCAAAGCCTGGTGGACAACTGGTAAGACAAGTGTCGAATGGGAAGTTCAAAGAATGGCTATTTCTTTGGGCGTCGAAATAGACATTCTTGGGGGGAAATTTGTTGGCTCCCAAATTCGACACTTGCTATATTTGGACTCTTTGACCAAACAACTGGAAATGAACTACACCAGGAGATGTAATTCGACGCATGAGACAAATTAAGGAAAGGATCCAAGGTATAATAAGAAAGCTTCGACCAAATGTTCATTCGACCGAGGCAGATGTAGGTTGTTTCGACTGAAGGGAAGTGTTCGCGCCCTGGCACATGGGACGAAGGCCATTTTGAAATTTGAATTATTGGAGGAAAAGGTGGTTTTATCAGCGTCTAAAGGAAGGAAACGTGGCAAAAGGCTATGGGTCGAGAGGCATGCAGGAGACACTTGTCTTCATCCTAGCGCAAAATTGTCCCCTCGACGGTTACCTATTTTTAGTATAAATTAAGAAGTTTGTATAATTTTTAGTGTGTGCAACTTATAATACAAAGTCTCTCAAATATTATCCAAGTAACTACTGCGTGAGAAAGGACAAAAAGCAGAGCAATGTACGTTAGAAACACCCTTTTTACTTAATAAAAGTCTTTTCACTTTACTTTACCATTATCTTGCAAAGTTATCTTTTACTTCTTTTTACTTCTTTTACTTGCATTTTTATGTTTTCGTTTACTGTTCAACAATCTTAAACATCTCTCCCCTGAGTCGAACGTGCGTTCTTCCTTCTCACTTATTTTACATAAAGATTAACATATGTTCTGGAATTAATTTGGTCGATTCCGCAAGTAAACCAAAAACTTACCTTTTTTAGAGACCAACGATTGTTTACCAAAAACAACGGTAAACAGCCAGCAAGTAACAACCTAACAATAATTTTAAAGAAGTAATAATATTTTGACACGCACATCCATGGCCACTTGTCAGAAAAGTTTAGATATGAATTTGCATTGCATGAAAAAGTCAACTAAACATTAAATATTTTCATCACATCATACTATGCTTTTAGTTATGATTATTAAAAGACCAAACATAAGTTACTTTTTTAAATTTCAAATTATCAAATATTTTAAAAGATTAAGGCATAAATATTAAAGTAATTTTCTACAAATAAAAATATTGATATGATTCGATTCGATTGATTAGTTTAATCTGTCATCATCAAATTTATTTTCTTTTAAGATAAAATGATGGATTCGACTCTCTTGAAATGAAAGCTAAGAAATTTTGATTATTTTAAAGTTAGTGATAACTTAAATTCTTTATAAAAAGGAAGTTTATATCACTATCATGATTGCATGGCAACCACATCTTACAATTACAAAGCACTTTCACAATAACAATACAACAAAATTTGCTCTGCTGTTTGAAGCTGTAGTCTCACATGACTCATATAACTCCATTCTCTATGGAATTTTCCTATCTCGATCGCAATATATTCTCTCTTGTTTTTGTTACAATTCCAAAACACCTAATTTCGTAAACTAAAAAATTAAAATTCATAGAAACAAAAATCAAAATTTGTCAATTTTATAGTTTATAAATAACTAATTGTGGAAACTAGTTTATCGTTAGAGTTTATATGTAAGTTTAATGGAGTGGAATAGTTAAATTAATTATTCAGATCAATTATAAAACTGGTGTAAGCGGGAATTTAAAATTTAAGTAAAATTTAACCGAATCAAACTGATAATAATAAAAGCATAAATTTATTTTTTAATATAGTATATAAAGTAATAAATAACTAAAATTAATATATGTATAATTTGTAAGTATTTTTCTTTAATATCATTGTGAAGAAAATACTTCGGGAAGAATTAGGAATGTATATGCTTATTCCTCACTGTAGTTGTCGAATTTGTTGTTCTTGCGATGTTATGCGTAATGTTAGATCTAACCATAATCTGTTATGTGTAATACGATTCTTGATTTGTTTGAATGATGACTTTAATATAGTGAAGTCATAAATACTTTTTCTTGATCCCCTATCAAACTTAAATAAGATTTTCTCCATGGTGATTCAACATGTACGCCAAATCACGCCTATTTATGTTCCTACTGATGATAAATCGAAAGTTTTAATCAATGTTGTTGATCACAGAAAAACTTCATTCAAGAGATATGGTCAGAAAGTTTGTACTTTTTATGGGAAATCCAGACATACTATTGACACATGCTATCGCAAGCATGGTGTACCTCCTCATCTACAACGTAATTCCAATTCTAATGCACACAATGCCAATACTGACAACCCTGCGATTTTGAGCTCTGAAGCACATGGTGATTCTGATATTCAATCACCACCACAACTTACTATAGAGCAGTATCAAACTCTTGTGTCTATTCTTCAAAATTCCAATATTAACAAACATCCAAGTACTTCGAATCATGTGAGGACTTTCCATTATGCTGCTGCTGATACATGTAACATATCCACTTCAGTGCGCTTGCATAATTTTACCCTTAGTTCTTGGATCATAGACTTAAGGGCAAGTGACCATATATGTGGATCTTTTCATTGGTTTCAATCTATACAAGACATTACCCCTGTTAACATTAGGTTACCTAATGGAATTTTTTCCATATCTAAGCAAATATGAATCATTCAGTTTACCCTTGAACTTATCATTAAAAATGACTTGTATGTGCCTCAATTCTCTTTGAACCTTATTTATGTTTCAAAATTATGTCTTGAATTACATTGTACAGTTAAATTCATAAAATCTCAATGTTTGATTCAGGATCTTCACTCACAGAAGATGATTGATTCTGCTGTTTTCATAGAAGGCTTGTACCACCTAAATCTGTCAGATAAGAAGCTACCTGCAACAGCTAGTATTCTTGCTTCCAATGCTATCATCATACCTGACCAAGCCATATGGCATTTTAGGTTAGGCCACCTTTTCAATTCTAGGATGGCTATGCTACACTCTGATTTTCCTTTTATTGTTGTAGATACCAAAGGCATTTGTGATATATGCCATTTAGCCAAACATAAAAATCTACCTTACAAAAGAAGTAACAATACAGCTGTAAAACCTTTTGATTTAATATATTCAGATATATGGGGACCTCTTGCTATTAAATCTATCCATGGTTTTTCATACTTTATTACTACTGTTGATGATCATAGTAGATACACTTGGCTTACACTTATAAAGTCTAAATTAGAAGTTAGACAACACATCGTGAATTTTGTTTAACTAATACACACACAACATAATACCTCTTTTAAAATCATAAGAACTGATAATGGTCAGGAATTCTTAATGCCTAATTTTTACCTATCTAAAGGCATAATTCACTAAACTAGTTGTATTTAATCTCCCCAACAAAAGGATAGAGTGGAGAGAAATCAAACTTTTGGGATACCTTAAATATAATCCTGGTAGAGGTCTATTTTTTTCTAGAAATTATGAGGTACAACTTTTGGGATATTCTGACTCAGATTGGGCAGGGTGCATAGATTCTCGAAAATCTATCTCTGGCTATTGTTTTTTCTTAGGATCATCCTTAATTTCATTGTGTGCTAAGAAACAACAAACAATCTCTATGTCATCATCCGAGGCAGAATACAGGGCCCTTTCCACTGCAACTTGTGAATTACATTGGCTTTTGTATTTGTTTAGAGATCTAAAGATCACTCCTATAAGACAACCAGTTCTTTACTATGACACTCAAAGCGCAATTCACATTGCTTCTAACCCTCTATTTCATGAGAGGACAGAACATTTGAACATTGATTGTCATCTAGTAAGAGAAAAGATACAACAGGGTGTACTCATACTACTTCCTATTCCTTCTGAAGAAAAACTTCCTGATTTTCTGACAAAGGCTTTGGCAGCTCCAAAATTCAACACTTTCATTTCCAAACTTGGTCTGATTGACATTTATCATGCTTAGCTTGAGGGAGGCTATTGAGATATATATGGCTGAGATTAATTTGATTTAACAATTGTAGTCTGTCTATAGTTTACATACGTTTTAGTTTGAGTATATATAACTCATTGGTTACCATTGTACTTTTATCCAAAATGAATCAATAATACACCATACATTTTGTGGCCGATTCGATCTCTTTCTACTTTTCTGTTATCTTTCTGTTAACAATTAGGTTACATTTCTGTTATGGATTCATCACCTTCATTTACTTCAATAGTTATGGCTAAAGTTTTACTCACCGAGGTAAAAAATGTTAGCAAATAGTAGAAATTTTCTTGTATAGTGGAAAGGTGGAGTTCCGCGTTAACGTAGGAGTGACAAACGAATATGCTCTCTATGTTTAGAGTTGTCTCGTAAAAACTCAAAAGAAGAGGCGGGACAAAGCGGACATAAGTAAGGGTGCGGCCCTAAAATTTTGACGTGCCCAAAAAGAAATTAGGGATGAGCTCATCTACATGAATTGCACTCTTTAAATTTAAAAATTATAAAATTTTATGTTAATGCATGCACCCGCAAAAAATAAGGTGAGGCAGACATGCCCAGTGAGTGAAACTCGTTTTGTCACCCTTAGGAGTAATAGTGGGGTAACATGATTAAGGGTAGCAGATGCGCATGCATGTCCCATCGAAAAATGGTGGGATAGACATATCTGACAAATTACATGGAGAATGTTGAAAATTTTGGCTCAATTGTTGACTAAACGGACGACTCTAATCGATTTTGTCATTGCTAAAGTCTAATACAAAAATGATCATGTTTGTTCCATTTAGTCATTGTGATCGGTGGGAATAGAACTGACTGTTTTGGAATGCTGGTTCGCGTTTTGTGTTTGTTTTCGCAAAATGCCGCGGTAAGCAAGAGTCGCCACCGTCTTTTATTTTATCCAACAAGGAAAGGACGAAAGCACAGAAAAATTCCTTTTTGAGATATTTCTCGGGTTCAGGAGGTAGATATAGAAAGGGAATGTGTTAGCACCCTTTCTATCCTTGGTTATCCACGGGCTCTTAGGTACTTGCTCATTATGTTTTCAAAAGTTTGCTTTTCTTTGTGTTTGTGGATTTGAGAAGAGTTTTTGTTTTGAAAGGGGTGTAAGTGCGAAAAGTTTTGTTTTGTTTTAAAAGGAGCAAGTACTTAAGAACATCTACCTAATCAAAAAGGAATTAAATTGTGCAAGTGTCCTTTAGACAGTGCTATCCCACTATTGAGGAGTAGGTAGCATCGTCGTTGGAGTTTTCGGGTCAATTCGATTAAGGGACATGTGGTCACTAAAGCAATGTTAGGACGCCTTAGTGGTAACCCTAATGTCTTAGATCATTTTATCTGAGGCAACCGTTTCGAGGCAACTTATGATCTTTGGACAAGAGGGCGACCTCTAAAACTTCCTATACTCAATGACCACGTTCGAGGCAACCAAGTGAGGTGTACCCTAAGAGTGCGCATGTGCGAGTGTGTTATTTTCAGCTATATTTATCTGTACATGTTAATGGTAAGCTACAGTTGATTTTAAATTAAAGATTAATCTTGTCATGCATTGCCTATTTATCAAACATCTAACAGTTAATGGTTGCGAAAATTAAATTGCGGAAAATAAATCTAAGCTATTACAAGGCGTCGGGTATTTACATCGCCAAAGACAAACCCTT
The DNA here is from genome assembly GCA_948472305.1 of Vicia faba. Lineage (NCBI taxonomy): Eukaryota > Viridiplantae > Streptophyta > Magnoliopsida > Fabales > Fabaceae > Vicia > Vicia faba. Next base: position 491,530,942 of record OX451740.1, read on the forward strand.
TTAAAATTAAATTGCGAAAAGTAAATAAAAGCGGTAAATAAATAAATAAATCCCTAAGTTAAAAACTATTACATTCCCGAAGCAGTTACAAAATATGGATCAAAGATAATTCGCGCGCGAGAAAATTAAATCGGGGTGTCCTAGGGTTTTGACCCTTTTTATTAAATAAAGCATATTTTGGTTATTTTTGAATTAAAAATTAGTCTAAATTAATAATTGAATTAATTAATTAAATGAAAATATTTTTGGGTTTTATTTTAATTAAGGAAATAAAATAAGAATGATTAAAAGATATTAAAAACCCTAATTCTATGTTATTTTTAATTTAATGCAAAAGATATTGAAATTGTACCTAATTAAAAACTAAATTAATTGGTTAAAATTTATTTACAAAATAATAAAATAGTGAAATTAATAAAAATATTATTTTTTAGGGTTTTCTGATTTTATATAAAAAATGTTAATTGGTTAATTTTTTATAATAATAATTAAATAAAATAAATATAGAGAGAAAAAGAAATAAACCAAAATGGGGGGTTTGGGCCTGAAGAGGGAGTATGATCAGCAATATCCAGGCCCAAATTCAATCATCCTGCTTTGACTTTCCCATTCCAATATGCGCTGGTTGACTTTAGTCCATGGTGGATCTGCAACTCTGGCCTTTGGATCTTGGCCTGAAGCCACTTGGCATTTGATGGGAAGAGAAACATGGTGGTCCACGCTTTGGGCGCTGCACATGAGTACCTGAGGAAAAATTATAACAAAGTTTTGGGGGACCTGGGATTCGAACCCAGGTCCCAATGCTCATCGACACGCTCCCTTGGCCAACTTATCCATGCTGCTTAGTTGTTAGTGGAATGGCGAACAAATAATATAAGACAAACAATTAGTTATGCCTGGCAAAAAAAAATGCGCTAATGATTCAAACGAACCAATGAACGTAAGCCACGTTATCATCTTCCTCAAACACCCTGGTTATTTACCTGCGGATTTTTGTCCACAGGAAGATTCGTGGGATCTCTCAAAAATCCTTCCTATGCCATGTAAACGCAAGCTAAGGCCATCATCATGTTCGTCTTGCTTTCCTGAACACGACTATAGCCATGAATTGTCTTGATTTTTCCTGTACATAAAATGCCTAAAAACGAAGTAAGGAAACCCTAGGGTCGGGTATCACATTAGAAGCCATGAAAATAAAATTGATTGATGTAGAAAGCTTTGAAATCAAGCATGGATCAAGAATATGTTAATATTTGGTCAAAAAGATGCAAGAATGAGGAGTTAAATTTTCATGTGCAGAGGCATATTCAGGAACACTTACAGCGTGTTACAGGTGGTCTTAAGGTCCGGTTTTGGTTGCTATAGCTTCAGGAGGTTGCTGGCAAGAGAGCTACGTGAAGCTTTTGCTTTGGAAACGCCTCCAAACAAGAATTCGATCTCCCACTTTTCACATTTTTTTCCAAACTTGGTATGGCCGTTTTTGCAATGCTTTGTGCGTGTTTTTTTATTCTTGCGTGGAACCTATGATTCAACCATCCATAATTGTTCTATATAAACTCAAAAAAACGTTAGCATACCATAAAATGTGATTAAAATTAGATATTCGAAATTTAAAATTTTACCAAACCGACGGGCGTGCTAGGCGTGTGATGGATTGCTCTTGGGCCTTGTAAGACTCATGAGGACTTCAAGAGGATGGTTTGAGGCTTGATGTCAATTGCGAGAGGTCGGAACCTCGAGATATGACTTGCACCAATTCTTTGATTTCTGGAGAGCAGTTTTGAAGAGCTTTTAGAGAACTTTTTGAAGAGCTTTTTGAGAGCTTTTTAGAGAGGATTTTTGTTTTTTTCAAGCTTGTGTGGCTCTCTATTTATAGAGGATAATTAGGAGTCAAGAAAGCATGGAAAGAATCTCCCTCATAATGTTGTGTTTTAAGACCATGATCAAGATTTGAAAAAAATGCCATATTTGATGATTCTCCATTATTAAACCTTCCAATTTCATTCCAAATCCAATATTTTGTGCATGATATGGCTTGATTCGAGTTTGATCTTGTCCATGATGATAATAAAGACCTGTATCAATCAAAAAGATAACAAGTTATCAATGTTTAGATTTTATTTGGATTTAAATTGATTTAAAATGAATTAATTCAATAAAAAATTCAATAAAATAGAAAAATTAATAAATGGACACAAGGCTGAAGCTAGGACACGTGTGTAGTGTGACAAGATCAAATCAAGTGGAAAAGAGTGGGCCCATTTGACAAAATTTGAAGTTTTGGGGATAGTTGACTTTTGGCAATTTTGCAAAAAAGTACAACTTCAACAATGCATAACTTCTTCAATTTTGAACTTTTGGAGGTGTAATTTGACTTTTTAGAAAGATTGAGATGTTCTCTAACAAAAACCTTTAGTCTCATCTCATTTTGATATTCCATGTTCAAGTTATAAGCTTTGGGAAAAAAGGTGACTTTGTTGACCTTCAAAAATGACCTATAATGTCCAAATTTGTAACTTCTTGTGAGTGCATTTCTTGATCTTTAGGTGTGAATATGGATTGTAGGAAATTGTATCATATTCAAAATGAGCTTTGGATGGGTCATTTCTCATTAAGTATGAGAAAGTTATGCTTGGTCAAAGTTGAGTTGACTTTTCCTACAAAACCCTAATTTAGCAACTTTTGAATCTTGATGAATTTTGAGCAATCCTTGATGAATCATGATCAACCCTTGGTAAAATTATGAATTATCCTTCAAAATGAGAATGTTGGCAAAAAATCTCGAGGTTTGACTATTTGTAGGCCACAATTGACTTTTGCCCTAGCACAGTCGATTTTTGGACCTCTTGAGCAATTGACTGACCAAACTTTATCTGCAAGGCTTTAAATTTGACATGGATAAACTTAAGAACATATTAGGAAATTGGGGAGCATTTGAGGCCATTTGGATGTAAGGACCTTGATGCAACACAAAACCCTAATTTTGAATTGACTGCCTTAGGAGGTGATTTGACTGTCCAACTCTTGAGCTAACTTGAGTCACTTGGAGATTATTCTTGACATGTCTTGAGAAATATGGGAGGGAAAATTTTGGGGTACAACAGTTGCCCCTATTTAATTTTCTTAAACCTGAGGATATAGATTGGCTTTCAAGCCTTTCGTGATCCGAAGGTGGAAGATAATTGAACACTAGAGTGCCCAGAAATTTGCACTCGCATGGTGTAGTATCAGCATTGTGATGTCGGGAATGGGCTTACAGATGCCATTTGGAGATTGTTGGTAGGAGGATGGGATTACATATGCCATCTGCAGGAGTGTCGATCGCATAAGAGATTCCTTAGCGAGAACTTGCATACCTGTTGTTGTAGAAGATTCCGCTGGGGAAGCCTAACTTTTGTTGAGATTTAGGAACTTGCTTGTACTTCAACTGAGAGAATGCCTCAGCCGAGTCTTAAGAACCTGTCCATAATTCAATTGGGGGGAAACATCTTCATCAAGATCTAGGAACTGTCTATTATTCAACGTAGTATACCGTTGAGGTTGTAGAACTCGTCCACACTTTGACGGAGGAAAACATCAAGATCTAGGAACTGACTAGTGCTCAACGTAGTATACCATTGAGGTTATAGCACTCGTCCACACTATGACGTAGGGAAACATCTTCATCAAGATCTAGGAACTGTCTGGTCTTCAACGTAGTATACCGTTGAGGTTGGGGAACTCATCTACACTATGACGGAGGAAAACATCAAGATCTAGGAACTGACTAGTGCTCAACGTAGTATACCGTTGAGGTTATAGCACTCGTCCACACTATGACGTAGGGAAACATCTTCATCAAGATCTAGGAACTGTCTGGTCTTCAACGTAGTATACCGTTGAAATTAGAGAACTCGTCCACACTATGACGGAGGAAAACATCAAGATCTAGGAACTGACTAGTGCTCAACGTAGTATACCGTTGAGGTTATAGCACTCGTCCACACTATGACGTAGGGAAACATATTCATCAAGATCTAGGAACTGTCTGGTCTTCAACGTAGTATACCGTTGAGATTGTAGAACTCGTCCACACTTTGACGGAGGAAAATTGTCTTCTTTGACTGGTGGTCTCTATTGACGTAGTTGAGAATTTAAATGCATCTTTCTTGAAAGGTAAAGGTCAGTCATATGCAATGCATGATATGGATCAAGCCATGATGTTCTCAAAATAAATGATATTGTATTGTATGATGCATACATGCATGTGTCATGATGTATGGAAAAGTAATGTTTTAGCTGGGGCAAATAAATCCCGGATAGCTGCTAGAGAATAGAGTTGAATTCTTCGTTTCCGCTGGGGATGATGAATGAAGATGATAAACTTGCAGGAGAGGATAACTCCGTTGGGGAATAAACTGATGAAGAGATTACTCTGTGGGGAATTACTCTATGGGGAATTACTCTATGGGGAAAGATATTCTGCTGAAGATTTTAATGATAAACTCCGCTGGGGATTCCACTGATAAGCTCCGCTGGGGATTTCAATGATAAACTCCGCTGGGGATGGATTACTGTTGCTGGTGATATTGAATCTATTGAGGATTGAAGTCCTGCTTGTAAAAGGAAAGAACTTCGTTGGGGATGATCTTTCGGTTGCAACTTGCTAGGGATAATCCTGTTAAACTTTTATGGGGATCATCCTCTGAATTTGGCTGGGGAGATTTATTGTACTCCACTGGGGGTAAACTTCCAGAGTCTACTGGGGATGATGATTCAACTCCGTTGGGGAAGCTTTTTCAGATCGTGCTGGGAAAATTGACTCCACTGAGGTATCTTGTATTCTGTCAGGGAACATTCTTATACTCCGTGGAGGAATTTTAAGACAGTCGGGGATATTCTGATACTTGCTAGGGAATATTCTTATACTCCGCTGGGGAATATTAAAACCTTATGGGGATACCAAGCCTTTTTAGGGTTGATGGTAGACCAAATCTGCTTGGGGAGAGTATTGTTGATTCGTCCATAGTTGCAAGTCTCAGCTGAGAGAGCTATCATTACTGTCTTACTCTGCGGGGAGTGAAGGTATCTTGGTTATATTCTTCAGCCAAACTTAGCGTCGTACCTGGTTGACAGAGTAACTGCACAGTTCAGACAATTCTTATTGCCCCTGTTTCTGCGGGAGAAGGTGCCAGCAGAGGCCCTGTGGACCGAGTATTATCCCCACCTATGAGGCGCTTGGTATCTTTAGGTTAAAATGACAAGTCTTCTTTTGGTAGGTCAGTGACAAGATGAAGAGACATAGTCGTACGCTTTGATCCCTAATTTTTCCTGGACCGCCCTTTCGGGTTTTCAGTCCACCGGGATACCCTTTTTTGCCCAAGCCGCCTTTTCAGGTTTTTGACTTGCCGGGTGTACAATTTTTCATTTTCATCCCCTATTTTTGCCCGTACCCTTTTGGTTCGCCGGGAAGCCCTTATTTTTGCCTAGGCCAGTCAACCTAGCGGGTCTTTATTCACGCGCGGTATTTTCTGACTATACCCATGCTCTCAGGGTGTATGGAGGTGTCACTGTCAGTAGTGTTGTGTTTCCATACTACCAGAAGATCTTCGTTTGATCATGCAAGATTCGTTGCTGGAATTCATGTCCAATGCCCCCCATTGATTCAGATGGAGATTTGCCCCTGGCTATTTGGCATTTTGAGAGATTCCTTGAATCTTGACTTGACTGCCCCAGATGATGGACAATGATCATGCCTTGCCCCTTGATTGGAAGTGTTTTTCCACTTGAGGTGATCCTTTTTATTGAAAGGTTTTTTTGTTCACTAGATATTCGTCGTGCGAATTTCTCTGCTGTTTGAACAAATAGTCATATGCAAACAATGTTATTTTAAGAATGCAAAGCTTATGTCTGTCTTGGAGTTTTTGAAAATGCATTTTTTCAGTAAGATAGGAAAATTTTGTAAAATGTGACGTCAACTCAGGATGTACAGCAAGCCCTACAGGAGTCAGGATACCTTTGTAACAGTATGCTTTCGAACTAACCCATGCTTCAGCTAGGACTTTTATGGGTTATAACGTGGCCTGGTTCACGGTTTAAGAAACAAAGGATAAAGGCTCAAAAATTATTTGTACCTACCCGCTCTTCGTGATGTTCTTCGATCCTAAACTCATCTAATCGTGCATTTAGATCTCGTTTGAGTCTTTGCTCTGATATTCCGGTGATGGTTCGGATACTGACAGTTTATTTTGAACAGGCAGTCATTTTTATGAGAGTTTGTAGGACCTCTTTCTTTTTGATTTTGTTATCCCTGTCTTTTTGCCTGAACTGCTTCTTTTGTGATTATAGTCAGCGGGATGCCCCAATTTTTCTTAAGTCTCCTTCATAGGTTTTGACTTTTTGGGCTTTTATTTCGAGAGATAATGACTGACTGTCCTTACGATTATACGGAACCAACACCGTCTTTTGTTTCGGAAGGACTCCTTTGATGCCATTCATTGTGCACCTGGATCAACTGAGAAAACTACCCTGCCCCAGGTTATAATTAAGGGTTTTAATTTGTGAAAAGAAAAACTCCAACTTGTTTGTCTCAAAGGGGTTGACGAGGGATTATCTTCCTTATAACTCCACTATTTAGGATTTGAAACAATGCTTGTACATCGTCAGCGGGGTCTGTTCAAAAGCATACTGTAGGGATTTTGATATCATTTTCGTCATCCTCCCTCTAAAGGCTTAGAATTTTTTAATCGAGAGTTGATCATCATAAAAAATGAAAGCAATTTGAATATAGTGAATACAAATGGATTGATTCAAAATAGACATATGCAATGCATTGATAAAGTAATAAAGTTTGTCATGAATAAATGTTCGAACAATCAAAAGAAAATTACAACTTGAAAATTATAATGAACAAAAAGTCTTCTCGTCTCAGTACTTGTCACTTAAAATGGAGAACCTTGGGGGGTGGCAAAAGAATTCAATCTGACCATCTTGTGTGAGTTCCAATGTTCCTCCATCAATCAGGTCTTGAATTTTGTTTTTCAACGCCCAACAGATGTTAGTATCATGCCCCAGGCTATTGGAGTGATATGCACACCTTGCATCAGGATTGTACTTTGGGGAGGCTATGTTGGGATCCTTAGGAGGGTCCCTTAACGTCACTAGATTCAATCTCAACAGGTGTTGTAAAGCCTGAGACAGCGATATGTTGAGCTTGGTAAATTGCCTCCTGGGCATATTTGGCTTGCTCTGATCAACCAATTGTTCTTGGCAAGGTCGTTGTTGGACCTGTGAGGTAGTAACAACTTGGAGAGGTCTATTCTTTGTCAAACCAAACCTTTGACTTCTCGGAAGTTGATTAATGACTTGGTCCCCGTCCTTGACTATTTGCTTCATGTCGTTGTATTTGTCTTGACGAAGCTGGTTGACGATGATTCTCAGCTCTTCTTGTTCCCGAGCTAAGCCTTGGATAAGAGCCATCTGCCCCAGCATCTGGGTTTTCATGGCACTGAACTCAGCTTGTAGTTGTTCCAGCCGTTCGTCCTTATTGTCTTCAGGACTTTTCTTGACCAAGTTCCCAACGAGGAGTGTTTTCAACTCTTCCCGCCCCTTGGATAGGTTTAGGAATACGTCCCTGAACGGAGCTTCTTGAGTTTGAAGATCTTGTTTGTCTTGTTGGAAAGCCATTGCTGAAATAAACAGTGAGAACATGAGAGCCCTGTACTAGGAGACATGTTATGCAATGATATGTATGATATATGTATGCAATGTTTTCAAGGATCTCGCGAGGTAAACAAGAAACTGTTAGAATTTGATTGCAACTTGATTGAAGAACTTCCTGTTGTTAAGAGTCCTTCTTCAAGAGTCAAGCTCACCATATCGAGTGGGTCATAGCCCCTGACTCAAGTTATCGTGTTTTGATTTCTAGACAACCTTGGCTAGAGGAAAATAAATCCCCTTTGCCCCTTGCTAGACATTTGATTTACCATAACCTGCATCACAAACCCTTGAGATCCTTGAAATGGTTAAGGAAGTGTTAAGGCATGATGTGATGATGTGTATGCTATGCGTTTAAGCAAAAGTGTGAAGTGATGTAGGTAAACCCTACAATAAATCCAAATTATTGGATAAGGACTGTAAACAAAACCTGCAAGGAACTCATGTTGTCAGATAACAAGAATGTGCAAGTAGTTCAAGTTTGAAGGCACACAAGTCACACAAACAGCCTTAAGTTTAGCCTGGCATGGAGTTTAGGTACTACCCTCTTTCAGTTCAGTTGGTTTAAACCCGTCCTAAAAATAGTAACCGGGTTCTAGAGGATCTCAATATCACTGACTACCCTCAATCGGTCATAATTCCAGTTTAGCAACCTTTTCTTGCGGCCGGAATCATCGCGAGAGTTTAGTCTCAATGAGTGTAGCATACTGCTACTGTTCTATGGCCAAGTTGGTCAATTTAAAGGTTCTAAGGTCATTTAGTGCTTAATGACGCCTTAGAAGACCCATATTCTCCTCGTTCCAAAACAAGGGATATCGGTACACACTAAGTTGCCACACCAACATAGCTACTGCTTCAACCGTATCGGTCTACGCCGTACAGTTCCCTCATAGTTTATTGCTACTTACCTAAAGGGTGTCCCCGAGATCCGGGTTAGGATCTATAGTAACTCTGATACAAACCCATAAAAGTAAAGCATACAAGTCAAGCAATTGAAAACACAATGATCTAATCCTAAGGTACACCCCACTTATTAATTCCTCAGCAGAGTCGCAAGTTCTGTGATCGGTGGGAATAGAACTGATTGTTTTGGAATGCTGGTTCGCGTTTTGCGTTTGTTTTCACAAAATGTCGCGGTAAGCAAGATTCGCCACCGTCTTTTATTTTATCCAACAAGGAAAGGACGAAAGCACAGAAAAATTCCTTTTTGAGATATTTCTCGGGTTCGGGAGGTAGATTATAGAAAGGGAAGGTGTTAGCACCCTTTCTATCCGTGGTTATCCACGGGCTCTTAGGTACTTGCTCATTATGTTTTCAAAAGTTTGCTTTTCTTTTTGTTTGTGGATTTGAGAAGAGTTTTTGTTTTGAAAGGGGTGTATGTGCGAAAAGTTTTGTTTTGTTTTAAAAGGAGCAAGTACTTAAGAACATCTACCTAATCAAAAAGGAATTAAATTGTGCAAGTGTCCTTTAGATAGTGCTATCCCACTATTGATGAGTAGGTAGCATCGTCGTTGGAGTTTTCGGGTCAATTCGATTAAGGGACATGTGGTCACTAAAGCAATGTTAGGACGCCTTAGTGGTAACCCTAATGTCTAAGATCATTTTATCTGAGGCAACCGTTTCGAGGCAACTTATGATCTTTGGACAAGAGGGAGACCTCTAAAACTTCCTATACTCAATGACCACGTTCGAGGCAACCAAGTGAGGTGTACCCTAAGAGTGCGCATGTGCGAGTGTGTTATTTTCAGTTATCTTTATTTGTACATGTTAATGGTGAGCTACCGTTGATTTTAAATTAAATATTAATCTTGTCATGCATTGCCTATTTATCAAACATCTAACAGTTAATGGTTGCGGAAATTAAATTGCGGAAAATAAATCTAAGCTATTACAAGGCGTCGGGTATTTACATCGCCAAAGACAAACCCTTTTAAAATTAAATTGCGAAAAGTAAATAAAAGCGGTAAATAAATAAATAAAGCCCTAAGTTAAAAACTATTACATTCCCGAAGCAGTTACAAAATATGGATCAAAGATAATTCGCGCGCGAGAAAATTAAATCGGGGTGTCCTAGGGTTTTGACCCTTTTTATTAAATAAAGCATATTTTGGTTATTTTTGAATTAAAAATTAGTCTAAATTAATAATCGAATTAATTAATTAAATGAAAATATTTTTGGGTTTTATTTTAATTAAGGAAATAAAATAAGAATGATTAAAAGATATTAAAAACCCTAATTCTATGTTATTTTTAATTTAATGCAAAAGATATTGAAATTGTACCTAATTAAAAACTAAATTAATTGGTTAAAATTTATTTACAAAATAATAAAATAGTGAAATTAATAAAAATATTATTTTTTAGGGTTTTCTGATTTTATATAAAAAATGTTAATTGGTTAATTTTTGATAATAATAATTAAATAAAATAAATATAGAGAGAAAAAGAAATAAACCAAAATGGGGGGTTTGGGCCTGAAGAGGGAGTATGATCAGCAATATCCAGGCCCAAATTCAATCAGCCTGCTTTGACTTTCCCATTCCAATATGCGCTGGTTGACTTTAGTCCATGGTGGATCTGCAACTCTGGCCTTTGGATCTTGGCCTGAAGCCACTTGGCATTTGATGGGAAGAGAAACATGGTGGTCCACGCTTTGGGCGCTGCACATGAGTACCTGAGGAAAAATTATAACAAAGTTTTGGGGGACCTGGGATTCGAACCCAGGTCCCAATGCTCATTGACACGCTCCCTTGGCCAACTCATCCACGTTGCTTAGTTGTTAGTGGAATGGAGAACAAATAATATAAGACAAACAATTAGTTATGCCTGGCAAAAAAAATAAAACGCGCTAATGATTCAAACGAACCAATGGATGCAAGCCACGTTATTATCTTCCTCAAACACCCTGGTTATTTACCTGCGGATTTTTGCCCGCAGGAAGATTCGTGGGATCTCTAAAAAATCTTTCATAGGCCATGTAAACGCAAGCTAAGGCCATCATCATGTTCGTCTTGCTTTCCTGAACACGACTATAGCCATGAATTGTCTTGATTTTGCCTGTACACAAAATGCCTAAAAACGAAGCAAGGAAACCCTAGGTTCGGGTATCACATTAGAAGCCATGAAAATAAAATTGAATGATGTAGAAAGCTTCGAAATCAAGCATGGATCAAGAATATGTTAATATTTGGTCAAAAAGATGCAAGAATGAAGAGTTAAATTTTCATGTGCAGAGGCATATTCAGGAACACTTACAGCGCGTTACAGGTGGTCTTAAGGTCCGTTTTTGGTTGCTATAGCTTCAGGAGGTTGCTGGCAAGAGAGCTGCGTGAAGCTTTTGCTTTGGAAACGCCTCCAAACAAGAATTCGATCTCCCACTTTTCACACTTTTTTCCAAACTTGGTATGGCCGTTTCTGCAATGCTTTGTGCGTGTTTTTTTATTCTTGCGTGGAACCTATGATTCAACCATCCATAACTGTTCTATATAAACTCAAACAAACGTTAGCATACCATAAAATGTGATTAAAATTAGAGATTCGAAATTTCAAATTTTACCAAACCGGCGGGCGTGCTAGGCGTGTGATGTATTGATCTTGGGCCTTGTAAGACTCATGAGGACTTCAAGAGGATAGTTTGAAGCTTTATGTCAATTGCGAGAGGCCGGAACCTCGAGATATGACTTGCATCAATTCTTTGATTTCTGGAGAGCTTTTTGAAGAGCTTTTAGAGAACTTTTTGAAGAGCTTTTTGAGAGCTTTTTAGAGAGGATTTTTGTTTTTTTCAAGCTTGTGTGGCTCTCTATTTATAGAGGAGATTTAGGAGACAAGAAAGCATGGAAAGAATCTCCCTCATAATGTTGTGTTTTAAGATCATGATCAAGATTTGAAAAAAATGCCATATTTGATGATTCTCCATTATTAAACCTTCCAATTTCATTCCAAATCCAATATTTTGTGCATGATATGGCTTGATTCGAGTTTGATCTTGTCCATAATGATAATAAAGACCTGTATCAATCAAAAAGATACCAAGTTATCAATATTTAGATTTTATTTGGATTTAAATTGATTTAAAATGAATTAATTCAATACAAAATTAAATAAAATAGAAAAATTAATAAATGGACACAAGGCTGAAGCTAGGATACGTGTGTAGTGTGAAAATATCAAATCAAGTGGAAAAGAGTGGGTCCATTTGACAAAATTTGAATTTTTGGGGATAGTTGAGTTTTGGCAATTTTGCAAAAAAGTCCAACTTCAACAATGCATAACTTCTTCAATTTTGAACTTTTGGAGGTGTACTTGGACTTTTTGGAAAGCTTGAGATGTACTCTAACCAACCCTTTTAGTCTAATCTCATTTTGATATTCCATTCTCAAGTTATAAGCTTTGGCAAAAAAGGTGATTTTGTTGACCTTCAAAAATGACCTATAATGTCCAAATTTGTAACTTCTTGTGAGTGCATTTCTTGATTTTGGTGTGTGAATATGGATTGTAGGAAATTGCATCATATTCAAAATGAGATTTTGATGGGTCATTTATCATTAAGTATGAGAAAGTTATGCTTGGTCAAAGTTAAGTTGACTTTTCCTACAAAACCCTAATTTAGCAACTTTTGAATCTTGATGAATTTTGAGGAATCCTTGATGAATCATGATCAAAACTTGGTAAAATGATGAATTATCCTTCAAAATGAGAATGTTGGCAAAAAATCTCGAGGTTTGACTATTTGTAGGCCACAGTTGACTTTTGCCTAGCACAGTCGATTTTTGGACCTCTTGAGCAATTGACTGACCAAACTTTCTCTGCAAGGCTTGAAATTTGACATGGATGAACTTGAGAATATATTAGGACATTGTGGAGCATTTGAGGCCATTTGGATATAAGGACCTTGATGCAACACAAAACCCTAATTTTGAATTGACTGCCTTAGGAGGTGATTTGACTGTCCAACTCTTGAGCTAACTTGAGTCACTTGGAGATTATTCTTGACATGTCTTGAGAAATATGGGAGGGAAAATTTTGGGGTACAACATTCATGCACTCACTAAAAAAGAGGCAGGTGAACGAAGTAAAAGAACATGTCATAACTTTTGACTCAACCTGTTATAGATTTGATTTTCGATTGAATTGACCAATTTAGTTTGATATTTATAACCTAGAGAATAGCAGGTGAAGTGAGTATTTATGTTGGTTGAAAAGACATATGTTAAAAGAATCTCACATCTTCTAGTATTGTAAAGGAAGAAGGACGATAAGACTATATATTCAGGCTTTAATTCTTAGTTACAAAATACATTAGTCGAAAGTACTGTAACCTTGTATATAATTTTTCTCTCTCTTATGCTCTTTGTTAGAGTATTGTGAGAGTAAGTTAGAATTCTCTTTGGAGAGTACGAGGATATTGAAATTTGTGAGGTGGTTGTGAGTATAAGTGTATCAGGATTGTGGAGTGATTGAAATTTTGTGTGTTGTAGCGATTTTTATATAGTATTCTCCAATTTTATAGTTTTCATGTTATATTCTTTTATTATTATTGTGTTTATTTATTTTTTAACAATGGTATATATTTGAATTAGGGGTATAAAATTCTTAGAATATTGTATGGTTACAGAAGCCAAACTTTTAAAGTGTAATGAAGCCCAATATTGAAAAATTTGATAGAACAATCAATTTTTCTTGTAGAAAATTCAATTTAAAGATGTGTTGAAATAATTAGGATTCACAAGACGTGAAAGGAAACTTTTCCAACATGAATGATACGAAGGGGGTAAACTAGATTTGAAAACTTAAAATACAATTCATATGTCTTTTACTAAGAATATTCTTACGAATGTTCTTGATATGATCCAACCAAGGAGCTTTGGAAATTTTTTGAAGGAATATACTAGAGAAAGAGATCTCAAATTGGTTGTTGTTGATGGAGCAATTTCATAGCTTATGTATAGATAAAAATATAAAAATATTTTATCATCTAAGTACTCTTAATGATATTTTCTTTTAACTGAAAACTATTATAATCAAGACCGATGATAAATATAAATCTTTGAGACTCACATTATTTATTACAATTTCTTATGAGCATATTAAACATGTTTTGATATATGCGAAGTAATTTTAAACTTGAGAAAAGATGTCAATAAAATCATTTATGAAGAAAAAAGATAAAAGATTGACGAGTGATGATAAAACTTCATCAAATTCAATACGGTAGATAGAAGGAGGCATTATATTGAGACACTACTAAAAAAATGACATTTGAGAAAAGGTTTTTACATCAGGTATCAAAATATACGATGTAAAAAATAAAATTAAAAACATTTTACATCAGGTATTTATTTGCAATGATATAAATAATATAAAAAAAAATATCTTTCGCTATCTATTACATCGGGCCATTTAATCCACCGATGTAAAAGGTTTCGTGAAAAAAACACGGTGGCATTTTTGTAAATAACAAACCAGGTGGCAGAATTGTAAATAAAAAACTGGCCAGATATTACATCGGTCCCTGCAATCCACCGATGTAAAAATTCTGTGGAAGATTGGTAATATAAAAAATATGTTAACCCTTACATCGGGCCATTTATTCCACCGATGTAAAAAACATCAAGAACCTTACATTGGGCTGTTCTATAAACCGATGTAAAAAACATCAGCATCTGAACCTTACATCGGGCCATTCTTTAAACCGATGTAAAAAACAACCTTACATCGGACCATTCTTTAAACCGATGTAAAAAACATCAGCGTCCGAACCTTACATCGGCCCATTCTTTAAACCGATGTAAAAAACATAACCGGCCGAACCCTTACATCGGGCCAATGGTTGCACCGATGTAAACACACACACACACACACACACACACACACACACACACACACACACACACACACACACACACACACACACACACACACACACACACACACACACACACACACACACACACACACACACACACACACACACACACACACACACACACATATATATATATATATATATATATATATATATATATATATATATATATATATATATATATATATATATAATTTTGAAATAACCCCTAAATGCAAATTATTTCGTCACTTTTCAACTTCTCCGTCCCACGCGTCTTGCCTACATCGTTCCGCCCCCGTCTCGCCTACGCCGCTCCTCACAGATTTCACGTCTCCTCGCCGTCGGCTGCACGAAGACATCCTCCATCGTCCATTTTTCGTCCGTTTCACCTTCCATTTGCCGTCCGTTTCGCCGTCCGTTCGCCGTCTTCGAAACATCCTCCGCCGTCCAACTACGATTCTGGTACAAAACTTTCTATTTTGTTCAACTTCATTGTATATCTAGGAATTGGTTGAAAGTTTATATAGAATTATTTTTAAGATGTTGGCTTCTAGGTTGAAGAGGGTCATGGGTAAGTTGATATCTCAATGTCAAGTAACTTTTGTATTCCAAAGACAAACATTGGTGTTTTAGTTTCTAAGAGTTATATATACAAAAAAGTTTTTAAGATATTCTTATTTATTTGTTTGTTACTAAGATTCATTATAAAAAATTAAAAGTACATAGAAAATAATTAGAAGATTATACTATGAATCCATTACTTTGTTCATATATGTTTTTTAATTACTAAATAATTTATTATTATTAGAGAGGTTAATTAAGTCTAATTAGTTATAAATAGTATATATTTTGTATAAAGTTAAGAATATAGTACATGTTGTGTATAATTAGTCATTCTTTTTCATTAGAGAAATTGTCTATTTAGAAACCTCCAAAAAAAGCGTTAATAGTCCTCTCAGAAACACACAGTTTATCTTTAACCTATCAAACTTAATAGAGTTATCACCTTGCCATTGAAATTTGATTCTATTTTTCTTTCTCCGCGAAGCAGCACAACTTGGATATGGCACGGTGAAGTAGTAGCAAAGTCAAACGTGTCTCAAAGAGACGATGTTAGTGTAGAAATGGATGATCGTCTAGAAGACATGATGCGTGATATTGGACAAGATTCGTTTAAGAGGGCACATACGTATGATACTATATGCAGTGACAAGGATAAACCATTGTACCCGGGATGCGAAAAATTTACACGTCTGTCAGCCGTGTTAAAATTATTTAATCTGAAGGCAATGAATGGGTGGACTGACAAAAGTTTTATCGAGTTGCTTGAATTGTTGACCGAAATGCTTCCAGAAGGTAATGTAATGCCAAGTCGTTATTACAAGGCGAAGAAAATATTGTGTCCGATGGGTTTGGAGTATGAAAAGATACATGCATGCCCTAATGATTGCATATTATACAGAAAAGAGTATGTAAACTATAATCATTGTCCAAAGTGCAAGGCTTCACGCTACAAAAAGAAAGATGGTGAGTCAATTGATGATGAGGTGGTCAAAAAGGGCCCTCCTGCGAAAGTGGTATGGTACCTACTGTTATACCCCAAAATTTGCCCTCCCATATTCTTCAAGAAATTGCCAAGCCAAGTCACAAAATTCCCCAAGGGTTGCACAGTGCAAGGGCCTCCTAAACAGTCAAAATTAGGGTTTTGAGTCTGATCAAGAAAAGGAAGTGTTCAAAGGCTCAATCAAGTCTCATATGCTTACAAACATGGTCAAGCATCCTCATATCAAGTTTCAAGGCATTCAGCTCAAGATTGCACAGTCAAAACCCTAAATTGCACTACAGTCAACTGTAGGGGCAAAATGGTCATTTGACAGTCAAAAGTTCAAATTTTTGGTCAACATATCATTTTGAAGCCACAAACATCATTTGATCAATGCTTGATCATGATTCTCAAAATTTGGCTCAGAAAATCATCAAGATGCAAAAGTTTCCTTATTTGGACAGCTGAAAAAGTCAACTGAAATTGACCAGGGCATAACTTTCACATGGATTATCAGAAAAATTCCATCCAAAGCTCATTTTGAAGAGAAAGACATTTCCTACAACTCATCTTCATACTTCAAGTCCAAGAAATGCTCTCACAAAAAGTTATCAATTTCAACATTATAGGTCATTTTCAAAAGTCAACAAAAAGGGACTTTAAGTCAAAGGCCATAACTTGAGATTGGAAAATCAAAATGACATGGGACCAAAGGAATTGGTTAAAGGACTCAAATACCTTTCCAAAATGTCCAAGAACATGAGAAACGCTTAAAAATTGAGCAAGTTATGCCTTGTAGAAGTTGGGAAATTTTTGTGAAATGGCAAAAGTCAACTATCCTTAAAACTTCAATTTTTGACAAAAGGGCCCACTTTCTTCCACTTGATTCAGCCTTGTCATGCCATACACGTGTCCCATGATTAATTTCAAGATCAAACATTGATTTTTCTATTTTATTTAATTTTTGATAATTTAATTCATTTTAAATCTTTAAAAATTCAAATAAAATTTAAAAATCAATGGAATAGTGTCATTTGAATTTGGATAGCTTCCATATATCATGTGCCAGCTCACAAACTCATGCTAGGGTTAGGTTGTACACCAAGTCTTGGCTTTGCTTAAAAAAAGGGAAAGTTGGTTAATGGTGAAAAACCTAAGACTAATTCTCTCATGGGCATGGATCAAGGCCAGCTAATGACCTAATTCCCTTCCCTCATAAGTGCTGAGTCAAAACCTAATGCCCACACCCTAAGCTGCGCAGGAGACACCATTGCCAACTTGGAAAATTGCCATAAAAACTCAAAACTGAATTCATTGTTGGAGGTTGATTCAAGTCCTAATATTGATTCTAAAAGCTTCCTTGTGGTTCACTGATCATATTCCAATTCATAACACTCATCAAAAGGCAAGGAATCAGTGTACAGAACTCAGCATATGTCGTGAAAAACTCACAATCGTATTCTTAAATTTAAGCATTTTCATAACATTTTCTGCATGGATTCTTATTCCTCCTGCAATTCTAAAGCTAACTGATCCATTTAATTGCATTTTCCTGTGTTATGTACAAAGATGCCATTGTAGCTTTTTAGGGTTTGCAGGTTTTCGAATTAGGGCTTTTCATCCAAGGCAAAATTAGGACTCGTGAGTAATATCATTGGCATGAGCGTGTTCAGACGAAGAAGAATCCATCCTCGCGCCTAATTTATGTTTAGAGACGGCGTAATCGCTATTTTCTATAAACCGGCCTAAGAGAACACACATAAAACCGTGGCCTTTGTTTTTGATATTTGCAGGAACGAAGAAGAAGACCTCGTGGCCAACAACCAGTGGTTCTTTTTGAATTGCGCGCGTTTTTCAGATAACTAACCAATTTTCTTTTATATTGATTAATAGCCATTATATATTAAAAGTAATTGAAGTGGTTCAGTGGCGCAGGAAGTGATCAGTAATGCTAGTGACCTGGGTTCGAGTCCCAGGTCTACATAATATTTCATGTTATTTTTCAATTCAAACTCCTATGCAGCGCTAATGTTCAGGATGCACCATACATCTTCATTATCCAACGTCCACGCGTCCCTGATGACCAAACCAAAGGCTGAGATTGGAAGCATACCCTAAACCCTAGTCAAAAGAGCCACATGGCGCCTGGAAAGTCAACGAATTCTGAAGGTCATTGGGCCAGATTTGCCAAGTCCACACCTCCACTTTGGGGACTTCCACCCCCCCTGGTTTGCCTTCTCCATATTTTTCTTATTTTATTTTTAATTGCTATTATATTTTTCTTTTTTTGCTTTAATTGATTGTTTTTTTACCAAATACAAAAAATACCTTAAAAACTCAGAAAAGGATAAAAAATATAATGATTATTTATTTTGATATTTTCTTGTAAATAAATTAACATGTAATAAATATTAGTTTAATTAGGTTTATCTTAATTCTTTTCATAATAAAACATAAAAAATATAGAATTTAGGTTTAATTATTAATATTGTTCCTTTTAATTTCTTTTTTTTTACAATAATAATATTTTATTCATTTTCATAAATTAAATTGTATAAATAACTTAGGTTTAAATTAGGGTAAAAATTCAATATTTTTCTTAATAACTAAAAATCCAAAAATATAGCATTAGGTTTAATAACTTTCATTCCTTTTAATTTTCCTTTTTTTTGCCATAATATTAGTGATTTATTTATTTTCATAATTAAACTTGTAAACTAATTAGGGTTGCATTTAGGTTAAATTTTAATACTTTCATAATAAACTTAAAAATAATTAGAACTAGGTTTAATATTTCATTTTGGTTTTTTAATTAATTCTTTTTTATTAAATTCCTAAAAACACTAAAAATACCAAAAACATTTAATTCTTAATTAATTCATGCAATTTAATATTTTGCAAAAGGGTCCAACGCCCTAGTTTTGTTTTTAATTCCTTTATTTCGCGTATTTATTTATTTCGCTCAAATAATTATGTATCTCTCCCAAAGCCGTGTAAACAATTGCTCACACTTTTATTTCTTTCGCTTTATTTACTTTCCGTCAAATCGGGTCCGGTTTAATTTTGGCGATGTGGACCCGCGCCATTTGTAATAGTCTTAGATCTATCTTTTCCGCAAATATTAACTGTTAACAAAGCATGCAAGAATGAATGGCCATAATAAAATCAAGCGTAGATCACAATGAACATGACAAGACAAATATCAATGAAAACGACACACAATTCGCACACACCACCCCTAGGGTACGCCTCACTGTTGCCTTGCCTCGAAAGGTGATCGTCGAGTAGAGGATGTCTTAGTAAGTCCTCATGATCCGGGAACCTGGCATGAGGGTAGCTTCTAAGATGTTTTCCCATTGCTCCGGTGATCACCATGTCCCTACAAACTCGAATTGACCCGAACACCTCCAACGGTGGTGCTACCTACCTCTCAATGGTGGGATGGCACTACTTTAAAGGACATTTACACAAACGAATTCCTTAGGGTAGGTAGACAACTCTAGGATACTTGCTCTAATTTCAAAAATTCAAAGACTTTTCACACCAACACATTTTCAAAAGCTTTCAAAGCAAACTTTTCAAACACTCTGACGTACGAGTCGAACTGAAATTTTTCAAAGAAACTTTTTTTTAAACCCACATTGAAAAGCAAACAAACAATTTTGAAAACACGTTGAGCAAGTATCTAAGAGCCCATGGATAACCATGGATAGAAAGGGTGCTAACACCTTCCCTTTCTATAATCTACCTCCCGAACCGAGAGCAATCTCTTTAAGGAATTTTTCTGTGCTTTTGTCCTTTCCATTTGGAGAAAATAAAAGACGGTGGCGACTCTTGCTTACCGCGACATTTCGCGAACCAGCGTTAAAACAGTCAGTTCCAGATCCACCGATCACACCTACCAATAATTTCAAGGTTCAAGAGATTATTCGCCAATGCAGATGATGCAAAGAATCTTAGATGGCATGCAGAAGAAAGAAAATATGATGGACAAATTCGTCATATAGCTGATTCTTTGCAATGGAAGAAAATAGATTCTTTGTTTCCAAATTTTGGCAAAGAGTCGATAAACCTTAGACTTGGACTTGCTACTGATGGAATGAATCTGTTTGGTAATCTGAGTACTAACCATAGTTCTTGGCCTGTTCTCCTGATGATTTACAACCTATCTCTTAGGGTGTGCATGAAGCGTAAATATATTATGTTATCGATGATGATATCGGGCCCAAAACAACCAGGAAATGACATAGACATTTATCTAAGTCCACTGATTGATGATTTAAGAGTGTTATGGGAGGAAGGGGTGGATGTTTTTTATGCGTATTCTGGCGAACAGTTCAATATGCATGCCATGTTGTTTTGCACCATCAACGATTTTCCGGCATATGGTAATTTGTCTGGGTATAAAGTTAAAGGGCATAAGGCGTGTCCTATATGTGAAAAAGACACTTGTTACCATCAGCTTGAAAAAGGAAAGAAGACCGTTTATCTCGGGCATCGAAAATTTCTAAAACGTTATCATCCATATCGTAGATTGTGGAAAGCTTTCAATGGGGAACAAGAGCATGGTGTTGCTCCAAAGCCCTTGTCTGGAGAGGAAGTTTATCAGCGACAACAGGGAATTGATGTTGTCTTTGGAAAGTACCAAAAACGATCTACTGTGAAAAATGTATGGAAAAAGAGATCGATTTTCTTTGATCTTCCATATTGGTCTAGTCTTGATGTAAGACATTGTATTGATGTGATGCACTTGGAGAAAAGTGTATGCGATAGTGTAATCGGAACACTTCTCAACATTCAAGGCAATAAAAAAGATGGTATTAATGCTCGTCTGGATTTGGGTTTGATGGGTATACGAGAAGAGTTAACTCCACAATATATAGGTAACAAGACATATTTGCCTCCTGCCTGCTACAGTCTAAAAAGAGAAAACAAGTTTTTGTGAGTGTTTACAAAGTATCAAAGTGCCGCATGGTTACTCATCAAATGTCAAGAGGCTTGTATCAATTAAAGATCTTAAATTAGTTGGCTTAAAATCTCATGACTGTCATGTCTTAATGCAACAACTACTACCATTGGCTATTCGTGGGATATTGCCTAACAACGTTAGGAAGACTATAACTAGGTTGTGCTTATTTTTCAATGCAATTTGTTGTAAAGCCATTGATCAACTAAAGTTAAATGATTTGGAAAATGAGGCTGCAGTTATCTTGTGCCAATTAGAGATGTATTTTCCTCCTTCATTTTTTGACATTATGGTTCACTTGATTGTTCATCTAGTAAGGGATATTAGATTATGTGGTCCAATTTTTTTACGGTGGATGTATCCAATAGAGCGATACATGAAGATTCTAAAAGGGTATACAAAAAACCCACACCGTCCGGAAGCATCGATTATTGAGAGGTACATTGCAGAAGAAGCAATTGAGTTTTGTTCTAACTATTTGTCAGGAGTGGATGTTGTAGGGGTTCTCAAGTCTCGTCATGATGGAAGATATGAGGGTGTGGGTACACAAGGTTTAAAAGTCAAGAGCTTAAGTATTGATGTGGTTGTTCAAGCGCATTTGTATATATTGAATAACATAGATAAAGTTCAACCTTACTTATCTGCTCACAAAAGCATCATAAAGAAAAAGTACCCCAAGATGAATGAAAGAGGATTGTTAAAAGAGCATAATAAGAGTTTCTCTGAGTGGTTTAAAGAAAGAATTGCTAATGAAGATAGTGTTTCTAATACAATTAAGTGGTTGTCTTATGGGCCTAAATGTAACATAATAACTTAGAGTGGATATGATATTAATAAAACATATTTTTATACAAAGTCAAAGGATGACCGTAGTACCACGCAAAATAGTGGGGTAATGATTGTGGTCGAGTCCATGCACTTCTCTAGTGCTAAAGATAAAAACCCGGTTATGGCATCTACACCATACTTTTGGGTGATTGAACAGATTTGGTAAGTTAATTATGTTATGTTTAAATTTCCTGTATTTAAATGTAAATGGATTGATATCAACAGTGGTGTAAGAATCGATGAATTTGGAGTTACACTGGTTGATCTTAGAAAGTTAGCTTATGCGAACGAATCATTCATCATGGCATCTCAAGCAAAACAAGTATTTTATGTTACAGATCCTTCTAATAAAAAGTGGTCAGTGGTTTTACAAGGAAAGGTCCATGATAGTGATGAAAATCATGATGAGAATCTTGATATTTCTGAAACTCATCCTTTCTCAACAAATGTGACTACATTTATTGAAGAAAATGAAGGGGATGATGTGCATGCTATTCGCATAGACCATGAAGAAGGGATATGGGAGGACTAGTAAGATTTTTTGTATAAGTTAATTCCATGTTACTTTATTTTCTAATTGTTTTTATTTTGTGCTTAATTTTATTTCTAATTGTTTTTATTTTGTGCTTAATATTATTTCTAATTATTTTATTTTGTGTAAACAGATACATGGGTGATTCAAACGACAACCCTTCTTCATCTAGTAACCCCAATAAAAGAATAGTTAGAGGTCCCACTTTCATGACACAAATTGACAAAGTTCATCAAACATGTGAAAAGATAAAGGTCGAGTTTAATGCAAGAACCTATGAATGTATTAGTGTTGGTAAAAATGCTACACATTTCAAGAGTTATATAGCATGTCTTGCTCGGCAATATTGTAGTATTGTGAAAAACAATTGTAAAGAAGTAGATGAAGGCGTAAAAGATGCTATTTGGACTGATATTCAGGTATTTTAAATACAATACTTTATTATATTTTATAATCATATACTAATTAACAATATATGACATATACTATATTTGTAGGCTCATTTTACTATTCCAGAATGTAAAGATCCAAAGAAGGATAGGTTGAAGAAAGAATGGATTAAATATGCGGGAGAGCGATGGAGAGGTTTTAAGACACAACTCACAGATAGATATATTAATCATCCCATAGAAAATGATCCTCCTCCATATGTCAAGTATAACTTTATTACAGAAGACGCATGGAAAGAGTTTCTCAAGATTCGAGATACCCCTGAATTTAAGGTTAGTAGGAGTTATATGTTTTTGTGTGCATAACATTTTTATTATATTTAGTGATTAATTACTTGTTTGAGTTTATAATAGGAAAAAATTCAAAAGGATAAGGATAATGTGGCTAAGAATGTATACCCACACTTATTGTCTCGTGGAGGGTATCACTTGCTTGAGGAGAAAATTATGAAAGAAAAGTCATCATCGAGAGATAATTCTACATTAGATGATAATGGTAGTCCATCTTCACCATCACGCCATGAGTTATGGAAGAGAGCACGACAAAAGAAAGGAGGAGAATACACATCAAAATCTACACAAGAGGTTTCTGAAAAAATTGTAAGTAAAAAATGAAAAATTATTCAAGTATCATTATATTTGTGATTGATTAATTGTTGTTTTTGCATTTTGTAGGATTCTCTAGTTCAAGAAGCTGAAAAGAGGTGCAATTGTTCCGGATGGACGTAACGATATCTTAACATTAGCCATTGGAACATCTGAGCATGGAGGTCGTGTTCGTGGTGTTGGAAAACGCCATAAACAAAGCACTTACTTTGGAAGGTCACATCAACATATTGACGTAAATGAACAACTTGCAACATTAGAAACAAAACTTAGAGCTGAACTTGAAGAAAAGTTGGTTGAAGAGCGTAAGATGTTTCAACAATCATTAATGGAGACACTTAAGTCTATGGATTTATCACAAAGCACAGATGATATTAAATGCATTGAAAAAATGGAAATTATCGATGGAAGCGGAAAAGGAAGTTGTTCAGTTGCAAAAGGAAGCACAAAAGACGTGGAAGTTGATGATGTTCAGAGATTGTTACTCATGGTTTTGAAAATGGATGATAACCATTTGGCAATACAATTAAGTCATTGTGCGAGTGTCTCTAATTTTTATATTTCAGCTAAGTGTATCAGAGAGTTATTGGTGGATTTAGGTCATTGGCTTGACATGTCTATTCTGCAAATTTGGTGCACGTAAGTACATTTTATTGTTTTATTAAAGTCAATATCTATTAATATGTTATATCTCTCATCACTTTGATTCTAATGTTTATTTTAAAATTATTCAGGTATATTCATCGTGTATGTCTTGAGAATTCCATTTCAGAATTATATGGATTTATGGACCCTGCTAGGTGTATTTATAATGATAATGGAGCGAAATCTCAAGAGTATATTAAAAATTACATACTAGAAAAGTTACGTGATGAAAATAGAGTGTGTCACTTACTATCATTAATTCATGGGTAAGAATTTTTATGAAATTGTATTTTATATTATTTAATTTTGATAACATATATATTTTATGTGACTTTTCTGTTTCCACACACACGTACAGGAGACATTGGCAATTAATAGTCATGTGTCCAAGAGGCAATTTAGTTGTCGTATTTTGTTCACTTCATCGGGAAATTGACCAGAACACGAAAAAAATTATTACAAAGTAAGTTTATCTTTCATGTGACTTTCATTGGCAACTAATAGTTATGTGATTTTTCATTGGCGAGTAAATTTAGTTATGTGATGTTTATCTTTCTGTATTAGTTCTTTTGGGATTCATCAAATGGCAAATGGAAATAGAAAAAAGGCTACATGGCTTCATCCCAATGTAAGTGTGATGTAAATTGTAATTCTATAGTTATTTATGATAAATATTCACTAATTATGTCATTCAATTGTAGACAAGGCAACAACATAACTCTAATGATTATGGATACTATGTGATGAAAAATATGTTGGATATTGTCTCTGCTAATATAACCGAGAATTGGATGCAGGTACTAAAAATAACTTTACTTTGTTATTTATTTTTTGTTTTTCGACTTAATATGATTTTTTTAAAATAACTCTATATTGTTATATTTATGTATTATAGGTATTTGATGATCCTACAGAATTAACACAAGATGATTTGTATAATTTGCGACTCTGTTGGGCAAAATGTTTCTTTGAGTTATATAAAAATTAAGTTTATCTTGGTGAGTTTTATAGAATTGTCTAAGTTGTGGTTTTTGCACATAATTGTTATTATTGAGTTTTTGCACATTACATGTGGTTTTTGCACATGTATTGAGTTTCTTGATTTTTTTTGCTGATGTTAATTATTATTATTTATTGTCAGGCAATGTGATTTTGGTGTTGTCTACCGAAGCTATAACTCATCTACTTGTGGATTTTATATTGGTAATTCAAGTTTAGAAAAAGACTTATAAATAGTTGAATATTTTTGTATGTTTTGTGAAGAATATGTAATTGTAAGTTTGTTGTGAGTTTGTTTGTTGTGATACAATACAAGTTTGTAATATAATTATTTAATTTGTAAGTTTGTTGTGAAAAATATGAAAACATTGATCTAGATGTGGTCTATGTGATGTTGGAAAGCTATAAAATCTATATAGCGACAGAAATATAGTCTGTGTGATATTGGAAAAATATGAAAAAATGGGTACAAATTATTTTTGTATAGGGAAACATCCAGAAAATAAATAATTTATTCTAAAAAAATTTCTTACATTTTACATCGGTTATTACTCCCAACTGATGTAAAAACTTTCAAAACTGTATATATTACATCGGGTTTAGATTATAACCGATGTAAAAATGGACTTTTTACATCGGTCCACACGTTTAACCGATGTAAAAAGTTGCGTCAATTTTTTTTAAATAATGTTATAACTGTTTTTTACATCATTCTTATATCACAACCGATATAAAAAAGAGACTTTTTATATCGGTCCACACGTTTAACCGATGTAAAAAGTTGCGTCAATTTTTTAAAAATAATGTTATAATTGTTTTTTACATTAGTCTTAGATCACAACCGATGTAAAAAAAGGGACTTTATACATCGGACCCAGAACCGATGTAAAAAGTTAGTTTCACCCGATGTAAAAAGTCATTTCTGCACTAGTGAGAAAAACAATAAAACGCTTCTAAGATGTTTAAATGTGAAAATCCTAGGCTTGTAAGATATAAGCGGTATGATTGAGCAATGTTAGAAAATGAATCTGAATCAAATGCTAGTAATGTCTCGTCGCAATGAGAGATAACGATGTTTCCTAAAAAATTGAAAAGTGTGTTCTTATGGAATTTCCATGCCATGAAAAATAAATGAGTTTTGTTGAAGGATTAACACATTAGTGTTGATTGACATTGATGTAATGTGTGATGGTTAAAGAAGTTTAGGCCAACATGACAATTATACCATAATAAATTTCCAACTTGTTTTTCAATGTGTATATTTTTTTAAGTGATTTTATTTCAATGAAAGTATACTCTTCTAGTGGATTAAGATAGTTATTTTGAACTAAGAATATATGTGAAGACGGTGTTATATTTTTTAGAATTGTGTATATTCAAGCAACATTATTTTTTTATGATGGAGTATCATAATTATTTTAAACTTTGATTATTGAAATAAACAATAAAAATTAATATATCATTTTCAATCAATGTGAAGATTGTTAATATTGATTGCTAGTATACATGTTAAAAAAATCTCACTTCCAACATATAAAGTAAGAGGAAAGTAAAGACTAAAGACTATACAAATGAACTTTAATTATTATTTAAAAAATTCAGTAGAAATATTATATAAATGGAATTCTATTTTTTTCTATTTAAATCTTTCTTAACATCTGGGTATTGAGAAAATGTTGAAATATTATCGGTGAGGATGCATTTTGCAGAGAAGTTTATGGAACCAGATTTTAATATACCTATTCTTGAAGGAATCTCTTTTAACTCTTTATCCTTAGAGGATAGCGCTTCCTTAGAGACGCCTTTTTCTGAACTCGAAATCAAGGAAGCGGTGTGGAGTTGTGAAGGTAACAAGAGCCCGAGGATGGATGGTTACAATTTCTTTTTCATCCGTAAGGGTTGGTTTTTCCTTAAAATGGACTTCATCCGTTTCTCCAACAACTTTCGTGGGAATGAAGTGTTGTCCAAAGTGATAACTTCTTTTTCAACTACTACAAAATGCACATACAACAATGCCAAAGTCACCATGTTCCAAACACCGTGGCGACACTTCTAAACTCATGCGCTAATTTTTTTAATTTTTAAGTAAAATTTTTAAGGGTATAATAACGGTTGATAAAAACACCGTGGTGATACCATCAAGGTTTCATGGGTTCGAACCTCATCGCACCTCATCGCCCTCAAATAGTTTACTTCTTTTAGGTTAATGCCCGCCTTTTCATTTTTATTTATATTTAAGTTAAAAATAATATGAATATCACTAAGGTTGTTTTGTAAAGTCATTGTTACACACTGACACTTTTTTTATGAAATTACAATTATGCAAAAAATATATCATTGCGGTTCACAGAAATGACCGTCATGATAAATTTATACATATTAAACTCTCAGTATCCATTTTCACTGAAAAAGGAAACAAGATGAAACAACTCTAACACCAACTTCGCATTTGAAGACAAACTCATCCAAAGATGTTTTTATGTCTCCTTCTTCTGTAAAATCTCGATCTGCAAATTTATGTGGTTGTGATGGTCGTAAGTTTCGTATCAATGCAAGAAGGGATAAAATAAAGGAAGATTTTTTTAGACATGTCCATTTTGGAGGAGTGATGAGACATATAATTTGTTCATATGAGATGAAGACATGAGAGACAAAGTTGGAAATGAAGTCAGAGTTATGAAGTCAGAGTTGGAAGTTGTGGAAGCTATAGGTTATTTGAAGGTTATGTATGAAGATTCAAAGAAGAAGAATAAGACTTTGAAGAATAAACTGAAATCAGAAAGATTTTCTGGAAATTTGAAGAAGTTATGTTTTGTTATCTCCTTTATGTTTAATGTTTACTTTGTTATGAAATATAATAGTTGATGTTGAAATTGCAGATGCAGTGAACTTGGCAGAAATGCAACTATCAGATGGGTTCTTACGAGTAAGTTTATCGCAATTTGCTTGTTATTTCAGCTTTTTGAAGATGTGTGTATATTAGTTGATAGATTTTATACCTGATAGTTTAAGTTGATAGTTTAAGTTAATAATTTACGTTGATAACCTTAAGAAAGTGAGAAAGCCCTAGAGTTAAGCAGAATGATTAAAATTTCATTACATAAGCTTCCATTACAAAAAGCCTTAATAATCATATCTAAATCCTTTGGCCTAGAGAAAGTTTTACCAAGTATAATCCGATTCATCATCATCGTCAGAACCAAAAAAAACAGTTTCCTTCACACCATTCTTCTTCTTCTTCTTCTTTTTCTTCTTCTTCTTCTTCTTGCTCTTCTCTACCTGAGAGCTCTCCTGGGTCTCAAGAGTTATTGATTCTGAACAGGCAGAATATCTTCAGCATTGTTAGAAGCTCTCTCAGCATTGTTGGAAGCTTAAGCAGAAGTACTCATTTTGGTTATTCTTCTTCTCTAATTTCTTTGGATGAAGTTCTTTTTGTGTTTTGGTTCAAAGAGTAATTCCAATTTTATATCGTTTCTTCTGATTCTTCATCTTCCCTAATCCTTGAAAGTCATGCATGTCAAGTGAGCTCATTATTGGTTCTTTAATTTCTCGAGTTGTTGAATGAATGATTATATCTACTCGTCTTTTCATATAGCTTTTTCTCTTCTTTGATATTCCTACTAACATATGATTTGATGTAATACAAGTTTTAATATCAATTCACAAATGGTGTATTGTTTATTCTGGTATGATACGAATGAGATTTATTCCTAAACAATATCATAAAAGTTATTTCTCACAACTGTTGTTATAGGCGCGCGCTTTCCAATTTACTACTACGGTTACTAAATCGTGATTGAAATTAACACATATACAACCACATAGTACATAACAACACCTGGACCTGCGTGATTATATATCATTTCCAACTATTGTTAAAGGTCTTTTCCATAGTAGTGTTTGACTCTTATTTCAAAGAATAATAATTCGTTGGGTCTGGATGGTTACAGGCTGATTTGCTTGGTTGGTTTCTTGTATAAGGCTTTATCTAAGCTTCTTGCGGCTAGGTTGAAGAAAGTGTTGAACTTGCTAGCTTCCCTTTGCCAAAGCGCTTTTATCCTGAGTAGGCAATTATTAGACAAAGTTCTTGTTGCAAATGAGGTGATGGATCTAGCTTCGAAAGATAAGAGGGGTTGTGTGCTTTTTAAGGTCAATTTTGAAAATGCTTATGATAAGGTTAATTGGAAGTATCTCAAGTATATAATGTCTAGGATGAGCTTTGGAGATAAGTGATTACTTTGGATGGAGGCTTTGATTTTCACTAGCCACATGTTGGTTTTGGTGAACAATAGCCCAACGAAAGAATTTAGTGTGGGAAGGGGGCTGAGACATGGAGATCCATTATCACCTTTTTTGTTTGTTCTTGTAGCGAATGGGTTGTCCAAACTGGTTAGGAAGGCCAAGGATCTAGGTGAATTCTCGGGTTTCAATGTTAAGGGAAGTTGTGTTATGGATATCCTACAGTTTACGGATGACACTCTATTGGTTGAAGCAGGTGGTTGGAAACACATTTAGGCCCTTAAATCGATTCTTAGAGGTTTTGAAGTGGTGTTGGGATTAGGGGTTAATTACCATAAGATTAAGTTGATTGGAATTAACCTGGGAAATCATTTTCTGAATGTTACAACTAACTTTTTGTCCTATAGAATTGAAGGTAGCGCATTTTCTTTCCTTGACATTCAAATTGGTACTAATTCATGTCAGGTTTCCTCGTGGACACCCTTTGAATGACAAGATGAAGAAGCGGCTTACTATATGGTCAGAAAGGTTCCTCAACTTGGGAGGTAGAGTCACTTTGTTGAAATCGGTCATGAGTAGTCTCTCTATTTTTCCATTATCTTTCTTTAGAGCCCCGATTTCGATTTGCAAAGAAATTGCTAGGATTCAGAGTAATTTTATTTGGGGAGGAACGAAAGATAGAAGGATGATACATTGGATAGGGTAGGAGAAAGTGTGTTCGTCGATTGATAAAGGAGGATTGGGATTAAATAGAATTGAGGAATTCAATATGGATTTGTTATTAAAATGGAAATGGAGGATTTTGCAAGGAGAAGATTCTTTATGGATCAACACTCTTAGGGCGAGATACGGTGATTTAAATTACCACATGCTTTCTGGTGTTAGTGCAAGGGACAACGGTTCAAAATCGACATGGTGGAAAGATATCATATCAATGGAAAAGAGGAAACACGTTGACATTTTTGCCGGTAATTACAGGTTTTTGCTGGGAAGTGGGGATGCCATTCCTTTTTGGCATGCTTCATGGGCTAATAATCGTATTTTGAAATTTGCTTTTCCAGGATTATACGGGCTGAGCTTGGCTAATCGAAGTTCTATCGCGGATATGGGGGTTTGGTTCTGGATTCTTGGTCCTGGGGGGACCTTGGCGTCTCAAATTCTCTCCATCAAGGCACGAGCAGCGAGTTACAGGAACTGTTGGACATTCTGGTACAACATAAACCAATTGTTGCGGTTTCAGATTCGGTCCATTGGCATCTGAACTGCGCAGAGGGTTATTCGGCGAAGAGCAGATATGAGTTGTTGATTTTTCCCATCAGCAGGAGCCTACGTCGACAGCCTTTGAGAATATCTTCTATTTGATTTGGAAATCCTCGATCTCGTATCATTTTAGAGCTTTTGGTTGGAGATATTTTCATAACCAGATCGCAACGAAGGACCAATTGTCTCGTAGAGGTATTTTATCTCCTTCTTCTAATTTTGGTTGCACTTTTTATTCTACTGAAAAAGAGAATTTATTTCATCTTATTTTGGACTGTGATATTTCAATTTCGGTTTGGAAAATTATGTCGAATTGGATTGGGGTGGCACTTACCCTCCAAGATTCGGTCATGAAGAGTTTCATGTTTTGATTTCAGTTTTGTAAAAACAAAAAAGTGAAAATAGGTAGTTAATCTATTGTGTGGATGAAAGTTATTTGAAATTTATGGAGGACGTGAAATGCTTTTGTGTTTAACAACAAAGGTTGCAATGTATCGGATATCGTTTAAAACTCTAAAGTATCGACATGGAAATGATCTCTTATAGACGATATTTCTTTTACAAAATATAATTTTTATGAATTTTACAAAGATCCATTGCACTTCTTAACTTAAGTGTCATTTGATTAAGAATTTCTCCTTTTTCCGAACTTTGTTTTAGATTTTTGTAATCGAGTTATGGTACCACTAAAACTCTCTTAATCAATCTTTGCTTTAAAAAATCCATCCAAACACGTATAAATTTTCTCATACTTGCTAAAATTGAATTAAACATATATTATTTAAATTTTGGTATTTATATGACTAAAACACATAAATACATACAAGTTAAAAATTTAAAATCATATACAAATATGCGTGATTAGCTACTTACTTTTTTTTTTGAACTTTTATTCTTACTAGTATACTATCTTATGTCTAACACTAATGAATTGATATGATAGATTTCAATATCATGTTAAATTTATATTTTTTACTAATGAATTGATATGATAGATTTCAATATCATGTTAAATTTATATTTTTTATATAATTATTTTTACAAAATCAACTTTTATAAAATGATCGAGTAATATCACTTTATATAAATTCAATTTAACCTAATTTTTAATTCTCTGTGGAATTTTTATTTTACCTAATAGTACATATTGTCTATAATCTTTCATATTGTATTCGCTCAAGTTGTTTTTCATTTCCCACTTTCATATCATGTGTACACGACAAAGCACAGCAAGGAAATTGTTTGTTATATGTAGCATGCATGAATATTCCCCAATAAATGAAACCTTTTGTAGTAAAGCAAAGGATAAAAAGAAAAGATTGATAAGTGAAAAATTCAAGACAGGTGAAAGAACCTTTCAAATCTATCACCATCTTTCCTACTCAAAAAATCTTGTTTCACACAAACCCTTCCACTTAAAGACACACCACATGCACTCTTTTTTCTCATATATTCAATGGTCTACAAAATTTTAAGTAAAAAAGAAAAAGTAAACTTTGTATTGATTTCTACCGTTAAATATGGCTAACGGTGAGAATTAAAGGGCCTTTCTTTTGATCACTTGAAAGAGTATCCAATTCTTCACAAAAGCATAGTGACATTTCTATCAAAATATTCTTTATCTTCACTTTTTTTTTTAATATTTTCGTTTTCAATTAAAAGGGTCCTTTTTTTAAAATATTTCATGCTTTGAATTTATTCCCTCCTTTTGTTACATAGGTTCATCTCAATATGATGACTGATTGACTGGTGTTTCTCTAAAGTTTTGCAGTATAAGACCTTTTAAATGGTTGCAAGTGGAATGAAATGAAGAAAGGCATATCCCTGCATACTTAACATATTTCTCACATATTAAAAAAAAATTGATGGTATAATTAAATGATTTTTTTTGTTTTGTTTTGAAGGGTGTGATTTTTAAGAAAACCTGAAGGCTGTAAAAGTAGTTCTTTAAAGAATATATGCATTTGATGCTTATAAATGATGGTCCATTGGTGACCACATATAAGATTAGTCCAAAGGAAACTTAATCCACAAGATAAATGTAAAGAGAGTGGTTCCACTACAGCACTATGGTAGTACACGTATTTTTAGGTTCTAGTGTACAAACCTATGTGTCTAGAAAAAGAGATTATATGAGTGACCAAAATGTACTTTCACTTACTCCTTACTCATGTCTTATTTAACAAGGGTACTTTGAATGGGTGATATGGGGATTTAAATCCCCTGTGCACTCAAAATTCACTGGTCACTGCTTTCACTCAGTCAGACATTCTTGGTCGATCATGAAAAATAAATTCTATTTTTTTTGGACCATTCGATTAAGATCAAACAGCTTATAATATTTTGACTGCGTGAATGCGTTAAAAGTTTGACTGCAGTGGATTTATGTTCAAAATTCCCAGTCCATGCAAGGGCAATTTGTGGGATATTTATGTCATTTCCTCACTCATAATATGAGATAGAATAAAATGGTAAATAATGAAATTCTATTATTTAGATTTGTAAATAATAGATGGAACAAAATAAAACACGATAAAATCCATTACATTCTATTTCATCTAATTATTCAATTTTCATTTAATTCGATTTAGAGTGTATATAATAAAATGTAATTTGTTATAGTTCGTCAAATTATAAAAAATATGTAAACAAAAAGATAAAATCTATGTTTCATTCCACTCTACTTCACTTCATTTTATCATGTTTAGTTCCGCTCCGCTTGAATTCCATCAATCCAAAATATAGTCTAAAAGAATTAACTTTGCTTAAATTTAATTAGTTGTAAATCTTGTAAAAAAATAAAACTTATTACTTTAAAGGTAATTTAAAAATGACATCCTTAAATAAACTGAAAGTAGTTAAATTAAAATATATGAGGGTGTATAGAAGTAAACAGTAGAAGACAGTGTCCACTGGAATCATCTAAAACATTAAACATATCCCTTTGCTAATAACGGTTTTTGTTTGTTCCTTTCTCTTCCAGTTTTACCATGTCAGTTTTTTATTGTCAAGTAAAATCCAGAACTCCCTATAGACAGAAGCTCTCACTCAACCATCTATATTTTGACTAAACCCATCAAACGAGGTACCTTAAAGTACAGTGACATTGATCAGTCTTAGCCACATTGGAAACAAAAACCCTAACCTACTTATTTATTACTATCTTCACACTGTTCATTCACACAAAAGAAAGGAAACAAAAAGGGCGTGCTAAAGAATGCCAAAATTTAAGAGAAAGTGTCTGTATTGAAATTGAAAAGCAATAAACAGCCTACTATTTTTCATATATCTTCCACATGGACATATCCCTACACAGGATGATGATTTATCAATCTGTCGGTGATGTGTGGGTCCCACCATGTTTTCTTTGCCAAACAGCTAGCAGAAAAAGGCAAGTATCTTTGCTTTGTAGGAAACAAACAATACATGAAGAGGTAGTCCATCATAGTTCATGCACACAAAATCAACCATCCATTTGGCTAAAATTCTGATACAATGTGTAACAAACCTTTTTAACAGACAAACAACAACATCCCCGACATTAGTAAATTCCTGGATTAAGAGTTACAACTAACAACCACAGAATGACATTGGGAAGAAAAATATATTTAGTATATGTGCTATGAGAGTGTATCTTTCTTCATGAGGAAGGTAGCACATTGTTGTTATTAAGAAATCCAAAATCCCCAAAAAGACCCTGCATCATGGAAGAAAACAAAAGAGTCCCGTAAAGCTCCAATAATACATTAGCAAATAGGAGAAATGCAATAAATATAGTCCGACCCACCACCGTCTCGTAAAGTAGCTGAAGATTTTACCACTTTCTTACAGGACAGAATAATAAGGATCAAGATCATACCATTGCATCGTTGATTGCATAAGCCACACAGTAGTGCTCCTGAAATTAAATAGCGTCGATAGAATATTCAGATACTAGTAGGGGAATAAACAAATGAGGAGTTCCTCATTAATCCATAACAAAGTATGTGATTGACTGTTGGTTTGTCAGTAATTAATCACATTAAACTGGGCTAATGCTTATATCATAAATTTCAATTTTACTTTTCATCTCAACAAAATGACTTCCAAATAGAAGAAACAATGAAACTGCAACTGGCACCCCCACTTAAAATGACATAGTCAACTCTGCTCTAGGACCAGTGGACCACCAAGCAAAGTGTATAGAACGGACTTATCAGAAAAAGTGTATCGAGCAGAATTCAGACACTTTTCATAACAAAAGGACTCACCTGCATCATGTACCACTCTTCAAATTCATCAAACAATTCCAAACGTTCAATCCTAAACAGTAAAGTATCACCAATCAGTTGATCTTGATATTACTTAAAAAAGAAACAGTCTCTCAATCATTAATGAATTAGATAAAATGAGCATATACGGCACGAATCAAGGGAGAACGACCTTTCTTGTGAAGACATAAACTTTAGTATCCAATGGTAATTAAATAGTTCCACCATTTGACATTCGTAAGATATGAGGAGAATCAAGGAAGAACAGCTTTTAATACGAAGATATAAACTTATGTATCCAATGGTGAATAAATAGTTCTGCCATTTGACATTCATAAGAACTTGGTAAGACATAATGCTTTGTAATGGTTAAGATCTTGATGGAAGTTAAAAACTAGACAAGGTCTCCCTAATAGAGAAGCCACGAAAAGCAAGCATCAAGAGAAAGCAACTATTACAGATGCTACTCAGGCAGTGCTTGGGGACCACCACCCCACCACCTTAAGAAATTTGATTAATTTTACTGTATTATTGTTCTTGCACACTACACTTTTATCACACCTCTCCTGCCTTAATGATCCACTTGTATTCTTACTATGTGCCAACATATATGTATATTAATGTTTTAGAAACTGAACTCAACGTCAAAATTGATGAAGCCGTAGACTATTGGTTTTGACTCAAACCCACTTTTAACAATATTTCAAAGCAAATATTAAAACATTTAGAAAATATTACGTCATATCATTATTGTATTTTATAGTATTTGAGTATTTTATATGATGATCTATTCAGAGCAATTCTCACTTTCTATAATTCATTATATTTCTTGACTTGTTTCGGTCTTTAATAAGGATTGGGAATATAAGAGTCTATAATTAGTATAGATAAAGATAAGTATTTTGAATTTTGTATCACATTATATCCCCACAATATACATGCAGAAATATTATTGTGAGTCTATGTTCTCTCTTTTCCTTCTCTACCCAAATCTATATAATTTCAACATGATAACCAACACCATCCTCCATGACTTATTTCATAAATATTCCACCAGTAAGTCCCCTAAAATCTGGGGCGCTCTGCTTTATTTCCATCACTACTCTCCTCCCTGTTAGAAGATTCTAATCTTATCGGTAGTTGGATTTGGCTTGTAGTAGTATAAGCACTTGACCTAATTATCATCACACTACAAGCTCAACTCAAGTGCATCTTAGATTTATGCAAATACAACATCGGTGGTTGAGTTTTCTGGCATAGACAGCAATGACCATTGGTTGCCATTAGCTTGATAGTGACCAACGATCTTGTGACAGCTTTCAGTAGCAGATTTCAGCTTTGGGTTGCAGTTTCTGGGAGGCCCATGTGTATACTGGTTGCGTACGTCCAAAGTTAGGCTTTCGCTTCATCACACCATTGTTGGTCAAGCCCGGCCCCACCTGTTCGCCATTTCCCCTTGGCTGTTTGGCTCCAATGGGCTGCTTTGTGTTCAGTGATCAAATTTTACATGTTCTCAGTCTATCCATCAGGTTTGGCGCAATCTGTCTTTTTCTCACCACTCTTAATAGTGGTTTATCACTGGTTTGTTACTATCTAAGTTATGCCTAATGTAAAGAAGAAAAATGTACGAAGGTGTTTGTCAAGATTTCCTTTGGCATTAAGGAATTGTGCCTGTGGTCTCCTAACTTATTCACCAGATGGTCATTCCAATGGTGATATTTTTGACACTAACCAATCATACTGCCAGTGACTCGTGTTGGCTATGAGCCTATGACTCACCCCAGCCCCATCTTTGTCCTAAAGATTTAGTCTGGCCCGTCTTTGTCCCAGACCGCTGTTTTTTGTCAAGATGCGGTTTGCGCTAGCCCCCTAGTCCCAGATGCAGTCCAGTCGCATATCTAGTCCAAGATGTTGTTGCTAATCACAATGATATTTTTATTTTCTTGTCATGTAGAACTTAACTGTAACAGATGTGTAGAAAATATATCATAATACCACAATTGTTTCTTAGACAATTTAGTAAATCTTAGACAATCTTTAAGGAGTAGTTTCCCAATTTCATCATATATCCTTATTTTCCTCTCTATTAATTAAGATTAGGAGTCAAGACTTAGGTCCGTTTGGTAAAAATAAGTTATAAGCTAGACGATTGCTAGCTTATAGCTGAAAGTTTATAGCTAAAAAGTTAGTTGATCGAAATTAAAATGATTGGTAAAATCAGCTTTTGAAGTGACTAATAAACATAAAATGACATAAAGTACACTTGTTTAATTTTTTTATAAATATATTTATAAACATATTTTACATAAAATATATTTATTTTTTAAAAAAAATCATTTTAAAGTAACTTTAGCCTTTAAAATGTAATGAGTTTAATTGATTATTTTCCATTAACTAACCTTGTCCAAAAAGGTAAATATCATATATGAATTCAATAGAAAGAGCAATATGTTTTATATAAAAAAAAAATTTTTTTTAAAAAGAGCCAATTAATAACAAAAGACAGTGCATCAAAAAAAGAAGAGGAAGTGCAGTTGTTTTTCGGTTCCAAAAAACTAATATGGGGAGTTTATTTTAGTGGGCAGTTTTTTTAAATAATAAAATAAATTAAAAGGTTAAAATGGGAGAAAATGTAAGAAGCTATAAGCTAGTGAAAAAAAACTTGTTTACCAACACGTCTAATTTGATGGAACAGGCTTATAAGCTAATTTAGTAAGCTATAAGCTTAGCTTAGTAACATTACCAAACAGAGTCTTGGGATAAACAAGGGTTAAAGCTTTCATTCTGCATGACACCATATCCAATCAATAGATGTTAGAAGAGAAATTCTAGGGTCACGCCATTAAACACTCTTTTGAACATAGCCATGGACATGAAGCCACATCACTCTCAGCTTTCTTTCTTTTACTTGGTTACGGATACCACAATTTGAGTTATTATCTTTTTTTATTTTTATTATTGGGGTTTAATCACTCTCACCCAAAACTGTTTCCACAAATTCACCTTATTCTGGCACAAAAATCCAAAGCAGAGTGTTCCAGCATACCACAGTTTTGTTTTATAAATGAACTCTTCTTTGCAATACCGAAACACACCTCGATGTTAGTGTTGTCGCAAACATTTAGTATTATTCCATTTTAAAGAGAATTAAGTCAATTGTATCAGTTATTTGCCTTTAGAATCAAAACATAATCATAAACAAAAGAATTAGTAGATTTAACACACAAGATTCCACTATAATTAAAATACCTGCGTCTTTCTTGAGCATCAACAAAATCATTATAAACTCTCAGCATGTCCCATGCAACAGACTTCTGATACCCATGAGAAGAAACAAACAGTATAAGAGTATTAATATGTTAGTGATAGAATAAATCTGTATTATGACTACATGATTATTCATAAAAATGAGACATCAGTGTCAATAGTAAGATTTGAAAATGAGGAAAAGGTAATATTTTTTTGATGTAGGGGCTCAGAAGATATATTAGAGATATCCAAGGATTCTCCTGCTCAAGAGGATTGATACTTTATCAATTTGAAATTGCTTGGTACAGGTAGAAGCCCTCCTAGAGCATAAGGCGTAGAATAGTGAGAACTTTTGGCAATAACTGTGCTCAATTTGATACTAATGATAATTAATTAAGACAACTATTAGCTACAATGACAAATCTGATATCAATTATCATGCATCTCTAAACAGTTGCAATTGAAGAAAACAGTTGCAATTGCAACTGTTTCTAGTTTAGTTTAAGTATACTATGTTATCATCACTCGGAAGGATTTTTGCAACTACGAATTGAATCATCATATATCAAATACACAATAAATAAAAATCACCAAAGACTTCTTTACAAGAAAAAGTTACATGTAATACCTGCCATCCTTGGTCCAGAAATAATTTTTCCTTTGCAATTAAAGTTGGTGTGGCATAAATGCCTAACAGAGGACAACCTCGGCACTGATGCAAAACAGAAAAGATGCCACCTTATGGTTTATACCATATTCTAAACGTACAATCACCGTCAATCAGAAGCAAAATTATCGCTACAAAAACAGTAAAAGTCACGTAGCATATGTGGAAAAGTACAACATCAAATCTTAAATAAATTAAAGCCTCGAAGGCTTAAGTCATTCAAATTCAACACAAGTTTCTCCTTGATCAGAATGAAGTCCACAAGGAAGAATTATCAAAATCAATAGGGTAAAGAAAATTATCTGGAGTGAAGACCCATAAAGGGTAAA
The DNA here is from genome assembly GCA_948472305.1 of Vicia faba. Classification (NCBI taxonomy): domain Eukaryota; kingdom Viridiplantae; phylum Streptophyta; class Magnoliopsida; order Fabales; family Fabaceae; genus Vicia; species Vicia faba. The sequence goes on from OX451740.1 coordinate 491,570,046, forward strand.
CAAGGGAATCAAAAGAAATAAAAAGCAGAAGACATTCAATCAATTAGGGGAATGTGAATATTACTAGGAAGGAAGAACCGAAGAGGAAAAAACAGAGACATGCATGCTGGATTTGAGAACATGACCCAAAAGATGAACAAAGACAGCCATGATGCAACATGCACGGACAGAGACTAAAGGAAGACCAGAGTCCTGGACACGGGCGAGCACTGAAACAGAAACAGTGGCTGGCAAGTGAGTGCTTTCAGATTGAAACAGAAGCCAGACAAGTTTGTTTTGCTTTGAAACAGAAATGTGCGTGTGTGAGTTTCTTTCATTTTTGTAGCTAGACTAGCTTTCGGCAATAGACAGCTGTCATGAATTGTTAGTTGTTTGGTTATACTGTTTGTATCTGCCTACTCTAGATATAAATATTGTATTTGTATCAAAAACTCTCTTTGGAACTCTATTTATTTTTCACCAATATCAGAAACTGTTCTCTCTCATTCACTCTACTAGTTGACTTCTAAAACCCTATAATGTTTCTTTTGAAATTAGAGGAGAAATCGTGTAAGTATCCAAGAAGATTGAGCTGAAAATTTTCGAAAAATGGGGGGCAAAGATGGGTTTTAACCCACATGTGGAGATAGCAACTTTAATTTACAAAGCTATCATCCAAAAGCCCATGCATTGCAACTAATCTATGATGCAAAAAGTGCAGTGTCATGAATAGTTTTGGGGTATTAAATCATCCCTTCCCACAAATATTCTTCAGAGACTTGAATTCCCATTAGCGCATTTAAAGCCCATCTCACTAAGGCTCCAGAGCATTACTACTTACCACACACTTATGAGTAAATAGAATAATGAACAAAAAGAAGGTACGGCAATTAGAGAGAGAGTATAAAAGGCAAAAGCACATATGATATGTCTGTTAAGAGAGAGACCAAAAATCCACTTTTGAGATGAGACACTTTCAATTCAATGGTAAATTCGAAATATCAATTGTGATCTAAATACAAAACTTTTTAAAACCACAGTATAGAACAAAATACAAAACTTCGACATCCATACCTCCAAGTTTCGGATCATCTGCTGCCCAAAAGCATCATCTGGATGGATCTGTCAAGAAAGTATGATATAATACAAAGAAGATCCAAGTTTATTCCCATAAAAAATAGTAGAGTGAGAAACCATGAAGGTTATAACCTGCTCATAAAGAAAAAATATTGCTGTTGAAAATGTTCGACAGGCCCAGCCAACAACTTCATGACTTGAATCAGGATCCAAGTAAATCAGAACACATTCTGCAATTATAAAAGTTGGCAGGCTGATAACAACATCAGAATGAATCAATTTATCATACGTGGATCTTGAAAAGCATGTGTCAACACATTTACATACACACAAATATATAAAACAGCAAAAGATACAAGAAATTATCATTAAATCCTCCAACTTTGAGTGTTGTTAGCAAATATAAGATCATAACTCTATAAACATATTTATTATATAATACTAAGTTAGTACATGAAGCCATAGAAATAACATTTTGTTAGACCCCTCATAAAGAATACTTATAAGAGGAAGGGGCACCAATAAAGCAGGATAAATGCTCTCAAGTAATAGCAGCACAGGCATATAAGCAGGCATGTTAATGGTATCCGTAGCAGTTACAGATTTCTAAAGGCATCAGTTATTATTATTATTAGAGTAACAATTAATAGTAGGAAGAGTTACAAAACCTAGGTAGAATAAAAGAGGAAACAGAACTGTGTTCTGATCATCCTGAAGTTGTGAGTGTTAAGACACTTGGGAGGGAGAGAACAAAGCTCTCGAATCTTGGTGTGTGTGTCCTAATATTCTGCACTATTTTCTATAGCTATTGTAAGCATAATATTCTGGTCCTTTGATTGTCCACCAGAATTATCATCAATAAAGTATCCCTATTCTCCAAATTATTTCTGTTCAGTGCCAGTTTCTATCACATTACAATTAAGAATTCTTATGCCTGACTAGTTTCTTCATGTCACTTCCCATTTCTTAAATATAAAATACTATATGATTGTAATATATATAAAGGAACACAGCACCAGTCACCAATTATAAAATTCAGAAATATCTTCAAAGTCATTTTCAATTTTTAAAATTATAGATTATATAAGCTCTTTTTATTTATAGTTATCACTTTCCCAGGAGATGCTAAAAAGTTATTAATTATATCCATCGGTAAAGGCACCTCAAAATGTTCTGATGTACATATGCAAGCTGTATGAAGAAATACAACATTGCAGGCTAGTTGTTGAATTCAGAAGCCTGACCTTTTAAAAATTTATAAGGTATTTAAATGAGAAAGAAAACAGAGAAACAACACGGGAGAAGGTATCAAAACTGTGTTTTAAACCCTTTCTGATTTAGTCAGATTCTAAGAGGTATTTTATTTAGTTTCACATATATTCCTAGAAAGGAGCTGATACATCCAACAATTATGAATTATAGGTGGGCTGTAACAGAGTTTCACAAACAAGAGAGAAGGAGAGACAGAGAGAGAATTGAATCCCAATACATACCTAGGATCCAACTCGGTAATGGTTATAATATCATTTAATTGTTTTACATCACGCAAATCTGCAGGGACTAGTTTATAATGAGCACTGACCACTTCTCCTTTCTCTGGCAATGAATGAAACATAACAAGCATCAGTACAAATCAGCAGTAATCATGAATGCTAATATTCAGCATTGATGTTTCTAATTATCACAGTGAAAAGGTTGTATCGGGTCATCCTCAATGCTACAAATCAAGTTAGTTTTTCAATGTTTGTAGTTCTGAGATTAAACTGAGTGGCGGAATAAAAAATTCACTAATCTTCTTCAGTTCACCCAAGCAATTATTTTGCTTTAGTAATAATGTAGGGTTGAAGAGATATAGATAATACTATTTTCAGCTTTATTTTAATCTAATTTATTCTGAGATAAGTTAGATACCACATGATAGCACAAAAGAAAAGGACATCGCCTGAATATGAGATTAAAATCATAAGCCAATGTCCTTTGAACACAAAGCATCGTAATCAACACTACTTACCTCTTGAAATGGAAGCTATTTCCCCAAGTTTATTCTTCAATTGACTGCAAGTCTCAATAAGGGCCGCCTTTTTACTTGTTACCTGGATGACAAGCATAATAGTAGTTTAGCTCTCTTTATCAATAATGGGAGTTAACAACTCACAATTTAAAGACTATATGGAGCTTTTTATAATTCATTTTGCAATTAAACATATATTGACGGAAACCAGATTGCATTAACCGTTAGTTTCTTGACGAAACGTCTATGATCAATCCAGTTCATAACCCATTAACAACTAGAAATTAGGGTTGCATTGGCTAATAAAACTTTTGAAAGATATTCAGGTTTCTACCTCCTTAAAGTCCACTTCCACATATAAATGTGGTGCTTTCCCCTCATCCTGTCGAGAAGAGATTTTAAATATGTAAGTTACAACTATAAATTGGCACACAGCTATACACCATAGGTTAATGAGGCTAAACAAAACGCTACGAGAAAATCAGGAACATGGTAATGGGTAACAACGTATGAAGTTTTACACGCCTAGAATCACATCCAAACAAGAGGATGGAGATCGTTAGAAAACAAGGACCGCATCGTGCATCATACAAATTTATTTTTAGTATCTTTGATGTGCATGGGAAAAGAAGAAATCAATCTTCTTTGACACCAATCTATGATACAATAATGTTGAAATATAAACAATAGATAGAGTGATTGAAAATAATAGAAAATTTATGTACATAAACTTTAGAGTAATTGTTCGACTGTTTATGTTTCGCCTTACAAATAATGCATATTTTGCACACCTATTAATGTTGTATAACTTAAATACACACCAAAATCTTGTGTGGTACAAGATTATTCTACATAATGAGCAGCATTTACATAAGGACACAGCAACAACCATGTCCAACTACATTTTTTGTAGCCGTCAGAACAACTATAAGAAATAAAGAGAGCAAGAATAGAAACAGAAGTGAAAGCAAAAGCATCAGTCAAGAGAATTCGCAAGTAAATTATATATGTGGTAGAATATTCCACCCGTCTATAGTTCAAGTTAAAATTATAAAAAAGGACAAGTATAAAAATCTTTGAAATTTATTAACAGGTAATTGATGTTAACAATTTTGTATTCATCCAAATTAATACACCTCCTTAAACAATTTTGTCTCTATTATTTTTTCCTTAAACAAATTTACATGACATACCCACACATTTTGGAGAGGAAGTTACATTCAACCTAAAAAAATAAAAATAAAATAAGAGCTAAAGCACATTTGTGGCATGAGAACTTAGTTTTCGAAATATTTGATGCTCCAAATGTCTAGGTTTTGATTCTTTTGTAGCACAGAGTATGACATACTGTCTAAAGAGAATAAGATTGTGAAGGCAGCAAACAGTTACCACAAGAAAGAAATAAAAAATGTCCTTGCGTCTTGTTAAAACAAGAGATACTAAATTTCACCAAGATTTGAATGCAAAAACTTTTAGGTCAATGATAATTCAATCCAGCCAGACCTCCATTTGACCAGCACGGCTCCAAAATAAGAGGTAATTTATAGTTTTAAAAGCTGAAGCAGATTAACTTTAAGTACAATTAGCACAGCACAACTCAAACTCAAGCACCTGCAACTGAAAATATGTTGTATCAAAGCCTGCTCCAAGTGATAATATCTGCATCTTTGTTGGGCCATTTTCATCAGTCTTTTTCTCAACATCAAGAAACTGGTAGAGAAGTTTCCGGAGGGCAGCCCAACGAGAAAAGTAACCTTCATACTCAAACAAGTAAAAAAAATTAACAAGCTACTAATTTGAAGGATAGGTACTTACATAAGTCAATTCCTTAAAGAAACTAAATCCTACCACGATTAATAATTGGAGATCTCCTTACAGGCCTTCTCACAAATAAATGAATGTAATCATCTTTCATGTATCCCTTTTTCACACATGACCTACAGCCAGTTTCGGGGGAGTAAATATTCATCATGTAAGAAAAACATCTATAATTCATTTAAACTTTAATAAACTGAATAAAAGACGAAAATTTCTGACGAGAAAGAAGAAGAATATCAACATTATCAAAACAAATGTTACATTACTTGGAATGCTATCTGCAATATAGTAATAGTACGTGACTTTCCAATACAAAGAATGGACATGTAGATCTAAAGAAGTTCTCTATAACAGACCATAGTTCTTTCGCATGAATTCAATCTATATTATTAAGCGGTAAAAGTAATTTTGGATAGACCCGTTTTCCATTTAAGAAAACCAACCAAAGGCCGTAATATTTTTTGCAATTGTTTCTCTATCATGTTTTATATTAATGTATTTGGGGATTCAAACTTAAGACTAAAAAAAAACTGAGAAAAATATCCTCTTCACTTCCACTCTCTCTCCATTTCTCCAATCAATTACTAAATTTTTGGAGTGATTTCAAGAATAGAAAGGATTTTGTACCCTACCTAATGTCACACTATCATGCTTAAATTCCAAAAACTATAGTAATGAAGGAATTTGAGAGAATAATAAATGAAGAGATTCGTTCCCTAGGTGCAAACAATCCCAGTGTTGGGACAATCCATAAAGAGCTTTACTCTGGCTTTAAATGCCCCCCGTTAGTGGACACTGGGATTGGTCCCTTTAGATTAATCGTTCGCAAGGCCGGATACCAAGCTTTCGGAAAAAAGAAAGAAGAGGATTCATTCCCTAAAATAAGGGGTATACTATAATCATTGTCTAGCTATTGCATCTATCATAACATAGGTTTAAACACATCAGCTTTTAGATATGTTATTAATCTACCAAAAAAAGATTTAAAAAAACTACAATGGTACAGAATAAGCAAAATAAGCAAAATCCTAAAGAACATGAAATGAAACAATAATCAATTAATCATGCATGAAAAACTTAAAACTGAAGCCGAACAAAAAGCTAAAAAAACAATTCATAGGATGTATCATACTCCAATTTATGAACAAATTCGGATTGCAATCATGTTCACAAGCCACTAAACAAAGACAAACAACATTGCATGATTCCGAATGTACCAAAAACGGAAATCTGAAATAGGTTACAAAGATAACACAAATTGATTATGATGGTGATTTCAATTGATAAAGGAGAAAGGGGTGAGTGCGTACAATTTACTGGCGGAAGCGTCGTCGTTGGTTGCTTGTACCGCCGCAGTGTTACTGTTGTCGATGCGTGAATCGGCCAATGCATCCGCCATCGTTGAGTTGAATAAGGAACGAAGGTGATTCTGTTGTTAGGTTTTGCCTGCGAATTGAAAAACAACAGACTCGTCTTCTTCTATCTTTTTATCTTTCTTAATTGTAGATTTATTTTGCAATTTTACACCTCTTAATTTATTTTTTGGTTACATACACCTCCTGATTTTTACATTTTTAAAATTTAACCACCTCCCTAAAAATATTAAATATGTAATTAATATTATTGTTATTTTGATTTATATTTATTTTTATTTAAATTTTTTGAAATGTATGTAACAATATTTTTTAGATTGTTTTATTTTATTATTTGTGTGTAAGTTGATTTTGGAAAAAATAAATATTTTTATAAAGAAAATTGATTTTATTAAATGGATGGTGGTGGAGCAGATACAAATCAACCAGGTTTTCGGTTTAGTGTTTATTTGGTTCAATCGATTAAATTTACGGTTCAACCGTTTATTAAATAAATTAACAATATAAAACTAAATTTTATAAATAAGTCATGTAATCATATATCCACAAATTAATAAAATAAATATTTTAAAAATCTATTACAAATTTAATATTATGATATCAATGGTGGATATAATTACACAATATAATGATACACTTAAAGAAACAAAATTATAACATAGTGTTACATCTTTAAAATTTGTGTTCTTTTTCAGTTAAAGATGGGTTTGAAAAATATTTTAAGTATTGATGTTAACATATTAATCATTTTAAATTTTTTATTAAAAAAAATTAAAATTTATCAATGACAGTCATGTCTTTGAACTGACCAATTTTATAAAACCGACCTTGACTCTTTGATTTAAATGGTTTTGAGCGGTTCAACTCAATTTTTCTGATTTTGACCTACCTACAATTTTACAAGGTCGGTCGGACCGGAGTCACCTCCGATTCCTGATCCAACCGATTAAATTGAACGGTTCGGTCAGATTTTTAAAACATTGTTTTCTTAATTGCATATTTACTTTTCAATTTTAGACCTCTTAATTTTTTCATTTTTAAAATTTAACCCACCTCCCGGAAGTTTGATAATATACACGATTTTATTTTATTGTTGGATGAGAGTGAGAGGAATAGGAAGAGGGGTCACAACGGGATATGTCTATCTAAGGGTGGTAAAGGAGCATATACGTTATGTTTATGTTTATGTTCGCCCTATAAAAATCAGAAGATAAAAAACAGGTAAAACAGAATGGGCATGATTGAAGGCTTCAACCTAGGCATGACAACATAACTCGTACCCCGCGAGTAACCGCCCCAGTCCTCTCCGAATTTGACGAGAAAAACTCATTTTGATTGGATTTGGATTTGAGTTTGAATTTTCTTCGATTACAAAATATAGAAATGGGTCGGGTAATTGAGACACCAGTACTCACCCTGGATCTGCCATGTTTATTTTATTATTTAGTTTTGATAATTTAAAATATTAAATATATGGTCGAAGTTTTGATATTTTCATTTGTATTTATTATTTAAAATTGAAATTCTGGCAGCAGATACTCAATGTCACAGTGAATGTTATGACACCGTATCTGACTTTCTATAAGACAGTAAATAAAAACAGTAAAGAACACAGTCAATTGTTTACCCAGTTCAGTGTGAAACAACACCTACTCTGGGGGCTACCAAGCCAGGGAGGAAATCCACTATAAGAGATATTAATTCAGGAATAAACCAACCAGTTTATCTCCTTCACTTAAGACCTACCCAATGCAACTTCAATCTAAGTTCAACTTAAACCTGAGTTCCTACTCACTCCCCCTCAATCACAGCAGTGATACTTAAAACAATTGACTAATGAATTAATGAAGACACTCTTCAGAACATACACTTGATTATGCTTCACAGCTTTTTAATCAAGTAACACAAACACTCTTGCTTCACAGCTTTGAGTGATACATAAACCTAACTTGACTTTGCTTCAAAGCTTTAGTCAAGAGACACAAAACACTCTTGCTTCAAAGCTTTGAGTGATACAAAAAACCCTTACAATCAAAACCTATTCCAAGTCATTTATCACAATGATACTTGCTTGGATTACAGTAGTTAAAACTATACAGCTCCTAATTGATCTTCAGTCCAAAAAGGGATATTTTCCAAACAGCAATCATGTTGAATATATAGCAGTTGTTTCTTCAGTTAGGGTTTCCACAAAAAGCTAGGGTTAATTCGGTTTAACCATAAGACTTGGTCACAAGACTTTATCAACCAGTTTAGGGTTGAGCTAGGTTAACCCAAAGACAACGGGAGATTCTGTTCTGGAAGGAATGAGCCAACTTCCTGAAAAAACTCAGAATTAACCAAATTGCACTACTGTTAGATCAGTACAGGATGTCTTAACATTTGTTATGACATCAGAATTCCTGTTTACTGATTTTGGTAGAAGGCAATAAATGTGATATTTTGCAAAATGCTCAGATACACACTCATACACAGTAGCTACTGTATGCCATAATTTTTCTGCATAAAGTACCTAATAAACCAGAATGTTATGACATCAGTCATGACATTTACACACCTGGTTTTACCAAAAATACATGCCAATAACTAAACACTTACAAACTCCCCCTTTGGCAGATTTTTGGCTAAAACCCCTAAGCAATCAGAGAATATAGAGCAGCAGAATGAATATGACTGCAGAAAAATATAATGTCTACCAGCAGGAAATTAACACAAAATATCTCCCCCTCTTTAGCCACAAATGGGCCAAAGAAACATGTACTTAAATGTTATACAGTTATCCAAAATAGGTAATAAAAACAACAAATAAAATCTGAAGACACTTGCATTAACAACATCATCATCATGCTTGTCAATTCCACCAAACTTTAAGCACTGACACCTTCAGAGGAGCTACTTTCTTCAGCATTGAGCTGATCTTCAGCAGCACCCTCTTCCCTTCTGTTTCCTTCAGTCTCCTCCTGTTCTAATTTGGCAATTAGGTTTTCTAGAGTCTTTTTCCTGGTCTCCAGCTCTTTGCAGGTCTCTTTCAATACAGCTATAACATCAGATGTCTTGGACTGAGTTTTTGCAGATGATGTCTCAGCTGATGTTATGACAATGTCAGGAACATGAGATCCCTGAAACAGCTTGTAGTGTAACCCAATAACAGGAGCTCTTTTGCAAGCAGTGTCTCTTTCCACCAGGATATCAGGGTACTGAGCAAGGATGATTTCACATAGGAGGGAGGGAAAGGCAATTGGGCCTTTAACAGCATAGCTACCAGCATGTTTTAAAGTTTGATCAAAAATGTACCTGCCATAGTCAAATTCAGTCCTGGTACCAACAGCATAAATGAATCTCCCCAATCCTGTAGAGATGGTTGATTTATGGTTTGTAGGGACCCAGTTGGCTGCACCAATCTTGTGCAGGATGGCAAATTTTATGCTTAGCTTGCTAGCGTTTAGCTTGCCTTTTGAGGGCCAGCACTTGACTTGTCTTGCTGTGATGGTTTGGCAAACTTCATTGTCAGTAACTTCCAGTTCAGGGCAAGCCTCATTTGATCTTCCAAGAAATTTGTTAATTTCAGATGGAGAGAAATTAACCCTTCTTCCTCTCACATATACACATTCAAAGTCAGCTGACCTTCCATCAGCACATTCATCAGACAAATTCACTATGAATTCCTTGACCAGATTTTCATAGCATTTGGTAAGTTTTACCACAGTCTTCATTAGTCCAGCAGCTTTGATCAGGTCCATGATTTCCTTGCAATCCATGGCACCATTATTTAGTTCTCTTTCCAAGGCTATTCTCTTCAAGCAAACATACTTCCATCTGTTGGCATTTTCAGGGTGGTGAAATGAAATGTTGTCAGTGGGGACTTCAGGAACTCTAGCCATTTTGCTGGAAGGGAGTTTCCTTCTGAGAGGAATGTCTTCAGCATCAATTTCAAATTCTGATTCCTCATCAGAATCAGTAGGCTCAGGTTCTTTTCTCTTCTTTATTATTGGTTGTCTTGCAGCCTTTGAGAGACTCCCAGTATGCACTTGGGCTTTCACCTTCCCTTTGGACAGTCCAGTCTTCACAGTACCAGTCTTCCCTTCAGACCTGGTTTTCTTATCAGCAGGTTTCTCTTTGTTCAGACCTTTTGCAGCATCTTGATTACCCTTCCTGTTCATCATTCTCCTAGTTATGCTAGGGTTGATATTTGCAATCAGGTCATTGTCTGAGTATTCCTCATCCACATCAATAACAGGTGGTTCAACATTCTTTTCTGAGGGGTTCTGAATATCATCAAGGTTTTCAGATGACTTTTGAATGTTGTCATTTGGTGTCTCAACATTCTCAGAGACATCTGGATTTGCTTCAACATTTGGGCTTGCTGATTCTTGATTTAATGGAACAGAAATCCCCGGTACAGAGTGGTTCTCACTCAGGATTCTTGTAACAAGCCTAGCTATTGCTTGATGTACATAAGCTGATCCTTCCCTATTTGGTACAGAAGATGAAGGTTGAGAGGGATTACCAGATGAAGTAGCCTGAGACCTTCCTGCATGCCTTGTTCTCAGCTTTTTGACCTTGGAAGGGTTAGTTGCCATTTCTCTAAGAGGAGTAATTTCCAGGACTTCAGTATCCATGCATGAGGTGATTGCCCGAGAATCTTGATCAGATGATGAGGATGAAACGGTCGTCTTGGATGAGGATGATGTTTGAGACATTCTGATAGTCTTAGAAAACCAGTACCAACTAGAGAGAAAACTTTGATTGAGAGATTGGGAGTTGTTGCAAAGTCGAGAGAGGAAGGAGGCAAATGTGTGTCTATTCAACTTCTTAATAATTTTGAAAGAATTGGGGAAATATATGATTAACCCACTCAAAATAGACTCAACAAAAATAACTCCTTCAACCCTTGTTTTGAGCAAAATTAATTGCTATAATTTCTCATGTTGGCAAATACCCAACTTGCCCCTCAAGTTTTCAAATTGATTTGCATCAAGAGCTTTGGTAAAAATGTCAGCCAGCTGTAGCTTAATGGCAACATGTTCCAGTTTAATTGTCTTCTCCTCTACAAGGTCTCTGATAAAGTAATTTTTAAGGTCAATGTGCTTGGTCCTGCTATGCTGAATAGGGTTCTTGATTGTACTCAGATTGTCACAGTACAATGTCACAACATCTTGTGAGACATTATACTCAATGAGCATCTGTTTTATCCAAATAATTTGAGAACAACTACTACCAGCTGCAATGTATTCTGTTTCAGCACAAAATTGAAAAGGAATTCTTTTGGTATGAATCATAGCTCTGGCAGATTCCTGTATGATCCTATTTTCAACTCCATTTTGTTGAGGAGTTATAGGAGAAGAGAATTCATGACTAATTCCTTCTGAGGAACAGAACTTATTAAACTGGCTGTTTTCAAATTCCTTGTCATGATTACTTCTGATTCTGACAATACACCCTTCTCTTTGAATTCTTTTGCACAATTCTTTAAAAACTTCAAAGTCATCCACCACAACATAGGCATATCTCTTTCCACCAAGTCTTTTCACCTGCATTGGTCCCATCAGATCCATATGTAGAAGTTCCAGAACCTTAGAGGTGGTCAGATGTCTTGACTTTGGATGTGACATCCTAGTTTGCTTACCAACCTGACATTCACCATAAACTCTCCCTTCATCAATTTGCAGTCTTGGAATCCCTCTGACTGCCTCCATGGAGATAATCCTTTTCATTCCTCTTAGATGAAGATGGCCAAGTTTTTGGTGCCACAGTTTCACCTCTTTTTCTTCTTTGGCAATAGAACACACAGTGGAGTTATTAGTGTTCTCAGGCTCCCACAAGTAACAATTGTCTTTAGATCTGACTCCTTTCATTACAACTTCTTGTTTTTCATTAATTACAAGACATTCAGATTTTGAGAAGTTGACCTTGAATCCTAGATCACATAATTGACTGATACTAATGAGATTAGCAGTCAGGCCTTTTACCAATAGTACTTCATTCAGATTTGGAACTCCAGGGCAGTCCAAATTACCAACTCCTTTGATTTCACCTCTAGCACCATCTCCAAAGGTCACATAACTAGTGGTGTGAGGTTTAACATTATTGAGAATGTTCTTGATTCCAGTCATGTGCTTAGAACACCCACTGTCAAAGTACCAGTTTTCCTTTGCAGAGACTCTCAGGGAAGTGTGGGCTATCAGGGCAGTAGCCTTTTTCTTCCATTGAGGAGTATGTGGTACCCTGTTAGCCTTAGGTTTGACACCTGGGTTCTGATTAGGGTATCCATACAATCTGAAGCAGAAAGGCTTTATGTGACCAAACCTCCCACAATGATGACATCTCCATCTTTGGTACTTTTTCTTCATATTTCTTTGTTCCCGATGTTGAGTGTTATGTTGTGACGTCTGCTTTGACATATGTTTACCAGACCTGATCTTCTTGTCTGCACCAAATTTCTTTGCTCCCACAAATCCTAGTCCAGACTTGTTTCCCACATTTTGTCCAACCTGAAGGATTTCTTCCAATTTGTCAGTTCCATTTGTCATCATCTTGACAGATTTGGTCATCTGGTTCAATTTTGAGTTCAACATTTGAACTTCCCCTTCTAGATGACTTATAGTTTTGAGGTCTGCCCTTTTTTCAGCCTCCAACTTTATGATGAGTTTTGTTTGTCTCTCATTTTGCACACAGACTTCAGCACTTCTGATACACAGTTTCTTGTAAGTATCAGCCAGTTCTTCAAATGTCACTTCCTCATCACTAGTGTCACTTTCAGAGGTACAAACACCAGTTAGTGCAGTAACTAGTTTGGCAGATTCTTCTTCAGAATTACTTTCTGAATCACAGTCAGACCAGGTAACAGTCATACCTTTCTTTTGTTTCTTAAGAAAGGTAGGACATTCAGCTCGAATATGCCCATATCCTTCACAACCATGGCATTGAATTCCTCTGCCTAGATTTCCCTTCTCTTCAGACCTTGGTCTTCTGCTGGAGTCATAAGATCTGTTAATGTCAGAGGGGATGTTCTCAACATTTGACCTTGACTTTGGATCCATTCTCTTGATGAGTTTGTTGAATTGTCTTCCAAGCATGGCTATAGCTTCTGAAATATTTTCTTCTTCATCCTCCTTATTTTCATCTTCAGTGTTGGATACAAGTGTTATGCTCTTGTTTTTCTTGTCAGCATTGTCACTGATCCCCATTTAAAAAGTCTGAAGAGACCCAATGAGTTCATCCACCTTTAAGTTGCTGATGTCCTGGGCTTCCTCTATAGCAGTTACCTTCATTGCAAATCTTTTAGGCAGGGATCTGAGAATCTTTCTCACCAGTTTTTCTTCAGACATCTTTTCACCCAATGCTCCTGAGGTGTTGGCAATCTCCAATATGTTCATGTGAAACTCATGAATGGTTTCATCTTCCTTCATCCTTAGGTTCTCAAACTTTGTAGTCAGCATCTGAAGCCTTGACATTTTTACTTTGGATGTGCATTCATGGGTAGTTTTGAGAGTGTCCCACACTTCCTTGGCCAGTTCACATTGATGTACTAGTCTGAAAATGTTTCTATCAATTCCATTGAACAAGGCATTTAAAGCTTTGGAATTTCCCAGGGCTAACTCATCTTCTTCTTTGCTCTATTCTTCCTCAGGCTTCAGACTGATTGTCCCATCTTTCTCAGTTATAGTGGGATGGTTCCATCCTTTGTCAGCAACTCTCCAAGCCTTTTTGTCCAGAGATTTTAAGAAGGCAATCATACGAGGTTTCAAGTAGTCATAATTTGTTCCATCCAGAATGGGTGGTCTATTTCCAAAAACTCCTTCTTTGTCCATAGTGCCAGAAAGTGATATCCCTAGATCTCACCCAGTAATACAGGCAGGGTGCCTGCTCTGATACCAATTGAAATTCTGGCAGCAGATAATCAATGTCATAATGAATGTTATGACACCGTATCTGACTTTCTATAAGACAGTAAATAAAAACAGTAAAGAACACAGTCAATTGTTTACCCAGTTCAGTGTGAAATAACACATACTCTGGGGGCTACCAAGCCAGGGAGGAAATCCACTATAAGAGATATTAATTCAGGAATAAACCAACCAGTGTATCTCCTTCACTTAAGACCTACCCAATGCAACTTCAATCTAAGTTCAACTTAAACCTGAGTTCCTACTCACTCCCCCTCAATCACAACAGTGATACTTAAAACAATTTACTAATGAATTAATGAAGACACTCTTCAGAACATACACTTGATTATGCTTCACAGCTTTTTAATCAAGTAACACAAACACTCTTGCTTCACAGCTTTGAGTGATACATAAACCTAACTTGACTTTGCTTCAAAGCTTTAGTCAAGAGACACAAAACACTCTTGCTTCAAAGCTTTGAGTGATACAAAAAACCCTCACAATCAAAACCTATTCCAAGTCATTTATCACAATGATACTTGCTTGGATTACAGTAGTTAAAACTATACAGCTCCTAATTGATCTTCAGTCCAAAAAGGGATATTTTCCAAACAACAATCCTGTTGAATATATAGCAGTTGTTTCTTCAGTTAGGGTTTCCACAAAAAGCTAGGGTTAATTCGGTTTAACCATAAGACTTGGTCACAAGACTTTATCAACCAGTTTAGGGTTGAGCTAGGTTAACCCAAAGACAACGGGAGATTCTGCTCTGGAAGGAATGAGCCAACTTCCTGAAAAAAACTCAGAATTAACCAAACTGCACTACTGTTAGATCAGTACAGAATGTCTTAACATTTGTTATGACATCAGAATTCTTGTTTACTGATTTTGGTAGAAGGCAATAAATGTGATCTTTTGCAAAATGCTCAGATACACACTCATACACAGTAGCTACTGTATGCCATAATTTTTCTGCATAAAGTACCTAATAAACCAGAATGTTATGACATCAGTCATGACATTTACACACCTGGTTTTACCAAAAATACATGCCAATAACTAAACACTTACAAAAATTTTTGAAATATATGTATGAAATTGTTTTAGATTGTTTTATTTATTATTTGTATGTAAGTTGATTATGGAAAAATGAATATTTTTATCAAAAAAATTGATTTCACTAAATGGGTGGTGGCGAGGCGGGAATACCTGAACTCAATTCGAATCTGTTTGAGAAAAGTTTAGATTTTTTTTCTCCATCCCCGTTAGAGTTTGGGGCAGGGAACATGGATTCTTTGGAGATTCGGGTTTGGGTTTAGATTTGGAGAGTTAAAAATCGTCCCTGAAACGCCCCATTGCCATATCCCTATGTGAACCTAAAACATTGATCCACCTCGCAATACAATGAAAGTGACACTGGACAAACTCACGAACACTACATCTTTTAAGTCTAAAATTACAAAATTTTATGTTATTGCTCCCGCCCGTAAAAATTCACAACCCCTAAATTCTAAAAGTGACATAAAGGCATGGTTGTCTTGTTAATGTTTATGCTCGTTAAAAAATAGGGTAGACATATTAAAGGGTACAAATATAAATTTTGGACTAAACCCACAAAATATTATGGAAAAAACAAACATATGCTCGATAGGTCAAACCCATTTTAGCACTCATACACATGACTATTCTTGACATTATATATATATATATATATATATATATATATATATATATATATATATATATATATATATATATATATATATATATATATATATATATATATATATATATATATATATATATATATATATATATATATATATATATATATATATATATATATATATATATATATATATATATATATATATATATATATATATATATATATATATATATATATATATATATATATATATATATATATATATATATATATATATATATATATATATATATATATATATCATGATCAAATAACATCAAGGTGTCAAATAATATTATGATACTTCTGAATACTTTTTATTGTGTCTCTGTATAACAAAATTCACAGTTGGATTGATGCTATTATCATTTAAATCATGTTTATAAAATTTTACATCACTTGGAAGTTATTTGACATCTCAATAAGATGCATAAAAATTAACAGCTTACAAAACTTCCTCAAAACTATTAATTTTGAACCTTCTCTTTAACAGAACAAATGATTTCCAATTGATGTCAAATTTTATATACGTAACCTATATGATAATATCTATCTATCCAACGGTGGATATTATTATACGGACACATGATTAAAATTTATTGGAGGTTTCATAATCCTAAGTTTGACACCTTGATGTCATTTGATCTTAACCATGCGTGTGTGTGTTTGTTTGTGTGTGTGTGTGTATACGTGTATGGTATCACTCTTTAATTTAATATATTACTATTAATTGTGTTCCTAATTAGTTTCGGCCTCAAACTCAACCAATGTGAAGGAGTTCAATATAATCACGGAGCACAAAAAGGTGAAGATATTTATGATGGTATGGCGTTAAGTCAATGACGTGTATCAGTTATCCAACAGAAGATTCTAGGACCTGTAAACGAGATATATACATGCCTAAAAAATACCTTATCCAAGCACAAAATTAAAGAAGGATTGTCAGATAATAGAATGCATTATATTCTTACACATGTCTACTCGAACGTCTATGATTAAAACTAAGGTTACGGGTCTTCAAAATCTCTAATGAGATATTGTATAAAGAACCATAGATGTTAAACAAAGGTACACATAAACATTCATTAAAATCGTATACCTCTGATATGCGATAGTTATTGACTTGGATCTTGGAGTGTTTGCAGGTACCACCACCCTCTATTCAACCAAAATAACCAGACGTTGAAGATCTTCAGTCCCAAGTATGCCAATACATGACCATATTATTATTTTTTTAGTACAAACTTTCTTATTATTATGAACATTTGCATTGTTTGTGGCAATGAAATTAACATTCAAACCAATTTCTCAAACATTTGGAAAAGATTAACCGAGAAAGAAGAACAACTCCCAAGTTCAATTGTCGGTGATCTATATGTGAAGTACAATTATCATCATCTCGCCTATAAAGCTAACTTCAACCTTCTTCGGTAATCGAGGCACTTACACCCCCCTCTCTTGTGATCTATGTGTTACGAATGTATAATTGTCAATTAGTTTTGATGATGACAAATTATAATAATTGTCAAGTAACTTCTAAAGAAGACAATTTCATAAGTCGAACGTCTTTTGGATGTTGAATAGTTCTTTGTGACAACCATCATAGTGAGAGTTGATATTAATTGTCTAGTGTTTTCTAATGATCACATTTGATCAAGGAGAAGTTATCTCAAACCTCATTAGTCAGATGATTCAAAGATCCAATTGAAGTTTTAATCAATCATTAAATCAAACAGAGGAACCTGAAGTCTGAAAGTATGAAAGCTCGTATGATCATGCATGTTGGATAAAATATGAGTGTAGAATGGTCTAAAAGATGGGTGTTAATAGACCTTTTTCCCCAAAAACCAATTTCAAAAATATTTTCTTCAAAATCAGAGTTTTACAAAAAGCGGGGCAGTGAAATTTTTACAAAATATGTGTTTGGACTAATTTCACGATTTACTCGAGATATATTAGAAAATGAAATGAATATGAAAGATGAAGATGCTAAACATACAATGGGTTAATTACCTGAATTAAATTTACACGATATGTTTGAATTGAATCTTATTAATCAAATAATTAATATAACATTACAAGTCTAAATAGTTATAATCACCAGAAAGAATATTCTGAGACTTGATCTATCATAGACCTATGCTTATATAATAAAACGCTATGAATGATAAAACTAACAATATATAATTATAAAAATAAATAAATCCATAAAATCATACGATGCTAGAAAGCAATAAAACCCTATGAACATGCAAAGTGAACTATAAAATTAAAAGAGATAAGGAAATAGAGATTTTGCACCAGATTTATATTGGTTTAGAGCATTTGTCATCGCTAGCACCTAATCTATACTACAATGGTAAACCATTGAAAATTGGTTGTTTTTTCCACTATTTCACAAATTATTACAAGTGTTTTTAATATAATGGATAATAACAACAACATTAAACTCTTTAAGCTAGAATACTAAGAAAACATAAATTCGAATCTTGATTTCCCTTATGTTGTAAGCAATATACTAAAAGCTGCCAAATTTTCAAGATCTTCACTAAAGATTGAGCTAATCACCTATCGATAACCAAATTTTGCTCCAATATTTGGTATGTAGCAGTCTTCACTCAACCCTCCCAGAAATAATGAATATTTTCGTTGGAGAGAGAAAGAAAATATAAACTTATATGTGCTAGAGATTGAGCATAAAATAGGAACAAAACTAACAATATGAATTGAGTCAGAACTCAATCATATGATTTGAATCAGATGAAAGATTGACTTGAGTCAACATGATAAAATTTGGGTTTGGCTTGTTTGATTTGAAACATTATTTGAATCATATGATTTGATTCAAGCAATTACTTAGTTCGAATAACACAACCAAAGGTGATTTCCAAAAAGAATCATTAATGCATATTTCAAATCAACTATAGTTGTGATTCACATTAAGGCGCCTTTGATTCAAATCAGACAAAACCTTTATTCAAGTCACACTCGCAATGCTAAATTCCAAATTTCACTTTTAGCCATGATTTAAATCATACAAAACCATGATTCAAATCAAGTTCTAAGGCATCTTGTTTCAAGTCTTATAACTTATGAATCAGGTCTTATAACTTATGACTTAAGAGTGAATTAGGGATAACTGAGAGTGATGCTATCAGGAATTTGAAAGGAATAACAAGCACCAAATCTAAAACAAAACATAGGGTTGCAAGCACAAAACCTGATAAGTCGGAATTCACTAAAAAAAGAAATCTTTGGATTTTATTATAATGAAAGATATTCCTTATGGCTCACAAAATGTCTTTAAATAAATAAAACAAAGAAACCATAATGGGCCTTTAATACAAAACAACATTAAATAAATAAAACAAATAAAACAGAAATGGATGAAATTGTAGAAAATAGTAAAATGTTATTTTCGGGCCTAAAACGAACTCGAATTGCTTAAAAGGTTCATTGGTCACTGTTGTACCCCAAAATTTTCCATCTCATTTCTCAAAAGATCATCCTGGACCCTCAGTTTTGCTTCTATCAAGTTTCAAGTCTTGGACTACAATTTTCCAAGAAAGTCATTCACAAGGGCAAAATGGTCAAATGCATACTGAAAAGTCAAACTTTGACTTTTGGATCAAAAAATAAAGTTTCAACAATCATATTTCATCAAGACATGAAATTGGTTCCTTAAGAAATCAAAAGTCAGAAATTACTTTGAAAAAAAATCAAATTCCTAAACAATTAGAAAATTTTCTAAGTGTTAAGAGAATATGGAACTTCACAACTTCTGGGCCAACCTTCACGCAAGTGCAATCAAAATTTGCAAACATGCTTCGAAACATGATTCTTCAATCAGAACATGACTCTTCAGCATATGGAGGCTACGCTTCTGGTCTTCTGCGATCAGAACATCACCAAATCCCAAAACCTCGTTTAAGCAGCCTGCTGCCCTGCTACAGCGCAGTCCTACAACCAGTTGATGATCCAGTCCACGCCTGCACTTTCTCAAACCCCATATTTGCACCAAATTAGCATACAAAAGCCGCGATTAAAAAGCAATGGAATAATATGCCAAAAAGGTTTAAATCTCATTTGTTTCCCCCCCCCCCCCCCCCAAAACCATAACAAACTCACCTATAAATAAGTTGCTCCATCACACTTTCAAGGGGCTGGCTTTTGGAAAGGGAGAATTATCAAAGAGAGAAAAGAAAACAGTAAAACATTCGTGAGCCCTGAATTCCTAAACAAAACCAAAACCTTTGTTCTTCCCTTTGAATCAAAGAACATAACATTTTATGTTCCATTATTCTTGTTGACTCCAGAACATCTGAATGCAACAGCTTAAGTCCCAAACACACGTTCCAGATTCAAGGTAAGACTTTTTGATTTTGAATATTTTTATTCAGAACACCATTAAATATGTAAATACCATAGTATTTATGATGTCCATATCATTGCATAAGTAGAAAAAGAACTGTGGATCAGAACTTCTTGAATAAAGCTAAGCTCATAATTAGGATTAGAACTTCTATGAACGGTTGTGCTCTTATATTTATGATTTGCTGTTGTTAAGAACTAATTAAGCTACATATGTTCTGACCAATGTAAGGAATGAGGCGAAGTGTAACACATAATTTCTAGGTTTTCTTTCCCATTGTTTAGCATAACACAGAACTTATGAGTTCTCCTCACTGTTTTAACACACAAAACTTCTAGGTTTTCTTACTGTTAACATACACATAACTTCTGATTTTCACTCACTGTTAACACACACAGAACTTCTTATTTTCACTCACTGTTAACACACACAGAACTTCTGATTTTCACTCACTGTTAACACACACAGAACTTCTAATTTTCGCTCACTCTTAACACACACAGAAATTATGATTTTTACTCACTGTTTAACACAACACAGAACTTCTGACTTTTTGCTCACTGTCTAAAGACGACCTAGAACATTTGTTTTTGCCCTCTAACGTTTCTTTCAGGACCATAGTGTGCATCAACTCAGAACTTCTAATCACCTCTGATGTTTCTTGCTGAACCACAATGCGCCTGGCATCAGAACTTCTGGTCCTCATTATTTTGCTTTCTGCAACAGGCTGATCCTATTTCTCTTTATTTTCCCCTTTTTCTTTTTTATTTTATTATTAGTACTATTTTTATTAATATAAAAAAAGACGTAAAAATATTTTCTTTTCATTAACTAATTATTTCCTTTTTTCCTAAATTCATTAAGACAAAAAAATATTTTCAAAATAAGCCTTTTCCTTTTCTTATATTATACAACTCGATATGGTTGTAATAGTCAAGTAGAATTTAAAATTCTTACGAACCCCCATTTGTAATTATGTACCCCATCCCATAATGATGTAATAGCATAGGACTTTACATTTCCGCAAATTTACCTCCTTCAAATATAAATGCTAGTAATTAGGGTTTGTATGGCAAGACATAAAATCAACAAATAGATAACCCTAATCAAGACTAAATGCATGTAAATCAAACACACTTGCACACTAGTACCCTTAGGGTAATCCCACTTTGTTGCCTTTCTAAAATTAGTCATGTCCCTCGAATATGGGCGTTTTAGCAAATACCCTCGACAAAAGATCGTAGTCCCTCGATGTCCCTCGATGTTTCCTTCGGTAAACGATCTAGTCCCTAAATGAAAATTTCTAAAACGTCTCATAGGTTGCCTTCTATGACTATACAAACGTCCCGCGCCCGTCCCTTCACATCCAACGATGGGGTTTCTTACCAAAACAATGGTGAGATAATAACATCTAAAGGAAAAGGAAAAGAACGTTTAAGACCTTTTGAGTAGGTAGGTTGCTCCTAGTTGCTCGCTTGCTCACAACAAAAACATTTTATACACTAACACTCTCATTTTGGAACATTTTGAAAAGACAATACTTTGTACGTGTTCTTATAGAAACGAGAGCCATTACAAAGACACATTTTCAAAATCACTTTTCTAGAGTGGCCACCCCATAAAAGTTCAAAATCCATACCTTTGCCAAGTATGATGGGATCTCTTGTCCTAAAATGCATCTGAGGTCATATGTCTGCAAGATTCAGCCTCACACTTCTGACCGGAAGCTATGGGTTCATTTCTTCCGAGAGAGTTTGGTTGGCACTCAGCTAGAGTGCTTCTATCAGTTGGAAAGAACCGACATTTATACCTGGGAAGACTTGGCTACTGCTTTTTACAAGCAGTATCAATACAATGCTGATCTTGCACCAACTTGTGTGTAATTGCAAAATATGACCATGCATTCCGACGAGGGCTTCAAAGAGTACGCCCAAAAGTGGAGAGACTTGGAAAGCAGAGTTCAGCCACCCTTAACTAATAGGGAGATGATTGACATCTTTATGGGAACCCTGATGGGACCTTTCTTCAATCACCTAATTGGAAGCTCCTCGGTCGGGTTCACCGAGCTAATACTGACTGGCGAAAGGGTCGAGGCTGGCATCAAAAGTGGAAAGATCCAAGGAGCTACATCCTA
This sequence comes from Vicia faba, assembly GCA_948472305.1. Lineage (NCBI taxonomy): Eukaryota > Viridiplantae > Streptophyta > Magnoliopsida > Fabales > Fabaceae > Vicia > Vicia faba. Next base: position 491,592,407 of record OX451740.1, read on the forward strand.
TGATACTCGGAAAAGGCCATACAACGGGAAGAAAGAGTCCAATGTTGTTTATGGCTAAAAGGGTCATGACAAGAGCAACCACGACCAACACATGGGGGCAATCCTGATCTCTAATCCTACATATGTTTAACAAAGACAGGGTAATAGGCGTAGGATAAAGTACCAAGAAAGGCAGTACGCTAACATCAACATGCCATTGTCTCAAGTGTTACAACATTTGTTGAAGGTGAAATTGATCACACTAAAGGATCCTCCTCAAAATCCTGATACTTCCTCTCCCAAGTACAATCCCAATATAAGATGTGCCTACCATTCTAATAGCCATGGACACGACACCGACAACTGTTGGACTTTGAAGAACAAGATTCAAGATTTGATTGATGCCAGGGAGATCGAGTTCGACCCTTCGGAGGCTCCCAACGTGATCACCACTCCCATGCCGAATCATTGAGCGTTCCAGTTCATTGTTTATTTTTCAATTGTAATTTTTGTTGTTGTTCAAACACTTATCTATTAATGTCAAACTTTGTTTCATTAATGCATCGCATATTTTTATCTTAAAGTCATCCATTTGTTTTCAATATATTTAAACTGTGATATCTTTACTCCTTTTTATAATATTCAACTCTTGATAAAAGTTACAAACCTTTAGAGGAAGGATGACAACAACAATACCATAATCTCATACAATGTGCTTTTGGACAGACCTTGCAGACGATGTACAAATGTTCTTTCAATTTCTAAACACTGGAGTTATAAGGAGGATAATCCCTAGTCAACTCTTTCGAGCCAAAGAAGTAGAAATTTTCTTTTGCACAAATTGAAACCTTTAATCAAAACCTGGGGCAGGGTAGTCTCTCAGTTAATTCAAACGCGCGTTCAGTCGTAAACTTTCACTTTGTATACAATGAATAACATAAAAAACATTCCACTAGAATTAAAATATGGTGACGGTTCCCTACTGTTATACCCCAAAATTTTCCCTCTCTTATTTCTCAATACATTTCAAGTGAGGTCCTCAAGGAAGTCCAAGGGTTGACCAAACAAACTCTCTCTTAAGGCAGTCTACCTCAAATTAGGGTTTCATGTTGCATCAAGATACTTAAGTAAAAGGGATCCCAAATTCTCACCATTGTCCTAATATGTTCTCAAGATCATCCATGTCAAGTTTCAAGCCTTACAAAGGAAGTTTGCTCAGTCAATTGCTCAAAGGGTTGAAAATCGACTATCCTAGGGCAAAAGTCAACTGTGGCCCACATACAGTCAAACTTTAAGATTTTTGGTCAACATCCTCATTTTTAAGTATTACTCATCATTATATTAAGGGTTGATCATGATTCATCAAGGATTGCTCACAATTCATCAAAACCCAAAAGTTGCTAAATTAGGGTTTTGCAGGAAAAGTCAACTCAACTTTGACCAAGCATAACTTTCTTATACTTTATGAGAAATGACCCATCCAAATCCCATTTTTAAGAGGATGCAATGCTCTACAATTCATATTCATCTCCCAAGTTCAAAATATGCACTCACAAGAAGTTATGAATTTGGACATTATAGGTCATTTTGAAAAGTCAACAAAAACACCCTTTTCATCAAAGCTTCATACATGAACATGGAAGACTCAATTGAGATGAGACCAAAATTTTTGCTTAGAGGACATCTCAATATTTCTAAAAAGTCCAAGAAAACCTTCAAAGAGTCAAAATTGCAGAAGTTGACCTTTTTTACAAAATTGCCAAAAGTCAGAAGTGCCTCAAATTGCAATTTTTGCTAAATGGGCCTAACTTTTTGCACTTGTTTTGAGTTGGTAGCATGGTCCACGAGCCCTAGATCTTTCCACTTGCTTTTATTTTATTTTTACCATTTATTTTGATTTTTTATTTCAATTAAATAAATTTAAATCAAAATAAATCATGAAAATATCCAAACCATTTAAATCTTGAGATTTGGTGCATGTTTCATGTCCCATATACAGCTAGCAAGTGAATCAAATCGTGCAAGGCATATGTGTGCATAAAAAGATTGATTTTGGCCTATTTTGGAAAGATTTTCAAGTGAATCAAATCAAGATCAAAAGCCATAATTGATAAAGATTGAGAACACTTTTGCAACCCTAATTCATCCCTTGGTATATAGTGAACAATTGCAGCCAGAAACGACAAGGTTTGGAGGCGTGGAGAGGAAGAACCAAACTTGAAAAAATCAAAGAAAAGTGGTAATCTGTTTTGATACTTCTAGGCTGTTTCAAGACTCCCTAGCCATCACATTCGCTTCCTTGGATTGCAAGGAAGCTATACCAATCGAAAGCAAGCGCACTAGTGCCCATAATTCATCTCCACGACTCCCACGGTTTTCCCTTATTTCCAAAATCGAATCTTGTTATTCTTGCACATTCATCATGTTTCAATAGTATATTCTGAATCCCTAACATGTTTGCAAGCTCATGGTGATAATTAATTGCATTTTTGTTAGCTGTATTGAAACCCACCATGGCTAGGATTTTGTGTCTCGTTTTAGGATCTTTCTATGCAGGCAAAATTGGTCCACGAGAAGGGCACTATAATGCTCAGCAGGCCAAGGCGGTTTGATTCATGGCTTTAGATCCCATTTATCATGCATGTGGATGATTTTGGAAAATCGTTGGCATATATCTACGGACATTTGTCCGTAGGTAAAAGTCAGTGACCTTTAGCAACGAAGAGAGGACATGGACGACTTGCACGACACCATCTTATTTGTCCACTTGAATTCTGGCGCGCCTTTTTTTTATCTGTCTCCCACTAACTTGAATTATTATATATTATCCATTATTATTATTCCATATACAATAAACGTGTCCAGCTCAGTTGGTAACAAGGCTAGTGGAAAAGGCCACAGGACCTGGGTTCGAATCCCAGGTCCCCCCCATTGTTTCATGTTATTTTTATTCAGATAATCAGGCAAGCATACAAGGCGTGAAGACCACCATGGATCATCATCTCCTAACCATCATATTACCAACCATCCAGATCTGAAGGCCATTGCATGAGGGTCCACCAAAAGCCCAGTCAACGCACATCATGGAATCCAGGAAGTCAAACGTGGATCAATTTCTTTTGGGCCCAGAATTGCTCAAGACACCCCCCAAATTGCTGATTCCCAGGCCTATTACTTTTTTATCTATTCTTTTATATTTTCTTTTATTTAATTCATTTAATTATTTTTACTAACACAAAATAAATTTTCTTTTTTATCAAAAAATCATAAAAATCATTTTTCATCAAATTAGATTTAGGTTTATTTTTTATCAAAAAATTAATTTAAATAGCTTATTTAATTTATTAGATAATTTTAATTCTTTTTGCAAATAAATTAAAACAAGTTAGAAATTAGGGTTTTGTTTAATTTAAATTCTATTTTCTTTTTCTTAAAAATAACAAAATACAAAAAAATAGGTCATTTAATTAATTTTCTTAATTTAATTAGTAATTAGGGTTTTTATATATTTAATTTAAAACCTTTTTCTTAAAATAATCAAAAAACAACCAAAAAATGACTTTTCTTGTAATTAGGTTAGACGGGGTCAAAACCCTAATTTTATTCGTCCTTGATTCATCGCGCGTTTATTTATTTTTACCATATTGATGTAACTGCTCATGGGATGTAATAAATTAATTATGACCTTTTCTTTTCGTTTATCGTTTTAGCGGGTTTTTTGGCTATGTAATTAATACCCGAAGCCTTGTAATAGCTTAGCTTTATTTTCCGCATTTTAACTTCCGCAAAATATTAAATGTTAGATGTATGAATATTAGGGTTGCATGACAAGACTGTATGTAAACTTTAAAACGGTTAGCAAACCCTAAATGTGCAAAGATAATAAACTTGAAATTGAATCACTCGTACATGCGCACTCCTAGGGTATACTCTCACTTCGGTTGCCTTCGGTAAACGATCATTAAGTATAGGGTATTTTAGTGGTCGCCCTCTTGTCTAAACAAAGATCAAATGTCCTGTTCAGAAAGGTTGCCTCGAATATGATCTTAAGACATTAGGGTTATTACTAAGACGTCCTAACATTGCTTTAGTGATCGTACGTCCCTTTTCGAATGGACCCTTAAAACTCCAACGATGATGCTACCTACTCACTAATAGTGGGATAGCGTTGTCTAAAGGAAACAAATATAGAAACATTCTTTTTTCGAGTAGGTAGATGCTAGTAGGTACTTGCTCAAAACAAACAAACATTTTTCACACTTACACTCTTTTCAAACAAAGTTTAAAAAAAAAACACTTCGTAACACTCTTGAAGACAGAAGCAAGGGTTAAATCCAAGTCAAACAAAAAACTTTTTCAAATCAAACACACACAGGCAATTTTGAAAATGATGAGCAAGTACCTAAGAGCCCGTAGAAAACTACAGATAGAAAGGGTGCTAATACCTTCCCCTTCTATAATCTACCCCCCGTACTCAGAATATCTCGAAAAAGGAATTTTTTTGTGCTTTTTTCCTTTCCAGTTGGATAAAATAAAAGTCGGTGGCGACTCTTGCTTACCGCGACATTTTGCGAACACAAACGCAAAACACAAACCAGCATTTTCCTAAGACAGTTCAGGTTCTGCCACCGTATCACACCTACCAAATAGGCAGTCATTATCTCTCAAGAGAAAAGCCCACTAGGTCAAAACATACAAAGGAGACTTAAGAAAAACTGGGGCATCCCGCTGACCATAATCTCAAAACGAGAACAGTCAGACAGAAATCTGGGATAACAAATCAAAAGGAGGGTATTACAGATCCTTAACAAACATGAAAAACGTTACAAAAATGACTGCCTTCCAAAAAACTTAACTTGTCTGAACCATTATCAAAACGTCACTCCGGACTCGATTGGGGTTCAAATGTATAATTAATTGAGTTTAGGATTGAAGGACAACACGATGAATGGGCGGGTACAAATACACTTTGAGCCTTATCCTTTATTTCTTAAACCATGAACCAGGCCACGATACAAACTTTCAAAGTCCTAATTGAAGCATGGGTTAGTTCGAAAGCATACTATTACAAAAGGTATCCTGACTCCTGTAAGGCTTTACTCCAAATCCTGAGTTGAATTTTCTTGCAAAATTCTTTTATCTGCTAAAACGCATTTTCAAAACTTCAAGACAAGCATACACTTTGCATTATTTTGAATATCGTTGTTTTCATATGGCTAATTGTTTGACAGCAGAGAAATTCATACGACGTGTCCAGCAAATAAAAGCTCTCTCAGTGAACAAAATCACTTCAAATGAGATGACACTTCCGATGGAAGATCTCTTATAAACAGGGGGCATGACATGTCACTGTCCGACTCGCCTGGGGGCAGTCAAGTCAAGATTCCAAGAAATCTCTCAAGAAATGCTGAATAACCAAGGGAAGGTCTGTATCTGAATCACTTGGGGAATTGAATGTGAATTCCAACAAAGAGTTACGTATAGTCAAGCAAACATTTCTTGGAAATACTATAAACACTTGCTACTAAGGCAGTGACAAATCTCTCACAAAGTTCTTTTCATAGGGTGTTCCCCAGCCAAAATTTCAATCTCTGAAAGCATCTCCAAATTGGATTGATCTCAAGAATCCTCGAAGATTTCTGCCAAAAGAAAGCACCCCTCCAACAGATTGGCGACATGGTTTATTTCCCCAATAAACGACAAGATTCCCCAACTTGAATTTGCCTCCCAGACTATCACAAATCAAGGGACCACAACTCCTCTTCCCCAGTAGACTTTTCTACAATCCCTAGTGAGCTCCTGCAAAACCTAAAAAAAAAAAACAACCAGATAATCGTCAATTTCTTTATCCCTAGCAAGTCGTTGTGAAGCCTGAAACCCGACCAGATAACAACTAACTTTCAAGAGACAACTCCCCAGTAGAGTAATGAACGACTAAGACTCCTGAACTTTTCCCCAAAATGGAAATCAACACTCACCATAGAGTTTTCTTCTCAAGCAAAATCAACACCCCCAGCGGATTTCTCCTCAAACAACAAAAACAAGAATCCCTAGTGGAAATGTTCTGAGCAAGGTTTGAAGATAGGCATGCTCTTCATCCCCAACGGTCATCCGAGATTCATCCTCCCAAAACTCCCTAACATTTGTCAAGGATTTATTTTCCAAAGCAAAATTACATTCCAACAACATTTTGCATTTCATGCATCATATTACATACATGATAAGCGCATACAGCACATATGCATACGACATAATCTCATTTATTTTGAGGACATCATTACGTCATGCATTTCATACATTATGATATTGCATGTAACTAATTCTTTGCCTTTTCAGGGAAAAGACCAACTGATAAATGTCTTTAATCTGTAAACTTCTCCAAAGACAAAATCAAGCTTGGATTTCTTCGTTGCCTTTTGGAGTAGTAATTGTCCCATATTCCTTCACTATTCGCTGGAGTAGTAATCATCCCAGATTCCTTCATCATCCTGTTGGAGTAGTAATCGTCCCAGATTCCTTCATCATCTGCTGGAGTAGTAATCGTCCCAAAATCCTTCATCATCCGTTGGAGTAGCAATCGTCCTAGATTCCTTCATCATCTTGCTGAGGTAGTAATCATCCCAGATTCCTTCATTATCCTGCTGAGGTAGTAATCGTCCCAGATTCCTTCATCATCTGCGGAGGTAGTAATCATCCCATATTCCTTCATTATCCGTTGAAGTAGTAATCGTCCCAGATTCCTTCATCATACACTAGAGTAGCAATCGTACAAGATTCCTTCATCATCCTGCTGAGGTAGTAATCATCCCAGATTCCTTTATCATCCTGCTGAGGTAGTAATCGTCCCAGATTCCTTCATCATCTACTGAGGTAGTAATCATCCCAGATTCCTTCATTATCCGCTGAGGTAGTAATCATCCAAGATTCCTTCATTATCCGATGAAGTAAGAATCGTCCCAGATTCCTTCATCATCCTATTGAGGTAGTAATCATTCCATATTCCTTCATTATCCACTGAGGTGGTAATCATCCAAGATTCCTTCACTATCCTGCTGAGGTGGTAATCGTCCCAGATTCCTTCATTATCCGCTGAGGTAGTAATCATCCAAGATTCCTTCATTATCCTGCTGAGGTAGCAATGGTCCCAGATTCCTTCATTATCCGCTGGAGTAGTAATCATCCCAAATTCCTTCATCATCCGCTGGAGTAGTTATCGTCCCATAATCCTTCATCATCCTGTTAAAGTAGTAATCGTTCCAGATTCCTTCATCATCTGTTAAGGTAGTAATCATCCAAGATTCCTTCATTATCTGTTGAGGTAATAATCATCCAGGATTCCTTTATCATCTGTCATAATCAAGCTTCATACTTACAGATTAATACCTGAAACAAGACAGGACAATTATCTATACGACCAGCTGAAGCAATCCTACACGGATTCAGCTTCCAGATACAGTTCAGATACGCTCCAGACACGAATGCCATTCTAATACTCATTCAGATCCAGCTTTCAGATACAGTTTTGATACGCTCTAGATACGAAAGCCATTCTGATGCTCATTTAACACATTTCTCAAATACAGTCCAAATACAATTCATTTATGGATATTTTTCTGATACTCATCCCACTACATCTATTATTTCAGTATAAATCAACCAGAGATTTATTTTGATACTTCTTCAAATTTTTGCCACCAATCACTTTTGGATGGCATCTGTAAGCCCATCCCTGACAACTCTCTATCATCTCTCTAAATAGAACCTTTAAGCTCATTCCCTACATAATCAACCACCACATCATCGAGTGCAAATTTCTGGGCACTCTAGTGTTCAATCATCTTCCACCTTCAAGTCACGAATGGCGGATCCGCCAATCTAACTCTTCAGGTTTAAGAAGATTGAACAGGGGCAGTTGTTATACCCCAAAATTTGACCTCTTATTTCTCAAAAGATCATCCTGGACCCTCAAGTTTGCTTCTATCAAGTTTCAAGTCTTGGACTACAATTTTCCAAGAAAGTCATTCACAAGGGCAAAATGGTCAAATGCATACTGAAAATTCAAACTTTGACTTTTGGATCAAAAAATCAAGTTTCAACAATCATATTTCATCAATACATGAAATTGGTTCCTCAAGAAATAAAAAGTCAGAAATTACTTTGAAAAAAATCAAATTCCTAAACATTTAGAAAATTTTCTAAGTGTTAAGAGAATATGGAACTTCACAACTTCTGGGCCAACCTTCACGCAAGTGCAATCAGAATTTGCAAACATGCTTCAGAATATGATTCTTCAATCAGAACATGACTCTTCAGCATATGGAGGCTACGCTTCTGGTCTTTTGCGATCAGAACATCACCAAATCCCAAAACCTCGTTTAAGCAGCCTACTGCCCTGCTACAGCGCAGTCCTACAACCAGTTGTTGATCCAGTCCACGCCTGCACTTTCTCAAACCCCATATTTACACCAAATAGCATACAAAACATGTGATTAAAAAGTAATGGAACAGTCTTGTACCCCAAAATTTTCCCTCTCATATTTCCCAAGACATTTCAAGAAAAATCTCCAAGTTGCTCAAGATTGCTCAAGAGTTGGACAATCAAGCTATCTCCTAAGGCAGTCAACCTCAAATTAGGGTTTTGTGTTGCATCAAGGTCCTTGCATCCAAATGACCTCAAGTGATCCCCAATGTCCTAATATGTTCTCAAGTTCATCCATGTCAAGTTTCAAGCCTTGCAGAGGAAGTTTGCTCAGTCAATTGCTCAAAGGGTCAAAAAATCGACTGTGCTAGGGCAAAAGTCAACTGTGACCTATAAACAGTCAAACTTCAAGATTTTTTGTCAAATTTCTCATTTTGAAGTATATTTCATCATTTGATAAAGGGTTGATCATGATTCATCAAGGATTGCTCAAAATTCATCAAGACTCAAAAGTTGCTAAATTAGGGTTTTGCAGGAAACGTCAACTCAACTTTGACCAAGCATAACTTTCTCATACTTTATGAGAAATGACCCATCCAAAGCTCATTTTGAAGAGGATGAAATTTCCTACAATCGATTTTCATACCCAAAGATCAAGAAATGCACTCACAAAAATTTAAAAATTTGGACATTATTGGTCATTTTTGAAAGTCAACAAAAACACCTTTTTTGCCAAAGCTTATAACTTGAGCATGGAATATCAAAATTAGATGAGACCAAAAGGGTTGGTTATAGGACATCTCAAGATTTCTAAAAAGTCCAAGAACACTTCCAAAAGTTCAAAATTGAAGAAGTTATGCATTGTTGAAGTTGGGCATTTTTGCAAAATTGCCAAAAGTCAACTATCCTCAAAACTTCAAATTTTGTCAAATGGGCCCATTCTTTTCCACTTGATTTGATATTGTCACACTCCACACGTGTCCTAGCTTCAGCCTTATGCCCATTTATCAATTTTTCTATTTTATTGGATTTTTTATTGAATTAATTCATTTTAAATCAATTTAAATCATATAAAATCACAAAACTTGATTACATGAGATCTTTTTCTATTTTCAGAACTTAATCATCATTAATGACATGATCAAATCCATATCAAGCTTTTCATGTGCAAAAATATTGGATTTTGGACAAAATAAGAAAGTTATCAATGGAGGATCAAATCAAATCCTAAAACATCAATGTGCAAAGATTCAAGTCCAAATTGTTGACCTAATCCAATGTTGCATACATATACAATGCAAAGGCACGAGTTTTAGAGGTTAGAGGATGCAGAACCATCAAAAGCAAACTTGAAAAAATTGGCAAAAAGCTTGAAACTGAAATCACTCCTAGAGGCAAATTCAAAGGCAAAACTCAACATGAATCAATTGTTGGACATCCACTAAAGCGAAGCCAACTCAAAACCACTCCCTATACACGTTCTAAAGCGCTGTAAGTCTCTCTGAAAACCGCTTTTCATTTGAAACCGCAACTCCATGTTCTTGCTTTTTTTTTGACAAAATCTTTGCATATTCATGATCCTTGTTCAATTTGCAAGCTTTCTGCATTAGCCTATTGTATTTATATGGTCTATAACCCCTTAGCCGAATCTAGGGTTCTTGGTTTGTATTTTTGGGCATTCCTTGTACAGGTGAAATCAAGGTCCAAGAATGGTATAGATGCGTTCAGAAGGCCTAGACGAGCATGACTATGGTCTTAGAATTAATTTCTATGGCCTAGGATAGATTTTAGGATGACCATGCGCATTTAGCCGCGGATATAAATCTGCAGGTAAATAACCAGGACTGAGCAAGGAAGATGAAGACGTGGCTCTCCCTTGTTGGCCCATTCAAATACTTGGCGCGTGTTTTTAATTTTCTGGCATATTATTGTGTTTTCCATTATAATATTTATTGTCCATTATAATAACAAATGAAGCGTGTTGGTGCAGTGGTATTGGCGTGTGTTTGGTGACTAACAGGACCTGGGTTCGAATCCCAGGTCCCCCAAATGCATTTGTGTTATTTTTCAACAGGTAATTCCATGCAATACCAAGGGCGCAACACATCATACACCATCACCCAATCATCTGCCAGATGGCCCTAGGCCAGATCTGGTGGTCCAGATGTGATGTCCATCATGCTCTCAAGTCAACTAATGCATAGGGAATCATAAAGTCAAACGAGGCCTGCATGTAAATGGGCCACAAATTGCTATCAAGACCCCTCCAAGCAGGCCCAAAATCTCTAATTCTCTCTATTTCTCTATTTTATTTATTTATATTGTTTATTTATTTTTCATAATTTCACTAACCAATTAAAACTTTTTCTCATTATTAAAATTAATTTCCAGCATTTTTATTTTTGTTAAATAAATTGATTTAATCAATTTAGTTTAATTAGGAAATAACTTTAACATCTTTTGCAATAATTAAAATTAATTTAGACGATTAGGTTTTATTAACTTTGATTAATTTATTTTTATTTCTTAAATATCAAAAATCCAAAAAATATTTATTTTCATTAATTAATTAATTAATTAATTAATTTAATTTATTTAATAATTAATCTAGTTTAATTTCTTTCATAAATTCAAAATAACCAAAAAAATCTTTTTCTTTAATAAATCAAAGGGTCAAAACCCTAGAACTCGCCCGATTTAATTTCCTTGCACGCGTTCCATATTTATTCAATATTGTATCTATTTCCCGGAATGTAATAGTTTAATAGGACTTTACTATTTTTTATCGCTTTATTTACTTTCCGCATTTTAATTTCAAGGGTTGTTTTTGGCGATGTAAATACCCGACGCCTTGTAATAGTTAGTTTTAATTTCCGCAATTTAATTTCCACAATTTAATTTCCGCAACTTATAAACTGTTAGATGTTTGATAAATAGGGAATGCATGACAAGATCAAATGTTTAAACCTAAAATCAACATAGATAACCATTGACATGTACAAAGATAAAATTAACCGAAACAACACACTCGCACATGTGCACTCTTAGGGTACACCTTGCTTGGTTGCCTTCGAAAGTGGTCATTGAGTATAGGAAGTTTTAGATGTCGCCCTCTTGTCCAAAGATCATAGTTGCCTCGAAACGGTTGCCTCGGAAAAATGATCTAAGACATTAGGGTTACCGCTAAGGCGTCTTAACATTGCTTTAGTGACCACACGTCCCTTAATCGAATTGACCCTTAAACTCCAACGACGATGTTGCCTACTCATTCATAGTTGGATAGCAATGTCTAAAGGAAATTAGCACATATTGATTCCTTTTTCGAGTAGGTAGATGGTTCTTAAGTACTTGCTCCTTTCAAAACAAAATAAAACTTTTCGCACTTACACCTTTCAAACAAAAACTTCTTTTCAAACCCACAAACACAAAGAAAAGCAAGTTTTGAAAACACTTTGAGCAAGTACCTAAGATCCCGTGAATAACCACAGATAGAAAGGGTGCTAACACCTTCCCTTTCTATAATCTACCCCCCAGACTCGAGAAACATCTCGAAAAAAGGAATTTTTCTGTGCTTTTTTCCTTTCCTTGTTGGATAAAATAAAAGACAGTGGCGACTCTTGCTTACCGCGACATTTTGCGAAAACAAACGCAAAACACGAACCAGCATTCCAAAAACAGTCAGTTCTCTCCCACCGTATCACAAACAGTATGCCAAAAAGGTTTAAATCTCATTTGTTTCCCCCCCCCCCAAAACCACATCAAACTCACTTATAAATAAGTTGCTCCATCACACTTTCAAGGGGCTAGCTTTTGGAAAGGGAGAATTATCAAAGAGAGAAAAGAAAATAGTAAAACATTCGTGAGCCCTGAATTCCTAAACAAAACTAAAACCTTTGTTCTTCCATATGAATCAAAGAACATAACATTTTATGTTCCATTGTTCTTGTTGACTCCAGAACATCTGAAGGCAGCAACTCAAGTCCCAAACACATGTTCCAGATTCAAGGTAAGTCTTTCTGATTTTGAATCTTTTCATTCATAACATCATTAAATATGTAAATACCATAGTATTTATGTTGTCCATATCATTGCATAAGTAGGAAAAAAACTGTGGATCAGAACTTCTTGAATAAAGCTAGACTCAGAATTAGGATTAGAACTTCTATGAACAGTTGTGCTCTTATCTTTCTGATTTACTGTTGTTAAGAAATGATTAAGCTACAGATGTTCTGACCAATGTAAGGAATAAGGCAAAGTGTAACACATAATTTCTGGGTTTTCTTTCCCACTGTTTAGCACAACACAAAGCTTCTGAGTTCTCTTCACTGTTTTAACACACAAAACTTCTAGGTTTTCTTACTGTTAACATACACAAAACTTCTGATTTTCACTCACTGTTAACACACACAGAACTTCTGATTTTCACTCACTGTTAACACATATAACTTCTGATTTTCACTCACTATTAACACAACACAAAACTTTTGACTTTATGCTCACTGTCTAAACATGACCCAGAACTTCTGTTTTTGCTCTCTAACATTTCTTTCAGGACCACAATGTGCATCAACTTAGAACTTCTGATCACCTCTGATGTTTCTTGTTGAATCACAGTGCGCCTGACATCAGAACTTCTGGTCCTCTTTATTTTGCTTTCAACAACAGGCTGATCCTATTTCTCTTTATTTTTCCATTTTTCTCTTTTATTTTATTATTAGTACTATTTTTATTAATATAAAAAAGACGTAAAAATATTTTCTTTTTATTAACTAATTATTTCCTTTTTTCCTAAATTCATTAAGACAAAAACCCATTTTCAAAACAAGCCTTTTCCTTTTCTTATATTGTACAATTCGATATGGTTGTAATAGTCAAGTAGAATTTTAAATTCTTGCAAACCCCCATTTGTAATTATGTACCCCATCCCATAATGATGTAATAGCGTAGGACTTTACATTTCCGCAAATTTACCTCTTTCAAATATAAATTCTAGTAATTAGGGTTTGTATGGCAAGACATAAAATCAACAAACAGATAACCCTAATCAAGACTAAATGCATGTAAATCAAACACACTTACACACTAGCACCCTTAGGGTAATCCCGCTTTGTTTCCTTTCGGAAAATAGTGGTGTCCCTCAAATATGGGTGTTTTAGCAAAGACCCTCGATAAAAGATCGTAGTCCCTCGATGTTCCTCGATGTTGCCTTCGGTAAACGATCTAGTCCCTAAATGAAAATTGCTAAAACGTCTCATAGGTTACCTTCTATGACTATACAAATGTCCCACGCCCGTTCCTTCACATCCAACGATGGGGTTTCTTACCAAAACAATGGTGAGATAACAACATCTAAAGGAGAAGGAAAAGAAAATTTAAGACCTTTTGAGTAGGTAGATTTCTCCTACTTGCTCGCTTGCTCACAACAAAAACATTTTATACACCAACACTCTCATTTTGAAACATTTCCAAAAGACAACACTTTGTACGCGTTCTTATAGAAACGAGAGCCATTACAAAGATACCTTTTCAAAATCCCTTTCAAAAACAAATTCCACAAACACCTCTTTGAACTATTTTCCAAACAACACTTTGTACGTGTTCTTATAGAAATGGGAACCATTACAAAGACATTTTCAAAATACTTTCAAAACCCACACCACAAGCACATTTTCAAACAAAAGCAAGTGATCTAGCAAGCAACTAAGAGCCCGTAGATAACTACAGATGAAAAGGGTGTTAACACCTTCCCTTTTTATAACTTAACCCCCAAACTCAAGAAATAATCTCGAAAGGTCTTTCCTATTCTTTTCCGCCTTTCCTTATTAGATAAAAGAAAAGTCGGTGGTGACTCTTGCTAACCACACAATTGAGATCAAACGCAAAAAACCCAAGTCAGTTCTCCCACCGTGTTACAGAACTGGCGACTCTTCTGGGGATTTTACTTAAAAGTGGGGTTACCTTAGGGCTAGATCCCCTTTACTTGCTTTCTTTGTTTGACTTGCTTGCTTTACATTTTGGGTCCTTGTTTGGGTTTTTGTTAAAGATCCTATACCCGGATCTGGGGCACCTTTTAGGTAAGTAGCAATAAATCATAGAGGTTGTACGGGGTATACCGATATGGACGAAGTAATATCTATATTAGTGTGATACTTTGGTTTGTACTAATGTTCCTTGAGTCAGTCAAGGATAACATTAGGCTTCCTTAGTATCATTAAGTGCTAATTGACTTTAGAACCTTTTAATTGACTCATCCTTGGACATTAGGAAGTAGTGAGATAGTCGGCTTTGGTTTTGACCGAAGATTGGTTGATACTCGATACTACGCTTATTGAGATCATACTTTCGGGATATTTCGGTCGCCATTAAAGAGGCTTGCGTTGAAACAATGCCCGATGAAGAAAGATCAATTATATTGAGATCCCTTAGAACCCAGTTACTATTATTAGGACGGGTTGAGCTAACTAAACTTCAAGAGGGTACTTACCTATCAAACTCCATGCAAGCCTAAACCTAAGGACTTATCTGCTTAGTGTGTATATGATTATTTGTACATAACAACTTGCTTACTTTGCATACTTGCACATAACTTCATGACAACATACCATAGTATTTTCAGTAACAATTTCAAGGATCTCAAGGGCCTTTGATGCAGGATCACGTTGAACCAGACGTCTATCAAGGGGCAAGAGGATTTATTTTCCTCTAACCAAATGTCGTCAAAACCAAAGCACGGTCAAGGGATAGGACCCACTTGACCCAGTGAGCTTAATTCTCGTGAAAGGACATCCACAGATACGAAGTTCTCCAATTGAAGTTGTAAGTAACTTCTAACATTTACCCTGCGAGATCCTTGAAAACATGCATCCACATATCACGCATCATATAATGATAGGTTTCTCCCATACATGTCTCCTTATCTTCCTACTGTTTATTTCAGTAAGATGGATATGGAACAAACAATGAAGGATCTCCAAGCACAAAATGCTCAGTTCCAACAAATGTTCTTGGCCATGGTTAAGGGGCAAGAGGAACTGAAGACTCTTCTTCTCAAAGACAAGAAGAAAAAGACAAAGAAATCATCGTGCGTCCTGAATTTGGGAAGAAGACTTAGAGGACCAGTCAAGAGAGCTTTGGGTCTCTCAACTCCGTCAACCAAAGGGGATAATCAGACAAAATAAGGAGATGACAGTCTAGGGATGGATGAAGATGAAGCTTACTTTTCTGAGGAACAATATCCTTCCGCTGATGAGAAGTACAAACAGTTGGAGGATCACATCAATGCTATGGAGATTCAACAAATACCTGGCTTAGAATTTGAAGAGTTAGGTATGGTTTCCTGAGTGGTCATCCCACCAAAGTTTAAAATCCCTACCTTTGCCAAGTATGATGGGATCTCTTGTCCTAAAATGCATCTGAGGTCATATGTCCACAAGATTCAGCCTCACACTTCTGACCGGAAGCTATGGGTCCATTTCTTCTAAGAGAGTTTGGTTGGCACTCAGCTAGAGTGGTTATATCAGTTGGAAAGAACCAACATTCATACCTGGGAAGACTTGGCTACTGCTTTCTACAAGCAGTATCAATACAACGCTGATCTTGCACCAACTCTTGTGCAATTGAAAAATATGACCATGCGTTTCGATGAGGATTCAAAGAGTATGCCCAAAAGTGAAGATACTTGGATGGCAGAGTTCAGCCACCCTTAACTAATAGGGAGATGATTAACATCTTTATAGGAACCCTAGAGGGACCTTTCTTCAATCACCTAATTGGAAGCTCCTCGGACGGGTTCATCGAGCTAATACTGATTGGCGAAAGGGTCGAGGCTGGCATCAAAAGCAGAAAGATCCAAGGAGCTACATCCTCTGATACTCAAAAAATCCATACAATGGGAAGAAAGAGTCCAATGCTGTTTACGGACAAAAGGGTCATGACAAGAGAAACCAGGACCAACACGTGGGGGCAATCCTGATCTCTAATCCTACACATGTTCAACAAAGACAGGGAAATAGGCGTAGGATACAGTACCAAGAAAGGCAGTACGCTAACATCAACATGCCATTGTCTCAAGCGTTACAACATTTGTTGAAGGTGAAATTGATCACACTAAAGGATCCTCCTCAAAATCCCGACACTTCCTCTCCCAAGTACAATCCCAATGTAAGATGTGTCTACCATTCTGATAGCCATGGACACGACACCGATAACTGTTGGACTTTGAAGAACAAGATTTAAGATTTGATTAACGCCATGGAGATCGAGTTTGACCCTCTGGAGGCTCCCAGCGTGATCACCACTCCCATGCCGAATCATTGAGCGTTCCAGTTCATTTTTGATTTTTCAATTATAATTTATGTTGTTGTTCAAACACTTATCTATTAATGTCAAACTTTGTTTCATTAATGCATCTCATATGTTTGTATTGAATTCATCCATTAGTTTTCAATATATTTAAACTGTTCTATCTTTACTCCTTTTTATAATATTCAACTCTTGCTAAAAGTTACAAACCTTTAGAGGGAGGATAACGAAAACAATACCATAATCTCATCCATTATGCTTTTGGATAGACCTTGTTGACGATGTACAAGAGTTATTTCAATTCCTAAACACTAGAGTTTTAAGGAGGATAATCCCCAGTTAACCCTTTCGAGCCAAAGAAGTAGAAATTTTCTTTTACATAAATTGAAACCTTTAATCAAAACCTGGGGCAGGATAGTCTCTCCGTTAATTCAAACGCGCGTTCAGTCGCAAACTTTCACTTTTTATACAACAAATGACATAAAAAACATTCCCCTGGAATCAAAAGACGATGACAGTTCCATACTGTTGTACCCCAAAATTTTCCCTCCCATATTCTTCAAGATTTGCAAAGAACATGCTTCAAAATCTCCCCAAGGGTTGCACAGTTCAAGGGCCTCCTAACAGTCAAAAATTAGGGTTTTGATTCTGACAAAGAAATTGAAGTTTCCAAGGGTCCAAACAAGTCCCACATGCCTATAAACATGGTCAAGCATCCTCATGCCAAGTTTCAAGACTTACAGCATAAAATTGCACAGTCAAAAACCCTAATTGCTCAACAGTCAACTGCAGGGGCAAAATGGTCATTTGACAGTCAAAAGTCCAAATTTTTGGTCAACATCTCATTTTGAAGCCACAAACATCATTTGATCAATTCTTGATCATGATTCTCAAAGCATGGCTCAAAAAGTCTCAAGATGCAAAAGTTTCCATATTTGGACAGTTGAAAAAGTCAACTGTAACTTGACCAGGGCATAACTTCCACATGGTTCATCAGAAAAATTCCATCCAAATCTCATTTTGAAGAGAAAGACATTTCCTACAACTCATCTTCACACTTCAAGTCCAAGAAATGCTCTCACAAAAAGTTATCAATTTCAACATTATAGGTCATTTTCAAAAGTCAACAAAAAGGGACTTTAAGTCAAAGACCATAACTTGAGATTGGTAAATCAAAATGACATGGGACTAAAGGCATTGGTTAGAGGACTTAAAGACCTTTCCAAAATGTCTAAGAACATGATCAAAGCTTAAAAATTGAGCAAGATATGCCTTGTGGAAGTTGGGAAATTTTTGGGAATTTTGAAAAGTCAACTTTACTTCAAATGCCTCAAAATTGCTAATGGGCCACATTTTCTTCCAAGATTCATCATCCAAAGGCTATGCACGACCATTTGGCCCAAAGGGGATTTATTTCATCATTTTTATTATTTTATTTGAATTTTTAATTACTATTAATTCATTTAATAAAATAAAATATGAAAAAATACTAAAATAAATGTATGTGAATCTTTTTATGCAGCATTTGCTCTCATTGGTCATTGAAGATTCGTGCACACCCAAATTGGAAAGGTTGGCCATGATTGGAATCAAAAACACATGAAAAAGATTGAAAAAATATTCATTGAAAATCAAATATTTGATACATCAATGCATTGATCTTTTGGCTCAAAATTCAACCCTAATTCATCCCATACATAAGTCAGAAGCTAAACCTAATGCGCACAACCTTCAAGCTGCGCCTAAGAACCAGAACACACTTTGCATTTTTTATCAAATTTTTCAAAACTGAAAACGATATTGCAGAGAGTTTCAAGACAAAAGAACTATCCCAAAAGCTTCCTAAGACATCAAGGAACCTAACTGAATCCTTTTCCACGCTTCCAGCATCAAGAATTGGTATATGGAGATCAAACTTTGTCAAACTTTTTGCATATTCGTGTCTCATGATTCATGCGTTGTTTTCAATTTCTAATGCTTGATTTATATTAATTGAATCATTCTGAAGCTAACCATGCCTTTCAATTGAGTTTTCGTGCATTGTATGGGAATCCACCATTGGAGCCTTCTAGCTTTTCAGAGGTCACGAATTAAGGGTTTCCTCTTCAGGAAAAATTGAGACATGAGACTTGTACCATCAGAACCAGAAGCTTCACACGAATCCAGTCATCCTATCGCGCCTAATTTATGAACCACGATGGCCTATTCGCTATTTTTATGTTCACCATTTAGTGGGGGTTTAAAACCCCCGCTATTTAGTTTGTTTTTTTCAGGCAAAAGTGAAGGACAAGTGGAGAAGACGATGTGTGGAGGCTGGGGATTGGCGCGTTTGAATTTCGCATGAAATACACCACTAACCATGATTTTGCATTATATTATTTATTTGTCATATTATGTTATAAACGCGCAAACGGAACAGTTGGTGGAAAGTAACGCTGGCAAGCCTTGGGACCTGGGTTCGAATCCCAGGTCCCCCCATATTCTTGTTATTTTTCTTTGCAATACGTTCAGGTACCCCACAAGCCCAGACATCCACCATACGTTCACAATCCAGGCGCGTCACATGTCTCAGAATCTCAATCCAAGGGCCATGATCTGATGAACACCATACTCGTTGGTCAACCAGGCCACACGCACGCTGAGAAGTCAAACAGGCCTCCAATGATTGAGCCTAATTGCTGGCCAAATACCTCCAAATTGGGGTCAACACCCCCAAGTGTTTGTATTTTTTTTCTTTTTTCTATTTTATATTATTTGTTTTAATTTAAATTATTTCCTTTTAATTCTTTAAATTAATATATTTTCATAAAACATAAAAATAATAAAAAATCAGAAAGACAAAAAAACAAAATATATTTTATTTAATGTTTTCTTTGTAAATAAATTTTATCAATTAATTAGTTTTAATTCTAGATTTAATTCTAATATTTTTCTTAATAAATTAAAAAAATGTAGAATTAGGGTTTTATACTTTTTTTCCCTTTTTCTTTTTTCATCCTATTTAATTATTAATTATTATTTTGTAAATAAACTTGCCATTAAATAATTAGGTTAATTCTAGGTTTAATTTTAATATTTTTAATAAACTAAAAATAGGTTAG
Source organism: Vicia faba (assembly GCA_948472305.1). NCBI lineage: Eukaryota > Viridiplantae > Streptophyta > Magnoliopsida > Fabales > Fabaceae > Vicia > Vicia faba. The sequence goes on from OX451740.1 coordinate 491,612,207, forward strand.
AATTAGGGTTAATTAATTTTTTCTTGTTTTTATTCCAATTTAATTTTCTTACTAAAAATCCATAAAATACAAAAAACTCAAAAACAATTTCTTTCTTTTATTCAGCTCAATTAATTTGTTAATTATAATTTAATTTCCTAAAAAGGGTCCAACGCCCTCGCATTCCCGATTTTAATTCTCTTCGCATTCATTTCTTTTCTTATAAAATTCATGTAATTCTCCGAAAGCCATGTAATAGATTAAGTAGGATATTTAATTTTCGCACTTTATTTTATTTCAAATCGGGTCCTGGATTAATTTGGCGATGTGGACCCGCGCCTTTGTAATAGTGTAGGACTTTTAATTCCGCATCTTTTAAACTATTAATTAAACTGCATGAAAGAATGAATGTCAAAATAAAAGCAACGCGTAAATCACCAATGCATGAACAAGACAAAAATATCTGAAAACGACACACAAATCACACACCACCCCTAGGGTACGCCTCATTGTTGCCTTGCCCCTCGAAAGGTGGTCATCGAGTAAAGGATGTTTTAGTAAGTCCTTATGTCCATGAACATGGCATGAGGGTAGCTTCTAAGGTGTCTTCCCATTGCTCTGGTGATCACCATGTCCCGAACCCTCAAATTGACCCGAACACCTCCAACGGTGGTGCTACCTACCTCTCAATGGTGGGATGGCACTGCTTTAAGGACATTTACACAGACGAATTCCTTAGGGTAGGTAGACGAATCGTAGATACTTGCTCTAATTTCAAAACAAATCAAAAATACTTTTCACACCGACACCTTTTCAAAAAGCTTTCGAAAGCAACTTTTCAAACACTCTTGAGGACTGATACAAGAGTCGAACTGAAATTTTCAAAGAAACCTTTTTTAAAAACCCACAGTTGAAAAGCAAACAAACCATTTTGAAAACACAAATGAGCAAGTATCTAAGAGCCCATGGATAACCATGGATAGAAAGGGTGCTAACACCTTCCCTTTCTATAATCTACCTCCCGAACCGAGAGCAATCTCTATAAGGAATTTTTCTGTGCTTTTGTTCTTTCCATGTTGGAGAAAATAAAAGACGGTGGCGACTCTTGCTTACCGCGACATTTCGCGAAACCAGCGTTAAACAATCAGTTCCAGATCCACCGATCACAGAACTGGCGACTCTGCTGGGGACTTAACTTATAAAGTGAGGTGTACCTTAGGATAGTTCATAACTGTGTTTTCCATTGCTTTGACTTGTTTGCTTTATTATTGTGGGACTGTCTTGGGAGTTCTATAGATCCTAACCCGGATCTGGGGATACCTTCTTAGAAATTAGCAACAAGGCTGTGAGGGAACTGTGCGGGGTATACCGACATGGTTGAAACAGTCTGCTACGTTGATGTGGCACTTTGGTGTGTACCGGTAACCCTTGAGTTCAGTCAAAGAGAGTACGGGGCCTCCGCGTGGTGTCGTGAAGCATCAACTGACCTTAGGAACCTTAATTGAACTATCTTGGCCTCTTTAGGGTAGTGAGATAACTGACTTTGGTGCAGTCCGAGGTTGGTTGATACTCGATACTATACTCAATTGAGGGTTGCTTTCCTGGAATATTTCGGTCGCCAGTTCAGTGGTTAAATCGAAACGATGAACAATGAAAGCAATCCGGTGATATTGGGACCCTTAGAACCCGGTTACTTCTAATAGGACAGGTTGAGCCCACCAACTTTAAGAGGGTAATACCCAGACCCCATGCTGGCCTAAACTCTAAGGGCTTGTCTTGTGTGACTTGTGTGCCTTACATGATTACCTTTGTAAATATTTGTGGTGTGTTTAACCATAGCATCGTGACATCATACAGCATCATATGCATTGGCTAACCATTTCAGGGGTTCGAATCTTCATCTTTGTTCTTGTTTTGTAGGACATGGAAACTATTCGCAGAAAGACAATTCAAATCAGCCTTGTAAAGATCCCTCCTCAGCTTAAGGATCTTATATCCAGGATTCCTGAGAGCTCTTCATTCAATGAAAGACATGGAAGACTCATCAGCTTGGTCAATACCAACATTGAGGAAGATATGATAAAGGTCCTGTTCCAGTTCTTTGACCCTTTGCATCACTGTTTCACTTTCCTGGATTATCAGCTGGTACCTACATTGGAGGAGTTCTCCCGGATTCTGAAGATTCCTATCCTTGATCAACTACCCTACAACGGTACGGAAAAGGAACCCAAGCTTGAAGAGATTGCTAAAGCCTTACACCTACAATCATCTGACCTCAAGGGACATTGGGAAGTTAGAAGTGGTATCAAAGGGTTCTTAGCCAGGTTTCTGTTTGAAAAGGCCCATGAATGTTGGAACTCCCTTGACTTACAAGCTTTTGAAGAAGTTGTGGCCCTCCTTGTCTATGGTTTGGTGTTGTTCCCTAACCCAGATCAGCTTATAGATATCAGTGCTGTCCAGATCTTCATGTCCAGGAATCCTATACCTACGTTGCTGGGGGACATCCTTCACTCATGTTACACTCGAACCATGAGAAAAGAGGTGTCCTTATGTGTTGCACTCCTCTCCTGGGAAGGTGGTTTATTTCGCACCTTCCACAATCAGTTTTGAAGAACGAGCCGGGTTTGAGATGGTCACAACGGTTGATGACTCTTACACATGCAGATATACATTGGTGCCCTCGGTCCAGAGAGAATGTCACTATCATTGATCGTTGCGGGGAGTACCCTAATGTTCCTTTACTTAGAATCAGAGGAGGTATTACTTACAGCCCATGCCTGGCTTGGAGACAATTTGGTTATGCTTGGAGGGATGGCCCTCATGACATGTTAATTCCTGACACAGTTTTTGACTTCGACAACGATGCACAAGGACTTCGCCAGAGATTTATCAGAGCTTGGAGGATGCCCAGTAAGATAGACAGCAAGACACTGGGGCACAGGAATTCCATCCCATTGGAACCTTATCTCAAGTGGGTACGCGCCCGCTCCCAGAAGTTAGTAATGCCTTGTCCTCATGTGCTCCCTGTGATCAAAGAGCCAGTCTTGGAAGGGGAGGTGTCCTACACCATTCAACACCCTGACATGCCCACGTCCTGGGAAGAGATGTAGAAGAGATGGATCCAGCTTAAGGAAGAACGAAATTCTCTTGAGACCAGCCTACATGATAGTGAAAAGACGGTCTTGGAGCTCACCCGCCTATTGCACGAGGAGAGGAATCTCAACACCTACATAGCTCCAAAGAGGATGCATAGTGTCTTTTGGGATTGATTTACTTTGTAATATGTGCCCATGAGGCTTTGATGTACTGAACAATTATTTCCTTAATGATAACGTGTGTTCCTTTTTGTCTACAACAAATTTGAACTTTCGAACCCTTGAATGCATTGCATAAACACATATCATTCATCATGTGCATAGCAAGTCTTCTTCTTTTCAGGTTGCTTACTGTTCTTCGCTGTTTATTTCAGCATCATGAATCCTGACTCATCATCAACCGAGATGTCTATCAAGGCTCTTCAGGCGCAGAATGCACAATTTCAGGAACTGATCATGGGTTTGGCTCAAGGCCAAGAAGAGCTGAAGGCTTTGCTCCTGAAGAAGGAGAAGAAGAAGAAGAAGAGAACTGTTCTTTTCAACTCGGGCCGAAGGTTTGGCAACACTCTGCTGAATGAAGAGGCTGGTTCTTCTATAGGCAAGAGCAGTCCCCAAGGGGGAAAAGGTCCTAGTCCAGTAGTCTCTGACAACGAGACTGATTTTAATGAGGAACAATATCCTCCTGCTGAAGACCGGTATAAGCAGTTGGAAGACAGACTGAATGCAATGGAGATCCAACAAGTGTCGGGACTGGATTTCGGAGATTTGGGCTTATCTACTGGTGTGATTATTCCTCACAAGTTTAAGGCACCATCTTTCACCAAGTATGACGGGGCGTCTTGTCCCAAGCTGCACCTCAGATCTTATGTGCGGAAGATTCAACCGTACACAGTGGACAAGAATTTGTGGATCCACTTCTTCCAGGAGAGTCTTTCAGGGACTCATCTCGAATGGTTCTATCAGCTGGATGGGACCAAAGTTCGTAACTGGGAGGAGTTGGCTATTGCTTTTTACAAGCAGTATCAATATAATGCCGACCTTGCTCCTACACGTACCCAACTCCAGGGTATGTCGCTAGGGTCAAGCGAAGGTTTCAAAAAGTATGCACAGAAGTGGAGGGATCTGGCTGGCAGGGTGCAGCCTCCGTTAACTGACCGGGAGTTGGTAGACATGTTCTTGGGGACCCTATTTGGGCCATTTTTCAATCATCTTATCGGTAACTCATCTGCAGGGTTTACTGATCTTATTCTGACTGGAGAGAGAATAGAGGCTGGGATGAAGTCTGGTAAAATTCAGAAGGGTGCATCTGTAAGTTCTGAGAAGAAGCCCTTTAAGAAAGAGGCCAGTGCTGTATATGGGTCTAGAAGACAAGAGAAACCTGAGCGCCGCCAATCTGTCAACGCGGTGATGATTGCTAAACCTGCTGTCGCTCCTCGGCAAACCAACCCTCAAAGGGCTGAGAGACCCAGAAGGGAGTTCACCCGGCTAAGTATGACTCTATCGCAAATCTTGCCGCAGTTGCTGTCCACCAACCTAGTGACTGTTAGAGAGGCCCCGAAGGTTGTGAATACGACTTCTCCCAAGTACAATCCCAATGCTCGCTGTGCTTATCACTCTGATAGCCCGGGGCATTCCACTGATGACTGTTGGGCCTTAAGGAATAAAGTGCAGGATCTTATTGACGCCAAGGAGGTACAGTTTGAGGCATCGGAGAAGCCTAATGTGGTGACTGCTCCCATGCCTAACCATGGGGTAAATGCTATCAGAGAGGATGATGAAGTGGATGAAGCTGAGTTCGACAGTTGGATTTACCCGACGATTGACAGTGGACCTAGCAATTGGATTGCAAAGGACAACCTACTTGTTTCTCTTGTTACTGAGTAATGAATTCTTCTGTTTTGGTATTTGTAATAAACAATTAAAACTCTATGGCCCGGTGTCTTACCCGGGGCACCGTGGCTTCATTTGTGAGGGTATATTAAATTGTCATTTCATATATCATGAATAAAGATCTTGGACGTTTTCTCGCATTTCAAATCTTATGCTCATTTTCTTTCTTTCCTTTCTTTATATATTGCAAAACAGCTGTATTTACACACACTCACTCATACAGGTTTCAATCCACTATGGATCTCACTGGTAACGACTCTGCTACTGCCAGTTATGACTTCGAAAATCCGATCAACTTAGCCGAAGACGAAGGTGAAGATGATTGCGAAGTGCCTGGCGAGCTTGCAAGACTGTTACTCCAGGAAGAGAGGGCAATTCAACCACATGAAGAGCCGGTGGAAACAATAAATCTGGGTACTGAGGCAAACAGAAAGGAGGTTAAGATTGGTGCCAACCTAGAGCTCAGCGTGAAGCAACGGTTGACTCAGATGCTACATGATTATGTGGAGATCTTTGCTTGGTCCTACAAAGATATGCCCGGGTTGGATACCGACATTGTGGTCCATCATTTGCCTACTAAGGAAGACTGCCCTCCGGTTAAGCAAAAGGTCCGCCGTATGCATCCAGAGATGTCTGAGAAGATCAAAGCCGAGGTTATGAAACAGTTTGACGCCGGTTTTCTTGCAGTGACTTCTTACCCTCAGTGGGTTGCTAATGTGGTGCCGGTACCAAAGAAAGATGGAAAGGTCAGAATGTGTGTCGATTACAGGGATCTGAACAGGGCCAGCCCCAAGGATGACTTCCCCCTACCTCACATTGATGTCCTTGTTGACAATACTGCTCAGTATAAGGTGTTCTCTTTCATGGATGGTTTTTCAGGTTATAATCAGATCAAGATGGCTCCTGAAGACATGGAAAAGACTACCTTTGTTACTCAGTGGGGCACCTTCTGCTACAAGGTCATGCCTTTTGGACTAAAGAACGCTGGGGCAACCTACCAACGTGCCATGGTTGCTTTATTTCATGACATGATCCATCATGAGATAGAAGTGTATGTTGATGACATGATCGCAAGGTCCCAGACTGAGGAAGAGCACTTAGATCATCTGCAGAAACTGTTTGACCGTCTGAAATTGTACAAGCTGAGGTTGAACCCGAACAAGTGCACCTTCGGGGTAAGATCTGGAAAGTTGCTAGGCTTCGTTGTAAGTGACAAGGGCATTCAAGTGGATCCTGCCAAGGTTAAAGCTATTCAAGAGATGCCAGTCCCTAAGACAGAGAAAGAGGTCAGAGGCTTTCTAGGACGCCTGAATTACATTGCTCGCTTCATCTCGCACCTAACTGCTACCTGTGAGCCAATCTTCAAGCTGCTGAAGAAAGATCAGGTAGTACGTTGGAATGATGAATGTCAGGCTGCTTTTGACAGAATCAAGGAGTATCTCCAAGAACCACCCATCCTTATGCCACCGGTTGAGGGGAGACCTCTGATACTATACCTGACAGTACTTGACAACTCAATGGGGTGTGTGCTGGGGCAGCATGACGAGTCTGGCCGAAAAGAGCATGCCATTTATTACCTTAGCAAAAAGTTTACCGACTGTGATACCCGATACTCACTGCTTGAGAAAACTTGCTGCGCTTTGGTATGGGCTGCTCGCCGGCTGAGACAGTATATGCTGACTCACACTACCTTGTTGATCTCAAAGATGGATCCTATAAAGTACATATTTGAAAAGCCTGCTCTGTCTGGGAGAATAGCAAGATGGCAAATGATCTTGACAGAATACGACATTCAGTACACAACCCAGAAAGCTATCAAGGGAAGTGTATTGGCAGACCACTTGGCACATCAGGCAGTAGACGACTATCAGTCAATGAACTTCGAGTTTCCAGACGAGAGCATCATGATAGTGACTGATTGTGAAGTACCTGGACCGGATGAAGGACCTGAGGAAGGATCCCGATGGTCTATGCACTTTGACGGAGCCTCCAACGCTTTGGGTAATGGCATCGGCGCTGTGATCATATCCCCTCAAGGCACTCATACTCCACTTACTGCCCGACTATGTTTCAACTGCACCAATAACATGGCGGAGTATGAGGCATGCATCATGGGTCTTCAAGCTGCGATCGACTTAAGGATCAAGTTTCTGAGTGTCTTCAGAGATTCCGCTCTCGTGATCAATCAGATCAAAGGAGAGTGGGATACGAAACATCCGAATCTTATTCCTTATAGAGAATGTGTATTGACCTTGATCCCCCACTTCACAGAGATAACCTTTGAACATTTCCCAAGAGAGGAGAATCAGCTGGCGGACGCATTAGCTACGATGTCTTCTATGTTCAAAGTCAAATGGGACAATGAGGCTCCCCGGATCATTATCTGGAAACTGGATGAACCGGCATACTGTTGTGATCTTGAGACTGAATTGGTGACGGAGAAGCCTTGGTACCATGAGGTGAAGAGATACTTGGAAACTCAGGAATACCCGGAAGGTGCGTCTGTCAACGATAAGAAGTTTCTGAGAAGGTTCGCAACGAAGTTCTTCCTTAGCAACGACATCCTATACAAGCGAAACCATGATTCAACCTTACTGCGTTGTGTGGATAAAACTGAAGCAGAAAGGATCATGGAAGAGCTACATGAAGGGACCTTCGGAACACATTCCAGTGGACACACTATGGCAAAGAAAATCCTTCGGGTAGGGTATTTCTGGTCCACAATGGAAGCTGACTGCTACCAACATTCTCGGACATGCCATAAATGCCAGATATATGCAGACAAGGTGCATGTTCCTCCAGTTCCTCTAAATGTTCTGACTGCGCCTTGGCCGTTTGCAATGTGGGGCATAGATATGATCGGTGAGATTAAACCTACGGCATCCAATGGGCATCGCTTCATCCTAGTGGCGATTGATTACTTCACGAAGTGGGTTGAAGCAGCTTCCTACGCTACGGTAACCAAGACTGTTGTGGCACGGTTCATTCGGCATAACCTGATCTGTCGATACGGTGTCCCGAAAAGAATCATTACAGACAACAGTACCAATCTGAATAACAAGATGATCACTGAGCTCTGTGAGCAGTTTAAGATACATCACCACAACTCTTCTCCTTACCGGCCGAAGATGAATGGGGCTGTAGAAGCGGCAAATAAGAACATTAAGAAAATTGTGCAGAAGGTGATAGTGACTTATAAAGATTGGCACGAGATGTTACCGTTCGCTCTACATGGGTACCGCACCTCAGCCAGGACGTCAACCGGGGCAACTCCTTTCTCCTTGGTCTACGGTATGGAGGCAGTCTTACCGATCGAAGTGCAAATACCTTCTCTCCGGATAATGAAGGATGCAGATCTGAGTGAAGACGATTGGATTCAGACACGACTTGATCAGCTAAACCTTATTGATGAAAAGAGACTTGCTGCTATTTGTCATGGTCAGACGTACCAGAAACGGATGATCAGGGCATTTAACAAAAAGGTCAGACCACAAGAGTATCAAGTTAGGGATCTGGTAATCAAACGCATCATCCTTCCTCAGAGTGATCCAAGGGGCAAATGGACCCCTACGTATGAAGGGCCATTTGTGGTTAAACATGTGTTCTCAGGAGGAGCCATGATTCTAACCAACATGGATGGTGACGACCTTCCTCACCCCGCCAATGCAGACATAGTAAAAAGATACTACGCATGATAAAGACCCGCTAGGTTGACATACCTAGGCAAAAATTAGGGCTTCCCGGCGAACCAAAAGGGTTCGGGCAAAATGAAGGGATGAAATGAAAAAATCTGTACACCCGGCAAGTCGAAAATCTGAAAAGGCGGCTTGGGCAAAAATGGGTATCCCGGTGGACTGAAAACCCGAAAGAGCGGTCCAGGCAAAAGTTAGGGATAAAGCGTAATACTATGTCTCATTGGATCACCTTGCATCCAGAATCCGGTATCTACATCAAGTTCAGACGGCATCGATCGATCAACTTCATCTTCAACTATGGTCATCAAGTGATGAGACGCTCGAAGATATAAAGGCGATAGCAGAGTTGAAACCCAGTGGGATCATTCATTTCATACAGCTGTTTTATTTCCTTTTGTACAAATTTGTATAAACTCTTTTGTTCGGCGACGTTCTCTTACTAGGACGTCAGCCTCTTGTACATAAAACGCCTATTTACAGCCAAATTCAAAATCAATACAAAAATCACTTTTCAGTTAAAATTGCCAATTGTTTTTTCCTTTTCTGTTTTGTTTTGCGAAGAACGTCCAAGGTTCAATTTGTGATATATGCATTGACAATAATTTGCTCACTCATGAATATTTGCATACGAAACAAAGGATTAATTACAGGTAACATTAGAAACAGGGGCAATAATGAGTTGGCTAAAGCAATCTAGTCTCTCTGTCCACCAAGGTATCAAGGTAAGTTCAGCTGAAGAACATAACCAGTATATCTTAAATCCCCAGAGAGTGAGCCAGCAAGTCAGTGCACTCTCCCCAAGCAAAGCTATTATCAGCCTTAAGGAAGTTGGGTACCCCCGCAGATCTCAACATTCCCCAGCACGATATACAGATATTCTTAAACAAGCATCCCCGGCAGTCTTGACCTAAAGATTGTTCCCCGGCGGTATATCAAACATTCAATGGAGTCACTTCCCCAATATAGTTCAAAATTTCCCCAGGAGAGTCCAATCCAGTTTCCCCAGGAAAGTTGGAATCTATCTCCCCAAGCAGTAAGCTTATCCTCAGTAGATTCTGGAAGCTTATCCTCGCAGAACACGAACGCGTCCCCCGGCTTTATTCAAAGGTTATTTCCCTACCAGGATATAACTGGGTTATCCTCAGCCAAAAGCCATGAGAAGATCGTCCTCGGCAAAGTCTTCTTATCCCCAGCGAAGTCTATTAGCACTTCCAACACAACAATGGTATCCCCAGCGAAGTCTATTAACACTCCCAACACAACAATGGTATCCCCAGCGAAGTTACCGTCAACATTCCAGCAAAGTACCTCTCTCCCCACAAAGTATTGTTCTCCAGCAAGATCGCTAGAGTAATTTTCTCCCCGCAAGAGTAATCCATCCGCCAAGTTTATTCCCCAACGGAGTTATCTTCTCCTACCGGTATTCTTGCAACTATCATCCCCAGCGGAAGCAAAGATCTATTCTTCAACATCAGCCCAGGAGTGACTTCCCGGCACCCGTCAAGGATTTATTTTCCTAAGACAAAAAGATACATTCATAAACATCACATTTCATACATTATAGCATGCATATACGCATCATATCTTACAAATCTCATTTATGTTGAGAACATCATCGCTTGATTCATATCATGCCTTGCATATGACTGACCTTTACCTTTCAGGAAAGATCCAGTTAGGTTCTCAGCTATATTCCAAGACCTTGTCCGGTTCAGTTAAATCGACCCTAAGATTTTACTGTTTCTTATCCAGTCAAAGGCCTTCTCTGGTTCAGTCAGATCGACCCTAAGATCTCCCTGATTCTTATCCAGTTGAAGATTCCAAGACCTTGTCCGGTTCAGTTAAATCGACCCTAAGATTTTACTGTTTCTTATCCAGTCAAAGGCCTTCTCTGGTTCAGTCAGATCGACCCTAAGATCTCCCTGATTCTTATCCAGTTGAAGATTCCAAGACCTTGTCCGGTTCAGTCAGATCGACCCTAAGATTTTACTGTTTCTTATCCAGTCAAAGGCCTTCTCTGGTTCAGTAAGATCGACCCTAAGATCTCCCTGTTTCTTATCCAGTTGAAGACATCCAAGATTCTCTCAGCGTTACTGTTGAGGTAGTAATCGTTCCAAGATTCTCTCAGCGTTACTGTTGAGGTAGTAATCGTCCCCAGATTCTCTCAGCGTTCCTGTTGAGGTAGTAATCGTCCCCATATTCTCTCAGCATTCCTGTTGAGGTAGTAATCTACCAAGGTTCTCTCAGTGTTCCTGTTGAGGTAGTAATCGTCCAAGGTTCTCTCAGCGTTCCTGTTGAGGTAGTAATCGTTCAAGGTTCTCTCACCGTCCCGTTGAGATAGTAACTATCCCTGGTTCATTCATCACCTTTTTGAAGCTCCAGATTCAATTCCTGTAACCAGTCAGGGCACATCTACACAAAGAGTTCGAAGACCAGCTCCTGTAACAGGTCAGGTAATCATTTTCTTTTGCAGGTACGCAAGTTCTCGCTAAGGAATCTCTTACGCGATCAACACCCAGATGGCATCTATAAGCCCATCCACCTATCCATCATATCTTAGCATGGCATCTATAAGCCCATTCCCACCACCACACTACTATGTGAGCGCAAATTTCTGGGCACTCTAGTGTTCAATCATCTTCCACCTTCGGATTACGAAAGGCACGTCAGCCAATCTACATCCCCAGGTCTAAGAAGATTGAACAGGGGCAACTGTTGTACCCCAAAATTTGCCCTCCCATATTCTTCAAGATTTGCAAAGAACATGCTTCAAAATCTCCCCAAGGGTTGCACAGTTCAAGGGCCTCATAACAGTCAAAAACTAGGGTTTTGATTCTGACAAAGAAATTGAAGTTTCCAAGGGTCCAAACAAGTCCCACATGCCTATAAACATGGTCAAGCATCCTCATGCCAAGTTTCAAGACTTACAGCACAAAATTGCACAGTCAAAAACCCTAATTGCTCAACAGTCAACTGCAGGGGCAAAATGGTCATTTGACAGTCAAAAGTCCAAATTTTTGGTCAACATCTCATTTTGAAGCCACAAACATCATTTGATCAATTCTTGATCATGATTCTCAAAGCATGGCTCAAAAAGTCTCAAGATGCAAAAGTTTCCATATTTGGACAGTTGAAAAAGTCAACTGTAACTTGACCAGGGCATAACTTCCACATGGTTCATCAGAAAAATTCCATCCAAAGCTCATTTTGAAGGGGAAGACATTTCCTACAACTCATCTTCACACTTCAAGTCCAAGAAATGCTCTCACAAAAAGTTATCAATTTCAACATTATAGGTCATTTTCAAAAGTCAACCAAAAGGGACTTTAAGTCAAAGACCATAACTTGAGATTGGTAAATCAAAATGACATGGTACCAAAGGCATTGGTTAGAGGACTTCAAGACCTTTCCAAAATGTCCAAGAACATGATCAAAGCTTAAAAATTGAGCAAGATATGCCTTGTGGAAGTTGGGAAATTTTTGTGAGATGGCCAAAGTCAATTATCCTTGAAATTTCATTTTTGACAAAAGGGGCCCACTTTTTCCACTTGATTCAGCTTGGCCATGCCTCCCACGTGTCCCACAATTTATTTCAAGATTTAAAATTAATTTTTTCATTTTTATTTAATTTTATTTGATTTAATTCATTTTAAATCTTTAAAATTCAAATAAAAATCAAAGAAATTAATGGAGGGATATATTTTGTGTTAAATAGCTTTGAATCACCTTGAAATACCTTCCAAATTCATCCAAGGCCTATTATGGGCATAGAAATTCAAATTTTGACACAAAAGGCAAGTTGTTTCAATGTTGGTTATGGAGGAAATCTCAAACATGAATGTAAGGCTTCAATGACCATAATATTGTTTGATACACATTACACACTATATATACAAGCCTTCCCAACCTCATTCAAAAAAAGAGTGTGTGCAGAAAAGGCCAAGAGCAAAACCAAAAATTATTCAAAAAGTGAGAGTTCTAAAAACATAGTTGCGAGCATCTTCAGATCAAAACAAGCACGTGGTTCTATTCCTTGCCACACCCTGAAGCTAAAGCAACCTTTGCCAAGTCCTGAGGCTCATACCGTGCTGTAAGTTCTTCCCAGGTCCCTTATAATTTCCATATTATTTTCTTCAACATTTTCCTGTGCAGATTCCAATATGAGGTGCATCATAAGTCCCACTTCCCAGCGCTGCCATATGTCATCAACGCAGATCCAAAGGATAAAAAGTGTAGCACACCATGGTCTGGAGTCAAGCACGCTGCAGGCAACCATGAAAGTCAAACGTGGCTTAGATTTCAGTGGGCTTGGATTGCTTCAATAAACCTCCTATTTGGCCCACACCCCCTTGGTTTATTTACTTTTTTCTTATTTTATTTTGTTTTGTCATTTTCTTTTCTTTTATTTATTGGCCTTATTTTTTATTATTAACAATTAACTTAATTAGCACATTTTCATAAAAAATCAAAAAAAATGAAATTAACATTATTATTATTATTTTATTTGTAAATAAACAATAATTGAATTAGTTTTTTTAATTAGGCCATTTTAATTCCTTTTCTTAAATAATTAAAATAGATCTAGAATTAGATTAACCTAGAATTTTATTTCTTTTTTTTTAAATTTTATTTCATAAAAACATAAAAAACAAAAAATATTTTCTTTTAATTGAATTAATTAATTAGTCATAAATTAGTTTTAATTTCATTTTAATTACAAAAAAGACCAAAAAATCAATTCCTTTTCTTAAAAGGGTCAACACCCTTAGACGTTCCCGATTTATTTATTCGCGCGCATTTACTTTATTTGATTATTATGTAATTGCTCCAGACATGTAATAGTAATTAGGACTTTTACTGTTTTATTTATTTATTTTCCGTACTCATTTACTAAAAAATGGGTCTTTGTAATTTTTGGCGATGTATAGACTCGCGCCTTGTAATAGCGTAGGATTTACGTTTCCGCAATTTACTTTCCGCACCCCTTAACTGTTAACTTGCATGAAAGAATGTATGTAAATAAAAATAACTCGTAGCCCACTAATTAACAAGACAAACATTAACTGAATACAACACACAAATACACACACCACTTCTAGGGTACGCCTCACTTGTTGCCTTCGAAACGTGGTCGTCAAGTATAGGATGTCTTAGCGGTCCTTATGTCCATGATCCAGTTGCCTCGAAACAGTTGCCCCGAAACAGTTGCCTCGAAACAGTTGCCTCGAAACAGTTGCCTCGAAACAGTTGCCTCGAAATGGTTGCCTCGGATTAAAAAAAAGGATCAAGGACATAAGGGTAGCTTCTAAGGTGTCCTAACCGTTGCTTCGATAACCACACTGTCCCTACAATCGAATTGACCCGAACACCTCCAATGGTGGTGCTACCTACCTCTCAATGGTGGGATGGCACTACCTTAAGGACTTCTACACAACTTAATTCCTTAGGGTAGGTAGATGACTCATGGATACTTGCTCTATTCAAAAACAAATCAAAAACCTTTTCACACTGACACTTTCAAAAACTTTCAAAACAAAATTTTCAAACACTCTTGAGGACTGATACAAGAGTTATTCAGAAATCTTTCAATGAAACCTTTTCAAACCCACTCACAATTGAAAAGCAAACATTTTGAAAACATAAAGAGCAAGTATCTAAGAGCCCGTGGATAACCACGGATAGATAGGGTGCTAACACCTTCCCTTTCTATAAATCTACCTCCCGAACCGAGAAACATTCTCAAATAAGGAATTTTGCTGTGCTTTTGTCCTTTCCATGTTGGAGAACATAAAAGACGGTGGCGACTCTTGCTTACCGCGACATTTCGCGAAACTAGCTAAAAACAGTCAGTTCTATTTCCACCGATCACATAACTGGCGACTCTGCTGGGGACAATAAAAGTGAGGTGTACCTTAGGATTAGATCATACTTATGTTTTCAATTGCTTTGCTTTGATTGCTTTATATTTGTGGGCTTTGCATCAGAGTTTCATAGATCCTAACCCGGATCTGGGGATACCCTTTTAGGTAGCATAAGCTGTGAGGGACCTGTCCGGCGTAGACCGACACGGGTGAAGCAGTGGCTACGTTGGTGTGGCACCTTGGTCTGTACCGATATCCCTTGTGTTGCAACGAGGAGAATATGGGTCTTCTGAGGAGTCATTAAGCACCAACCGACCTTAGAACCCTAATATGACCCAACTTGGCCATAGAACAGTAGCAGTATGCTACACCCATTGAGGCTAAACTCTCGCGATGGTTCTGGCCGCAAGAAAAGATTGTGACGCTGGAGTTATGACCGATTGAGGGTAGTCAGTGATATTGGAATCCTCTAGAACCCGATTACTTTTGATAGGACAGGTTTGAGCCCACCAACTTCAAAGAGGGTAGTACCCAAAATTCATGCTGGCCTGAACTCTAAGGGCTATCTTTGTGTGACTTGTGTGCCTTCAAACTTGACTACTTGCATGCTTGTTATCTGACACATGAGTTCCTTGCAGGTTTTGTTTACAGTCCTTAACCTGGACTCATAACAGGGTTTACTTACATTACTCCATGCATAGCATAACATCATGCCATCATACCATTGCATACATCCTACATAAGGACTAATCCATTTCAAGGATCTCAAGGGTTTGTGATGCAGGTCATGATGTCTAGCAAGGGGCAAAGGGGATTTATTTTCCTCTAGCCAAGGTTGATAACTTGAGTCAGGGGCTATGACCCACTCGATATGGTGAGCCTTGACTCTTGAAGAAGGACTCTCATCAACATGAAGTCCCTTCCATCAAGCTACAAAATTCAAATTCTAACAATTTTCTTGTTTACCCCGTGAGATCCTTGAAAATATTGCATGCATACATATATATCATGGCATTACAGGTACTCCTTTGACAAGTCACTTACCATCTTCGCTGTTTATTTCAGCAATGGCTTCCCAACAAAACAACCAGGATCTTCATGCTCAAGAGACTCGGTTCGGGGAGATCCTCCTAATTCTATCCAAGGGGCAGGAAGAGCTGAGAACACTCCTCATGGGGACTTTGGTCAGGAACAATCCATAAGACGATAAGGACGAACGACTGAGACGTTTACAAGCTGAGGTGAATACAATGAGAACCCAGATGCTGGGACAAATGGCTCTTGTCCAAGACTTATCTCAAAAACAAGGAGAGCTCAGGGTTCTCGTCAACCAACTGCTTCGGGATAACCAACTGGGGCAAACATCTAAGGTTGAAGAGCAAGCCATCATTCAACCACCTGTGGGGCAAGAAGACCGGGGAAAAGCTCCTCAGTTTGCTTCAGGGTCACAAGCCCAGCATCGAACTCACCAGCGGCAACAGGGTAATCGGTGTAAGCGAAATACGTTTGGAAGACATTTCTCAGAGACTGGTATACCATCATCACTGATACTGAGACGCTTGTTAGAGGTCAAGCTGATTGCTTTAAAGGATCCTCCTAAGACTCTCAAAGTAACCTCCCTAAAATATAATCCTGATGAAAGGTGTGCCTACCATTCTGACAGCCCTGGACATGACACTAACGACTGTTGGAGCCTGAGGAACAAGATTCAAGACTTGATTGACGGAAGGGTGCTAGAGTTCATGCCGGGTGGTAAAATGAACATCTTCTGCAGAGAATCTTCCATCTGAGATGACCAGTTCAAACTAAGAAACTTTTGTTCATTCGAATGTTCAAGTTGTATTTTTCTTTGATTGTTTAAACATTTTATTCATATCAAACGTTGTTATTTCATTAATGCATTACACATGTCTGTTTTGAAGTAATTATTTCGTATTCACTATATTGCAAATTGCTTTCATATTTTTGTGTGATGATCAACGCTCGGTTAATAATTCTAGGCCTCTTGAGGGAGGATGACGAAAACGATACCACAATCTACAATATGCTTTTGAACAGACCCCGCTGATGAGGTACATGCATTGTTTCAATTCCTAAACACCGGAGTTATAAGGAAGATAATCCCTCGTCAACCCCTTCGAGCCAAAGAAGTAGGAGTTTTTCTTTTCGAAAATTAAAACCCTTAATCATAACCTAGGGCAGGGTAGTTTTCTCAGTTGATCCACGTGCACAACGAATGGCACCAAAGAGGTCCTTACAAAACAAAAGACGATGATGGTTCTCTATAATCATAAGGACAGGCAGTCATTATCTCTCAAAATAAAATCCCAATAAGTCAAAACCTATGAAGGAGACTTACACAAAAAACTGGGGCATCCCGCTGACTGTAATCACAAAAGAAACAGTTCAGGCAAAAAAAAAACAGGGATAACGAAATCAAAAAAGAAAGAGGTCCTACAAACCCTCAACACAAAAGGAAATGACTGCCTATTCAAAATAAACTGTCAGTATCCGAACCATCACTGGTATATCAAAGCAAAGACTCAAACAAGGTCTAACGCACGATCAGCTGAGTTTAGGTTTGAAGAACATCACGAAGAGCGGGTGGGTACAGATAAATTTGAGCCTTTATCCTTTATTTCTTAAACCGTGAACCAGGCCACGTTATAACCCTCAAAGTCCTAGCTGAAGCATGGGTTTATTCGAAAGCATACTGTTACGAAAGGTATCCTGACTCCCTAAGGTTTGCTATAAAATACTGAGTTGACATCACGTTTTACAAAATTCACTGGTTTTACTGAAAAAAACACATTTTCAAAAACTTCAAGACAGACATGAGCTTTGCATTTTAATATAACATTGCTTGCATATGACTATTTGTTTGAACAACATAGAAGTTCGCACGATGAATGTCTAATGAACACAAGCACCTCCAATCAAGGGGTATGGCATGATCATTGTCCATCACCTGGGGCAGTTAAGTCAAGATTCAGAGAATCTCTCAAAAGGCCAACCAGCTTGGGGCAAATCTCTGTCTGAGTCACTTGGGGCATTGGACGATCAAACGAAGATCTTCTCGTGGCATGGCAACACGACAACAGGGGCACCCCCTATATCCTGAGAGCGCGGACATAGTCGAAAAAATACTGCGCATAATCAAAGACCCGCTAGGTTGACACACCTAGGCAAAAATAAGGGCTTCCCGGCGAATCAAAAGGGTTCGGGCAAAAATAAGGGATGAAATGAAAAAATCTGTACACCCGACAAGTCGAAAACCTGAAAAGGCGGCTTGGGCAAAAATGGGTATCCTAGTGGACTGAAAACCCGAAAGGGCGGTCCAGGCAAAAGTTAGGGATCAAAAGTGTACGACTATGTTCCGTCATCTCGTCACTTGCCTACCAGAAGAGGAGTTGTCAACCGGCAGTCATCAAGCGCCTCCACAGGTACCTTCTCCCACAGAAACTGGGGCAATAACATTGTCCGAGCTGTGCAGGCCGCTCTGTCCTCCAGGTACAAAGTAGATTCAGTTGAAGAGTATGACCAAGATACCTCCACTCCCCGCCGAGTAAGGACAGGTTTCAGCAATACTCTCCTCAAGCAGAGTTGGTCTCCAATCAGCCCTGAAAAAGCACAGTATCTCCAGCAAGTCAACAACGCTCTCCCCAAACAGAGTTAGCCTACTGTCAGCCGCAAGGAAGTTGGGTATCCCCAGAAAATCTCAATATTCCCCAGCGGAGTATACAGATGTTCCTAAGCAAGCATCCCCGGCAGTCTTGATAAAAGATTGTTCCCCGGTGGAATACAGACACCCCAGTGGAGCCACTTCCCCAATACAATCTCAAAAGTCTCCCCAGGAGAGTTGAACCATCTCCCCAGTAGGAAGCTTATCCCCAGTAGATTTTGGAAGCTATCCCCTACAGAGCACGAACGCGTCTTCCCGGACTTTATTCAAAGGTTATTCCCCACCGGGATATAACTGGGTTATCCTCAGCCAATTGCCACGGAAAGATCGTCCCCAGCGAAGCCTTCCTATCCCCAACGGAGTTCATCAAATCCTCAACATAACATATCAACGGTATCCCCAGTGGAGTTATCATCAATTTCAAAACCTCAGCGAAGTATCTCTTCCCACAGAGTATTCCCCGTAGAGTAATCTCTCCAACAAGTTTATTCCCCAAACGGAGTCATCTTCTCCTACCGGTTTATTCTTGCAACCATCATCCCCAGCGGAAACGAAGAACTCTACTCTTCAACATCAGCCCAGGATTCAAGCTCCCGACATTCGTCAAGGATTTATTTTCCTAGACAAAAATACATTCATGAACATCGCATCTTCATACATTTTAGCATGCATACGCATCATACAACACAAATCTCATTTATTTTTGAGAACATATTAAAATCATGCAGTTCATGCATCATGACAATGCATACAACTGATGTTGTGCCTTTTCAGAAAAAAGGTCAATCTAAAGACGATTACTATCAATTGTCGCGATTCCAGATTCGATTCCTGTATCCAACTAGGGCATATCTACATTAAAGAGATTGAAGAGATAGCCGAGAAATGCTCCAGATATGGATGCTGTTCTTTTTCTTATTCAGATTTATCTCCAGAGATAGCTTGGAAATACTCCAGATATGTATGCTATCCCTTTGCTTATTCAGATTTTCTCTTCAGAGATGGCTTAGAAATGCTCCAGAGATGGACGTTATTCTTTTTCTTATTCAAGAGTTTCCTTTCAGATATAGCTGGGAAATGCTCCAGATATGGACGCTATTCTTTTGCTTATTCAGATTTTCTCTCCAGAGATGGCTTAGAAATGCTCCAGAGATGGATGTTATTCTTTTGCTTATTCAAGAGTTTCCTTTCAGATATAGCTGGGAAATGCTCCAGATATGGACGCTATTCTTTTGCTTATTCAGATTTTCTCTTCAGAGATGGCTTAGAAATTCTACAGAGATGGATGTTATTCTTTTTCTTATTCAAGAGTTTCCTTTCAGATATAGCTGGGAAATGCTCCAGAGATGGACGCTATTCTTTTGCTTATTCAGATTTTCTCTTCAGAGATGGCTTAGAAATGCTCCAGAGATGGATGTTATTCTTTTGCTTATTCAAGAGTTTCCTTTCAGATATAGTTGGGAAATGCTCCAGATATGGACGCTATTCTTTTACTTATTCAGATTTTCTCTTCAGAGATGGCTTAGAAATGCTCCAGAGATGGATGTTATTCTTTTGCTTATTCAAGAGTTTCCTTTCAGATATAGCTGGGAAATGCTCCAGATATGGACGCTATTCTTTTGCTTATTCAGATTTTCTCTTCAGAGATGGCTTAGAAATGCTCCAGAGATGGATGTTATTCTTTTGCGTATTCAAGAGTTTCCTTTTAGATATAGCTGGGAAATGCTCCAGAGATGGACGCTATTCTATTGCTTATTCAGAGTTGCTTGTTCAGAAATAGTTCAGATATGCTCCAGAATCGGACGCTATTCTGTTGCTTATTCAGGGGTTCTTTTCAGAGATAACTTAGAGATGCTCCAACCACAGATGCTATTCTATTGTTTATTCAGAGATTCTTTCTAGAGATGGTTCAGATGTGATCCAGACATGGCTACATTCTGATACTTATTCCAGACTCCCTTCTAGAGATAGCTTAGAAATGCTCCGGACACGGATTCCATTCTATTGCTTATTCCAGATTCCCTTCTAGAGATAGTTCAGATGCGACCCAAACATGGCAACATTTTGATACTTATTCAGATTTCCTTCCAGATATAGCTTAGAGATGCTCCAGATGGACGCTATTCTGTTGCTTATTCAGGGCTTCTTTTTAGAGATAGCTTAGAGATGCTCTAACCACGGATGCTATTCTATTGTTTATTCAGAGACTCCTTCTAGATATAGTTCAGATGTGACCCAGGCATGGCGACGTTCTGATACTCATTCCGGATTTCCTTTCAGAGATAGCTCGGAAATGCTCCAGATATGGATGCTGTTCTTTTGCTTATTCAAGACCCCTTCTAGATATAGTTCAGATGTGACCCAGGCATGGCGACGTTCTGATACTCATTCCAGATTTCCTTTCAGAGATAGCTTGGAAATGCTCCAGATATGGATGCTGTTCTTTTGCTTATTCAAGACTCCTTCTAGATATAGTTCAGATGTGACCAAGGGATGGCGATGTTCTGATACTTATTCCAGATTACCTTTCAGAGATAGCTTGGAAATGCTCCAAATATGGATGCTATTCTTTTGCTTATTCAAGACTCCTTCTAGATATAGTTCAGATGTGACCCAAGCATGGCGACGTTCTGATACTTATTCCAGATTACCTTTCAGAGATAGCTTGGAAATGCTCCAGATATGGATGTTGTTCTTTTGCTTATTCAAGACTCCTTCTTGATATAGTTCAGATGTGACCCAGGCATGGCGACGTTATGATACTCATTCCAGATTACATTTCAGAGATAGCTTGGAAATGCTCCAGATATGGATGTTGTTCTTTTGCTTATTCAAGACTTCTTCTAGATATAGTTCAGATGTGACCCAGGCATGGCGACGTTCTGATACTTATTCCAGATTACCTTTCAGAGATAGCTTGGAAATGCTCCAGATATGGATGCTGTTCTTTTGCTTATTCAAGACTCCTTCTAGATATAGTTCAGATGTGACCCAGGCATGGCGACGTTCTGATACTCATTCCAGATTTCCTTTCAGAGATAGCTTGGAAATGCTCCAGATATGGATGCTGTTCTTTTGCTTATTCAAGACTCCTTCTAGAGATAGTCCAGATGTGACCCAGGCATGGCGACGTTCTGATACTTATTCCAGATTTCCTTTCAGGGATAGCTTAGACATGCTCCAGATATGGATGCTGTTCTTTTGCTTATTCAAAGACTCCTTCTAGAGATAGTTCAGACGTGACCCAGGCATGGCGACTTTTTGGTACTTGTTCAGATTTCCTTTCAGAGATAGCTTGTAAATGCTCCAGATATGGATGCTGTTCATTTGCTTATTCAGATTCAAACTTCTATAGACAACTTAGAGATGCTTCATCCCGGATGCTATTCTATTGTTCAGTCCAGATACGATCCAGACTCAGATGACATTCTTTTACTCATGCAGTATGGATATACCCCGGACACGGCGATCATTCTACCATTTATTCAGACGTCAGCAATTAGACACAGACTAGATATGCTCCAGACACGGAAGCTATTATATTTCTTATTCAGGTTCACCTATCCACCATCTTTCCAAATGGCATCTATAAGCCCATTCCCGACAAGGTTCTGTCACACTTTCAGATGGCATCTTTAAGCCCATCCTCCCATCCATCATCTCTCCAAATGGCATCTGTAAGCCCATTCCCGACATCACACTGCTGATACTCTATTATGTGAGTGCAAATTTCTGGGCACTAGTGTTCAATCATCTTCCACCTTCGGATCACGAAAGGCACACAAGCCAATCTATATCCTCAGGTCTAAGAAGATTGAACAGGGGCAACTGTTGTACCCCAAAATTTGCCCTCCCATAATCTTCAAAGTTTTGCCAAGCATCACCTCAAATGGTTCAAGGTCTACTCAAGGGCTACACAGTCAACCACTCTCCTAAAGCCAGTCAAACTAGGGTTTTGGTTCTTGCAAGGAAGTTGAAGTTTTCAAGGGTTCAATCAAGTCACATATGCTCATATACATTGTCAAGCACCTACATGTCAAGTTTCAAGGCTCACAAGGTCAAGTTGCACAGTGAAAAAACCTAATTGCTCCACAGTCAACTGTAGGGGCAAAATGGTCATTTGGCAGTCAAAAGTCAAAAATTTTGGTCAACATCTCATTTTGAAGCCACAATCATCATTTGATCAATTCTTGATCATGATTCCACAAGCATGGCTCAAAAAGTCTCAAGATGCAAAAGTTTCTATTTTTTGGACAGCTGAAAAGTCAACTGTAACTTGACCAAGGCATAACTTTTTCATGGTTCATTAGAAAAATCCCATTCAATGCTCATCTTGAAGGGGAAGACATTTCCTACAACTCATCTTCACATTCCAAGTCCAATAAATGCTCTCACAAAAAGTTATCAATTTCAACATTATATGTCATTTTCAAAAGTCAACCAAAAGGCACTTTAAGTCAAAGACCATAACTTGAGATTGGTAAATCAAAATGACATGGGACCAAAGACATTGGTTAGAGGACTTCAAGACCTTTCCAAAATGTCCAAGAACATGTTCATAGCTTCAAAATTGAGCAAGATATGCATTGGAGAAGTTGGGAAATTTTTGTGAGATGGCCAAAGTCAATTATCCTTGAAATTTCATTTTTGACAAAAGGGGCCCACTTTTTCCACTTGATTCAGCTTAGCCATGCCTCCCACGTGTCCCACAATTTATTTCAAGATTTAAAATTAATTTTTTCATTTTTATTTAATTTTATTTGATTTAATTCATTTTAAATCTTTAAAATTCAAATAAAAATCAAAGAAATTAATGGAGGGATATATTTTGTGTTGAATAGCTTTGAATCACCTTGAAATACCTTCCAAATTCGTGCAAGGCCTATTATGGGCATAGAAATTCAAATTTTGACACAAAAGGCAAGTTGTTTCAATGTTGGTTATGGAGGAAATCTCAAACATGAATGCAAGGCTTCAATGACCATAATATTGTTTGATACACATTACACACTATATATACAAGCCTTCCCAACCTCATTCAAAAAAAGAGTGTGTGCAGAAAAGGCCAAGAGAAAAACCAAAAATTATTCAAAAAGTGAGAGTTCTAAAAACATAGTTGCGAGCATCTCCAGATTAAAACAAGCACGTGGTTCTATTCCTTGCCACACCCTGAAGCTAAAGCAACCTTTGCCAAGTCCTGAGGCTCATACCGCGCTGTAAGTTCTTCCCAGGTCCCTTATAATTTCCATATTATTTTCTTCAACATTTTCCTGTGCAGATTCCAATATGAGGTGCATCATAAGTCCCACTTCCCAGCGCTGCCATATGTCATCAACGCAGATCCAAAGGACAAAAAGTGTAGCACACCATGGTCTGGAGTCAAGCACGCTGCAGGCAACCATGAAAGTCAAACGTGGCTTAGATTTCAGTGGGCTTGGATTGCTTCAATAAACCTCCTATTTGGCCCACACCCCCTTGGTTTATTTACTTTTTTCTTATTTTATTTTGTTTTGTCATTTTCTTTTCTTTTATTTATTTGCCTTATTTTTTATTATTAACAATTAACTTAATTAGCACATTTTCATAAAAAAAAAATGAAATTAACATTATTATTATTATTATTATTTTATTTGTAAATAAACAATAATTGAATTAGTTTTTTTAATTAGGCCATTTTAATTCCTTTTCTTAAATAATTAAAATAGATCTAGAATTAGATTAACCTAGAATTTTATTTCTTTTTTTTTTTAATTTTATTTCATAAAAACATTATAAACAAAAAATATTTTCTTTTAATTAAATTAATTAATTAGTCATAAATTAGTTTTAATTTCATTTTAATTACAAAAAAGACCAAAAAATCAATTCCTTTTCTTAAAAGGGTCAACACCCTTAGACGTTCCCGATTTATTTATTCACGCGCATTTACTTTATTTGATTATTATGTAATTGCTCCGGACATGTAATAGTAATTAGGACTTTTACTGTTTTATTTATTTATTTTCCGTACTCATTTACTAAAAAACGGGTCTTTGTAATTTTTGGCGATGTATAGACCCGCGCCTTGTAATAGCGTAGGATTTACGTTTCCGCAATTTACTTTCCGCACCCCTTAACTGTTAACTTGCATGAAAGAATGTATGTAAATAAAAATAACTCGTAGCCCACTAATTAACAAGACAAACATTAACTGAATACAACACACAAATACACACACCACTTCTAGGGTACGCCTCACTTGTTGCCTTCGAAACGTGGTCATCAAGTATAGGATGTCTTAGCGGTCCTTATGTCCATGATCCAGTTGCCTCGAAACAGTTGCCCCAAAATAGTTGCCTCGAAACAGTTGCCTCGAAACAGTTGCCTCGAAATGGTTGCCTCGGATTAAAAAAAAGGATCAAGGACATAAGGGTAGCTTCTAAGGTGTCCTAACCGTTGCTTCGATGACCACACTGTCCCTACAATCGAATTGACCCGAACACCTCCAATGGTGGTGCTACCTACCTCTCAATGGTGGGATGGCACTACCTTAAGGACTTCTACACAGCTTAATTCCTTAGGGTAGGTAGACGACTCATGGATACTTGCTCTATTAAAAAACAAATCAAAAACCTTTTCACACTCACACTTTCAAAAACTTTCAAAACAAATTTTTCAAACACTCTTGAGGACTGATACAAGAGTTATTCAGAAATCTTTCAATGAAACCTTTTCAAACCCACTCACAATTGAAAAGCAAACATTTTGAAAACATAAAGAGCAAGTATCTAAGAGCCCGTGGATAACCACGGATAGAAAGGGTGCTAACACCTTCCCTTTCTATAAATCTACCTCCCGAACCGAGAAACATTCTCGAATAAGGAATTTTGCTGTGTTTTTGTCCTTTCCATGTTGGAGAACATAAAAGACGGTGGCGACTCTTGCTTACCGCGACATTTCGCGAAACCAGCTAAAAACAGTCAGTTCTATTTCCACCGATCATAGAACTGGCGACTCTGCTGGGGACAATAAAAGTGAGGTGTACCTTAGGATTAGATCATACTTATGTTTTCAATTGCTTTGCTTTGATTGCTTTATATTTGTGGGCTTTGCATCGGAGTTTCATAGATCCTAACCCAGATCTTGGGATACCCTTTTAGGTAGCATAAGCTGTGAGGGACCTGTCCGGCGTAGACCGACACGGGTGAAGCAGTGGCTACATTGGTGTGGCACCTTGGTCTGTACCGATATCCCTTGTGTTGCAACGAGGAGAATATGGGTCTTCTGAGGAGTCATTAAGCACCAACCGACCTTAGAACCCTAATATGACCCAACTTGGCCATAGAACAGTAGCAGTATGCTACACCCATTGAGGCTAAACTCTCGCGATGGTTCTGGCCGCAAGAAAAGATTGCGACGCTGGAGTTATGACCGATTGAGGGTAGTCAGTGATATTGGAATCCTCTAGAACCCGGTTACTTTGATAGGACAGGTTTGAGCCCACCAACTTTAAAGAGGGTAGTACCCAAAATTCATGCTGGCCTGAACTCTATGGGCTATCTTTGTGTGACTTGTGTGCCTTCAAACTTGACTACTTGCATGCTTGTTATCTGACACATGAGTTCCTTGCAGGTTTTGTTTACAGTCCTTAACCTGGACTCATAACAGGGTTTACTTACATCACTCCATGCATAGCATAACATCATGCCATCATACAATTGCATACATCCTACATAAGGACTAATCCATTTCAAGGATCTCAAGGGTTTGTGATGCAGGTCATGATGTCTAGCAAGGGGCAAAGGGGATTTATTTTCCTCTAGCCAAGGTTGATAACTTGAGTCAGGGGCTATTTCCCACTCGATATGGTGAGCCTTGACTCTTGAAGAAGGACTCTCATCAACATGAAGTCCCTTCCATCAAGCTACAAAATTCAAATTCTAACAATTTTCTTGTTTACCCCGTGAGATCCTTGAAAATATTGCATGCATACATACATATCATGGCATTACAGGTACTCCTTTGACAGGTCACTTACCATCTTCGCTGTTTATTTCATCAATGGCTTCCCAACAAAACAACCAGGATCTTCATGCTCAAGAGACTCAGTTCGGGGAG
Organism: Vicia faba; assembly: GCA_948472305.1. NCBI lineage: Eukaryota > Viridiplantae > Streptophyta > Magnoliopsida > Fabales > Fabaceae > Vicia > Vicia faba. The sequence continues at coordinate 491,638,506 of OX451740.1, forward strand.
ATCCTCCTAATTCTATCCAAGGGGTAGGAAGAGCTGAGAACACTCCTCATGGGGACTTTGGTCAGGAACAATCCAGAAGACGATAAGGACGAACGACTGAGACGTTTACAAGCTGAGGTGGATACAATGAGAACCCAGATGCTGGGGCAAATGGCTCTTGTCCAAGACTTATCTCAAAAACAAGGAGAGCTCAGGGTTCTCGTCAACCAACTGCTTCGGGATAACCAACTGGGGCAAACATCTAAGGTTGAAGAGCAAGCCATCATTCAACCACCTGTGGGGCAAGAAGACCGAGGAAAAGCTCCTCAGTTTGCTTTAGGGTCACAAGCCCAACATCGACCTCACCAGCGTCAACAGGGTAATCGGCGTAAGTGAAATACGTTTGGAAGACATTTGTCGGAGACTGGTATACCATCATCACTGATACTGAGACGCTTGTTGGAGGTCAAGCTGATTGCTTTAAAGGATCCTCCTAAGACTCTCAACGTAACCTCCCTAAAATATAATCCTGATGAAAGGTGTGCCTACCATTCTGACAGCCCTGGACATGACACTGACGACTGTTGGAGCCTGAGGAACAAGATTCAAGACTTGATCGACGGAAGGGTGCTAGAGTTCATGCCGGGTGGTAAAATGAACATCTTCTGTTGAGAATCTTCCATCTGAGATGACTAGTTCAAACTAAGAAACTTTTGTTCATTCGAATGTTCAAGTTGTATTTTTCTTTGATTGTTTAAACATTTTATTCATATCAAACGTTGTTATTTCATTAATGCATTACACATGTCTGTTTTGAAGTAATTATTTCGTATTCACTATATTGCAAATTGCTTTCATATTTTTGTGTGATGATCAACGCTCGGTTAATAATTCTAGGCCTCTTGAGGGAGGATGACGAAAACGATACCACAATCTACAATATGCTTTTGAACAGACCCCGCTGATGAGGTACAGGCATTGTTTCAATTCCTAAACACCGGAGTTATAAGGAAGAGAATCCCTCGTCAACCCCTTCGATCCAAAGAAGTAGGAGTTTTTCTTTTCGAAAATTAAAACCCTTAATCATAACCTAGGGCAGGGTAGTTTTCTCAGTTGATCCACGTGCACAATGAATGGCACCAAAGAGGTCCTTACAAAACAAAAGACGATGATGGTTCTCTATAATCATAAGGACAGGCAGTCATTATCTCTCAAAATAAAATCCCAATAAGTCAAAACCTATGAAGGAGACTTACACAAAAAACTGGGGCATCCCGCTGACTGTAATCACAAAAGAAACAGTTCAGGCAAAAAAAAAAACAGGGATAACGAAATCAAAAAAGAAAGAGGTCCTACAAACCCTCAACGCAAAAGGAAATGACTGCCTATTCAAAATAAACTGTCAGTATCCGAACCATCACTGGTATATCAAAGCAAAGACTCAAACAAGGTCTAACGCACGATCAACTGAGTTTAGGTTTGAAGAACATCATGAAGAGCGGGTGGGTACAGATAAATTTGAGCCTTTATCCTTTGTTTCTTAAACCGTGAACCAGGCCACGTTATAACCCTCAAAGTCCTAGCTGAAGCATGGGTTAATTCGAAAGCATACTATTACGAAAGGTATCCTGACTCCTTAAGGTTTGCTATAAAATACTGAGTTGACATCACGTTTTACAAAATTCACTGGTTTTACTGAAAAAAACACATTTTCAAAAACTTCAAGACAGACATGAGCTTTGCATTTTAATATAACATTGCTTGCATATGACTATTTGTTTGAACAACATAGAAGTTCGCACGACGAATGTCTAATGAACAAAAGCACCTCCAATCAAGGGGCATGGCATGATCATTGTCCATCACCTGGGGCAGTTAAGTCAAGATTCAGAGAATCTCTCAAAAGGCCAACCAACTTGGGGAAAATCTCTGTCTGAGTCACTTAGGGCATTGGACGATCAAACGAAGATCTTCTCGTGGCATGGTAACACGACAACAGGGGCACCCCCTACATCTTGAGAGCGCGGACATAGTCGAAAAAATACTGCGCATAATTAAAGACCCGCTAGGTTGACACACCTAGGCAAAAATAAGGGCTTCCAGGCGAATCAAAAGGGTTCGGGCAAAAATAAGGGATGAAATGAAAAAATCTGTACACCCGGCAAGTCGAAAACCTGAAAAGGCGGCTTGGGCAAAAATGGGTATCCCAGTGGGCTGAAAACCCGAAAGGACGGTCCAGGCAAAAGTTAGGGATCAAAAGCGTACGACTATGTTCCGTCATCTCGTCACTTGCCTACCAGAAGAGGAGTTGTCAACCGGCAGTCATCAAGCGCCTCCAAAGGTACCTTCTTCCACAGAAACTGGGGCAATAACATTGTCCGAGCTGTGCAGGCCGCTCTGTCCTCCAGGTACAAGGTAGATTCAGTTGAAGAGTATGACCAAGATACCTCCACTCCCCGCCGAGTAAGGACAGGTTTCAGCAATACTCTCCTCAAGCTGAGTTGGTCTCCAATCAGCCCTGAAAAAGCACAGTATCTCCAGCAAGTCAGCAACGCTCTCCCCAAACAGAGTTAGCCTACTGTCAGCCGCAAGGAAGTTGGGTATCCCCAGAAAATCTCAATATTCCCCAGCGGAGTATACAGATGTTCCTAAGCAAGCATCCCTGGCAGTCTTGATAAAAGATTGTTCCCTGGCGGAATACAGACACCCCAGTGGAGCCACTTCCCCAATACAATCTCAAAAGTCTCCCCAGGAGAGTTGAACCATCTCCCCAGTAGGAAGCTTATCCCCAGTAGATTCTGGAAGCTATCCCCTACAGAGCACGAACGCGTCTTCCCGGACTTTATTCAAAGGTTATTCCCCACCGGGATATAACTGGGTTATCCTCAGCCAATTGCCACGGAAAGATCGTCCCCAGCGAAGTCTTCCTATCCCCAGCGGAGTTCATCAAATCCTCAACATAACGTATCAACGGTATCCCCAGTGGAGTTATCATCAATTTCAAAACCTCAGCGAAGTATCTCTTCCTACAGAGTATTCCCCGTAGAGTAATCTCTCCAACAAGTTTATTCCCCAAACGGAGTCATCTTCTCCTACCGGTTTATTCTTGCAACCATCATCCCCAGCGGAAACGAAGAACTCTACTCTTCAACATCAGCCCAGGATTCAAGCTCCCGACATTCGTCAAGGATTTATTTTCCTAGACAAAAATATATTCATGAACATCGCATCTTCATACATTTTAGCATGCATACGCATCATACAACACAAATCTCATTTATTTTTGAGAACATCTTTAAATCATGAAGTTCATGCATCATGACATTGCATACAACTGATGTTGTGCCTTTTTCAGAAAAAAGGTCAATCCAAAGACGATTACTATCAATTGTCACGATTCCAGATTCGATTCCTATATCCAACCAGGGCATATCTACATTAAAGAGATTGAAGAGATAGCCGAGAAATGCTCCAAATATGGATGCTGTTCTTTTGCTTATTCAGATTTATCTCCAGAGATAGCTTGGAAATACTCCAGATATGGATGCTATCCCTTTGCTTATTCAGATTTTCTCTTCAGAGATGGCTTAGAAATTCTCCAGAGATGGACATTATTCTTTTGCTTATTCAAGAGTTTCCTTTCAGATATAGCTGGGAAATGCTCCAGATATGGACGCTATTCTTTTGCTTATTCAGATTTTCTCTCCAGAGATGGCTTAGAAATGCTCCAGAGATGGATGTTATTCTTTTTCTTATTCAAGAGTTTCCTTTCAGATATAGCTGGGAAATGCTCCAGATATGGACGCTATTCTTTTGCTTATTCATATTTTCTCTTCAGAGATGGCTTAGAAATGCTCCAGAGATGGATGTTATTCTTTTTCTTATTCAAGAGTTTCCTTTCAGATATAGCTGGGAAATGCTCCAGAGATGGACGCTATTCTTTTGCTTATTCAGATTTTCTCTTCAGAGATGGCTTAGAAATGCTCCAGAGATGGATGTTATTCTTTTGCTTATTCAAGAGTTTCCTTTCAGATATAGCTGGGAAATGCTCCAGATATGGACGCTATTCTTTTGCTTATTCAGATTTTCTCTTCAGAGATGGCTTAGAAATGCTCCAGAGATGGATGTTATTCTTTTGCTTATTCAAGAGTTTCCTTTCAGATATAGCTGGGAAATGCTCCAGATATGGACGCTATTCTTTTGCTTATTCAGATTTTCTCTTCAGAGATGGCTTAGAAATGCTCCAGAGATGGATGTTATTCTTTTGCTTATTCAAGAGTTTCCTTTCAGATATAGCTGGGAAATGCTCCAGAGATGGATGTTATTCTATTGCTTATTCAGAGTTGCTTGTTCAGAAATAGTTCAGATATGCTCCAGAACTGGACGCTATTCTGTTTCTTATTCAGGGCTTCTTTTCAGAGATAACTTAGAGATGCTCCAACCACGGATGCTATTCTATTATTTATTCAGAGATTCTTTCTAGAGATGGTTCAGATGCGATCCAGACATGGCTACATTCTGATACTTATTCCAGACTCCCTTCTAGAGATAGCTTAGAAATGCTCCGGACACAGATTCTATTCTATTGCTTATTCCAGATTCCCTTCTAGAGATAGTTCAGATGCGACCCAGACATGGCGACATTTTGATACTTATTCAGATTTCCTTCCAGATATAGCTTAGAGATGCTCCAGATGGATGCTATTCTGTTGCTTATTCAGGGCTTCTTTTTAGAGATAGCTTAGAGATTCTCCAACCACAGATGCTATTCTATTGTTTATTCAGAGACTCCTTCTAGATATAGTTTAGATGTGACCCAGGCATGGCGACGTTCTGATACTCATTCCGGATTTCCTTTCAGAGATAGCTTGGAAATGCTCCAGATATGGATGCTGTTCTTTTGCTTATTCAAGACACCTTCTAGATATAGTTCAGATGTGACCCAGGCATGGCGACGTTCTGATACTCATTCCAGATTTCCTTTCAGAGATAGCTTGGAAATGCTCCAGATATGGATGCTGTTCTTTTGCTTATTCAAGACTCCTTCTAGATATAGTTCAGATGTGACCCAGGCATGGCGATGTTCTGATACTTATTCCAGATTACCTTTCAGAGATAGCTTGGAAATGCTCCAGATATGGATGTTGTTCTTTTGCTTATTCAAGACTCCTTCTAGATATAGTTCAGATGTGACCCAGGCATGGCGACGTTCTGATACTTATTCCAGATTACCTTTCAGAGATAGCTTGGAAATGCTCTAGATATGGATGTTGTTCTTTTGCTTATTCAAGACTCCTTCTAGATATAGTTCAGATGTGACCCAGGCATGGCGACGTTCTGATACTCATTCCAGATTACCTTTCAGAGATAGCTTGGAAATGCTCCAGATATGGATGCTGTTCTTTTTCTTATTCAAGACTCCTTCTAGATATAGTTCAGATGTGACCCAGGCATGGCGACGTTCTGATACTTATTCCAGATTACCTTTCAGAGATAGCTTGGAAATGCTCCAGATATGGATGCTGTTCTTTTGCTTATTCAAGACTCCTTCTAGATATAGTTCAGATGTGACCCAGGCATGGCGACGTTCTGATACTCATTCCAGATTTCCTTTCAGAGATAGCTTGGAAATGCTCCAGATATGGATGCTGTTCTTTTGCTTATTCAAGACTCCTTCTAGAGATAGTCCAGATGTGACCCAGGCATGGCGACGTTCTGATACTCATTCTAGAGTTCCTTTTAGAGATAGCTTAGACATGCTCCAGATATGGATGCTGTTCTTTTGCTTATTCAAAGACTCCTTCTAGAGATAGTTCAGACGTGACCCAGGCATGGCGACGTTCTGGTACTTGTTCAGATTTCCTTTCAGAGATAGCTTGGAAATGATCTAGATATGGATGCTGTTCATTTGCTTATTCAGATTCAAACTTCTATAGACAACTTAGAGATGCTCCATCCCAGATGCTATTCTATTGTTCAGTCCAGATACGATCCAGACTCAGATGACATTCTATTACTCATGCAGTATGGATATACCCCGGACACGGCGATCATTCTACCATTTATTCAGACGTCAGCAATTAGACACAGACTAGATATGCTCCATACACGGAAGCTATTATATTTCTTATTCAGGTTCACCTATCCACCATCTTTCCATATGGCATCTATAAGCCCATTCCCGACAAGGTTCTGTCACACTTTCATATGGCATCTTTAAGCCCATCCTCCCATCCATCATCTCTCCAAATGGCATCTGTAAGCCCATTCCCGACATCACACTGCTGATACTCTACTATGTGAGTGCAAGTTTCTGGGCACTCTAGTGTTCAATCATCTTCCACCTTCGGATCACGAAAGGCACACAAGCCAATCTATATCCTCAGGTCTAAGAAGATTGAACAGGGGCAACTGTTGTACCCCAAAATTTTCCCTCCCATAATCTTCAAAGTTTTGCCAAGCATCACCTCAAATGGTTCAAGGTCTACTCAAGGGCTACACAGTCAACCACTCTCCTAAAGCCAGCCAAACTAGGGTTTTGGTTCTTGCAAGGAAGTTGAAGTTTTCAAGGGCTCAATCAAGTCACATATGCTCATATACATTGTCAAGCACCTACATGTCAAGTTTCAAGGCTCACAAGGTCAAGTTGCACAGTGAAAAAACCTAATTGCTCCACAGTCAACTGTAGGGGCAAAATGGTCATTTGGCAGTCAAAAGTCAAAATTTTTGGTCAACATCTCATTTTGAAGCTACAATCATCATTTGATTAATTCTTGATCATGATTCCACAAGCATGGCTCAAAAAGTCTCAAGATGCAAAAGTTTCTATTTTTTTGACAGCTGAAAAGTCAACTGTAACTTGACCAAGGCATAACTTTTTCATGGTTCATTAGAAAAATCCCATCCAATGCTCATATTAAAGGGGAAGACATTTCCTACAACTCATCTTCACATTCCAAGTCCAATAAATGCTCTCATAAAAAGTTATCAATTTCAACATTATAGGTCATTTTCAAAAGTCAACCAAAAGGCACTTTAAGTCAAAGACCATAACTTGAAATTGGTAAATCAAAATGACATGGGACCAAAGAAATTGGTTAGAGGACTTCAAGAACTTTCCAAAATGTCCAAGAACATGTTCATAGCTTCAAAATTGAGCAAGATATGCATTGGAGAAGTTGGGAAATTTTTGTGAGATGGCCAAAGTCAATTATCCTTGAAATTTCATTTTTGACAAAAGGGGCCCACTTTTTCCACTTGATTCAGCTTATCCATGCCTCCCACGTGTCCCACAATTTATTTCAAGATTTAAAATTAATTTTTTCATTTTTATTTAATTTTATTTGATTTAATTCATTTTAAATCTTTAAAATTCAAATAAAAATCAAAGAAATTAATGGAGGGATATATTTTGTGTTGAATAGCTTTGAATCACCTTGAAATACCTTCCAAATTCGTGCAAGGCCTATTATGGGCATAGAAATTCAAATTTTGACACAAAAGGCAAGTTGTTTCAATGTTGGTTATGGAGGAAATCTCAAACATGAATGCAAGGCTTCAATGACCATAATATTGTTTGATACACATTACACACTATATATACAAGCCTTCCCAACCTCATTCAAAAAAAGAGTGTGTGCAGAAAAGGCCAAGAGCAAAACCAAAAATTATTCAAAAAGTGAGAGTTCTAAAAACATAGTTGCGAGCATCTTCAGATCAAAACAAGCACGTGGTTCTATTCCTTGCCACACCCTGAAGCTAAAGCAACCTTTGCCAAGTCCTGAGGCTCATACCACGCTGTAAGTTCTTCCCAGGTCCCTTATAATTTCCATATTATTTTCTTCAACATTTTCCTGTGCAGATTCCAATATGAGGTGCATCATAAGTCCCACTTCCCAGCGCTGCCATATGTCATCAACGCAGATCCAAAGGACAAAAAGTGTAGCACACCATGGTCTGGAGTCAAGCACGCTGCAGGCAACCATGAAAGTCAAACGTGGCTTAGATTTCAGTGGGCTTGGATTGCTTCAATAAACCTCCTATTTGGCCCACACCCCCCTTGGTTTATTTACTTTTTTCTTATTTTATTTTGTTTTGTCATTTTCTTTTCTTTTATTTATTTGCCTTATTTTTTATTATTAACAATTAACTTAATTAGCACATTTTCATAAAAAATCAAAAAAAATGAAATTAACATTATTATTATTATTATTTTATTTGTAAATAAACAATAATTGAATTAGTTTTTTTAATTAGGCCATTTTAATTCCTTTTCTTAAATAATTAAAATAGATCTAGAATTAGATTAACCTAGAATTTTATTTCTTTTTTTTTAATTTTATTTCATAAAAACATAATAAACAAAAAATATTTTCTTTTAATTAAATTAATTAATTAGTCATAAATTAGTTTTAATTTCATTTTAATTACAAAAAAGACCAAAAAATCAATTCCTTTTCTTAAAAGGGTCAACACCCTTAGACGTTCCCGATTTATTTATTCGCGCGCATTTACTTTATTTGATTATTATGTAATTGCTCCGGACATGTAATAGTAATTAGGACTTTTACTGTTTTTTATTTATTTTCCGTACTCATTTACTAAAAAACGGGTCTTTGTAATTTTTGGCGATGTATAGACCCGCGCCTTGTAATAGCGTAGGATTTACGTTTCCGCAATTTACTTTCCGCACCCCTTAACTGTTAACTTGCATGAAAGAATGTATGTAAATAAAAATAACTCGTAGCCCACTAATTAACAAGACAAACATTAACTGAATACAACACACAAATACACACACCACTTCTAGGGTACGCCTCACTTGTTGCCTTCGAAACGTGGTCATCAAGTATAGGATGTCTTAGCTGTCCTTATGTCCATGATCCAGTTGCCTCGAAACAGTTGCCCCGAAACAGTTGCCTCGAAACAGTTGCCTCGAAACAGTTGCCTCGAAATGGTTGCCTCAGATTAAAAAAAAGTATCAAGGACATAAGGGTAGCTTCTAAGGTGTCCTAACCGTTGCTTCGATGACCACATTGTCCCTACAATCGAATTGACCCGAACACCTCCAATGGTGATGCTACCTACCTCTCAATGGTGGGATGGCACTACCTTAAGGACTTCTACACAGCTTAATTCCTTAGGGTAGGTAGATGACTCATGGATACTTGCTCTATTCAAAAACAAATCAAAAACCTTTTCACACTGACACTTTCAAAAACTTTCAAAACAAATTTTTCAAACACTCTTGAGGACTGATACAAGAGTTATTCAGAAATCTTTCAATGAAACCTTTTCAAACCCACTCACAATTGAAAAGCAAACATTTTGAAAACATAAAGAGCAAGTATCTAAGAGCCCGTGGATAACCACGGATAGAAAGGGTGCTAACACCTTCCCTTTCTATAAATCTACCTCCCGAACCGAGAAACATTCTCGAATAAGGAATTTTACTGTGCTTTTGTCCTTTCTATGTTGGAGAACATAAAAGACAGTGGCGACTCTTGCTTACCGCGACATTTCGCGAAACCAGCTAAAAACAGTCAATTCTATTTCCACCGATCACATCTACTGTCTGTTAACAACGAGCAATGGATCTGGCACAGAAGATTGGGACATGTTAGTATGAGAAGAATATCTCAGATTAACAAACTCAATCTGGTCAGAGGACTTCCTAACCTGAAGTTCAATTCAGATGCTCTGTGTGAAGCATGTCAGAAAGGCAAGTTTGCAAAACCAGCTTTCAAATCCAAAAACGTTGTTTCCACCTCCAAGTTATTAGAACTTCTGCACATTGACTTATTTGGACCAGTCAAAACTGCTTCAGTCAGTGGTAAGAAGTATGAGTTAGTAATCGTAGATGACTATAGCAGATGGACATGGGTAAAGTTCTTAAGACACAAGGACGAGTCACACTCTGTGTTTGTCACCTTCTGCAACCAAGTTCAGAATGAAAAGGATCTTAGAATCGTCAAAGTCAGAAGTGATCATGGTGGAGAATTTGAAAACAAAGATTTTGAGTTATTCTTTAATGAGAAAGGCATTCTGCATGATTTCTCTTGTCCTAGAACTCCCCAGCAAAATGGAGTTGTAGAATGAAAGAACAGAACATTGCAAGAAATGGCCAGAACCATGATCAACGAGACTAACGTTGCTAAGATCTTCTGGGCAGAGGCAATAAACACAGCATGTTATATTCATAATAGAATCTCCATAAGACCTATTCTGGAAAAGACTCCATATGAATTGTGGAAGAACAGAAAGCCCAACATTTCCTACTTTCACCCATTTGGATGTACATGTTTTATTCTGAATACAAAAAAATATTTGAAAAAGTTTGACTCTAAAGCACAAAAGTGTATTATGTTAGGATATTCTGAACGCTCAAGAGGGTACAGAGTATACAATACAGAAACACAGATTGTGGAAGAGTCAATCAGTGTTCGTTTTGATGATAAGCTTGACTCTCAAAAGTCAAAGCAGAATGAATTCCTTGCAGGTATGGAAAGTTAACTCACAGGTACTGAAGACAAATCATCAGAAGCTCTCAACAGAGACACTCCCTCAACATCAGAAAGAGTAACTGCAAGCAATCCAGCACCTTCTATTGATCAACTCCAGAAAAGACCATCCAGAAGCAGCATGGATCACCCAGAAGAAACAATCTTAGGAAGAAAGGAAGATCCAATCAGAACAAGATCTAGCTTCAAAAACTCTGAAGAATCCCTCATGGGACTGGTTTCTCTAATTGAACCAACTACAATTGATGAAGCACTTCTGAACAATGAATGGATTCTAGCAATGCAAGAGGAACTAAATCAGTTCACAAGAAATGACGTATGGGATCTAGTTCCCAAACCAAAAGGATTCAACGTCATTAGAACAAAATGGGTGTTCAGAAACAAACTGAACAAACAAGGTGAAGTCATCAGAAACAAAGCACGACTGGTAGCACAAGGTTATAGTCAGCAAGAGGGAATAGACTATACAGAAACCTTTTCTCCAGTCGCCAGGTTATAATCTATCAGACTCTTAATTTTATTTGCTGTTAATAAAGGCATCACTCTGTATCAGATGGATGTTAAGAGTGCATTCTTAAATGGCTATATAGAAGAAGAGGTATATGTGCACCAACCCCCTGGTTTTGAAAGTTCCAAAAATCCAGAATATGTTTTCAAACTAAAGAAGTCACTCTATGGTCTGAAACAAGCTCCCAGAGCTTGGTATGAAAGACTAAGTAACTTCCTGTTAGAAAAGGAATTCACCAGAGGGAAAGTGGACACAACCTTGTTCTGTAAGACAGTTATGAATGACATCTTAGTATGTCATATTTATGTTGATGACATCATATTTGGATCCACTAAACCTTCTCTGAGAAGAAAGTTTGCTAAATGTGTGCAGGCATAATTTGAGATGAGCCTAATGGGGGAACTAAAATTCTTTCTGGGCATTCGAATTAATCAAACCCCAGAAGGAACTTACATTCATCAGAGCAAATATGTCAGAGAACTTTTGAAGAAATTTGATCTCTCAGAATGTAAGCTATCAAAGATTCCAATGCATCCCACATGCATTATGGAAAGAGAAGAGGTAAGTAAAAAGGTAGAACAAAAGGTCTACAGAGGTATGATTGGTTCTCTTCTCTATCTGACGGCTTCAAGGCCTGACATTTTATTCAGTGTTTGCATTTGTGCTAGATTCCAATCAGATCCTAGAGAATCTCACTTAACAGCAGTTAAGCGAATTTTCAAGTATCTGAAAGGTACTACTAATCTGGGTTTGTTTTATAGAAAATCAAGTAATTACAGCTTAATAGGATACTGTGATGCTGATTTCGCTGGAGACAGAGTAGAACGTAAAAGCACTTCTGGAAGCTACCAGTTTTTGGGAGAAAATATGATCTCATGGTCCAGCAAAAGACAATCCACAATAGCTCTATCAACAGCAGAAGCTGAATACATAGCAGCAGCTGGATGCAACACACAAATGCTCTGGATGAAAAGTCAACTTGAGGACTTCCAGATATTTGAGAGTAACATTCCTATCCTATGTGACAATACTTATGCTATTTGTCTCAGTAAAAATCCAATTTTGCATTCTAGGGCTAAGCATATAGAAATAAAACATCATTTTATTAGGGACTATATTCAGAAAGGGATTTTAAATTTTAAATTTATTAACACAGACCATCAATGGGCTGATATCTTTACAAAACCTCTTTCTGAAGATAGGTTCAACTTCATTCTGAAACATCTCAGCATGAAGCTCTGCCCAGAATAAAACTGTTTTGATTCCATATCTTAACCTTCAGAACTTTGTTTATTTTTCTGTGAACTACTGATCAATCTTTCTTCAGATCTTTAGAAGTATAGATTGTATCAGAATCTATCCATGAAGATCTGAGCGCTTCATTTCAAGGATAGAAATATGAAGTTCACTCAAGCAAACAAGTGTCATCCAGTCATCAGCTACTTTCTGAGGCTGAACACGCGTTCACGGTTCTGAAAGGACAAAAGCGCTGATTGGATGCATTGAGACATATGTCATGGGTAACCATTCCAATATCTTTCTGAAATCCCCCAAAATCAGCTATCATTAAATGCTAATAATCATTATATTTAATTTCTCTCTCTTGCCATTTATGTTTTCAAAATTGTTTAGAAATCTATTTAAACACATCTCTCACCATTTACACTCTTTTACCTTCACTTTCATTTTCTCTCAATCTTACTGATTTCAGTTTGCATACTTTCTCAAAACCCTTTCAATTTCTTCAAAACCTTCGTGTGAACATGGCTTCCTCAAGCATCCCCACTTCCAGTTCTCAGAAAACAGGTTCCTCTGAACAATACGAAGAACCCTACAAAACCCTTCTCACACCCATCAAAAATCTAGAAGTTCTGTCAGAATTGATCATGGATTTCAACAGTCTTCAAGAGAATGGATTTAATCTCCCTGAAGAGGTTAAGGCTCAAGGCTGGGAAAGATATTTTGACCGTCTGGTGGGTCCAACATTCCCAATTTTGGTAAAGGAATTTTGGATTCATGATTCATCTTCCAACCATCAAGTTACTTCATACATTATTGGGAAGAAGATAGTTATTACTGAGGACCTCATTGCAATATTAATAGGCTAAAATGGTGGTGGTGTTCATTGCATTGACATGGCTGAAAGATGCACTGATGTTGCCCTAATTGTTAGAGAAATCTTCACTCTGGGGCTTCCCTCTAGCAAGATAAGGGATTTAAAAGATCATCACAAAATATGGGCCAAGATCATTCTGGGATGCATAAACCACAGGAAGCCTACCATCTCTCCTGACTACATCAATATTGATCAGCAATTTCTGATCTACTTCATCTCCCAAAAGGTTAAGGTAAATCTGGCTCATCTGTTGTTTAACCATCTAAGGACAAGTGTTAAAGAAACCAGAGAAGAGGAGCGCACAAAAAGGGATTGGATACCCCTAGGAAGACTTATATTAGATATTCTAACAGAGAATAAGCTGATTGATCATCTTACAGAGGCTCAGGAAATCAGCTCTTCGGAAGCTACTGTTGGCAAACAGCTGAATGCAAAGAATCTGAAGAAGATGAATTTGATTGAGAACATCAAGAAGGAACCCAGCGTCACTCCTTTTGCAACAATCTCCAGTAGAAGAGTCCCTCTGGATAACTTTCTTCTGTTCTCAAAAATTGATTCTAAACCATATATAATAGTCAGATATCTGGATGCTTGCAAGGTGGATGGTACAACACCAAATCTGAACATTCAGGATCTGCAGCAGAAGGCTCTAGAAGTTGTGCTGAAGAAAACCAAGAAAAGGAAAGCTGTAGCAGAAGGATCATCCCGGCAGACTCCTAAAAAGAGAGGTAATCCTTCTTCTGTAACTGTTTTAGATTCAATTTCTGTATCAACATCTATCCCAATTCCCACTCAATCTGAAAACCCCACACCACAAACTTTTGATGACTTTGACATTGATTTTGACCCCTCTGAATCCTTAACTCTTAGAATATCTCGCTCCCAACCTCAAAATCCAAATACTGATGCAACCCAACAAGAACTTGCAAAAGTTCTATCTGATATAGACCAACATACTTCTGCTCCCATGCCAGAAAATCCAAACCCTGAAACCACCACAGAACCACAACCAGAAATTCCCCTCTCACCACAACCAGAAATTCCCCTCTCTCCAGAACCAGAAATCCCACTACCTTCATCTCCTCAACCAAAAATTAATCCACCTTCTCCTCAACCTAAAATATTTCAACCAGAAGTTCAAACTTCTGAGGCTCAACCTTCTGAATCCTGTGAACCAGAACCTCACAACGATCAATCAAACCAAACTGTTGATTCTGATACCATTCCCATTCCTGGAATCACAGAACCTCTGGCCATTCGTATGCCCCTTGGTACCCTTGTGAATATTCTCCAACTTCCCTCTTCACCAAACTCAACTCCACCAAACTCCCCATCAAGTCCAATAATAATTCCTGACTCTCCCACTCCCTCACCAAAGAATAATCCAGAAGACAACATCAAGATTGTCATTGACTTAACAGTTTTTGAATGTCTTGCTGCCATAACCCACAAAACAGCTATCCCAAAACCAAAACATCCAGATGTTGGTACCAGCTTATTGACATTTGAAACAGAAGTACAGAAGTGGATAACTTCTCTGAAACAAGCTAGTCTTGAGCTGGTTGATCCTGCTGCATCAGACTACCTTTGGACAAAGTTCAGAAGATGGATATGCTCTGAAACTTATAAGTTGCAAGAACAGAGCTACGGACAAGCTCAACAGAACTTCAGCAATCTGCTGAAAGAAATTGAAGGTCCAGTTCTAAGCCAGCTGCTTAAGGAAGAAGTTCTCCCTCTGGACATTGCTCCCTGGTATGAACATCGTCCAACATCCAAAGTTCAACCTGATGCTCAAGAGCAGATGATTCCTGCTGAAGAACTGGGTCAAGAAAAGGATATTGCAGAAAGCTCTAAGAAGCATCCAGTTTCTGAAGATCCTCAAGCTTCCTCCCTTGACAGGCAGACTCTAGAAGACCTGAAAAGATCTGATATGTTGATGAATGAAAGAATGGATAAACAGGACAACAAAATTGATGAAATCAAGAGCATGTTAACCCAGTAACAGGAAACCAACACCCAGATCAAGAGCATGTTGGAGGCTTTGTTCACGCGTCTTCCTCCTCCCTCTTATAATTTCCTTGTCTTTAAAACTTGTTTATCTGTAATATTTTTACACTGTTTTGAACTTATCATTGCTTCTAGTTTTTAATATAAATGCATTTTGACTCTGATTATTTGTTCTTTTTGATAACTGACAAAAAGGGGGAGAAAGAATGATATTTTTCAATAACGGATTACTGAGACATAAGTCTCAAACATTCTGATCTATTTAAATTTTTCTCTTCTGAAAAGCTTGAACAGGTACAAAACTCTGAGGAAAGATACAGTAAGGTTCTGATGCTCAAAGACTCATGGAATTAAAGGGAAGTAAACAACTCAGGGGGAGTTTTCTCTTCTTAATTCTATACTTTTTATTCTTTATTTTTAATTGAAAAATCTGGTTTTTGTCATCATCAAAAAGGGGGAGATTGTTAGAACATAGTTTGATTCTACAACCTTAATTAGAGTTTTGATGATAACAAAATACAAAGAATAAATAAATTCAAAGATATATATATATATATATATATATATATATATATATATATATATATATATATATATATATATATATATATATATATATATATATATATATATATATATATATATATATATATATATATATATATATATATATATATATATATATATATATATATATATATATATATATATATATATATATATATATATATGCTTCTTAAAATTATGTTTTGTATATACAGAAGTTCTGATGGAATCAGCATCAGCATCAGAAGGATCAGAAGATCAGTAATATGGCAGCATCAGAAGATCAGTAACATATGCTACACGCTGAAGCTACCAGATTATACGCTGAAGCTTGATGACCAGAACCTGCGCATAAACATATACACTCTGACTCTGATCAAAGATCTTTACCAAGTCATCAGCACTCAGAAGCGTCATCATAAGTTAAAGCAAAGAACACTCTAAAGCGTTATCATAAGCAAAGAAGACTCTGAAGCGTTACTAAGTATTCAAGACATAATTAATTACCAACGGCTTTATTCAGACAAGATCTTCTCAAATAGGAAAGTGCATTATTATCAGTAAAAGTGCTTTATGGACAACATACCTTTGCCTTGGCTATATAAACAAGTCTGTGTTGAGAAAAGACACACGCATGCACTCACAATTTGCCAAGCCCTCTAAACCACGCTTACTCAAACGCTTTAAGAAAATTCAGTTTTATTCCAAGCTTAAATTGTGTATTATCACAATTGTGATATATTGTTTTATTAGAAAATGTTAAACATATTCTTGTTCAATTAATTGCAAGAGATTTCCTTGAGATAAACCGGTATGTGGTTATACTCAAGAAGGCTTTAACAGTTGTTAAAGTAGCTATTGTAATCCTTTGAATATAGTGGATTAAGACCTCGTTGGAGAGAGGCGAAATCACCTTGACGGGTGGACTGGAGTAGTTTGAGATCAAACGAACCAGGATAAAAATAATGTGTTGCCTAAGCATTTGATTTAAGTTTTACAATTCAACCCCCCTTCTTGTGTTTTTCACATCTTCACAATTATGGGAGAAGGCATGGACTGAATTAGCTGTTGGTTATAGGACTATGATGTAGCAGTGCATCAGGTTGTATAAATGAGGTTTTGGGATTTGGTGATGTTCTGACCGAAGCGTTGAGTATAGCCTTCATATACTAAGGTGTTGCCTTGTTCTTGAAGCAAGCATGGTGGTTAACAGCTTTTAGCCATGCCTAAGCTGGATTTGTTAGCAGGAATTAAGGAAAGGTAACTTCAAAAGCAAAAGCAATGCATGGGCCCAGCACACTCTTGTACAAGAGTTTGTTTTTCCAAGACAATAATGGTACTTTTATGCAACACGTGGGGAAATCCTTTGAACAAAGACCAAAAAGTGGCTGTGAGCATTAAGTGATGACGATATTGATCAAACCAGAAACCTTGCAACGTGATATTCTGCATCATTGCTTAGTTCTGGATCAGAAGTTCAGCTTCAGGGTGGCTTAGAATAGACATCCAACTTCTGATCTTTGCATCTCCTTGCTCCATCATGTTTTGAAGGAGCTCTCAGACTTTCCAGGAAACTTGCAACATGATTCATAACCTTATTTGAATTACCCTTGCAAACTCTAACTAAACCTTTGTGAAAATGGCCCAGAAGTTCTGACCAAACTCTGTCTTGAAAGTGTCCAGAATTTGCTGAGTGATTTAGTTTCATGGACGTATCTTTGAGGAGTTATAACTTGAAATCCCAACATTTCTAGGAGAAGTTCTATTCTGCAATGTTTTAGATCTCATTGAAATCTATAATTATTGTATCATAAGTTCTTCCAAAATTAACTTGCATCATGGTGAAAATCTGGCAAGACGTTCTGAGCTTGTCATATTTCTTAAACACTTAGAAAAAACTCTAAGTATTTAGAATTTTTACATTTCCAAACTAGTTTTGACTTTTGAATTTCTTGATGAAACAAACTTCATATTTCAACATGTCTTGATGAAATATGATTCTTGAAATTTAATTTTTATCTAAAAGTCAAAGTTTGACTTTTCAGTGTGCAAATGACCATTTTGCCCTTGTGGATGACTTTCTTGGAAAATTTGTAATTCAAGGCTTTGAAATTGGATGGGAACAAACCTGAGGGTTCAGGGTGATCCTTTGAGAAATGAAAGGGAAAATTTTGGGGTACAACAAACTCCTTTTCAGTTTGTGTAAATCCCAAGAAACTATACTTATTTCCTCCTGAATTCTTATCAAATCGCAAAACAAGAGGCACAACAATTTTATGAGTGTCACATGTAAACATCTGTGATACGGTGGCAGAACCGACTGTTTTGAAATGCTGGTTTGCGTTTTTTATGTTTTTTGTTCGCAAAATGTTGTGGTAAACAAGAGTCACCACCGACTTTTATTTCATCCAATCGGAAAGGAAAAAAGTACAGAAAAAATCCTTTTTCGAGATTTTGAGTACGAGGGGTAGATTATAGAAAGGGAAGGTGTTAGAACCCTTTCTATCCATGGTTTTCCATGGGCTCTTAGGTACTTGCTCATCTTTTAAAATTGCTTGTGTGTGTTTGCTTTTGAAAAGTTTAACTTCGTGATAACCCTTGTATCAGTCCTCAAAGGTGTGACGAAGTTGTTTTTGAAAATTGTTTTGAAAGTGTGTAAGTGTGGGAAGTTTTGATTTGAGTAAGTACCTACTAGCATCTACCTACTTGAAAAAAGATCGTTTTTATTCTTGTTTCCTTTAGACAACGCTATCCTACTATTGAGAAATAGGTAGCACCATCGTCGGAGTTGCAATGGTCAATTCGAAAGGGACGTACAATCACTAAAGCAATGTTAGGACGACTTAGTAATAACCCTAGAGTCTTAAGATCATATTCGAGGCAACATTTCCGAGGTAACATTCGAATGGGACATTTGATCTTTTTTAGACAGGAGGGTAACCACTAAGACACCCTATGCTTAATGATCGTTTACCGAAGGCAACCGAAGTGTGAGTATACCCTAAGAGTGATATGTGCGAGTGATCTGTTTTCAATTATTTAGTCTTTGCACATTAGGGTTTTCTAACTGGATTAATTCTTCATGCATTCTTGTCATACAATCCTATTAGCATTCATCTAAACAGTCAAATATTTGCGAGAATTAAAATGCGAGAAAATAAATCTACGCTATTACAAGGCTTCGGGGAGGGGGATTAATTACATATCCAAAAACCCGGAAAAAGCGATAAATAAATAAAAAAAACCTAGATTAAACTATTACAAACCAAGAGCATTTACAGAAATATTAGTAAAAAATAATAATACGCGCGTGATGAATCGTATGCGGAGCAACTAGGGTTTTGACCCTTGCCTAAAACTAATTGCGATTAACTAAAGAAAATGTTTTTGTTTTGTTTTGTTTATTTAAGAAAATAAAGGAATCATTAAATTAAAAAAATAAAATCCTAATTCTAATTAATTTTAAATTAATAAAAAATAAATTAATTTATTCTAAAACCTATTTTTTGTATTTTTTATTTAAGAAAAGGAGCAAAATTGAATTTAATCAAAAGTTTAACCTAATTTCTATTTTGATTTTATTTATGAAAACAAATTACAATTTCTCTAATTTAAAACCTAAATTAAATTAATTTTGATAAATAATAAAAAAAAAACTAATCTTAATTTTGATGAATCATTGATTTTATGTTTTTTTTTTGAAAAATGAATTAATTTATGAATTAAAGAAAATAAAATAAATAGTGAAACTAAAAGAAAAAAGAAAGAGATATGGGTCTGTATTAGCAATTATAGAGATGTGATGTGGAATTCTGAGCCCAAAAGAATCAGGCCCGTTTGACTTTGCATGATCCAGTGTTGTTGTTGACTTGAGGCACATGGTGGTCCTCCAATGATGGTATGTTGATCTGAGGCGTTGATGAATTGGATGGCCAGATCTTGATGGTGTATGGTGAACTTCCTGACTTGCTATGCGTTGGATCACCTATTGAAGAAAAATGTGAAATAAAGGTTGGGACCTGGGAATCGAACCCAGGTCCTCTGCACTTCCCCCCTGCACGCTTACCAACTGAGCCAATTGTTTTGTTTGAATATATAATGGAAATCAATTATAATATAATAAAAACAAAACGCTGAAAGTTAAAACACACCAAATTCAAATCAGCCAACCAGGGGATGACACGCATCGTCGTCTTCCTCCCAAACCGTTGTTTTAGGTAGCCAACTTTTACCTACAGACACCTACTGTAGGTATATCCCTGTGTATTTCAAAAACTCTCCACAAGCAATATAAACGGCCATGGCTGGTACCAATCAACTCGTCTCATCCTCACGAGTCTCATGGTACCAGAATCAATGTCCAATTTCACCTATCCTGCAAAGCCCTAATCAAGAGCACGAAACCCTAACCATGGTGTTGTACCCCAAAATTTGCCCTCTCATTTTCATCAAGATTTCTCCTCACAAGACTCTTTGAACTTAAGACCAAGCTAGGGTTTGCTCTGCTCAAGACATCTCCTTGCACTGATGACCTAAATTAGGCTTTGAGTTTGCACATGGATTTTTGGACTTTCAATATTCAAAGTAACTTTCATACTTCATGTTGGACTTATAAGATTGCCCATACCAAGTTTCAAGCTTTGAATCAAATTTTTGCCCAGTCAATTGAACAGTTGACCTAGAAATCAGTTGTATTGAGGAAAAAGTCAACTGTGGCCAATTTACAGTCAAACTTCATGATTTTTGACCCACATCAACATTATAGACTCATATGAACCATTTGATCAAGTTTGGACCACAACTCCTCAAGAAATTTGATCAGATCATCAAAATGGCAAAATGGTCATTTTTAGGGTTTTGACTGTACAAGGGAAATTTCTGATTTTTCACCTAGCCAATGGAAAATTGGGTTCAAGTATGGATTCAAGGACTCAATGGCATCATATTTACCTATTCACAAGGTTCAAAAGATCTCAAATGCATTGGATTGACAGATGAATTTTCCAGTCAACTGATCAAAAATTGACTGTACACTGAAAAGTCAAACTTTGACTTTTTGGTCAAAATCAAGTGCCAATGGTTATTTTTCATCAAGATGTGTCAAAACATGAAACTTGTTCATCAAGAAACCTAATTTTGCAAATTAGGGTTTAAGATTGAAAAATTTCATAACTTAGAATTTTTCTAAGTTATGAAATTTTCTTATTTTTTCCCAACTTTGCCCAACTTTTTCACCATGATGCAATTGGATTCAAACAAAACTTCAAACATGAAAGTTGTAGTACTCCACAAAATCTACAACTTTTATTCACAAAGTTTTCCCAAAAGAAGCTTGTATCTCAAGTTATGAATTTTGGAACAAGGGTCCATGAAACTTTTAACTTAGTGAAATTTTGCCCTAGTTTAGGCAGGATTTTGACCTATCTTCATGGAAATTTTTCACCTAGTTCCACTTGGAATATCAAAATGAATTTCAAATATGGATTGTACATCATGTTACAGGCTTTCCAAAATGTCCAAGAACTCTCCAAAATAATTTATGGTTAGGGAGAATCGAAGGTTTGAATTTGGCAAAAACTCACTTTTGATCCATGGCATTTTCATGTTGACACAAGTTGCAAAATCTGTCCAACTTTGCTTGTACTTGAATACATGTCTCTAAACCATTCAACACTCAAAAATTGAATGCAAACTCATTGGTTTAAGGCATTATTCTGATTATTGGAAGTTTACACAAGGGTTTAATCTATTTTTGGCAAAAAGCTAACTATGCCATTTTGATAAAGGCAACTTTATGTCAACTTGCTTCCCTTGAGCCTTGAACCCATCTCTTTGAAGCAAACAAGTTCCATGAACTTATGCAAAGGATAACAACTTTGTGCATGCTTGAAGATAGCCTGTACAAGTCTGTCTTGTATTACTTCACACTTTTCTTCAAAACCAAGAAATGTGCAAAAGTCTACACAACTCTTGTATCTGTTATAACCAACTCTTGTAACCTTTCCAAACAACTTTTGCATATTTCCTTGATTCAGAAGCACGAGCTATCCACTCCTCAAGCCTCCTAAAACACAAAAACACCTTCTTCTTACAAAACAGGGCAGTTTCTGCACTTTGAGTTCCATAACAAAAACTACTCGTGCATTTTGCCCCAAACTTATTCCAATACATTCCATATAACCCACCTAAGCTATCCCAACCATTGGCCATTGACTGTAACTCCATTTATAAGCTTCACCATTTTTGATTTCAGCTTGTGCAGGTTGACTGCTACAGGCTTATTCAAGCAAGTTCAAAGCAAACAAAGCATTGGGGAAGGTCAGAGGAAGTTCAGGCAAGCTCACAAACATCTCAGGCCTCATTGAAAACCTCCACATTACCATACTCGTGTTCAACTGAAGCATGTATTTTCCAACTTCCTATCTCTCTATTTAGGAATCATTAGGCTTAGGTTTGTGAATAAAAAATGTAGTACTCATGGCCCTTAAGCTGTACATATGCATAGATTTCATTTAAGTTAAGTGTGCTAAGAGAATTTGATTGATGAACTTCCTGAAAAAGTTAGGTTAGAAATTAGGGCCAGAGAAATTCTCTCTGGTCTTTGAGAGTTAGATTAAGTTCTTTATATGGTTGGAATCATGTTAAAAAATGCCACAACTTTTGTGTTGTAAGTTTTTGTTTTTAAGCACTGAAACATGAGATACGAAGTTGTACACAGACACGCGTTTTTTCTGATTCAAAGGTTGAAGACGAAGATCAGCTGAGCTGGGCCTGGCTTGTTCATGCTTTTGGCGCCCCAGCTTGCTGATTGCACCCCCTGGCCCATTTCATTATTTTTTTTAAATGTTTTTTCCTATTTTATTTACATTTCTGATTTTTGTTTTATTTTTCAAAACATAAAAAATGACCAAAAACATTTTCATAATTTTTCACATTTTATTTTATATTTTTTATTATTTTTTCTAATATAAAAATAGTTTTCTTAAATAATATACTTTTATTTTTTTCTAAATAATCTTGTAAATACTACAAAAAATATGATATTTTTATTTTTATTACTTATATATTTAAATAATATTCTTTCTAACATATTTTTATTTTTTGACATTTGTATATATTTTTATTTTATTATACATAAACAAATATTTATAATATATGCATATTCTTAAACAAAAAAAAATAGGGTTTTTTACCCTTAATAAAAATAACTTTTTATTTTCTTATTTTTTAATGCATTAAATATTATATTTTTACATACATAAAAATAATACAAAAACATTTTTTTGCATATTTATAATACATTGCATATTTATTTAATTGTGCATTTAAATATTTGCCTATTTATTTATTTGCACAATCAATTCAATTTGGATGTAATAGTTAATCTTAGGGTTTTATTTTCTTGCAAATACTCCCAATTCAAAATTGTATCCCCCTCCCCATATCAATGTTGTAATAGCGTAGATTTATTTTACGCATTTTTATAGCTTTCAAATATGCCATGATAGAGATTAGGGTTTGTATGCAATATCCAAAATCAAAACAAATAGCTAGACCTAATACAAAAACATAAAAGCATGTAAAATGATAACACAATGCACACATGCACCCCTAGGGTTTCATCCACTTGTTGCCTTCAAAATGACCATGGTATGCATGTTGAGTATCTTGGCAAAACAAAAACAAAACAAAAAGATCATAGTCCCTCGATGACGCTATCTTGGTTTCCTATATAAAATGATCTAGTCCCTCAAAAATTTGCTAAAGATACTTAGCATTATTGCTATCATGGTTAATACGATGACCCGCGCCTGTCCCGTTTAACATCCAAATACAAGGTTGTTTACCAAATACAATGGTAAAACAACACTGTCAAAAGGGTTAAAAATGTGTAGGAAAGACTCTTGAGTAGATAAGGTAGACAACTCTTAGTTACTTGATCAAACTTGCAAAAAAATCCTTGCTATTTTCAAACACACCTCACAACACAACTTCAAAACATTTCCCAAAACAAACTTTCAAACATTGAAACATCTTTTCAAAAGACAATACACCTTTGTATACATTCAAACAAGAATCATTACAAAGGTTGCCACAACGATGGCCTCTTTTCAAAACATTTTCAAAACCACACACAGAGCACTATTTTAAATAATTGAAAAGCAAAAGCAAGTGATCTAAACAAGTAACTAAGAGCCCATGGATAACCATGGATGAAAAGGGTGCTTGCACCTTCCCTTTTCATAATCTACCCCCCGAACCCAAGAAAACATCTCAAAGGTCTTTCCTGTGCTTTTTGACCTTTCCTTTGGATAAAATAAATAGTCGGTGGCGACTCTTGCTAAACCAAAACATTTGCGAACACAAACGCAAAACCTCAAGTCAGTTCTCCCACCGTATCACAGAACTGGCAACTCTACTGGGTATTTTTCTAAAAGTGGGGTTACCTTAGGGTTTAGATCACCTTTACATGCTTACCTTGTTTGCTTTGATTGCTTTACATTTGGTTCTATTGTTTGGGTTTGAAATCCTCTACCCGGATTTGGGAAACATTCATAGGTAAATAGCAAAATGTTGTGGAAACTGTGCGGGGTATACCGACATGGTTGAATCAATAGCTATATTAGTGCGACATATTTGTGGGTACCGGTAGCCTTTGAGTCAATCAAAGAGAATACGGGGCCGCTTAGTGATGTCATGAAGCACTAATGGACTTTTAGAACCTTTACTTGACCATCTTGGCCTTATTAGGGGTAGTGAGATGACCGTCTTTGGTGCAGTCCGAAGTTGGTAGATACTCGATACTACACTCATTGAGGGTTGTTTTCTTGGAATATTTCGGTCGCCAGTAAAGTGGCTAAACTGAAACAATGAACACAAAATAATCCAGTGATATTGAGCTCCTTAGAACCCGGTTACTATTTATAGGACAGGTTGAGCCAACTAAACTTCAAGAGGGTACTTACCTATGAAACCCCATGCAAGCCTGAAACTAGGAGCTTGTGTGATTTGTCTGTACATATACTTGTGCATACATCATGGACATCATAAAACATCATTTGCATCCACTAACCATTTCAAGGGTTTGGATCTTCATCTTTGTTCCTGTTTTGTAGGTTATGGATTCACTCCGCAGGAAAACAATCCAGGTCAACCTTGTGAGAATTCCTCCTCTACTCAAAGAGCTTGCTTCCAAGATTCCAGAGAATTCTCCCTTCACTGAAAAACATGGTAGACTTATCAACTTGGTCAACTCCAACATAGAGGAAGACATGGTGAAAGTTCTCTTCTAGTTCTTTGACCCCCTACACCACTACTTTACATTTCCTGATTACCAACTAGTGCCTACTTTGGAGGAATTTTCTCAACTCCTGAGGATTCCTATTCTCCATCAACTACCCTAAAACGGTACGGAAAGAGAGCCAAAGCTTGAAGATGTTGCTCAAGCCTTACACTTGCAACAATCTGATATCAAAGGTCATTGGGAAACTAGAAGTGGTGTCAAGGGTTTCTTGGCAAAGTTTCTGTTTGAGAAGGCACAAGACTGTTGGAATTCTCTAGATCTGCAAGCTTTTGAGGAGATTGTAGCACTTCTCATCTATGGTTTGGTCTTGTTCCCAAACCATGATCAGCTTATAGATGTGAATGCTGTCAAGATTTTCAAATCTCGGAATCCTGTGCCTACATTGCTTGGGGACATCCTACACTCATTTTACACACGAACAATGAGGAAAAAAGGTGTTCTCATGTGTTTTACTCCTCTTCTAGCAAGGTGGTTTATTTCTTACCTTCCCCAATCAGTCTTGAAGAATGAGCAAGGCTTAAGGTGGTCACAACGGTTGATGACTCTTACATATTCTGATGTTCATTGGTGTTCTCGGTCCAGAGAAAATGTCATCATCATTGATCATTGTGGGGAATTCCCTAATGTCCCACTACTTGGCATTAGGGGAGGCATTACCTACAACCCCTGCTTAGCTCTGAGACAGTTTGGGTATGCCCGGAGGGATGGCCCTCATGACATGCTGATTCCAGACTTGGTTTTTGACTTCGACAACGACGCTCAAGGACTTCGACAAAGGTTTATCCGAGCTTGGAGGATGCCCAACAAAGTGGACAGTAAGACACCGGGACACAAGAATTCCACCCCCCTTGAGCCTTACCTCAAGTGGGTACAAACCCGCGCCCAGAGTCTTATGATGCCTTACCCCTACATTCTCCCTGTGATCAAAGAGCATGTTATGGAAGGAGAGGTTCCATACACCCTCCTACATCCTGCCATGCCAACATCATTGGAAGATTTGCAAAAGAGTTGGATACAACTCAAGGAAGAACGGAACACTTTTGAACCCAGCTTCTACGCCAGTGAGAAGAAGGTTTTAGAACTTACTCGTCAACTCCACGAAGAGCAGACTCTCAACAGCTACATCGCACCAAAGAGGATGCGCAACGTCTTTTTACATTAGAGTTTTGTATTTATTTTTGCCCATGGGGCACTTATGTACTAACAAATTCTATCTTATTAATATGACGTGTGTTTACAACAAATTTTAATTTTTGAATCCTTGAATGCATTACATGAATACATATCATTCATCATATGCATAAACAAGTCTTCACACCAGGTTTCCTTATCTCTCTGCTGTTTATTTCAGCAAGATGGATATAGAGCAGACGATCAAAGACTTACAAGCACAGAATTCACAGTTCCAACAACTCCTCATGACCTTGGCAAAGGGTCAGGAGGATCTTAAAGCACTGTTAGAGAAGGAAAAGGAAAAAGAGAAAAAGAAAAAGAAAAGAGTTGGTGTGGCTACTCTGGGTAGAAGATTTGAAGGTCAGACTAGAAGGGTCCTGGATTTCCCCTCAACATCTGATGAAGGGATAGGTAAAGGGAGCTACAGTACCATCTGAGTTTGAGGCTGAAGAAGAAGAAGAAGAGGATGAAGATTACTCTGATCAGTAGTATCCTCCTACAAACGAAAAGTACAAGAATCTGGAAGAGCGTCTGGCAGCTATGGAGGTGCAAAGAGTGCCTGGGCTGGACTTCGAAGAGCTAGGGTTGGTTGCTGAGATTGTGATTCCCCCTAAATTCAAGGTGCCTAGATTTTCTAAATACGATGGTTTGTCTTGTCCGAAGATGCACCTACGGTCTTATGTCAGAAAGATCCAACCTCATTCTTCTGATAAGGGTCTGTGGGTCCACTTTTTTCAAGATAGTCTTTCGGGGACACAATTAGATTGGTTCTACCAGCTTGAGAGATCTGATGTACACAATTGGGAGGATTTGGCTGCTGCCTTCTACAGACAATATCAATATAATACGGACTTAGCACCTACTCGTACTCAATTACAGAGTATGGGTATGGTCTCCAATGAAGGCTTTAAGGAGTATGCCCAGAAATGAAGGGACTTGGCTGGAAGGGTGTAGCCACCATTTTCTGAAAGAGAGCTTGTTGATATGTTTTTGGGGACGCTGTCAGGTCCATTCTTTAATCACATGATAGGGAGTTCGTCTGCAGGGTTCACCGAGTTAATTCTGATTGGTGAAAGAGTCGAAGCTGGCATCAAGAGCGGTACAATTCAAAAAGATACATCTGCTTTCGCTGCCGTAAAAAAACCTTTTCCAGCCAAGAAAGAGGTGTCACCTGTTTACTCCCAAAGAGGTCGAGGAAGAGTGGAGCGCCGGCCAGTGGTGGGGGCTGTAATGATTCAAAAGACTGCAACTGATCAACCTAGAAATGATCAACCTAGAACCAACCAACAAATGGCGGGGAGGCCTGCTAGGCAATTCACCAAAATAAACATGACGCCTGCCCAAGTTCTCCCCCATCTCTTAAAGTTAAACCTTACAACCTTGAGAGAGCCACCACAAAATCCGAATACAACTTCTCATTTTTACCATGCCAATGCTAAATGTGCTTATCATTCAGACGACATAGGGCACGACACCAACAATTATTGGCCCCTCAAAAACAAGATCCAGGATTTAATAGATGCCAAGGAGGTGGAATTCGACGCGCCCGAAAAGCCGAATGTGATCTCTGCCCCAATGCTAAAGCATGGTCACAGTGCCCATGCTATCGAAGAGGATCTATATGTTGCTGTTGTTGATGACTTAATGACCCCTTTACCAATAATCAAGATGAATCTGTTGAAAGCCGGGATTTTCCCAGGCTGTGAAAAAGATTGTTACCTTTGTTCGTCCCTACAATCCGACTGTCTGTTATTGAAGTTAGGCATCCAACGCCTAATGGATAATCAATAAATCCTCTTTGAGAAAACTCCTGTTATTCCGATTCCTGTCGAAGATGTTGTTATAATTACCATTTCCGCCAGTCTTTCCAAGGTCTCCAAAAGACTTGTTAAGATTACACCCGATCTAAAGTTTGTACCTCTGAAGATAACTATGCTGGGGCCTATCCCATACAAATCCAACAAGACAATACCGTGGAATTATGGAGGAGAGATCTTCTACCATATTGTTAAGCAGATTGAATCAGTGGAAGAAAATTCCGACGAAGAAACTCCTGACATAGGAAATATTGTTGGGACGAGTAAAATCACCCGTAGCGGAAGAAATTTCTCTCCGAAGATTTCTCCTCCAAGGGAAATCTTCGGACCCTCAAATGCTCCTAAGGCCACTCCTGTGCCGGTCAACATCTCTGTGCGAAGTCCAGTTATTGAAGAAATTGTTACTCCCGTAGTTGTACCCTCTGCTGTTGTTGCTGATAAAGGTAAGGGGATCCAAGAAGCGCCCGTCAGGACGAGGGCTCAGCCTTTGGTCATCCCCGAGACCACTCAAAAGGAAATGGAGGAGATTTTAAAAATAATTAAGAAAAGCGACTATGATGTCGTGGAACAACTGGGGCAAACCCCTTCAAAAATCTCTATGCTGGCCCTATTGCTCTGTTCCGAGGCTCATGCCAAAGCCTTGATCAAATTCCTAAAGACGGCCCATGTGCCTCAAGAAACCTCCGCGGACCAGTTCTAAGAGTGTGTAGCCAGCCTAACAGCCGACAGTGGTCTTGGCTTCTCCGATGCCGATCTAACATCTAAGGGGAGAAAGCATAATGACGCGCTGCATGTCTCGGTGGAATGCAGAGGGACTACTCTTGCTCATGTTCTGGTTGATACCAGGTCGTCTTTAAATGTCCTGCCAAAGAAAGCATTGGACAGATTGGACTGTGAAGGTTTGACCCTAAAGCCTAGCAATATCATTGTTAGAGCCTTTGACAGTTCTAAGCGGATGGTCCACGGGGAGGTGGACATCCTAATTAAAGTAGGAACGGAAATTTTCAACTCCACATTTTATGTGATGGACATCCGTCCTTCATATTCTTGCTTGTTGGGAAGACCCTGGATCCACAATGCTGGGGCAGTCACTTCTTCTCTACACCAAATGCTCAAATACCCAGTCCAGGGGATAATTATAACAGTTCATGGCGAGGAGGAGTATATGATAAGCCATCTTAATTCTTTCTGCTATGTGGAGTTAGATGGAGAATTCATAGAAACCCCTTTCCAACACTTTGAAGAGGTTTCTCCTGAAGTTGCGGCAGCCAAGACAATGACTTCTGTACCCATCATTACCAAGCCTGTGTCCCGGATGTCATCCCTTAAAGATGCAAAGGCTGTGATTGAGGAAGGAGGAAGCACAATATGGGGTCAGCTACCAGATTTTCCTTTCAAGACAGATAAATTCGGCTTGGGTTTCACTGCTTCTACGCAAAAGGCTGTGCGTCGCTCCCAGGATGGAGGGACACCATTAAAGATCACTCATCATGGAGTTCATGCTTTGGAGGATGGTGAAGATGAGAGCAGCTTTGAAGACTGGATCTTTCCAACTGCCGAAGGAGGACTGAACAATTAGGAGGCAAAGGATTTTGTTCCCATTACTTTCATCAATCAGTAATTTATCTTTTGAACATTTTCTGTTGGTCTGTAATAATTCTTAAACAATTCGTACACTTTTTGCCTTATGCCTTACCCGAGGCACATAGGTCCATTTATAAGGGTTTGATTTTTTCATCTTCATATGCCATTTTTAATGAATCATGGACGTTTTCATATATAAACTTTTGTGTTCATTTTCTTTCTTTTTACATTTTATTTGTTTAAAGGTGGCTATCCCTTACACACACCCACACTCACAAAATGCAGGTACCCTTCCATTCCGGATTCCATGGGTGACAATTCTGCTATGGCCTTCAGTGACTCTGAAGATCTGGTAAATCATGCCGAATACAAAGGTGATGAAGACTGTGAAGTGCCTGGAGAGTTGGCTAGACTTCTACAACAGGAAGAAAGGGCTATTCTGCCCCATGAAGAGCTGTTAGAGACTATCAACTTGGGTACTACCGAAGACAGAAAAGAGGTTAAAGTGGGTGCCAACCTAAAGCCAAATGTTAAAGAGCGCTTAGTTCAATTGTTGAATGAATATGTTGAGATCTTCTCATGGTCCTATGAAGACATGCCGGGACTCGATACAGATATTGTGGTTCACCGCCTCCCTACAAGAGAAGACTGTCCACCAATTAAACAGAAAGTCCGCCGAATGAGGCCCGATATGTCTGAAAAGATCAAAGCTGAAGTGATGAAGTAGTTCAATGATGGCTTTCTTGCTGTTACTTCCTATCCACAATGGGTTTCTAACATTGTGCCCGTGCCTAAGAAGGACGGCAAAGTGAGAATGTGTGTGGATTACAGAGACTTAAACAGGGCTAGCCCCAAAGATGACTTTCCACTACCGCACATTGACATCTTGGTTGACAATACAACTCAGCATAAGGTATTTTCTTTCATGGATGGATTTTCAGGGTACAACCAGATCAAAATGGCCCCTGAAGACATGGAGAAAACTACTTTTGTTACGCAATGGGGTACCTTCTGCTATAAAGTGATGCCATTTGGACTGAAGAATGCCAGGGCAACCTATCAGCGAGCCATGGTAGCTTTGTTTCATGACATGATACATCATGAGATTGAAGTCTACGTAAATGACATGATAGCCCGTTCACAGACAAAAGAAGAACACCTCGACCATCTGCAAAAGCTGTTTGTCAGGTTGAAGGAGTACAAGCTCAGACTGAACCCTAGCAAGTGCACTTTCGGAGTTAGGTCTGGTAAACTCTTGGGATTCATCGTCAGTAACAAAGGCATCGAGGTTGATCCTACCAAAGTCAAATCCATACAAGAAATGCCTGCCCCTCGCACTAAAAAGGAGGTCAGAGGTTTCTTAGGACGCCTAAACTACATTGCAAGGTTCATTTCTCACCTAACATCTACCTGTGAGCCAATCTTCAAGCTGTTGAAGAAAGATTAGGTGGTTAAATGGAATGATAACTGTCAAGTTGCTTTCGATAAAATCAAGGAGTATTTGCTATAACCTCCTATCTTGATGCCTCCCGTCGAAGGAAGACCAATCATGTATTTGACTGTTTTGGATAGTTCAATGGGGTGCGTATTGAGCCAACATGACGAGTCTGGTCGAAAAGA
Source organism: Vicia faba (assembly GCA_948472305.1). Lineage (NCBI taxonomy): Eukaryota > Viridiplantae > Streptophyta > Magnoliopsida > Fabales > Fabaceae > Vicia > Vicia faba. The sequence goes on from OX451740.1 coordinate 491,669,680, forward strand.
GCATGCCATTTATTACCTTAGCAAAAAGTTTACTGACTGTGAGACTCGCTACTCACTACTCGAGAAAACTTGCTGCGCTTTGGTATCGGCTGCTCACCGGCTAAGGCAGTATATGTTGACACATACCACTCTGCTGATTTCTAAAATGGATCCGATCAAGTACATCTTCGAAAAGCCTGCTTTATCTGGAAGAATCTCTATATGGCAAATGATCCTGACTGAGTATGATATCCAGTACACGACCCAAAAAGCTATAAAAGGGAGTGTACTAGCTGACCATCTAGCTCATCAAGCTGTCGAAGATTACCAATCCATGAAGTTTGACTTCCCCGACGAAGACATTATGACATTCGACAACATTGAAGGTAACATACCGTATAACGGACCTGAACAAGGATCCTGATGGACCCTGTACTTTGATGGTACCTCTAATGCACTTGGGAACAGTATCGGTGCTATGCTCATTTCTCCACAAGGTTACCATACACCTTTCACCGCTAGAATCTACTTCAGCTGCACCAGCAACATGGCCGAGTATGAAGCTTGCATCTTTGGTCTCAAGGCTGCTATTGACTTGGGAATCAAATCTTTGGTTGTGTTTGGAGACACAACTTTGGTTATCAGTCAAATCAAAGGAGAGTGGGATACTAAACATCCTAACCTCATCCCTTACAAAGAACATGTCCTGACATTGTTACCTCATTTTGAGCAGATTACCTTCGAGCACTTCCCGCGAGAAGAAAATCAGCTAGCGGATGCTCTAGCTACAATGTCATCCATGTTTAAACTTAACTGGGATAACGAGGCTCCCCAAATCACCATTGAGCGGATGGACGAACCTGCACATTGTCACGAGATTAATACCGAAGAAGTAGTGGACCGACCCTGGTTTCACGAAGTCAAAAGGTATCTCGAGACTCGAGAATACCCTGAAGGAGCTTTAGTCAACGACAAAAAGTTCTTGAAGAGGTTTTCTGCCAAGTTCTTCCTGAGCAATGGTATCCTATACAAGCGCAATCATAACTTCGTTCTACTTCGTTGTGTGGACAAGGTTGAAGTTGAGCAGATCATGGTTGAACTACATAATGGTACGTTTGGCACCCACTTGAGCGGATATACGATGGCTAAGAAGATTCTAAGGGCAGGCTATTACTGGTCTACCATGGAAGCTGATTGTCATCAATATTCCCGTACTTGTCACAAATGCCAAATCTATGCTAACAAAGTACACATACCTCCAGTTCCTCTCAATGTCCTAACAGCTCCTTGGCCATTCGCAATATGGGGAATCGATATGATCGGAGAGATCAAGCCTACAGCATCCAATGGACACCGCTTCATTTTGGTGGCTATTGATTACTTTACCAAGTGGGTCGAAGCAGCTTCCTTCGCCTCTGTTACAAAGAATGTGGTTGCCCGCTTCATCAAGCAACACCTCATTTGCCAATACGATATCCCCAACAGGATCATCACGGACAATGATACAAACCTGAACAACACTATGATCACCACTCTGTGCGAGCAGTTCAAGATTCAACATCACAATTCATCTCCCTATCGGCCAAAGATGAATGGTGCTGTTAAAGCTGCGAACAAAAATATCAAGAAGATCATTCAAAAGATGACAGTCACCTACAAGGACTGGCATGAGATGTTACCGTTTTCTCTACACGGGTACCGTACCACGGCGCGTACTTCATCTGGGGAAACCCCCTTTTCTTTGGTATACGGCATGGAAGCTATTTTACCTATCGAGGTTCAGATTCCCTCCTTGAGAATCATGAAGGATGCTGGTTTGAGTAAAGACGATTGGATTCAGACTCGGCTTGATCAACTTAACTTGATTAATGAGAAGCGACTTACTGTTGTTTGTCATGGTCAGACGTATCAAAAATGGATGATCAAGGCTTTCAACAAAAAAGTCAGACGTCAGGTGTATCAAGTTGGAGATCTTGTAATCAAGCGGATCATCTTGCCGCAAAGTGATCCCAGGGGCAAGTGGACTCCTACTTACGAAGGACCATTTGTGATCAAAAACATCTTTTCTGGTGGGGCGATGATATTAACCACCATGGACGGTGACGACCTGCCGCACCCTGCGAACGCAGACATAGTCAAAAGATACTACGCATAAACGACTCGACAAGTTGAAAACCCGAAAGGGCGACTTGGGCAAAAAATGGGCATCCCGGTGAATCGAAAACCCGAAAGGGCGGTTCAGGCAAAAATTAAGGATAAATAAAAAAAATTTGTACACCCGACAAGTTGAAAACCCGAAAGGGCGACTTGGGCAAAAAGGGGTTTCCCGGTGGATCGAAAATCCGAAAGGGCGGTCTAGGAAAAAGTTAGGGAATTAAAGCGTATGACTATGTCTCGTCGGATCACTTTAAAGACAATCTCTTCACGGACAAGCTCCAGGCTTCCGATCAATCCAATCATCTGCGGACGAAGCAACGAATGGACAAGATACTCAGAGTTACGAAGGCTATAGCAGAATGGGAACCCCATGGAATTGTTACACATAGCCATCTTTCTTTGTATAAAATTTTCTCAATTTTATGACAACATTCTCTTACTAGGATGTCTGTCTCCTTTGTACAAAATACTTACACAAAGTTAATACAAAGATACTTCAAAGTGCAGAAAATTGTTTGCCTTTTCTTTCTTTTTTACACTTGTGTTTTATTTGAAAACGTCCAATGATTTATTAAATGAGCATATGCATTTGAATATAATCACTGCTTACAAATGAACGAAATGAGAAAGAATAATTACTGACAGTTTGAAAGTATGGGAAAACGTCTTTAGGCTATTCCAGGAGAAATCCCCTGCAGTACATCATCCAGATCCTCAACGGAGCTAAAACCTTGAAATACATATCCCCAACGAAGTTAAGTTTCAAAACCCCCATCATAGTTGGGTTTTCAAACTCCCAATCCCCAGCGGAGCAAAACCTTGAACTACAAACCTTCAGTAAAGATGCAACTTTCTTCCCCAACGGAGTCAAACCTTCAACCTTTCAACACCAGTGGAGACCATCCAGTTTCCTCCAATTTCCCTGGAAAGTCGCTTTAAAACCAGATAATTCCCCAAAGAGTTATTTTAAAACCTTCTTCCTCAACGGAGTCAAATTTCCATACACGATCAAATCAGCACGTCATTAAGATCCCCAGCGGAAAACCATTCAGTTTTTCCCTGATATCCCCAATAGAACAAAGATTCTCATTCTTGAAGTCCCGAGTAGATTGGCATACCACCCAAACTCCTGATCTCCACAGCAGTATAGCTTCTCCCCACAGAGGTTGTCCAAGATTTTGAATCTCCAGCAGTGGTCAAGGATTTATTTCCCCGACAGCAGTCAAAGATTTTATTATCTCCAGTTATCCAGGATTTATTTTCCTCAGCAAGACAGTGAATCAGCTTATATGCGCATACATTACATTCACATATCATAAACATTGATAAAAAACATCTTATTGCATCATATATTTCATGCAACATAACTTTGTGTTTCAGTTAACCTTTTACCCTTTTCAGGATAAAATTAACAACTACTTAAAACAGATATTCAAAGCTCAGAAAACGACTTAGAGATGCTCCAGACGCGAATGCTTTCCTATTTGCTTATTCAAATCAATGTGCAGATTCCTATTCCAGTTATGAAGCCTGGATTCGACCAGATAATATCTCGACTATACTGAAGCCCGGAGATCGACCAGAAAATAGTTGAATCCCCTGCAAGTTTTTGTGAAGCCTGGATTTTGACCAGATAGCAATACAAGACTATGAAGCCTGGATGTTGACCAGATAACAGTAAGGTATATTGTGAAACTTGGATGTTGACCAAATAAAAGTTTACTCGGCCAATTACTTTGAAGCCCGGATCCAACCGGATATTAGTAGGCCCTAAAATCAAAGGGAAAACCGGAGGCGACCGGATAACCATTTGATTTCCTTCTGAAGACTGGATGTTGACCAGATAGGAAGTAAGGTATCGTGAAGCCTGGATGTTGACCAGATAGCAATACAAGACTGTGAAGCCTGGATGTTGACCAGATAACAGTAAGGTATACTGTGAAACTGGGATTTGACCAAATAAAAGTTTACTCGGCCAATTACTTTGAAGCCCGGATCCAACCGGATATTAGTAGGCCCTAAGATCAAAGGGAAAACCGGAGGCGACCGGATAACCATTTGATTTCCTTCTGAAGACTGGATGTTGACCAGATAGGAAGTAAGGTATCGTGAAGCCTGGATGTTGACCAGATAGCAATACAAGACTGTGAAGCCTGGATGTTGACCAGATAACAGTAAGGTATACTGTGAAACTGGGATTTGACCAAATAACAGTTTACTCGGCCAATTACTTTGAAGCCCAGATCCAACCGGATATTAGTAGGTCCTAAAATCAAAGGGAAAACCGGAGGCGACCGAATAACCATTTGATTTCCTTCTGAAGACTGGATGTTGACCAGATAGGAAGTAAGGTATCATGAAGCTTGAATGTTGACCATATAGCAGTATAAGACTGTGAAGCCTGGATGTTGACCAGATAACAGTAAGGTACACTGTGAAGCTTGGATTTTGACCAAATAACAGTTTACTCGGCCAATTACTTTGAAGCCCGGAGGTGACCAGATAATAATTTAATTCCTTCTAAAGCCTGGAGCACGACCGGATAACAGTTCATTTTCACCTCTTCAACAAAGAGATGACCCCCCGGTAGAATAACGGACGACTAAAGTTCTATTTTTATCACGACAGAAACCAGCATTCCCCGGCGTAGTCCTCCTTAATAACAGGTATACGGGCTCACACAAAGGAATCTCTAATGCGATCAACATCCTTGGATGGCATCTTTAAGCCCATCTCCAACAAGATTCAATCATCTCCAAATGGAATCTTTAAACCCATTTCCTCAACCACAGTGTGACGAGTGCAAATTTACAGGCACTCTAGTGTCCAATCCTCTTTTACCTTCGAGTCACGAAAGGCAAACTCGCCAATCAAACTCTTCAGGTTCAAGAAGATTAAACAGGGGTAGCTGTTGTACCTCAAAATTTTCCTTCTCATTTTCATCAAGATTTCTCCTCACAAGACTCTTTGAACTTAAGACTAAGCTAGGGTTTGCTCTGCTCAAGACATCTCCTTGCACTGATGACCTAAATTAGGGTTTGAGTTTGCACAGGGATTTTTGGACTTTCAATATTCAAAGTGACTTTCATACTTCATGTTGGACTTATAAGATTGCCCATACCAAGTTTCAAGCTTTGAATCAAATTTTTGCCCAGTCAATTGGACAGTTAACCTAGAAATCAACTATATTGAGGAAAAAGTCAACTGTGGCCAATTTACAGTCAAACTTTATGATTTTTGACCCACATCAACATTATAGACTCATATGAACCATTTGATCAAGTTTGGACCATAACTCCTCAAGAAATTTGATTAGATCATCAAAAGGGCAAAATGGTCATTTTTAGGGTTTTGACTGTACAAGGGCAATTTCTGATTTTTCACCTAGCCAATGGCAAATTGGGTTCAATTATGGATTCAAGGACTCAATAGCATCATCTTGACATATTCACAAGGTTCAAAAGATCTCAAATGCATTGGATTGACAGATGAATTTTCCAATCAACTAATCAAAAATTGACTGTACACTAAAAAGTCAAACTTTGACTTTTTGGTCAAAATCAAGTTCCAAGGGTTATTTTTCATCAAGATGTGTCAAAACATGAAACTTGTTCATCAAGAAACCTAATTTGGCAAATTAGGGTTTAAGATTGAAAAATTTCATAACTTAGAATTTTTCCAAGTTATGAAATTTTCTTATTTTTCCCCAACTTTGCTCAACTTTTTCACATGATGCAATTGGATTCAAACAAAACTTCCAAAATAAAAGTTGTAGTCCTCCAAAAAATCTACAACTTTGATTCACAAAGTTTTCCAAAAAGAAGCTTGGATCTCATGTTATGATTTTTGGAACAAGGGTCCACGAAACTTTTAACTTAGTGAAATTTTGCCCTAGTTTAGGCAAGATTTTGACATATATTCATGGCAAATTTTCACCTAGTTCCACTTGGAATCTCAAAATTCATTTCAAATATGGATTGTAGAGCATGTTACAAGCTTTCCAAAATGTCTAAGAACTCTCCAAAATAATTTATGGTTAGGGAGAATCAAAAGTTTGAATTTAGCAAAAACTCACTTTTGATCCATGGCATTTTCATGTTGACACAAGTTGCAAAATCTGTCCAACTTTGCTTGTACTTGAATACAAGTCTCTAAACCATTATACACTCAAAAATTGAATGCGAACTCATTGGTTTAAGGCATTATTCTGATTATTGGAAGTTTACACAAGGGTTTAATCTATTTTTGGCAAAAAGCTAACTATGCCATTTTGATAAATGCAATTTATGTCAACTTGCTTCCCTTGAGCTTTGAACCACTCTCTTTGCAGCAAACAAGTTCCATAAACTTAGGCAAAGGACAACCACTTTATGCATGCTTTAATATAGCCTGTACAGGCCTGTCTTGTATCACTTCACACTTTTCTTCAAAACCAAGAAATGTGCAAAAGTCTACACAACTCTTGTATCTGTTATAACCAACTCTTGTAACCTTTCCAAACAACTTTTGCATATTGCCTTGAGTCATAAGCACGAGCTATCCACTCCTCAAGCCTCCTAAAACACAAAACACCTTCTTCTTGCAAAACAGGGCAGTTTCTGCACTTTGAGTTCCATAACAAAAACTACTCGTGCGTTTTGCCTCAAACCTATTCCAATACATTCCATATAACCCACCTAAGCTATCCCAACCATTGGCCATTGACTGTAACTCCATTTGCAAGCTTCACCATTTCTGATTTCAGCTTGTGCAGGTTGACTGCTACAGGCTTATTCAAGCAAGCTCAAAGCAAACAAAGAATTGGGGAAGGTCAGAGGAAGTTCAGGCAAGCTCACAAACATATCAGGCCTCATTGAAAACCTCCACATTGCCATACTCGTGTTCAACTGAAGCAAGTATTTTCCAACTTCCTATCTCTCTATTTAGGAATCATTAGGCTTAGGTTTGTGAATAAAAAATGTAGTACTCATGGCCCTTAAGCTGTACATATGCATAGATTTCATTTAAGTTAAGTGTGCTAAGAGAATTTGATTGATGAACTTCCTGAAAAAGTTAGGTTAGAAATTAGGGCCAGAGAAATTCTCTCTGGTCTTTGAGAGTTAGATTAAGTTCTTTATATGGTTGGAATCGTGTTGAAAAATGCCATAACTTTTGTGTTGTAAGATTTTGTTTTTAAGCACTGAAACAGGAGATACGAAGTTGTACACATGCACGCGTTTTTTCTGATTCAAAGGTTGAAGACGAAGATCAGCTGGGCTGGGCCTGGCTTGTTCATGCTTTTGGCGCCCCCAGCATGCTGATTGCACCCCCTGGCACATTTCATTATTTTTTTTTAATGTTTTTCCTATTTTATTTACATTTCTGATTTTTGTTTTATTTTTCAAAACATAAAAAATTACCAAAAACATTTTCATAAATTTTCACATTTTATTTTATATTTTTTATTATTTTTTCTAACATAAAAATAGTTTTCTTAAATAATATACTTTTATTTTTTCTAAATAAACTTGTAAATACTACAAAAGATATTATATTTTTATTTTTATTATTTATATATTTAAATAATATTCTTTCTAACATATTTTTATTTTTTGACATTTGTATATATTTTTATTTTATTATACATAAACAAATATTTATAATATATGCATATTCTTAAACCAAAAAATTAGGGTTTTTTACCCTTAACAAAAATAACTTTTTATTTTCTTATTTTTTAATGCATTAAATATTATATTTTTACATACATAAAAATAATACAAAAACATTTTTTTGCATATTTATTTTCTTGCAAATACTCCCCATTCAAAATTGTATCCCCCTCCCCATATCAATGTTGTAATAGCGTAAATTTATTTTACACTTTTTTATAGCTTTCAAATATGCCATGATAGAGATTAGGGTTTGTATGCAATATCCAAAATCAAAACAAATAGCTAGACCTAATACAAAAACATAAAAGCATGTAAAATGATAACACAATGCACACATGCACCCCTAGGGTTTCATCCACTAGTTTCCTTCAAAATGACCATGGTATGCATGTTAAGTATCTTGGCAAAACAAAAACAAAACAAAAAGATCATAGTCCCTCGATGACGCTATCTTGGTTGCCTATATAAAATGATCTAGTCCCTCAAAAATTTGCTAAAGATACTTAGCATTATTGCTATCATGGTTAATACGATGACCCACGCCTGTCCCGTTTAACATCCAAAACAAGGTTGTTTACCAAATACAATGGTAAAACAACACTGTCAAAAGGGTTAAAAATGTGTAGGAAAGACTCTTGAGTAGATAGGGTAGATAACTCTTAGTCACTTGATCAAACTTGCAAAAACATCCTTGCTATTTTCAAACACACCTCACAACACAACTTCAAAACATTTCCCAAAACAAACTTTCAAACATTAAAACATCTTTTCAAAATACAATACACCTTTGTATACATTCAAACAAGAATCATTACAAAGGTTGCCACAATGATGGCCTCTTTTCAAAACATTTTCAAAACCACACACAAAGTACCATTTCAAACAATTGAAAAGCAAAAGCAAGTGATCTAAACAAGTAACTAAGAGCCCATGGATAACCATGTATAAAAATGGTGCTTGCACCTTCCCTTTTCATAATCTACCCCCCGAACCCAAGAAAATATCTCAAAGGTCTTTCCTGTGCTTTTTGACCTTTCCTTTGGATAAAATAAAAAGTCGATGGTGACTCTTGCTAAACCGAAACATTTGCAAACACAAACGCAAAACCTCAAGTCAGTTCTCCCACCGTATCACACATGGCATCTCTAGATTTTCTATACTAAAAACACAATTAAACAATACCAAAAGCTTGCAAATTTATTGACAAACAAGGATATATGAAACAAACATGCTAATGATGCGTAAAATAATGAAAACGAAATCAAAGTTTTGAGACAAAACCGTGACTTCTATACCTATGATTCCAGGCGTTAGAGAGCTTGCAAATGGTTGGAATTCCTTCTGGAGATGTCAAAGAATCTGTTGGTATTTTGAGAATGGTGCAAATTGGACTCTAATATGGAAATTGGATCACCACTTTTTCTTAGATTTTTTTGAGTTTTGTTTTCCTCTTTCACGACTGTTTCCCACCTCCCCATGCCCTGGCTTGCTTCTGTATATGTAATACAAACTATTAGGTCAACAAAAACGACCTCAATCTTGCTCATCATGGAGATTTGATTTGATCTTTCATAGCATATGATTTCTTTCCAATTTTTCTCAAATCTAATCTTTTTCCAACCAAATTGGCCCTGCACGAGTTGATTCTCAATTGACAGCATATAAGATCTTCTTTCAATGCATAAATCATCCCTAAAATGCAATATATGATTTATTTGTTTTTATTTGAATTTTAAATGAATAAAAATCAAAATAAATTAAATAAATGAATAAATAAAGCATGGATGGTCCCATGAGTCTTGGAATATGTTAGGAATGAGATGCAAGCATAAAAAGTTGGACCCTTTTAGCAAAAGATGCAAATTTGAGCATATTTGACTTTTGGCAATTTTACAAAAAAAGGTCAACTTGGCTAATGCATAACTCTCTCAATTTTGACCCTAGGAGGGTGTTCTTTGACTTTTTAGAAAGCTTAATATGTCCTCTAAGCAACCCTTTTGGTCTCGTCTCAATTGAGTCTTCCATGTTCACGTATGAAGCTTTGACCCAAAAGGTGTTTTTGTTTACTTTTCAAAAGGACCTATAATGTCAAAATTCATATCCTTTTGTGAGTGCATATTTTGAACTTGGGAGATGAAAATGAATTATAGTAAATTGTATCCTATTCAAAATGAGATTTGGATGGGTCATTTATGATAAATTATTAGAAAGTTATGCTTGGTCAAAGTTGAGTTGACTTTTCCTGTAAAACCCTAATTTAGCAACTTTTGGGTTTTGATGAATTGTGAGAAATCCTTGATGAATCATGATCAACCCTTGATCAAATGATGAATAATACTTCAAAATGAGGATGTTGACCAAAAATATTGAAGTTTGACTGTATGTGGGCCATAGTTGACTTTTGCCCTACCACAGTTAATTTTCAGGCCTTTGAGCAATTGACTGAGCAAACTTCCTCTGCAAGGCTTGAAACTTGACATGGATGATCTTGTGAACATATTAGGACAACGGTGAGCGTTTGGGATCCTTTAGACTCAAGCATCTTGATGAAAAATGAAATCCTAATTTGTAGTATCCTGCCTTAGGAGAGAGTTTGTTTGGTCAACCCTTGGACTTCCTTGAGCAATTTGAGGACCTCACTTGACATGTATTGAGAAATATGGGAGGGAAAATTTTGGGGTACAACAACATCATCACGATATCCCTTCCTCGATAAGTGACATTATTATCAAATCGTCAAGGTCTATCAAGTAAAACATGGCAAACATCCATATCAAGATTTCTATCATTTACATAATTGATTTGCAAACGTTCCACCTTTTCATCCATGTCATGATTTCCACCTTTGCTTACAAGCATTATCAGAAGTTAGTAGCTTTGAATTTTCACTTAAAAGACATTGCTCCTCATATTTCAAAGCAACTGCAATTGTAAAACGATATTCACTCACTTCACTACAAGAATCAAATTGAGCAGAAATACCATTATCACTGAGTTGATTTTTATAATTGATTGTGAGACTCTCATTCCATAAATGCCCATGTGCATCTCCTTCATATTTACCAAATTCATCATCACCATAATTTACTTCGGCATTCTTTGTTGCCCCTTTGACAATTTTGAACCTTGACTCTTTAACATAAAATGTTTTAAATTTGTTTAGTTTAGGAATGTTACTCTCGGATTTGCAAGGTATAAAGCTTTTTTGCAAGTTGTGTAAATTGGAAACTTTCACCTAAGAAAAGAAATTAATGAAAGGACAGAAGATCAACTATGGTTGCCGGTTGATCTGCCATGGTTGTCAAGCTACGAAAAGAATAGAAGAAACATGCTTTAATGCCAACTCACTCAGTTAGAAATTCGAAAGGAATAGCAAGTCGTAAACCTAGAACAAAACACAGGGTTGCAAGCATAAAACCTGTCAGATAAGCTGGAATCCACAAGAAAAAGAAAACTTTGAATTTTATTATAATGAAAGATAATCCTTATAGCCACGCTAAAGGTATTTAAATACAGAAAACAAATAAACCCTAATGGACATTATAAGCCTTTAATCCAAAACAAAATTAAATAAATAAAACAAATAAAACATAAATTGCTGAAATTGTAGAAAATATTAAAATGTTGTTTTTAGGCTTGAAATGAACTCGAATGGCTTAAAAATTCCATTAATCATTGGAAAACAATGTGTTAGATTTGTGGGCCGATTCCCTTTCTAAAAAGGTATAATACGAGTCATTTTTACATTAGACGCCAAACTTGTGCAAATTTTGTCGAACCGTTCTAACGAGCGCCTTCTTCTTCAATACACACGCACACACACACACACACACACACACACACACACACACACACACACACACACACACACACACACACACACACACACACACACACACACACACACACACACACACACACACACATCTTTGATACACATTCAACCTTCCTACATCAGATAGGCATATCTAATACGATAAAAAATAAAATGATGAATCAACAATATTTAAAACATGACAAAAACATCAAAACACATATGAAATCTCATTGTTACTGATAGGGCATTTTCAGTCTCCCTTTTTTTAATGTTTGGAAAATTTGAGATATTATGTTCCTCATGGAGCATCACACAAGTTGCACAAGATGTCTTAAGCTCTTAAACCAAGCTAAGCCCCTTAAAATTAAAACTTAACACACGTAAACATTGATGTATCTCATAAACTTTTCCTTATTCGGCAAAGATCAAAAAGAGAGAAGAAAAAATAAGACTAAAAACATATAGAATAACATAAACATCAAACACATTTTCACACAAAAATTACCATAAACACACAAAATATCACAATTGCACAAGTACGCAAACATGCATAACATATAAACATTTTTAGATAATAACATAAACACAAACACATCACACACACACACACACACACACACACACACACACACACACACACACACACACACACACACACACACACACACACACACACACACACACACACACACACACACACACACACACACACACACACACACACACACACACACACACATATATATATATATATATATATATATATATATATATATATATATATATATATATATATATATATATATATATATATATATATATATATATATATATATATATATATATATATATATATATATATCAATGAAATGCCAAAGTAATAGTAATTTGAAAAACACAAAAACAATAAGAAATATAACTAAGCCAAAATCTAAAAACTGCAAAATAAATGGTATGCATAAGACATCCAAGTTCGAATCATTTATTGAGATAAATGCTTCTTGACTGAAGTCATCAAAGTAATGATTCGGTCCTTGTAACACTCTTAATTTGATTAACTTATTTAATTGGATTTTATTGCTTTTTATTCAATTATTTGAGTAATTTAAACACTTTGTATGAATTATGTGCTCTATGTGAATTAGTTGGTAATGGTTGGATTTTATTGGTATCAACTAGATTTTTATTTAATAAAAAAATATAAATAATGGAATTATGAGTTATGGAGTAGAAAATAATATTCTTATAAAAATTGGTGGGCTGAGGTGAGAGTTACCAATATTTGAGGGAAAGTTGAGAAATATGGAAGAAGAAAAAACCAATCAGGCCATGTAAATAGATAATGTGAGGGTTTGAATCTCTTTTACATTTGATACGCGAAATTTAGAAGTGGAAAAAAGGCAAAGGCTAGGAACCTTAAAAAAAGCTATAGGAAGGAGGACCATAACCAAAGCTTGAAAGTTGTTCTTGCTGGAAAATTAAGGTAAGGGGGATATTACTTGAATATAGGTGTAATCTGCATGAAAGGTAGAAGGGGATTCTCACCCTCCTCCTATAAGTTTTTCTTCTCTTTTCATCATTTATGATGTTTATGAGTTTTTGATGAAAAGTATGAATATTGTAAAGTAATTGCTATGTTGATGTGAATTGTGTGAATTGTATATTATATGAATAATTGAGATGATGATGTTCGTATATGCATATGTTGGTGTCATATATTGGTGAAAAGCATGATGAATTAATGTGATTGAAATTATGGCACTTTAAAAACATATGCCAAGACTGTTGTCTCAACACAAAACACAATATCAGGACATATGTTATAACATCATTGCTGACAGAAACTTTTACCAAAATAGAAACTATGTAGGAATAAATTGTAGAAGGTAAAAGAACACAATCAATTATTAACCCAGTTTGGTGTAACGTCACATACTCTAGAGGCTACCAAGTCAGGAAAGAAATTCACTATGATAGTATTAGTTCAAATCCTGAACAACCCTAGTTTACAACTTGTCTCCTAATCACTACCTTGTGCAACTTCTACCTAGAAACCTTATAGATATGAGATCTCCCTCTCACTTTCTTCCAATCATCTCAGTGATAAATGTAGTCATAAACCAATGTGTAGCAGTAGAAATGTTGAGACTAAGCCATTGTATTGACTTGACTCACACAAATCAAAATAAAAATCGCCATTGCGCTTTATTGTTTCCAAAGGAATGGGAAAAGAGCGAGTAACCCAAAAAGAGGGGGAGGGAATCTAGGTAAGGGGGTTGGTTATGAAAAGGGAGGATATTAGCACCCTAAGTATCTATGGTACTTCGCAGGAACCTCTTTAAAAATTTGTGTATTTTGGCTATAAATGTTGTATAAAAATATATTATGGGGATGAGAAAAGAGGTATTTTTTATGATTTTTGCACCCGCCACGGTTGTGAACCTTTAGTGCCTACGTACCACCTTCCATGCAATAGGGGATCAGGGTACTCGTAGTTCACCTTTAAAAATTTTAAAACACAAGTGTGTTGGTTAATTTTAAGAGACGAGACATCATCGTCTTATCTAAGTGGAAAAACATATTTATTACCCACGATCATGAGAAAGGAGAATTTGCATCATCTCAAAGTGGAGGATATAGCTTGGATTTTAAAATCAACAAAGCCCCACTCAGCACCCAAGTGGAAAATATCTCACTTCACTACATATCGTAGAAGTATAGTAGCTCGCATCACTACAAGGATTGACAAGAGTTTAATCTTTTGAGAAATTTTTTAAAATAAAAAGCCAAAGTGGAAAAAATGGTTTGAATGAGATTGATTGACTTTTAGTCTTCTCAAAAAAATGTCAAAGTATTATTAAGTTGTTTAAGGTTTGATTAAGAAAATATTTATGAAAACGCATGGACTTAAGTCCAAGTTTATTGTGATAACATTTAAAGTTTGGAAAACAAGAAGAGTTTTCAAAAGGAGGGAGAAGATTTTTTGAAATTAAAGAAGATGGGAGGAGATGAAGGGACTATCCTAATGCATAAGGTAAAAGCTAGGGAAAATAATCATCTAACCAACAAGAAGTCAACACTTGACATAATGAGTCAATGTAAAATTCCCATTCTTTAGATTGAAACCAAACAAGCAAGGACAATATAACCTCTTGAGAATCAAACTTCAAATGCATTACGTCTTCACAAAAATTGGGCAGAGTAATGGCTGTATACAACTAAATTCCTAATCAAAGCATATAATCAGAATAAATTGCACACAAAGAAAATAAACAACCCAATGTCTTGGGGTAAACCCCAAGAACTCCAGACAAAATAGCAATAGAAGCCACCAAGTCTCAAGGTAGGTCAAGGTCTCTAATCCTAAGTCCAAGAAGTCCATCACTCCATAATGCCAAGGATAATAACCAAATAGTCCAAGTAACATTAAAGTTTTTTATGGTTCAAGTTTATTATTAGGTATCTTCAAAAAGAAATGAGAGGCTCAAGTGAACAAAATAAAAAGGACATAAAATTAAATGCTCAAGTGAGCAAAGATGAAAATAGCATAAAATGTAAATGCTAAAATAAAATGTTGCATAAAGTAAAGGCATGAAATAAAATCATAAAATAAGAGGGCATAAAATAAAAGTCAAATGTTAATGAATTAGTAGTTAGTTAAATGACCATCTTGAAACTTGCATTTGAAACTCATTAGAGGATTGATAAAATCAAGGCCTCTCAACAACAAGTTTCATTTGCTTTTTGTCAAGTATATCATTCATTTTCAAAATCTCAAGGCAATAATAAATGATCAATGATGTTTAAGTGATTCACTTTGACCAAAGCTTATAAAGATTCATTAGAGGATTGATAAGACTAAAGCCTCCTAACAATGAATCTCAAGATTATTGAATCAAAGGTTTCAAGTTAACATACTTGGGCTTGCAAACATAGGTTTGGGTCACGAATGATCATTTTTCGAATCGGAACAAAATTTAGCGTTATGTTAAGCAATCGTAAGTGGACTTATATAGAAGTCACACCTATTTTGAGGCCGGTCAATAGCAATTTATGTACCATATGTTTAGAGAAATAATATGTAAATAATTCTCCATAACATGTAGTACAAATAAGAAGTGAATAAGATGAAAAGGGAAGGGATAAGAATAAAACCACATTTGAACCAAAAATTTAATCAAGCTATCATTAAAATCAATCATCCATTTTAGAGGAGTTAAACTCAACACCTAAGATCAAATGATGTTAATGAAGCTCATGATCAAAATCTCATAGTTCAAGATCAGCTAGAATATATACAAAAATAAAATTGTATTTAAAAATAAAGAAAAAAAGGTTTTTAAAATGGTTTTAAATGAAAATAAAAGGGGAAAATAGCAACTATATTCAAAACATCCAAGAAAAATTCAATGAGACAATAGAAAAATCAGAAATGAGCTCAAATATTTTTATGAAATTTTTGGTAATTATTTTAAAGTCAGAAACTATTTTTAAAATTAAAAGAAATAGGCAAAATAAACCAAAAATTGTAGAAAATAGTAAACTCAGAAATAAAAATAAAATGAGGTCACCAATATTTATCAAGAGGCCATTGGATCCTTCCATATTTTTTCAGAATTTAAAAATTAAGAAAAGTATTTTTAAACATTTAAAACAACTCAAATAAAGTAAAAAAATATAAAAAGATATCAAAACACAAAATAAAATTGTGAAAAAAATATTAATCAGAAGGAGAAAAATCAAAAGTATTCTTAAGAATTTTTTCAGATTTTTTGAAGTTAAAATGATTTTTTTTATGATTTTTTGAAATTTAAAATAAATAAAATATAAAAATCAGAAAATAAAATAAAAACAAAAAAGATGTAGACCATTGGATGAAAGTCAAAACGCATTAGTAAGCTAATCCAATGGACCGGACGCGCTGTGCTTATCATGGTCCTTAGTGAATAAAACATTGAATCATTTATTAAAATCAGAATCTGAAAAAAAATAAATGGCACGATATCATTGGTTAAGAGATGACACGTTGGTCATCTTTAACCTCCAGCTATGTGAATTATAGGTGTCTGAAATTAGAAAATTAGAGCTTGAGACCAGTACCATTCGCTTCATCTCTTCAAGATGATTCCAATGGTACCCTCGCCAAAAATTTATGTAAGGTGTAGCTCAGTTGTTTTGGAAGGAAATATTTGAAAGGGGATTTGAAAATTCATAGCCAAAACTCACTTCCAGTTGAAAACAAATGTTGCGACTAGGATCAGAATGATAAGAGCTTCAATACAGTACCAAAGTTTTAGAGAATTGATGAAGGAATCTACCTATTGAAGTTCAAATTCAGAGCTCTGAAACTTGACTTGGCTAGCACGATTTAAGAAGTCTTAGAGCTTGGTTTTTCTTCTGTTAGCTTCAGTGAAGTTCAAGGATGAATAATTGACAAAGAAAAGGGATTGAGGAAAGTTGTAAAACCAAATTCGAAGTTGCAGAAACATGGATTCAAGAGAGAGTTTGGTAGGGTGATTATAGATATCTAAGATTTCCAAAATGAATGGGATAGAGTGTGTATTTATAGGAGAAGTGAATGGAATCAAGAGGAGGGGTGAATGATGCAATTTGGAGGGAAATCTTGCACACCTGTTTTCATGAAATAAGTGTGATCACATGTGCATCAAAACTCATCCAAATGATGTGTTTTGACACTCTAAATCATCCACACATTTATGCTAATCATGTTTAAGTAGAAAATATGCACAAATTTTGTGATTAGAAGTCAAATTATGGAAATTGCATTTTGACTATTTAAGAAACTTCAGTTCCAAGGTACCAACTTTGAAATCATGGTGTGCCTAATTCAGGAAGCTTTATGACTTGATTCTTGATGTGTTGGAAATATGTGATCACAAACTTCACAATGTGCAAAGAATAGAATCAAATGGATGCTTGAGCTGAAAGTTGTGATGAGTCAAAGTAGAGAAAAATATGCTGACTTTTATACTTAGAAAAAATTCAAGTTTTTTCTTCAAAAATGACCTATAATGTTTTGATTCCAAACAAGGCCTTCCTCCAAAGTCTTGCTTTGATCAATGATGCTAGCTTGAAATAGACTTCCAAAAGTGCATTTTGGAACTTGAATCACTCAAAAATATCAAGTATTTAAAGAGTTATGGTCTTGCAAAATTGGTGAAAATTCATGAGATGACGTATAATCTTTTGCATCCTTAGGGCATCTTCCATTCATTTTCAAGCTTTGCACATAAAAGAAGAGTTAAAGTTCACATACTTAAGATAATTATGGAAATATAATGGGCTCTGGGAGATAAAAATTGGCCAAGTTATGCCTTTTTGAAGTCACATAAGGAAACTTGATGCCCTATCTAGAGGACTTGTAATCTTTCTCAATCGTTAGGCATCTTCCATATAAAATTTTCTTGAAACTTTTGAAGGGATTTATTGATAAACATTTAAACAGAATCATGTCTTTTAAATCACTCAAAAATACCAAAAGATGAGCAAGATGTAGCCCTTAGAAGTACAAAACCCTAGCTCCTAGAGCAACAAAATGCTTTGGAAACCTCTTTCAATTTTGGCAAACTTTCTTGCACAAATACTTTTGTCTTGTAAATAGAAGTTGTTGAGGATGATAATGAGAAACCATAGCATCAAAGACCAACTCCAAATATTAAGAATTGAGGGAAATGTGCACTTGTGAACAAGAAAGCAAGAACTTGTCCAATTAGATCAAACTTCTTCAATTAAATCTTGCATCCTTTGACTTTCTTTGACAAGTTAAGGCATGATGAAACATGGTAGATCTTGTCATGATATCACTTCAAAGCACTTTCAATGATGAATCTTGAATCTCAGTGAAGCTTTGCTGAAGAAGGCATGGAAATAGACTCATGAACCTATAGATCCACTTGATGGAATGTGTTGTGCTTTCACCTATAACAACATCAATTAGAGCAAACATTAATTGTATTTATTAGTTAAAAATCAATTAATACAAAGCATAGATGATCATAATATACAAGTCAAGGTGCTTGGTGATTACCCATGATAAAACCCAAAGATAAGGAGAAGAAACCAAACCCTAGTATGATCTTGTTGTGATTGAGTTGTCATGAGATGATAGAGGGATCTTAGGGGAAAAATTGGGGTACAACAGCTGCCCTTATTTAAGTGTCTTCTATCCGGAGATACGAAGGTTAAAATCTTTGTGTCGACGCGATTGATGATACTTAAATATTAAACAAACCCTATTTTTGGCCCTAAGATGCCATGCAATGTTTATGATTATGCATGCAAACAAACAGATCCAAAGGTTACACCAGACACCACTGGGGAAACAGAAAATAAAAGATCAAAAGAAAACTAGACCAAGAAAATAAATCACTGGTGAACAGAGGACTCAACTCTACTGGGGTAAAGCTCAAGGAGGAGACAAAGCAACATCAACTCAGACATTGAGGAAAGAAAATAAAGGATAACGATGATCAACAAATAACCTTGAACTATCCACTCTCAAAGAAAATAGCAAAAAAGGTAATGTCAACCTACTGGTGGAAAGAGGTGGTAGGATAGTACCAGCAAACATCAACATTAGGGGTGTTAACAATTGTTTGGCATCAGTAGTCATGACTGGAAACAAACAAACTTCTTCAGAGCAAAGTGAATAAAAAATGAAGAACTATCTCCCATAATGAAGAGACTACCATCCATCGAAAAAATATCTCAACAACGAACTATCTCCCATAATGACGAGACTACCATTCATTGGAGTAACAAATCTCAACAATGAACTATCTTCCATAATGACGAGACTACCATCCATTGGAGTAACAAATCTCAATAACAAACTATCTCCCATAATAACGAGACCACCATCCATTGGAGTAACAAATCTCAACAACGAACTATCTCCCATAATAATGAGACTACCATCCATTGGAGTAACAAATCTCAACAACAAATTATCTCCCATTATGACGAGACTACCATTCACTGAAGTAACAAATCTCAACAACAAACTATCTCCCATAATAACGAGACTACCATTCATTAGAGTAACAAATCTCAACAACGAACTATCTCCCATAATGACTAGACTACCATTCATTGGAGTAAAAAATCTCAACAACAAACTATCTCTCATAATGACGAGACTACCATTCATTGGAGAAAGATCTCAACAACGAACTATCTCCCATAATAATGAGACTACCATTCATTAGAGAAAGATCTCAACAACGAACTATATCCCATAATGGCGAGACTACCAATCATTGGAGTAACACAAGAATATTCTCAAGGGACTAACTGACTTACTGCAGAAGTACATGTTGCTCAAATAAAGAGACCGTCACTTGTTGTCATGAAAAGAACTGTAATAATGACTTCCTGGGGAAAGAAATACAGCTTCTTGGGGAAAGAAATATGGCTTCCTGGGGAAATGCCAATACATTCCTGCCGAGGAGCTAAAGTCTTCTTGTGCCAACATAAATGCACGTTCTCAAACTAGGGCTCAAAGTCTACGAAAATCAAAATAATAACACTATCGAGGACCACAGATTCAAACCAGAAATAAACCGGTGTGAAACAGCCAACCGAGATAGCACCTGATGAGAAATAAACTCAAAAGGGGATCACATTCCACTCAGATAAAAACTGAATAGGAAGGCTAAAGCAAAAATCTTCCACAAGGGATAACTCAGTGGGGAAATTGAAAGAATATACACTTTCTGCTTAAAGTTGACAGTCTAATAGAGAGAGGGTAACATAACTCTTCAAATAGGGTAATACACCAACAAAATATTAATGAATGCAAATAAGCAATGAACTTTAATTTGGCTATGCATGATGTATGTATGAATGTATGAATGTTATCATGTATATGTAGACAAAACAAACACATAACACTGGGGATAAACAAACAAAGC